>JAUIMM010000787.1:242500-1480000 GCA_031769625.1 Taudactylus pleione | reverse complement strand
ATCGCTATCCGTCTCCGTGTGAATCAAGGAAGCTGACTAGAATCCAGGGACAAGAGAGGAAAAAGTTTGTTTTCCTCTGTTGATAGAAGCTTACGTTTAAAGGGGTGTCGCAGTACTGAGTACGCGACTAAGTTGCAGGTTTGCGCATAGCAAAAAGACGCACTTTTGTTTACGCAGTTAAAAAGCCATTATACGGTTGTGTGGTAGTCGCATTATTGTGTATGCGACTGGTCGCACAAAAGCGTATACGTACTTCTGGTTGTGCTGCCACGTGTTTCAACAAAGCCATTGAGGTTTACATTTTTTCTATTACCAATACCTGGGTTAACGTGTTTTTCTGCACAGGAAAAAAGTGTGTAACAGTGAATATTTGTTGAACAAAGTTAAGGGTATCGTATGATCCTTAAAGGCTAGGTGCAAGGGTTAGTCTAGCCGCTCGGTAAGCAGCTTTACCGTTCTATACACAGTAGCAGGTGTACATGTTGTCTTCGTTGTAGAGAGGTGCGTGAGAGTAGCCGACATATAAACTCTCATAGGTGTGGAAGTTGCCTTACTAAATCTTATCCGGGTGTGGAAGTTGCCTTTTTCAAATCTTATCCAGGTGTGGAAGTTGCCTTACTAAATCTTATCCAGGTGTGTGGGCGCCGCCGACTTAAATCGTCCACAGGTAAGTGAAAGTGTCTTGATTGTCTTTCACCGGTCTAAATCTTTATTGAAAAGCGTAGGAGTTGTCTCAGAATGGGAGCCACGCAAACAGTAGAGATGTTAGGCAATGATGTGCTGCTAATGGAGGCACCGATCGGATCAGCCCGTCGTATCATGCATACCAAGTACGGTACTTATGCAATAAGGTATTGTGATTTATGGTTTAATATGACGAGGAAGAGTGTTAGACCGTTTCCCAGAACTGGTAGTTTTGATAAAAATGTGTTAAACAATGTCCAGGATCACATCAGTTTGATGCGCTCCCGAGAGAAAAAGGTTAAATATTTGAATGTTTAAAACTGTGGCAGCATGAAGGGGATGCGTGGCTTAACAATGTGTAAACGACGCAAACTAGCGTCGTGAGCACATTGCCAGAAAATACATCCGCGATGCTGAATTGCAATACGGGCGAGCCGCAAAATGGCGCGCAAGTGTGGCAAGGTAGCATCATGGAGAGTATTGCCAGCAGTTCACGCTCACCTCCCCCACCTTATGTGGATGGAGGCGCAAGTACAGTTACCAAAAATACCCATAAAAATGTAACAAGCAACCTGTACCCTCTCTTAAGCAATTATAAAGAAAATGTTCATGATGCGGATGATGAGCCTATTGTAATGTCTGCCATTTCCCACACTGTGCAGACGATAGATGCTGCATCACCACAATCACGAGTGGTGCCGCCATCTCCATTGGTAACAGCAAGGGAAGTGTTAATGCCCTCTGCACCCGTAGAGGAAGTTGTTCATACCATACGTAGCAGCAGACTAAACCCCCAGCCAGGTAATCAGGTCAAAGGTAGCAGCGCTACCGGTCTGCATCCCATTCGGACAATAACTGTTCCAAATGGAAATGCAGACGCAAACGGTATAGTGCCCACGAGGGAAGTAGTAATGCATTGTCCTTGGACAAGAGCAGAACTAAATTCCATCATAAATGATTTCCCCGATCCCAAAAAAGGAATTAGCCAAATGTCAAAGATTTTTGAGAAATTTGGGTAGTTCATATGAACCCACTAATAAAGATTGGTGTGTGGTGTTAAGGGCCTGTCTGCCACGCAATACCGATGTGACAAAATTTATCACAGATTGTGTCTTGGATGATGACGTTCCCTTAACAGACCAAGTAAACCAAGGTAACATTTCCCGCATTGTAACTCAATTGGGTATATGTTTTCCAGTAGTAGTTAACTGGAACAAAATTTTCACCATTAAGCAGAAAGAGAGTGAGACTGCGATCGGGCTCTGCAGGCTATCACCCAGTACACTGGGATAGAGGATATTAAAGATAGCACTCACCACAGGGGGATGATAGTTACGGTACTTGTGGACGGTCTAAAAGAGAGTTTAAAAACTCGGGTTCAGACCTCACAGCCTGGCTGGTGGGGACTTACAATAGATACCCTCATAGAAACCGCCATTGAACATGATAAGAACATCTCCAAAAAGAGAGAAGCCCAGAGCGAGAAACTAATGGCTGTCAGTATACAAGCTCTGGAGGGAATGACGGTAACATCACAGCCAACAGACACACTTGTACACATATTCACTTCTGAACAAGTATGTGCTCTCACTAACCCCACTCAACAACAAACACAACTCTATCCCACTAACCCGATGCAACCACAGGTCCCAGGCTATCCACCAACTTCTTATCCCCCACAATACCCTTACCCTCCCTATCCTTACCCATATCCACCACCTTTACCCTCTGCGCAAACCTCGCAACACCACATGTCTTCACCCGAAACACAAACCTGTTTTAACTGTAAACAAACAGGACACTTAAGTAGAAACTGTACAGTAAAAGGAGTAGGGATCCCACATCAGGGAAGACCTAGATATCCCCATAAGGGATATGCACAGAGGCCAGCAAATGTTCAGCAGGCACCAGCTCCAATTGTAGCCGTAAATGCTTTATTGGAGAATGGTAGCCAATGCTAGGGGTCAGGTCATACCTGTAGTCTACAGATGGTAAGGTTAACGGGAAGTACTAGGGAAGAAACAGTCATGATGGTTGATGTAGCTGGTACTGAATATCCTTTTCTTGTAGACACAGGGGCGACCAGGTCGGTGATAAAATCTCCCGTTAATTTGCAGGTGACCAACTAGACAGTACCAACAATGGGTGTAACAGGTAAAGTGGAACATTATCCTTTAACAAAGTCCACAGAGGTTACTATTTGGCCGTTGCATAGGAGGCATTCTTTTCTCCTGGCTGCTGCGGCTCCTACTAACCTACTGGGCAGAGACTTGTTATGTAAGATGGGATGTGTTATATATTGCACCCCTGATGGTGTATTTTTAGATATCCCAGAGAGAATGGTATACGAGGTGTGGGATATGTTAGACACTCCTCAAAGGATAATGTATCACTCTACAGTTTTAAATGAAACTCCATCACAGGTAGATGAAATGTTGTCCCTAATTCCAGATTCCCTTTGGACTAAAGATGGACAGGACACTGGATTAATGGCAAACGTAAGCCCCGTAATGGTAAATTTAAAAAGCGGAAAGCAAGATCCAAAAATTCCCCAGTACCCACTAAAGCAGGAGGTAGAACTAGGGTTTTTTCCAATAATTGAGCGATTATTGCAACAGGGAATTTTAGTTCGTACAGCTAGTGTAGCCAACAGTCCCAACTTTCCAGTGAAAAAGAGTGGTGGGAGGAGTTATAGGCTGGTACAAGACCTTAGAGGTGTTAATAAGGTAGTAGAGAGCCAATTCCCCGTAGTACCGAATCCAGCTGTCATTTTGATGCAAATCCCACCAAATGCAACCCATTTCACTGTCATTGACCTCTGTTCCACTTTCTTCTCTGTGCCTCTCCATCCTGATTGTCAGTATCTATTCGCATTTACATACAGAGGTTTACAATACACATGGACACGATTACCCCAAGGTTTTATAGACAGCCCCAGTATCTTCTCCCAGGCATTGCACGACTGTTTAGAATCTTTTCAACCTGCCAATGGATCTGTTCTAATTCAATATGTGGCAATTTATTGCTATGTTCTGACTCGTTTATGTCATGTTTGAATGATACTAAACTTTTGTTACTTCATCTCTCACAAACAGGACACAAGGTGGCTAAGGACAAACTACAGCCGTGCCAATCCAGAGTAAAATATTTGGGACACTGCCTAACCCAGGGGTTATGACACCTTACAACATATAGAATCCAGGCCATACAAAACATGACACTGCCGCAGAATCAACAGCAAATTCGTACCTTCTTGGGAATGTGTGGATACTGAAGAATGTGGATGCCAGGTTTTTCTATTTTGGCCTTACCTTTACAGGAATTAGTCTCTTCCTCAAAGCCCGATCGTGTCATACTCACAGAGGAATCAGAACAGGCTTTTCTCAATCTTAAGGATAGTCGGACAAGAGCTCCTGCATTGGGAATACCTGATTATGAAAAACCTTTTGATTTGTATTGTACGGAAGCCGATGGTTGTGCTGCAGGTGTCCTTCCACAAAAACATGGTGATGCCAGTAGGCCCGTAGCATACTACAGTGCCCAATTGGACACGGTAGCAAGATCACTCCCCACCTGTTTGAGAAGTGTAGCAGCTACCGCTTTATTGGTGAGTAAAAGTGAGGACGTAGTATTGGGCCATGATATGATTGTCTACACTCCCCATGCTGTATCTACTCTGTTGAACTCAGCTCAAAACCAGACACGTCTCCTCGGCTAGGTTCACCAAATGGGAACTAGCTCTAATCGCTCCTGCAAACATTACTGTTAAACGTTGCAGTAAGCTGAATCCAGCAACATACCTACCATATGTACAACATGACGTACAAAGGGTGGAAGGAGAGGAGTTGCTGGCGGGAGGTGAGTTCGGCAGACATAATGATACACACGATTGTATGACACATCTGAATCAGACCTTTACTGCTAGACCTGACATACATGACACACCTTTAGAGAATGTGGATGTAACTTTTTATACAGATGGGAGTTGTCATAGACAAACAGACACAGGTGAATTATGTACAGGTTATGCTGTCGTAAATGACACAGACATCATAGAAGCTAAACCTCTCGGTCCTCCTCACTCAGCCCAGGTGGAAGAGTTAGTAGCACTGACTAGAGCATGTGAACTGGCAGCAGGCAAATCTGCTAACATTTACACTGACTCGAGGTACGTGTTCAGGGTGGTGCACGATTTTGGGGCTCTATGGTGTCTGAGAAATTTTATGACAGCAGCAGGCACACAAGTTGCACATTCCCGACACATAAAACATCTTCTAGAAGCAATCCAACTGCCCAAAGCAGTGGCAGTAATTAAATGCAAAGCCCACACATGTGAGGATGACCCGGTGTCACTGGGCAACAACAGAGCTGATGAAGCTGCAAAATGGGCAGCAGGGTTAAAAATGTTTCCTCCAACTGAAACAATTATGTCATTTCAAACTATTGATATGCTGAAATTAATTGAGATGCAAAATTTGTGTTCAATTCAGGAAAAATCCATTTGGAAGTCCGAGGGGTGTGGGCATGAGTCCCCTGGGCTCTGGAGGGATGGACATGGTAAGCCAGTAGCCCCCAAGGCATATTACCCCAGCCTGGCTGAGGCAGCACACGGTCTGACTCATCTGGGTAAACAGGGTATGTGCAAGTTGGTGAGGGCATACTGGTGCGCACCAGGTTTTTCTTCACAAGCAGAGAAGATAGCAATGTCCTGTCTGTCCTGTTTGAGAAAGAACATAGGGAAAGCGATCCCTACTGAACCGTCCCACACAGTTACCGACTGATGGACCTTTCTAGGTGATACAAATTGATTTCATCCAATTATCACCCTGCAGGAACCTTAAGTATGTATTAGTGTGCACAGACGTATTTTCTAACTGGGTTGAGGCCTACCCAGCGGCCACTAATACTGCTGCGGTTACTGCCAAGAAAATAGTTCAGGAATTTGTATGCAGGTACGGTATCCGTAGAATCATCGAGAGTGATAGGGGTACCCATTTCACAGGTGATGTTTTTCAAAATATGTGTAAGCTGATGGGTATTAATAGCTGACTTCACACCCCCTACCGACCGCAACCCAGTGCCAAGGTAGAGAGGATGAACGCGACTATTAAAAATAAGCTAAGTAAAATCATGGCAGAGACTGGACTAGGATGGCCAGAAGCTTTACCTTTGGTCCTCCATAGCATAAGGACCACTCCTAGACCTCCTCTGAATTTGTCCCCATTTGAAATATTGTTCGGTAGACAACCTCATTTGATTATAAGTCCACAGGAAGATCTAAAGGGTAACTGTGAAGTATCTTATATCAATGAGTAAGCAGTTAAAGCAACAGCAGCAGAAACTGAAATTGTTGTCTAATGATATGCCTGAAATGAACTGTCATGATGTTGAACCAGGAGAATATGTAATGATCAGAAATTTCTTGCGTTCAGGTTGTTAGACTGATCGGTGGGAAGGTCTGTACCAGGTGCTGCTGACGAGTACTACATCTTTGAAGGTGGCCGAGAGAGATACCTGGGTCCATTCCACTCACTGCAAAAAGGTCAATCAACTGGTGGAGAAACAAGTCGGAGACACAGCTGATAGCGTGGATCTGTCGCTCGCGAGCTTGTTCCGGGAGGATTGAAAGGTCGTAGTAAGATACCTGAACTGAGAGAAATTTGCAGGTCTTGTTGTGACAATGGGCGGGCCTGCTGTGTTCATTTTAATATTCTCTTTTAGAGTGTTCACCATCCTGGTCAGTCCGGGGATATCCAGTATCTGTGATGGGGGACCGATTGAGGAATCGGGAGCTGATGGCAGTGCTGATGGTGTGGAATCAGGAGGAGTGCAATGCCAATCAGGGGAGTGTCTTTCCAATCTTAGTACTGTTATTGTTAAAAGAGCTGTCATTCCGGATACTCGGGGAAGGTGTGGAGGGTTATCGTCTGAAGATTCCTGTATTTGTAAGCTTTGTGGGTCCCTAGTTGATGAGAACTGTATCCAACGGTGCCAACCTAAATATAATCCGTACTGGGGTGGGTATCCTCTAGAGGATTATCATAGAATGGTAGGCAAAGTGTTAAATCAAACTAATTGCTGGGTGTGTTCACATGTGCCCCACGGGCAGCATAACGTAGGGTTGGTGCCATTTCCGCTGAATATCACGGAAATTTTAGAATTACAAAAAGGGAAAACATTGGATGGAAACTTCCTCTCATCCAAACCACCTCATTTCAAACTCTATCAATTCCAAGTAGATAGATCACTTTTGTGTTTAAACATAACCAACCCCAATAAACCCAGGAGTTGGGAAGTGACGGGGAATAATCAGACGATGACCTTCTCACAAAGAGCTGATAATGAGTCCATAAACCATGATCTATTGCGCTCCATTAAGTCTGGTGGGAAACATTTTAGGTATCGGTATACATTGAGTTCCACCAAAGAAATTATTGATAACGTGCCAAATGGTTATTGTGCTAAAATAATACAGCCAGAAACTTGCATGTATCAGATGGAAGAACCAGAAATAGGATTGTTTGCAAGGGAAATGTGCTTAATGATAATGATGCATACCATCCCTTATGTTCTCCATGATAATGTATATTTC
Organism: Taudactylus pleione; assembly: GCA_031769625.1. Taxonomy (NCBI): domain Eukaryota; kingdom Metazoa; phylum Chordata; class Amphibia; order Anura; family Myobatrachidae; genus Taudactylus; species Taudactylus pleione. The sequence goes on along the minus strand of JAUIMM010000787.1, from coordinate 1,472,724 downwards.
ATCTGTGGAAGAAAAGCGTATAAATGGCTCTCCCCGAGTTCCGAAGGTTTGTGTTACCTGGGAAGAGTAGTCCAAGAAGTTATGACCCTCACACATGTTGAAATGCTGGGTATACATAAAAACACACCGTCACCATATCTTCACACATAATATGAACACAGAGGCAAAAGAAATATGGTACCTGGTGATATACATAAAGCCACTCAGTCAATCAGTGAGACAACTGGCTTTCATGTTCTAGTCACATTGGACCCCACCAGGATCGCTCGGGGTACATTAAATTTTAGATATATCCAGGAACTTGCTAAATTAATAGATAATATCACCGAGATGTACGATGACACATTCAGGTATACAGGGAGAGAATTGCAAGCGTACAAGAAAGAACTGGTGCAACACAGGCTAGTGTTGAATTATTTAACTGCTGTTACTGGAGGGTATTGCGTAACATTGGCCACCCAATTTGGAGTAAAATGTTGCACCTATGTCACCAATGATACCAGCGACCCTAAGGAGGTGATAGACCGGAAGATGGATGAAATTCTGCAGCTAAAGTGGGAATTTCGCAAGAACCATAACGCTTCAGTGGCTGAAGTAGGGGAACAGATAGAAGGATGGGTGTCATGGCTGAACCCAGTAAAATGGTTCTCGGGTCTAGGGGAATGGGTCCAGGAAGTGACCGCCAGCATAGGCAAATTCTTAATCCTTATACTGATTGTCATCATAATAATTGGCATATGCGCCCGGTGTGTTCCTATTGTGTTGAAGTGTGAAAAATGTAGAAACAGAGTGAAACGAAAGAACGAAACTATGATGGTGGTCAGTAATGACAATATGTATACTGAGGTAAATATAGAACTTCATTACAACCCTGAACTAGGAAATACAATCATTTGATGTATTATATTTAGACATGCATAGAATGTATTATTGAAATGTTATTCATAGAACACCTCAGATGATGTAAAGTCTCAATTCCCCTTCAAGACTGCTATTATAAGACTGGTGCATTCCCACACCTTTCACATGATCTTCCAAGATCTGCGGTGTGCGTCTAATAGTAGTTTTATGTCCCCACCCAGAGACACATTATTGATGGATAAAGAACCACCTTGTGCCATCCCATAATAACACCAAATAATATGTAAATGTAAGCCTAAATTAAATTCTAATAGTAGATTGTGATAGCATGTTGTTTGCTATCAAAGGGTGGACTGTCGAAGCTGAATAATTGGCTAAGACAAGTTCAGGTTAAAATTTAATCGTGGCAACGCCATCTTGCGACTGGCCGCAAGACGCCATCTTGAATATGAGATCGCAAGACGCCATTTTGCGAATGGCCGTCTAAGCGCCATTTTAGACAAACACATTTTAGTACATGTGGCGATAATACTTATAGCACCATGCATTTGCATCTTTCACCATTTCTCATACACACACTAATACACAATTGCGCTGTTAACTAGTCGCATATTAGCGAATGCATAGGACTTTGTATGAAACCGCTGTTTTATTAGCTTTATGCGCACGCATCTGCCCCAAGTTAACTAGCGTCCTTATTTTAAACCCTGAATACCCATACATTACATTTTCACACATAAGGTTCAATAAGCTCTAAAGTATATGATTTAAGTTGGTTCAGTTAGTTTAAATGCTGAGAAATAAAGATATTTGATAACTAAGGTATTATACATGCTAAACAAGTCATGTTTGGAGTTGTACTGATGCGTATCCTTTTTACAGTATTCCGGTGTAATCGGTGGGGAGATCGCATCATGCATTCCCGAGTTATGGATCGCAGAGCCTACAAGCAACAAAATGTATATTTTAGAAACAACTGGTAGGATGCTACGAGAAGCATGAAGAGGAAGACCCCCAGCTGTTAGAGGCAGGGAGAGTCTGTTTGAACCAGCCTGTTAAATGTGTTGTAACAGATGCTTCACCCCTGAGAACCAATGATATCAGCAACAGACTTCCCTATTGTCCTGTATATTCTGGGGGGGTATAAATATGAGTGCACGAACACTGGTTCTGGGTCTTCGTGCTGAATGACGAGGGGTCTCTTGCTGATGCCTATCTCTGGGTCCGGAAGCGCCTGCGTATGTATACTGTACTTGCGGTCTATAAATTGTGTCTTGATCAATTCCGTGTAACTGTCTGAACTTTTACCTGAATATCACTTGTGCTTTGGAACCACAGATTCCACGTCTAAGTCTTTATTTATGGTATGACTGCGTACGCAAGCTAGCGTCATCCTTAGAAGGTATAGGCAGGACATTAGAAGGTATAGGAAGGTGTGTATAGAGGTTCTGATCCAGTATCGTTACCTACCACAAGGGTCTCATCGCAAGCCCGATGGTCGTGATGGTCTTGACCATCGCGACCATCTTCCTGGCCGCTCGCTATAGTTGTGGGTGGTCACCCACAGCTATGCGAGCGGCCAGGAGGCTGGTCTATAAAAAAAAAAAGACCGGCCCTGATTCAGAGCGAGCACTCTGTCAGAGCGTTTTGTGCAGGGCTGAGATACCCGACGCGGGACCTCAGAGAGGTAAGTATTACAAAATATGGGTGCAGGGTGTGCAGTGTGGGCCCCCCTGGACCCAGGAGCCCGTGTGCACCCATTTTAAATACGCCCCTGCTCCCATGTATTGCTTGGCTGGCACTCACCATCAGGGATCAGACACCAATGTTTACCATTGGTGGTCTCTCATTGATGGTGACAACACTACCACTGATAGTTGCTAACCATTGATGGTTATTGACCAACCCTAGTATATAGCAGGTTTAGTTGTTAGGAGATTGGTGGTGGCTCCAGTGCTATAACACTTGGGAGTTCCCCCTTCCACTGATCTCTTTCCCGGTTACTCGCATGTTCATCAGAAGTAGAGCTGCAAAAGTCACCAGTTACATTCATGTAGTCATGGCGATGGTACAATACTGCATTCCATTAAGTGCGAACTTGAGAGTTTAGACTCAGAAATAACAGATGAAAAAAAGAAACAAGGGAAATTTGTGTTAACTGAGTTACATTAAATTAGGGATGTGCAGGCTCGGATTAGTTCGGATTTTCCCGCCAAATATCGGGTCTCAGAAAGAGGCAGGAAAGATGACGTTTGTCCATGAAAGATGACGTTTTGTCTTTTTCTGAGACCCGTTTTTTGCGGGGAAAAAAATCAGAATTTGTCGGGAAAATCCAAACTAATCCGAGCCTGCACATCCCTACATTAAATGAATAATAATATCCAGATGAAAATCAATCCATACAAAATGTAATTTACTGTACAGTCACTTGCCTAATAGTGTAGAATATAGCTGAGATAATCAACTCATTGTGAACGGCAACAGCCATGTAGCGTGGTTCATGGAAGGCAGATGGGACTGTTCGTACTGCATAACAGAGGTAAACACCCCAAAGAAGGAATAAAGTTTCACCTAAATGAGATAAAAAGAACATGTCATTATTAAAAGTATGTGGATCCATCAGCCATTATACTGGGGGTGCTCATCAGTCAATCAGTACAGCAATCTAAGAACTACTTATACAGTATACCTTGAATAACTTAAAAAAATGACAATATTAATACACATATCCAGCTTGGCTACACCACAGTCTGACAACAGGAGAGAAAGAGAGGGGGTGGGGAGAGAGAGAGAGAAAGAGAGAGAGCGAGAGAAATAAGCTTAACTCGGTGGAGTTGTCAGGGCATCAGTAAGACTGGTTAGTGAGATGTGTGTAGCTAGCGTGTGTATATAATATATATATATATATATATATATTTGTACTGTCAGTCCGGCACTCCCATGTAGTAAAAATGCAACCTTGCCCAGGTGCCTCTATTGGACAATGATGCAGAAATAGACAAAAAAATGGCACTCCGGGTCTTCAAAAATGCAGATACTTTAATCCATAAGTGGGATAATCAGGCCGACGTTTCATGGCCCCGAAACGTCGGCCTGATTATCCCACTTATGGATTAAAGTATCTGTATTTTTGAAGACCCGGAGTGCCATTTTTTTTGTCTATATATATATATATATATATATATATATATATATATATATATATATATATAAACAAGTCATCTGACTAAGCTACATAGAATCTGCAACGTACCTTCCTGGGTCAGGAAGTCTGAGATGGAAGACGCAGATCCTGGGCCCAGCACTCCCAGAAAATGTCCCCGTTTCCAGAAATGCAGGCCAACCATGCCCCCGCTCCGCCCCCAAATGGCTGCTGCAGCATGTCAATCATGCTGCAGCTTGGGGTCACAGTGTGCGAGGATGCAGGACCAGTTCAGTTTGGAGATCTACGCAAGCCATTGGGTTTGCGTACATCTTTGAATCAGACCCTCAGATTGTAGATTACTGTGGCCATCACGAGTGACGGTCGTGATGGCGATCTGATGCTGCATCTCCGGATGCAGCACTTGGATTGCAGATGCTAACAGGAGGCGTATTTTTTCTACAGATGCCTCCTGCTGCATTAGAATATTAGCTGGACGCTATTGCACAGCCTCTTCCATGCATCTGTGCAATACCAGCGGAAAAGTATCGCGCACGTGCCCGCTACTCCCCATATTCAATTCCAAAGTACGCGAAAACAGGAACCTGCGAATCTTGGACCAGGAACAATTCATAGGACCCCCCCTAAAGATGTCCAGACATGGGGGATCACTATGGGTACCCCCATTTTTGTCTGCAGAAGAAAGTCGGGTTTTTAAATAGCCGCGGCAGGTGCATAAATGCGGCTTTGAAGAAGGTGATGCAGAAGAGCATTTAGAAGGTTTTTTTGGAGAAAAATAACTATGCCCATCAAATTTGGGGTACTTAAAAATAGGTGCAAACATATCTTTAAGTCCCATAAATGATTTTTTAAAATTCTGCAAAAATACACCTGCCGCTACTTGTGCAATGAAAAACACACCTGCCTAATATAAGGGAACCCCTCTGGACTCCATTCCGCTAATTTACAAGTGTCTTCCCTAATTTTTTTTTCTCTAACCCCAAAATGTAACTAATTTTATTGGGGTGTCCCTATTTTTTTTAACAAACTTTTTTTGATACAGCTCGTTTTAAGGGGGCATTCCAAAGGGTGCAGACTAAGAGCCTGATTCAGAGCCGCTCGTAAGCGGCCGCTCGTTTGTTCCGAGCGATGTTTGCCCAACTGCGCATGCGTACGGATCGTAATACGCTTGCGCGAACCAGTCAGTGCGGCCGAAAATCGTTTGTTCGCTAAATAGCGAATGCCTGCTAATATGAGTGACAGGAGGAGGCATATGTGGGTGGTAACGGGGGAAGGTGCTTGAAAACGGGGAGTGGAGATCAGAACGCAGGCGTGCTTAAAGGTCAAAATGGGCGTTTTATGGGTGTGCATAATTAATACAGCAGCGTCACTGACCACGTTACTGGGTTATTTTATAGTCAGAACTGCTCGCAAATTTGTGGTAGGAAAAACCAACCACAAGAATAGCGAGCAGTTCATACACTGGTCGATGTACTCGATTAATCTAATAAATAGCGGACATGACGTATGATGCGAGCGGCCAGGGGGTGTTTTTATCAAAACAACGACCGCATGTTTTGTTCGCTCGTTCAGACATAGAGGCGGCAACAGGCCACAAAGAGCGAACGGTTCATTTGAATAGCCACCCCCTTTTTCTGAACGAGCGAGCGCTAATAGCGACCGGCTCTGAATCAGGCCCTAAGTTTTTTAAGCCTGCACACCTAAGACCCAATTCTGCACTTTTTTTTCGCCAGCAAAAGGCTGGCGAAAAATTATCCCCTTTTTTTTACATTGACTTTTCGCACCAGCGAAAAGTCAATGTAATTGAATATGGGGATAATTGAAATAGGCGAAAATGACGTAATTTCGCCTCAAGTTGAACACAGACCTATGGATCAAACACGAATATCCCATCTCTGTCATCTTTATTCAGAATTCTGAAATAATCTCTTTTGTACAGTGACAGGAGTTCATGAAAAAGGAATATATATTATTTTGCACACAGATATATACAGTATATCATTCGTTTACTCAACGACGGCAAAATTATTTAATGAAGTTTTTCCTCTTTAATATGAAAAAAGTATTTTAATATACTTTCTTATGTCTTTTCCAGAACATTGGTCTGCTGTAATCCCCAACACACTGTGATGTTTGTTCATTATGATCAGAGCACATTATCGAAGAACGCAGCTTAAACATAGCATTAAGCGTGTCTTAAAATGTAATGTGTTGGCTGAGATAATGGAAATTAATCAAGTGGCCTACTTTACAAAGAAAAGATTCTAGGAAATTGTAACTGCTCATTTGCATGTCATTAACATATACAGGCATTTTAAGTTGAGTAACAAAAAAAAAAGCCATAAAGCGTCAGACGCTGAGAGAAAACTATTTTTGCAATGTGTAATCTTACTGTATCAGAACCAGGGCCATAGCTAGGGTAGTGCGGCCGGTGCCATCGTACAGGGCACCACAGGTCAGGGGGCGCTGTTTGGGCCTGTCAAATTCTGTTTATTATCATTCTTGTTTGTAGCTTCCTGTTATTTCATCCCCAGCATCTCCTGGCCTCCCCTACCTCTTCTCTTCCCTGGCCCTTTCCCATGAAGCCTTGGCCCTTTTTTGGGTGCATTATGTCCCTTTGAAAAATGAGGGGGGCGCCAATGCTCTTTCTGGCACAGGGCACCAAAAAGTCTAGTTACAGCTCTGATCAGAACTATATAAAGTTGTGATTATGGAATCAGATGCACAACAGACCTCATACGCAGTGAATGACATTGGGGTACTGTACACAGTGTGTAGCCAACCTGAATTGGCTGGTAATGTAGAACAATGGTTTGTACTTTGCTATACAATATGAAATATCTCAACTTCTCTTTAGGGAACTTTTACATACAGTATGTATCTGTGAATTTTGTTACCAGCTTCTTTAATAAGGCAATTTGTGCCTGATTCAGCGGTGCACGCTGACTGCACGCAATGCCGATATGCACGTAGTTGGCTGATGTTGGAAGAACTGCGCATTGTCCGAGTCACACTGTGCATGTGTCCTGATCGTTACCGCATGAAGATACAGAATCAATATGGATGCAGGAGTTGTGGATTTCAATGGGTGTGCCTTGGAGGTAATGGGGAGAGGCTAACCAGGCGAGTCGTGAGCGTGTCACTGACATCAACTGCATCAAGAAACACAGGACATCATATTCAGACTGAGAAATTGAAGCTTCGCTGGTATCTCTAAAGACACACTGAGACGGATTAGTGCCACTGCAAGTGGGTGTCTTAGTATACTCAGAATTGCAGCATTGGCATGTAGATCATAGGTGTGCGCAGAAGCTCGCACAAGGGTGACTGCTTTGGCACTTCCGCCTCCCCATCGCCTTCTCTCACTGGGACATATGCTGGTCATACACCTGCACAATTTTCGATGAGTCGTATGATGAATCGTGTAGAAATAGTGTATTTTTTTAGTAGGATACGATCGGATGCGTGCTCCCGCAGCTCTTAAAAAGTATCGTATGATCAGATGTGCATCGTATCTTGTGCAGATTGTATCGTGTATTTTGTGCATGCGATGCATTGTGCGTCCATTCATGTTATTTCAATTACTTTTTCCTGATGAGCACGTGAGGCGCACGATCAATTGTACGACAGATCGTGTGCATAGAAATACAACAAATCGTGCCACCGGGACTGCCAGGGAGCTCCGGGGAGTCGTGAGGTGAATCTTATCTAATGCTGGTCATGCAGGTGTATGGCCAGCATTAGACTACTCAAGTAGTGAGTAATGTTACTTCCAGAAGGAGGGGGGATGGGGTCCATGACCCAGCGGAGTGGCAGTTGCCAAAGCGTTACCCCCTGTGCCGGTTTCTAGGCACGCCTATGATATGCAACAAAAGGGGCAGCCGCGTCTATGTGCTCCTCTGAATCAGGCCCTTCGTCTTTTAGGTTTAGTGGATTGCTATCCTGGCTAAAAGTTGTAGCCTACAACAAAAGTCTTTTCCGTCTGTACCATACTCGCTGACCTATAATCTGCCCCCTTCGAGAGGGGGCAGCTAGGTCGGTACTGCAGGGAGCGTGGAGCAGCTGAAGTGGGAGGTGCCAGTGGCGTGGCGATGCAATAGCGTCATCTGGGCCCCGCTAGACAATGCAGAGATTACCGGCATTGTAAAGCAGGGCCAAGATGACTAGATTCACCACAAATCGCATCATCAGCCACCTGTACCGACACTTCAATCTGGAAGTGGGCAGCCGGGGTAGCAGCTGGCACCGGGAGACTTGGCTTCTTTTCCAGGCGGCTGGGAGTGCCACACGATTTTCAGGAGCCTCACGGCCATTTCAGTAGAGTAGGCAGGTATGGTCTGTACACCAAGTACAATTCTACACAAAAAGCAGCTTTGTGTTTTTTCCAAGCAGTGATGAACTAAGGAGTGGGTGGTAACAGGATCAAGGGGTATTGACCCTGCAATCAGAGGCTGCCGTAGCTCTGTGTTCTGCATGCACTGTGCATACAATGCAGAGCGCCTTCTCAGTCTCCTCATCAGCGTCATGTGACACCTCACATCTGTGATGCAGATAAGGGGACTTGGGATCCGCTCTTGGTGTTTGCACTGTGCATGTAGAAGAGGATCCAGCCATGGGAGGTGAGTACCTGGGGACCATTGGAAGAGTGGGGGCACTGTGTAGTATACAGTGGGGGCAGCACTGTGGGACATATGGGGGTGGGAGCACTGGGGCATACTGGGGGAGGGGAGCCTAATTAAGGAACTGCCAGAGTACCAAATATTTTAGGTACGCCACTGTATCTAAGGCAATTATCAGTAAATTACAGTAATAATAGATAGTGTATGTTTTCCAGGTCTCCGCACAGAACAAGTTAAATAATTACTATCACCTTTGAATCTGTTGTACAAAATGTGTCAGTCAGTAGTGACTACACGGAGTATGGAAAACCTGCACTGTTTGGAGTCCCTGAGAAGTGGAATTTGGAAACACTGGCATTGATGGTACATAGCCATTGCTGATTAACATACAGTGAAGTGATTAATATAAAACAGTACATCCAGTGAAAGTCGCAGAGAGGTACTGTACAATCTAATAAATGAAAGTGATCTAAAAGTATGCAATATACATTTATATAAACTGACCTGCTTTCTATTTCATTTAAAAAGATTTATAGCTTTCATCATATTTATTGTTTTCATATGTTTGTTATTGTTTAAGTATGCCACTAATTATAAGAGTAGCTTCAGGGGGTCTATTTAATATGTTAGAAAATTAAAACGCTGTCAGTTTATCAACTTATCGTGTTGTTTATGACTTCTTATTTTTGTTTCCGCAAGTCAAAATTATGACAAGTATAGGTTACAAACAGTGCATTTATCTACTATGGGCCTAATTCAGAGGTGCACGCAAAGGCTATGTTTGCAGATCTGAATGATTTTCTTTCTTACTGTGCTTGTGTATGGGTTGCACTGCGCATTCGCCAAGTTAGATTACTGATGGCGCTAGCAGTGAGGACTTGAATGCAGTATGATTGACAGTCAGGAACTGTTTGTGGGAGGTTACAGGGGTGGCGAGGCAAACGTAGGTGTGTCAAGAGTCAAGACCATTTGGGGGCGTGTCTCAGCCTGTGAATGCAAATTTGTACGCAGTGGTGAAGGCTCTGGCGGCTCACTTGCACCCACATGCAGAGTGGTCATAGGGTTGCTCAATAGTGTGACCGATGGTGCGTCTTTGTGCACAAGTGATGGATTTGAGACGGCATTAGTGAGCGTCTCAGCACAAATTCCTGGGGTACAATTTGCACACAGCTGCGTACAGAATCACAGCCGCAATTTGATTTGCGTGCCGCTCTGAATCAGGCCCTGTATTATAAAAACCAACACACTAGGATATTCCTGAAAATTCGGGATGACCACCACAAGCCAACTCAGAGCAGAGAATACCCATTTTAATTGCACTTTTCTTAAGGCCACATTTACTTTTACTGCACTGTAAATCGTTTTGGCTTTGCTTTCCGCAACTTACCAAAAGCTGAAAATGCCATTCACATTGTCTAACTCAGCGCGTGCAGTAAAACAAATTAGAAGTTTGCACTGTGGACGTGAGCAGGATCCGGGAGGATGGCTACTCTCCCTGGAGTCATGGAGGAACTCGACAAAATTGGGGAGTCTCCCAGACATTCCAGAAATTAAGTATGATTTGTAATACCTCTTATTTAGGGTAACACACACTTTGTAACAAAATAGTTATGAGACATCAGTTTTGCACCAACATAAGCTGGGTGTAAGTTTTGTAGTCGATGATGATAACTGGTGTACCTTTTCTCTGGATGCACACAGAATCTACATATAAGGTTACACACATCTTATACTTAAGATGCTTTCAACTCAAAACAAAGATGTGAACATGCAGTCACATCTACTGTATGTGCTAACCCAAATAGGGCATCTGTACATATAACTGAATGTAGCAAAATCTAGCAGGGTACTGCATGATGTACTCCCACAACAGGAGGATAGTCTTAGATTACCTGCATTTGCTATGTTGTATTAACATTTATTAGTACTTGGTTATGGTTCATCTTAGTTTGGGTTACACACAAAATAATAATTCGGCTTACAGTTACATATAAAATAATTAGAGGTGTGCGCTGACCTCCGTGTTTTGGTTTTGGATCTGGATTCATCTTTGTGTTTTGATTTTGGTTTTGCTAATCTACGCTTAAGTATTTTGGTTTTGGATATGTTTTTTTGAAAAGTGATGAAAAGTTTCTAAAAATCGCTAAAATCATGTATTTTTTGCAATCCAAAACCTGAAAATTCAGATTTAAAATTTGAATTCCGAACCACGGGAAAAACCTCAGGAGATCAGAGCTGCGACTCGGATCTGTCCGGATTCACAAATTCAGTTGGATTTGGATTACTGGAGAAACGAACAGCGCATCTCTAAAAATAATGAATCCTCATTCATTTAGTATTATAGTTTAAACTATCGTCCTAAGTCAAGCTAACTTGATATATATATATATATATATATATATATATATCCAAATGAAAACAAGGAAAACAATTATGAAAAGCAAACTCGACATACCAACAGCCATCATATAATCCCATCGATCTATCAAACACATATTAAACTGAAGGTGATCGGAGGTTTCCCCTTGGACAATAAGGGAGATGTTTCGGTCCATGTTCTGGAAAACAGCCGATGTCCAGGCGATGAGAAACCACAGCACTAGTAACAGAATCACAGACAGCATCCGCATGACTCTCCAGCTGGTCATGTAAGGGATGCGCTGGGCAGTGCGAGAGAGAAAGACCTTCAGCACTCTGTAATAAATAATATATAATCAGTTATATAGTAGCAGATATTCAGATTAAGAATTACAGGTGTGTTTTACCAGAGATGCCAATTAATGACATTTTTAGACAATATCTCCTCAGTATAATAAGCCCCTCCTTAGTGTGAAGTATAGTACTGCACTAATGCATTACAGTATATAATAAATAGTAGCTCACTTTTTAAAAATAGCAGGGATATTGTACATATATGAATGAGCGCTTGGAAAAATTCATGTATATATATATATATATATATATTGTGTGTTGCACAAAACCTGTAATAAAAAAGGGGTTAATAAGCCAATGTTTATAAGCCTCTTTTGCCCATTTAGACTGTCCGTGAAAAAACTCTTTGGGTTCCAGTTGCAAATGTAAGGAAAGTATTGCCGCAGGTCGGTCTAGCTGACTGTCCCTGTTCCTGCCTACCTTCCTGGTATGTTTGTGTAGTTGATTTGTGTAGGTTTAAGCTGATTCTACCCTACTGGGGTCAGCGACACCATCGGGCTTTTTTGTCTGTCATTGGCATGGGAGTTTGGATACCTAGAGTTGTTGGTGATGGGGTGGCAGTTGGCCTCTGTCTAGGACTTGAGTTGTTGGTGATGGGCTGGCAGGTGGCTCCAATCTAGGCTTTGAGTTGTTGGTGAGGGAAAGCAGTTGGCTCCCATCTACAACTTTTATTGGATTATTTGGGCAAGATGGCGATAGTGTGAGTAGGGCTGTTCTTTCTTCACAATCCTATATTTCCCCCCCTTTCAATAAATAAATAAATAAATGGCCCTAACAGTGTGCAGTTTGTATATTCTCCCTCTGCTTGAGTGGGTTTCTTTCGGGTGCTCCAGTTTCAACCCACACTCCAAAATATACTGAAAATTAACCCTAGTGTGTATGTGCGTATATATGTGGTAGGGAACATATATTGTAAGATCCACTGTGAAGGAATAAATATTCTCTATGAAGCACTGCACAATATATGTGCTTGGGTTGGGTATGGGATGCCGGTGCTCGGGATCCCGGTGGCCAAAATCCCGACAGGGTTAGGATACCAACAGTTGTCGGTCAGTATTCTTACCCCTCTCCCTACACTAACCCTCTCTCCCTGGGACCTAAACCTAACCTCCCCCTAGTGCCTAAACCTAACCGCCCCTTCCCCACACCCTAAACCTAACCCTCCCCCCTTAGTGCCTAACCCTAACCTGCCCCTTAGTGCTTAACCCGGGGGTGGTCAGACCTTTGGACTCGTTGATCTATTTTTAAAGCTAAAAACCTTTCGGAATTTACCAAGCCCGAAAAAGGGGGCGTGGCATGCAATTTTTTTTCGACACCTATTCATTGGCAAAACTTTTTCACAGGTTCCATTGCATTGAGTTTCCGCACTGGCGAAAAGTCTCCGGAATTGAACATGGAGGAAACTTTTTGCATGGCGAAATGACGTCAATCGCTATACACACCTAATTGAATATAGCCCATAATCTTGTCCCTATGTAGTACAAATACTGTCTACAAACAGGGGCGTAGAGAGACCGGCCGGCCCCGGGTAAACAGGGGCGTGGCTTATTTGCGGGAGCCGTGGCCATGCCCCCTTAGGATTTGTTTTATTTTAAAAAAGACTTTTGATGCGTGCTGGGGAGGGGGCTTAACCCAGGTGCGGTCAGACCAAATTTTTAAAGCTAAAAACTTTTCGTAATCTACCAAGCCCGAAAAAGGGGGCGTGGATTGCAAAAAGGGGTGTGACCTTGCAGCAAGGGACGACACACAGTAGTGCCCCTTATACACAATGCCCACTGTAGTGCCCATTATGCAATGTCCACTGTAGAAGTGCCCCTTATGCAATTCCCCCAGTAGTAGTGCCCCTTATGCAATGCCCCCAGTAGTAGTGTCCCTTATGCAATGTCCCCAATAGTAATGCCCCTTATGCAATACCCCCTGTAGATGTGGCCATTATGCCATTCCCCCTGTAGTTGTGCCCCTTATGTAATGCCCCCTGTAGTTGTGCCTCCTGTAGTAGTGCCCCCAGTAGTAGTCCCCCCTCCCAGTGCAGAACAGCACGCCCCCCGTGCAGTACTTACCTGTCTTCACGCTGGCACTGCACCACACTGTCAAAGCTCCTGCTGTCACTCCTGCTGTCGCTGACTGGATCTAACTGAATCTAGCAGGCGCGCAGGCTCCTGACATTGCGGATGACGTCACCCCCGAACTGCATCACTGGGAACGCTGGCCTCTGAAGCGATCACAGGCTTCTTTAGCCTCTGATTGCTTCAGAGGCCAGCGTTCCCATTTGCTGGCAGTAAGTTGATCGCGATCTACCGGCGGGATAACCACAGGCTACCGGTAGATCGCGATCAACGGTTTGGCTGGGCCTGGCCTAACCCTAACCCCTAACCCTCCCACTAACCCCACTACTTACCTTTGGAATGCCATCGCCAGGATTCTGACAGGTGTCAGGATTCTGGGGCCAGTAGTCTAAGCTCCGATATCCCGACCCTCAGGATATTGACCGCATCATATATGCGCTATATAAATAACTGGTAATAATAATAACAACAAACAAAGCTGACGCTTTTCCTTGCCATTATGCCTACATGTCTTTATTATAGATGTTTTGTCCTCTATTCATCTAGTGTATAAAAGTAGGCTGACATTAGTCAAATGAAAATGTATGACTATACTAGGAAAGACCTAGGTGTTTTACTGTCTAATTACAGGATATATCTACCGGATTTTAATATTCCTTTACTATAATGTGTTGATGAAGGGAGTTGTACCTGCCCCCTCCAAAGGTTTTCAGCAACATACAGTACTGTGGAGTTCCTTCAGCTAAGGCACTGAATTTGTGAAATAAGAGTGTAAAGGTATTGCAGGACATGGTGCCAGGATGTCCTTACACAGAGAGCAATTGGAGGTGGCAGCTGACAAGTTGTTGAGGAAGTCAGTTGTGAAGTTTTGCACATATCTGAAGATCCCAAGTAAGAGAAAATAAACTTTATTCTCATTTATTTATTTTTTTCATAAAAAAAATAATAATTATAAATTGTATTTTCTCTTAGGTGGTATATTCACATATATTCATTATTGAAATTAAATATATTGTACTGTAAGCATAATGGGCCCTGTATAAAATGTATTTGTTGCTTACAGAAATGTAGAGCTTCAGGTGCTCAATCTTCTAATGCACATCCAGACTTTCATCTGGCCATTTTCTGCCTAGTAGTCCAATTAGTAGCAAAATTAAGTTATTATATAGTAGGGTGGTATAACAGAAACTGTAGGAAGATATAGGGGCATATTCAATTAGGTGCGAAAAGCCCGTACTTTTGGCATGCCGGACTTTTTGCCGACGTCGCTGGTTTTCCATGCGCTCGTCCCCGCTTATCCTCGTATTCAATTAGAAATCAGCGAAAACGGGACCCGGCGAAATGCAAACAGGCGAAAAGTGCTGTCAGATTTGGGGAAATCAGCCTGACACCCCCCAAAAGATGCACTGACATTGGGGATCACTATAAATTCCCCCAAATAGCCCTGCTGAAGGTATTTGGGGTACTTAAATGCTCTCAATAGCTTCTAATTAGCGTCTTTGCACAAGTGGTGAAGAATAGCATTTGGCAGGTTTTTTTGCAGAACATAAGTAGTCCCAGCAAATTTGGGGTACATGAAAAAGGGTGCTAGCGTATTTTAATGGTTCTAAAGTGAAGTTTAAAAAAATTAAAAAAATCCACCTGCAAACTCAAAAACACCTGGGGCATACTTGGGGACCCCCGTGGAGTCTATTTCGATAGTTTTTAAATTTGTCCCCCAACTTTGGACTTTTTCACCCCCAAAATGAAAGTACTTTTTTGGGGTGATCTAAAGTACTTTTTAAACTTTTTTGAAGCAGTTTACCTTTGGGGGACTGACTCAAGGGTACAGGGGGGGGTTTCGAAGTTTGCACCCCAAAACCCCAATTCTGCACTTTTTTCGACACCTATTCATAGGCTAAACTTTTTTGCAGGTTCCATTGCTTTGAGTTTCTGCACCGGCGAAAAGTCTCCGGAATTGAATACGGAGGAAATATTTCGCATTATATTACTATTTCTATTGTGGTCATGGTGTGGGCTGGGGAGGGGGGTTTCCAGGCAGACGGAAACCCCCCCTGTGTTTGCCTATGGTGCACATCATCTGATCATCATCTCATGCTTTCCCTCCCATCTCCTGATGCATGACATAAGCTAAACTACAGATTTAAATGTATTTTCTGTCTGGAAAAACAAACAAGGATCTATAAGGACCTGCACTATTCAGAAAATACTAAGGGTGAATACAGTGTAAATTTTGCTTTGGTGTCCAAATTTGTCAACTACAATGCTGTTCTCATTATTCAATTAGTTCTTAAATAAATCAGTGAGGAGAGAATGTCAGGAATCTCTTTGCTACATGTTTAATGTTGACCTAGAAATGGGCTGTTCCACTACAATGGGGTCTATGTACTAAGCCTAGGAGAGAGATAAGGTGGACGGAGCTAAAGTACCAACCAATCAGCTCCTAACTGTCACTTAACATGCTGTGGGGTCTATTTACTGAGCCTTGGATGGAGATAAAGTGAACTGAGATAAAGTACCAGCCAATCAGCTTCTAAATGCCACGTCACAGGCTGTGTTTGAAAACTGACAGTTACTGTAGGAGCTGGTTGGCTGGTACTTTATCTTGGCCCACTTTATCTCCATCCAAGGCTTAGTAAAAGTGGGTTTCCTCCGGGTACTCCAGTTTCCTCCAACACTCCAAAAATATACTGGTAGGTTACATGGCTCCCAAAAAAAATAATAATAATAATAACCGTAGTGTATATGTGTGTAAGCATGTAATAGGGAATATAGATTGTAAGCTCCACTGGGGCAGGGACAGATGTGAATGGCCATATATTCTCTGTAAAAGCACTGCGGAATATGTGTGCGCTATATAAATAACTGGTAATAAATAAATAAATAGTCCCCTGTGTTTGCAAGATTACAGTTAGGAGCTGATTGGTTGGTACTTTATCTCCATGCACTTTATCTCCAAGGCTTAGTACTGTACATAGACCCCAATGTCACTAGAAGGTGCAAATGTGCTCCTTCAAAACTACAGAATGATGTCCGGTTTACACCACCTTCAAGCAACTGGATTAGGCCCTTTGCAGGAAGACAAATACTGTGCGCTCACACATACAACTAGGAACCCCCTCCACCCCCCAATGCACCTTCTCCATTCCTGACCACTCATGTACATAATCCCATTCCAATAAAAAACAAACTGTTAGGTACTCCCTTTGGGTGCAAAGCTACTCTCGGCCTATTTATGTTACTAATCTGTGCTAGCAAGGTGGGCCCCAGGGGCATGCAGTCAGAATGTCGACAGTCACAATGTTGACACCACGAAGTCGACAATGATGATATAGTCATGGTTAAAATGTCAACATCATTAATGCTAACAGATGGAAAATGTCAACATTGACAGAGTGTCAACATGGGAAATATCAATATTAGGGTTAGGGATAGCATTACAGTTATGGTCAAGGTTAGTGTTAGGGTTATCAACAGTCCTAGGGATAGAAGTACACTAAAAATACATTGTCGACATGTCAACACTATCAATATTATGACCATGTTGACATGTTCAATGTCAACTTTACAACCATGTTGACAGTCTCTTGTCAACCTATTAAATATCGACATAATATACCACACCTGGCCCTAAGATGTCCAACTACTCTAATTTGTAAGTGAAAACTCTAACAGACCTGCAGGTGCCGCCATTTTGTCACTCAGGTTAGCTTGCGCAAATACATGTGAGAGAGTGACATTTATAGAGAGTTCCAAAGGATCCTGACTGAAATAAGTCTCTATATAAATGTACATATGATATGATATGATATGATATGATATATGATATGAAACCACAACATTTTTCTTAAACATATTACAATTGAAAACAGGCAATTGCTATATTTTAAATACCAGTAGATAGCAAGTTAATTTGCAAACATTTTGCTATTCATTTTCGGCAAACTTCCGGCTTAAGAATAAAGGCCTTTTTAAACTATTTGTGAGCTGGAGATTTTAGTCCTCATGTATCAAGTCAGTCTGAAAAGATCACAGGGCCTGATTCAGAGCCACTCGCTCTGACAGAGCGCTCGCTCTGAATCAGGGCTGGGCCTTTTTATTTTTTTAGTGGCCTCTTGGCCGCTCGCATAGCTGTGGATGGCCACCCACAGCTATTGCGGGCGGCCATGATGACAGCCGCGATGGTCAAGACCATCACGACCATCGGGCTTGCGACGAGACCCTTGTGGTAGGGTCTCGTGGCCGCAAGCCCCAGAGATATTTCGGCTCTAACAGAGCCGGAATCTCTCCACTGACATCACTCGTGATGTCAGTGGGGCCGCCCCCAAACGGCAGGCGTTCTCATGGGAACGCCTCCGTTTGGGCAGCCACCCCCCCGGCCCGCCCACCAAAGGGGGCGAGCTGTCACTCAACATCGACAGCTCGCCCCCTTTGGTGCGAGACCCGGAGCGACGGATTGCCCGTCGCTAGCCGGGTCTCGCGCATGCGCATGAAAGAGCCGGCTCCGTCGTGCACATGCGCTGTGGACCACCATCGACCCAGTCAGGTCTCTAAAAATCAAGGGTGGGGTACCTTTTTTCTGCCGACGGCCATTTTGTTATGTATAACAATATTTGTGGGCCCCGTGCAGACCACGTCCCCTCTCCGTATGATGTCACAAGGGCAGGGCCACAATCGCCAGTGATTACAGCAATGCCTGGAGCATCCTGAGGATGCTTCGGGGAACTGTTAGGGCAGCAGTGTAACCGTCTGAAGCGTCCAAAGGACGCTGCAGGTGGCACTGCTGCATAGATTCTGGCTGCAGGGTGTCATTCTAGGCACCCTGCTGCCCAGATGAGGATGGCAGAAAAAAGCTCTGAGGGCCAGACCAAATGATTCCGGGGGCCTTATACGGCCCCCAGGCCTGAGGTTCCCCATCCCTGCTCTACATGGACATGTCTAGCAGTAGTAGAGAAGATTCTAGAAGGCACTAATGTACTGTATTCTAATTGTAACAATGTTGCCGAACCTTGGCAAGCAGTTAACTCATAGTGCCATAGGAAAACTGATGTGCTTAAATGTGGTTTTCCCACAGTGTGATGACAGAAAAATAAATCAAATCATCCTATTATGATTTTGGGGGATTTTAATAAACTATTGAGTAGACGTTCTCTTTAAATGAGTCATTGTAATGAGATTTGCTCTTGTCTTTATTTTTTCTAGTAATCTTTTCCTGCTATTTTTCTCCTAGTGTTAATCTGATGATGAAACTCTCTCAGGAGTGTAGAGTAAGCATAGGTTGATTGCTCATTAATCTCCTTATGAATTATTGGAACAGGCGTTACATTTGCTCTTGCTCTTACACATGTTGGATCTCGTTTGCAGTTAGGAGCAAGCCAGCTAAACTTTGCACATAGATATCCACGTTGCCCTACGAGTGATGCAAAAGTCATTATTTCCATAAAGTGAAAATGCTGCTTTGGCATGTAGTCAGTGGCGTAAGTTCATCCCAGACGCCCGGAGGCAAGTTATAATTTGGTGCCCCCCCGCCACAGCCGCTGACACTACTGTAGCAATTCGCATGCAGACAGGCTATAGATAGACGAAGGCAGCAGCTGATGGTCTGACATGGACCTCTCCACTAGTGTATGGTGGCTTCTCAGGTGCCGGGAAGGGGTGCCATGTATTGGGCAGCTGTGAGGATACTCTCCGAGTACATAGTTACAGCCCCAAGTGGGGTGAATGTTGTGGACAATGGAGGAGGTGCCCCCTTCAGAGCTGGAGCCTGGCGGCAGGCGCCTCCATTGTCTCCCATAGTTCTGCCCCTGCATGTAGTACATAAAGGCTGGTCAGCTTTATTCTAAGACTGTGATTCAAAGTTGAGCTTGGACCGACTCTTTAAAAAACCTAAATCTGTGCACAATTTGTTCATATGTCCCACCCAGAGCTGGTAAAGGCTTTAAGTGGCCCAAGATACTTAAGCTAGGGGGGGAGTTATGGTCTAAGAGCATGGTGTCATCATTCATGAGAGAGAGAGAGAGAGAGAGAGAGAGAGAGATATACACTAGTAGCTGTTACCTACTATAAAGGCAGTCAGACCAATTCCACCACAAAAAGAATATGTATTTAACGTCATCATTAAAGCGAGGTAACATTAACATCACACACCCGATATGCACTGATAACTAAATACAGATCACTTGTATGTCACACACCTGACACACACTTGACACTATAGAAAGATGACACTGATATCACGCACAGGTCACCAATATCATACACCTGATACCAGTGCTATAGAAAAACTGTTTTTTTTTTTTAAATATATACAGTATATACAGTCAGGTGCATAAATATTGGAACATTGACAGAATTTTAATATTTTGGCTTCTATTCACCACCATAATGGCTTTGAAATGAAACAAACAAGATGTGCTTTAACTGCAGACTTTCAGATTTAATTTGAGGGTAATTACATCCCAATCAGGTGAACGGTGTAGGAATTACAACGGTTTCTATATGTGCCTCCCACTTTTTAAGGGTCCAAAAGTAATGGGACAAAATAAACAATCGTAAATCTAACTTTCACTTTTTAATACTTTGTTGCAAATCCTTTGCAGGCAATTACAGCCTGTAGTCTGGAACGCATAGACATCACCAGACGCTGGGTTTCATCCTTGGTGATGCTCTGCCAGGCCTCTACTGCAAATGTCTTCAGTTCCTGCTTGTTCTTGGGGCATTTTCCCTTCAGTTTTGTCTTCATCAAGTGAAATGCATGCTCAATCGCATTCATGTCAGGGGATTAACTTGGCCATTGCATAACATTCCACTTTTTAGATAAAGGGAAAAAGGTATCCAGGCGCTAAAAGGGTTAATTTACACACCCTGAGGCAGCACGGCTGAAAGGGATAGTCAGTCCCAATAACAAGAGTACAATATATATGAAAAAACAGCTGGTGTGTCAGGGGGTATAGGTAATATATGACAAGGTTCGTGTATTAAAATAGACAAATTTATTGACAATTAAAATAATATGATAAATAAATATACATATATCCCTGGATGGTCTAATAAAAAAGACTGTGCATAATATCACATTAGTAATCTTTCTGTAGAAATACCAGTGTCCAAATTGAATGGCTGCAGGCCCGCTGGCTGTAAAAAGATTGTGTCCAAAAAATGAAGATACAGATTGATATACTTGTCACCACTGTGTTATAAAGTATCCTTTGAGTAGCAGGAGAAATGTTTCAAGTAGCCCAGTGTTGCCTTTTATATGGGTGAGCGGTCTATGGTACGGTGTCACGATGGAAAGCTCTCACCTGTTGTCTAGGGAGCTTGGATCTCCGTATGACGGCTCTGTCTGTAGCGGCAGCAATTCCCGTGATGAAGAGACTCAGTCCCCGCGAGCAGCTTGCAGCATAAAGCGCAGGAGGCACAGCTGGTGTTTGCTGACCTTCCCCTTGTGGTGTTCGGCAAAGGGACCGGGCTGTACAGGCGCTGAGATGGCTTGCAGCGGCACAGCTCAACCCAGGTTAGGGGAGCTGAGAAACCTGTGTAGCCTGAGTCAATGAAAATCTCCGCGCTCTGTGGCAGCCAAGGTAGTTCAGGGCACGCGTGGATATATCTGGCAGCGTTGATGGTGATTGCCAAGCAGGACAGGTATCAGGATACCGCAGTGATGATCCAGGGGTAGTTCAAATGTTTGCACCTACGCGTTTCCACGCTCCTCAGGCGTCTTTGTCAGTCTTTTTTATTAGACCATCCAGGGATATATGTATATTTATTTATCATATTATTTTAATTGTCAATAAATTTGTCTATTTTAATACACGAACCTTGTCATATATTACCTATACCCCCTGACACACTGGCTGTTTTTTCACATTCCACTTTTTAGCCTTAAAAAACTCTTTGGTTGCTTTTGCAGTATGCTTCGGTTCATTGTCCATCTGCACTGTGAAGGGTGCCGGACTGTAGATAGACAGTAATTAGTTAGACAATGTCTAGATCGACCCCAGTTGTTAGACAGTCAATAGATCGACAGGTACAAAAGGTCGACAGGTACAAAAGGTCGACACACTAAAGGTCGACATGTAAGAAGGTCGACAGGTACATATGACTGTCTAACAACTGGGGTAGATCTAGACATTGTCTAACTAATTTTTGTCTATCTCTTATACCACACCCACTGTGAAGGGCCGTCCAATGATTTGACTGAATATGTGCATATAATATTGCCCGAAACACTTCAGAATTCATTCTGCTGCTTTTGTCAGCAGTCACATCATCAATAAATACAAGGGAACCAGTTCCATTGGCAGCCATACATGCCAACGCCATGAAACTACCACCACCATGCTTCACTGATGAGGTGGTATGTTTTGGATCTTGAGCAGTTCCTTTCCTTCTCCATACTCTTCTCTTCCCATCACTCTGGTACAAGTTGATCTTTGTCTCATCTGTCCATAGGATGTTGTTCCAGAACTGTAATGGCTTTTTTAGATGTTGTTTGGCAAACTCTAATCTGGTCTTCCTTTTTTTGTTGCTCAGCAGTGGTTTACATCTTGTGGTGAACCCACTACATTCACTCTTGTGAAGTCTTCTCTTGATTGTTGACTTTAACACATATACACCTACCTCCTCGAGAGTGTTCTTGATTTGGCTGACTGTTGTGAAGGGGTTTTTCTTCACCAGGGCAATCATTCTTCTGTCATCCACCACAGTTGTTTTCCGTGGTCTTCCGAGTCTTTTGGTGTTGCTGAGCACTCCAGTGCGTTCTTTCTTTTTAAGACTGTTCCAAACAGTTGATTTGGCCACACCTAATGTTTTTGCTCTCTCTCTGATGGGTTTGTTTTGATTTTTCAGGCTAATGATGGCTTGCTTCACTGATAGTGATAGCTCTTAGGATCTCAAATTGAGAGTCGACAGCAATTGATTCCAAATGCAAATGTCACACCTAGAATCAACTCCAGACCTTTAACCTGCTTAATTGATAATGAAATAATGAGGGAATAGCCCACACCTGTCCATGAAATAGCTTTTGAATTGATAGTCCCATTACTTTTGGCCCCTTAAAAAGTGGGAGGCACATATAGAAACCGCTGTAATTCCTACACCGTTCACCTGATTTGGATGTAATTACCCTCAAATTAAATCTGAAAGTCTGCAGTTAAAGCACATCTTGTTTGTTTCATTTCAAAGCCATTGTGGTGGTGAATAGAGGCCAAAATATGAAAATTCTGTCAATGTCCCAATATTTATGCACCTGACTGTGTGTGTGTGTATATATATATATATACATATATATATATATATATATATTTCATATATATAGTATTTAGAAAAGTAGGCACTCAAAAGGGACTTTAAATAAAACTTATCTTAAGTTCTTGCTTGTTCCTGCTGAAAAATAGCACTGCCTGCTTCACTGATCACTATGTATAGGTCACACTAATATCATACATATGATACACTACACCAACCACTATGCAAGGGTCACACCGATATCACACACCTGATACACACTTCTCACTATACACAGGGGATGTAGTTATGAGACCAGCAGCTGCGATGCCGCCGGTCTAATTCCCGATGGGTGATGCCTGACAAGGGACTCAAGATAGGCATCGAAATCCTGTCGCCTATCTTAATCCCGACGCCTGAATCCAGAATGATGCCAGCCCGAACAAAGTAAGTCCGGGGCGCTCTTAGCTGTTAGCCGCGGGGGAGGGAGGGCTATGTTTAGGTAGCATAGCACTGCTATCACACACAGGTCAACAATATCATATACAGTACCTGATATGGGGCATTTCTAGAGAGGAGGGGGCCAATGTGCAGTCTCCGACACCGGCCCCCTCCTCTCCGCCCGACGGCCGGCCAGCGCCGGAGTTATAGACTCAGGCACTAGAGTGTGCCCAGAGCCTATAATGAATGCACAGGTCACCGGGAAAATGGCCATGGTGGCCATTTTCCCTGTACTGTGTATGCGCAAACGATGGGAAAATGGCCGCCGCGGCCATTTTCCCATCGTTTTACAGCACCGGAACCCCACGCCGACGTGGGACTCCGGAAAGGTAAGTAATATTATGGGTGCAGGGTGTGCAGTGCGGGGCCCCCTTGGACCCAGGGGCCCGTGTTCCCCGCACACCCTGCACCCATTATAGATACGCCTCTGTACCTGATACACTGAGGTCAAACCAATATCACACACCTATACACACTTCTCACTATACACAGATGACACTGATATCACACACAGGTCACCAATATCATATACCTGATACACTGATCACTATACACAGGTTACACCAATATCACACACCTGATACACCAATGGCTATACATACTGGTCATGCTGATGGGGTGCAAGGCCGCTGGTCACAATCCTGACAGCAGAATGTCTGCTAGGGATTTATGATAGGCATCAAAACACAGACGCCTATCATAATCCTGATGCCGGAAACCAGGTTGATGTGTGCCCGAACGAGGTAAGTTCGGGGCGCCCGTCCTATTAGCCGCGGGAGGGGAGGGTTGGGGTTATGGCAGTTAGTGGGGTTAGCGTTAGATTTTGATGGGGAGTGGATAGGGTTAGGCACCCCTAGGGTGGAAGGTTAGGGTTAGGCAACCCCTGGGAGGGTTAGGTTAAGGGAGCGGTAAGGGGAGGTAAGGGTTAGGCACCCCCGGGGGGTGGTTAGGGTTAGGCATCACTAAGGGAGGGTTAGGGTTAGGGGAGAGGCAGGGGAGGTTAGCATACTTACCTGCCTCTGTTGGGGTTTGCATTTCCACATTAATTAAGACTACCTCAAATCTATTAAGAATGTAGCATGATAGATTTTGGAGAATCTGCGGAGGTACCTCTATGTTCAATCACAAAAGTAGTCCCCATAGGTTTGTTTGGGGCAGTGGCGTAACTAGGGCAGGGCGAGCGGGGTTCGTGCCCTGGGTGCCGTTGGACCAGCGGCGCGGGGGGGCGCCGCCGGCCACGGTACCGGCCCGCCTGCCCTAGATAGCCAGTGTAGCGCCGACCGCAATGAGTGCGGTCAGCGCTACACATTTGCACAGGACCGGCGCTAGGCTTCCAGTGCCGGTCCTGTGCTGCACGCCTGAGCCCGTTCCCTACCCCTGAGCGCTTGCCCAATAGCGCCAGGAGGCGGGCTCAGGCTGTGCATAACACACGCATCGCCGCCAGCGCTGGCGGCGATGCGTGTGTTAAACAGCAGCCAATGAGAGTCAGATAGACTCTCATTGACTGCTGCAGCACCCACTGCAAGAGCCGGACTTCCGTCCGGCTCCTGCAGTGGGTAATGGGACTGACGTCATGATGTCATGACGTCAGTCCCATAATGCTGAGCGCGCCAGCCCGGGCGGACTGGAGGGCGGGAGCGGCATCGGCATCGCGGACAGGAGCAGCGTGGAATCAGGTAATTATATTTTTATATATATTTATTAATTTTTAAACCTATCTGCACAACGGGGGAGGGGTTGGCTACTACTGGGGGGGACATCTACTGGGGGGGACATCTACTGGGGGTGCCATTGGGAGGACCTCTACTGGGGGGGGCTACTCTACTGGGGACTACTACTTGGGGGGGACTACCACTGGGGGCATTCTAAAAGGGGCCTAGTATTACTAGAGGCACTGCACTCGGGGGACCACTAATGGGGGCAATAATAGGAAGGGCCACTACAGGGACCACTGGATAGGGGGGAGGGGTCACTACTGGGAGCCTGCATCAGGGGGACCACTACTGGGGGCACTGCATGGGAGGGGGGGACACTACTGCTGGGGGCACTATATAAGGGGCTTACTGCTAGGGGCACTGCGGGGACCACTACAGGGGGCACTAGATAGGGGGGATCACTACAGGGTGCCTGCATAAGGGGACCACTACTGGAAAAACTGCATGGGGGGGACTACTGTTGGGGGCACTATATAAAAGGGCACTGCATAAGGGGATACCGCTACTGGGCGCACTGCATTGTGGGGACTGCTACTGGGGGCACTGCATAAGGGGGAACACTACGTGGGGCACTGCATTTGGGGGGGCCACTACTGGGGGTACTGAGTAAGGGGAACTAATTGGGGGCTGTATAAGAGGGACCACTACTGGGGATACTGTATAAGGGGCACTACTATGGGCCTGCATGAGAGGGACCACAACTGCATACTGGGGGTACTACTGGGGTTAAGGTGCATATGGATAGGAATGTTCAGTTTGAAAATAAAGGGGTGTGTCATGTTGACACGCCCCATTTTTAAGTGACCACGCCCATTTTTTTGCGCACATGGGGGGGGGCCTCCCTTTTCAAATTTGCCCTGGGCTCCAAATACCCTAGTTACGCCACTGGTTTGGGGACTGCAAAATTGACAAACAATTAGATGTCATTAGCCATTGCAGCCTATAGGCTACATTATCTATTAAGGATCCCTCTCTAGTAACTAACACAGTCCTATGAACACACCTGCGTAATTAGCAAGCTGGGTACAAACCCAGAAGAAAATAGATAGCTCTAGCAGGGATGGACTCATTTTGGAACCTGTATCCCACAGTCACTGCAACATTCAGTGACTACACTCCTACTACAGTGAGTGTGAGTGTGTGCCAGTGGCCAACAATAGGAAACCTGGAGCTGAGAACAATGCATTCCTTGTACAGTTACTGAGGGGAGAAATGCATAGTAATCAATCATTACTGTGTATTACTTTCTTCAGTGACTATATAGGAGGAGAGCAGGAATTGATGTTTCTGGTTTGGGGATGTTTTGCTGGGTATGTGGAGGTCAGTAGGTGGTATTGGAGGGCATTGCAAGTGGTGCGAGGAACAGGATTCCTCCTGTGCATACTCTAATGATGCTGACAATATACCTTCACAACTGGGTTCAGTGGAGTTTATGTATCAACTATATAAGCAGTGAAAAGTGTGGAGAGGTGAACCAGTGGAGAGGTTGCAAATAGCAACCAATCAGCTTTGAAGTAGCATTTATCAAGTACAATTTATTAAATAATAGGTAGCAGCTAACTGGTTGCTATGGGCAATGTCTCCACTGGTCCACCTCTCCTCGCTTTGCACTGCTTATACATAAACCCCACTGTTAGACGATCTAATGATGTTACAGATTCATTCACCTAGTGTTTTGCCCCATATGGTGCGAGACACTTGGCACGAGTTGATTACTCGCCGCCATGGGTAGTGATTCGTACTTCTTCCTAAATGTTTGCATCTTATTCGCATTATAGGCACATACAAAGTTGCTCACAGTATTCCAGGGACACTAGGTTGGTGCTTTTGTCACAAGGAAATTGGAATAAAGTTGCAGATTACGCACAATGATACATGGAGGGAGCCATGGCATAGCCGTTCATATCGGAAATCTGTTTTTTGCCTTTTTTACCCATATTTGCAAGCTAGTCCCACACAGCAGTGTGCATGTACTGCCAGCCTCAATACCCAGTGTTCCCTTGTATTGTGCTTTTGTCACACATGGCATGGCTAAGTTGCAAAGTTCATCATTTGAGCAATGGTGTATATGGGCACAGCTGGCTAATATTTTAGCCCAGCAATACCATAGTCAGTACTTACTCTGTACAGAATCAAACACAACTGGAACTGTACATAGCACAAAGTGGTTCAACCTCTGCAGATCTGTGATAAACTGTCCCATTATAGGATGTGTCACACTCATATATGCTATATAACAATGAGACTGTCCATTTTCATGTTTATTAAGACCAGATGTACTAAGCTCTGAAGAGTGATAAATTGAAGAGTAATACACTACCAGCCACACAGCTCCTAACTGTCACTTTACATGCTGTTTTTGAAAAATGACAGTTAGGAGCTGATTGGTTGGGAGTTTATCACTCTCCAATATATCACTTTTCAAAGCTTAGTACATCTGCCCCTATGTGGGATCTAGGTGCAGCATCTCTTTATCCCATTTTTATTAACCTCTAAATATTTAATGAGAAATACAATCAGATATTTTAAAATATATGTTTTAAAAGCAGAATTAAGTATAGTAATGTAACAACATTGCATTTAGGTGCAACATTTGCCATGATTCAAATCAACCAATAAGATTGTATCTGTCTAGCATAACTTAGGCAATAGTAACAAGTGATTTGTTGCTGTATTTGGTGCAAATTTTGCACCTAAATGCATAATTTATACCTGATCACTTATGATTGAAGAGTGATGATATCGTCTGTGCAGAAGCTTGACTAGTTATGGGACAGTAATAACTAAAAAATCCTTTAAAGAATTAGAATAGCCAAATATTGGAAAATAAACACATATATTTGATAAATGATTTATACATGTGTAGATTATTTATTTCAATCATTGTTAGATCTTTACCTATCCTGTTACAATGAGATTGCTATTTTTCTTTCCGCTTCGGAGGATTTATTACACCAATGTGACACATCTTGCTGATTTCCCAGATGTGACTTGCAAAAGGATATTGATTTATTTCATTTCATCTTACAAAGACTAAACATGCACATTTTTATCATTATGCCTTAGAGTTTTATGATGAAATTAAATGGACTTTATAGCCTTCAGGGGTTTCCAAAATAATTTATATTTTGCAGATCTTCTGTAATAATTTTATTCCTAGAATTCAGTTTTAATAGTAATTATTATATTATTTTACTTTAGGAGTTAGTTCTGTAGCCCTGCAAAGTTAGGATTGCAAGAAAAAAGTTAACTAAAATCACTTCCTTTCCTGCTTTTGATTTTTATATGATCAAACTTCCTCATATAACAGTATAATGCTTCTAATTTTCCTACTGAGTGACAGAAAAAATACCATATTGATTGAATAATGGTTGCATGAAATTCTAATTTTTGGATTCTTTTAATAACAATTTTTATGAAAAGGAATAGGCAAATATCAAACAGACTCCAAACCCTGATTTTCATATTTAAATTAGGCAGGGTTGTTGTGATGAATAAATTAAATGATATTTATACAACACAGTCATTACACTAAGTAGTGTATTCTATAAAAATAAAGATATCTGAAAATGTTTATCCCATTGTTTGATGGAACGCCTCTGCAATGTACACTCATAGCGGTGATTCCGACTTACACTTTACAGCATTTGCGTGGCTGAATATTACCTTTCCTGTAAATAAGGGAACTTGTGCCAATATATTGAACTGTACCGATCTGACAGCTTCAGTCATTTTGCAAATAATGAAATAGATTGAGAGATTATATATATATATATATATATATATATATATATTATATATCTATATATATATAAAATTGAAGAGGAGATCTGAATGAAATCGGTTGCCTAGCTGCATAAGCATACAACCAAATAGCATGCAGCTCTGTCTACACGACCACACTGTCAAGAAACTTTTTTACATGTGAATACACCTATGGGGCAGATGTACTAAGCTCTGGAAAGTGATTATTATTATTATTATTATTACCAGTTATTTATATAGAGCACACATATTCCGCAGTGCTTTGTGATCAAATGGAGAGTGATAAACTAACAGCCAATCAGCTCCTGTCATTTTTCAAACACAACCTGTAAAATGACAGTTAGGAGTTGATTGGTTGGTACTTTTTCACTCTCCAATGTATCACTTCCAAGAGCTTAGTACATCTCCCTATTATGCGAGAACTGGCTGGGATGTGGCTCAGACTCAGAATGGTCACAAGTACCGTACATACTTTACGATGCATACTATGTGCAGCCTGCTCGCCTGTGCAGTGTGCTAAGAATTCCTTGCTGTGTTCACATTCAAAATAGCGTGCAATGCTCATGCATAATGAGGCCTATTGGTCAGAAAACCCAACGCTAACCTCAGGGCTGATCCCACTCTTCCCCCCTTACAGGTTATCTCAGTAATCCAGACTCTTTGATAAAGCCCTTATAAATTAGGGCGAAACACGTCACGGGACCCCCCATTTACAGCACTTTGATATGGGCATAAGACACTGGAGTGTCATGCCGAATACTAACCGTACGGAGGAAGCGCAGCAAGCGCACAGGATTACATCACGGTGTTTCAACAGACCCCGGTGGACGCTGAGTGGCTAAACTGAGCTGGAATACACTGGAGCCAAACAAGACTGCTGGAGCAGGGCTGCCCGAATCAGGCTATCTCCCTGAGCAACCCCGCGGTTCAGGTACATCAAGTGCGGTCAAAGCTTGTAACATCTAATAAGCTTCACAAACATTATCTTATGGTTTCTGCCTATTTGGAACTGTCTAATCATAAGTGATCCCACAGAGCATTCTGCATGGAATTTTTTATACATATACATGCAAGTGGAATCCCATCTTATCATCAGTGAACATTAGATAAAATTCTTTATTGTTCCTTCAACAGGTGCTTTTTTTGGGACTATTTTATTAAGTGTACTGAATGTTGAAATCATATAGATCGTTTTATCCATAATGTGATCCCAGCATTATAGTTATTCTTAATTATATTTATTGTAATGTATTGTTATATATGTATACTGTAATTTTAGTTTTAATTGGTGATTAAAATATTATCATTATTGGGAAACCTGACTGCTATTTAATTTTTTCTGCCATCTCACAACTTGGTTCTATTAAATAAGCGCAGTCCCATCTTTAGTACATAGGTTATCTCAGTCATCCATAGTGCATGGCTAAGCTTTCAGCCAGAAGAGTCTACAGAAGAGGGTAGACTGTGCCATGTACACAGCTGGCAGGGAAAACAAAGAAAATCTGTGGGGGAGAGTACACAACGCTTGCTCTCTGAGTGGTAAAATATCCCCTTTAAATAATTCCATCAACCATTACATTAGTCACAAAAAGAATTGTATTTATGGATATTGTTGTGGGTTATCTAGCTAGATCAAAGGAGGATACCTGTAAAGCTTCAGAGTCACTGTTCCGTAGACAGTAGCATAGCCCAAGAGACGTACCCATCTGAGGAGAATGCATCGGAACGTGCTCGGTTCAAAGTATAAGATAACAACCTGTAGAAGAGACTCACATTAACCAACATACTGTATGTTACCTTGGAAAGTCACAGCCATACCCATCTGAAAATAAGCTTTACAGAAACATAAAAGAAACAGCTTTACAATGACTTTACTTCTCAGTGCTTGGCTCAAGG
Source organism: Taudactylus pleione (assembly GCA_031769625.1). Lineage (NCBI taxonomy): Eukaryota > Metazoa > Chordata > Amphibia > Anura > Myobatrachidae > Taudactylus > Taudactylus pleione. The sequence continues at coordinate 1,442,201 of JAUIMM010000787.1, read as the reverse complement.
ATGATTTAAAAACTAATGATGTGATCTATACTTCTCTAAGATATGTGCTGTCATCTATCATCAATGAGGGCTATAAGCCAATTATCTGTAACTGGATGGTATACTATATGTTTGCTTCTTTCTTACATTATTGGGGAAATGTACTAAAAGCCTTTGAGATAGATAAAGTGGAGATATATGTTAAAGTACCAACCCATCAGCTCCTAACTGTCACTCTACAGGCTGTGTTTGAAAAATGACAGGGGCTGATTGGTCAGGACTTTATCTCTCTCCACTTTATCTCCTCTCATACTGGCTTAGTACGTCTGCCCCATCATGTCAGAAAATAATAAACAGTTATTTATAAATAAGTGGCTGACAAGTTGGTGACAGAAGGATAATTGGAGGGGGGGGAGTTTTGAGGGAAGATGGTTGGAAGAAGGCAGGTGAGGGACGAAGAGCGAATTGATGTGCAAGGGGTACAGTAGTACAGACTACAGGGGGTGGTAAAGGGAAATTGGAGGAGGTCAGGGTAGGAGATCGAATGGAAGATAAAGAGGTGTGTAAGATATAAATAAGCAGTAAAAACATTAAATGTATGTTAATAAATGCTACAAATCTTCTAAATATAGGTGATCACGGATTAAAGATGTTGGAAGAAAATTATGACTTATTGGGTATAGCTAAGACATGGCACAATTAAAATCATAACTGTTCATTGAATGTGGAAGGATCTAACATGTTTAGGAAGGATAGGAAAGATGTTTATTGAAAAATAAAATGTAAAACCCGCATGCCGTTAACCTGCTAAATAAAACCAAAGAGCCCCAAATGGGAAATGTTAAAAACATTTTCTAAATATATATTGTTGTAAGCACATTGCGCTTATCACCAAAATTCTAAGTATAAAAGGAAACGGATGTGGTTTAATTAACACAGTATTATAGGTCATTGGGGAGCAGAGAACACTTCACTAAACGGACTGAAATACGAGGAATGTAGCCAAATAAGTAAAACAGAAATCAGGTTAGCAAAGATGAAGTTGAATAATGAATTGCTGGTGATAGGAAGCCTAATCCAAAATGTTTGTAAAGTACATAAACAGCAAGAACTATAAAATTGATATTACTGGACCCGTTATTTGGCAAACTAGAAAATATAATTGAAGAAGATAAAGGGTAAGCTTATTTTTAATCTGAATTCTCAAAGAAGGAAAAATGCTACTTAACCATGAAGTAGGCAGTGTAACACTAGACTATGCTTTATGCACTTATGCCTCAACAAAATGACAACAGATAAAGCACCTGACCCAGACGGCATTCACCCATGTGTGCTGAAGGAACGAAGGGCCTGATTCGGATTTCTACGCAAATGGTTTACGTACAAACCCGCTGTTTGGGGAACTGCATATGTGCAGAACGGGTCCTGCGTGATCGCTCGCAGTCCCCTCTTAGCGGTATTTGAAGAGCGGAGCCCTGAACCTTTCTACAAAACGAGGGCACGTTGCCCCCGATTTGTAGACATGCCATGCCTGCGCCATCGGACGCAGACTACTAGAACCCGGCTGACCAGGTCTGATGGCGAGTCTGAGTAAGCTTAGGCTTATACAGACTAGCCAAGGTCTGCGACCTTTGTGACCATCGATCCAATGCTGCTTTTGGATGCAGCACTCGGATCGCAGATGCAAGCAGGAGGCGCATATTTCCTACAGACGCCTCCTGCTGCCAGGGCTGGACTGGCCCACAGGGGTACCGTGGAAATCCCCGGTGGGCTCCACTGCCTGAGGGTCCACCCCCTCCTCTACGTGTCAGATTCCAGACCTCAGTTTTACATTGTTACTCTATTAGACTGTCGGTTACCTGGTGGAGCAGGACCACTGATCAGCATGGTGGCTTGGTTTCCTTCTATAGAAACTACACTAAGATTTGCCTATTGACTAGCATCTGTGGTGGCTGGCCACACCCCCTCTGATGGATGACCACAACTTTCAAGCATGGGCCCCTACCACTTAATTTCCCCAGTGGGCCCTTCATGTCCCAGTCCGACACTGCCTGCTGCAATTGCATTTTAGTTGTTCAGTATTGCGCAGCCGCTTCACTGCGTACAAATCTAAATCAGGCCCTAAGTTCATTAATTGATAGAGCTCTTATATTTATAACTAAATCAGTGCCACAAGAATAGTGGAAAGCAAAGATGATGACAAACTTTTAAAGGGAACCTAATTGGAAAGAGGAAATTATAAACTTCTGCGCATGACTTCAGTCTAAGTAAAATTATTTGACAATACTCTAGATGATGTTATTCTGGATTTAACTGTAATATATAAATTGATACAACAGCAGGATTGCACCAAGCATCTGTCATGCCTAACAAGTCACTACCTACAGTAGAACTCATCTTGAATATGTAATACAGTGAAAAGCACCATAAGTACATAGAGCTGGAGAGAGTATAGATGTGGGCAACCTCAATATTAAAGTTATAATTATACATAGATAATAAGAAAATGAGGTTTAGTTACTTTGGACAAGAGACACCTTATATATCATCAAATTAATATGTGTACATATTTCCGAGGCTGATATTGTTCTTATTACGGAACAAACAGCAGACAATGGGGTCATCCATTGCAATTGCAAATGAAACAAGGAAGAATTCACCCATCAGCACAGTAACGGTTCTTTACTGAAAAACACAGTATCTGTAAGTTTTGGAATCAGTAAACAATTTGCTTACAGTATCCCTCTGCGGCAGAATTGGCAACTGTAATACTGGGGGGTTCATTTTACCGCCTTCAGGATAAACACAATTAGAATTTATGAACGGTTGGCCTCAGTAAACCTCTGTCTAATGCTAACCTTATTACTTCAATATGATTGGAGAGGGAAACGGGTTCCACGTACAGTCCTGTGTACAGTTGTAGGGGGTACTTTAAAATATTGTTTTAAAATAACAATCCCAGTTTAAATTAAATATAATACATAATGTAATGTTTAATAGAAGTCAATGGAATTTTCTTATTTTAGACTGATACATTATATACTAGAGATGTGCATTGACCCCTGTGTTTTGGATCTGGATTTATCTTCTTGTTTTGGTTTTGTATATGGATTTTTTTTTTTAATTATAAAAAATGAATTAAAAAAAACAGCTAAAATCATGTAATTTTAGCAATCCAAAACCCGAAATTCAGATTTAACATCCGAATTCCGAACCGCTGGAAGATCAGAACCGCAACTCAGATTTTTCCGGATCTCCTCAAGAGAACCAAACCCACAACTTTAGTATATACTAGTACAAGCTATTATACATTTGACATAATATGTTAAATATAAGCAGTATAACCGTAGTACATTGTTTAAATCAATAAACCATTTAAAATACAGTAATGTATTTTCCTTTAAAAGATGTTGATCCCAATCCAGCTTTATAGCCGTTGTTAATTTGCACTTATGTTTAACTGATATAAAACTAGAGCTGTAATCATTCAGTAATGCATTTCTTGCAATAAAATCTAAAAACAGTTATTCTCAATGGAGCTTTACAGGGGAAAAACAGTGGTTACAGTACAGTGAGTTATCGCACAGTGCAAATTAGATAAGAGGTCAAACACATGTTTTGTGAATAAGCATGAGACTGACAGATGATTGTTAAATGATATAAATGACCCGCACAGGTCCCATGATAACCGTCTGTATTTGGCATTTTTACTCAGTTTGTGGTTATTAGACATGAGAAATGTGTCAGTGGAAAAAAACAGCACAGTATAATTTTTGTTACTACTGTATATTTCTTAAGATATAAACATAACGGCAAAATATATAGTGACAAACAAAATTTAAGAGGGAATTTCACTTTCAGCTAATGCTAATTTACAGGTAAATTTGTTTATGTTTATTGCTCTTGAGAAGTACTCACTCTGCAATATCATACACTGATATCACACTTAGGGGTCTATTTACTAAGCAGTGTTAGGAGACAGAGGGCCTGATTCAGAGCCGAATGCTCTGACCAGAGCGCTCGCTCTGAATCAGGACCCTCCTCCATGAAAATGGAGCGTCCTCCTGGACGCTCGCATAGCTGTGGGTGACCACCCACAGCTTATGCGAGCGTCCATGAAGATGGTCGCGATGGTCAAGACCATCGCGACCATCGGGCTTGTGACGGAGACCCTGCGGTAGGGTCTCGCTGCCGCAAGCCCTGGAGTGATTTTGGGTCTACCAGAGCCAAAATCACTCCCACTGACATCACTAGTGATGTCAGTGGGGCCAGCTTCAGACCATGGGAACGCCTCCGTCTGGCAGCCACGCCCCCGGCATGCCCACCAAAGGGGGCGTGCTGTCAATCAACATCGACAGCACGCCCCCTTTGGTGCGAGACCCGGAGCGACGGAGAGCCCGTCGCTATCCGGGTCACGCGCATGCGCACGACGGAGCTCCCTCCGTCGCGCGCATGCGCAGTGGGGCAACAGCGACCCGCTTGCGAGCGTCCTGCGCTCACGAGCGGGTCTGAATGACCCCCAGAGTGAAAAGTGATAAGGTGCCAGCCAATCAGCTCCCAATTGTCATTTTTCAAACACAGCCTGTGAGATGACAGTTGGGAGCTGATTGGCTGGCACCTTATCACTTTTCACTCTGTCTCCTAACACTGCTTAGTAAATAGACCCCTTGGCCTGATATCGCAGTGTGCATCCGCCAGAAACATATGTGATACCGGATAATAATCATTACGTAGTATGGTGTATTATGAGGACAGATGATAGATATTATTAACTTACAGTATGGGGTATATTTACTAAGCTGCGGGTTTTTAGAAGTGGAGATGTTGCCCATAGCAACCAATCAGATTCTAGCTATTATCTTCTAGAAGGTGCTAGATAAATGTTAAGTAGTATTTGATTGGTTACTATGGGCAACATCTCCACTTCTAAAAACCCCACACTTTAGTAAATATACCCCTCTGTGTGCAATCATTCTCTGAGCATACTACACAGTTACTCTCCTACTACCTCTTCGTATCAGCTCCTTCTAGCAAGTCTACTGCACCAGGTGAAATCTTGGGGGTATCTGAGTATATCTGTACGTGCCTAGGTGTACGATGAAGGGGTCTATGCATGTAGTAGTAGTGAAAAGCCCTTTATCAGCGAGATTAGGGCTTTTCATTGCTTCCTCCTATTCAGAGAAGGGGTTACCGTGGAGAAATCTCAGATTTCCGCAGCTGTGCCCCTGATTAGTGTAGATATTAGTGTAGCTTTCCCATACACTAGGATGTCCTTTAGCCAATATTGGTGAAAACAATACTGTGAGCTGTAAGGTGGTCAAAATTAACTGGAAATGACTGAAAATATATGTTATTGAGGTTAATAGTCCCAAATGACTTGATTTTAGCTGTTTGGTTATGGTATGCTGGCTGTGTCCATCTCTCCCTCCCCTACCCTACACACCTTCTCATTCAGTAACGGGGAGTTGGGAAGGCTGAACGCTGGGCACAGTGAAGGGTTACAATGGCACTCCTCCGACTCTCTCTGTCTGGCACATGCACTTGCTTGCAAAGACCACGATATGACAGAGTACCACACCTCACCAAAGGATCGTGGAGGAGCCAGCTTTTTGGAGCGCTTCCCCGGAAGGGTAAGTATATGCAAATTACTTCTTTAAGAAACCGGCTATATATCGCATTGATATGATGCAGTATACAATGATAATAAATGCTTGGCATACTGAAATCTACATGAATAGACCCGAAATATGGTTGCGGTAGGTGAAGTTCTCTGCAAGGCCGTTCTAAAGGCTTTTTAAAGGTCACTGGTTCTAACATATTATGAAGAATAATTGTAAATTAATCTCTACAAGCCTGATCATATGATGAGGCTAATATTTGGTCATATTTCAATTTATTTTAAGGTGTTATTTCCAGTATTTATGAATTTTTTAATTGACAGGAAGTAAATTGCACTTTCAATAGTTACAAAGTAAAATACATAAATAAATGAGATATTTCATGTTGCAGGGCTTTGTAGACCAGTGACATTTTGCCATAATGTGCTTTTAATGAAACTATAAATGTGCTTGGACATATCTGCAGACTTGTGGTTTTACTTTGACATATATTGTATAACACATCTCCCGTGCTCTAGATATTAGCTGGACAATATTCTATGCTGGATACTCAGCTGCAGGCTAAAAGCATGTGCTTGTTGTAAAATGTGCTGACTACAGGCACCGTCCTCAGGCTGAGTTCATAGGAGCACAGGTGGTAAATTTAATAATAAGGCAAATACTGAGCAATAGTGGAAAATGTGCCTGATACATACTTGGCAACTCTCCCTCATTGTCAGGGAGACTCCCTGAAATAGTCGCACTCTCCCTCTCTCCCTGAAGAGCCTAGCAATCTTCCTGATTGCACCTTACCCCCATTATGAAGCTGTTATGTTTAAAAAAACAGGGATATATGCATTCATTTCAAATGGGATCATTAGTATCATTTCTCTGCATTTGTTATAAGGCACAATGATCCCCATGGCTACATGCATTTTCTGAAAAGTATCAGTGTGTTTCATTAACAAATAAATCTTACTAACTGCTTTTGGACTTGTTTACATTTGAATATAAGACAATTTTATGACATGCCTCTCAGATGTAGCAGTACATGCCCACTGTAAGGCGCAGTCATAGGTATTGCATTCATAGGCCTGTATTCAATATGGGAGCGAAAAGTCCATGCTGGACTTTTCACTCCACATCTGAGGTTTTGCAGGGATAAAGTATCGGGCGTGAGCCAGCTTTAACCCCACATTCAATTTTAAAGCAGCGAAAACGGGTCCCGGCGGAAAGGTAAGTATCGGAAAAATTTGAGATTTTTCGGGAAATCATCCAGGGACCCCCCTAATGATGTCCTGACATGGGGGATCACTATGGGTACCCCCGTTTTGGCCTGCGGAAGGTAAGTATGGTTTTTAAATAGCCGCGGCAGGTGTTTTTTCCGCCTGGGAAGAAGGGGTGAAGAAGAGTACTTAGCTTTTTTTTTTTTTTTTGTAAACTAAGTGCATCAAATTTGGGGTAAATGAAAATGGGTGCAAGCATATTTTTAAGTCCCTAAGGTGCATTTTTAAAATTCTTCAAAAATGCACCTGCCTCTACCATCCGCATTCTTTAAAACACCTGCCGCATACTTGGGAACCCCTCCAGAATTTATTTTGTTAGTTTAAAACTTGTTCCCCATTTTTTCTTTTTACCCCAAAATGTAACTTTTTTTTGGGGTGTCCCTATTTTTTTTTTTTTTTACTTTTTTTGACACAGATAATTTTTAAGGACCATTCCCAGGGGTGCAGACTATTTTTTAAAGCCTGCACCCCTAAACCCCAATTCCGCACTTTTTTTTGCCAGGTAAAGGCTGGCAAAAAATGATCCCCGTTTTTTTACATTGACTTTTCACGCCAGCAATGTAATTGAGACGGGGATAACTGAAATAGGGGAAAATGATGTCATCTCCTCAAATTGAATACGGCTCATAATCTCCCTGAAATGCTTTTTCAAAAGTAGGCAAGCATGGTCTGATAGCGTGGTGTCTGTGGTGCTAAATTACCCACATGCACGATAATGATCCCACTACATTCAATCAGACCTTATTGGATATGTTGGCAAATTTGGTAAGAAGATAATCAAAGAATGGTCTGTCCAAGTGGTCATCTTCCAACAGGTCGCTATTACCCTGAAAGACATTTGGCTGTTTGGTCTTAGCATATAAGGCATACCACCCAGCGTTATAAGATCTAGCTTCGGGACTTATCGCTCGCACACAAAAGGGAGCGTTGCCCTTGCCAACTAAGCCATGCCCCCAGTCTATGACTATTTTTGGGGGGTGACTGTGTGTTGTGCCCCTGTTTCTCACCACAATGGTAGTGAGCCCAGCACTCTGGCAGCTGCTGGGAGGCCCCCAGTCTCTGACGCCACTAAATGCGATGACAGAGTATACTCAGTAGCAAACGCAGGATTTGTAAAGGGGGGGTTTCCAAATGCTTGATTTTATAAGTGTGGCCAGTCCATGAAGAGGGCATAATTAGCACTTATCCAGCTTTAATATGCATCGTACAAAGTGTTTTGAACTTTTGAGTGTCATAATTCCAACATATACAGGATCAGTGATCACAGTGAGCCATTAGATGCGGCAGTAGGACTGTACTGCCTGAGCTGAATGTTTTTGTTTCAGATGTGGGCTCCATTCCAGAGTATGGGACCATGTCCGGGAGTCTGTGTGCCGAGCAGAAGGAGGGAATCGGTATGAAATACCGCCGGCCGCATGCCCGACAGCACTGGAAATCCCGATCGTCGCTAAGGTAAGTATAAACTAACCTAACCCCTTAACCCTAACCCTTCTTAGGGGTGCCTAACCCTAATCTTCCCCCCAAGTGCCTAACCCTAATCCCCCCTCTAAGTGCCTAACCCTAACCCCCCCTTCCCTGCTAACTACACCTAAGTCCCCCAGGGGTGCCTAACCCTAAGTCCCCCCCGGGGGTGCCTAGCCCTAACCCTCCCTCCCCCTAGCGAAACCCTAACCCTCCCGGGGCGTTGCCTAGCCCTAAGTCCCCCCCGGGTGCCCTAAACCTAACCATCCCCCCCGCGCGGCTGTCCGCTCGCGACGCCCGGCATCCCTTCGATCGGGATGCTGGGCGTTTGTCTCCCGGCGTCGGGAAAATGACAGGCGTCTAGATATAGACGCCCGGCATTTCACCCTCGCCGGGATATGACAGTCGGGAAGCTGGCTGTCGGTATTAAGGCAGCCAGTTTCCCGATTGTATACCAGCAGAAGAACCTAGCACTGCCCTGGACGTATATGTACATATTGGTCTTGTTATGCACTGGATAGTGTATTATTATATGGTATTAATAATTAACCCTATTGATGGTCTATAGCAGTGGACCCCTAACAGTGCATGCTTTCTATATCTCCTAGTTGATGCACTGATGTATTTATTACTGGCTGACACTTTAAAAGATCCACGGGTGGTGCTAATTATTTCATTTGTGATACTTAGAAGAACATGCAGCATTAGTATTATTCTATTATATTACTATTTCTATTGTGGTCATGGTGCGGGATGGGGAGGGGGGGTTTCCAGGCAACCAGAAACCCCCCTGCTTTTGCCTATGGTCCCCCCAATTACCCCCCCACCCTGCCACTCATGGTACACCGCAGCCAACAAGCGGGACTCTCCCACTGAAATCAGGATGGTTGGGAGGTATGTATAAGGACTGGTTATAATTCAATATGGTCTCTTAATTGAGTGGCCAGACTGGACCCGATCCAGGCACCCATCGTTTGGGCAGAATAATACTGGGATGAAAGAACAGGTTCTGCTTGAATCAGGGGCGTCTTAAGAGAGGAGGGGACACGCGTGCACTCCCTGTGTGGGGCCCCCTCCTTTCTCACCGGTGGCCCGGCAGCCGACTGGCACAGCTAGCCAGTCACCGAAGCCTTAGTAGACTCCAGGCACTAGAGTGTGCCAGGAGTCTACTGCGCATGCGCAGAACGCCGGAAAATGACCATGGCGGCCATTTTTTCGGCGTTCTGTGCATGCGCAGAAGAGTCCGGGCACACTCTAGTGCCCGGAGTCTACTGCGCATGCGCGGCGGCCCTTTTCCAGTGTTCTGAGCAGCGCAGACCCCCGACGTGGGACCACGGACAGGTAAGTCTAAAATAATATGGGTGCAGTGTGTGCGGCTCCCCTGGACCCAGGGGGCCGTGTGCCCCGCACACACTGCACCCATTATAGATATGCCACTAGCTTGAATTATGTACTGAAGATAGGATAAAAATCAACACTTCTTTTTGTAATGCTTATACACCCCCTGTTGTGTATACAAGGTGGCAGTCGGGATGCCGACGGTCCAAATGCCGACTGTCGGCATCCCGAATGTCTAATCCCAGCAGGGGTCTAATGACAGGCATCGAGATCCTGACACCTGTCATTTTACCTACACCGGGAGCCCGACGCCCAACATACCGATCGAAGGTAAGCCGGGCGCCAACAGCTACGGGGGGAGGGTTAGGTTAGGGGCTCTCGGGGAGGACTTAGGGTTAGACATCCCCCCCAGGTGGGATAGGGCTAGGCTAGGGGAAGGGGGGAGTTAGGGTTAGGCACCCCCCCGGGAGACTTAGGGTTAGGCTGCGGGGAAGGGGAGGTTAGGTTTATGCACTTACAGGGGGGTTAGGTTAGTAAATAGTTAAAATACTTACGTGTTGGAATCTTCACTGTCGGTCTCTACGCTGTCGGGATTAGAACCGCCGGACATGCGTCAGGCGGTATTGCATATCGAGCTCGTGTATACATACATGCATACACACAGTACAAATAAACAGACATGCGTGGCACAACTTAATGAGAAACATGCAGGTTTGGTTCAACTGGAGTAATAGTTTTATCATGTCATCTGAGGGGTCAGAAAACTGGATGAATCCAAATGTTATTTTAAAAAATCCAAAGGCGAAACACAAAGCATATCCAATTATCCATCTTATACGGCATTATTAAAATTATATGTTAGTGTGGTCAGAAGCTTTTGAGAGTTCTTATGTGATAATTAAGAGCTAATTTACTAATTGCTGGCAGCTTGATGATGTCACAAGATGTTTCTAATGCTGGGCATACACTCTTCAATTATCTGTCAGATATCTGTCCAATCTGGCTGGTTGGAATGAAAATCTGTTAATGTATGGGAGCCAATGACAATCGACCATGTGGTCTTAAACACTGGAAAATAGACAAAAATGATTGTTCAAATTGGTTAAATTCATTTGATTTAACCAATTTGTCTGAATGGCAATTTTTGTCTGTTTTTCAGTGTTTGTGAGCAAATGGACGATTGTCATTGGCTCCCAAACATTACCAGATTTTCATTGCAACCATCCAGATTGGACAGATGTCTGACAGATAATTGTATAGTGTATGCCCAGCATTATTTAGGAGCACAACAAGCAGATTCCGGTCAGTACATGGGATGGTCACACTCTCATTAATACTCATGAATATTTATAGCTGCCCAGGATGGCTAAATTCACGCAAGCATGGAAAAATGTGAACATACAGTACATTGAACACTGTTTATTGTGATGGAAAAAGAAGGTATACTAGATACCTAACCCAGCACTGTTTCTGGGAGGTGTTTTCTGAAAGCATCTGTTAGAGGAGATAGTCACTCTCTCCTATTTATATATCACAAGATTATAGGGGGGGGGGATTAACAGCACTTAATAAAAATATTACATAGATGCTCTTTGCACAATTTATAAATAGATTTAAAATATATTTAATCAATACATACTATACAAATTAGACCAAAATAAGTAGAAATATCCAATATAAAACAATCATAGGCAGAAAGTAGTTTAGTCTCATGTGGATTGGAAAGGAAAAGTTCTTTAGGAAAAATACTTAATTCCACAGTTTTTTGTTAAAGGTGTTTCTACCTGAGAGGTTAATTGAGGAGAAAGAGCTTAGGGCCTGATTAAGACCCGGTCGCAAGGCTGCGTTCGCACGCAGCTGTCTGCATCCAAAGTATGCAAATCCCACGATCGCTAGCAAGACATTAGCACGCCCACTATGTTGTGCCGTGCGAACACGGTATGAAGTTAGACGCCCACCAGCCTGACACAAGACGCCCACTTTCCCTTAGTAACAAACGTCATCTCCAGGAAGTTTATTAAACAATCAGTAACATCGGACCCATACGCACCACTTGTGGCTGACCATACACTACCGCAAGCACTGCGAGTGCTGCTGTGTGTAAATCAGCCATGTTACGTGTACACTGATGATGCATCTTAATTATGCACGCCCCTGAAATGGCGTTCCACTGCACAGACACGCCTGCGTTCGCACCACCACACCCACGTTACCATCGACCATCCCGTCACCACCCACAAACGGCAGGTCCTGTCACTCACACTTGCAGTGCGTCTGTGTCCAGGCTGCGAACGCTTCCTGATCGCATTGACTGGTTCGTGTACGTGCACTGCGTATGGTACGCATGCGCAGATTGCAAACATCGTCAGGCTGGTTGCGAACGTAGCCTTGCGACCGGGTCTGAATCAGGCCCTTAGTCCTGAGTGAACCAGTCATTACCCTGCAGGAGTGATCTGGGGTAGATCCTGCGGTAGCTTGCCGCTTGTGGAGATATACCCCTCCGTGTCCCAAAGGTCTATTTACTAAGCTTTGAATCAGCTTATAACTGCCATGTCACAGGCTGTATTTAAAAAATGACAGTTGGAGCTGGTTGGCTGGTACCTTATCTCCGTTCCCTTTATCACCAACCAAGGCTTAGTAAATAGACCCCCCAGTGACTTAACACTTGTGGTTGCGGATCAGAACTGGACCTTTGATGTAGCAGTTTGTTGCTGATGTAAGGACTGTTTGTATACTCATCTGATAAATATAACCTATCTTTTGGTGATAGACCGATCAATACAAATCCACAGGGGTCCTTGGTGCTTTTAGAGACACTTGGAGGGACGTTTCTGCTACCTACCTGTACACTTATTCTAGTTATGTCTCTTTAAGCTTTGTTACTAAGACCAGGGCCGCAACTAGGGGGAAGGGATGACTCGCGGTGGCTTAGGGGCTGCAGATTCAGAAAATGGCCATCCAAAAATGGCCGCGACCAAGGAGCAGACAGATGCTAGAGGTCCTTACTGGACCTCTAGTGTCTGTCTCCTCCTTGGTGGTGGCCATTTTTGGATGGCCGTTTTCAGCAGATACCATGCGGACTAGCCCCTGCCAACGAGCATGAAACCCTCTGGCAAGGAGCATGAAACCCCCTGGCAATGAGCATGAAACACCCTGGCAATGAGCAGGTCATTTTAAAGTAATTAGAGCCTTACTGTGGGGCATAAAATGGTGTCAGGCAAATATGTAAGTGGCACTTTGGTGATAGGCATTACAGTGTGTAGGATAATGTGTAATGGGCATTATGGTGTGTGGAATAATTAAGTCACTATACCAGGGACGTCTGAGTAGTACAAGGACAAAATCCAGGTACGGGAAGGGTGGGGGCGCAAAATTGCTGCCTTGCACCGGGTAACAGATATCCTAGTTTCAGCCCTGATATTCTCTCATGAATCCCCTCTGCATGTTATTCTACCCATGACCTTTCATGTATCCAATTCTTCTTTTTGTATGTTAGTTCTCTTCATCACTTTTCTTACTGCTATTCACTTTAGAGAGATATCTACTTTTGTATGCTATGAATACTATTCTCAATATATTCAATATAAGATATACTATTTCCAACACTATAAAACACTATTTACCTATGTTATACATCGATAAGTATGTTTGCATGGAGCTACTGTACATTTAGATTTCAACTATCTTGTCCAGGTTTCAACCTATAACATTATTATTATCATCATCATCATCAGTAGTGCAAAACACCTGAAAACACAAAAAACATCTGCATAGCCCGCAACGTCCTCTTTGCCTGCATGCAAGCTCGCCATTAGCATCTGTTACACACCATCAGCAGCAAGTGGAGATGCGACTAAGTTGCATATTACTTTGCCTCGCCCATACATAGTATACTCGGTTCCTGAGCATGTGTTAGACTGGAGCATTAAGGGCCCACCAAGGAATGCAGTGGTAGGGGACCAAGCTTAAAGGGTGTGGCCAGCCACCACACAGAGACTTGGCCAACCATTAAAGAACAGGGCCCCTTTATAAAGCCAAGTTCACCCATGATCCTGCATTACTGACCCCTAGAAGTGGGGATCAGACCTCCAGGTAGCGGGCCCACAGGGGATTTCTCATGTACACCTGTTGGCCAGTCCAACTCTGATGTGCTGTACAAAAACATGCCTGCAAAAGTGATTTGCATTCAACTCTGTATCAGCCCCATTGTGTTTCAGCAGTAATAGCTGTAAGCTATAAGTGGAAGGTAAAAACCCCCCAAAACATTCTGGTTTAGATAGGATTTTTAGGTTCTGAATCTGAACCCTAACACATACTCCATAACTTTTTCTTTTCGGGATCCACACTAACCAAGCACTTCTCATACGTTAGTGACAGTCCCCTGGCTGAGTGCCCAGTTGGCTATACTATGCATTCCCTGTTTAATCTACAACATTATTGATGGGAGGATGCAGGGACAATTCAGCTAAAACTACCCTACTGGGTACAGACCAGGTCTTTGCGGCTAACTCACAATAATGATAACGGTGAGGTGGTCCTTATACCATAGACTGTAACAGGGATGGACAGAGGCTAAACATCGGCCTGGCATTCTTTCTGTGCACACGGAAACAGGGCATGGTCACACGTCATAGAGGGCAAACAATGCTTCACAGGGGCGTGTCACAAGTCACAGGGGCATGGTCTCATGGTACTCCCCATCTAAGCATGCCAGTGAGCAGTGGAGGGAGGTGGAGCTGCTTGGCCGGGCCTCCAGACAACTGGACTGGTCCATCAGGCCATTGGTGCTTCTGCCAGATGACTATTTGCAACATTCATGTAAATTATGCAAGTATTTATGTGTGATCAGAAAACAGCTAAACTTACATGATTTTATCAAGTTTTTTTTAAATTCGTCACAAAAAAAAAAAAATATATATATAAAATATATTTTGGTGAATAAACCAAACTGGCTTTGCCAAAACGAACACTGAAAAAAGAAAATATTGGGTAGTTCAGTCATCTCTGGTAGGTACTTGAATTGGCTGCCACTGTAGAGGTTCTTGCAGCCTGTGCTATTATATTTTCACCTTTTATGCCAAAGAAGAGGGCAGGTGATGATATAAAAAGCCTGGAGCCTCCTCTCAGCAAAGTAGTTTCTGGCTATATGCCAGAATCTACCGCGCCTGCACGGGTCTCTGGGAAAATGGCGCCTACAACTTTTTCTCGGGGACATCTTTTCTGTGCATGCGCGAATCACCGGGAAAATGGCTGCCGCCATTTTCCCAGTGATTCTTTGCTGCTCTGCAGCGCCGGTCCGGAAACCGGAATCTGCGGAAAGTTAAGTATAATTACCTATAGGTGCAGGGTGTGCGGTGTGGGGCCCTCTGGACCCAGGAGCCTGTGTGCACCGTACACGTTGCACATATTATAAAGACACCCCTGTAAAAAGCACATCTGTCCTAAGAGCACATCCCTTTACTCCCATTGTCCTGGGGCCTGATTCACTACGGATCGCTATTGCGATCGGAGCTGCGATTACGCACTCAGCCCCGCTGCAAAAATATGCTAATGAATGCTATCGCAATGCCGGCGAACAGCCAGCATAAAGAAGCCTACTACTACTATCTCACATCCGTAATACTTTGCGGTCCTGGGTATACATCGGTAACATCGAGTAACATTGGCCCCTCACACAGAATTATAGCAGGTCTGACCTTACTCAGAACTTGTTAACCCTGTATGCACTGAGCTGTGTATGCCGTTGCAGTGAACAATTTTTGTACACCCATGCAATGGCATTCAAATGGCCACACACGCCTGTGTTTCGCCAACCACCCCCCTGTCACCATCCCCAAACGCTCACTTCCTGTCAATCACTATGCGGTGGCTCTCCTTGGTCTGTGTGATCGCAGTGCTATCGCAGTGATGCCTTCGCACACGCGCACTGCGATGTATACGCACACGCAGTCTGCAACAATCGACCTGCTGCGTACACCATCAGGCCCTAGGTACTCAACTTCAAGACTCCGAAAATTCATGCACAAGCCATTCTCAACCTGCGCAGCCCAAGTAGACCCATGCCGAATACTTTATGCAGTCTTTGTCAACGTATCAATTCCAGTACATACTTTCTTGAATATTCAATGAAATACTAAACTTATGACACCTGTCTAAAAAATCTGGTGATCTGACAGTCTCATCTTCTAATCTGTCAGAATGAAGAATATTCAGGGTCAAAACTATTCTGCGTAATGGACCTCCTGATATGTTCGTTGACTCTAAATTCTGACATATCCATTACGTGTATTTATGTCACGGCACTGAAGAACTCACTTGCTCACCTTATGTATGCAGTCTCCATTCTTACGTTTGAATTACAATTTATTTCCTGTTGTGGGTCAGTATTTTAAGGCTCAAAAATTGATAAAATATTTTTAACCCCTTTAGTACGAAGGACGAATGGCACTTGTGCTAGACATATACCCTTAGGGCCTGATTTAGAGGTGCATGCAGAGTTGTTGTTGGACTCAAGCGCCGAGCGGTCAATGTGTTCATTCTGAGGGGTCTGTTTACTAAGCAGTGTTAGGAGACAGAGTGAAAAGTGATAAGAAAGTGATAAGGTGCCAGCCAATCAGCTCCCAACTGTCATTTTTCAAACACAGCCTGTGAGATGACAGTTGGGAGCTGATTGGCTGGCACCTTATCACTTTCTTGTCACTTTTTACTCTGTCTCCTAACACTGCTTAGTAAATAGACCCCTGAATCAGATCATATATCCTACAACTTTTCCTGAATACCTCATCCTCCTTGTGCGCGGACATATGCAAATTATCAATCCATGAGCATGAAAATCGGCAGCCTTTGTGTGTACAATAGATATAGGGACCTTCCAAATGCGGAATAATCTAGCTGAATATCGGGTCAACCAAAAGAAAATTAAAAATCGCAGTGTGTAGCTAGCTTAGGACCATGAGCCACATCCAAAGAGGTTTACCCACAAAAACTGCACCGTTGCTCTAACTGAATTATTCTTAAAGGGGCAGTTTCTGTTTAGACCTATAATATGTTGAACATATGTAGAAATGCTCTTGAAAACAAGTTACTACCAGTAGCAGCTCCAGAGGCGGGGCTGTAGCACAGTCCAAAATTCAAATAGGGGAGCCACACCAACTGCCACCCCAAGCGCTGCCAAACATTGTCGACTGGGACTCACTGGCAATTGGTGTGACTGCCCTATTTCTATTTTGGACTGCACTACAGCCCCACCTATGGAGCCGCCACTGGTTACCACGTTTATGTTTGCATCCAATACTCCGAACAAGGGGCCTGATTCAGAGCCGCTCGTAAGCGGCCTCTCGTTCGCTCCGAGCGATGTTTGCCCAACTGCGCATGCGTACGGATCGTTATACCCATGCGCGAACAAGTCAGTGCGGTCGAAATTCATGTGCTCGCAAAATAGCGAATGCCTGATAATTTGAGTGACAGAAAGAGGCGTATGTGGGTGGTAACAGGGGAAGGTGCTTGAAAACGGGGAGTGGAGATCCGAACGCAGGCGTGCTTAAAGGTCAAAACGGGTGTTTTATGGGTGTGCATAATTAAAACAGCAGCGTCATTGACCACGTCACTGGGTTATTTAATAGCCAGAACTGCTCGCAAAATTGTGGTAGCAAAAACCAACCACAAGAATAGCGAGCAGTTCATACCCTGGTCGATGCACTCGATTAATCTAATAAATAGCGGACATGACGTAGGATGCGAGCGGCCAGGGGGCGTAGTTTCCCAAAAAATGACCGCAAGTTTTGTTCGCTCGTTCAGACCTAGAGGCGTGAACAGACCGCAAACAGCGAACGGTTCATTTGAATAGCCACCCCCTATTTTCTGGACGAGCGAGCGCTAATTGCGTCCGGCTCTGAATCAGGCCCAAGGTCCACATTCCCTGTAAATGTCAGCTTAAACCTCAAGAAATACCTGGTGATGCAGACATGGTGACATACAATAAAATTAATATATTCCAATGCTATTTTGAGTAGAGACTATACCTTACTATACTGTATGTGAGGGTGGCATTAAAATAGAGGTTGGTATAGTATAAAGAGAGAGCACTATATATGGTTATATAAGTTCTGGAAAAATAAGTCATTTAAAACATTACAAATTTTAAAGCAGAAAGAGTTTTGTCATGGGAATATGCAGCATTTGTCTTTTCATGTTTTAATGGGCACATTTTTCACCAATGCTCTGAGGGCATGAGAGAGAGAGATTTCAGAAAGCAAATATCACTATGCTAACATAGCAGTAACGGGAGAGGGTATGTAGGTCACACAGCTTTCTCGCTTGAAGGAGTCTTTAACCCATAGAGAAGCTCCCAATACCACACACGTATATACATTTTACTTTACATAGCACAGATCTGCAATTTAAAATCTGGATCACAGCACATCTACTTTAAAGGCCAATTAAAGATTAATATTTATACAATTATTGTCTAAAGTTAAATTCAAGCTATAGGACATATTAATATAAACAGGGGAGAAAAGTCATGCGGAAATAAAGGCACAGAATTTACTGAATGTAACTAATGAATAGTATCCAGGACGAATGAATGAGAAAAAAGAAACCCCCCCCAATCATCATTTTATTTTATCATCATAGAAAAAAACAGGACAATCTAAAATAATAATGGCATACTCATAGGTAATTCATTGTTTAGAGGCAATGGCGAGGGTATGTACAATTCATTAATGTAAATCATACATACAATTTAATTGCATTTATACAATGTATCTGTATTTCACTAATATTTAAGGCATGGATTGGAGTGTAGGGTTTTACAAACTGCGGGGGTAAATTAACTACGTGGCGATTTTGCCATCATTTGAAAACCGTTGGGCACTGCAACCAGTTTTACTGCTCAATATACAGTATTTACTAAGCAGCAGTTTTAACTGTTTTTTGAAAACCGCCATCAATGTGCCCTTTGTTTCTGAGGGCCTGGTTCATAAGTTGACACATGTTTTCGCAGTTGAGCAATTATCGGTGGTCTGTGCACACTTCTGAGTTTCATTACCATTGTTGGTCGCAGCGAGGATTTGGAAACAGAGTGATTGACATCTCGCAAGTGCGCTGCGTACAGGATCTCAGCCCAGAGGCCATTTGTGTCTGCCTCTGAATCAGGCCCTAAGCCCCTATCACACTGAATTGCTGCTGTGGTTTTCAAGCACTACACAAATCCTGGATCTAAGCAACCCTAGTGCCAATAGTACTAGGGCTATTCCCCATAACCAGGGCGGTGGGTGTGGGGTTAATAATAGTATTAATATTAGCCTTTGTTGGTGCACTTCAGGTTCAAGTAAGCCCTGTCATGCCCAGTTTATTGGGCTCCCAGGGCATGCAGGGACTTGGAGTTCACTTTAAAAAAAAAAAAAGACAAGACACACACGCTGATTGTAAAACATCTTTGTTCAAATAAAACTCCCCTAGAGCCCTCGTTTACTGTTTTTTTTACTTACAAAATCCTAAGAGATTGGTCCTCTTTGATCCATGTAGTCATCCAATGGAACTAGGCAAAACAAACAAAGGTGTAAAGCCCCTACATGAGCCCAACGTGAATGAGAAGTTACTCACGGACACTCTTATGGGAATGTATGGGCTCACTTTGATTGGTGAGGGTGTGGGATCCACCCCACTTTGACCAATCAGAGGAGGGGTTCATTCCTCTATCAACATGACTGGCTTGGGCTCCTGCCAAACTCCTCGAACAAGCCAGGGCTGGCTAATTAGTACTCAGCTGACCTCCCCTCTTGGTGCCTCTGGGTACAGTTGCAGCAAGGCTAGCATAAACAGCCGCCATTAGGAAGGCATTGGCTGCTTTGTTAAAGGGTTCCCTTACCTTCAAATTACTTTATTGCCTTAAAAATAATTTTCTGAAACTTCAGCTAAAAACATTCATTTATCTTTCTTGTTCTTTTTTTCATACATTGTACTGAAGGTCCTGTTTCTAGGAGAGTGTCTCCCTTGTCTATGAAGTAGCTGGAATGATAGACAGTAAGGAGTAGTCCCGTAGCTTAAAGAAGCAGCTGAATGGCAGGCCCACAGTGTAGAAAACAAGGGATAAGTACCAGACAGGTGTGTTAAAGTATGCCAAGGATGTCGGTAGAATGCAGTAGAGCATAGACGGAGCTCTCCGCAACTGGTGATGGCACCCGTACCAACAGAAATAAAAGCACAGTGTATATATATATATATATATATATATATATGTATATACATAGAAGCAATTAATTATTATTTTTTAACATTCTTACTCGCTGTGAGCGCCGGAGCAATTCCTCACTGCTCCTGTGCGGAGTAAGTTGATCTGAAATCATCTGTCTTCACAAGTTTTCGGAGCAGTGTAACTAGTGCGCATGCATGACCTATAGGTTACACATGCGCACAAGAGCCATGGCGTCCAGCGGAAGGAGCCGGACAGGTGATCCTCCTTCGCAACCCGAGACTCCTTCAAGCTCCAAAAATATAGCATTTTCGGAGCTTGATGAATTCCTGTCCCCATACTAGTGTATGAGGACAGCAGGCCATTCCGCGAGAGAAAGGTAAGCAGGAGATATCTGTGATACCTTTTTGATGAATAGCCCGAAAACGTAATTTTTACTATTGCAGGTGAAAATGTTTATTTTCACCTGCTTTTGTAGAAATTAAGTGATGATAAATAGAGCCCTTATTCATGAATTTGTTTTGCCAATTTTGTTGTGGTTAGTGGTGTCGAAGCCGGATGATTGGCTGAGACCAGATCTTAAAATTAATATCAAGCGACGCCATTTTAGGTTGCCTCTGATGATGCCATCTTGCGTCGTCATCGTGAAACCATGGTGTGTGATGCTAATATGCTATTGTTAGCATCATGCTATCGCATTACCACTGCATAATGTTTAAAACCCTATCATACCCCATACGCACGGATACACTTATAACTAGGGGTGTGCACCGGCCACTTTTCGTGTTTTGGTTTTGGATCTGGATCTTTCTTCGTGTTTTGGATCTGGATTGGTATTGCCAAAACCACCCTTCCGTGTTTTGGGTTCTGGGTTTTGTGTTTTGGATCTGTATTTTTTTTTAAAAAAAAACATAAAAACAGCTAAAATCACAGAATGTGTTGATTTTTCTGCTCCTATGCTATTATTAACCTCAAAAACCTTAATTTCCACTCATTTCCAGTCTATTCTGAACAACTCACACCTCACAATAGTGTTTTTATGTCCAAAAGGTTGCACCGAGGTAAATGGATGACTATGCTAAGCGACACGAGTGGGCGGCACAAACACGTGACCCATCTAGGCGTGATACTGCAGTGGCAGACAGGATGGCAGTTTGAAAAACTAGGCCCCAAACAGTACATAATGCAAAGAAAAAAAAGAGGTGCAAGATGGAATTGTCCTTGGGCCCTCCCACCCACCGTTATGTTGTATAAACAGGACATGCACACTTTAACAAAGCAATCATTTCAGCGCCAGGGTCTGCCACACGACTGTGGCTGAAATGATTGGTTCGTTTGGGCCCCCACAAAACAAGCTGGCAATTAATCTGTCCCTGCACAAACTGGCTCTACGGAGGCAAGATGTCGTCCTCATCCTCCTCATTCACCGATTCCTCACCCTCTTCAGTGTTGTGTACATCCTCATCCTCACAGAGTATTAATTCGTCCCCTCTGGAATCCACCACCAGAGGTCCCTCTGTACGTTCTGGAGGCTGGTCTCCCTGGAAAAGTTGATAATTCATTTTTATGAACATCATCTTCTCCACATTTTGTGGAAGCAACCTCCTAAGCCTTTTGCTGACAAGGTTCCCGGCTGCACTAAACACTCTTTCGGAGTGCACACTGGAGGGGGGGCAACTCAGGTAAAATAGAGCCAGTTTGTACAGGGGCCTCCAAATTGCCTCTTTTTCCTGCTAGTACATGTATGGACTGTCTGACATGCCTACTTGGATGCTGTCACCGATGTAATCCTTTAACAGACAGACGAACGCTTGTCGCTGCTGCTTTGAGGATGCAGGTGCGGCTACAGCCCACACATTTCACAAAGACAGGAAAAAAAAGAAGAATTTTTTTATTGTTTGTGGAGCGCACTTTGAGGGTTACACCACCCTGTAACAGACAGACGCAACCGCTTGTCACTGCTGCTTTAAGGATGCAGGTGCGGCTACAGCCCGCACATTTCACAAAGACAGAAAAAAAAAGATGAATTTTTTTATTGTTTGTGGAGCGCACTTTGAGGGTTACATCACCCTTTAACAGACAGACGCACGCTTGTCGCTGCTGCTTTGAGGATGCAGGTGGAATCTAGACGGGATTTGGAACCGGGGACACACTACCTCCATCAATTGTCTAAATCCCACTGCACTAATGGCGGATACCGGATGCACGTCTAACACCAACATAGCAGTCAAGGCCTCAGTTATACGTTTTGCTTCAGGATGACTGCTGTCGTACTTCATCCTCCTCGCTAAGGACTGTTGGAGGGTCAATTGTTTAGTAAAAGTAGTGGTGTTCCTACTTCCTCTCTGGGATGATGAACAACTCCCAGCAGCAGCAACAGCACTAGCAGGAAGTGGTTCTTGATCTTTCCCTATTTTATTTTTATCGGAGAAAGTTTGGTCCTCCATTTATGTTATATTGATATATACGTGCGGCTAAGGCGCACACAAATACAAAAAATATTTTTTTATTTTTGCTGGAGAGTAGTGCACTTTGTGGGTTACACCACCCTTTAAGAAATGAGCCAGCCGGCTCTTTACTTATGGGACACAGGCGCACACTTGGCGCTGCTCCTTTGTTGATGCACGTGCGGCTACAGTGCACACAATTCACAAACACAGAAAATATTTTTTTATTTTGTTTGGGGTGCCCTTTGGGGGTTACAGCAGCCTTTAGCGGTCAATCCAGCCGGCCCTTTATTTATGGGACACAGGCGCACGCTTGGCACTACTTTGTTGATGCACGTGCGGCTACTGCGCACACAATTCACAAACACAGAAAATATTTTTTTATTTTGTTTGGAGTGTACTTTGGGGGTTACAGCACCCTTTAACGGACAAGCCAGCCGGCCCTTTACTTATGACACAGGCGCACACTTGGCACTACTTTGTTGATGCACGTGCGGCTACTGAGCACACAATTCACAAACACAGAAAATATTTTTTTATTTTGTTTGGAGTGTACTTTGGGGGTTACAGCACCCTTTAACGGACAAGCCAGCCGGCCCTTTACTTATGACACAGGCGCATGCTTGGCGCTGCTCCTTTGTTGATGCACGTGCAGCCACAGTGCACACAATTCACAAACACAGAAAAAATATTTTTTTTAGCACTTGGGGGGAGCACCCCTGACGGACAGAGCACCCCCTGGACAACACTACAGCACCCCTTTAGGACTGGGACACTGCACAGGACTTTGGAGTGGACACAGTCCCTATGGACAACTGACTGCACAACACAGTCCAACCAGCCCCTATGGACTTTGAAGTAGTGGACACAGCCCCTATGGACAACAGCAGCACAGCGCAGCACAGCACAGCACTACACTGCACTACACTACACTACACTACACTACAACACTACACTACACTACACAGCCCAGCCAGCCCTAACTCCTACCCTCCCTCTTCACTGTCCACAGCTGAGTGAGAAAATGGCGCAGACGCGGGTACCTTATATAGGATCCAAAACCGCGAGACCCGGAAGGCGGGATGATGACGTTTTGCCTCGATTTCAGATCCGAGTCAGGCGGGAAAAGTCGAGCCTGACTCGGATCGGCCTCGGATCGGGGGGGGCTCGGGGGGGTTCGGATTTCAGAAATCCGAACCCGCTCACCCCTACATATAACTATACATATATTCAGTGATGACAGATTTGTCTTGTAGAGATGTCTGTGACAAATAATCAAGAATACACAAAGATACTGTGAGTGTTTACTTCAAATATATACATAGTATGTCTGTGGCAATTGAAATATAACCCAGACACTGATATGCACAATTGAAGTGTCCTACATGTAGATTAATAAACAATTGCCAGACGTGTAGCTATTGTTAACAAATATCCAATGCTGATGTATTTAAGTTGTATTAGGGGAGCCTTTTGTTAAAACTATCAGATTGTTTGCCAAGGCTTGCTCCATCCATGAACAGGACAAAACCCCATTGTCTGTCATTCCTTTAATCCAGAAAGAAATAAAATAAATAATGACCAGTTTGAGGATATATATATGTGAATGTGTATATATATATATATATATATATATATATATATATGTGTATGTGTGTATGTATGTATATGTATGTGTACATATATATACACTTAAACGATCGCATGAGTATCCACAGTGTGTGCACACATAGATATACAGTTGCAATTATAAATAGAAACACACAGCACACCTTTTACGCCGCATGAAGACACACAACACATACTTACATATAATCATAAATATACACGCACTCATAAAAGGTTCCTGCACATTATGGTTTATATTAAAGTTATTAAATATGATGTAAAATGCATGTATTTAATATTACTGGTATACAACATGATAGACATGGCATGTTTGGTACTAAACTGACACACTGTTTATTTCCAGATATCTGAACCTATCAGCGAGGGAGCCGCATCTTGCGTTCGATGGTTATGGAATATAGGAAATTATTGGATAGAATGTATACACTGTAATGTAGTGTCTCTATCTAAATTAAATCAATTAAAGAACGACAATGTAATCTTGAGAATTGGGACATACCCCTAGTGAACTGTCCTATGAACTACAGCGTACTACAAAGACCAACAGCAAGAACCAATGGAATTATGTTTGTCTGTCTACATTGTTGTTATCATGATCTGTTAGGGTATGTAGCCTGTGTCCCAGTCCCAGTTAGTAGCCATTCTCTGGGATGACCACAGACCTCTGGATTGATGTCTATAACTGGGACCGGTGCGCTTGCGTATGTATCGACTATACCTTGTGATTGTATAATTTGTTTGTGCTAATTGTATTTAGAACACAGCGTGTAACTATCTGCTTTTTGGTGAATAATATCTTTTTGTGCTTTGGAACCACAATCAAAGTCTGGAGAGCAATTATTTCATATGCGTACGCAGCGCTAAACTGTGACTTTATGGTATAGAGGTTAAATGGTAACGCTATTTAGCGACACTTAGAGTGTATAGATAGGTAGGAATCAATAGTGGATATGGCACAGCCCGACTGCGCTCTCAACTTACTTCCATGGCCCACAGCAATGAAATTATCCAACTATACCTTATGACAGTGGTTCCCAAACTTCTATGAATCACGGCACCCTAAAGTACCAGCTTTGTTTTAACTGCACCCCTAAGCCGAAAGTTTTTATTGAGAAATTCAGAAAATAATTTAGTAATGTGGTAAAGTGAAGTAAATTGCGCTAGCTGTCATCCTTAGGGTCAGTTATGTGGTGGTGGACAGGTTTGAGCTTCTGTTTGTCCACATATATTTACATTACATTGACCATTAATAATTTTATTTGGTGCTGGACCACCAACCTGAGGCACCCCTGCAAGTATCCCGAGGCACCCCAGGGTGCCACGGCACAGTTTGGGAACCACTACCTTATGATATAAATAGATAGCTGAATATGGCACAGCTTGACTGTGCTCTAAACTTATTGCCATATCCCACAGAAATTAAAATATCCAACTATGCCTGATTAAATAAAGCACAGAAGAATGTCAATCCACTGCCTCCGTAGAGCCACTCTCATTATTTCAGATGTATTTATTTCTCTAGTTGTAGATAGTTTCCCTTTAAAATATCTCATTGATCTGAAATAACTTTATATGTGTACTATGTTCTGCCCACATCAGCAAAATACCAAATTACTTTTGGCTCAATGTATCGTCTAAGATACTGCTTTTAGAGATATTCTGCTGTAACGTTGCCTATTCTTAATATGTTTTTAGAGGTTATAAATAGCAAGGCCATTATATCAATAGAGCGCAGCCATTGTTTAAATGTTACTGAACACAGTATTGTAACTCTCGGGATTCCAAGAACTGCCTGGAACCTTCTGATAACGACAGTGGAGGAAAGATAGCCACATTATCTTACATACCACTGCCTCTGGGAAAATACTGGAGGGCAAAATGCTGAGCAGAAAGACTAAACATTCAATGATCAATAGCTCAGAGGACTTTCACTGCTTACATAGATTATAAGTGATCTTTCTATCTAGTTTCCAAAAGCTACTGTACCAAATACATTTTCTGTTTTGGCAAAGAGTTTTGGATCTGTTTGCATGGTATGCAGTCGGGAAGCCGGCGGACCTAATCCCGACAGCCGGCTTCCCGACTGTCATATCCCAGCAAGGGTCTAAAGATAGGCGTCGATGACTCGATATGCCGACGCCTGTCATCAGACAAACGCCGGGAGCCCGACGCCCGGCATCCCGATCGAAGGGACACCGAGCGCATGATAGCCGTGGGGGGGAGGGTTAGGTTTAGGGCTCCCGGGGGGGACTCAGGGTTAGGCACCCCCCCCGGGAGGTTAGGTTTTGGCTAGGGGAAGGGGGGATTAGCGTTAGGCACCCCCGGGGGGGGGACTTAGGGTTAGGCACACCCCCGGGGGGACAGCTTTAGGCGTCGGGGAAGGGGGGGTTAGGTTTAGGCACTTAGAGGGGGATTAGGGTTAGGCACTGGGGGGGGAGGTTAGGGTTAGGCACCCCTAAGGGAGGGTTAGGGGGTAGAAATAGGTTAGTATATACTTACCTTTGACGATCGGGATTTCCTCCTCTGCCGGGATGCCGCTGTCGGGATTCCAATCGCCGGGCATGGGTCTGGCGGTAAATCATACTAATTTAGTTTGCATCCGTGTATAGTGTAGCAATGGTGAACCATAGGGGCCGGCAGCCACCACTGCTGTAATGGTCATCTCTCAAGATACAGTATATAGGGAAGAGGTAAATTCTATGCGATGTGCTATCACCGCAATGCCACTGTAGACATTAATGCATATTATGGAAGGGTTCTATGGGGGTAATGTATCAAACCTTCCAAGGAGTGGAGAAGTGAACAAGTGAAGAAGTTGGCCATAGCAACCAATCAGCGTTTACCTTTCATTTTTAAATAAATTTTAGATACAGATCTAGCCGCCCTCATCGTTGCCGCGATGCGCACACAAAACGTCACGCATTGCGGCATAGCAGAGCTCTCACTGGGCTGCGACTAGGCGTGCCCGGCGTTCTCCCCATTGAAGTCTATGGCGCCATAGATGCGGGCATGCGAGTCATGCCATCCATGCCGCGATGCGCTCGCATCGCGGCATAGATGAGTGTGGCTACATCTGTATGTCCATGTATATTTTGCTTAGTGTGATGGGAGCATCCTCAGCGAGTAGACAGAGCTACGTCCTATTCATATGTATGCTGATGGGACAGAAATGGAGCACCTAGCATGGGGAAGGTGTAAGTACAGTTACTAATGATGATGTTGGCTCTGGCACACAGGAAAAAGTGGAGTAGGGTGGTACAATGAGTTTGCATTAAGACGTGTATATATAGTCACAATAGCATTCTGTTTTGAAATCCATTTACATTCCACCTGTGTGCGGCTCAGAATCAGTCATTTCCCACAGACTCTGTCGATATGACATGAGCCACAGACCTTATTATCTGTTTGAGTCCAGAACCTCTAAACCTCAAACATCATACAGCAGTTTTCCAAGAATGTTAATTTATCAATCACAGAAATTTCTACAGAATGGCTGAAGACTGATTGATTTGCACCACTTGGATTTAGGTGTTCTAGGTCAGATTTTATACTTGATATCTATCATTATTTATGACTGATAATTGGATTGGAAAGTGCCAGCCCCAGTTTAAAATGACACAATTTGGGTTGGCAGAAACAACTATTACACGTACATGACCAGGCATGAACAGTGTCCTTAATGCATAAACCCGGACACCTACTGATGGCAACAAGAATGAGGTTGTGGAGTCAATAACGGGCATCTCCTAAATAGTCTAAAGGTGCGTATCCACTAGGCGATTAAAATGAGCAATTGAATGATAACGACATTATCATTCAATCGCTCATTAATCGTTCACAAATCGGGCATTAAAATGTCATACGACCAGCTGCACAATCATCGCCTGAACATGCTGGTCAATCTGCCAATTACGACAGATTGTGCATGTTCGGGGATGAGGGAGGGTGTCTGCACTGAACAACATATCATTCAGTGTAGGCACTATACAGGATGAGGAACGACTGTACGATCACAATGTTTTAATTGCACTGTTGTTCCTCTATCGGCTAATGGATACGCACCTTTAAAGTCCCCTAATGGTTGGGTTGCTCTACAAACTATTTCCTGGAGTCTTTCAATAAAAAGTTCAGAGATATAAAAAAAAATGCAGCACCTGAAAACAGGACGGGGGATTTAAACATCAACTGGCTTTCCATGTTCCATTAGACATGACAGCAACACAACTTACCAACACTTACAGTCAGGTCCATAAATATTGGGACATTGACAGAATTTTCAGATTTTGGCCTCTATTCACCACCACAATGGTTTTGAAATAAAATAAACAAGATGTGCTTTAACTGCAGACTTTCAGATTTAATTTGAGGGTAATTACATCCAAATCGGGTGAATGGTGTAGGAATTGCAACGGTTTCAATATGTGCCTCCCACTTTTAAGGGGCCAAAAGTAATGGGACTATCAACTCAAAAGCTATTTCATGGACAGGTGTGGGCTATTCCCTCGTTATTTCATTATCAATTAAGCAGGTAAAAGGTCTGGAGTTGATTCTAGGTGTGACATTTGCATTTGGAATCAGTTGCTGTCAACTCTCAATATGAGATCCAAAGAGCTAACACTATCAGTGAAGCAAGCCATCATTAGGCTGAAAAATCAAAACAAACCCATCAGAGAGATAGCAAAAACATTAGGTGTGGCCAAATCAACTGTTTGGAACATTCTTAAAAAGAAAGAACGAATCGGAGAGCTCAGCAACACCAAAAGACCCAGAAGACCACGGAAAACAACTGTGGTGGATGACAGAAGAATTATTTCTCTGGTGAAGAAAAACCCCTTCATAACAGTTGGCCAAATCAAGAACACTCTCCAGAAGGTAGATGTATATGTGTCAAAGTCAACAATCAAGAGAAGACTTCACAAGAGTGAATATAGAGGGTTCACCACAAGATGCATGCCATTGGTGAGCCACAAAAACAGGAAGACCAGATTAGAGTTTGCCAAACATCTAAAAAAGCCATTACAGTTCTGGAGCAACATCCTATGGACAGATGAGACAAAGATCAACTTGTACCAGAGTGATGGGAAGAGAAGAGTACGGAGACGGAAAGGAACTGCTCATGATCCAAAACATACCACCTCATCAGTGAAGCATGGTGGTGGTAGTGTCATGGCATGGGCATGTATGGCTGCCAATGGAACTGGTTCCCTTGTATTTATTGATGATGTGACTGCTGACAAAAGCAGCAGAATGAATTCTGAAGTGTTTCGGGCAATATTATATGCTCATATTCAGTCAAATGCTTCAGAACTCATTGGACGGTGCTTCACAGTGCAGATGGACAATGACCCGAAGCATGCTGCAAAAGCAACCAAAGAGTTTTTTAAGGCTAAAAGTGGATGTTATGCAATGGCCAAGTCAATCCCCTGACCTGAATCCGATTGAGCATGCATTTCACTTGATGAAGACAAAACTGAAGGGAAAATGCCCCAAGAACAAGCAGGAACTGAAGACATTTGCAGTAGAGGCCTGGCAGAGCATCACCAGGGATCAAACCCAGCATCTGGTGATGTCTATGCGTTCCAGACTTCAGGCTGTAATTGCCTGCAAAGGATTTGCAACAAAGTATTAAAAAGTGAAAGTTAGATTTAGGATTGTTTAGTTTGTCCCATTACTTTTGGCCCCTTAAAAAGTGGGAGGCACATACAGAAACCATTGTAATTCCTACACCGTTCACCTGATTTGGATGTAATTACCCTCAAATTAAATATGAAAGTCTGCAGTTAAATCACATCTTGTTTGTTTCACTTCAAAGCCATTGTGGTG
The DNA here is from genome assembly GCA_031769625.1 of Taudactylus pleione. Taxonomy (NCBI): domain Eukaryota; kingdom Metazoa; phylum Chordata; class Amphibia; order Anura; family Myobatrachidae; genus Taudactylus; species Taudactylus pleione. Next base: position 1,412,446 of record JAUIMM010000787.1, on the reverse strand, counting down.
GTGAATAGGGGCCAAAATATGAAAATTCTGTCAATGTCCCAATATTTATGGACCTGACTGTATATAATAGAATGATAAAGTACTATTCACAGAGCAAATCCAAACTGGAAAGCCTTACGCAATAACAAAGTTCAAGTATAACTTGCAGTGGTGTGTCAGATTTAGCTTAATAATTGATATTATCCAGTGCACCATATCTAATCTTAATACATTATTTAGTAAGAAAGAACAATTATAGCAGCGAATCATTTCCTTGCAACTGTGTTTCCCTTACAGTGACCTCAATTATTCCCGAGGTGTGTACAGAGAACATACCCTGCTTCTATCACTCAATGAGATTTCAACATATAAAGAGCACAAAATAGTAAGATGATGGGAATTTGATGCCCAGATGACAGGAATGTGACTCTATGGGCAATTAAACTATCAGGCACGTTCCTGCCATATATACCACCTGGAACTTCACCCTTCCCTACACCCTACTTCCACATCTCCCCCTCCCACTACTTTAACAAGTGATTACTGTGCTGTAGTCACAACACTATGATAACACAAAGACCACTCACTCTATGTTCCCTTCTGTGGTCAGTGGCTGAGGATGTCATCAATATCTGACAGACAAGATTAGATATAGAATTGTCTTTGATATGTCAGCGGCCAGTACAAATGGTCCTCAAACCCATAAGGGGGCCACATATTGCTTAGAAACATCAGATCCCCTTCTCATGCAGCTCTATAGGTGATTATACTAGTGCCTAAATCAATTGATGGGAATGAGGTCTAAATTATATATACTACATAGACTCTACAACAAGTACCAAAGATAAGAGATTACTTTGGTCAGAGAGGGAGTAGACGACCCATATAAAGGACCACATGTAGTCATCTGGGTACCTGTTGCCTATCACTATACTGTGAGGGAAGATTTAACAAGCAGCAATTTGTTTTGGGTAGGTTACTAACTACGGGTTTATCGCATCACTGGGAATTAGCCTCAAACCCTTCATTTTTAAATGCAAAACTCTACACAACAACATCCCGATTTTGTGTGGAGTCTCTGGAGCAACGCAGAGGTCCATCTTATTTGTAACAGGAGCTGCAGCCTATTTGTTCTCGCTACAGAGTGGATATCAGAACTGCGACTGGGCGACCGATACGCAACCCTCTCGCCGAGACACCATCACAATATAGTGGTGTTTGCTATCTCTTCTATTAGTTGCATCAGTTATTGCAAACTTGTCAGCTTACAACTGTTACACTGTATTGTTGTTAGTACTAACGTAAGTGTAATGGTGCGTACACACGGTGAGATAAAAATGCACGATATGAATCATAACTATATCGACCATATCGTTATCGTTCAGATGGTTAATTTTTTGGTGCCTTCCAACCTTCAAACGACCAGCGATACATGGGCACTTATGGACGATAACTATATCGACCATTGCCCGTACATGCAGGCCAACCTGGTCGATATCGACCAGGTTACATAGGAACCCTGGCCCGTTGTTGGTGGGTTGGTGGTGTGCTGGATGAACGATAACGATCATCAAGCACACCGGTAAGGTGCAGGACGATCCGTCAGCGATATCATTATCGCTGACTGATCATACCGTGTGTACGCACCATAACAATCTACAAGGGGATGGATATGTGGAATTAATCCCATAACTGCATCCCTCCACAAACTGTGATACACAGTAGATGCCATTAATGTCTATGTAATACTGCTATTATAAATTTGTCAAGTTACAAACTACACTCTTCTCCTCGAAGAGTTATATGGTAATCATATAGGGTATATATATAGCTGAATATTTTACTGGCAATTTCTTATTCTACAGAATGGTTCATTAAATTATTTATTTATTTCTTGTCAATAAAATGTATTATTCAGTGTGCTGTTTGCAGTGCATCATTAAGACCCATACTGTAGAATTGATATTTTCGAAGAGAAATCCTCCAGATCACCTTCCCATTTACCCGAAATGACGCATGCGTAGGCCGAAGGCCACTCATATGCAGTATATTCCTTACTCATAGACACCCAATGCGTAAGGAATCAATCTGCTTCCAACTCTCAGCTGGGACCGGCACTCTTATCGGAGCCCATGTCCTATTGAGAGCTTTTTCATGAATTCACATGACAAGTTTAATAATCATGCTGTGAATTTAGGTGATATTATCATATCCCATCTGCATTTAAAATGTGGGATATGATAAATCGACCTTTTATACAGCACACTACTAAAATACTAATCTCCACATACGTTTTTACAATGGATTAGAGCAGGGCCCCAGGCAGCCAAAGGACTATGGCCCTGATTCAGAGCCGGGCGCTCTGACAGAGCGTTCGCTCTGAATCAGGGCCGTCCTTCACAGCTATAGTGAGCGGCCAGGAAGATGGTCGCGATGGTCAAGACCATCGCAACCATCGGGCTTGCGACGAGACCCTTGTGGTAGGGTCTCGTTGCCGCAAGTCCTGGAGTGCTTTTGGCTCTATCAGAGGCGTTCCCATGGGAACGCCTCCGTCTGGCCAGCCACGCCTCCGGCACGCCCGCCAAAGGGGGCGTGCTCTCACTCAGCATCGACAGCACGCCCCCTTTGTAGCGAGACCCATAGCGACGGCTTGCCCATCGCTATCCGAGTCTCGCACATGCGCACGACGGAGCCGGGTCCGTCGTGCACATGCGCACTGGGCCAACATCGACCCGCTTGCCAGCGCTCGCTAGCGGGTCTGAGGCAGGCCCTATGTACGGGTTGGGTATGAAAAATGGACGGCTTAAAAACCGCCGGTTCAAATCCCGACCCTGGAAGCCTGACAGATCAAAATCCTGATGCTGGCTGGTAAGTATATTTAACCATCTCCTTTCCCCCCTAACCGTAACTCTCATTTGGGGGTGCCTATCCCTAAGACTCCAGGGGTGGTGCTTAACCCTAAGCCCCCCCCCGTGGTGCCTAACCCTAAGCCCCCCCTTGGTGCCTAACCCTAACCCCCCCTCCCGCACCCTAAGCCTAACCCTCCCCACCCCCCGCAGTTAACAGCTCGCAATGCCTGGCTTACCTACGTTCGGAATGTAGGGCATCGGGATTTCGGCGTGGGGCTAATGATAGGTGTCGGTATTTAGGCGTCAGTATTTAGACGCCTATCTTTAGTCCCATGCCGGGCCTTCAGTGTCGGGATTCTGGCGGTCGGCATTTTGACCGTCGGCATCCTTACTACATCCCCTATGTACACCTCTACACCAGAAGCTTTCTCTTTCAGTAATAAATATCTGAAAATGAACTTTAAACTATAATAGGGTGTGTGTATAATAATCACACTATATTACTGTACACACGTACAAGAAATCCCCTTCCAAACAAGTGTCATCTTACAATGTTAGGCCTCATACGGAGTGGAATGGATATCAGGTGTAATTTGCTCCTACAATATGTCATCACATTTTTATTTCTCCTCTCCGGGAGTGTTGGGGGTCATTTGCATTATTATGGCAGCATCAAACATAAACGCAGGGTCAAGCAGAGGGGGCTGGGCTATGGTGCTACGAGTCAGTCATCAGCACTATCCCAACCACATAGGGTACTAACCAATCAAGCGCAGACCTTCATTTCAATGGGGATGGCCTGCCATTCACATTGGGGACCTCATTCAGAGGCGGTCATTAGTTGCAAGCAGTCGCTCTGAATCAGGGCAGCCGCTTGCATCCTGAATGACCGCCTCCTTGTCAATCACTAAGCTGTGGGTTAACAGTAGCGACCGACATGGGTGATGGACCATCGGGGCTTACGACCAGACCCTAAGGTTGGGTCTGGGCACTCATAAGCCTCAGGGAGCTTCCTGCTCAGATCGACGTTTGGGCAGGCACGCCCCCTGCCCGCCTCCCAAACGGGGCAAGGTGTCACTCACCATCGACAGCTCGCCCCGTCTGCTGCGAGACCCCTAGCGATGGAGCGTCCGTAGCTAGCCAGGTCTTGCGCATACGCCCGACGTATGCCCAGTGGGGCAACATCGAGCCGATTGCGAGCGCTCAGCGCTTGCGACCGACTTTGAATGACCCCCTTGGTCCCTTAGGGACAAGTTATGTATAGTTGTTTAGTTTATTTTTGCCAAGCCAGGATGTGGTTGGTAAATGGAGCTAAAAAGACTGTCCTATTAATTTATGTGAGAAATAAATGGGTAATAGAGGGATGTGTAGGCGAGTGTTCATTTAATAAATACTTGCATTTCGATGCATGTCTCGTTTTTTGTATTTTTTTATTTTTTTATTACAGGTACACTGCAGGTCCCAGCCAGGGCAGACTGGCTCTTGTGGTTCTCAAAGTGACAGCATACCCTGGCAGCCATGAACATTGGGCATGTCTGCCTGCTGGGACCTGTAGTTCACCAATAAAAAATATATATTTCTAACTTTAAACGATGGCTATTACCCCAACACCCACAGCCCAGCAGTGTTGGGATGAGCCCCAGGGGGGCACACAGTCTATTTTGAAAATATTCTAGATTTTGTTAAAAGAAAAAACAGGGCTGCATGGGATCAGCCGTATAGAAATGGATGAGGAACGACTGTGGATTCGAAGGTCAAAATGACTATTAGTAAATTTAGTGATTTTTAGCTGAAACTTGCCCTCATTCCTTGATGGATCCTAGCATGTTGAAAGCCAACGTTTGGTAAATCTTACCCCATCTGTTTTATCAGGACTTGCACTGAATGAATATAAGTGTTTTATCTAAGTGTGAAAAACCCAATCTAGAAAAAAATGTATACAAAGGTATTATTACATTACACAATGGGATGTAGCTGACACCTTGGTGAGCACAAAGCTGGCTCTCACAAGCCCGGCGCCGAAATCCCAACAAGGCTCAGGATTCTGGCTGCAGATTCCCAACATACCGAAGGTAAGTATTAGGGGTTAGGCACTAGGGGGAGGGTTAGGCTGTGGGGGGGGGGTAAGGGTTAGGTAGCAGGGGGAGGGTTAGGCTACAGCAGAGCCGTAACTAGACATTTTGGTGCCCTGTATTTAAAGGGTGTGGTCTTCCGGTAGAGGGACGGGACCAAGCCAACACTTGCCCCTTTGAACCTTCCCCAGCACCCTCATGTCTGTATCTCCAGTTCCTGCACCCTAATTTCTGTGTCCCCTGTTCCTGCTCCCTAAATCATACAATGCATACAAGCAAGATACTGCAGAATCTATTTTGGGCATACATTTCAAATCAGTGGTCTCTTAAAACAGAAACATGCGGTCTAATCTTTTAAAATGAGACTGTCCTTTCTCCAACTATGAGACTTTCCCTTTTCCAACTGGTTCCAATCCTTATCCAGTAGGGCTTCAAATCACCCTGTGTATGAGTACACTGAGTTTATACTGTATAGTATATTTGCAATGTGGATGTAGAGGATGTATCAGGATAGTGATACCATTGATGTAATTACAGGGCAGAGGAACATATGTTGTGTTTTTATGCCACTGAAAATGGGGAACTTTCCCACTTAGCATTCCAGATCCTGGGTGTACAACAGAGTTTCATCATAATAAACAGAAGAGCTGTGCCTAAAGGTATCAGAGGTGGAGAAGCAATTATGTAACTGCACAAAGTATAATTCAATCTTTCTTTCATCAACTTCTAGCGGGCGGGCCACAGAGGTCGATTTGTGTGTTCCCCACACTCATCCCTAATACACCTCCATCAAGGCCACAGGTTTCTATAATTCTTAGGGCTCTATTTATTAACATTATTTTTACTAAAATAATGTGGAAAAGAGTGTTTTCACACCTTTTTCACATTATTTTAGTATCACCTACAGTTACTAAAGGGCAATTGGAGTAGAATTCGTAAAATTCTACTCCAACCCCTAAGTATCACTTATTTTTAGTAAGCAGATCGCATTTCCCATAATTGTAATGGGAAATGTGATCCGACCAGAGTTACTAAAAATAAATTGTAAAAAAATACCGGGGAAAGTCCTGTGATAGTAACGCTACCTAGAGGTGGCATTATCCAGGGTCTCCCCCGGTTACGGGGCTCCTACTCTGCTCTAAAAGGCAGAGCAGACCTCATAGCCGGTCCCAGTGATCAGCTGTGTGGTCTAAACAGACCGCAAGCTGATCACTGCAAGAAAAAAAAAAGTAAAAAAAAAAATTCACTTACCTGACTCCAGGGACCGATGGTCGGGGCTCCGGTGATGTCTCCCTTCTAGTCCCATGGGAACGCCTCCATCTGGCCAGCCACTCCCCCGGCACGCCCACCAAAGGGGGTGTGCTGTCACTCACCATCGACAGCACGCCCCCTGTGTAGCGAGACCCATAGCGACGGCTTGCCCATCACTATCCGGGTCTCGCGCATGCGCACGACGGAGCCGGGTCCGTCGTGCACATGTGCAGTGGCCCAACATTGACCCGCTTGCGAGCGGGTCTGAATCAGACCCTGTGAACCTAGTTACCAGGGGCATTTTAAAAGAGGAGGGACCAATGTGCAGACTCAGTGCAGGCCTCCTCCTCTCTCTGGTGATGACGCGGCAGCCGCGAGAGCAGTAGATTTTGGCTTAGTGCCAGAATCTACTGCATATGTGCGGGTCTCCAGGAAAATGGTGCCTGCGCCATTTTCCCGGGGACAGCAGTACTGCGCATGCGCGAGTCACCGGGAAAATGGCCACCGCAATGTCCGTTGTCTACAGAGCAGCCCTCTGGAGACAATGGACAGGTAAATATAAAGACATGCACTGCACATCCTGCACCCATTATAGTTTTCACCCTGCTAGTTACAGCCCTGGGCTGCATTACCGGAGCATTAGAGTTACAGTAGGCTGCGGGAAAGGAGGGTTAGGGGTAGGTAGGAGAATAGTTACCCTACTTACCCTTCTACCCCACTGGAGCATTTCAACCATCTGTATTCCAGCGTTGGTATTCCAGCTTCGGTATTGAGTGCACCGGGAACATGTACCCGACCCCTACAAATATGTCTTTATAGAACATGAAGGTTTGCATGAAAAAACATAAAAGAGTAACTAACATACATGGTGGCTTCAGTTGCCTCTCTCGGCGCTCCAGGTCCCAGGAGACTCGTCCGAACTGAACATCTTATTTGTTCAAAGAGTGCATCTTGATCGCACAAATAAAACAACTGGAAGCAACAAAACAACTTAGCTAGATTGCACTGATCAATTTGATGTGTGACATTTGTACATCTGTGTGTGACTCTGTATATGAAGTGCTACAATTCAGCGGCTCTGGCTATTTCTCACGCCAAGTTCTGCAGTGCTTCGTCTGTGACTCTGTCCGTGTTTATAACTAATTCCTGTGCTGTTAATGTCACAGCCTGGTGTCTCTAGTACAGTCTGCAATGCAAATAAGATGTAAAATGTTAATAGTAACTGACAACGCTTGGTGCGGCTCACGCCATGTGGCATTTTTTGGCTAGGTGTATGAGAACACATCTGTATAATATAGATGTTGTCCAAGGTAACAAGTAAGTAGTATATATCATTACCTGTAATTAGCCTTTAGTTACCTATAGTATTGCCTACATATTATTCAGAGGTTTACAGATAATTTTTTAACCATTCACATGAGTTCTACCCCACTAGAGCTAACAGTCTAAATTCTTTGCCCACATAGACTCATTTTGTCACAATACAACTTAACCTACCAGCAAATGTTTGGACTGTGGAAACCCATGAAAACATGTGGAGAACATGTAAACTCCACACATATACAGAAGTGATTAGAGTTGTACATCAATACTGTGAGGCATTTTGCACTCCTTGAGATCCTGTAGATCCAAGTAATGAGATCAGGGAGAGGAGTGATGATCCGGTTTGTATAATCGTGGCCCCGGTCCCCACTGTGTGATGCCAGATGGTGTCATGATGATGTTGGGAGTCTCAGTAATGGTCATTCTGGGGGGAGTGACACAGAAATACTGACCAGTGTCCCTGTGCCTCCCATATATATTATATAATATAGATGATATGTGAAGATGCAGCTGAAACCAGATATTCAATTTCACATATACTGTAACCTGAATGCTAATGTTTTTACTTGGGGCATCCCTGTTTCAAACCTCCATGAATACTTATGTGAGATAATTTCCTGGGCACCCTTATGGAAGGCTGTCGCTGCCTGCAGCGTTCCCCGTAGGCCCTGTCAGAACTGGTTAGGGTAATGATTATGAATAAGTACAAATATAGAAAATCTCAGGTGGATAGAGTAGAAGGTGTCTGGTATATATACAGTATATATGGATCTATGGGCCTGATTCAAACCCACTCGCGAGCGGCTGTCCGCTCGCAAGTGGGTCGATGTTATGGACTGAGCATGCGCACGACGGAGGGAGCTCCGTCGTGCGCATGCGCCAGACGCGACGAGCGAAGGAAAGTCCTTCGCTCGTTGTGTCCGATCAAAGGGGGCCTGCTGTCAATGTTGATTGACAGCACGCCCCCTTTGGTGGGCGTGCCGGGGGCGTGCCTCCCTGACGGGGGCGTTCCCACGGGAACGCCTCCCATCAGAAGCCGGCCCACTGACATCACTAGTGATGTCAGTGGGAGTGATTTTGGCTCTGATAGAGCCAAAATCACTCCGGAGCTTGCGGTTGAAAACCTCAACCGCAGGCTCCGGCTCGCAAATTCGATGGTCGCGATGGTCTCGACCATCGCGACCATCACAATGCACGCTCGTATAGCCTGTGGGTGGTGACCCACAGCTATACGAGCGTCCAGGAGGACGCTCCATGAAAATGGAGCCCGGCCCTCATTCAGAGCGTGCGCTCTGCTCAGAGCGTACGGCTCTGAATGAGGGCCTATATCCATTACACAAACAGTTTTTTCGCAGATTTTCTTTTTCTCCAAATCATCCACTTCTGCTGGTAAAGCTTCCAATTCATTTCCAGATGCTATGACAGTTTTAAAATTTCATTAGACACAGATTTCCTCACTAATACACGGAGGGTTATTTGCCAAGATTACATTTAGAAAAAGGCCACAAAACAGAGCTTTGTGCTGTTTTACCAGGTCTGGAGGAGCAGTTTGTGCCCTTGTGTCTTTCGCCAATGCTTTCTGGGCCTGATACAGGGGTGAGCACAAATCCCATCATGGCTGAGATCCTGTACGCAGTAGGCACAGTGGCGTAAATTCATCCCAGATGCCCGGAGGCAAGTTATAATCTGGTGCCACCCCCCCCCTCCCAAAAAAAGGTAAAACACCATGTATCGGGTGGCTGCGACGGTACACTCCGGGTATATATTTACAGCCCTAAGTGGGATTAATATTTTGTGGGCAATGGAGAAGGTGCCCCTTCATTGCTGGCGCCTGGCGCCTCCATTGTCTCCCATAGTTCTGCCCCTGAGTAGGTATGTGACAATATGCAAATGCCGCAGCCACTGGTACTTGCATTTTAAACGCCTTTGTGTACAGAGATTGATTGATTGCACATTGGTCGCAGCATCGATGTTCTCAGAAACCATATGAACACTTAGAATGATATGACCATTTCTGGGTGGTGTCACACCCTGCGACTGCAAGCCCGTATGCAAGATATATAGCTCCAACGTCTTAGTTCCCAGGCCCATTCCTTGGGACTAAAGACTCGGCCTGATTCAGAGCTGAATGCTCTGACCAGAGCGCTCGCTCTGAATCAGGGCCCTCCTACCTTTTTTTGGAGCGTCCTCATGGACGCTTGCATAGCTGTGGGTTACCACCCACAGCTATAGCGAGCGTCCATGATGATGGTCACGATGGTCTTGACCATCGCGACCATCGGGCTTGCGACGGAGACCCTGCGGTAGGGTCTCGCTGCCGCAAGCCCTGGAGTGATTTTGGCTCTATCAGAGCCAAAATCACTCCCACTGACATCACTAGTGATGTCAGTGGGGCCAGCTTCAGACGGTAGGCGTTCCCATGGGAACGCCTCCGTCTGGCAGGCACGCCCCCGGCACGCCCACCAGAGGGGGCATGCTGTCAATCAACATCGACAGCACGCCCCCTTTGGTGCGAGACCTGGAGCGATGGTGAGCCCGTCGCTCGCCGGGTCTCGAGCATGCGCATGATGGAGCTCCCTCCGTCGTGCGCATGCGCAGTGGGGAACATTGACCCGCTTGCGAGCATCCTGCCGCTCGCGAGCGGGTCTGAATGACCCCCTCATTTAGGACTGCAACAAGCAAATGATCTGCAACTAATGATGCGTCTTTGTACACAGATACTGCCACATTTTACGCAGATACTTGAATTTGTAAAGCCTCAGGTGGGCATTCCTCATGCGTCTCCCGGCGGCTGAGAAATTTGCATATTTTCGCAAAGCAGCGGTGAACACAGAAGCCGCAGGAATGGCGACATTAGTGTACAACTCTGAATCAGGCCCTTACTGAGTGGATTGTTTGGATCACAGATGTGGCCCTTTAAATGTTCCTGAAGGGATGAACAGCAAAATCCTTTTTTTTTCCCCCCATAACAGAGAACTCTATAAGACGTCTTTTAGTATACGATGACTGAAGATAGTCATTGTACTGCCTGTCTTTTATTATTATTATTACTGCTGCAGCTGGATCTTTATACTGGGAGATTGTCTCACTGAATACTAAATATTGATATGTTTTTCTTGACATTTCCTTTGCTCTGTTTAACGCCCGCCCTGTGCAAACACAGTTTTATGTTTTCCTGCAAATACAATTTAGCAGCTAGATAAATGAGCTGTATAAGCTGCAGAATGGACGCGTATCTGTACATTAAACAGGACTTTATCTGTGAAGAAAAGAGTTATTGTAGCACTTCTCATTTCTATTCATTTGTGTCTGCCATTGGTACATGAATAGAGTGTTTATGGTACTGAAACATTGCTGTAATGGAGGCAGGTAACACATCCAGGCAGCTTATTGCACAAATGCCAGCATTATAATATCATTTGCAAGGACAGATTGCTGCCTGTAAGCACATCACACATGACACTGTCTACGTAGACAACAGTGCGCTAGAATTCTCAGTGTGACATGTTTATTAAGTGTTGTAAGGGCGTCAATGTTTATAATGTTTAATTCTCCCCTTGGAAGTTGTTCGATTGTGAAAAAGAGGTAATAGTTCTGGAAAGGGGCAAATCTTTCAAACCTGAAAATAAAGAACTGCCATACACTGTTGCAGATAGACAATGTAGTAGATCAATTTACATTTTATACAATATAGAAAGAGATATGAGATGTGAAAATGTGTGACCTGACTAATGAAAATAATAAGTGAGATGTGGATAGTTTGGAATAACGAAAAAAGCTGTTTATTTTGCAGACCTGGTATTAGCAAGAAGATGCACTGTGACCTCAAACCACGATCTTGGCTTAGGGCCAGATTCAGCAAGGATCGCAATTGGCCGATTGTGGCGTTCTGTGCATGTATATGAATCACAGTGCGCGTGCGCGAACCAGCCACTGTGATCGGGACAGCGTTCGCAGTGACTACGCAGACCCATTGCAGACTGATTGACAAGAAGTACCGTTTAGGGGTGGTCGTCGAAATGCAGGTGTGCCAGTGCGTTTGAACACCGTTGCAAGGACGTGCATAAATTATCCATTGCGATGCCATACACAGCTTGGGCTGTCACTGCATGCGCTGAGGTTAGCAGTTCCTGAGTAAGGCCAAGGCTTGGGCAAGTGTGCGTGAGGCTGTGATGGTACTCGATGTTACCGATGGTTTTGCAGTCTTGCTGAACATTATGTATGTGTGTAAGGTAAGAGTGGCGTCCTTATGTTGTCCTGCGACGGCATAGCGATCGCAATGGATTAGCATATCATCGCAGTGAGACTACGTGCATAATCGCAGCCACGATCGCAGTTGCAATCCTTACTGAATCAGGGCCTGATTCAGAGGCGCTCGCTCTGACTAAGGACATTTTTTGTTTTGTTTGTTTCTGCCTCCAGGCTGCTTGCAAAGTTGTGGGTGACCAACCAAAGCTAGTACGAGCGGCCTGGTGATGGTCGCGATTATCACGACCATCGGGCTTCCGTTGAGACCCTGTGGGAGGGTCTCGGCTCCCGCATGCCCGAGTGGACTTCCTGCACTAATAGTAGGGCCGCCCACAAACGGCAGGCGTTTGTTTTTGAGGAAATTATTCCCATTTTACTGCCAAATCTGCATCAGCCCGAATATGTTTCAAATAAAAGCATCTGATTTCATTTTCAGACATTTCCGTACTCATGACCTAAATCTGACAAACACCTTTAGCTCACAGCACCTCCAAAATTTTGCATTTCAGCACTAAGGTCTATTAAATATTGCAACTCGGCTAATTAATTATAATTCTTGACAGTTGTGCAGTTTATTAAAACTTCACCCACTATTTAACACAATGCACATAGGGACATAATTAAGAAAGATTTCCACAGTATGTTGTTTGTAGGTTCACAGCAGATGTTTATTAAGTAAGGAGTCAATATGAATCGGGATTTAAAGCTTTTCCTAGTCTCCAGCAAGGACAGGCTGAAAAATAAATCATTGTTACAGATCGGGGCAAAATCTTACAGCTCTCCAGAGACATCAGCAAGATGTTAGCACAAAAAGATTGAAATGAAGCGTTTGCTAAACAACATGAGATTCAGAGGCACTGGCGTCACAAGGGGGGTGCGAGGGGTGTCACCAGCAGAGGGGTGACACCAAAATACTGGCTCCCCCTCAGTGACAGGAGATGGCTCCTAGCACAGTGAGTATCAGAACCCTAGTATCAGAGATGGCGAGGGGGGAACCATGGGCGTTTCTGAGCGATGACTGAGAAGTGGCCTTGAGGTGTACGCAAAAAAAGTCAGTCTCGTGGGCGTGTTATGGGAGTGTCACGAGCGTGTCAGTGATATCGGCTATGTCATCAGACGCAGAGCTGAAGCCACAGAGGCCATGTTCAGATGGAGACACTGGGATTTATGTATCAAGCAGTGAAAAGTGTGGAGAAGAGGACTACTGGAGAAGTTGGCCATAGCAACCAATCAGCTTTGAAGTAGCATTTATCAAGTACAGTCTATAAAATAATAGGTAGGTGCTGATTGGTTGCTATGGGAAAGTTCTCCACTGGTCCACTTATCCACGCTTTTCACTGCTTGATACATAAACCCCACTGTAATTGCAATAGGGCAGGTGTAAGTGTTGATGGAGTGGTGATGGTGGAGGGTCTTTAATCACCGGCTGTGTTACACTGTGCAGATACGCTGAAAGTGGGCGTGTCAGTACTTACACATTCAGGTGCATGATAGTACACGAAGGGAAGGCTGAAACTAGCATTTGCATATTTCACATGTCCACATACAAATAATATATTGTTATGCTTCTCTCCTTAGCTCACTTTCTGTGTTACTTTAATTTTGTCAGAAAGTGAACAAGTTAAGTGAATATGAAAACCAGGAAGATAAGATTCCGTTTCCCCCTTTCTTAATTTCTGAAGTGAACGTAAAAAATATAAGTAACTTAGCATTTCCCACAGCTGACTTTAACTTTTTTTCTAATATACCAATTAACGGCTAAAAAATCCTTTTGAATATTATTATATTATAAACAATTATTCCCGCTGATAATGTTCAAAGAGGTTGTGTGCCAATTAGAAAACCTCTGATTATCTGTTCACGAACCACTGTCACAGACTTTCAAAAAAAATGCATTGAAGTTATTAGTGCTGTATTGAGCTGTTCCGTGCTACTAAAATAATTAACTCTAGCTACAGTACAGTATATTCTTTCTATCATTTGTCCACAGGTCTCAAATAAAGTTTTTCCTCTTATAGGTTCTGGGCTCCTTCTCTATCAATATGTAACTTAAAATGAATAAACTATTTTTCCACCAGTGCATTAATCTCCAGTGAACTTCTAAAAAGGCAGAATCATGAAAATATTTTTTTTAAGTTTTTTTTTTTTTTTAAGCTCCGTTTTAATAATACGGGTTCAAATACAGGGCACTAAACCCAGAAAACTTAATCCAACATCTTCATATCAGTTGAATAATTAACTTTAACAATTAAAACTCCCCATCGAAGCCCCCGAGGACTGTTTCATGATTCCATCTTGATAAAAAGTAAAGATGCAATTGCCACGTGGAATATTTTCTCTAGATACTGAATATAACAGAGATTTCAAATATCTACAGACACGCTCTGCAAAACAAGTTCAAGAGAGAGAATTCAGTAATTTAGTATGTTTTATTATAATGCAGTATACTTTATATCTGGTTCTCCAAATTATGGGAGAAAATGATTAGTGGAAAAGTCCCGAGCTTTTTGGGATAAAAGATTTGATGCCTACAGTACGGGGTAAATTTACTAAGATGCGTGTTGGTGAAAATATAACTTTTTTGCAAATCGGGAATTTACTATCATTAAACTTGGGTGATTTGTGGTAGTTTAGGGGTTGAAATCGGGGGAATCAGTATGTAATACCATCGGGCTCCTGGCGTAGGTCTAATGACAGGCATCAGGATTTTGACACCTGTCATTAGTACCTTGTCGGGATTTGACAGTCGGGAAGCATCGGATTCCTGACTGCATCCCAAAATCGGGTGGTTTAATGCCGCTAATTCAGCCGTTTTTTGCAAATGAAATTATAGCACCATCGGCTCTATTCAGAAGTACTTTTCACTCATTTATGCCTAAATCAGGAATTTACCATTATTCGTTTTGCTCAAATCGGCCATTTTACACTCAAATCGGAGACTCAATAGAAGTTTTAAATGCACCACCTCCAGAGCTGCGAGTTGCGTTCCAACTACACATATCAGTGTGATTTGTGAATGTTTATGAATGGCTAGTGTGTTGTAAGGGTTAATTTTAAAGAAAAAATTGACGTGAGGTTCCCCCCTAAAACAGAACCAGACCCTGACTTTTCATAGCCAGTCCTGGTTGTTTAAGTACAGGGAAAAAATATGTAGGGTTCCACTGTACTTAGTACAACCAGCACTGGGCTCTGGGAACCAGTCCTGGTTCTGGAATTACAGGGGAAAAAAATGTGTAGGGTGCCCCTGTAATTCCCAGAACTAGCACCGAAACCACAAGTACCAGCATGCGGGGCATTAAGGGCCCACTGGTACCTGTAGTTCACCTGTAAAGAAGTGTCTAAAAAAAACAAGACACACACCATGAAAGTAAAGTTTTTTTACATACAGTACATACACATACATACACATACTCACCTACATTACCAGGACTGGTCCCCTTGTCCAAAGTAGGCATCCAAGGTCTTCTTAAAACAAAAAAAACTAAAATCCTGATCCACGCAACAGGTAACAACCAGGATAGTTGTTATCTACTGAATGAAATGCTCAGACGCGCCTTTGTAGAGCCGTATCT
This sequence comes from Taudactylus pleione, assembly GCA_031769625.1. NCBI lineage: Eukaryota > Metazoa > Chordata > Amphibia > Anura > Myobatrachidae > Taudactylus > Taudactylus pleione. The sequence continues at coordinate 1,397,152 of JAUIMM010000787.1, read as the reverse complement.
GAGCATTCATTGGCTGAGAGAGGTCAGCCCCCGCCTCTCTCAGCCAATGGATGGCTCCCTCCATTGAGGTCAATGGAGAGGCACAAGGTACTAAAGTTTATTCTGTGGTTCCCACCATTGTCTTCAATGGATGAAGCTGTTCATTGTCTGAGAGAGGCGGGGGCTGACCTCTCTCAGCCAATGAACGCTCAGACATGGCTCTACAAATGGAGAAGCCGTGTCTGAGCTCTTCATTCACGTAACAACCATCGTCATTGTTACCTGTTTCGTGGCTCACGTTTCTTGTTTTTTATTTTACCAAGACCATGGATGCCTACAGGGAGAAGGGGACCAGTCCAGGTAATGTAGGTGAGTATGTGTAAGTGTGTATGTATGTATTAAAACTATACTATCATGGTGTATGTATATTGTGTTTATTTAAACATTTATTCACAGGTGAATTACAGGTACCAGCGGGCCCTTAATGCTCCACATGCTGGTACTTGTGGTTCTCCAAGTACCAGCATGCGGGGGAGACTTGCTGGGACCTGCAGTTCTACTCATAAAGACAATGTTTACACTTACAGTATCTTTTTTTACACTACACTTACAGTATCAACCCGCCACCCACTGCCCCAGGCGTGGCGGGGATAGCTCTGGGCTATCAGCCTAGGCCTGGGGTGCACTGGAGAGGGGGACACCTTTATTGGGGGGGTCCCCAACCCCCCAGTGATCCCCGGACTGGGCTGACTAGCAGTCAGAAGTAATGTTTTAGCTGGGGAACCCGGTGACAGGGTTTCCCTGGCTGTAAAATTACCCCCAGCTATAAAGGGTCCGGTGCTGGTTGTGGAAGTTACAGGGGAACCCTACACATATTTTCCCCTGTAATTCCAGAACCAGGTCTGGATCAGAGCCTGATGCTGGTTGTGCTAAGTACAGGGGAACCCTACACAATTTTTTCCCTGTACTTACACAACCTGGACTGGCTATGAAAAGTCCGGGGCTGGTTGTGCTTTTAGGGGGGACACCCCACTTAATTTTTTTAAATAAATTTAACACTTAACATGCTGTTTACAGTAAGATACATGAATGCATCTCACTGATGCGTGCATGTATCTGTGTGAAAACGAACTGCTCATGCTGAAAATGAAAGCATGGAGCAGTTCTATTCATTTGGGGCATTGAAGTTCATTTGGAAGTGGGATTTGCTGCTCGATTTGTACATGAACATGCAAAAACGAACAGAAAATCACTGTTCAAAATCGAACCAAATCGAATTCAATTTAGAAAAGCTTCTAAAATCGAATTTTAGTAAATGTGGGACTTAGAGGGATTTGTACTTTTATTTTGATTCAATTTGAGGTGAGCTAAATCGAACATCAAAACGAAAGTAAAAACGAACTTTGATAAATATACCCCTAAGAGTCTGTATACACAGCCACATTCATATACATGCTCACAACACTTCTATAATGGACCATCTTCATGCATCTGCATAGCCTTCCAGTCATCACCCACGAACACCGCCCCAGCACATTACCACTGCGTCTCTGTTGGTACACACAGTAAAATGCATGCATTTTTCAGGATTTTCATGTATACACAATAGCAAAAAATAGCTAAACATCGGCATTGCATGTGACTCAGGCCCTTTGTCATTCACATCAGTCCCTGCCCCAGTGGAGCTTACAATCTATGTTTCTTACCACATTTACACACATATGAAAAAGAAAAGTAAGGTTATTTTTTTGTCTGAAGCCAGTTAACCTACCAATATGTTTTGGATTGTGTTCCCAGAGGAAACCCATGTGTAAATGGAGAGGACTTACAAACTCCACACAGATAGGGCCTTGGTTGGGAATCGAACACAAGACCTCAGTGCTGTGAGCCAGCAAGCTAACTCTCATGCCACCATGTTGTCCATTTGTTCTTATGCTTTACATGTAAGGGTTAAGGGCAAATGATTAATTTGTACATTTCTAATTTGCTAATCATCAAGGTTTTCATGTCAAATTATTCCTAATAACCATGTTTTGTCCTCCATGCAGTGAGTAGGTATAGACAGATGACTACAAAATGTGGAGCTGATGTAGAGTTGACTGTAAATCTGTTTGCGGAGTGTATCTTGCATGAAAGTGCACTGTGTCTGCTCTAAAAATGGGCGCATACCAAGTAGAGGCAATGAAGAGCCATATGTATTTCTAACACATCTATGTTTACAACCAAAGCAGCAGATGTGATGGGGCATACACACATACAGTATGTAACTTTTAATTAGCATGTGTGCTATGCAGACCTGCATGTAAGTGTATGTCTGTCACCTAGTATAGGGCAGGTGCAAGTACACCATGATGATGATGACTTGTAGCAATCCAGGCTCTTATGCTATTGTCACAAACCTCTGGCCGATCTCTCCAGATACGCCAATCTGACAATCGCCGCCCATGACTTTTACAAATTAACTCAGCACATGTGGTTAAATAAACCTGATAGCTGCCACCAGCAAAAGGAACTTTAATGTTTCAGCATAAGGTGAGCTTTTGCTCTCACCTGCATACACACTTATCAACACTTAGAAAAATAGGTAACATGGGCAAAGTTAGGCCTTGGGTCATAAAAACACAGTTCCAGAACTAGAATCAATGTTTTAATTCAAGAATACCTTCAAAGTTTAGTTACAAAAAGTTACAAGATTATAATAATATTGGATAAAAGGTTGCAGACAAATTACTCACAATTTCAGAAATAAAATAAAAGGGAAGAAACAAACCACACCGTTGTCTTAAGTGATTTGGGGGACGAGGCAGTCCCTACTGACGAACTCCGATTCAATCTGTACCTCACGATAGCCCCTCAGAAATGAACGACAAACTATAGTTTCATCACATATTTATGCCTGTCTTCCAGGCACAACCCAACCCCGCTCCCTGAGGTGATTTTAACCCTTGTCAGCTCAGCGAAGGTTGTCCTGCTGGCTAAAGCCTCAGGGTTTCCCGGTCAAAGGAGCAAGGTTTCTTAATTGCCTTTCAGCCCTTTCTGAAGTTTGAGAAGTGGGCTTAGGTCAATAAACGTGCACACAGATTAAGTAATTAAACATACACCTCTGGAGCCTGACTGTCTGTTGGTATATACAACAATTCTTTGATCTCCATCCCTAAACAAGAGACAAGGCTTTTATGAATGGTGTCAGCAAGGATCTGGCCAGCTGTCAGGCAATTTCCCTGGACATCCTTCTTTTGTGGGATATACAAGTTGACACCATTACAGCTAGCAGGGAAGCAGAATTTCCTATAACCTATGGTTAAACCTTTGCTTGTCCATCTTCAAAAGCTTGACACTCTTCCCACATAAATACCCTTCCAACCAAGTCAACAAAAGGGCAAGTTACATGTTTTTACTATTAACATATCCTGAGCAGCTATGCCCATGCGGATGCCAAAATCCGCTTTTTGCTACAGCTACAGACACAGATGGGGGTGCATTTGGAGATGTATACAGCTCCACATTTGGGCAAAAATACATATTTTTTTCTAAGCATCCTTCATTTCAGCAATGTATGCCCAATCTACCTGGTCATTATAATCAATTGATAGAGTAGGTGTATACAATCTGTCACTCTCTGCAGTTTTGGAACTACAATTTGAAGCATGGCCTCCCAGCCCCAAAATGCAGAATTGGACTCTGTACTCATTAAATCTCAATTTGAGAAATTAACTTGTGATTCCATAGGTACCAACTTCAATATAATACATTCTTACTATGGGCATTGGGCAGCTCCATTCGTTTTTTTAGTCTCCTTGCTTTATTATATGCATCGTTTAAAAAAAATGCCATTAGGAGCACTGTGTTTAGGGTCAGTGTGTCATTAAAAAACAACAAAAATGCCATAGGTGCACTGTGAGGCACTGTGTTGTGTGTTCAGGCACTGTGTTAAAAAAGTTAAAATAAAACTGTTGTCTATTCAGGCACTGTGTTAAAAATAACTTCATTAGAGTGCCATTACTAGGAACACTTTGATTCGATAAAGGTGGTCCAGGGTAAATAAGTTTAAGAAAGGGCACCTGAAATCTAAACAATATTTCACAATGTTAAAGAAAACATCACCTCTAGTAATAAAAGGAAAATTTACTGTTGAAAAATGTAAAATTGCCAACATTCCCTACATCACACGCAGTGGCAAAGAAAAGGGCAGACTATGGCTTTCCTTTGCGAGTGGTGGTCCTGCTACTGCTGTTTCATGCACTAGAATGTCTATTGTAGAAGCCAGGGCCAAACACATGTATCTCTTGAAACCTCACATGCAATTACATGTGTCACCTTTGAAACAGGCAAATCAGTTCACAAAAAAAAAAACTAAGGCTGAAGAACAAACTTTGGGCTCGATTCAGACCCGCTCGCTAGGAAGCGTTCACTCGTAGCCAGCTGATCCTTGCATTCTGCGCATGCGTACGCATCGCAGTGCACGTGCGCGAACCAGTGCGAGAGATCAGAAAGCGTTCGCTTGCCGAGCATAGACAGCCCAGCAAAGTGAGTGACAGGAGAAGCCATTTGTGGGTGGTGACAGGGGCTGGCCACTAGAAATGGGGGAGTGGAGGTGCGAACGCAGGTGTGTCTGAGCGACTTAATGCCATTTCAGAGGAGTGCATAATTAACAGGCAGCGTCATAGTACACGTCACCTGGTTGAATTTTACACTGAAGTGCTCACAGTGCTTGCGGTAGGGTATAATCAACCTCAAGCGCTGCAAATGCATCCGATGGTACCCAATGTACCGATGGTTGCATATACTTCCTGGAGATGACGTGCGCAAATGGGCGTCTTAAGACAGACTGGTGGACGTCTGCATACACAAAGCGATCACACGCCAAGACATAGTGGCCGTGCTTATGCCTTGCCGTGCGATCGCCTGCCTTGCCGTCACTTAGCCAAATTTGCATACGCTGGGAGCGAGCGTATTCATTTAGCGAGCGGTTCTGAATCGAGCCCTGTGTTCACAAGCTTCACAAATCCCTGAGTAGAGTCTATGCTTGTCCATGAGTACTGCAGATGTGTCCATATACATCTATCCTCCGTGCACTACAAGTCGCGCTACACATAACGTGGGAGCTCCGTGTGACTTGGTAGCACTGAGCGTCTTATTGTGTGACTTTTTACCTTCAGATGCATATTATTTGCTCAGAGATGCAAATACTGAGCGCAAGCAGCTTCTGCTGATTAAAATGATATGCAGCATGCCTATGTTGTGTATGTGACTGCAGGTGTATCTGCACAGGAAACGCTATGTTACAGTTATAGCCGCTGACACTGTAACATAGCATTTCGCATGCAGATACACCCGCAGTCGCTCACAGAATATAGGCATGCTGCATATCATTTTAATCAGTAGAAGCTGCTTGTGCTAACCATTCACATTGCCTTGCAATTAAAATGCATTTGAAGGTAAAAAGTCGCACAAAAAGATGCTGAGCGCTACCGAATCACGCCACTGCCTGATGCGACTAGTAGGGCTGTTTAGTGTGCTAGATGTATGAGGACACATCTGTATGTATGAGTCTGACATTTCTGACACAGTACTTCTAGAGAGCCTCCTTCAACCATTTCCACACTCTCTGCAAATGTGAGGATGATCAGCAGTAAAAGTAAAGATGATGACTTAGAAATTGAGGATGCTACTGTGAAATTAAAACAGGATAAGGGGGATATTTGTGCATCTGACTAGTGACGATGTTGATGATGAGGATGTTGCTTGTGTCAAAGTAAGTAAGCCACCAGTGGCAGCAGTTCTTGCACATGATTAGAAGAAGGCCATTGCCATGCCTGGGCATAAGACCAATAAAGCCACCTCTTTCATATGGAATTATTTTTATCTAAGTCCTGACATTTGTCAAGCCATCTGTACCATTTGTGAAACTAAAGTAAGTAGAGGTAAGAACATTTACCAACTAGGAACCTCCTCCCTGTTAACACATTTGCAGCGAGTTCATGCAAATTATTTGGGAAAATCTCATAAATCTTGTAAAATAATACCAAGCAGTCCAGCACAACTAGCAGCAGCATCAACAGAACCAAACACATGCAATTTCCACTGCCAACACCTTCATCAATCTCCTCATTAATGATCAGAGTCCACCTGCATCCAATTTTCGCAGGCTAACCGACTCCTCTCCTACACCAAATTCCCCAGAAGATTCCTTACACGCTAGGGCTGCTGCTGCTGAATCTTTATCCCAGAAGGGGACCAAGAAGACTAGTAGTTTCAAAAAACAATTGACTGTGAAACAATACTTTGCAAGCGGAAACAAGTATGAAAGCTGCCATCCAGTTGCACAGCAGATGACTGAAGCCATGATGGCTATACTAACATTAGATCTCCATCCAATATCTGCCATTAATGGTTTCAGACCGTTAATTGAGGTCCTGTGTCCCTGCTACCAAATTCCTTCTCAATTCCATTTTACCAGAACAACAATTCCTCACCTGTACAAGGACGTTAAAAAAACGAGTTCTTGGCCTAGAAAATGCCATTGTGCCCACTATCCACTTAACCACAAATATGTGGACAAGCAGTACTGGTCAAACTAAAGATTACATGACTGTGACAGCCCACTAGGTGGGTGTATCACCTTCAGCAGCATCAGTATCTATCACACAACCCCAGCTCATTCAAAGGCAGGCTACTCAAAGTATCACTAGCTTCACTAAGAGACATAACAGTGTCAAACTGTTAAAAACACTCAGGAATGTAATAGCAAAAAAGTTTACCTTGCTTGAACTCTCCTCAAGATTTGTTTTTTCCAATAACACAATTAACATTTTGAGAGTATTACAACTGAGTGAATTTGAGCACGTCTCATGTTTTGCCCACAATATAAACTTGATGGTTCAGAATTGTTTTTAAAATCACAGGTGTGTGCAGGAAATGCTGTCTGTGGCCTGAAAAATTTCTGGACATTTTCGGCATTCAGCAATCGCATGTAGAATACTGCAGCGGCTGCAAGAACAGTTCAATTTGCCATCCCACCATCTAAAGCAGGAGGGAGTGACCAGGCAGAATTCCACCCTTTATATGCTTCAGTGAATGGAGGAACAGCAACAAGCCATTCAAACCTACAAAACTAGCCATGACATATGGAGAGGAGGGCATATGTACCTTAGTCCAACACTAGAGAATACTCTCTGTTTTATGGAAGATACTGAAACCATTTGAAGTACAGTAGTAACCTATGAAGTTGGTTTAGACTCTGCTTGCTTGAGTCAAATGATTCACTTCTTAAAACTACTGGAAAAGCAGCTAGAGAAACTGAAGGAGGAGATGAAACTAAGTGTTTCCGCTAAGTATGTTGGACTTGTAGATCAAGTTCTTTCTTTGCTTCACCAGGACCAAAGGGTTGTCAACATCTTGCAACTGGATCACTACATTTTGGCAACCATGCTTGATAGTAGGTTTAAGTGATATATCATTTCTTTCTTTTCAACTGACACAGATTTTAAGAAATGCAAAGAGCTCCATGTGAGCAAGTTTTCAGCTCAAATGGCACATGAAAAGATGACGTCTCCTGCTTCAGTTTCTCCTGCAAAAGTTGCTGCCAGGAAAAAAACTGACCTTTTCCGAAAAGGTGATGAGGATAAGTCAAAGTGAAACACCATTTTGACATCTGGTCAGGCTTAAAAGGATTGTCCAGAATTACTAACACCTCTACTGTGACTCAATCTGATACACTAAGCATCAATAGAATGGTGGAGGATTATATTAATGGCAATGTACAAATTAGTAAGTTAACAGTCATTTTGATTAATGGGAGGAAAAAAGGCAAATTGAAGCACCTTGTACAAACTAGCTTTGGTGCCCACCCTCCAGTGTGTACTCAGAAAAAGTGTATAGAACAGCCGGGAACCTTGTGAGCGATCAGCGTAGGAGGCTACTCCCTCAAAATGTGAAAAAACAGATTATTATAAAACTTAACTACAAATTCTATCAGGTAGACACTGCCGCCAAATACATCAAAGTAACGGTGGATTCCAGTAGGAATGAGCTGATGATGATGTTAACACTGTTTAGGGCGAGAATGAGGATGATAATGACATCTTCCAATGGTAGACATGATTAACAACACTGTTAGCTGCCTTGGTAGCTTGTTTTGTGGGGGCCCAAACAAACCAAGATTTTCTGCCACAAAAAATGGCAGTCCCTATTGCTGAAGTACTTGGTTTGTTAACTGTGCATGTCCTTTTTAATATACAACATAAGAGTGGTTGGGAAGGCACAAGCACAATTCCATTGTGCACCACTTTTCATTATGGGCTTTGCCAAGATTGTGTGGGGTAAATTTACTAAAATTAGAGATGATTTTCAAAGAGATTTATCTCGCTGGTACTCGCCAAAATTTGGGTGATTTAATCCCTTTTTTTTAACCAAATTTACCAACAGGCAATTTGAGGCTAAACAAGTTTGCCGATGGTGAAACAGAACGAGATATCTTTCCCGAGTAACTTGTTTTGCAGGAGATTACTCACCCGAGATTGCAGTGTTTTCTCTCTGCAAATCTCTCCCGAGCTAGCAGCCAGCACATATCAGTGAGATATGTGCTTGCTGCTTGTGTGTTAAGACTTGTAACAAATAGATAAATGTTTTTTAAAAAATTGACGTGAGGTCCCCCTCCAAAACACTAACCAGCCTCGGGCTTGCCAGCCTGTCCTGGTTCTTAATTTACAGGGAAAAATATGTGTAGGGTCCCACTTTAAATTACGAACCAGCAACAGGCAGCAGGGACAGAGCTGGTTTTAAATATACGGAGAAAAAAATTGACGTGAGGTTCCCTGTATAATTAAAACCAGCCCTGGACCCTTTATAACGGGGGACTGATGCCACAGCCAGGGGTGCCCTTTCACTGGGCCCCACAGCTGCAGCATCAGCCCTGACCATTAGTAAGCCCAGGCCAGGGATCCCTGGGGAGTTGGGGACCCCTCCAATTAAGGGGTCCCCTCTCCAGGGCACGCCTGGCCTAGGCTGATAGCCCGGTGCTATCCCCAGCACCCTAGGGTGCTGCGTGCCGGGTTGATAGTGTTAGTGTGTAGTTTAATTAAATGGTTAAATATTGTCTTTAGTTGTGGAACTATATGCATTAGCGGGCGCTAACATTAGCAGGCACTCATTGGCTGGGACCCACGTGGAGGAGCCGCTCATTGGCTAAGCCCACGTGGGTCTCAGCCAATGAGCGGCCGCTAATGTTAGCCGCTGCTGATTGGCTGGCGGCCCGGGACTAATGTCAACATTAGCGCAGTGTAACAGCATGCAGAAGCATGTTGTTACACTGTATCCGGGGCACGTATTGGATTTCTGTGGAGAACATTGAGGGACATAAAGGTGAGTATTGGATCTTTTTTTACAGGTAATTCATTGGGATACTTTACGTTGACAAGGGGACATGAACACCTGGAAACCAGTGAGTATGTGTAAGTGTGTTTATGGATGCAATAAAGCTTTATTTTCACAGTGTGTTGTGTGTTTTATTAACCATTTCTTTACAGGTGAACTACAGGTACCAGTGGGCCCTTAATGCCCCGCATGCTAGTACTTGTGGTTCTCCAAGTACCAGCATGCGGGGGAGGCTTGCTGGGAACTGTAGTTCCACTGTGAAGACAATGATGTAAATTCTAAATTTTACACTACACCTAACACTATCAACCCGTCACCCACCACCCAGGGGTGGTGGGGATAGCCCTGGCTTATCAGCCTAGGCCAGGGGTGCCCAGGAAAGGCTGACCCCTTTATTGGGAGGGTCCCCAGGGATCCCTGGCCTGGGCTGACTAATGGTCAGGGCTGATGCTGCGGCTGGGGGACCCAGTGAAAGTACACCCCTGGCTGTGGAATCAGTCCCCCATTAGAAAGGGTCCAAGGCTTGTTTTAAATATATGGAGAACCTCATGTCAATTTTTTCTCCATATATTTAAAACCAGCTCTGTCCCTGTTGCCTGTTGCTGGTTCGTAATTTACAGTGGAACCCTACACATTTTTTTCCCTGTAAATTAAGAACCAGGACAGGCTGGCAAGCCCGAGGCTGGTTAGTGTTTTGGGGGGAGACCTCACATCATTTTTTTTACAAATTGACCCTATTTTAACCATTTATAGAAAGAAACATACACAAATCACAATGATTACATACACAAATCACAATGATAACATTAGCAGGCACTCATTGTATACTGTATATTACTGAGTATACTCAGTATACTGTATATTACTGAGTATACTCAGTATACTGTATATTATTGTACTTTTATGGGGTGTTCATGTTCTTTTGTAGCTTTCAATGCCATTCATTACCAGCTTCTCAACAATGCATATAGAGTAGCATAATCAAATCATATAATTAAGAATTCATTACTGAATTTGACTAGGCCTTAAATCCTGAGGAATCAATCTCATTGGGATTTTGGATGCTAGTTTTGTAACAATGATTTCTATTTCTATGATTTGCTTTGTTTTACAGTTATTAACACTAAACAATTGATCAATAAATCAAATCAATCTTATTTGGATTCTAGAATTTTAATAGTTTGTCCCAGTTCAATGATATAATCAATTAATCAATCAATCAATCAATTAATAATTTACCTGGCTTTCACTAATACTACAACCTCCATTTACTTGTGCTGGCTTTGGGCCTCTGATCTAGTTCTTGATCAATGAAAACATTTCTATAGTATAGTATATATATGTGTTTGTGGTGCTGCTCTGTTGCATTTCTATAGTATAGTATATATATATGTGTTTGTGGTGCTGCTCTGTTGCTTAGTTTAGCCAGTCAGCTCACTGCAGCCATTGGCCAATATGAGTGAAACTGGAAACAATATTGTGAACTGGTCAAAATTGACTGGAAATTACTGGAAATTAATTTTATTGAGTTTAATAATACTGTAGGAACAAAAACAGGCTCAAAATACATGCTTTGGGCTGTTTTTATCAATTTGTTAAGAACAAATCCTGATCAAAAAACAAAACACTTGAGAGTGGTTTTGGCAAAATCAAAACCATAACATGATAATGAATTAGCACCAAAACCAAAACACTGGGTCACGCACATCTCTAATATCGTTATCATCACTCAATGTATGATATACTCACCATTTATAGATACAGGTTGAGTCTCCCATACCCAAATATTCAGAAATATGGAATATTCTGAAATATGGAATTTTTTAGCAAGACTGAGATAGTGACACCTTTCTTTTTTGATGGTTCAATGTACACAAACTTTGTTTGAGCCACAAATTATTGAAACTATTGTATAAAATTACCTTCAGGCTGTGTGTATAAGGTGTATATAAAACATAAATGCATTCTGTATTTAGATTTAGTTCCCATTCCCAAGATATCTCATTATGGTATGCATATATTCCAAAATACAGAATATTCCGATATCCCAAGCATTTTGGATATGGGAGACTCAACCTGTATGTAATTTATGGGAACTAACTGATACTTGTGGAATATAATAATGTATACAAGTATATTACAATAATATACATTACTATCATTACCGTTGTAATTAGGGATGTGCAGTCTCGGATAGGTTCGAGTTTGCACGTTGAGTTCGGATTTTTCCCTCCAAAAAAACGGAACTCAGAAAGAGGCAAAACGTCATCTTACATGGACGAACATCATCATTCCTGGACAAAAGTCCAGGAATGATGATGTTCATCCATGTAAGATGACGTTTTGCCTCTTTCTGAGTTCCATTTATTTGGAGGGAAAAATCCAAACTCAACGTGCAAACTCGAACCTATCCTAGCCTGCACATCCCTAGTTGTAATACACTTTGTAGGGAATGTAGTTTTACAACAGCAACAATGACAGTGAAGTATAGTGTGGAATAGTATAATTCAGAAAAAAATACAGTACTTGAGAATATGTTACTAGTGAAAAGGCCAGTGTTGAATTTGCATATACGAGGTAATCAATGTAATTGTCAATTAGGAAATCTCATTTATACACCAAATAATTTTAGAACATTCCTCCCACCTTCCTCCTTTATTCCCCTTGGTTTCTAAAGCTTTAAATGAAGGACTTCACTTTTTCTGTTACAACTCTGAAAGGTAATTAAAAAAAGTAATTATAAAGGTCTAATTATAATCATTACCCTAGAAGAAAAGCGCTGGTTGGGATTGTTTTTCATCATTAGCTGTTTCGAATAAATCAGCCTAAGCTGTACCCTCCAATTTTTACCTTTCTGCAAGTGAAGTCCTGTAGTGTACAGTATGTAATGTATTTAATTTACCGGTAAGTAACATAATGTGCCGCATGTAAAGTTTGACGCAGGTAAAAGATGCACCTAAAAATCACGTGTGTATGCTGGGCTGCACATACAGTATATAAGATGTACAGGACACAGCATACTATTATGTAACAGGCATCTGTCTGCTGCATGAAGATATGCTTAAGGCTTATCATACGCTATAAGTATATCATTATGCATAGAGACGAAAGCCATCATGTTTTTATGTAATGTCACCAGCCCATTCTGTCATAGCCTAGACATTTTTCCAAATGAGTTTATTTTAAGTATATTTTAAAATTGCCAAGGCACACACTGATGTTCATAAGAGACCTCTGCTCTGTTGAGAGAGGGGCCTTCGAGGTTGACAACCCATAGCTGTCGAGCCTACTACACCCCCTATAGCTATGCCCCTGCATTTGATATCATTTTACAGATGTTTGTGTAAGATGTTACCCACTTTTTTAAGTACTAATACCATACTAGCCTACTGTCCCGGAATGGCCTGGAGGCACCCGAAAATCGGCCACCGGAAATATGGGCAGGACTCCCACACCCGTCCCCCCCCATGGTCAAACACTTACAATGACGCGATTGGCGCTTAATTGTGTCATCGTAACCTTTCCCCCATCATGCCTGTTTTCTCCGCACTGTATAGCAGGGGGCGGGGACACAAAGATGTCAAGATATCGTTTCACCACGCCCCCTGCACAGTCCACCTTTCTGGCCATATGCCCCCTCTGTGCAAACCTGGCTGGGGGCTGCAAAGTCGGTAAATATGAGTAAAACAAGGCCGCTCCCATATGATTACGAAGAAATGCTTCATTGAACTTTCTGAAGTAGTAATAATCTGCATTTGTTCAGCAACTGTCTTCACTTCTATTACCAATAGGTTATTGCACTGTGGGTCTCATTCAGACCCGCTCGCGAGCGCAGGACGCTCGCAAGCGGGTCGATGGTACCCAAATGCGCAAGCGCACGATGGAGGCTGCTCCGTCGTGCGCATGTGCGAGACCCGGCGAGCAATGGGGAAGCCCTGTCGCTCGGGGTCTCGCACCAAAGGGGGCGTGCTGTCGATGGTGAGTGACAGCACTCCCCCTTTGGTGGGCGTGCCGGGGCATGGCTGCCCAGACGGAGGCGTTCCCATGGGAACGCCTACCGTCTGGGTCCGGCCCCACTGACATCACTAGTGATGTCAGTGGGAGTGATTTTGGCTCTGATAGAGCCAAAATCACTCCTGGGCTTGCGGCAGCGAGACCCTACCGCAGGGTCTCATCGCAAGCCCGATGGTCGCGATGGTCTTGACCATCGCGACCATCATCATGGACGCTCGCATAAGCTGTAGGTCGTTCAGAGCGTCCGGCTCTGAATCAAGCCCTGTGTGCGAAAAACTTGCTCCGACTGGGCTTTAACCACAGCGTACAGTGGGCTAACACCATCTGAAGTCACTGCAGCCAAGTTCCGGAAAGCAAAGCTTGTTAAACAGCTGTCCACATAAAAAAAGCTATAGGAATGGCTACTGAAAGCTCTTGTGCACTTGAAATGATTGCAGGTAATAATTTATTTGCAATTAATAATTCATGTAGTGTTTACATATTATGCAGGACTTTACAGAGAATATGTAAGCAATCATTGTCCCAATGAAACTTGCAGTCTATATTTCTTAAAACCACGATTAATTTAATTAACAACTGCCAAAAAAATGGTATAATAAACAGAAAATATTGGACATACTTACCAATTCTCACAACACATCCGGGAGACTCCTGAATTTGCAGAGATCCCCCTGATCCTCCAGAAGAGTAGGTGGCCCTCCAACATCCCGCCCACTTCCTAGTGAAGTGGGCAGGACAGATGCATAATTTGACTCTATTGGGAGAGTTGGGGCCAAAATGATGCAATTCTATGAGAATTGCTTAATTTTGGCCCTGTCTCCTCTTCATGGACCCGCAATTCATGTCATTACACCCAATGACGTAAAGCAACTGCCCTGACCCTACCACCAGTCAGCTGCATCTCTCCCCCAGACTTCTCCCGTGGTAGAGAACTCAAAAGTAGGTAAGTATGATGTGGATTATGACAGGGATGTTTAGGGCAGAATTCTAGGGACCAGAGAACTAAGGGAGACTAGATTTTCCACATTTTATTTCAGTGCTACAAGTTTGATCTAGACAAAAGTTTAAGTACTGTAAACTGGAGTGAGTGGTGGAATGCAGGGACGTACTGGGGCTAAACATCAGCCCGGCATTCTTTCCATGTGCCCACACGCAGAAAAAGTAGTGAGTCATGGGGGCGTGGCCTCGAAGTGCGCTCCATCTAAGCATGCCAGCCAATCGTAGTTGAATGAGGCAGATCTGCTCAGCCAGGCCTCCTGGCGGCCGTATCGGTCCATCAGGCCATTGACCCTTTTGGCATTTGCCAGAATTGCCAGATGGCCAGTCTGGCCTTTGAGGGTTGTATATACCAATGACCTTGGGAAGTTTTACTTACTTTAAAAGGCTTCTTGCATACATTAAAATAATTGCCGTGAATAGCTTGATGTGTTTTTTAATTACATTTTCAGCTCAAAATTGTTCATGGGGACAAAAAATTATGACAATTTCACTCCGTAATCAGGCACAAAACATGTATGCGGTGCGATAAATGGATATACTTACTGGGAAGTAGAGGAGAAGCGAACCAAACAGAATAGCCTCCAGTAGGATAAGTCCTGAAGCTCTGACGCTCTAAGAGGAAGAGAATATATATTCAAATATTAATTTATTATTACTTTTAGTAGATAGATTGAAAACTGCGCTTTACAGACAGTTGAAGAAATGGGCCAATCTTAAAGTAGTAAGTAACAGATACAACTGCAAATATAGGGCCTCATTAATCAACGAGTTTTATCATTCACAACGAGTGATAAAACTCGTTGCGTATGATAATGGTGCTCCAGCCAATCAACTCCCAATTGTCATCTGTTTGAAAATGACAGTTGGGAGCTGTTTGGCTGGAGCACCATTTATCATATGCAATCAGTTTTATCACTCTTTCAGGGGTATTCAATATGGGAGCGAAAACATCATTTTTGCGTTAATATCGGAGGTATGACGTCATTATCGTAATTTTTTTTTTACACCGTATTCAATTTCAAAGACTTATCGCAGTTTTGAAAAGTCTTTGATAAAAAAACGGGGATAACTTTTCACCATTGAATAGGTGTCGAAAAAAAGTGCAGAACTGGGGTTTAGGGGTGCAGGCTAAGCAATGGGAATGACATTTAAAAAAGAACTGTGTCAAAAAAAGTTTTAAAAAAAATAGGGACACCCCAAAAAATTTATTTAAAAATTGGGGTGAAAAAAAAAAAATGGGAAAAAATTGTTTAAGAATAGGGAAATAGGTTCAGGGCTATTCTGCAAGTATGCGGCAGGTGTTTAGAAGAATAGAATTATAGCGGCAGGTGCACAAATGCAGAATTTGTAAAAACTTACTTTAGGGACATAAAAATATGCTAGTACCCATTTTCATGTACCCCAAATTTGATGGGACTACTTAAAAAAACGAAAAAAAATAACCTAAGTGCTCTTCTGCATCACTTCTTCAATGTCGGAAAAAAAACACCTGCTGTGGCTATTTAAATCCCCGACTTTCAATTAAAGGCTAAAACGGGGGTACCCATAGTGATCCCCCATGTGTTTACAACTTTAGGGGGTCTTACAATTTTTTTAAGGAAAAATTCGTAACTTTGCGCAAATCCAACTTCGGAGTTTCCCGTTTTAGTTAATTTTATATTGAATACGGGGATAAGCGGGAGCGCGCCCGATACTTTAACGCAGGTAAAAACTCCGATATGAAACGTTAACTTCGACAGTGAAGTTAACGTTTCATATTGAATACCCCTCTTTGTGAATTATAAAACTTGATAAATGAGGCCTCTAGTTTACTGTGCAACCTAAGTGTATTAGCAAGGATAAAAAGCAAACATACTGTACATCCTACAGGTTGGATCTATTTGACAATTATCATACAGAAAAATGTTGTCTCTCTAGTTTAAAATATTGGATACAGGTTATTTCTGTAAGGGTCATACACCTATCGCACCATGCTTTAATGATGATAGAGAATAATGTAAGAGAACGGAACTGTACGCACACCTTTCCAATAAAGGCTTTTTTACTTTGCTTTGCATCAATTTTGATGTGTTTTCAACACTGCCTGCAGAATTCACATGCCTGTACAATATAATGGAGTTTCTTGGTAGCACTCATTAACCTCACAGTATGATATGCTGCAGAAAAGGCTTAAGAAAAAGCTTTGATTGCTTTGTTAGAATCAAGGTTAAAGTATGAGTATTGTCTACGCTTTAACAGGATTTGTTTTTAAATGCCCCTGTATATGAGCCTTTTTATCAATACACTTTAATTGTATTTAAGATTTAGGGGTCAATATAAAGCAATGATAACCTCTTTATCTACCATATACCAAGACGCATATTGTATTCAATTAGACGCTAAATGCAACATAACACGGCTGGGAGTAAAGTTTTTGCTATCCAATTAACTGCGCAAATTAACCATACTTGTTTACTCTCCCAGAATGGCCGGGAGGCTCCCAAAAATTGTTTGGGACTTCCGACCAGGGCCGGATTAAGAGGGGGGCGACAGGGGCGGTCGTCCCTGGGCCCCACACACAGAGGGGCCCCAACAAGCAGCGGTGCAGCCGGTGGCTTCACCAGCCGCTAGTGTCCCCGCCGCTAGTGTAGTTAGACCGTGCAGTGAGCGCGGCCACACTACACAGTGACAAACACACAGCCGCCGCCGGCAGCTGTGTGTTTGTTACAGCAGCCGAGGAGAGTCACACAGACTCTCATTGTATGCTGCTTCAATGGAGGGAGCCGGCTGGAGCTCACTTATGGGTGATGATGGGAGTGACGTCATGACGCTGACGTCTCTCCCATACTGCAGGAGTGAACAGCAGCGGTCGCGTCAGAAGCGGGGTTTCAGGTAAGTTGTGTTTTTTTGTGTGTGTGTGTAAGGGGCACTGCATGGGGGGGCTGCTTCATGGGGGCACTGGGGGCAATGCATAGGACAACTACTGGCGGTACTGAATAGGGGTGGGCTACTACTGGGGGCAGTGTATAGTGGGGGACTACTTCTGGTGGCAATGCATACGGGGGACTACTGGGGGCACTATATAAGGGGCACTGCATGGGGGGGACCACTACTGGGTCTGGGGGCACTATATAAGGGGCACTACTGTGGGCACTGTATAGGGGGACCACTACTGGGGAGTTATATAAGAGGCACTGCACAGGGGGACCACTATTGGGTCTGGGGGCACTACTGGGGGCACTGTATAGGGGGACCACTACTGGGGAGTTATATAAGAGGCACTGCATAGGGGGGACCACTACTGGGTCTGGGGGCACTATATAAGGGGCACTACTGGGGGCACTGCATAAGGGGCATTACTACAGGGGACGGTGGTATATAGGGGCCCCCACAAGTTTGTTGCCCAGGGGCCCCCACAGACCTTGATCCGGCCCTGCTTCCGACCCCCCGGAAGAGTGGGCAGGTCTCCCGACCGATGCCACCCGCCTGCACCCGGCGATTTCCACTTCCTCCCTTGTATAAGTGGCCGCTCCGGGAGGAGCTAATGATGCGTTTCACTGTCGGTAATCTCGGCAGCCAGAATGTCGGCAAGTCTGAAATTAACACGCATTAACTTTTCATAGGATTTAATGCAGTTTTTCTCGCGGTTCCAGAGCAGGTGAAAAGTTTGGGAAAATCCCTATTTTAAAGGTATAAATGTAGGGACTTAGGCACCGATTGAGAGATAGACGCAGTTCACATTGGTGCTGTGCCTTTAGATGCAGCAGTAATGTGAAAATATGCTAATGCAGCAGGTGGCGCCGGAGGAGAAAAAACTCCTACTGATGGTATTGCAGATCCGAGTGCTGCGTCGGAAGATGAAGAATCCTCCATCTGAGAAAGCCAAAGGCTTCGAGAACCAAGGCCGGCGCCAACAGTTTTTAATTATTTTAGGCAAAAATAATGTGTAATTTCTGGGATTATATTCTGCATATAGCGGAATAATGGGTAAATTCATGTGGGACAGGCATATGGCGGTGAGGGATTGATGGGACATTTATTTTTAGTGGAAATGTGCAGTTTGGTTCTCCAGAAATCCTAATTACCCGAATTTCGTTCACCCAGACAGATCCGAGTCGTGGTTCTTATCTTCTCATGCAGGGGCGTTTCTAGAGAGGAGGGGGCCCATGTGCAGTCTCCGACACGGGCCTCCTCCTCTCTGCCCGGCGGCCGGCAGTGCACTGAGCTGTGCGTGGCCAGTGCCGGAGTTATAGACTCTGGGCACTAGAGTGTGCCTAGAGTCTATAGTGTATGCACAGATCACCGGGAAAATGGCCGCGAAGGCCATTTTCCTTGTACTGCGCAAGCGCAAAAAACATTGTTTTGCAGTGCCGGATGCCAGCGCCAACGTGGGAATCCGGAGAGGTAAGAAATATTATGGGTGCAGGGTGTGCGGTGCGGGGCCCCCCTGGACCCAGCGGCCCGTGTTCCCCACACACCCTGCACCCATTATAGATACGCCCCTGTTCCCATGGTTCGGAATTCAGATTTGAAATCCGAATTACAGGTTTTGGGTTGCAAAATAATTTGAGTTATTTTTAAAAACAGTGGATAATTTATGCACGCCCCTGCGCAGTGTTCAAAAGCACTGGCACGCCTGCGTTTTGCTGACCCCCCCCCCGTCAACACCCACAAACGGCACTTCCAGTCAATCACTCTGGTCACTGCGATTGGTAATGAATCAGGCCCATAGCCACAAGTGAAATCGCTGCGCAATAAAAACATTGGTTCAAGCTGCAGTAAACAAATATTTTACCGTGGCTAATTTAATATGCCCCCATGAGTTAAACATCACAGATTGCTATACCTGGCAACGTGGCCCAGTACAGGATGATTGCCAAGCATTGGCATATCACTTTGACCCTTCACTGGCAGCGTTAGGATACCAGGGAGAAAAAAGACCTCTCACTCAGCAGCAGTAACTTGTTAAATTACAGAGGAACATTATGCTGCAACATCATTATGTATATCAGAGGTTCTGGTTAGCACTGTCATAGATAGGAACTGTACCACTAGCTTTACTATTCCATACAGGGCAGTCCCACAGTGAGGGCTCTGTCCCGTCTTTCTGATTAGCATTGTATTACCTCATGCGGCTGGGCAATTAGGGAGGTAGGTCGCATTCACCATTGGTCTGCATAAGTGAAAAGACTTTTAATGGGCAGGTGAATAGGCTTTGGGAAGGCTGAGGCAGTCCAGGGCATCGGAAACACTAAAAGCACGCCACTATGGCGCATCGCCATGCACCTTCTTGAAGCTTCCTGTCCTGCTCTGGCCACTACAAATTGAAAAGTATGATACATAAGCTTTATAAGCTGTACACTATGCTATATAACTGCATGACATCTTGCACTGGTTTCTGTGCCTTCTAGTAAGACCACATTATCATCCAGACATAGCAGGAAATTTAAACAGGTATTAGTTGAAGAAGACACTTCCTAGACAATAAATGTAAATAATCTGATGATGGAGGACCCATACTTGTCCACTTAAAAGTCCTTTACTTTCTACAGTCCCGAGATAGTCCTAGACTCCTTTGCTACTCTTTAAATGAGTGATCTGCAGTTACTATCAGACCTCAAGTCCAATTAAAACAATATTAAAACAAATTATGCCTAGAGGGGGTCGGTGACACACTAATATAAATTGTCTGGATCAGTGAACAAATCATTATGCAGTGAACCACATGCAACACCCAGTAAGGGGTACTAAGCCTTGGAGAGAGATAAAGTACCAACCATTAACTCCTAACTGTTATTTTTCAAACACAGCCTGTGACAGTTAGGAGCTGATTGGTTGGTACTTTATCTCTCTCCACTTTATCTCTCTCAAAGGCTTAGTACATCTCCCCCAAGCCTGTTGATAAAAGCCATCTTATTTCAATTATATTATGGTAAAATGCAAAGAATTGAATGAATCAAATCTTCTTAAGAGGACAGGTGGAAAAGTTGCCCACATCACCCAATCAGCTCCTAGCTAACTTGTTATAGACTTTACTTGATAATTGATAGCAACAAGCTGATTGGATGTTATGGGCAAATTCATCACTTGTTGTTTTAGAAGGTTTGATACAGATGTGTCCAGCAACATCTTTGCCAATCGTGAAACAAAATTGCGCATGTATCGTGCCATGCGATTACCCACAGCAGCACATGCTACGCTATGGCGCACTGCGATCACACCATGCATTCCTATGGCGCTGCAAGTGCGTAAGCAGTGCGCGTATCCACTTGCGGGCACACACCTCGAGCCATATATACATAGTCATTTTAGCAAGCATTTCATATTACAATAATCAATTAGGGACTAGTCCACAAAAGGTCAGGGACTCGGAACAATTGAAGACATGGAATGATGCAATGCTGAGACTTGAACAGAGATGGAGATTGATCATTTCATAAAAAAACGCATGTTTCTAAAATTACAAGATGCATTCTACGCAATCTTAAAGGCCAATCCATTCAAAAGGTAATGAAAATGTCTTTCATCTCACGGAAGTTAATGAAAATATGCTGCAGTTCGATCAGATGCAGACTTTGATATTTTTATTACATTTTTTATTACGCAAGTATGAAAATGTGTGAACGTGTTTGTTCTCCTTTTCTGACACTGCTGATTTTTAATGCGAATGGAATTCTCTCTGGGCCTTTCCCGTTGTGCCATGTTGTGAGGAATGCATGACAGCTGCTGTGTTCGGCCTCCTATTTTATGCACAGTAGAGACGGGATACTGGGTAATGTGCAGTAGCTGGCTGGAAAATTTTATTTTTTTCTCCCCGCAACTAATAGTTATTTCAAATAATTCTCGATTGGAAAAACAGCTGAATTAAGGCCAAACATGATACTCCAAAGCCATCCCAGCTATTTTCAAATAATAATTTATCATAGCCATTTCCCCTTTACTGAAAGGCAATGCTCTTTTTTTTAACCTCCAAAATGTGTGACTATCCTGAGAAAAATCAGGACTATTGAAAAAATAAATAAATGTTGAAGTAAGTCTACTATAGATGCTGATAATGTATATTTGTCTGAAGATTACTATAGTATTTTTTTTTTATCTTTAAGGTATCCTGCTTGGGGATAGTTGCAGACACCTGTTCTGTTATCTGAAATTGGGGGAGGAGTACTATAGTGGCACTGATCATGCTGTTATAGCTCTTAATGCTTCATCTCTTATTGTGGCAAAGCAGGAAGCAATAACGCAGAGATGTATTAACATCTCGGCCGCTGCAGTAGGAGAAAGAAAACACCCCCCTCCGATGATCCCGGCAAATCTCACAAGGGGAATTCAATTCTTTTGCCGGCGGCTTATTTTCTAAGACGCCCGACGGAGTAATTCAATTGTTGCTCCGTCAGGGCGAGGAGGGTGCGAGCAGAAATGTGTGAGAAACCCCTGGTTAGGGAGCGCTAACCGCAATTAGCGCGCCCTAACCAGAACTTTAGATGGGTTTTACACGGCTAAACCCGGGGCGAAGAGGGCGATAATTAATGAGCGCCCAGAACAACTGAATTGCAAAGCTAGGCGCTCATTACTTAGCACACCTTAAAAAACGATTGAATCGCCCCCACAGGGCATCAGCCTAATGCTAATGTGCTGTGTCTTACCTCCTGGCTGGCCCAAGGCACATGTGCACTATCTCTCAAACATTGCAAGATCACGTGCACAGCCAGACCCCCTGGGATGCCGCCATAGGTTTGTACACATACCGGCAGGTAATTCTGTCGATAGGTGGAAAAATGATAATCCCCAAAATGTGCTTATTGGTTTTAGCCATTGCCTTTCTCTGCTGGACCTGAAACTCTTGCTGAATTATACTGCATAGTATGTATCCTCCAATGTACCTCGAACCAAATGTACTGTAAGTCTAAGTTTATTTTTATTCTGAGTGTACCTCCCAGTAAAAGATTTCTAGTACAGGAATAAATCCTGGGAGCAACCAGGTAATGATGTAAAGTATACGCTCTATGGAAAGAGGAATGCTAAGGGATCGGTATGATTTATCCGGAAGCCTGGCAGAGCTGAAGATCCCGACTGCGCTAAAGGTAAGTATAAACTAACCTAACCCTCCCTTAGGGATAACTAACCCTAACCTCCCCCCCAAGTGCCTAACACCAACCCCCTCTAAGTGCCTAAACCTAATCCCCCCTTCCCCCCTGCCTAACTTTAAGTCTCCCGGGGGGGTGCCTAACCCTAACCATCCCCCGAGGGTGCCTAACCCTGACCCCCCTTTCCCCTATCCTAAACCTAACCCTAAGTCCCCCCCGAGAGCCCCTAACCTAACCCTCCCCCCGCGGCTGTCCGCGCCCGGCTTACCTTCGATCGGTAAGCCAGGTGTCGGGCTCCCGGCGTAGGTAAAATGACAGGTGTCGGGATTTCGATGCCTGTCATTTAACCCTTGCCGGGATTAGACAGTCGGGAAGCCAGCGGTCGGTATTCCGTCCGTCGGCTTCCCGAATGCTAAAGTTACAAAGTGAAACCATGATTACTAATTCTAGTGGTCTCGTCCTGTAGTTCTGGCTGGTCCTCTGAGATTGGAGAGCTCCGAATAGCCAGTAGTGAGCGGATGTTTCTACAGCTGTTGAAATGTAGTGTATATTACGAAAATGTTGCTCTCATCATTGACAACTCCGAAAATTACACCTGACCTATGTGACTTGCAAATAAATGCTTCTTAAAATGTATATTTTAGGCATATATGTAAGTCTACATCATACGCATCTCTAAGGGGCTTGAATCTCCACACTCTACTGTACTCCTATCTATGTGCACACCTGACATCCTCTCCAAACGCAAGGGGCTGCAAGTCTGAGATTCGCTCAGCTGTACACATGTCAGTAAGGTGTGTGCATGGGCGGTGCGGACAATTTTACGCATGTCACATTTTTACATGGCAAAGAGACTATATCAGGCCCATAATGACCTCCACATAATATTTTGCATAATTCACTAAAAAGTGTGCTCCCAATATACAGCAAGTAGGTGATGATTACAATTGTAGATGTAATTGTGAACACATCGAGACGTTTTACAGAAATCAGTTACACAATCATTTGATGTTTATATGGCTTTATGAACAAGAACAGGAAACTAGATCACTTGCTTTTAGAAACCCAGCCCCAAATAAACATCTTCTATATTTTCTAAATTAAGGTGAAATGAAAAGGATGAAAACCTACCCATTATTGTGACCTACAGAAATGACTTTACAGCCTTCACTGAGTACATATTTCTCCTGGAGCCAAATACATTTTCTGCAGATAACAAGTCCAAATTCAGTGACTGCCATCAATCTTATTAATCTAATGTTGTTTTAAACCCTCTCTGTCTAATCACCAGGGAGTCATACAAATTCAATAATGTTTACAATATTTCCTTCCTGCGCACCATATTTCACAAATAATAAATTTCCCTCTGGTCTGTCTTCTTTCTCCTATCTCTATGTGTGTTTAAAGAAATGGTTCTTGAGAATTTAAAGGAACACAGGACCAACTGTGCTAGATTTCCTGCTTTAGGCGCCTACAGTATGTATTATTCCCCCCAATTTTGCTCCAATAGGCAAAATTTCTTATCACGGCAATAGGTAATTTTTTTTTTTTTTGGGGGGGGGGGGGGGGGGCATTTATGTGGTACATAAGCTCTGATAATAACTGTTCCAGGGAAGTGTAAAGAGTAAAGAGGTGGCTTAGGCTATCACTTAACTATAATTCAGACGCAGCTAGCCTACCATGCATGTGTGGCTATATTTGCAAATATTTATCTTTAGGCTTCACTGGCTAATGCCAACTACAGGTAGCATTAGCTATTGGGGACAAGCTTCAAAAATCTCTGAGTTTGGTAAATTGGGCAATTTAGCAGTCCTCCATAGACCGCTATGGAAGCAGCTTCTGCAATCGGAAACAGAGGGAACGCTGCAGAAGTATCGGATATCTGTTGCAGTACCCCCTTGTTAAATGGTCTCCATTCTTACGCATTGTGTAAATCGAGCACAAAAAGCTACAAAAAGGATTGCCTGCAGAAAGGGTTTAATAAATTGCTCCTTAATATTACGGCATATAATAAAATTTCCTAAAACTGAGCCGTAGTTTATTGACATTTAAGTCACGGGCAAAAAAAAAATGAAGGCAGTTACTTTTTGTGATTACCCAGTACTCAGCCTACCAATCAGTAGACGTTAAGGACATTACTGAGGCACGAGTTCCACTTTAAAAATAAGTAATAAAGTGGAAGCACAATCCCACATGAATTTTTAATGCAAAGAGATAATGTTTGCTCTTCCAGTCAATGGTGCCTGCCTAGCTGCAGCATGCCTGGTCCCCAACCTGGATTTGCTAAAGGCCAAGGGGGTAGTAGTCCCAAAGAAAATGTATTGTCTCAGAAGGATATGTAGATTGCACAGGTTGTAAATGTGCCTCTACCTGTAAAGAGAGAAATATAATCATCTACTTTTAATTATAAATTGATTTACCTTAGGGGGCTGGAGCACACAGATGAGTGAAAAAACATAGGACGTAGATTGCTTCAGAGGGAGTATTTATTTTATAATAAATCTGTTATTTAATAAATATGCCAAATTAGGCTACGCTGACACACGGTAACAACTTATGTATAGCATTCACTACATTTTACAAACTCAATGTGAGTTTTAGCTTTGTTAAATTTTGGTTGTTTAACAGAAAACAAAGCAATTATTCTGATAAGAGGTGTGTGGTGCAGGGTAGGGAGCAGTGGATGGGACCTAGCAGGAGCCACAAGGTTATACACATCGTATTAATGTAGCCTGAGCTGCAGGGGGATATTAGCACACGAGGGGGCCTGTGTGCAGCTGGGGAATTTTAGGGGCCTACAAGGGGAGTAAATAGTATTGTAGCGCTCAGCACCTTGTTTTGTCCATTACCACTTTAGCAAGATGCTCAGTATCAGACCAATAGTTTTCTCATTTGGGAGTGGTCCACCAAGTGTGTGTGACAGTTCCAACCTGTTACCTCCTCTCCAGCATTTATATGAAGCCAGGCAGAGAAGGCCATGGGCCTGATTCAAAGGTGCGCGCTAATGCAGCTGCGGCTGCGTTGTATTGCGGTGTCGCTGCAGTGATAATATGGCAGGTGCAAAGTCTCATCATGATATGGCCTCTGAGGATGCAGCAGCTTTCACTGACACGCCCGCGACACTCCCATAACACGCCTTTTTGTTTGCGTTCACTTCATGCCACCTCCCAGTCACCGCCCAGGAACGTCTATGGTTTTGTCTCACCACTTCTAATGCCAGAGGTCCCGTTAGCAACTGGGCACTTATGCGTACTCACAGGCTAACGCATGAGCTGTATGGGGTTTTCAGAATATTTTGCACATGTGCAGTAGCAAATAATCACTTAACTGCGCCAATATCGGCATCACGTGCCCCCCTGAGCCAGGCCCCATATCTTTAGAAATGTTTGTATTAGGGGTGTGCACCGGCCACTATTCGTGTTTTGTGTTTTGGTTTTGGATCTGGATCTTTCTTCGTGTTTTGGATCTGGATTGGTTTTGCCAAAACCACCCTTCCGTGTTTTGGGTTCTGGGTTTTGTGTTTTGGATCTGGATTTTTTCTTAAAAAATAAAAAAAAATGCTAAAATCACATAAAATGGGCCTTTTTTTGTTCCTACGCTATTAATAACCCCAATAACATTAATTTCCACTCATTTCCACTCTAGTCTGAACACACACGGTGTGTGTGTCCTGTGTTTTTTTTAAACATTTTTTTACAGGTGAACTACAGGTACTAGTGGGCCCTTAATGCCCTGCATGCTGGTACTTGTGGTTCTCCAAGTACCAGCATGCGGGGCAGGCTTGCTGGGACTTGCAGTTCTACTTGTAAAGACAATGTTTGATATTCTTTATTTACACCACACCACACAATCAACCCGCCACCCACCGCCACCAGGGGTGGCGGGGATAGCCCTGGGCTATCAGCCTGGGCCTGGGGTGCCCTGGAGAGGGTGACCCCTTTATTGGGGGGGTCCCCAGCTCTCCAGGGATCCCCGGCCTGGGCTGACTAGCAGTCAGGGCTGATGCTGCGGCTGGGGGGCCCGGTGAAAGGGCTCCCCTGGCTGTGGCATCAGCCCCCCGCTAGAAAAAGTCCAGTGCTGGTTCTGGAACATACAGGGGAACCCTACTAATTTTTTTCCCCTGTATTTCCAGAACCAGGACCGGATCAGAGCCCAGAGCTGGTTGCGCAGAATACGGGGGACCCCTACGTCGTTTGTCCCCCGTATTTTGGCAACCAGCGCTGGTTCTGACTAGCCTGGTGCTGGTTGTGCTTAAGTACAGGGGACCCATACGTTGTTTGTCCCCTGTATTTAAGCACACCCAGCGCTGGGTCACTAATGCCCGGGGCTGGTTGCTCTTTTTTGGGGGGGGGCACGCCATTTTCTTCTTTTTTTACACAGGTTTTTTTTTTTTTACCACAGCAGCACAGACGGGTCTCACGGACCCGTCAGTGCTCTGTGTCAATGACACAGATGCAAGTAGCACGGATCTCCTGGTCCGTGCATCTGTGTCATTGAAATACACAGCAGCACAGACGGGTCTCACTGACCCATCTGTGCTCTGTGTCACTGTCAGTCACACAGATGCATGTAGCACGGATCTCACGAGTCCGTGCTACATGCAAATGAGCACCATAATGCTGATTGGCTGAGAGCCGTGACAGACGGCTCTGTCAGCCAATCAGCACTTTGCCCATTAAAGGCAAAGGCATTTTTTTTTAAATGGCCGCTCGAGGCAAAACCTCGAGATCCGACAGCAGATCTCGAGGTTTTGCCTCGGGAGAGGGATCCGGGGCAGACAGGGAGATCCGAGCTTGGGCTCGGATCGCCCCGGATCCCCGAAGTTCGGGTGGGTTCGGTTCTCAGGGAACCGAACCCGCTCATCCCTAGTTTGTATACATTTTCCTTTTCGTGAGCATTTTATGAGATTATCTTTGGTGGCACAGCAAGTGTCTGTTTCTAGAGTCACCCCCAATTCACACTTTAATCCATATAATTCTTTATTGGATGGGGGAACACAGAGAGGCTGGAGTATATAAATGAGGTAAGTCTATTGATGGCATGATGGTTAAGGCACCAGGCTTCTAAGGTACTACTATTACAGTGATGTTTTGCACTTGATGGAAATGGTTGACTTGTTGGTACTGCTGGACAATGGCATTGTGTATTTGGCATCAAGACTGGAACAAGACTGGATATTTGGGCATGGGACCAAGAATGGTGAAATCATTGATGATTTGGATCTTGCACATTTAGAGGAATCAGAAAAGGGTCTAGCTGAGAAGAAATTGTGGGAGGGTTGACAATGAGACCAGATTGGGTGGGTTAGATATAAGTTTGAAGGTTGTACGGTTGGAATCCACAGGCGAAACAAGAATGCTGATGTTGGTAGATCCTGACACCATTTAGTCTATAGCTTGATACACAATAAACGACATGCGTGCTCAGCAATGCTAGTAATAACCCCCCCCCCTTCCCTGCCGACCGGCCGACATATCGGGCGACTGGTACACATTAGATGATCTGTGTGACAGGAGGGACGATCTGATTTGATTTCAAATGGTATAAAGCATGGTAAGTTATACCTCTACTACATTTGCCCTTGAAAAAGTCCCAAAACGAGAACGCGTTGGGACCACCAGGACATTATCTATTGGACTTTTTTACTATAGTTTGTTGAGCTACAGCAGCATGTGTTAGCTGCATTTAAAACCTTACTAATAAATACTTTACCCTGATTATCGTCAGTAGTAAGGTCACATAATTTATTTTCATACTCAAATACATGAAGTCACGAGCCAGCAATCGGGGGACCAGCAGATGTCACTATGTTGGTGAGTACATTCCAATATATCAATAATCTGTATATATAGTGTCCACCTCCCTGATACTGCATTCATCTATTATTTTGAGGTGTCACTGATGACGGAAAAGAGGAGGAAAACACTCAACAACTTTTTGTTAAGTTATGACTTGTGGATTACAACTAAAAAGACATTTATAATTAATTGAACATACTGCCAAAAGTTTTTGCTAAACAGATTTAAAGAAGACAGTGGTTTTTTGGGTACCATCAGGACCATTCTGTATAATATTTAATCAATTGAACACACAGCCAAGAGTTTTTGCCTACCAGACATAAGACTATAGTGAGATTTTGCCAGATTCAGGAATATCCTGCCTCAAGTTATTGCCTACCTGCCAAGAGTACATTAGGAACTATTAAATAGGTTTTCAGAACATCTATACAGGTGTTATAGTATACATCACAATAGAAATAACACACACAATTCTATACCATAGAGCGCTAAGTTTTTCCTTTTCTGCTATTTCATAAAAGAGTAATAACTGTGGCGAGTGCCAGATGTGTCAAATCGATGTCTACTCAAAGCCAGGGCCCATATACACACATTACGTCAATGCCATGGTGTTCTGCCTGCCCAAATGACTTGTGCGATGGCTTTGTGAAGTGTTCTGAAGTCATCTGCGGGCACGTGTACTAGAAGCCGTTCAAATAAATAAAGCTGTCATGGAAGGATGTTTATTTTTACAGCTGAGATTTGCCCAATGTATGTAATCAAGAATATGTTCCATTTGGCTAGCTGAGACTTAATGGTGCCTAAGAGAATGGGTAAGATGGGCACATACAGTTCCACGTAGCGTTTAGTTAATTTGATTTCCTAAATACTTAAGATGGGAAGGCTGCCATTTGTAGTTGAAGTTTAATTGTATCAGTATTCATGTGAGATTATAGGTCAAGGTACATAAGTTCTGTTTTATAAGCATTCATTGTATAGTCAGAGACAGCACTGTATGCACTTAGTTATTTCAGGTAAGACACATAAACGGTCCAGTTTATGTTACACTGAGGTCTGTGGCACACAGCGCAGTATTGTGTCCACGATCCCTGAATTGTTGCTATTAAGTGCAAACCTGGATGATGTAGTATACGTATTTGTTACATTGGTATCTAGAATGATTTTAAGACATCCAGCTGTTAGCATGTACACGTGTAGGCTGTTTATATTTTATCTAGATTTCTAAACTTGATTACATGATTATAAAATAATTTATGTAACTTATGTAAGGTCATGGGGATAATAAATAACTCAAAGCATTTCGTGTACTCACACTGGGCCTGATTCAGACCCGGTCACAAGCACTCGCAACCGGGTCGATGTTTGGCCACTGGGCATGCGCACGACGGAGCCAGCTCCGTCGTGCGGATGTGCGAGACCCGACTAGCGATGGGTGCTCCGTCGCTCCGGGTCTCGCACCAAAGGGGGCGAGCTGTCGATGGTGAGTGACAGCTCGCCCCATTTGGTGGGCGGGCCGGGGGGGTGGCCGGCCAAACGGAGGCGTTCCCAACGGAACGCTTGCCATTTGGGGGAGGCCCCACTGACATCACCAGTGATGTCAGTGGGAGAGCTTCCGGCTCTGTTAGAGCCGAAAGCTCTCTGGGGCTTGCGTCCACGAGACCCTACCACAAGGGAATCGTCACAAGACCATCGCGACCATCAGCCTGGCCGCTCGCTATAGCTGTAGGTGGTCACCCACAGCTATGCAAGCGGCCAGGAGGCCGCTCCAAAAAAAAAACACCCTGATTCAGAGCTCTGAATCATGGCCACTGGCCCATTTGTTAATAAAAAGAGAAGTACATCTGTAGGCTACAAGGTAAAATTAAACACAGCTTACAGTAAAGGTCTAAAGCCAAGTTCTGAATACTGTACGTGGCGCATGGTATTATTGACATTATGTTATGATCCACCAATTTTCTATTACTATAATATTTTGGTGATACACTGACACACTGCCAGTGGTTTTATGTTGGTGCCATGGCATAATGTTCAGAGATTACACAGTGCTTTTTTTTTAAGTTAACAAGTCTGCAATTGACCCAGTATTTCTGACCTCAAGAAAACAGAAATCAGGAATCCATTGATCTCGTCAATGATTTTTAGGAGTGTTGCTATGGAGACTAACGGCAGATTCTTGTACTGAGCCGGCAGTGTGAAGGCCTGCTCTATGACTTCTAGAGAGGTCATTTCATTAATAACTATTTTCTCTGCCATCGGTATCATACAGCTATTGTACATGGCGTTGAATCAAGCATGAAGGAAAAAGATATTAAAACCACTTTTCTGGAGAAACCTGTCATTTATATTAAATGATCTGGGATACGGAATGCTATGTTACCAAGAATTTCAATTAATAAGCAAATTTTAAAAGCAAAGGTACCTACGCTGTAACAAATTATTTCAAAGAATGTAATTAAGATTTAGATATAAACCTATTTAATGTTCTGGCAGACAGACCTGGCACCCACAGCAGGAGGTGCTAGGTTATATAAATGCATGCGTGTGCAAAGCAATATTTTTTTCCTGAATCTCAGCATGCCCTCTATAGATTTGCTATATTTGGGAAGTAGAAGACGACACATCGGGGAATGTAGTTGGTAATCCGCCGCACATAATGCTGGTGGTCAGTATCCCATCACCGGAATCCCGACAGCAGTCAGAATCCCAGCTCCAGAATCTCGACGGCTGTGATCCCGACAGTGAGTATTAGGATTAGGTTTAGGGTCAGGAACTAGGGGGAGGGATAAGGTTAGGCTGCGGGGGGGGGGGGGGAGGGATTGGGAGTTCTACCAGGTTCGAAATTAGATCTAATTTCACTGATTTGACGACCACAGTCATCAATTACTGAATTTGTGGTTATAAATCTGCATATGTGTTTGAGGTTTCTGGGTCATATTTGCAATTCACATTAAAATGAGCCATTTTAAATATTTTTGAAACACTATGCATATACAACGTTTAAATATCTAAAGTATTTAACTTTTATTTGTTCATTGGAACTGCCAACACTAATGCTGCGTGAGCTTGAAATGGCTGACAGTTGTGAAAAAGGACCCAAACATAGTTGAATCAACTCAAACATGTCAAGTCTGTTCTTGATCAGTCAGTTGATTTTCCTAATTTTTGTACCAATTCGTCCACTGGTTTGAGAAGCAGTGAAGGAAAAGATGCACAGAAGAAAGAGCATAATTATGTCCTTATGTAGAGTCTGTTACATCTTGCAATGCATTCAACAACATCAAAAAGATAGCACTCATGCCACTTGTACAGTACTTGTGCTTCCGGTGTGGGTCGAAGATGATTGATTGCTCACAGGGCTCTTATACTTTACCCGACAGTCTTCCTTCATCCAAACACCTAGAGCCATGTTTGGGCACTGGTTTGCATCTGCTGCTGTTCAGGATGGTTGACCATTCATGCAATCAACCATCAGCCAGATATGACATGCAGGATCTGCACGGGCAACTGAACGATATTGCATGAGGCGCCGTGCATATTAATGAAGGATGGAATGAGTGATCATTCTGTCCTTCATTACATCACTGTAGTGTGTACCGGCAATCATACAATGTCCAGGGTGTCCCTGGACATCTGCACAATTGGCGGTCATCTCAACTGTCTCTTAGATCAAGAATATTGTCCAGCAATATTTGCCCCACTCACAAGAGCCAGCACCTTTATAGACTGTAAGCTCCACCCCAACCCCAATAGACACTTTTGGCTGGTAATAGACAAGTTTGGAACTCATCAGCTATGGAATCAGCAGAGCGTTGGCGACTTTTATACACCATGCGCCTTAGCAGTGGTTGACCCTGCTCTGTGATTTTACGTGGTCTTCCGCTTCATGGCCGAGTTGCTGTTGTTCCACAGTTGACTGTGGAATATCCAGCAGGGATGAAATTTCACAAACCGTCTTATTGCAAAGGTGGCATCCTATCACAGTACCACGCTTGAAGTCACTGAGCTCTTTAGAATGACCCATTTTGTATCACAAATGTTTGCAAATGGAGACTGCATGGCTAGGTGCTGGACTTTATACACCTGTGGCAACGGGTCTAATTTAAATGCCTTGATTCAATAATTAATAGGTGTGGCCAAGTACTTTTGTCCATATAGTGTATATATATATATATATATATACACACCCCCACTTGCACTTTATATACCATCACACTTCCCCACATGCCCCCTTTATGCCATAAAGTCCTCTGCATATGCCCCTTATACAGTATGCTATCAGACTTTTCCACATGCCCCTTTTATGCCAACAGAAATCTCCAACCTCCACAAGCCCTATTTAATGCCAAACTTCTCCACGTGCCCCTTTTATGCCATCAGACTCCTCCACATGCCCCTTTTATGCCATCAGACCTCTTCACATTAAAATATTAAATATACAAGCTGGGTGACATCCTTGACTCAGACCTGTTCTCTGCACCCCACATTTAATCTGTATTCAAATAATGTTACATGCATCTAAGAAACATCTAGAATAAGCCCATATTTCACACTTAGGGGTCTATTTACAAAGCAGTGTTAGGAGACAGAGTGAAAAGTGATAAGAAAGTGATAAGGTGCCAGCCAATCAGCTCCCAACTGTCATCTCACAGGCTGTGTTTGAAAAATGACAGTTGGGAGCTGATTGGCTGGCACCTTATCACTTTCTTATCACTTTTCACTCTGTCTCCTAACACTGCTTAGTAAATAAACCCCTTAAACTCTAATTCATGAACTCATTATTTCTTGCATTTATTATTGCAATAGTCTTCTTACTGGTCTACCACTAAACAGACTTTCACCTCTACAATCTATTTTGAATGCAACTAGACTAATCTGCCATGCAAAACATTCATTGTCTGTTGCTCCGCTGTCAGTTCCTCCATTGGTTGCCTTTATTTTACAGGATTCCATATATAATACTTCTACAGACACATAAAGCCATAAACCAATCTACACTAACATACATCTCTTTGCTTATCGCAAAAAAATTTCCCAGCTCTACCCCTCCGCTTTGCATAAGGAATTGCGTCTCTCATCCACACACATTACCTGCTCCCGTTCACGGTTTCAGGACTTTTTTCCGGCAGCACCCTCTCTGTGGAATGCTCTTCCAAGCACAGCAAGACTTTCCTCTAGTCTCCAAACCTTCAAGCATTCTCAGGAGACATATCTTTTCTTCAAGTTTATTTAATTCCAGAATCACCCACATAACCTCCATAAGCTATCCTACCCAATTTCTTTCCAGCTACAAAATCAACATATAACTTGACTTATTTTCTCTTTCTTCACTTTCAAATCTTCCTGACCCTTAGCCAACATTCCTGTGTGATTGGATCATACAGCCCACCAAGAACCTCTGCAATCTGGATCAATATGCAATATGTAGCACATATCTTTATGTATCAAATGGAATCAGTATGTAATAGCTGCCAGATCAAATACCGACAGTGGCAGCCCGGTGGGTCAAAATCCCAACAGGGAAAGGTATGTAACCTAACCCTCCCCTCTCCCCCCCCACTAACCCTAACCCTCCTTTAGGGGTGCCTAACCCTAACCTCCCCCCTTTGTGCCTTACCCTAACCTCCCCCCAGGGGTGCCTAAACAACACCCCTCTCTGCACCCTAAGCTAACCCTCCCCGGGGGGTGCCTAACCTTAACCTCCCCCCCCTAGTGCCTATCCTTACCCCCCCCCCTTCCCCTAGCCTAACCCTAACCTTCCCTGGGGTGATGCCTAACCCAAAGTCCCCCCGGGGGTTCCTAAACCTAACCCTCCATCCCTGGGCTAAGTGTTCTACTTACCCGTCCGAGGACAATCGGAATGTCGGGTCGGTCTTCTGGCAACATTTCGACGCCTATCTTAAGTCCCTTGTCGGGCAGGACGAGTCGGGATTTAGACCGGCGGCATTACACCCGCCGGTCTATTAACTACTGTACAACCCGTATCAAGTACCTATTTCCCTATAGATAGTAAGTTTGCGAGCAGGGCCCGGCTCTTACCTCTCTGTCTGTCATTACCCGTCTTGTTATATATTATGGTTTTGTAATGAGTAAATATAAATACATTTGCAAAATATGTGTATAAAATCAAATACATTTGCATAGTAAAAGGCAAAAATGGCATTTACAGCGCTAAAGGTATGTTTTGGCACCTTTATAAAAGACCATTAAAGTTCTAAGTAAAGAATTATTTCGGTGAGATCTGGGAAAGACTTAGCAATAGCATAGAGGAAAACTTGTTTTAGCCACATTGCTAATACGGTGAGAAAATTAAACCACTATGAAATGTACAACCAGATTACACCTGTTCCATACATACGATCCTTACATCAGCTACAAGGGCATAACTACCTTGAATGTCCCAGGTTTCTATATGAGTTTTTTTGGTTACATAGGGCCCTTACATATTAGTGTTCATTGTAGCACTCTGCACCTGTCACAAGCCGTGCAGTTCCTTTTTACTGCCTGGGGTGTGCCTCTCGGCTCTGGTGCTTCTAGCACACTATGGTCTGTTTATCAGAAGTGGGTTGCTTCAGCTGAGTGTGCTAGAAGCACCAGAGCAGAGAGCGACACCCCAGGCAGGAAAGAGGAACTGCACGGGTTGTGACAGGTGCAGGGTGCTAGAATGAACACTACATATGTTATTATGGGAGCTACAAATGACTAGTTATGTCCATGATCAGGTACTGTATATATTTATTTCTGAATTTTAATTATGCCCAACTGCATAAACGGAACGCCTCAGTGTTAAGTAATAACTACACAAAGGTAAAATAAATGGAATGCATGTATAATTTAGAGAAAAGGTTAAAACAGGCATGAGACCTTACAAGGGAGGAAATGATGTATGCACAACTCATCAGATCTAGACAGGAATTACCATGTTAGGGCTAGTGTGCACAATTATTCCACCTGGGATAATGTCAAAAGATGCTAGCAATTTTTCTTAATTGCTTTCCGTTAATTCAAAGTGTTCACACTCCTTTGGCTCTTTGACATATTCCACAGAACAGAAGGTCAGCACAGTCTTTTTGAATATAATCAGCTCATTGTACTATCCCGGATGAAGAGCTTTATATTAACAATGTGTAAATAACTAAGCAGCGTGTCCAATAAAGCAATTAGGGTTATGTTACTTGTAAGTATATTTTTAGGCAGCGTTTAATAACTACATCAAACCCTGCTAATATCTTCTGGAACACTAATTGTGCCATTGATGGAATCTAAAGTTTAAGGCGCTATACTTTAATCATCATAAGCAAATATGCGGCACTGGGTTGCAGTGTGGAATATGTGACTGTGCCTATTTCTAATCATCAGATGAACAACATGATGCAAAAATATTGGCCAAAATAAGCATGCAGCCAAATCTGTAAAAAATGCCCAAAGTATTGATATATATACAAAAAGCCAATTATTCACTGCCGCTATTATTTTACTTTTGTTTCTCATACAGGGGTATATTTATCAATTATTGGATCTTAGAAATTAATTACTTCCCACCCGAATGTATCAATATTCACATTCACACTCCAAAAAGCACCTGTCCCTGCTATATACTCGGAGTAATGTGACCACGCTACTGCACATGTACAGTCTGCTGATCACGCATGTGGATGTGGTGCAGCCATTGCCGGGGAGGGTTCTGGAGCAACCCATTCCCAGTAATTTTTACGAGTCAGTAGCCCGTAGGTTTCTATAGGGGCCAAGTTTCGGAGCTTGGTAAATCTGACATATCAGAGACATGTGCTGTGGTGGTCCCTGCATAGCACATTCGAGGGATCTTTAATATTTGTGGGTATCCCTTGAAAATGGCAGTTTTTTGGAAATATGCAGCAAATACTACTTGATAAATGAGTAGGGAATATCTTCTAAGGACATAGGGCCTGATTTAGAGATCTAGATTCATCCGAGGATGAACGCACATCTCCGATGTTAAGGGGGGTCCTGCGATCTCGCTCGTAGACCCCCTAAGCCGCAGTATGAGTGACATGCTACAGCATTTGGGGAGCGGAGCGAGGGGGTCGTGGATAGTCGCCATTCCCGGGAACGGAGGCGTGTCACCTCCGTTTTCCGGGAGGGACGAGGCCAGGGTCTGCGTCAGTGGATGCATTGGTCCCGATGGGTCCAATGGTGATCGAATACAGTGCTGGGATCGCAAATGCAGCTAGGATGTGTCTGACACCTCCTTCTGCATTTGCATCTGAGATGGACGGATTTGCACAGCCGCTTGTGTGTGGCTGTGTACATCTGTCCAACTCTGAATCAGGCCCCCAGTCTTTCCGTTCTAGATCTACTGTATTTAAACTTAAGTCTTTTTCACTGCCACCTTTTTCAGCTGCACTGCTGTTCCTAAGGGAAAGGGATCCCCATAATTCCCCAAAGCCTAGAGGAAGTACTGTATGGGATGGTTCCCAGATAAGATGTTTTGTGCTTTCATTTGCTGTATCATACATGCCCACTCTCCCAAAATGTATGGGAAACCCCTGAAGTTTGGGGAGTTTTCCCTGACTCCAGGGGATCAGGGAATCCTCTTACATACTGTCCACTGGGGAGGGACAGAGGCTTGATAAAGTGATTTGCAGCAAATCACGTCACAATGGCCTCATCCCCATGGCTTGATGTCACAAATAACAGCAATGCGCCAAGGGAGCCATGATGACACAAATCACGTTGTCACACCTCTTGCGCTTGACACTTGGAAATCCCCTCTGGCATCTCTCTGAGGGGAGATCCCCAAAGTCAGTAAGTATGATGCACTCTGGGCCTGATTCAGGTTTGATCGCAACTGCGATCGCGGCTGCGATTACACATGCAGTCTCACTGCGATGATATACTAATCCATTGCAATCGCTATATCGACTCATCACAGCACTACATAAGGACGCCCACCTTAATTTGGCTTACACACATCAATAGTACTTTGCATGACTGCGAGAACATCGGTAACATCGAGTACAATCGGAGCCTCATACACACTTGCACAAGGTCAGACCTTACTCAGAAATTGCTGACCTTCCGGTACGCAGTGAGAGCTCAAGCTGCGTATGTCATCGCAGTGGATAATTTATGTACGCCATGACACGCCTGCGTTTCGCCGACCTCCCCCTCGTCACCTCCCCCAAATGGTACTTCCTGTCAACCACTCTGCGATGGGTCTGCGTAGTCACTGCGATCGCAGTCCCGATTGCAGTGGCTGATTCGCGCATGCGCAGTACAATGCATATGCATGCCCAGAACGCAACAATCGGCCGATCACATGTGTAATCGCAGTTGCGATCCAACCTGATTCAGGCTCTCTATTTGTATTTGCTATTTATGATTACATTTTGTCCATGTGACTCCATATGATATGTATCATTAAGGTAGCTATGCCTGTGCGGCTTGCTCACCATCTAAGAAGATCCGGTAAATACAATCACATAACAGACATCAGACTCATATTTATGTAATATTTTCATTCACAGATATCTACAGCATTTATATCTCTTATTATACTATACTACACTATCTTTGGCGCCTCTATTTTTACGTGTCGATTTTGTCATAACTGTTCAAATTTTGCGTAATGATAACATTACAATGAGATAAAGGAGTGAAGAGTCCACATCTTTTTAAGTGTTACTTGCTTTGCAGAAGCGGTACTCTTTGACAAGCACTTGACTTTTGTTCTCTATTTTGGAAAATTGGCCCAAATAGTTCTTCTGAGCTTGAGATATATATATATATATATATATATATATATATAGATAGATAGATAGATAGATAGATATTACCTCAACAGATAAAGAGCTGCAGGTTGCCTAACAACCGTGCATTAATAAAAGGGTTAAATAATCTGACTCAGCAGCCACTAAAGTGATTATTATGTGCTTGCACATCTTTGCTGCTGTTTAGACCGTACATACTAATATCCTTATTACGTTTCAGCTGAGTGTCTATGCTTTTCTGCATTCTCAACAATTTAAACAGAATTACCAGATGGTTTGCTCTCATATAGGGGGGATTTATCAAATCTTGGAGAGAGATATAGTGGAGAGAGATAAAGTACCAACCAATCAGCTCCTAACTGTCATTTTATGACTTTTAGGAGTTGATTGGTTGCTTCTTTATCTCTCTCCACTTTATCTCTCCCCAAGATTTCATAAATCCCCCCCATAGTGACAGATGCCATAAGCAATATGTATGAAACAATGACACTAATTTCAAATTCCTCATTCCAAATTCCTTACAAAACAGAATATTTGCTTAATACTACAGGGGGACATTCAGCCTTCCTGGACAGAATACTTTCTGATCTTCTGATCATTTCCTAGTGATTATGATGCCAGGGACAATTCTGGAATGACATATTCTACCCTGGAACCACATTGTTTTTGAGGTCACCCCCATAGTATCACCTAAAAGGCTCTGTCCACCAGCAAGAACCTCGGACACCAAAGGTTGGCAGCAGGAGATTCTGCGGGAGATGTATAAAGCCTTCTAAAAAATGGGGAAGTGGACAAGTGGAGAAGTTACCCCATATCAACTAATCAGTTTCTACTAGGGGTGTGCACCGGCCACTTTTCGTGTTTTGTGTTTTGGTTTTGGATCTGGATCTTTCTTCGTGTTTTGGATCTGGATTGGTTTTGCCAAAACCACCCTTCCGTGTTTTGGGTTCTGGGTTTTGTGTTTTGGATCTGTATTTTTTTGAAAAAAAGCATAAAAACAGCTAAAATCACAGAATTTGTAGGTTTTTCTGCTCCTATGCTATTATTAACCTCAATAACCTTAATTTCCACTCATTTCCAGTCTATTCTGAACACCTCACACCTCACAATAGTGTTTTTATGTCCAAAAGGTTGCACCGAGGTAGCTGGATGACTATGCTAAGCG
This sequence comes from Taudactylus pleione, assembly GCA_031769625.1. Classification (NCBI taxonomy): domain Eukaryota; kingdom Metazoa; phylum Chordata; class Amphibia; order Anura; family Myobatrachidae; genus Taudactylus; species Taudactylus pleione. Next base: position 1,358,013 of record JAUIMM010000787.1, on the reverse strand, counting down.
ACACGAGTGGGCGGCACAAACACGTGACCCATCTAGGAGTGACACTGCAGTGGCAGGCAGGATGGCAGTTAGAAAAACTAGGCCCCAAACTGTACATAATGCAAAGAAAAAAAGAGGTGCAAGATGGAATTGTCCTTGGGCCCTCCCACCCACCCTTATGTTGTATAAACAGGACATGCACACTTTAACAAATCAATCATTTCAGCGCCAGGGTCTGCCACACAACTGTGGCTGAAATGATTGGTTCGTTTGGGCCCCCACAAAACAAGCTGGCAATTAATGTGTCCCTGCACAAACTGGCTCTACGGAGGCAAGATGTCATCCTCATCCTCCTCATCCACCGATTCCTCACCCTCTTCAGTGTGTACATCCTCATCCTCACAAAGTATTAACTCGTCCCCACTTGAATCCACCACCACAGGTCCCTCTGTACCTTCTGGAGGCTGGTCTCCCTGGAAGAGCTGATAATTCATTTTGATGAACATCATCTTCTCCACATTCTGTGGAAGCAACCTCCTACGCCTTTCGCTGACAAGGTTCCCGGCTGCACTAAACACTCTTTCGGAGTACACACTGGAGGGGGGGCAACTCAGGTAAAATAGAGCCAGTTTGTACAGGGGCCTCCAAATTGCCTCTTTTTCCTGCCAGTACAGGTATGGACTGTCTGACATGCCTACTTGGATGCTGTCACCGATGTAATCCTCCACCATTCTGTCAATGGTGACAGTATCATATGCAGTGACAGTAGACATGTCAGAAATTGTTGCCAGGTCCTTCAGTCCGGACCAGATGTCCAAACTTGGTCCTGCCTGCCCTGCATCACCGCCAGCGGGTTGCTTAGGATACCTAAGTTTTTTCCTGGCAGCCCCAGTTGCGGGAGAAAATGAAGAAGGAGCTGTTGACGTGTCACGTTCCGCTTCAGCTGACAGTGTGTTCACCAGCAGGTCTTTGCACCTCTGCAGGCTTGTGTCGGCCGGAAAGAGAGACACCACATAGGCTTTAAACCTAGGATCGAGCACGGTGGCCAAAATGTAGTGGTCTGATTTCAACAGATTGACCACCCTGGAATCCTGGCAAAGCGAATGAAGGGCTTCATCCACAAGTCCCACATGCCGAGCGGAATCGCTCCGTCTTAGCTCCTCCTTCACTTTCTCCAGCTGCTTCTGCAAAAGCCTGATGAGGGGAATGACCTGACTCAAGCTGGCAGTGTCTGAACTGACTTCACGTGTGGCAAGTTCGAAGGGCTGAAGAACCTTGCACAACACGGAAATCATTCTCCACTGCGCTTGAGTCAGGTGCATACCCCCTCCTTTGCCTATGTCATAGGTGGATGTATAGGCTTGTATGGCCTTTTGCTGCTCCTCCATCCTCTGAAGCATATAGAGGGTTGAGTTCCACCGCGTCACAACCTCTTGCTTCAGGTGATGGCGGGGCAGGTTCAAGAGTGTTTGCTGGCGCTCCAGTCTTCGGCACGCAGTCGCTGAATGGCGAAAGTGGCCAGAAATTTTTCGGGCCACCCAAAGCGTCTCCTGCACGCCCCTGTCGCTTTTCAGAAAATTCTGCACCACCAAGTTTATTGTGTGAGCAAAACATGGGACGTGCTGGAATTTGCCCAGATGTAATGCCCGCACAATATTGGTGGCGTTGTCAGATATCACAAATCCCCAGGAGAGTCTAAGTGGGGTAAGCCACTGGGCGATGATTTCCCTCAGTTTCTCTAAGAGGTTGTCGGCGGTGTGCCTCTTACTGAAACCGGTGATACACAGCGTAGCCTGCCTTGTAACGAGCTGGCGTTTCTGAGATGCTGCTACTGGTGACGCTGCTGCTGTTGCTGCGTAAGGTGATACATCTACCCAGTGGGCTGTCACAGTCATATAGTCCTTAGTCTGCCCTGTTCCACTTGTCCACATGTCCGTGGTTAAGTGGACATTGTGTACAACGGCATTTTTCAGGACACTGAGGACACTTTTTCTGACGTTTCTGTACAGTCTCGGTATCGCCTGCCTAGTGAAGTGGAATCTAGACGGGATTTGGAACCGGGGACACACTACCTCCATCAATTGTCTAAATCCCACTGCACTAATGGCGGATACCGGACGCACGTCTAACACCAACATAGCAGTCAAGGCCTCAGTTATACGTTTTGCTTCAGGATGACTGCTGTCGTACTTCATCCTCCTCGCTAAGGACTGTTGGAGGGTCAATTGTTTAGTAAAAGTAGTGGTGTTCCTACTTCCTCTCTGGGATGATGAACGACTCCCAGCAGCAGCAGCAACAGCAGCAGCGGCAGCAGTAGGCGTAGCAATGCAGGATCCTCCGGAGGAATCCCGGATAGGAGAGTCAGTCATGCCAGTGATATGGCCTGCAGGACTACTTCCGATCCTGACTAAGGAGGAAATTGACGAGGAGGGAGTTGACGGTGTGGTTTGCAGGCGCTTGGATACAACAGGACAACGGGATTTAGGTGTCCCTGGACTGCTTACGGTCTGAGCCAAAGTTTCTGAACTTGACAGTAACTTTTTATGAACGCGCTGCAGGTGCCGTATAAGGGAGGATGTTCCTAGGTGGTTGACGTCCCTACCCCTACTTATTTCACCTTTACATATGGTACATATGGCAAGACAGTTGTTGTCCGGATTTGGATAGAAATATTGCCAGACCAAAGAGGTGGAATGTTTGGTCTTCTGCCCAGGCATGACCGTGATGGGCTTTTTCATCCCACGGACAACAACTGTCTCCCCCGGAGCCTGATTTAAACAAACCACATCACCATCAGAATCCTCCTCGCCAACTTCCTCCTCAGCGCCAGCTACACCAGTATCCTCATCCTGTTGTACTTCAACAGTGACATCTTCAATTTGCATATCAGCAAGTGGACTGTGGGTGCTCCTTTCAGCACTTGCAGGGGGCGTGCAAATGGTAGAAAGAGCCACCTCTTCCCGTCCAGTGCTGGGAAGGTCAGGCATCGCAACCACCACCACACTTGGACTCTCTTTGGGGATTTGTGATATCTTCTTAGAAAGCACAGTTCTTCGCTGTGCTTTTGCCAGCTTAACTCTTTTGATTTTTTTAGTGGGAGGAGTGCTTCCATCGTCATGTGAAGCTGAACCACTAGTCATGAACATACTAGGGATCGACCTTAGCCGTTCCTTGCCACTCCGTGTCGTAAATGGCATATTGGCAAGTTTACGTTTCTCTTCAGCTGATTTAAATGTCTTTTTCAAGGTCATTTTCCTGAACTTTGCCATTTGGGATTGTATGTGCCCTCTACTATGACATTGGGCATCGGCCTTGGCAGACGACGTTGATGGCATGTTATCGTCTATGTCATGAATAGTGGCAGCAGCTTCAGCACTAGGAGGAAGTGGTTCTTGATCTTTCTCTATTTTATTTTTATCGGAGAAAGTTTGGTCCTCCATTTATGTTATATCGATTTGATATATACGTGCGGCTAAACACAGAAAATAAATTTTTTTTTGGTTCGGACTGGAGTGTACTTTGTGGGTTACAGCACCCTTTAACGGTCAAGCCAGCCGGCCCTTTACTTATGACACAGGCGCACTCTTGGCACTACTTTGTTGATGCACGTGCGGCTACTGCGCACACAATTCACAAACACAGAAAATAATTTTTTTTTGGTTTGGACTGGAGTGTACTTTGGGGGTTACAGCACCCTTTAACGGTCAAGCCAGCCGGCCCTTTACTTATGACACAGGCGCACGCTTGGCACTACTTTGTTGATGCACGTGCGGCTACTGCGCACACAATTCACAAACACAGAAAATAATTTTTTTTTGGTTTGGACTGGAGTGTACTTTCGGGGGTTACAGCACCCTTTAACGGTCAAGCCAGCCGGCCCTTTACTTATGACACAGGCGCACGCTTGGCACTACTTTGTTGATGCACGTGCGGCTACTGCGCACACAATTCACAAACACAGAAAATAATTTTTTTTTAGGTTTGGACTGGAGTGTACTTTCGGGGGTTACAGCACCCTTAACGGTCAAGCCAGCCGGCCCTTTACTTATGACACAGGCGCACGCTTGGCACTACTTTGTTGATGCACGTGCGGCTACTGCGCACACAATTCACAAACACAGAAAATAATTTTTTTTTTGGTTTGGACTGGAGTGTACTTTCGGGGGTTACAGCACCCTTAACGGTCAAGCCAGCCGGCCCTTTACTTATGACACAGGCGCACGCTTGGCACTACTTGATGCACGTGCGGCTACTGCGCACACAATTCACAAACACAGAAAATAATTTTTTTTTTGGTTTGGACTGGAGTGTACTTTCGGGAGTTACAGCACCCTTAACGGTCAAGCCAGCCGGCCCTTTACTTATGACACAGGCGCACGCTTGGCACTACTTTGTTGATGCACGTGCGGCTACTGCGCACACAATTCACAAACACAGAAAATAATTTTTTTTTGGTTTGGACTGGAGTGTACTTTCAGGGGTTACAGCACCCTATAACGGTCAAGCCAGCCGGCCCTTTACTTATGACACAGGCGCACGCTTGGCACTACTTTGTTGATGCACGTGCGGCTACTGCGCACACAATTCACAAACACAGAAAATAATTTTTTTTTGGTTTGGACTGGAGTGTACTTTCGGGGGTTACAGCACCCTTTAACGGTCAAGCCAGCCGGCCCTTTACTTATGACACAGGCGCACTCTTGGCACTACTTTGTTGATGCACGTGCGGCTACTGCGCACACAATTCACAAACACAGAAAATAATTTTTTTTTAGGTTTGGACTGGAGTGTACTTTCGGGGGTTACAGCACCCTTAACGGTCAAGCCAGCCGGCCCTTTACTTATGACACAGGCGCACGCTTGGCACTACTTTGTTGATGCACGTGCGGCTACTGCGCACACAATTCACAACCACAGAAAATAATTTTTTTTTGGTTTGGACTGGAGTGTACTTTCGGGGGTTACAGCACCCTTTAACGGTCAAGCCAGCCGGCCCTTTACTTATGACACAGGCGCACGCTTGGCACTACTTTGTTGATGCACGTGCGGCTACTGCGCACACAATTCACAAACACAGAAAATAATTTTTTTTTAGGTTTGGACTGGAGTGTACTTTCGGGGGTTACAGCACCCTTAACGGTCAAGCCAGCCGGCCCTTTACTTATGACACAGGCGCACGCTTGGCACTACTTTGTTGATGCACGTGCGGCTACTGCGCACACAATTCACAAACACAGAAAATAATTTTTTTTTTGGTTTGGACTGGAGTGTACTTTCGGGGGTTACAGCACCCTTAACGGTCAAGCCAGCCGGCCCTTTACTTATGACACAGGCGCACGCTTGGCACTACTTTGTTGATGCACGTGCGGCTACTGCGCACACAATTCACAAACACAGAAAATAATTTTTTTTTTGGTTTGGACTGGAGTGTACTTTCGGGAGTTACAGCACCCTTAACGGTCAAGCCAGCCGGCCCTTTACTTATGACACAGGCGAACGCTTGACACTACTTTGTTGATGCACGTGCGGCTACTGCGCACACAATTCACAAACACAGAAAATAATTTTTTTTTGGTTTGGACTGGAGTGTACTTTCAGGGGTTACAGCACCCTTTAACGGTCAAGCCAGCCGGCCCTTTACTTATGACACAGGCGCACGCTTGGCACTACTTTGTTGATGCACGTGCGGCTACTGCACACACAATTCACAAACACAGAAAATAATTTTTTTTTGGTTTGGACTGGAGTGTACTTTCGGGGGTTACAGCACCCTTTAACGGTCAAGCCAGCCGGCCCTTTACTTATGACACAGGGGCACTCTTGGCACTACTTTGTTGATGCACGTGCGGCTACTGCGCACACAATTCACAAACACAGAAAATAATTTTTTTTTAGGTTTGGACTGGAGTGTACTTTCGGGGGTTACAGCACCCTTAACGGTCAAGCCAGCCGGCCCTTTACTTATGACACAGGCGCACGCTTGGCACTACTTTGTTGATGCACGTGCGGCTACTGCGCACACAATTCACAAACACAGAAAATAATTTTTTTTTGGTTTGGACTGGAGTGTACTTTCGGGGGTTACAGCACCCTTTAACGGTCAAGCCAGCCGGCCCTTTACTTATGACACAGGCGCACGCTTGGCACTACTTTGTTGATGCACGTGCGGCTACTGCGCACACAATTCACAAACACAGAAAATAATTTTTTTTTAGGTTTGGACTGGAGTGTACTTTCGGGGGTTACAGCACCCTTAACGGTCAAGCCAGCCGGCCCTTTACTTATGACACAGGCGCACGCTTGGCACTACTTTGTTGATGCACGTGCGGCTACTGCGCACACAATTCACAAACACAGAAAATAATTTTTTTTTTGGTTTGGACTGGAGTGTACTTTCGGGGGTTACAGCACCCTTAACGGTCAAGCCAGCCGGCCCTTTACTTATGACACAGGCGCACGCTTGGCACTACTTTGTTGATGCACGTGCGGCTACTGCGCGCACAATTCACAAACACAGAAAATATATTATTTTTTTAGCACTTGGGGGGAGCACCCCTGATGGACAGAGCACCCCCTGGACAACACTACAGCACCCCTTTAGGACTGGGACACTGCACAGGACTTTGGAACTGACTGCACAACACAGTCCAGCCAGCCCCTATGGACTTTGAAGTAGTGGACACAGCCCCTATTAACAACAGCAGCACAGCACAACACAGCCAGCCCCTATGGACTTTGAAGCAGTGGACAACAGCAGCACTACACTACACTACACTACACAGCACTAACTCCCACCCTCCCTCTTCACTGTCCACAGCCGAGTGAGAAAATGGCGCCGACGCGGGTACCTTATATAGGATCCAAAACCCGCGAGACTCGGAAGGCGGGATGATGACGTTTTGCCTCGATGTCAGATCCGAGTCAGGCGGGAAAAGTCGAGCCTGACTCGGATCGGACTCGGATCGGGGGGGCTCGGGGGGGTTCGGATTTCAGAAATCCGAACCCGCTCACCCCTAGTTTCTACCTACCATTAATGTAAACGATAAATGCAAGCTATAAGCTGATTGGTTGCTAAGGGAAACTTCCCCACTTACCACTTCCCAATTCTTTAGAGGCCTCATAAATTTCTGCCTCTGGATGGAAACTAAGATTTTGGTAAAATTAAGGCAAATAAGTGCAAATAAACAACAAAAGTTGAAGTATACTTTGAATAACTTTTTTTTAATTTGCATTGACTTCTAATACACATCGATCAGTAGATTAAGATCTTGCTAATCTTACCAGGAACAAGGTGAGTGTAAAAGAATGAGGGGAGGGGAAGTGGTGTAAAAAAATATATAATTTTTTTTTATTTGGGGTTAATATTACACAAATTCTAATATATACTGTATAAATATAAGAGTGACCACATACAATTAAATAACATAAAATATGCAATACAGGGGTAAATAATAGGTGCATATAATTCATATACTAAAGACCTGGAAATAGGAGTGTGACTGTTATAACTAGAAAAGAGCGGGTCCGGTTCTCAGGGGGGATCCGAGACACAGCTCGGATCTCCCTGCCTGCCCAGGATCCCTAACCGAGGCAAAACCTTGCGATCCCACTGTCGACTCAAGGTTTTGCCTCGAGCGGCCATTTTAGAATGTCCCATTAAATTCAATGGGCTTAACGCTTATTGGCTGAGAGAGACGCATATCAGCCAATCAGTGTTAAGCCCATTGAATTCAATGGGCACAGGAAGGTAGGAAGATGCCGCCCATCCCCCTTGCCCGACACCGCCGACACCTCCCACTGTCGACTCCCACTGGTGGCATTCCATGCTGCCGACACCCCTACTGCCAACACTGCTGGCACTCTGCATTGAGGACACCACCGGCACCCATGCACTGCCGACACCACCAGGACCCCCACACTGAGGACACTGCTGGCACCCCTGCTCTGCCAACACCGCTGGCACCCTGCACTGATGCCCCACGTACTGAGGACACCATCAGCAACCCCACACTGTTGACACTGCGGCACTCCCACACTGAGGACACCACTGGCACCCCTGCACTGCCGACACTGTCAGTACATGTGCACTGAGGACACCGCTGGCACCCCTGCTTTGCCGACACCACTGGCACCCTGCATTGAGGACACTGCCAGCACCCCCGCACTCCCCACGGACTGAGGATACCATCAGCAACCCCACACTGCCGAAACTGCCAGGACTCCCACAATGAGGACACCACCAGCACCCCCACACTCCCCCCTTACTGAGAACACCGTCAGCAACCCCACACTGCCGACACTGCCGGCATTCCCACACTGATGGCACCCCCGCACTGTGTCCTGCACTGTATCCGACCCACACTGTATCACACTGTAACTGACTCACACTGTATCTGACCCGCACTGTACCCTGTAATGTATCCGACCTGCACTGTTTCTGACTGGTGTCTATGCTTTTCTGGTAAAGAGCACTGTTTTTAATGGTTGGGGAGATTTTGGGGAACTGCTCAACAAAAAGGCTGATTGATTGGGGCTTTACATGGGCCAGTCATCGGTGGCCCATTACCCCCAGGAGGAAAATGCAAATTGGACTCTGAGAATAGGCATATGCTGGGGGCATGTGCACTTGTGTAGGGGGCATTCTTGTCTGCTGTTGCTATTTACACATGGTTTAGGGATTTTTTGTTTGCTTCTTGTTAACTACGACTAATAGTTTTGAGCAAGGATATTCCACGTACGATTTTTAGTACATTTCTGTGTTGTATTGTTTTCTGTTGAACGTACTTGTGAGTTGGCTTGGCCTATGTTGGTAAATAATATTGTGTGAGGTGGTCAAAATTTACTTGAAAATAGTGGAAATTAATGTTATTGATGTTAATAATACTGTAGGACCAGAAAAAAAAACGAATTATGTGATTTTAGCAGTTTTTATAAAAAATTTAAAAAAAAATACAGATCCAAAACCAAAACACGCAAGGACGGTTTTGGCAAGACCAAATCCAGATCCAAAACATGAAGGAGATACAAATCCAAAACCAAAACACGGGGGTCGATGCACATCCCTAGTTATAGTTGTGTTTCATTTGGATGGAAACAATCTGCTCTTTAGTAGTTTGGAAAACGGTTCTTGGGTTCATTCAACTTGTATGTTTCTCTTAATGATTTTGTCAGCTTAAGAATGCCATTAAAAGTCTATAACATTTACATAATGGATAAAATCTCATATAATGTGAATTGAAATCTTTGGCTGAATTAACAAAGAGTCAACTCAACAGATGCCTGGAAGTAATATTAGGGATACATTATAAATGAAACTAGCCTTACAATTTGACAATGGCATAAAACACAAAGGACTTTTCAGAAGGTAAAATATAAAAGGTTATATTACTTTTGACTGGTATGCCTTGCGGGGATCAGAATTACAGGGATACACCAGAACAATGATTAACTCAAAGCAGTTTTATCTTGCAGTGTGAAAGCAGAATGTGTATTCATTGGAAAATCAATTTATTATGCTGCGCATGGCGTCCCAGTCTAGGTGAGACTTTTTTTTGAATGACTGAATTGGTCTTAAAAGGTTTTGTGAAACTCCCACACACACACCCTACTTGCTAGCTCTTTAATGGGACCGCTGCCCGTTGCACAATGCAACGGTGACTTTCTTTTCGTAGGGATCTCAACTAGAGAGTTTCAGCAATGATCTAAAAGTTCTGGAGAATGTAACGTGTGGCCAGCAATGGTAGAAACTCTTGATTGGATAGAAATTCCTTTGAGTGTACTCCATTCCAGGGGTATGCAACCTGTGACATTCCAGCTGCTGTGTAACTAGGTGACCCATCATGTCCTGCCTCAGTTTTAGCATGCCCTAACAGCAAAACTGTGGCAGGTCATGCTGAGATGTGTAGTACCACAGTTTGCTGCTCTATTTTAATACCCTTTTGACAGACAACAAGGCAAGAGGTAGTGCCAAGTTTTGAGTGTGAATCAGTATGAGTTCTGAGATAAGAGTCTCCAGGGTGTGAAGAGATACATTCATGTTCCGGATAAAGGGGGGATTTATCAAAGCTTGAAGAGAAATAGTGGACAGAAAAAAGTACCAACCAATCAGCTTCTAACTGTAACTTTACAGGCTGCATTTGAAAAATGATACTTAGGGACTGATTAGTTGGTATTTCATCCAGGCTTGCCGGCTTTCTGGCTGCCCCTTCCGGGAGGGAGCAGCCAGATCGGCATTACAGGGGGGCGTGGCCATCGCGAGGAGGCGGTGCTGGCCAGACAATGTGTGTTTGTGGGCGGAGCGGGGGTTGGGGCCACATGATCGCATCATTTTGGCCCCACCCCTGCTGCACAATACCATTATTACAGGCATTGTGAAGCAGGGGGCAGAGCCAAAATGTCGCAATTCAGCGTGAATCGCATCACCGCCCCCCTAAGATAAGGTAAGTGCGGGGGGATAAGAGGGGTGGGCGGCAGGCGGGAGGATTGCCTGCCTTCCCGGGAGGTTGGGAGCGGCACCCGATTTTTTGGGAGGCTCCTGACCAAATCGGGAGGGTAGGCAAGTATGATTTCATCTCTCTCCAAGCTTTGATAAATCTCCCCCAAAAAGCTTGTGTTCTGACTGAGAAGGAGGTTGTAGTATCCAGATATAGGCAGGGAGGAATAATGGATACACCTGTGCATTACTGTGAGAGTGAGGGAGAGGCTACCAAGCTGGGTTCTCTTGACTCTGACTTGTCAAAGAGAATATGAGTGTCTCCTCTTAGAAACATCCTGGCAGGTCTGTGTCCACTTGTGAGTACCATGTGTGGCATGACACAAGAGATTATGAGAAAGTGTACCCTGAAGGATTGTGAGAGCTGGCTAAGAGGAATGGAATGGAGGCTGTACAGAGAAATACAGAGTTAAAATCTGCAAGTGTTAGCTCTGTGGATAAAATATGGACATGCCTCAATGGCCATTTGTTCAACCAAGAACTTTGCTTAGGGCCGGCTCCAGGTAGAGCAGCGCTCCATGTGATTATTGTTTGGTGACCCCAGAGTATGGCAAAGCCATGCGCATCTAACAAGGGGGCATGGCCTAATTTCCATAGCCCCATATGGCATGCCTCCCATTTTATGTTATACTGGGGGCGAGCCCAGCGCTCCATCAGCAGCTGGGCTTACCCCAGCTATCTCCCTGCACTGAATGGACACCGCGTGCATGCGTGCAACAGCCATTCAGCTTCACCGGCACTGTTGCTCTCTGCTTAGCAAATCAGAGCTGCAGCGGTGTATGTGTCCAATCTTCCGACCGCCTGTGGGACACTTTGGCCCTCGAGTGGAACAGCAGGACAGTGCCCGAAAAAATGGTGTTGTACCTCTGAAATCAGGACGGTTTGGAGGACCGCGCCTCTATGGGGTGGCACCTCTGTTCAACCACACTGGTCGAACATCCCTAGAGCCAGCCCTGACTTTGCTAGAGGGGAAAGATTTAAAGATAGTGAATATTTCATCAAAAAGAGGACCATTGGTTTGTTAACGATGTCTGTGTAACTACTCACTGTATCCTGGGAGAAGAGTATTAAGCTAGACCTGGATGATGAATAAGTGAGGTTCCAGAGGTACAATAGGTGCATGGAAGTATGCACCAACCCCACCCCACAGGTGGACACAGAGATCAGATCTACCAATTGGTACCCAAAAAGACAAAGGAAGGGTAGCACAAAATGTGTATGTCAGGTGCTGATGGTGAAGTATACTGCATCAAAAGTCAAACAAATGTCAAAAAGGAAGTAGCACTAATCCTGCATTGCTTGGGAGCTGAAGGAAAGCTTTCCAGAAGTCTTTCTGATAAGTCCATGCAAGCCCACCCTATGATAAAATTATATGGGAGCCTACCTGCATGTGATCAGCTACCTGAGCAATGTATTAGAGATGGAGGAAAAGGCCAAACTAGAGATTTACTGCTTAGTAGTGTGACTGGTCTGGAGGCGCGGGGTGACTGATCTGGAGGCGCAGTGTGACATGAGGAAGTCACTGTAAATCTAATGCTAGTTTAGAAGACAGCCTGTGGGACCTCTGATCACCCATAAAACTGTTTATTACCCTCCTTCATGGAGTACCAGCACTATGTCAACTGTCTGTTAGCTCCCAAGTAAGAGGGATAGGGAGCATAAAGCTGATTGAGTATGGTCCCTTACGGTGAGGCACAAGGTGATGAATCCCAGTCCCAAACGAGAGAAAACTAACCATGCTAAGGTGAGCTAACCAGATGTGACTGCACCACAGGAAGTAGTCTTAAGCCAGGAGCCATGATCTCAAAGATCCTGTAGCAAGGTTGGGAAGGACAGTAGAGCTAATGCCTATTAGATGGGCAGCAGGACTGTCGCCAAATCCATTAATCAAATGGCAGGCAATATGGGATATTGGCAATACATTGTACAGTCAGCATTGCTATAGTCTGAAGCAACAGACAGACTGGACCCAGTGAAATAAGAACCCCAAGTAATATTTAAAGGGGTGCTGTATGGGAAAGATAATGTTCCACAGAGGTATCACAGGGAAACATTATTCAGAATTCAAATATTCTACTCAAAACACTAAGGGGAAGTAGCACTGCGAAGCATTCTGAATTCTACCAAGTTAGTCCATTAAGAATGGTCAGAGAAGTGATACTAGGGAGGTTTCCACTAATCTGCTGCCGCTCAATTGGTATTCAATGAAGTCAAGGCTCACAGATACAGCATTCTAGGGTCTGGTCTGTGAGCTGACAATGGACCACCTGTTGGAGAGTGGAGAAATTCCTACTAACTGGGGACATTGAAGTGTGATACATAAAAGGATCAAGAGGAGACGAGAAAATGGATCCAAGGCTGAAAGCATGAAATGTTGTTAATAAAGGATCATGGACAAGAGGTAGAGTATATAATAAGTATGACTCTTAGAGAGTACATGGTCTGGGCCATTTTAAAAATATATTTAGTAAATATTGAGAGTGCGTTCATGATAATGTACTAGATTGATAACAATAATACACACCATAGTCCTTAGAATGCAGTAAAACTGTATGTTACATATGTATAATAATAGTTAAGTGCATGATGGTAATCCTGTCTATATAATAGTATACCACATTAATGAACTGTACATGTTATAGGGGACCCTGGTACTAACCAGCCAGTGTCTAAAACTCAATGAGAGCTGCATTATGTTTAGTAAAAGTGGAATAGATGCAATTGTAAAAAAAAAATCAACTACTGTATGTAATCTCCTGCCACTGGGATGACTTGTACATTAGTGAATGAATGCACAGCTACAATGCCATTCCAATCACTGGCAGGAACAGTGGCCCTGATTCAGAGCGCTCTGACAGAGCGCTCGTTCTGAATCAGGGCCGTCCTTCCCGATTTTTAGAGCGGCCTCCTGGCCGCTCATATAGCTGTGGGTGACCACCCACAGCTATAGTGAGCAGCCAGGAAGACCATCGTGACCATCAGGCTTGCCACGAGACCATTGTGGTAGGGTCTCGTTGCCTCAAGCCCTAGAGTTCTTTCGGCTCAAACAGAGTCGAAAGCACTCCCACTGATATCACTTGTGATGTCAGTGGGGCCGGCCCCAGATGGTAGGCGTTCCCATGGGAATGCCTCCGTCTGGTCAGCCACGCCTCCGGCACGCCCACCAAAGGGGGCGTGCTGTCACTCAACATCGACAGCACGCCCCCTTTGGTACGAGACCCGGAGCAACGGTTTGCCCATCGCTATCCGGGTCTCGCGCATGCGCACAACAGAGCCAGGTCCGTTGTGCGCATGCGCACTGGGCCAACATCGACCCGCTTGTGAGCGCTCAGCGCTCGCGAGTGGGTTTGAATCAGGCCCAGTGTTCATTATGTTAAAGAGAACAGCCAACAAGAGAAGAGGACAGGGTTGTGTCGTGATCACCCACTTTAGTGGTCAGAAGGACAAATTTTAATGTAGTTTCTATAGAAGCAAACCAAACCCCATTTTCATCAGAGGTCTTGGTCCACCAAGTAACCATCCCTCTGTCAGAGTAACAATGTATAATTCAAGTGCTCATACTGGAACCTAACACCTAGAAGAGATGGTGGGCTCTCTGGCAGCAGGACCCACTGGGGATTTCCCCTGCACCCCTGGAGGCCAGTCCAACCCTGGATGGCCCTAGTTTAAGCATTTTCCTGGCACTGTGGGTGGTGTATGGAGTGGTGGGTATCTTCCTATTTTGTCACAAATGACTGTATTCATCTAACGTCTCCCTTTCTACTTAGTCAAAGTCCTGACCTTAACCCAATCGAAATTTTGTGGAAGGACCTGAGCCAGCAGTTCATGGAGGAAACCCATCGATGTTCAGGACTAATCAACAATTAAACATTGAGAAGCAGTTATTGCTGCACAAGGGGGTTATACCAGATACTGAAAGCGAATGTTCACATACTTTTGCCACTCACATATATGTGATATTGGATCATTTTCCTCAACAAAAAAATGAGCACGTCTATTTTTTTGTGTCATTTGTTTGATTTGGTTCTCTTTATCTACTTTTAGGACTTGTGTGAAAATCTGAGGTAGTTTTAGGCCAAATTTCAGCAGAAATATAGAAAATTCTGAAGGGTTCACAAACTTTCAAGCACCACTGTATGTATATATATATATATATATATATATATATTAGGGATGTGCAGACTCGGATAGGTTCGAACCTATCCGAGCCTGCACATTTATTTATTATTTATTTATTAACAGTGTCTTATATAGCGCAGCAAATTCCGTTGTATGTATATATATATATATATATATGTGTGTGTTTGTGTAAGCTGGAGTTAACATCACTCACCAGTGGTCTATGTACGATCACCTGGTTCAACCACTTTGTTATTACCACCAACCGTGTTTTGATCAAAAGATATTCTGTTTCATATGCATAGCCTACTATGGCTTGCTAAACCCCTGATGAAGTCCTATGGACAAAACGCATAGGGTGATTTTATATGGAACTGCCATTTTGGTCCTCCAATAACCAAGAACCTTTACCCCAATAATAGAGCCAGATAAAGGATTAGTGTTGCCAATATACCATTGGTGGTGTTCTATTATTAATTGAACTAAGCTTTTTATGTATATATCTTTGTTACTATTTGAGCAAATAAAATTGCAAACACTGTTGTGCTACTCTCTGGGTGCTTCTGGTGCAAGCGTCTCATTATAGGACCTGACTGTATAAAGACCTACCATCTGTGGTCATCTCCTCATTGAATATAGCATCCTCTCCATTCCACTACCCCAACGGGTGAACTCCAAAGTGTGGGGATCAATTGCGTATAAAAGAAGTACTAGTATTGGACTCTTTAAGGATTAAAAAATCTCTATATTACATTTGTGGTGCCTTCTGGACATTTTTGTGTATGTTGAATTTTTGGGATCCATTCTTTAAAGGGGATCGGTCTGGAGGTGCGACCAACACTATATAGTCATAATTGTAATTCCCTATTCTAGTGCAGAGGAAGTGTACATTTTACTATTTCTGTATATATATATGTAGTAACAGAAACAGCACAAAATGTAATGATTTTACCTGTTTTTAACCAGTTTCAATGATAACCAAAACACACCAAGTGATTTTGAAAAACCAAAACCAATACCAAAAGACAAAAAATGGTTTTAGAATCAAAGCCAAAAACACGGGGGACCTTGTGCTTCTCTAATTATAACCATATTTGACTTGCTTTATATAGATAATCCAGGTTTAACAAATAAAACATTGATGGCACAAAATAAATCCTTCATCTAGTCTTTTTCTCAAATGTTCTTGATAACTATTTTTTTTATTGATGTTGATTGTTGTTCTGTCCATAGGAGCCAGCTCTGTGGGTGCTTGTACACCTCCAATAATTGTGCTGCTGCAACTACTCCCAGGGATATGTTTACTAAAATGCGGGTTTTTAGAAGTAGAGTTGTTGCCCATAGCAACCAATCAGATTCTACTTATCATTTATCTAGCACCTTCTAGAAGATAAAAACTGGAATATGATTGGTTGCTATGGGCAACAACTCCACTTCTAAAAACCTGCACTTTAGTAAATATACCCCCCGATATCAATGCAGACCATTTTCAGTCATACAAGACCTAGTGGGGAGGGAGTGGTATTGTCCGCACCTCAATTATTTGAAAAAGTCCATTGTTCTGTCTTTGTATTCATCACCAATACATACTGTAGGCAGGCATTTGGGGTTCTATTTACTAAGCCTTGGATGGAGGAAAAGTCGATGGATATAAGGTATCAGCCAATCAGCTCCTAACTGCCATTTCACAGGCTGTGTTTGCAAAAGACACCTTATCTCTGTCAACTATATCTCCATCCACAGATTAGTAAATAGACCCCTTTGTGCACTAAAATATTTTTCATGAAAATTCAGCCTACTGTAAACTAATGACATCACTGGGGCATTTTGTTGGCTGATTAGGTATGCCAGAGACGACAGTCTGTTAGTTCAGCAAAATTAAAACCTACAGTAGGTACAATATGGAATTTTTTATGTGCTGAACCTATGTTTAGTCACAGTGATGTAATACAGACTAATGCACCCTGCACATGTGACGTCTCATGACATCACAAAGAGGTGGCAGGGACCAGTGCTGGGCACTCCTAAGGAGCGCTGTGTGGCTCTTCTTGCTGCAGGGTACTGTTCCAGACTCCCTGCAAGCCAAACAGAAGTGCCACAAGGGCAGCAATGTTGTTGTACCCTCCACCTTGCATCCTGGGTGGCAGCACTGCTTGCACATCCCTAGTTACAGCCCATATTAGTCATGAGTCAGTCAGTAATGCCTCTAGTGCAGGGATGGGGAACCTCAGGCCCAGGGGCCATATAAGGTCTCCGGAATCATTTGGTCAGGCCCTCTGAGCTTTTTTCTACTAGCCTCATTTGGCTAGCAGGGTGCCTAGAATAGCAAGCTGCAGCCAGAATCTATGCAGCAGTGCCGCCTGGAGCGTCCTTCGGATGCTTCAGACGGTCACACCGCTGCCGTTACAGCTTCTGGATGCTCCGGGGCATTGCTGTAATCACCAGCGATTGTGGCCCTGCCCTTGTGTGACATCACAAGGAGGGGGCGTGGCCTGCACCAGGCCCGCGAACAATGTTATATATATATCAAAATGGCCCTCGGCAGAAAAGAGCTTCCCCACCCCTGCTCTAGTGAATTGATAAGTTGTATTGTAAAGAATATTGTAGCAACCCTCAAAATAGTTGTCTCCACTGTGTGTAGCTGACAATTACTGTGTTATGGCTTAATGTGTATTCGAATATGTTTGTGTTATTTTATTGTTTGTGTCTGACAAGTGGCTGTTCCATGGACTTATCCTCCTTCAGGGAAAAAAAAACAACTTAATTTTACCCTTTTCCATTATATGACATATGTTGCATAAAAAAATGGGATGATTATGAATTTACACACACTTTTTGTGTATCAGGGTTCATTTGAAGATATAATGTCACCACCACACATATAGTTACAGTTTATCAGAAGAACAATGCTGTTTACCTTTGCTCTGCGGAAATGGTAGACCACCAGCATGCTTATGAAGTTTAGCAGCATGCAGAAAGCTTGGAACGAGATGACAGCAATTCGTAAATATTTGTCCTCCTGCGCATAGCAGGGTGCATCAGCCGTACAGTACGAACAACCTTCCCTGCAGGGTAGACACTTATATTCTTCTTCAGATATTTCTCCTCTAGAAAAATGATTATCCACATTCTGCCCTAGAGGAATGAAAAAAAAAATATTATAAATATCCTACATGATACGTAGCCTGCAAATAATTTGCTAAGTTTTTTGGCTTGGGGACAATAAATAAATGGGCCCATAGAATACAAAGAGTGGAGGCTGTAGATAATGTGGGCCTATCACCTTTACACTGTAGACAATGTAGTTAATGTGGGCTCATCACCTACACATAGTGGGGGTAGTAGATAATGTGGGCTTATCACCTTTACACTGTGGACAATGTAGTTAATGTGGGCTCATCACCTACACATAGTGGGGGTAGTAGATAATGTGGACTCATCACCTACACATAGTAGAGGCTGTAAATAATGTAGGTTCATCACCTACACACAGTGGAGGCTATAGATAATTTGGGCTCATCACCTACACACGGTAGATGCTGTAGATAATGTGGACTCATCACCTACACACAGTGGAGGCTATAGATAATTTGGGCTCATCACCTACACACACGGTAGAGGCTGTAGATAATGTGGACACATCACCTACACA
Organism: Taudactylus pleione; assembly: GCA_031769625.1. Classification (NCBI taxonomy): domain Eukaryota; kingdom Metazoa; phylum Chordata; class Amphibia; order Anura; family Myobatrachidae; genus Taudactylus; species Taudactylus pleione. Next base: position 1,339,771 of record JAUIMM010000787.1, on the reverse strand, counting down.
CAGTGTAGGTAGTAGATAATAGGGGGTAGTCACCTACGCACAGTGGAGGCTGTAAATAATGTGGTTTTATCAACTACACACAGTGGAAGCTGTAGATAAAGTGAGCTGATCACCTACACACAGTGTAGGCTTTAGATAACGTGGGCTTATCACCTACATATAGTAGAGGCTGTAGATAACGTACAGTAGCCTAATGAACACATTGTGGAGGCTGTAGATATTGTGGGCTCATCACCTACATACAGTGAAGGTTGTAAATAATGGGGGGCAGTCACCTGTGCACAGTGGAGGCTGTAGATAATGTGGGCTTATTAAGTATACAGTGGAGGCTGTAGATAATGTGATCTCATCACCTACATATAGTAGAGGCTGTAGATAATGTACAGTAGTCTAATCAACACATTGTGGAGGCTGTAACCTATATATACAGTGGGCTCATCATCTAGTTACAGTAGAGGCTGTATATAATGTGATCTCATCACCTACACACAGTGAAGGCTGTAGATGTGGGATCATCACCTACACACAGTAGAGGCTGTAGATAATGTGTGCTCATCACCTACACACAGTGAGGGCTGTAGATGTGGGATAATCACCTACACACAGTAGAGGCTGTAGATAATGTGGGATCATCACCTACACACAGTAGAGGCTGTAGATAATGTGGGCTCATCACCTACACTCAGTGGAATTTTTAAATAATGTGGGCTCATCACCTATAAACAGTGGAGTTTTTATTATAATGTGGACTCATCACCTACATACAGTGGAGGCTGTAGATAATGTGGGCTCATCATCTACACACAGTGGAGTTTTTAGAAAATGTGGACTCATCGCCAACACACAGTGTAGTTTTTAGATAATGTGAGCTCATCACCAACACACAATAGAGGCTGTAGATAATGTGGGCTCATCACCTGCACACAGAGGAGTTTTTAGATAATATGAGCTCAACACCTATACACAGTGGAGGTTTAAGATAGTGTGCGCTCATCACCTATACACAGTGGAGGTTTTAAATAATGTGTTCTCATCACCTATATAAAGTGTAGTTTTTAGATAATGTGGGCTCATCAACATACACAGTGGAAGCTATAGATAATGTGGGCTCATCACCTACACACAGTGGAAGCTATAGATAATGTGGGCTCATCACCTACACACAGTGGAAGCTATAGATAATGTGGGCTCATCACCTACACACAGTGGAGTTTTTAAATAATGTTTTCTCATCACCTATATAAAGTGTAGTTTTTAGATAAAGGCCCTCATTCAGAGCCGTACGCTCTGAGCAGAGCGCACGCTCTGAATGAGGGCCAGGCTCCATTTTCATGGAGCGTCCTCCTGGACGCTCGTATAGCTGTGGGTCACCACCCACAGGCTATACGAGCGTGCATTGTGATGGTCGCGATGGTCGAGACCATCGCGACCATCGAATTTGCGAGCCGGAGCCTGCGGTTGAGGTTTTCAACCGCAAGCTCCGGAGTGATTTTGGCTCTATCAGAGCCAAAATCACTCCCACTGACACCACTAGTGATGTCAGTGGGCCGGCTTCTGACGGGAGGCGTTCCCGTGGGAACGCCCCCGTCAGGGAGGCACGCCCCCGGCACGCCCACCAAAGGGGGCGTGCTGTCAATCAACATTGACAGCACGCCCCCTTTGATCGGACACAACGAGCGAAGGACTTTCCTTCGCTCGTCGCGTCTGGCGCATGCGCACGACGGAGCTCCCTCCGTCGTGCGCATGCTCAGTCCATAACATCGACCCACTTGCGAGCGGACAGCCGCTCGCGAGTGGGTCTGAATCAGGCCCAATGTGCGCTCATCACCTGCACACAGTGGAGTTTTTAGATAATATGAGCTCATCACCTATACACAGTGGAGGTTTTAGATAATGTGCGCTCATCACCTATACACAGTGGAGGTTTTAAATAATGTGTTCCTATCACCTATATAAAGTGTAGTTTTTAGATAATGTGGGCTCATCACCTACACACAGTGGAAGCTATAGATAATGTGGGCTCATCACCTACACACAGTGGAAGCTATAGATCAGGGGTTCCCAACCACGGTCCTCAAGGCCCACTAACAGTCCAGGTTTTAGGGATAGCCATATTTGAGCACAAGTGACTTAATTAGTACCTCAGTTATTTTGATTTAACCATCTGTGCACAATACACACAGTGGAGGCTATAGATAATGGTGCTCAACACAAATACACAGGGGAGGGTATAGTTATTGTGGGCTTATCACTTACACATAGTGGAGGCTGTAGATTATATGGGGCCATTGAGTACACAAAGTAGAGGCTGTACATAATGTGGGCTTATTACATATGTACAGTGGAGACTGTAGATAAAGTGGTCTCATTACGTATTCGCGTTGTTCACCTGCGCTCAACCAAGAGAATTATGGTACACAACAATGCAGATTTGGGATGCGAATACAAATCTGTCAAGTTGGTGTTGTCGAAATGATCAGAACATTGTCACCCTGTGGCCCTCGCAGCTAATTAAATTTCCCCTAACGGTTTAATTTTTATCAATGAAAAAATACTTGGGCTGGTCTGTAACTAGGGGTGTGCGACCAGTGCTACCGCAAACAGCTCAGGGCTCTGTGGGCGTCACTGTCGCCACCCAACAGCCCTTGCTTCTGACTAGCAGGGTGCCTTTCAGCCAGGATTGCTGCAGCAGCACTGCTGGAGTGTCCTCTGGACGTTCCAGACAGACACCCTGCAACCTGTACAGCAGATCGGAGCGTCCTCAGGATGCTCCGGTCAGCGCTGCACTTACTAGTGCTTCCGACCCAACCCCGTCTGTGTGATGTAATGACGTCATGCTTGTGAGGTCATGACGTCATGCACTCAAGGGGCGGGGCGGCACAGGGTGCATTTCAACCCTATTACAGTGCTGTCCTTGGCAAAACTTGATGCAAAATAAAATTATGTTTTGGTAAAGGTTAAGGGGCCCACTAATATGATCACTGAACTACGTGTATTTAAGGTATATTTAAAAATAGGGAGTTACGTTTTGAAAAATATTATAAAATAAATAAAACGTACTTTCAATTATATTGTAAACCCGACATGTATTTTAAAATGCTACAGTAAATACAGTAAATACAGTACAGTAAATGTTCCATTTACAGAGTTCCATTTTACAACGTATGACCATAAAACTATTAAACTGCATTTCTTTTTTCAAATATCGATGGTTTCCATTAACGATAACTTATAACACCCCATACTCTGATTCCTCTTTACACAGGACTCCTCAATCTTCATAATGTGTAACCTTTACTTAGGAAAATTATTGGACATCAGTTCCCTAATAACTATCCTGGGCTTACTGGAGCAAGGAAAGCTATTCTGTGGATATAGCGATAAGTACATAGACTGCCATTAACAATGTTACTCTTTGCTAAATTCTATGTAATAATGAAAAGGGTAAGCACCAATCAAGTATGTAATCATGTAATTAAAGAACACCACTGTTGTCACTGTAATTTTTTTTAATGAAGGTTTTATGGAAGTAATTTGTTTTCTTGAAACTGTGATTAGAAATATATAGGTTATTGGTATTTAAAACTTACTAGTTCATTTGTCTTTCCATAAACTTAAAAGACAGCTCTATAATTCTACAACACAATCATAGCCCATATTATTGTTACAGGGCACGGGCAGCACTTTCAGTGTGGATTCTCAATGCAAAACAATAGCTGAATGACTATATGAAACAATACCAGAAACAAAAACTATAGACTATACCAGAAACAAAAACAGGATTTTATATAAAGGGCACAATATTATAATTTTTTCTCAAATGTTACACCACAATAATTATACAATTTTGAATGGAAGAATACTACATAGGCATGAGTGGACACACAGGCATTTTAATTTTTAGTATCTACTGGACAATATTTTTGGGATTTGATGATTCCTTAACTCTCTCAAAATATGAATGTGTACAGTGAGAGTATTGGTTAGGAAACATGGCAGTGTACAGTGAGAGTAAGGTACAGTGAGAGTAAGGAAACATGAGTAAGAGTAAGGTTAGGAAACATGGCAGTGTACAGTGGGAGTAAGGTAAGAAAACATGGCAGTGTACAGTGGGAGTAAGATAAGAAAACATGGCAGTGTTTGGTGAAAGTAAGGTTAGGAATTATGGCAGTGTACAGTGAGAGTAAGGTAAGGAAACATGGCATTGTACAGTAAAAGAAAGGTTAGGAAACATGGCAGTGTACAGTGGGAATAAGGTAAGAAAACATGGCAGTGTACAGTGAAAGTAAGGTTAGGAAACATGGCAGTGTACTGTGAGAGTAAGGTTAGGAAACATGGCAGTGTACAGGGACAGTAAGGTTAGCAAATATGGCAGTGTACAGTGAGAGTAAGGTTAGGAAACATGGCAGTGTACAGGGACAGTAAGGTTAGGAAACATGGCAGTGTGCAGTGAGAGTAAGGTTAGGAAACATGGCAGTGTACAGGGACAGTAAGGTTAGGAAACATGGCAGTGTACAGTGAGAGTAAGGTTAGGAAACATGGCAGTGTACAGGGACAGTAAGGTTAGGAAACATGGCAGTGTGCAGTGAGAGTAAGGTTAGGAAACATGGCAGTGTACAGGGACAGTAAGGTTAGGAAACATGGCAGTGTACAGGGACAGTAAGGTTAGGAAACATGGCAGTGTACAGGGACAGTAAGGTTAGGAAACATGGCAGTGTACAGTGAAAGTAAGGTTAGGAAACATGGCAGTGTACAGTGAGAGTAAGGTAAGGAAACATGGCCGTGTACTGTGAGAGTAAGGTTAGGAAACATGTCAGTGTACAATGAGAGTAAGGTTAGCAAATATGGCAGTGTGCAGTGAGAGTAAGGTTAGGAAACATGGCAGTGTACAGTGGGAGGGAATTGGTATGACATACCGCCGGACTAAAGCCCAGAGGATGTAATACAGATGCCAGAAGGCAGAAGAATGAGGATCCTGAGTAAGTACTTAAGCTATTCCTAACCCTTCCACCCCCCCTAACCCTAACCCGCGCTTAGGGGTGCCTAACCCTAACCTCCCCCCTAGTGCTTAACCCTAACCTCCCCCCAGGGGTGCCTAAACCTAACCACCCCTCCTCGCACCCTAAACCTAACCCTCCCGGGGGAGTGCCTAACCCTAACCTCCCCTCGGGGGTGCCTAACCCTAACCCCCCCTTTCCCTAGCCTAACCCTACCTCCCATGGCTATCCACTCCCGACGCCTGGCTTACCTTCGTTCGGTATGCCAGGCATCGGGATTTCGGCATGGAGATAGTGATAGGCATCACGATTTTTACGCCTATCATTAGTCCCATGCCGGGATTTCACAGTCAGGAAGCCGGTGGTCGGCATTTCGACCGCCGGCTTCCTGACCGCACACCCAGTAGGAGTAAGGTAAGGAAACATGGCAGTGTTTGGTGAAAGTAAGGTTAGGAAACATGGCAGTGTACAGTGGGAGTAAGGTAAGGAAACATGGCAGTGTACAGTGGGAGTAAGGTAAGGAAACATGGCAGTGTACAGTGGGAGTAAGATTAGGAAACATGGCAGTGTACAGTGGGAGTAAGGTTAGGAAACATGGCAGTGTACAGTGGGAGTAAGGTTAGGAAACATGGCAGTGTACAGTGGGAGTAAGGTAAGGAAACATGGCAGTGTACAGTGGGAGTAAGGTAAGGAAACATGGCAGTGTACAGTGAAAGTAAGGTTAGGAAACATGGCAGTGTACAGTGAGAGTAAGGTAAGGAAACATGGCCGTGTACTGTGAGAGTAAGGTTAGAAAACATGTCAGTGTACAATGAGAGTAAGGTTAGGAAACATGGCAGTGTGCAGTGAGAGTAAGGTTAGGAAACATGGCAGTGTACAGTGGGAGGGAATTGGTATGACATACCGCCGGACTAAAGCCCAGAGGATGTAATACAGATGCCAGAAGGCAGAAGAATGAGGATCCTGAGTAAGTACTTAAGCTATTCCTAACCCTTCCACCCCCCCTAACCCTAACCCGCCCTTAGGGGTGCCTAACCCTAACCTCCCCCCTAGTGCCTAACCCTAACCTCCCCCCAGGGGTGCCTAAACCTAACCACTCCTCCTCGCACACTAAACCTAACCCTCCCGGGGGAGTGCCTAACCCTAACCTCCCCTCAGGGGTGCCTAACCCTAACCCCCCCTTTCCCTAGCCTAACCCTACCTCCCATGGCTATCCACTCCCGACGCCTGGCTTACCTTCGTTCGGTATGCCAGGCATCGGGATTTTGGCATGGAGATAGTGATAGGCATCACGATTTTTACGCCTATCATTAGTCCCATGCCGGGATTTCACAGTCAGGAAGCCGGTGGTCGGCATTTCGACCGCCGGCTTCCTGACCGCATACCCAGTAGGAGTAAGGTAAGGAAACATGACAGTGTTTGGTGAAAGTAAGGTTAGGAAACATGGCAGTGTACAGTGGGAGTAAGGTAAGGAAACATGGCAGTGTTTGGTGAAAGTAAGGTTAGGAAACATGGCAGTGTTTGGTGAAAGTAAGGTTAGGAAACATGGCAGTGTACAGTGAGAGTAAGGTAAAGAAACATGGCAGTGTACAGTGAGAGTAAGGTTGGGAAACATGGCATTGTACAGTGAAAGTAAGGTTAGGAAACATGGCAGTGTACAGTGGGAGTAAGGTTAGAAAACATGGCAATGTACAGTGAAAGTAAAGTAAGGAAACATGGCAGTGTACAGTGAAAGTAAGGTTAGGAAACATGGCAGTGTACAGTGAGAGTAAGGTTAGGAAACATGGCAGTGTACAGTGAAAGTAAGGTTAGGAAACATGGCATTGTACAGTGAGAGTAAGGTTGGGAAACATGGCAGTGTACAGTGAGAGTGAGGTTAGGAAACATGGCAGTGTACAGTGAAAGTAAGGTTAGGAAACATGACATTGTACAGTGAGAGTAAGGTTAGGAAACATGGCAGTGTACAGTGAGAGTGAGGTTAGGAAACATGGCAGTGTACAGTGAGAGTAAGGTTAGGAAACATGGCAGTGTACAGTGAGAGTGAGGTTAGGAAACATGGCAGTGTACAGTGAGAGTAAGATTAGGAAACGGCATTGTACAGTGGGAGTAAGGCAATGAAATGATACTAATGATCCCATTTGAATGTATATATATGTTTTATATATATATATATATTTATATATATATATATATATATATATAGAAGCATGTAGACGGGCACTCAATATAAATATAGAACGCCGGGGTGCCTGCTTAAAATTTTGTATATACCATGTCTCCTGCTCGATAAAGCAAAGATAAGCGGCACTCCTCCGGACTTAGTGAAATAAGCAGATGGTTTTAATCAAACATGAACCAACGTTTCAAGGCCCCAACAGCCTTTTTCTCAAGGTGTGATTAACAAAAAGTGCAACAGTGCTTACCTTAAAACAAGTGGACCACAAATGAGATCGCATGTCCAGCAGCGCGCCTCCATGCAACGGGTGTCGCCCGTAGCGTGACGTCATCAAACGGCGTCATGTAGAGAGATGGGGGAGGCAGAGTAAACGCTGTCTCCATGGTAACAGTCAAATACAATCCCGCGATGTGGGTTTACTCTGCCTCCCCCTTCTCTCTACATGACGCCGTTTGATGACGTCACGCTACGGGCGACACCCGCTGCACGGAGGCGCGCTGCTGGACATGCGATCTCATTTGTGGTCCACTTGTTTTAAGGTAAGCACTTTTGCACTTTTTGTTAATCACACCTTGAGAAAAAGGCCGTTGGGGCCTTGAAACGTTGGTTCATATTTGATTAAAAAAACCATCTGCTTATTTCACTAAGTCCAGAGGAGTGCCGCTTATCTTTGCGTTATCGAGCAGGAGACATGGTATATATATATATATATATCAGCTTCATAATGGGAGTAAGGTGCAATCAGGGAGATTACTAGACTCTTCAGGGAGAGAGGGAGATTGCTACTATTTCAGGGAGTCTCCCTGACAATGAGGGAGAGTTGGCAAGTATGAGGTTAGGAAACATGGCAGTGTACAGTGAGAGTAAGAAAACATGGCAGTGTACAGTGAGATTAAGGTTAGGAATTATGACAACATATTTATATGCCTCCCAATATATTTAATAAAATACAATAAATATTATTTATGAAGCCACTTTGTAAAAAAAATTAAGCACAGTGATTTAGTTATAGAAACTATGTACTGTATAGTACTAATTTTAATGGGTTTTAGTTGCAGAAAGGGGACCAATTGCACAGGTTACTACTTATTTATACTATTCTAACTAGGGGTGAGCGGGTTCGGATTTCTGAAATCCGAACCCCCCCGAGCCCCCCCGATCCAAGTCAGATCCGAGTCAGGCTCGACTTTTCCCGCCTGACTCGGATCTGAAATCGAGGCAAAACGTCATCATCCCGCCGTCCGGGTCTCGCGGGTTTTGGATCCTATATAAAGTACCCGCGTCGGTGCCATTTTCTCACTCGGCTGTGGACAGTGAAGAGGGAGGGTGGGAGTTAGGGCTGGCTGGGCTGTGTAGTGTAGTGTAGTGTAGTGCAGAGTAGTGTTGTGCTGTGCTGTGCTGCGCTGTGCTGCTGTTGTCCACTACTTCAAAGTCCATAGGGGCTGGCTGTGTTGTGCTGTGCTGCTGTTGTTAATAGGGGCTGTGTCCACTACTTCAAAGTCCATAGGGGCTGGCTGGACTCTGTTGTGCAGTCAGTTCTCCATAGGGGCTGTGTCCACTCCAAAGTCCTGTGCAGTGTCCCAGTCCTAAAGGGGTGCTGTAGTGTTGTCCAGGGGGTGCTCTGTCCATCAGGGGTGCTCCCCCCAAGTGCTAAAAAAATAATATTTTTTGTGTGTTTGTGAATTGTGTGCGCAGTAGCCGCACGTGCATCAACAAAGTAGTGCCAAGCGTGCGCCTGTGTCATAAGTAAAGGGCCGGCTGGCTTGACCGTTAAAGGGTGCTGTAACCCCCAAAGTACACTCCAGTCCAAACCAAAAAAAAAATTATTTTCTGTGTTTGTGAAATGTGTGCGCAGTAGCCGCACGTGCATCAACAAAGTAGTGCCAAGCGTGCGCCTGTGTCATAAGTAAAGGGCCGGCTGGCTTGACCGTTAAAGGGTGCTGTAACCCCCAAAGTACACTCCAGTCCAAACCAAAAAAAAAATTATTTTCTGTGTTTGTGAATTGTGTGCGCAGTAGCCGCACGTGCATAAACAAAGTAGTGCCAAGCGTGCGCCTGTGTCATAAGTAAAGGGCCGGCTGGCTTGACCGTTAAAGGGTGCTGTAACCCCCAAAGTACACTCCAAACCAAATAACAAAATATTTTTTCTGTGTTTGTGAATTGTGTGCGCAGTAGCCGCACGTGCATCAACAAAGTAGTGCCAAGTGTGCGCCTGTGTCATAAGTAAAGGGCCGGCTGGCTTGACCGTTAAAGGGTGCTGTAACCCCCAAAGTACACTCCAAACCAAAAAAATATATATTTTCTGTGTTTGTGAATTGTGTGCGCAGTAGCCGCACGTGCATCAACAAAGTAGTGCCAAGCTTGCGCCTGTGTCATAAGTAAAGGGCCGGCTGGCTTGACAATTAAAGGGTGCTGTAACCCCCAAAGTACATTCCAAACCAAATAAAAAAATATTTTCTGTGTTTGTGAATTGTGTGCGCAGTAGCCGCACGTGCATCAACAAAGGAGCAGCGCCAAGCGTGCGCCTATGTCCCATAAGTAAAGAGCCGGCTGGCTCATTTCTTAAAGGGTGGTGTAACCCACAAAGTGCACTACTCTCCAGCAAAAATAAAAAAATATTTTCTGTGTTTGTGTGCGCCTTAGCCGCACGTATATATCAAATCGATATAACATAAATGGAGGACCAAACTTTCTCCGATAAAAATAAAATAGAGAAAGATCAAGAACCACTTCCTCTTAGTGCTGAAGCTGCTGCCACTAGTCATGACATAGATGAGAACATGCCATCAACGTCGTCTGCCAAGGCCGATGCCCAATGTCATAGTAGAAGCCACATACAATCCCAAATGACAAAGTTCAGGAAAATGACCTTAAAAAAAACATTTAAATCATCTGAAGAGAAACGTAAACTTGCCAATATGCCATTTATGACACGGAGTGGCAAGGAACGGCTAAGGTCTTTCCCTATGTTCATGACTAGTGGTTCAGCTTCACATGACGATGGAAGCCCTCCTCCCACTAAAAAAATCAAATGAGTTAAGCTGGCAAAAGCACAGTGAAGAACTGTGCGTTCTAAGAAGATATAACAAATCCCCAAGGAGAGTCCAAGTGTGGTGGCGGTTGCGATGCCTGACCTTCCCAGCACTGGACGGGAAGAGGTGGCTCTTTCCACCATTTGCATGCCCCCTGCAAGTGCTGAAAGGAGCACCCACAGTCCACTTGCTGATATGCAAATTGAAGATGTCACTGTTGGAGTACAACAGGATGAGGATACTGGTGTAGCTGGCGCTGAGGAGGAAGTTGGCGAGGAGGATTCTGATGGTGATGTGGTTTGTTTAAATCAGGCTCCGGGGGAGACAGTTGTTGTCCGTGGGATGAAAAAGCCCATCATGGTCATGCCTGGGCAGAAGACCCAACATTCCACCTCTTTGGTCTGGCAATATTTCTATCCAAATCCGGACAACAACTGTCTTGCCATATGTACCTTATGTAAAGGTGGAATAAGTAGGGGTAGGGACGTTAACCACCTAGGAACATCCTCCCTTATACGGCACCTGCAGCGCGTTCATAATAAGTTACTGTCAAGTTCAGAAACTTTGGCTAAGACCGTAAGCAGTCCAGGGACACCTAAATCCCGTTGTCCTGTTGTATCCAAGCGCCTGCAAACCACACCGTCAACTCCCTCCTCGTCAATTTCCTCCTTAGTCAGGATCGGAAGTAGTCCTGCAGGCCATGTCACTGGCATGACTGACTCTCCTATCCGGGATTCCTCCGGAGGATCCTGCATTGCTACGCCTCCTGCTGCCGCTGCTGCTGTTGCTGCTGCTGGGAGTCGTTCATCATCCCAGAGAGGAAGTAGGAACACCACTACTTTTACTAAACAATTGACCCTCCAACAGTCCTTAGCGAGGAGGATGAAGTACGACAGCAGTCATCCTGAAGCAAAACGTATAACTGAGGCCTTGACTGCTATGTTGGTGTTAGACGTGCGTCCGGTATCCGCCATTAGTGCAGTGGGATTTAGACAATTGATGGAGGTAGTGTGTCCCCGGTTCCAAATCCCGTCTAGATTCCACTTCACTAGGCAGGCGATACCGAGACTGTACAGAAACGTCAGAAAAAGTGTCCTCAGTGTCCTGAAAAATGCCGTTGTACCCAATGTCCACTTAACCACGGACATGTGGACAAGTGGAACAGGGCAGACTAAGGACTATATGACTGTGACAGCCCACTGGGTAGATGTATCACCTTACGCAGCAACAGCAGCAGCGTCACCAGTCGCAGCATCTCAGAAACGCCAGCTCGTTCCAAGGCAGGCTAAGCTGTGTATCACCGGTTTCAGTAAGAGGCACACCGCCGACAACCTCTTAGAGAAACTGAGGGAAATCATCGCCCAGTGGCTTACCCCACTTAAGCTGGCCACAAACTAGACCAACTTACATCCAACCAGCCAACTTGTTGATTGGTTGGAATGAAAATCTGGTAAGGAATGAAAACAAATGACAATCAGCAATTTGTTCCCAAACGCCGGAAAATGGATAAAAACTGTTGTTTGAACAAATTGTTTAGATCAAACATTTAACAAACTTGTCTGACGTCATTTTCATCTGTTTTCTGGCATTTACAAGCAAATTGTTGATCATCATTTACTCTCATTCCTTACCAGATTTTCATTCCAACCAATCAACAAGTTGGCTGGTTGGATGTAAGTTGTTCTAGTGTGTGGCCAGCTTTAGACTCTCCTGGGGATTTGTGATATCTGACAATGCCACCAATATTGTGCGGGCATTACATCTGGGCAAATTCCAGCACGTCCAATGTTTTGCTCACACAATAAACTTGGTGGTGCAGAATTTTCTGAAAAGCGACAGGGGTGTGCAGGAGACGCTTTGGGTGGCCCGAAAAATTTCTGGCCACTTTCGCCATTCAGCGACTGCATGCCGAAGACTGGAGCGCCAGCAAACACTCTTGAACCTGCCCCGCCATCACCTGAAACAAGAGGTTGTGATGCGGTGGAACTCAACCCTCTATATGCTTCAGAGGATGGAGGAGCAGCAAAAGGCCATTCAAGCCTATACATCCACCTATGACATAGGCAAAGGAGGGGGTATGCACCTGACTCAAGCGCAGTGGAGAATGATTTCCGTGTTGTGCAAGGTTCTCCAGCCCTTCGAACTTGCCACACGTGAAGTCAGTTCAGACACTGCCAGCTTGAGTCAGGTCATTCCCCTCATCAGGCTTTTGCAGAAGCAGCTGGAGAAAGTGAAGGAGGAGCTAAGACGGAGCGATTCCGCTCGGCATGTGGGACTTGTGGATGAAGCCCTTCATTCGCTTTGCCAGGATTCCAGGGTGGTCAATCTGTTGAAATCAGACCACTACATTTTGGCCACCGTGCTCGATCCTAGGTTTAAAGCCTATGTGGTGTCTCTCTTTCCGGCCGACACAAGCCTGCAGAGGTGCAAAGACCTGCTGGTGAACACACTGTCAGCTGAAGTGGAACGTGACACGTCAACAGCTCCTTCTTCATTTTCTCCCGCAACTGGGGCTGCCAGAAAAAAACGTAGGTATCCTAAGCAACCCGCTGGCGGTGATGCAGGGCAGGCAGGACCAAGTTTGGACATCTGGTCCGGACTGAAGGACCTGGCAACAATTTCTGACATGTCTACTGTCACTGCATATGATACTGTCACCATTGACAGAATGGTGGAGGATTACATCGGTGACAGCATCCAAGTAGGCATGTCAGACAGTCCATACCTGTACTGGCAGGAAAAAGAGGCAATTTGGAGGCCCCTGTACAAACTGGCTCTATTTTACCTGAGTTGCCCCCCCTCCAGTGTGTACTCCGAAAGAGTGTTTAGTGCAGCCGGGAACCTTGTCAGCGAAAGGCGTAGGAGGTTGCTTCCACAGAATGTGGAGAAGATGATGTTCATCAAAATGAATTATCAGCTCTTCCAGGGAGACCAGCCTCCAGAACGTACAGAGGGACCTGTGGTTGTGAATTCCAGCGGGGACTAATTAATACTCTGTGAGGATGAGGATGTACACACTGAAGAGGGTGAGGAATCGGTGGATGAGGAGGATGAGGATGACATCTTGCCTCCGTAGAGAAAGTTTGTGCAGGGACAGATTAATTGCCAGCTTGTTTTGTGGGGGCCCAAACGAACCAATCATTTCAGCCACAGTTGTGTGGCAGACCCTGGCGCTGAAATGATTGGTTTGTTAAAGTGTGCATGTCATGTTTATACAACATAAGGGTGGGTGGGAGGGCCCAAGGACAATTCCATCTTGCACCTCTTTTTTTTCTTTGCATTATGTACAGTTTGGGGCCTAGTTTTTCAAACTGCCATCCTGTCTGCCACTGCAGTATCACGCCTAGATGGGTCACGTGTTTGTGCCGCCCACTCGTGTCGCTTAGCATAGTCATCCAGCTACCTCGGTGCAACCTTTTGGACATAAAAACACTATTGTGAGGTGTGAGGTGTTCAGAATAGACTGGAAATGAGTGGAAATTAAGGTTATTGAGGTTAATAATAGCATAGGAGCAGAAAAACCTACAAATTCTGTGATTTTAGCTGTTTTTATGCTTTTTTTCAAAAAAATACAGATCCAAAACACAAAACCCAGAACCCAAAACACGGAAGGGTGGTTTTGGCAAAACCAATCCAGATCCAAAACACGAAGAAAGATCCAGATCCAAAACCAAAACACAAAACACGAAAAGTGGCCGGTGCACACCCATAATTCTAACAGTATATTTATAGAGAGGTGCTACCTGCTACCAAACTGCACGTAATCAACAAACACAAAGAAAGAAAGTAGCAGTAGGTGCACAAATTAAAAGTAGATATGAGTTTGTAATTAAAACATAACTTTTATTATTTATTCAGGAGCGGTTTAAGATAGGAGGGGGCCCATCTGCAGCATCCGTCTAGGCCCCCTCGTCTTTGGCAGTGCAGTAGACTGCAGGAAAATGGTGCCCACAACTAATTCCCGAGGACAGCTCTAGTGCGCATGTGCACATCACTGGGAAAATAGCCTGAAACTGTGGAGATGTAAGCATATATATGGGTGCAGAGTGTGCCATGTGTACCAATGTGCTTCGCACACCTTACACCAGGGACGGACTGGGGCTGTACATCAGCCCTGGCAGTACAACCTGTGCGTGTGTGAAGGGGGCGTGGTTTAGTATCAAGGGGGGCGTGCCATGAGTCACATCGACCTGGCCCCGCCGCACGCCCCCTCTCTTCCCGGACCACTGCCACCACCCCTTCCCTCCCCCGGAGCTGATACCCTGTATCCGGCAGCATTGGGTAGAGGGCGGGGGTACTTCTGCCCTCCTCGAACTGGCCGAGAGACCAGATGGCCAATCTGGCCCTGCCCTGCACCCATTGATAGATACGCCATTGCTTTCGTTATAATTTATTAAAATGTTTTAGCAAAACCCTTAAAGTGGCAAAATATTAAAATAAAGAAGTGTATAAACGAAAGAATATGTTTAAAATGCACAAGGAATAGACAATATTATATAACTGTACAGTATAGTATGGGCTACACCAATAAAAATGTACCATTTGAATGTCATTGAGTATTGTTCCATAAAGTTTTATTACATAAAAGGTGCTAAAGGCAATCCCTAGTTGTATATGTACAGTATAAACAGTATGTTCACTAATAAATATACAACTTGCTTCACTAACCGTGGTCCGTGTGTTTTTTTGATCAACAGTGTCAGTGCACTATAGGATGACATAACTACATTGGCATATCTATAATAAGTGCAGGGGGGCCTGGGTCCAGGGGGGCCCCGAGGAGGGGCGGGTACAAATTACCCGGGCTTCCAGAGGGGTCCGGCGCCACTCCCCTCCCTTCCTCACAGCAGCCGATGCAGTGGGAGATTGCTTGCGGCTGCTAAGCAGCAGCCACAGCAATCTCTTATGCCTGAGGGGGGGAGCGATCACACTGATTGCACCCGCCCCACTGGCTTTGCGCTGGGCTGAGGGGCTCACAGCGCCCCCTCCCTGGCAGCGATGCGTACGGCGCTGCAAAAGTATGTTTTTTGGGAGGATTTGCTCAAGGGGGCATGGCCTCGCCTACCGCAATTAGGCCATACCCCCTCTTTACCCTGGGTCTGGCGGCGCTCTCTACGCCCCTGGGGGGCCCACACCACACACCCTGCACCCATATTATATTATATTAACCTCTCCAGATTCCCACATCAGCTGGCGCTGCAGACAGAGGTCACAGTGAAAATGAGGTGTGTCGCCCATTTTCCCTCTGATATAGGCATGATCATGAGAGAAGTCTCCGGGAAGATAGCGCGGGCACCATGTTCCCAGAGACCTGCACATGCACAGTAGACTT
This sequence comes from Taudactylus pleione, assembly GCA_031769625.1. Lineage (NCBI taxonomy): Eukaryota > Metazoa > Chordata > Amphibia > Anura > Myobatrachidae > Taudactylus > Taudactylus pleione. Next base: position 1,324,234 of record JAUIMM010000787.1, on the reverse strand, counting down.
TGCACAAAGCCAGAGTCAGGGGTGTTTCTAGAGAGGAAGGGGCCCGTGTACAGTCTCCATCATGGGCCCCCTCCTCTCAGACCAGCGGCCGGCAGCGCACTGATAGACATTTCCCTGTACTGCGCATGCGCAAAACTACGGGAAAACTGCAGCGTCACCCATATTCCAGACGTTTTACAGTGCTGACACTGGTGCCGACGTGGGACTCCGAGAGGTACAGTAAGTATAATATTGATGCAAGGTGTGCGGTGCACATGGGCCCCTGGGTCCAGAGGGGGCCCACACACCCTGCACCCATTATAAATACGTCCCTGGCAGGGGCGTATCTACACATTGGCCAGGATGGCACTCGCCAGGGGCGCTGGCCAAAGGGGGGGCGTCATCTGGCAATGCCACCAGTAGCCAATGGGTGGACTACCCCAGGGGCTTGAACTAGACCCGCTAGTCCCCCGGCCCCACAAGTGTAGGGCAGACTGCAGTGAGAGCGGTCTGCCCTACACAATAACAAACAGACAGCCGCCAGTGTTTGTTGTAGCAGCCAGCAAATGAGAGTCAGACAGACTCTCATTGGCTGCTGCGTCATTGGAGTGAGCCGGCTGGAACTAACTCATGAGCTCCGTCTTCCAGATCGCCCCGCAGTAGGTGGTGGGGGAGACGTCATGACATCTCTCCCCATAGTGCAGAGCGAGAGTGGGTCCGGAGGAGTGGACAGCGGCGGTCGTCGGCAGGAGCGGGGATCAGTTGCTTTTTTTTTCTTTGTGTTTTTTTTTGTCTGACACAGCACAGGGGGAGGGGGGAGGGGGGGTGAGTGTGGCTACTAGAGGGCACTGAATAGGGGGTGGCCGCTTCTGGGGGCATTTTATGGATGGTGGCTGCTACTGGCGGCACTGTATAGGGGGGGCCGCAACTGGGGGCACGTTATGGAGGGGGATGGCCGCTACTGGGGGCACTGTTTAGGGGGGTCCGCTACTGGGGGCACGTTATGGAGGGGGATGGCCACTACTGGGGGCACTGTTTAGAGGGGTCCGCTACTGGGGGCACTACTACTGGGGGCACTGTATAGGGTAGACTACTACTGGGAGTACTGCATAAGGGGGACTACTACTTGGGGGCACTTTCAGAAATTATGGGGGTAGGGGGGGCGCCAGTCCTTTACCTTGCCAGGGGCGCTTGGTTCCCTAGATACACCCCTGGTCCCTGGCCAGAGTCTATTGCGCTGCCGGAGAGAAGGAGGCCCTCACAAAGCCTACACATGGCCCCCCTCCTATCTTATACTGCCCTTGCATAAGTATAAATATTTTCCATGCCTCTGGAGTACATAAAAGGTTAAAATAAGACTCTGAAATATGACGAGTCAAGTTTAATACTTCATTACTTAGGATTGTGTCAACCCCTATATATGATTTACTTCTCCTCATATCTTATTATTTGTAAAATCACTTTAAAGTAGGGGTGAGCGGGTTCGGATTTCTGAAATCCGAACCCCCCCGAGCCCCCCCGATCCGAGTCCGATCCGAGTCAGGCTCGACTTTTCCCGCCTGACTCGGATCTGAAATCGAGGCAAAACGTCATCATCCCGCCTTCCGAGTCTCGCGGGTTTTGGATCCTATATAAGGTACCCGCGTCGGCGCGATTTTCTAGCTCGGCTGTGGACAGTGAAGAGGGAGGGTGGGAGTTAGGGCTGGCTGGGCTGTGTAGTGTAGTATAGTGTAGTGCTGCTGTTGTCCACTACTTCAAAGTCCATAGGGGCTGGCTGTGTTGTGCTGCTGTTGTTAATAGGGGCTGTGTCCACTACTTCAAAGTCCATAGGGGCTGGCTGGACTGTGTTGTGCAGTCAGTTCTCCATAGGGGCTGTGTCCACTCCAAAGTCCTGTGCAGTGTCCCAGTCCTAAAGGGGTGCTGTAGTGTTGTCCAGGGGGTGCTCTGTCCATCAGGGGTGCTCCACCCAAGTGCTAAAAAAATAATAAATTTTCTGTGTTTGTGAATTGTGTGCGCAGTAGCCACACGTGCATCAACAAAGTAGTGCCAAGCATGCGCCTGTGTCATAAGTAAAGGGCCGGCTGGCTTGACCATTAAAGGGTGCTGTAACCCCCAAAGTACACTCCAGTCCAAACCAAAAAAAAAAATATTTTCTGTGTTTGTGAATTGTGTGCGCAGTAGCCGCACGTGCATCAACAAAGTAGTGCCAAGCGTGCGCCTGTGTCATAAGTAAAGGGCCGGCTGGCTTGACCGTTAAAGGGTGCTGTAACCTCCAAAGTACACTCCAGTCCAAACCAAAAAAAAAATAATTTTCTATGTTTGTGAATTGTGTGCGCAGTAGCCGCACGTGCATCAACAAAGTAGTGCCAAGCATGCGCCTGTGTCATAAGTAAAGGGCCGGCTGGCTTGACCGTTAAAGGGTGCTGTAACCCCCAAAGTACACTCCAGTCCAAACCAAAAAAAAAATTATTTTCTGTGTTTGTGAATTGTGTGCGCAGTAGCCGCACGTGCATCAACAAAGTAGTGCCAAGCGTGCGCCTGTGTCATAAGTAAAGGGCCGGCTGGCTTGACCGTTAAAGGGTGCTGTAACCCCCAAAGTACACTCCAAACCCAAAAAATATATATTTTCTGTGTTTGTGAATTGTGTGCGCAGTAGCCGCACGTGCATCAACAAAGTAGTGCCAAGCGTGCGCCTGTGTCATAAGTAAAGGGCCGGCTGGCTTGACCGTTAAAGGGTGCTGTAACCCCCAAAGTACACTCCAAACCAAAAAAATATATATTTTCTGTGTTTGTGAATTGTGTGCGCAGTAGCCGTACGTGCATCAACAAAGTAGTGCCAAGCGTGCGCCTGTGTCATAAGTAAAGGGCCGGCTGGCTTGACCGTTAAAGGGTGCTGTAACCCCCAAAATACACTCCAGTCCAAACCAAAAAAATATATATTTTCTGTGTTTGTGACTTGTGTGCACTGTGGCTGCACGTGCATCAACAAAGGAGCAGCGCGAAGCGTGCGCCTGTGTCCCATAAGTAAAGAGCCGGCTGGCTCATTTCTTAAAGGGTGGTGTAACCCACAAAGTGCACTACTCTCCAGCAAAAATAAAAAAATATTTTCTGTGTTTGTGTGCGCTTTAGCCGCACATATATATCAATATAACATAAATGGAGGACCAAACTTTCTCCGATAAAAATAAAATAGGCAAAGATCAAGAACCACTTCCTCCTAGTGCTGTTGCTGCTGCTGGGAGTTGTTCATCATCCCTGAGAGGAAGTAGGAACATCACTACTTTTACTAAACAATTGACCCTCCAACAGTCCCTGGCGATGAGGATGAAGTACGACAGCAGTCATCCTGAAGCAAAACGTATAACTGAGACCTTGACTGCTATGTTGGTGTTAGACGTGCGTCCGGTATCCGCCATTAGTGCAGTGGGATTTAGACAATTGATGGAGGTAGTGTGTCCCCGGTTCCAAATCCCGTCTAGATTCCACCTGCATCCTCAAAGCAGCAGCGACAAGCGTGCGTCTGTCTGTTAAAGGGTGGTGTAACTCTCAAAGTGCTCCAAAAAATAAAAAAACTATTTTTTTAATGTGTTTGTGACTTGTGTGCGATGTAGCCGCACTTGCATCTTCAAAGCAGCAGCGACAAGCGTGCGTCTGTCTGTTAAAGGGTGGTGACACCCTCAAAGTGTGCTACACAAACAATAAAAATATTCTTCTTTTTTTTTCTGTCTTTGTGAATTGTGTGGGCTGTAGCCGAACTTGCATCCTCAAAGCAGCAGCGGCAAGCGTGCGTCTGTCTGTTAAAGGATTACATCGGTGACAGCATCCAAGTAGGCATGTCAGACAGTCCGTACCTGTACTGGCAGGAAAAAGAATCAATTTGCAGGTCCCTGTACAAACTGGCTCTATTTTACCTGAGTTGCCCCCCCTCCAGTGTGTACTCCGAAAGAGTGTTTAGTGCAGCCGGGAACCTTGTCAGCGAAAGGCGTAGGAGGTTGCTTCCACAAAATGTGGAGAAGATGATGTTCATAAAATTAATTATCAACTCTTCCAGGGAGACCAGCCTCCACAACGTACAGAGGGACCTGTGGTTGTGGATTCCAGCAGGGACGAATTAATACTCTGTGAGGATGAGGATGTACACACTGAAGAGGGTGAGGAATCGGTGGATGAGGAGGATGAGGATGACATCTTGCCTCCGTAGAGCCAGTTTGTGCAGGGACAGATTAATTGCCAGCTTGTTTTGTGGGGGCCCAAACGAACCAATAATTTCAGCCACAGTTGTGTGGCAGACCCTGGCGCTGAAATGATTGGTTTGTTAAAGTGTGCATGTCCTGTTTATACAACATAAGGGTGGGTGGGAGGGCCCAAGGACAATTCCATCTTGCACCTCTTTTTTTTCTTTGCATTATGTACAGTTTGGGGCCTAGTTTTTCAAACTGCCATCTTGTCTGCCACTGCAGTTTCACGCCTAGATGGGTCACGTGTTTGTGCCGCCCACTCGTGTCGCTTAGCATAGTCATCCAGCTACCTCGGTGCAACCTTTTGGACATAAAAACACTATTGTGAGGTGTGAGGTGTTCAGAATAGACTGGAAATGAGTGGAAATTAAGGTTATTGAGGTTAATAATAGCATAGGAGCAGAAAAACCTACAAATTCTGTGATTTTAGCTGTTTTTATGCTTTTTTTCAAAAAAATACAGATCCAAAACACAAAACCCAGAACCCAAAACACGGAAGGGTGGTTTTGGCAAAACCAATCCAGATCCAAAACACGAAGACAGATCCAGATCCAAAACCAAAACACAAAACACGAAAAGTGGCCGGTGCACACCCCTACTTTAAAGTGGTTAGCACAGTGGTTCCCAAACTGTGCGCCATGGCACTCTGAGGTGCCTTGGGACACTTGCAGGGGTGCCTCAGGTTGGTGGACCAGCACCAAATCAAGTTCTTTATGGTCAATGTAATGTAAACATGAGGATAAACAGAAGTGCAAACCAGTCTACCACCACATACAGTAACTGAGCCTAAGGATGACAGGTTAGCACAATTTACTACACTGTACTACTTTACTACATTTTTTCTCAATAAAACTTTTTTGGCTTAGGGGAGCCGTGAAAACATTGCTGATACTCCAGGGCGCCGTTATTGAAAAAAGTTTTGGAACCACTGGGTTAGCATATGTTGGTGTTCAATGTTAAAGTCAAAATGTACTGGAGTATATTTGCAGGTTGGACTAGAATACCCTGATATGTGAGGGATTAGATAGTGTACTGCAGTCGTTAGAATTGTTCAAACTAAAGATGTGAACCAACCCATGTGTTTTGGTTTTGGATCTGCATTCATCTTCATGTGATTTGGTTTTGGATCTGTATTTTTTAAAAGAAAATAAAAAAAAAAAGCCAGCTAAAATTACGTCATTTGGACCATACTTGCCGACATTTCAGCAGGGGGATCCGGGAGGGGGCTGGCAGGTCCGTCCAGCAGGGAGGGTGGGGGCGGTTCAAGTGGGTGGAGCGGGGGAGTGCTGATCGCGTCATAGTGGCCCCGCCCCCCACTTTATAATGGCAATATTGCTGGAATACAAGGCAGAGGGTGGGGCTACGATGACGCTATTCAGCGCGAATCGCGTCATCGCACCCCCGGACCGCCCACTTTTGCAGCTGGTGCGGGGGTTTGTGGGATGCCGGCAGCCATTCCGGGGGACTCGCCTAGTCTTTCGGGGGTGTCGGGAGTGGCACCAGATTTTCAGGAGGCACTCAACAGTCCCGGGAGAGTAGGCAAGTATGATTTGGACCTGTTAGCAATTAGCATGTAATCCAAAATCCGAGTTCGGTTATTAAATCCGAGTTCCGAACCGTGGGAAGATCCAAACTTGGACTTGGTTCGACTCGGTACCCCAAAGTGATTCCGAACTGGGAATCAGTTCAGTTGTTGTCGATTCTCTGAGAACCGGACCAGCACACATCTATAATTAAAACTGCAAATGGTCCTGTGATGTGCCCAGACTTTTGACACTACCTACTTTTCACTTTTTTGGGGGACTATGTACTAGGGCCCTGATTCAGAGCCGGACGTTCTGAATCAGGGCCGTCCCTCCTACCTTTTGGAGCGGACTCCCGGCTGCTCGCATAGCTGTGAGTGACCACCCACAGCTATAGCAGCGGCCAAAATGATGGCAGCGATGGTCAAGACCATCGCAACCATCGGGCTTGCGACGAGACCCTTGCGGTAGGGTCTCGCTGCCGCAAGCCCTGGAGTGCTTTTGGCTCTATCAGAGCCAAAAGCACTCCCACTGACATCACTAGTGATGTCAGTGGGGCCGGCCCCAGACGGAAGGCGTTCCCATGGGAACGCCTCTGTCTGGGCAGCCACGCCCCCGGCACGCACTCCAAAGGGGGCGTGCTGTCAATCACCGACAGCACGCCCCCTTTGGTGCAAGACCCATAGCGACGGCTTGGCCGTCGTTATTCGAGTCTCGCGCATGCGCACGACGGAGCCGCCTCCGTTGTGCGCATGCGCACTTGGGCAACATCGACCTGCTTGCGAGCGCTCAGCGCTCTCGAGCGGGTCTGAATCAGGCCCTAAGCCTTAAGGTGTGTATACACGGGACGACTTGCTTGATCATCGATATCATTGAACGATTTTTTCTTTTTAAAATTGAACGATATCGTTGAATGATTTCATCAATGATCATGAACGATTTTATGAACGATGAACAATTTCTGATAGTATTTAAAATGATGAAGAATTCATAGATATCGAGCAAGTTGGCCAGTCTGTACAGTCGACCTCAGATATCGTTTTCGTCCATATGGCCACGCGCTTCGTTGGTCGTTCAGTGCAAAGAAAGTCAACGATATGAACGATCTAACGATAAACTGTATTGTTCATATCATTGACAAAAGTCGTCCCGTGTGTATGCAACTTGCGAGAGATAATGTGTACGGAGATAAAGTACCAACCAATCAGCTCCTGTTATTTTTCAAAGACAGCCTGTAATGAGACAGTTAGTAGCTGATTGGTTGGTACTTTGGCCCTGATTCAGAGCCGGACGCTCTGACCAGAGCGCTCGCTCTGAATCAGGGCCCACCTCCATTAATATGGAGCGTCCTCCTGGACGCTCGTATAGCTGTGGGTCACCACCCACAGCATATACGAGCGTGCAGGATGATGGTCGCGATGGTCTTCACGAGCAAATGCCTGCGGTTGGGTTTTTCAACCGCAAGGCCAGGAGTGATGTCACTAGTGATGTCAGTGGGGCCGGCTTCAGACGGTAGGCGTTCCCTTGGGAACGCCTACGTCTGGCAGGCACGCCCCCGGCACGCCCACCAAAGGGGGCGTGCTGTCAGTCACCATCGACAGCACGCCCCCTTTGATGAGACACTCCGAGCGAAGGAAAGTCCTTCGCTCGTCGGGTCTCGCGCACGACGGAGCTCCCTCCGTCGTGCGCATGCGCAGTGGGGACTAGAGAGCAGGCCCCTAGAGAGCAGGCCCCTTAACCTAAGTTTGTGTTTACTCTTGTCAAGGCCATAGATGAGTATAAATGGAGAAGATTTTCACCTCTTCAAGTGCCTGAGGGTCTCATTCAGACCCGCTCGCGAGCGCAGGACGCTCGCAAGCGGGTCGATGGTACTCAAATGCTGCTCCGTCGTGTGCAAGCGCGAGACCCGGCGTCGCTCGGGGTCTCGCACCAAAGGGGGCGTGCTGTCGATGGTGAGTGACAGCACGCCCCCTTTGGTGGGCGTGCCTGCCAGACGGAGGCGTTCCCATGGGAACGCCTACCGTCTGGGTCCGGCCCCACTGACATCACTAGTGATGTCAGTGGGAGTGATTTTGGCTCTGATAGAGCCAAAATCACTCCAGGGCTTGCGGCAACGAGACCCTACTGCAAGGGTCTCGTCGCAAGCCTGATGGTCGCGATGGTCTTGACCATCGCTGCCATCATTTTGGCCGCTCACTATAGCTGTGGGTGATCACCCACAGCTATGCGAGCAGCCAGGAGTCCGCTCCAAAAGGTAGGAGGCACGGCCTGATTCAGAGCGAGCGCTCTGTCAGAGCGTCCGGCTCTGAATCAGGGCCCTAGTACATAGTCCCCCATGGACGCTCGCATAAGCTGTGGGTGGTAACCCACAGCTATGCGAGCGTCCAAAAGGCCGCTCCAAATTTAACTAGGACGGCCCTGATTCAGAGCGAGCGCTCTGGTCAGAGCGTCCGGCTCTGAATCAGGCCCAAAATTCCATGTTACCTCCAAATGCTCTTTATGTAAAGTATGGAAATATACAGGGTTTTTTTTCTGGTGTTTATATCCAATCTTAATATACCAAAAATATGTATATTTAGAGTCCAAGAGAAAACTACAAAAAGAGAAAATTACAAAACATAGGGCTAAACGTACTTACAGTAGGTGATTATATAATTATAAAGTTGCACATCACTGGGGATTTACTGTATAACCCTGACAAGGATAAAAAGGGATCCTGCATTATTAATGACACTGTTTTTTTTTTCTTGCTCAACCAAAAGGCACTTACTTTGAAAGCCATTCACTGAAAACATGTCAGGATGATAAAATCCAGGCTTGCAAATGCATTTGTAGGCTCCAAGAACAAATCCAAGGCCCTTAATTGGTATACACTGAAATAAAGAAAACAAGCAATATAATACATACAGACTTGGAAAATGCTTTGAAGAACAGTAGCTCAGCATTTTTCTACATATATAACTTTTATATTCATTTTGCTTGAGCTTGCAGTACAATCCTAACATGACTGATATGATAGTTATTCAAGTGCATACAGTATTAAGATGATTTTATTAACGTGGACATTTGCTGGGCGCTACAGGATGAAAATGCATATATAGTTTCCCAATTGTGTTTTACCCATAATGATGCCCAATATAATTCTCCTTTAAAACCATGGGGGAGATGTATCAAGCCTTGGAGAGAGATAAAGTACCAACCAATCAGCTCCTAGGTGTCATTTTCAAACGAAGACTGTAAAGTGACAGCTAGAAGCTGATTGGTTGGTACTTTATCTCTCTCCACTTTATCTATCTCCCCTCTCAATGTATTGATTCCTATAGACAATTCAGGGAAAACACAAAACGTAGTATCTGTTATACACAAAAGACAGGGATCATGAGTAGGGATGTGCAGGCTCGGATTAGTTCTGATTTCCCGCCAAATTCGTTTGTCTCAGAAAGAGGCAAAATGTCATCTTTCATGGACAAACATCATCTTTCATGGACTTGCATGGGTGCACACTCTGCACCCATAATATACTTATCCCACTTTGGCGCAGGGGTCCGGTGCTGTAAAAATGCCTGGAAAATGGCCGCGGCGGCCATTTTCCCATCATTTGCGCATGTGCTGGCCGCCGCACCCATTTTCCCAGTGACCTGCGCATCCGCTATAGACTCTGGGCACACTCTAGTGCCCAGAGTCTATAACTCCAGCGCTGGCCACACACAGTCAGCTCAGTGCGCTGCCGGCTGCTGAATGGAGAGAAGGGGGCCCGTGATGGAGACTGCACCCGGGCCCCCTCCTCACTAGAAACGCCCCTGCTCCAGACATGCACATTGCAGCCTGTACAGCGCCTGGGAACATCCTGAGAATGCTCCAGGCAGTGCTGTAATTCCTGGCATTGGCAGCCCAGCCCCCACATCATGATGTCATGTGCTCAGGGGGCGTGGCCGGCACAGGGCGCAATAAAGCCCTGGTACGGTGCTAACACTACTAGAGTATTTGCATACAATAGCAGTGCGAAAAATATGCTAATCTAAGAAAAAAAGACAAGAGACGGGGACCAGTATAATTGAGCTGTGCCATGAAACATCATGCTAATTTATACTGCAACAATTGCGCAAAAAGCGTAACTTACAAGTCTGTCAGTACGTGGCTGTGGTGCGAAAATGAGGCTAGAATGTGAAAGTATGGAAATCGCTATCCTTGGTGTAGCATCAAAGTCACACAACATGTCTCGCACCATATGGAGCAAAGAATCTTTGCCAAAGATGCCAAGTGAATGAGGACACATGTGTACTAAGTAGGACTGGATAATGCAGAAATACAACAATATGACCGTGACTGCTAGGCAGAGTAAGATTCCCTTTAGGATCACAGAACAAAGCTACACTACATCTATTCTATTTTGCTAATTTCGGTATATTTCTGTAATACAAACAGAAAAGATATCCCTACAGTGCATCCTCTGCCCCACATATAAGTTCTTTTATTTTTTTTTAAAAGGCAATTGACGTTGTGGAGAAAGTCTAACATTCCATTTATTACACTTCATTCACTGGTTGCCTGCTGAGAACTGTATTGTAAGTACCAGCAGATCATGGTAAGGTGCTTGGAACGGAATCGGTATGGGTTCCCGGCTGTCAGAATTCCAACACCGGCATCCCCACAGGGCTAGCTTACTGACACTTGTTGCTCAGTATGCTAACCTTTCCCCTCTCCCTACCCTCCCTCTTTGGTGCCTAATCCTAACCTCCAACTCCCCACACCCTAAACCTAACCCTCCCCACTTAGTGCCTAGCCGTAACCCTCCCCCTAGTGCCTAACCCTCCCCCCCACCCCGCTACTTATCGTCAGTATTCCGGAGGTCAGGATGTCGGCTCTGGGATTGTGATAGGCGTCGGGATTCCGGCACCAGTAATATCAGTGCCGGAACAGTCCAGGGCACTGGAAGCAGGGTAGGAAGGCTCGATAGATAAAGAGTTTAGCATGTATTTTGGAATCTGAGAGCTCCATTACCCTGTAGCCTGAATAAGTCCAGGTAGGTCTCATGCTGGACCTTATCTCCCCTTTCCATCTGTACAGGCCAGTTATTCAGGGATCTGTACAGAGGGCCAGTGTCATTTTTTAACAAATTTCCTAAACCTTGTCCAGTAGATTTTGGGTGGTGTTACCCTTTAATGTCAACTACTTAAATGGTCTGGTCACATTTATGAAACAAGTAGGGAAGGTAGACCCCATTGTCATCATTACCTAAATCTGGGAGCTGCCTAATGTAGTAGTGAATGACTCTTTCATTTCAGTTATAGTTAATTGGTCATTAGGGAACTCAGTGGATAAATGAAAGAAGGACTGTCCTGCTTTTAGTGTACGCCTTAGAATATGTCACATTGCAAAAAGAAACCGTATACATTTGTGCGTAGAATTCATTTTAATCAGAGGCATAACTGTTCTAGTAGCAGCCTATGTATCTCTTACAGGCCCCAATGGTATAAAGCGACCATTGAGATTTGGATCTGCACTGAACCCCCTAAAAAATAACATACTGGCAGCTTCTGCTAACAAATGTTTCCATTACTTCCCCGTTAGCTTCTGAACAATTAACAGCAAGTCACTGGCTGGTATACCTGTTGTCATAGGCGTGACTACCGTTGGTGCAGGGGGTGTGGCTACTATGGGGCCCAAGTTGCCTCCAGACCAGGTTCAGCAGAATAATAAGGAACTGGATCAGCTGACAATGCTGGAACCTGTGCAGCCAATGGTCACATGGTTAGTGCGTGCTTGTGTGAATGTAAAACAGTTTATTTTTAGATCTTACCTCAGTCTCCAGCTTTCCTGTCCCGCCCACTACTCTGTCAGGCTCCACCCCATCTGCTTTTTCTAACCTCTCTTCAGCCGCTCTGTCCTGCTCCACACATCCCCACTGTCACTTTGGTGGAGCGCTGGGGGCCCTTTCTAAATTTTGCTATGGGGCCCACAAAGGTCTAGATACGTCCCTGCCTGTTATTGTTCTTTCACTGAAGTTTAATTTGCTGCATATAGCATTTGTCACCACTGTATGGAACTGCATGCTACATCTAGCACCAGATAGGGTCTGTATAACAAACGTAGAATCACATATGCATCTGCATAGTAGATTTGACACTAGATATGAATCTGCATATTATACCTGGCACAAGATATAGGACTACATATTAAACTGAGCACCAAATATGTGTCTGAATATGAAACATGGGACCAGATATGGGATATGTGCTAATCACAGACAGGACCGGCAGTCCCAAGGGGAGGTGTTTTTCCCCCCTGGGAATGCCAGTCTGGGCCACTTTTAACTTCACTTCCAATAGTAACCCACTCCTCTGCCTTTCCGACAACCCTGCCCAACTTCTAGGGGCTACATCAGATGCAGTCCCTATAAGACGCTGTTTGTTTGCATTCGCCATTCCCACCTCTCCTTGCGCACAGTCCCAGCGCCTGCCAGATCCATAGCTCATGCACAATGTACCTGGCAGGTACGGCAACCCTGTCTCAGAACTGCAGCATGGGCAGCTCTGCTTGTCCGAGAGGGTAAGTGCCACCACTGGTCTGCATATTATACCCAGCACCACTAGGTATGGGTCTGCATATAGCATAAAGCACAATATATAGGTCTGCATATTACATATAACACCAGATATGGGTCGGCATTTTACACTTGGCACCAGATTTGGGTCTGAATTTTATGGTGCTTGGCACCAGACATATTACGATCTTTGCATCAGACATAGGTCTGCATATGTGAGGGTTCAACAACTGGTAAGAAAGACATTGATCATTTAATTTTTCCTTTCAGATGATTATTTAAGAGATACAGATTTATACATAGCTTGACCCTAGTTCAAAACATAAGATACAATATGTATTACTTTACTGACATTGTTATCCTTTCTGTTGCAGTGATGCTTTCAATGAGTTACTATTATATATTTTCTTGGAATTCCCATGCTTGCCAAATAAAGGATTTTTAATTGCTTATCATTTTCTGAATAAGCTAATTTTAAAATATACTGAATATGTCCTTATTTTACGTATAAGCAGGAGTTGATGAATGTATTACATATACTGTATAACAGTTTTGTTAGGAAGTATAACCCCCGTCATTGTATGTTTGTTTATTAGACTATTCTTAACAAGTGTAAGATAATTATGTAAGAACTTATGATTAAATGATCTTTATTATGCTTAATAAATGGTGGGTTTGTTCATTCAGTGTTCTTAAACACTGAAGGGGCTTATTCATCATTACTTAAAATTAGAGATGAGCGGGTTCGGGTCCACCCGAATTTCGGGGATCCGGGGCGATCCGAGTGACGCTCGGATCTCCCTGCCTGCCCCCAATCCCTCCCCCGAGACAAAACCTCGCGACCCCGCTATCGGGTCGCGAGGTTTTGTATTGAGCAGCCTTAACGCTGATTGGCTGAGAGAGCTGTCTGTCACGGCTCTCAGCCAATCAGCATTAAGCCCACTGAAAATAAACACTAAAGAAGAAGAAGATGGCGCCCACCATCCCCCGCCGCCTGACACTGCCGGCACCCCCCACTGCCGACACCGCCGGCACCCCCACTGGCAGCACCACCCACTGCCGACACCACCGCAGCTGACACTGCCGGCACCCCTGCACTGCTGCCCCACGTACTGAGGACACCGTCAGCGACCCCCACACTGCCGACATTCCCACACTGAGGACACCACCAGCACCCCTGTACTGCCGACACTGTCAGGACACACGCACTGAGGACACCGCTAGCACCCCCACTCTGCCGACACCGCCGGCACCCTGCATTGAGAACACCCCTGCACTACTGACACAGTCAGCAAACCTGCACAGAGGACACCACTGGCTCTGCCGACACCACCAGTACCCTTCACTGAGAACACTGCCAGCACCGCAGCACTGCCATTCCATGTACTGAGGACACCGCCAGCAACCCCTGCACTGCTGACACAGCCAGCAAACCTGCACTAAAGACACCGCTGGCACCCCTGCACTGCCGACACAGCCAGCAAACCTGCACTAAAGACACCACTGGCACTCCCGCACTGCCAACACAGCCAGCAAACCTGCGATATAAAAGACACTGCTGGCACCCCCGCACTGCCAAAATCACCGGTACTCTTCACTGAGGACACTGCCAGCACCGCAGCACTGCCATTCCATGTATTGAGGACACCGTCAGCAACCCCGCTCTGCCGACACTGCTGTCACAGTAAGTGCACTATTGGTGTATCCAACCCATACTGTATAACACACTGTATCCGTGTTGGAAATTAGAAGCTGAACTGCCACATGTTAGTGCCGCCCACTGTGTCACTTAGCTTAGTCAGCCAGCTAGCTGGATGCAACCTCTTGGCCTTAACTAGATGAAGCAAATAATATTGTGAGGTGGTCAAAATTGATTGGAAATTACTGGAAATTAATGTTATTGAGGTTAATTATACTGTAGGATCAAAAACAGGCCCAAATTATGTGATTTTAGCTGTTTTTATGATTTTTAAAGAAAAAATCCAGATCCAAAACCAAAACACGAAAACAAAACACGGTGGTGAGGTTTTGGCAAAACCAATCCAGATTCAAAATCAGGGGGAATCTAGATCCAAAACCAACACCAAAACCAAAACACAAGGGTCGGCGCACATCTCTACTTAAAATTCTCTGGAGGTAATTAGGTTTAGAACTCGCATGTAGTTCTACCTAATTACTGGAGGAATTCATCATTCCTCTTCTCCATAAGTATCTATTCCGAAAAGCTGTAATTTTGCAATGATAGCTTTTCAGAAAATACTGTAGATACTTTTCCCTACCTGCTCTAACTTACCGCAGCTGTAATCAGTTCTGCGCATATGTTGCTTCTATTCAGAGAAGCAGCGCATGCGCAGCATTGATTACAGCTGCACTAATTGAATATAACATATAATTTTTTTATACTAATCTATGTTCTGCATCTGCCGTTGCATGCTGCTGCTGATGGGAAGTGTCTCCCTTCCTTTCCCCATTGGCACTTATAAGTGCCATGGGGAACGGAGGGGAGACGCTTCCCATCAGCAGTAACATGCACTGGCAGGTGCAGAAAGTGCTGCTGGAAACAAAGCCCGAAGGACCTGCTGGGAGAAAGAGCCGCTGGAACCGGGAGCCCGAGGGACCTGCGTGGATCAAGTGCCGCCAGAACCAGGAGCCGGAGGGACCTGCGTTGATCAAGTTCCGCCGGAACCGGGAGCCCGAGGGACATGTCGGAGGGAGCCAAGAAACCCAAAGTAGGAGCAGGAGCAACCTGGAGGACCTAGACGATGAAGGGACCTGGAGGAAGGAGCTGAAAGCTGGTAAGTACTGTTTCTTTCCTACACAAGCTGCTGTGTAGACGGCAGCTTGTGTACACTATCAGGGGATATACGCCATATGAGAATGGCGTATAGTAACACCATCAAATTCCGAAAATACATAATTTTCAGAATTTGATGACTAGCTTAATTTCTACATCCCCATACTAGAGTATAGGGAGTATGAAAATTAGCACAGACGGACTTAACCAAGAGATATCGGTTATATCTCCTGCGTTAAGTGTGTTAATGAATACTAAAATAATGGTAATTAAGGAAAAATGTCCTTAAAACTGTTACTTTGGTGTTGATGAATAGGCCCCTGAATCTGCCCATTAATTTCCACAAAAACATATTAGAATGGTCATTAGATATGAGTTTCTCATAGTAACTACAGTACATATGGTTCTGAAAATTACACTTGACACTAAATATACAATATTTATGCTAAATATTTGGAGCATAATGGACTTGCATATTGGATGGGAATCAAATATAGGTCTGCATACTAGACTGGGAATCAGATTTGGGTCTGTATATTAAAATTGGTTCTAGATACAGTTCTGCATATTAAACCTGGAACCAGATATAAGCCTATCTATTAGATCGGGTGAAAGATATGTGTTTGCATGTTGGACTTGGTACCAGATATGGCTCTGCATGTTAGACTTGGCAACATAAATGGCTATCCTTTGTTTGACTGTCAGTAGCTAAGGCATTGTTTGCACCAGGCATGGCTCAGCACATTATACCATATATGGTTTAGCTTGTATATAGCTCAGTGTACAATAATACACATAGCACCAGTCTCAGTATATTGTGGTTTCTAACTTTTGTAGGTGACTTTTAGAGTTTGGACAGTTGTTAAATCTTAATCCCACCTCCTAGTGACCAACTGCATTATCCACCTTAATCCCCCCACAGAGACCAACTTCATCTCCCACCCTCCACAGTACCTAACTATATCTCTCACCCTACCCTTCATCAGTGACCAGCTACAACTCCTGCCCCATCCTCTTCCCCAATGAGCAACTGAAGCACCTCTGTTCTCTCTCACAGAGGTATCAATTTGATATGCAACATATGTACGTCTGTGTGAATCTGTGTAAGAAGGGCTCTAATGCACACAGCAGCAGATTTTCTCCAAATTGCACTATGCTTCTGTTACAAATCCCAAAGATTCCTCCGAGTAAGCCCCCTAGAACCCGGCCTGGTGAGGTCTTCCGCCACAAACAGCCACCCGTTGTTCCCTTATAACTAAAGATGTTCACCGGTACTTAGATGGCTGCCTGGACTTAATACTCATGGTAGTAGTGGCTTAAGCAGGTGTCTGATGGGATCCAGTGGTGAGGTGAGGAGTTTGGAACAGGAAGTGTCAATGAGGCAACTAGAGACCCTATGGTGTGGCTGGAGAGCCGGTGATGCGGCTTGAGTGCCGATGTGCAGGACAGTTTGGCTTGAGAGCCAATGGTGTGGCTGGAGAACCAGTGATGCAGCTTGAGTGCCGATGTGCAGGAAGGTTTGGCTTTGAGAGCTGTCGATGTGACTTATGAGCCGATGATGCGGCTTTGAGCTGGTAGCAGAAATTAGTGAATTGATGGTGCGGCTTTGAGAGCAGATAGTGCAGCTAACTTACTGATGGTGCGGATTTGAGCTGGTCGTAGGAGTAAAGGATTAGATGTTGTGGCTTTGGGAGCCAATGATGAGGCTGAGGGGCCAATGGTGCAGCTTGAGAGCCGGTACACAAGTTGGTGTACTTGAGATGCGGCTTTGAGAGCCAATGGTGCAGCTTAGGAGCCAGTACACAAGTTGGCGCACTTGAGATGTGGCTGCAAGAGCCGATGGTGCAGCTAGGGAGCCAGTACACAAGTTAGTGTACTTGAGATGTGGCTTTGAGAGCCGATGGTGCAGCTTGGGAGCAGGTACACAAGTTGGTGTACTTGAGATGCGACTTTGAGAGCCAATGGTGCAGCTAGGGAGCTGGTTCACAAGTTGGTGTACTTGAGATGCGGCTTTGAGAGCGGATGGTGCGGCTAGGGAGCTGGTATACAAGTTGGTGTACTTGAGATGCGGCTTTGAGAGCCGATGGTGGAGCTTTGGAGCTGGTACACAAGTTGGTGTACTTGAGATGCGGCTTTGAGAGCCGATGGTGCAGTTTGGGAACCAGTACACAAGTTGGTGTACTTGAGATGCGCTTTGAGAGCTGATGGTAGCACAGAAGCTGCTGGTGCAGCTGGGAAGCCGATGGAGTGGCTTGGGAGCCGGTGGCAGAACAGAAGCAGCTGGTGCGGCTGGGAAGGCGATGCAGTGATTTGTGAGCCGGTGGTGACATGCAAGCTGCTAGTGTGGCTGGGAAGCCGATGCAGTAGCTGTTGATCCAGTGGCAGCACGGAAGCTGCTGGTGGGGCTGGGAAGCCGATGCAGTGGCTGATGAGCCGGTGGCAGCACAGAAGCTGCTGGTGTGGCTGGGAAGCCGATAACTGGTGGCTAGGCAATACCACTGGAGAACCAGGACACAACATAGCAAGAAAGCACAGAATGCTGACCATGCAGCAGAGCCGAGAGAACCGAAAGGAATGCTATATTCGGCGAGGTGGCAAAAGGCCAGCGTGCACAAATAGCAGAATGAACCAATCACACCGTGCTATGGAAAACACATGACCTCCTGTGACATGCAGATTACCTAGCAACTGACGGAACAGGAACAACAGCATCAGGAGAAGGTAAATTGCTAGAGGGAGACAAGTCATGCCCGTGACTTGTAACAGCTTCATCTGCGACTTTGTGTTTAAAACTAATTCCTGTGTGGTTAAAGATTCACTGCTGAGTATCTTACACATTTGAACCTGTTATGTCTATATCTGGGAATCATAAGGAGCTAAATGTTCTCAATGAATGCAATGAATGCAACTTTGCAGTACTGACTTCTGTGTCTGTACAATTAGTGCAAATGTGATAAAACAGGCTCATGGCATCACAAAGTAGAAGATACAACTTGGGCTGTATCTCTGCAGTTCTTCAAGCTTATAAATGACCTCTGCATGGACCAGGTAAAAATGGTCACTTTGTGTATCAGAATATTGCACCTTCTTTTGCTCCGCGTGGTGGACCCAGTTCAAACAATCCATTAATATTTAGTATCATGTTTAAGATAGAATAAGGGTCTAATGTGCTATACTTTATGTCTGTCTTGAAAACACTACACATTGGGCTGATTCAGATATTTTTTGCTGGACTTTTGGTGTAGTCACAGCAGCAGTAGTATACAAATACCAGTTTCAGTCTTTCTTTAGTGTACTACCAAGCGCCAGAGAGTGCAAGCACTGATATGCCCACAATTCCGGTGGATGGTGTAACTCTGCCAGTGGTTCTGAACAATCCACAATCGGTGCACCATTGCGTGCACCATCAGTGTCTCCTTCTGAACTCCGTATAAACATGGCCTCTGTGGCTGCAGCTCTGCAACTGAGAATGCAGCCACTTTCAGCGATACTCTCGTGACACTCCCATAACACGCCCCTGAGACTGACTTTTTTGTTGCGCACACTTTAGGCTTCCTAGTCGCCACTCAGGATAGTTCATGGTTTTGCCTCATCATTCCTAATGCCAGCGATCCCATGCACAGCAGCGTACACTCAGTGGAATGCTTGTGCCATTGGGGTTTTTGTGTTCAGTTTGCATATATCTTTTAATCCGACCCACCTATTAAGGAATCGGAATGATTTACCGCTGGACCCATGCCCGGCGGTTATAATCCCAACAGCAGCATCCCGGCAGAGGAGGAAATCCTGATCGTCCTAAGGTAAGCATTGACTAACCTAATTCTACCCCCTAACCCTCCCTTAGGGGTGCCTATCCCTAACCTTCCCCCCAGTGCCTAACCCTAATCCCCCCTCTAAGTGCCTAAACCTAACCCCCACTTCCCCGCCGCCTAAACCTAACCTCCTAGGGGGGTGCCTAACCCTAAGTCCCCCCCGGGAACCCTAAACCTAACCCTCCCCCCCCACGGCTATCCTTCAATCGGGATGCCGGGCATCGGGCTCCCAGCGTATGTCTAATGACAGGCATCGACATATCGACGCCTGTCTTTAGACCCTTGCCCGGATATGACAGTCGGGAAGCCGGCTGTCGGGATTAGGTCCGCCGGCTTCCCAACTGCATACCCCTATTAAAAGTAGGGGAATACCTTGTATTCTCACTATTATGTATTTGTTATTTTTACCTCTGCTGCCACTGAACACAGGTTACTGGAGAAATACTTATCTCTTCACTCCCACCAGTTCAGCCAACTGGCTGCTAAGTGGAAAGAAGAAGGGATCTAAATAACAACGCAGGGTGAGCAGAGCAGAGTTCTCACTCTTGCTATATTTAGCTTTGCTGACGTAGGTGCTCCTGGGCCTGTGGACTTAAGCAGCCTGGTTAATACATTGTGGGGAAATTAGATTAAGTAACATGGGACATACTCTCTCCAGCTCCTGAGCTCTGAGTTATCAGTTATATTCTACCAATTCTGTGGTTTACAAAGCATTAAATTAACTCAAGCTAAAAGTATTTTTATTTTAATAATTCTGTATTTAAACCACTGACTGGAGAGCAGAAATATGTCCGTTATATTTATTTAACACTGTACAATATTTTTTCAGTGGGAAACAACAGTAGTTTAGATTACAGAAGGTGTAGGATTTAGGAATCGGTTATATTTATTGGCTACTCATAGTAATAATGTAAACTTCTCAACTTTTTAAGTAGAGATAAGCAGTCCAGATTACCTTGAATCCGGACTGCTCCGCACTTGTTAATCAGAGCCACATTCGAGTCCTGGTTCAGGGTTTCCCGCCAGGCTTGGATGTCAGACCAAGTGTCCAAT
The DNA here is from genome assembly GCA_031769625.1 of Taudactylus pleione. Taxonomy (NCBI): domain Eukaryota; kingdom Metazoa; phylum Chordata; class Amphibia; order Anura; family Myobatrachidae; genus Taudactylus; species Taudactylus pleione. The sequence goes on along the minus strand of JAUIMM010000787.1, from coordinate 1,304,291 downwards.
CCCCTTAGTCTAATTAGTCTAATTCCATCACAGTGGTGCTGCACTGACTCCGCAGGTCCCACCCACTGTGTTCACAGTGTGACTCCATATTTGTCAGCAAAAAAACTTTTAAAAAATATAAAAGAGTAAAAAAAAAATGACAAAAATAAAAAAATAACCTTTTGTATTTGTACTGTTCTGCGCACTGCACCTCAGTACGCTTTATTACCCTGGAGCGTGTGCGTAAAAGTGGTCTGACTCTGCGCAGTGTGAGCCAAGCTGCCAATTAAAAAAAATAAAAATTGTTATATTTGTTTGTACTGTGCACTGCACCCCAGTACTCTGTAGTACCCCAAAGCTGTGAGGTGGTCAAAACTGACTGGAAATGACTGGGAATTAATGTTATTGAGGTTACAAATATTCTAGGAACAAAAAAGGCCCAAATTATGTGATTTTGGCTTTTTTTAGTACATTTTTGAAAAAAATGCAAATCCAAAACCAGTCACGGCGGTCTGGCAAATTCAAATCCAAACCAGACAACGAATCAGAGCCAAATCCAAATCCAGCAAAAATGGTCCGGCGCACACCTCTAGTTTTAAGTTGTATTTAGCTCAGCATGTCATTTAGCATTTTCATCCAAAAAATTTTTTAAGCAAAAATAATGTGAAAGTCTGACATATAACTTTTAAAGGGATCGTACACTTTCTGACAATCCCATCTCTTTATACCCTGCCCCCTTTATTTGGAATAAACTTGAAAGGATTGTATTATCCATTTATTTTTCTTTGAGATCCGTGCATGCTTCTGTGTGAAAAAAATTATTAAAAGTGTAAAATAAAATAAATAACGACGTGGGGCACAAGAAATGCATAACCAGCACCAGGCTTTTCGGAGCTGATCCAGGTTGTGAAAATATGGGGGAAAAAGACGTAGGGTCCCCCATATTTCATCAACCAGCACCAGGCTCAGTGAGCCAGTCCTGGTTTTAGAAATATGGGAGGCAAACTGAGTAGGGGTCCCTATTTTGCAAAACAAGCACCGAACTCTTTCTAGTGGGGGTGTAATGCACAGCCGGGGTACACTTTTACCAGGTCCCCTGTCCAAAACATTGAACCTGACCACTAGTTAGCCAAAGCAAGGGAACTACAAAAACATTTGTTTGATAATATTTAGCAGACTATAATAATCAGTTACACAGAGGTCTATTCATCATCACTTAATTTCTACAAAAGCAGGTACACTTTCACCTGCTTTTGTAGAAATTAAGTTTTCCGGCCATTGATCAAAAAGGTAATGCAGGAGATATCACAGATATCTACTGTTTACCTTTCTCTCCTGGAATGGCCAGCTGTCCCCATACACTAGTAAGGGGACAGAATTCATCAAGCTCTGAAATTACAATATTTTTGTAGCTTGACTGCGGTAGCATTAGCCTTCTTCAGATGGCACTTGCTCCCACAACCCACTACTTCCCTATGGAAAGAAGTCCCGGGTTGCGGAGAGGGATCCTTTTGGATCCCCTCGGCCGTTGTCCGACTCCTTCCACCAGACACCAGGGCTTTTGTGCTCCGAAAGGAGCAGTAAAAAGACTTGGGGAAATAGTTAATTTTCGGAACTGTCTGCGTTCTAGAGCAATGATGAATTTCTCCGGCGCTTGTGTCGAGTTGGATTGTTAATTATCGGGGTCCAGACCCCAATAATTTACATAATGAATAGAGCCCACAGTCTGTGCATGAGGAAATGTTTGGTCACAGGATTCTCACAAGAGAATTTTATCAGGGCAGGAGCTACAATTAGGCAGCTGCCTAGGGACAAGGAGGCATGGCTGAGGCCGTCTAACACTAAAATGAAGGATGTCTCTGAAAGGAACTGAAAATAAATGAAGCTGCATGTAGACTCCAGATAAATCACTTGGATTACTGCTAATAATAATAATAATAATAATAATAATAATAATAATAATAAATGAAATTATATGTATTATTTTTTTTAATTACATGTTAGGGTGTCTTGAGGACTGAGTTTGGGAATCACAGGACTATTTAAATGGACCAGGTCATCTTAGCCATGCCCTGCCGTCCCATCCTCACCTCCTCCTGTCCTGTTACAAATATCTCCCGTTCCCTGTCTCATTCGGTCCAATAATCGAATCGTGGCTGCGGCACGCACGTGAACTTCGCAATTAGATGCAAACATGATGACCATTTTTTTATCAGGATCCAATTTTAGAATAATACCCCCTTCACACTACAAGTAATAATAACCCGGGTTACTGTGCAGTGAGAAAGGGAGAAGTTGAAATAACCTGGGACAAGAGACCCGGCATTTCAACCATGGTCACGAGAAGGGTTGAACACGTGTTCAACCCGGCTCATGGTGCAGTGTGAACTGGTAACCTGGGTCGATGCGACCCGGGTCCCGTTCACTGCATAGGTAAAGCCGGCGCTTGGTCTCATCTCCAAGCGCCAGCTCTGCATGTGATGGCGGTGACATCAACAATCCCGGAAATAGAGCCAGGTCGGGCCGCCAGTCTGGAAGGGGTCTCAGCCGGGTTGTATCCAGGATGGGCACGTGAACAAAATTCCGGGTGCGAACCAGCATACCGATGTGAAAGTGGTATATGAGATTGAGTATTCAGACAGGTTCAGTAAGCCTGCATGGCAGTGTTGTTTGCAGTTATTGTACAAAATATATTTACTAAAACATATTATTTTCAACCATATAATTGACCATTGTGCTTGTTTTACTGGAAATGCCTTGGGCAACCATTTACCCATAAATATCCATGCAGGCCCATATTTAGAAGGACAAAGTCGAAGTAAAGAGGAACAGGCAAGGTGGAAAAGGATAGACTGAAATATTTAAACAGAAAGGAATACAAAGGGAGAAATACAAGCGTAGGCTAGTTTATCTTCCATAAAATATAGAATGATCATTATGTGTAGTGCTGAATTGTCACCTACAGTACCTTACATGCCTTGCAGAATATTATAAAGTTTCCATTAATGCTTTAGTACATTTTTGTGCTGCATCTACTTGTTACAGCGTGTTATGTGTTGTTGTTTTTTTAAATATATTGTTTTGTATATTGCTTTTTAATTAATGATCTGTAACAAATTATTAAGGATTCTCTATTTAGTAACAGAAGGTCTAAACCAGCTACAAAAGAGTTCCTGCTGCATTTCATTGGCCTGGACATAATTACTAAAGCACAAAGGCAGATGGCAAAAGTAACACCACAGAGACGTGGCAAAGATGCAGAATCTTATTCTGTATAACTAGAGCGTAGAGCGAACTGTGTCAATCTGACAAATACTTTAACCCATCTACAGTAATAACATGTTATATACACTATATATATATATATATATATATATATATATAATACAGTAATATTCAATTGTTCAATTGCCTTTATATTCAGCTGCCAATATGTGATATAAAAGCCACTAGGAGGACTGAGCTATTATTACCTTCACCATAGTGTGCTGACCACATGAATGTTGAAAATATATCACTGGTGTATATACCATCGAAAACGATAAGGAGTGGACAGTCGGCTACCCATATAAGGGAAATAAACCATATTCCATCATCAAATTTTCTGCCAGTGAAAATAATGAGGAAATAATATTATATGTGGTCCTCCACTGAATAAGTGGATTATAGGAGAGAATAAACACTATAATTACAAAATCCTTAAAATTTCCAGCAGCCTCACAAAAAGCACTACCAGCAAATGCTGGCAATTTAAATCTACATGCTTACTTTTTAATGTTTTGCTTTTTATGTGTGGAGCTATCAGATAACAATTGAGGTTATCATACTACTGGTGACTTTGAAAACAAAGAGCGGTTCAAATGCATTACTAATTGGAAATATCTAATTATTGTATGTATGTCTGTTATATTTACAGTTTTTAGAGATACATCCCATTATTGTCTTTTTGGATATTATATGGCCATTTTTATTATTATTATTATTTATTATTAAATATATCTTATTGGAAAATATTTGAATTTAATGTTTGGTTAATCCTAATATTTTGCAGCGCTGTCTGTTACATGGTATTTTTTCAATTTTCTATTACCTGAGAGGGGTGGCAATCCCATTTCAATAGATAGCTGCAGCAACAATTGGATTAACTTAAATACAAGTGTGTGTTAGACTAGGCGCCAGGTGTTTTTTTTTTTTTCTTTTTTATATTGACATGGATATTATACTGTACCTCCCTGCATGATTTGACAATTGGACATGATGGTAAATTGGTTATACAGTTCTACTACACCTTATATAGACTTACAGTAGGACAGTACACCTCTCCTATATGCCATGGCCACCGGACATAATAAAAATATGATACTTTTTCTTTTAAGTGACATTTTATATATCCAAATTAACATTGCCACCAAACTATCTAATGGACAAACTTTAATGGTTTTAAGTATTGGTTAGAGAAAGATCTGAGGTACTGCAGATAGGATCCTTTCATTTCGTGAATGCTGTTTACAAAACATAACCGCGTTACACACACACCGGAAGCTACAGAAGAGATAACGAATATTTTCAAATCCATTCCACAAAATATTCACATTACTTTACGTTTGGCAGTGACTTGTTGCACATTTGAAATAGAGCCTTAAGTTTTCTCAGTCCTATCGCAACCACCCCACACATGTATACATCTGTCTCTCACAACTGCCTCCGCCTTGCCCCTGTTCCCTAGTCTACCCTATTTTATGCCTGGTCCCATGCCTGCGGTGCAAAGTCTAAATGACAATAGTAGCAACGTACTACTTTACTACAGTGTGGCAATTTCTACAGTAAGGAGGCATCATGAAAGAAGAGTTCCTGACAGAGATGTGTGGTTTGGTTCACCAGAAAAGGGGATCCGGACAGATCCGAGTCACGGTTCTAAACTCCTAAGAGGATCAGGACAGGTCTGAGTCATGACTTCTGATCTTCCTGTGGTTCGGAATTCGGATTTTAAATCCGAATTTCAGTTTTTGGATTGCAAAAAAGACATGATTTTAACTGTTTTTAAAAGCTTTTTATTATTTTTAAAAACTCAGATCCAAAACCAAAACACTTGAGGGTGGTTTTGCAAAACCAAAACACGAAGATGAATTCAGATCCAAATCCAAAACACGGGGGTCAGTGCACATCTTTAATTCCTGTATTCCTATAAATTCCCATCTGTTTCCAAAACAATTTCCAAAATTAATTTTAGGCTTTATTACCAAACCTGAAATTTGCAGACACCTAAAAGTTGCATAAACATTTCACATCATTAAGTATACGCTATACATCACAGCTAGAGCTGTACTATGGCATATTGATCTTTCCCCTAATGTGTATGCATGTCCGTTACCATCCATATATACTACCACTAAAAATGTAAAATGTTAATGGGGTTTTACTATGAACACATACTGTAACTGCAATGTAAACAGAAACACCATGAATATTGAGCTGTTAAGCATTTTAATCTCCAGGTTTATTGTATGTTCTCCAGAGAATTCAGCGACTATTAACAGATCAGTAACTGGAAAGCATGTTTATTCGATCCAGATTTCAATACTACTAATTAGTGTTACTGTTTAATTGACTTGTCAAAACTGTTACCTCAGGAACTATGATTCCTTCATTTTAAATAACTTCAAAAGACACTTTGAAACTGAGCAAGTACATCTAAGCCCACCAAGAGTGTTACTGTCTGTCACTCTTCAAAGATCCCATATTGTCAATGTCTTTAACCAGTACCGTACGTGCCACTGCATCACATTGCGGTGCGCATAGGAAGGGGGTGTGGCCATGCTATATGGGAATAAGTCCAAGTCATGTGTACAGGTGTACCTAATAAAGTTACAGAAGATTTTTTTTTTTTTTTTTAATTTCTTCAGAGCAAAAACATAGGGCCTGATTCATCAAGGATCGCTATTGCTAAAGAGTACGCAGATGGGCGATTGTTGCGTATTGTGCATGCGTATGCATCGCAGTGCATGTGTCCGAAGGCACCACTACGATCGCATTGCGATCACACAGGCCCCAGAGAGCCATCGCAGAGTGATTGACAGGCAGTAAGCATTTGGGGGTGTTGACGGGGGAGTGGTCAGAGAAACGCAGGCGTGTCTGTCCGTTTGAATGCCATTGCATGGGCGTGTATAAATTAGCTACTGCGATTGCATACGCAGCTAGAGTACTTACTGCGTGCTACGAGGTTAGCAATTTCTATAAAGATCAGGGCTGCTGTAATTCTGCGTGAGGGGCCGATGGTACTCGATGTTACCGATGGAGGTTTGCAAGGTATTACAGATGTGAGATAGCGGTAGTGGGAGGCAGTGGGTGTCTCTATTCTGGAAGTGCGACGGCATTGCGATCGCAATCATTATACGATTTTCGCAGCAGACCAGCCTGCGATAATGGAACTGCAATCGCAATAGAAATCCTTAATGAATCAGGCGCATAGTGCATCACTCCTCAAAATATAATTGGTAATCATATTAGCATGTAGCTAACAATAACAATCCAATAAAGGAAGGAACCAAGAAGTTTCCATTACAGAAGTGTATATGGATCCAGATTATTTAGTCCACCCCCAGACATGGTCAGCAGCAACACCCCCCCCCCAAAAAAAAAATGGCTATATACTAATTTGGAGAAGATAAAGAAATTAGGGGGTCATCTAGTAAAATATGCATTTCATACCAAAAGGTATTTCGGAAGCAATTGTATATTTGACGTTTTAGGTCCAGGATCAGAGAATCTATAAAGCCCTCCCACAATTGAACACACGAGGCCATTTTGATTTCTTTGTGTAGGGTGGTTTCCAGCCATTTCATCTGAAAGGCGAAGAATAATTTATTTCTAAATAAAGAAATCGATAGGGGCTGGTCCACATTTGGAGTATACACTTGCAGACTGCCATCAAAATTATCAGCACAATTTCTTGCTGTCACTTGGTACGGGGACATTCTGTGGCAAAAAGCCTAATATCGCCCACTCTGCTGACAATGGGACATGAGGAAGCAAATCTATTAACAGATGACCAAAATTTCATATTAAGGGGCATTCCCACATACAGTGTACAAAAGTTGCATTAGCCTCTCCACACTTAGAACAATCACTAGTGTCCGACAAACCCATCATGATCCTGCGGTGGAGGGAAAGATACCCATTATGATAAATGTTATAAAACATCTCCCTATACATGCTTGATGAGAGCACAGATTGAGAATAAAATATTGATTGTAGTAGTTTATCAATGGGAATATGAGGAAATACCGCTCTCCAGGAAAAGAGTCCCGTTGTGAGTCTATTATGGTCCATTGGGTCAAGGAGGATTTTATAGTGCAGTGAAATGATCCCACCTCCCCCCATAGGATGAGCCAATAAAAGATTTAGAGTATTGGACCAATCTGAAGGTGATAAGACCTGGGTTACCGAGCTCACATAGTGTTGCGCCTGATGTACCACCAATATATGAGAGGCATCTTATATTTATTAAAGATTTCAGCTATTCGTAAAGGCCAACAAGCCTCAATATCAACCAATGCATGAACCCACGAGACACCCATGTACTTCCACAACATGAAAGGCATGGATGCACAGCCGTTTTGAAATTCAGGGTTAAGGAGGAATAGCAGAAAAAGGGAATGATGACAATTTAGATTCCGCTGTTTTCGCATATACTGCCACACGGCACCATGTAGTCATTAACAAAGGATTGCGGACAATATTATCATTCAATACCTCTTTATGAGAATGAACAAAATCTAGTAAGTGTTGATCGGGCAGAAATGACTGATCTAGAAGAGAATCAGTATAAAGATCCACCATGTGCAACAAGTCCCTAACGTATCGCAAAATTCCAGCAGGACTATAAAGTTTGAGATTGGGCATTTAGCAGAGTTTGTTGAAGCTTCAACAAGCCAATCCAAGGTTAGATTTTCATATAAAATCTCGGAACGTTTTGTACAAACATTTTTCATTCGCCGCGAGGATCTTGTTTTAACAAAAAAATATATAATTAACTTGCAAAACCTTAGTTTAAATTAACAAGCACCAACTTTTACAGAAAGCATCATTAAGGTACAAAAGTAATTTTTTGTACTTGGCAAAACAAAATAAGCGATTTATCCAGTATATGGGAACATGTATGAAACCTGGTGAACCAATAAGATATTTACTGCGGGTTACAGTGCCATTGTTCATAAATGTCCTCCACTCTGGTTTCAAAATAAGTAATTATTTTATGATTAAGTTGTACTTTAAGAAAGTAATTACTAAAAAAAAAAAACACACGTTGATTGCTGTGTCTGTTCCTATACTTTTATAATATTGGTATCAAATTACTGTTGCTGTAGAAACAAATTCAGTGATTGCACTCCATACAGCATCTCTTTCTCCCTTATGATGGGTCCACACTGGCCGACATTTCGGCCATTCAATTGAACAGCCGATATATCATGGGAGCGTCAGCGGGTGTGTACCAGTGATATGCAGGGCCGGATTATAGGAGGGGTGGATGGGGTGGTCACCCAGGGGCCCCCACACCTTGGGGGCCCCCACACTGCCGCAGATATAGAGTGGAAGCTGGCCACTCACCCTGGCCGACTCCCGGCAGAATCACACAAACAGCGCACTGACAGTCAGTGTCAGGACACTGCTTGATGGACCTCTAGTGACTGCCTATAGAAACCCCGCCCCCTTGTTGACATATCCCCGTGATTCGCGGGTGCTTGTGTAGGGGGCGGGGCCTAATGTAGTGAAGTGCCCGCCCCCATAAGAAAGCTGATGGCTCCTGCAGCTGCAACAGGTATGTGTCTCCCCTCTCTCCTGCTCCTTCCTTCTCTCGCTCTCCCCCTCTGTCCATTCCTTCCTCTCCCTCCATTCCCTTACTCCCCTCTCTGGCTCTCTCTTCCATCCCTCTCTCTCTATTCCCTGTCACTCTTCCCCCTCTGTCTCTTTTCCCGCTCTCTATCTCTCTTCCTCTCTGTCCTCCCTCTCTCTGTCTATACTGTGTGTGTGTGTATATATATATATATATATATATATATATATATATATATATTATATAACTATAACTTCTCTTATCTAAATAGAAAGCATGTCTTTGCCACACTTCAGAAGGGATGGCTGTCAGTTTTTTACGTGTGGAAGGCAGAATCCATATCCCTACAATGAATTCTGCTTCATTTAATATATATATATATATATATATATATCTCTGTATATATATATCTGTATATATATATATATATATCTGTGTATATATATATATATATATATGTATCATATCTATCTATCTATCTATCTATCTATCTATCTATCTATCTATCTATCTATCTATCTATCTATCTCATATCTACCTCACATCTATCTATCTATCTATCTATCTATCTATGTATATCTATCTAAAATTATATATATATATATATATATATATATATATATATATAGCCTATCTACATATTTATATTCCCCACTCAAAATCCTGCATTTTTTCCCTGGCAGTATATTAGATCATGGCCGCTATGCTGCCGGGAGTCGGTTCCCAGCAGTGTCACGGTCATGATGTGGTATGCTGCGACTTTGCCAATCAGTGGAGAGTCCAGAGAAGGTAAGGCTGGGTACACATTAAATGATGTGTACCCAGCGCAATGTCTCGTGCGGCGGGTCCTGGCATTGGCAAGTGCATACACACTTGCCCATGTCGGGAACGACGGTGTAACAGCAGCATGGCCCCACTGATGATATTGCTCTTTGAACCTGCTTGCAGGTCCGATGGGCGACGTCAGTGACATAGTGGGTACACACTTGCCGATGTGGACGATATGTTGTCCAATCCGCCGGATCGGACGTCATATCGTCTAGCGTGTACTCGGCTTAAGGGGAATAGTAGTCGCTGATTGTTATTGATGGGGCCCCCACAACTCAGTTGCCCCGGGGCCCCCACAAGCCTTAATCCGGCCCTGGTGATATGTCAGTGAAGGATGTCGTTCACACAGACATATCGCGTCGGCTGTGCAGCAAAGCCAATGACCGATATATCTGCAGATATACAGTATCTGCACATCGTGCTGTGCCCTGTACACTTGCTGCAGAGGCCTCCGGTGACTGACATCACAACTCAGGCCAATGATTGGTAAGACTGTATGCATTTATCAATCGTCTCATAGGACGGCCTATCAGCCAGAGGGCCGATCCGTTGACCTAGTGTGTATCCAGCTTTAGGCGGGACCATATTGAGGGGTGACAAGTGATATTGCTGCACTAGGGAGGGCACCATTGCTGTCTCATGACACTTGAATTTGACATGCAGCATGCCTGGAATGGCACCCTGCAGCCTGGAAACGTCATATGTTTGGGGGAAGAGCTGGCACAGGGTGCAGTGTTGTCTCATTATGGTCATGCCCTGAGGTTTCACATATGGGTTGGTATCAGAAACATTTCTCTGCATGAGGCGAGGATCTATTTTTATTTGGTACAATTCTATGGAAAGCAGACAGAGGTTCTCAAAACATGATCATGCTCTCTCTCCAGTATTGCCCCAATCATCAGCGCAGCCTTACACCAGTCACCTGCTCTTCTGCTGACAGAGAATGCATAAGTAAGTCATGGGGAACAAGCAACCCTCCAAGCCCTCACCTCAAGCACAAGCTCATACTCGCCTATTCTCCCGGAATCTCCGCAAGTTCTCCCTGACTCTCAGGAATGAAAGGAACGCTGCTGAATACCATTCACTTCTCTATTCAAGTAGGTGAGATTCAGGGGCAATCAGAGGCGTATCTATATCTGCACCCATACTTCCAAATACTTACCTCTCCAAAGTCCCACGTCGGCTGGAAAGGTGCTACACAGAATGCCTGGAAAGTGGCTGTAGTTTCCCGGTGTTCTGCGCATGTGCAGTAGGGAAATCATAGCGAAAATGGCTGCCGTGCCATTTTCCCGGTATACTGCGCATGCGCAGTAGACTCAGGGCACAGACTAGTGCCCAAAGTCTACTTAATGAATCAGTACACCGCGGCCACCGGTGAGAGAGGAGGGTGCTCTTGATGGTGAGTGAACATGTGCCCCCTCCTCTCTAAATATGCCCCTGGGAGCAATTATATGATTCGCTGTGAATTGCACCATCTTTTGAAGAGAAGCATTTATAAGTAGGTACTATATGATCAATCTCTTCGCTACTTTCTTGTTGAAGAAGACAAAAAGTGGATGTACATTGAGACTACAGACCTGATTCAAAGGTGGATGGATGTAGAACATTGTCCTGGATGCTATACGCATGTCACCCGATAGTAAATGCAGCGGGATGCAGATACATCCATGCAATACTGGGCGGTGATGAGAAGGATATCGGTGGGTGGGGCGTGCTGATGACAGGTACTGCATCAATAGACGCAGCTGCACTGACACTGGCGGCCAAATTCCATCAGAAATTCTGAGCAACCAAAGGATTGCTCAGACGTTCTATGGTATGGCTGATGTCCAGGGTGCACCATGGCAGATTAGAGCCACAGCTGGTCGTTGTCTCAGTAGACAGCCTATCATCTGCGGCATTATCATAAATTCGGAGTAGCGGCTGCTACAAAAGTAAATTATTTGTCTGCTTTCACTTAAGAGCATATTTATTAAACCCGCAAAATTTAATCATCCCCAGGATGTATGACGGGGTTTCCACAGCCGATATCAATGATATATTCTCCCATTTCTGATCGTAAACCTATGGGGGATGCTCTATTGTGATATTTACCAGGCTCTAGCATGAGAAGCATTCTAGAGCTTGACCCCTTTAGCTAACGCCATCCTTAGCCATTGTAGCCCATAGGTTACAGATCGCACATTTTACTGGGACAGGGATCCGCAGAATCCCTCTCCGGTAATGGCACTCGCACATGAGCAGTATGATGACTGTGCATCCTCAGTAGCGCGCTGGTGGTCCCACAGCAGAAAAGTAAAGTGATCACATAAGCTATGTCTTAACTTTACACATTGCAGGGACAGACTCCTATTAGTCCCTTGATCCCTGGATGTGCTTTTTGATACATCTGGGCAGTACATCATTTCTTAATGCCACGAATAGCAGTGATAAGAAGTTATAAATGATCAGGACTTCAACTCAATTGATAAATATGCCCCTTAAACTGTGATGCACTAAGCAAATGCTTCCATGGGCATATACTGTATCGTAGATTCAGCTCTAAATAAGTATTGTGCATATGTACTGTACAAAGCTGAGATGTAAATCCATGTATCATACATAGCTGATACAGTTAATGTACATTCATTTTAAATATTAACAGCTTTGACAGTCATATTTCAATGTATTATGATGTTGAAAAAGTTCACTATACTGTAACTTCTATACCTTCCTCACATATTCTTTTCCTTGTTTATGTACTATGTAAGGTGCTGCGGAACACTTGTGGCACCACATAAATAAAGGATAATAATAATAATAATAAAGGTTATGGTATAAGGTAAGTCGCCAGCCTGCGCTGTTTTCTTTGTTCTGTACACGTACAGTGAAGAGGGCGATATTGTGTGTTTGCATATCATGGTTTTACATTGCACTAGGTTACAACCTGTCACCATGGCAACCTGATGCGGGCGCTTCATACCCTTCAGTTTACCGTCATATATTTCAGGCTTCACTTCACACTCTCCTCTTTGCGCAGCCTAGCAGTAATACATACCCACTAATTGTGTCAAGTATAGCTCTTTGGTTTTCTCTAAAAACTGAACACTTACTGCAGATGCCAGGTGAGCATTTCATTTTTGGTTTTTTTAAATGAAATTTTATTTTATATGTTGCTTGTTTTTAAATTCTAACATGAATAGTTCTTATACAGGTTGAGTCTCCCATATCCAATATGCTTGGGACCAGGGGTATTTTGGATAACGGAATATTCCATATTTTGGAATAATTGCATATCATAATGAAATATCTTGGGAATAGGACCCAAATATTTACACAGAATACATTTATGTGTTATATACACCTTATATACACAGCCTGCAGGTAATTTTATACAATATTTTCAATAATTTTGTGGCTCAAACAAAGTTTGTGTACAGAAATGAAATTCATTTATGTTTCATATACACCTTATACACACAGCCTGAAGGTAATTGTATACAATATTTGTAATAATTTGTGCTTAGACAAAGTTTGTGTACATTGAAGCATCAAAAATCAAAGGTTTCATTATCTCAGTCATGCCAAAATTATTCCGTATTTCGGAATATTTGGATTAGGGGTGAGCGGGTTCGGTTTTACTCAGATTTACTCGGATCTTTAAACGGCATTTTATTGGCTATCGCCTATCATGTGTTTTGGATAGCCAATATAATAAATCCGAATTTGCGGTAAAGTGGCGATAAGAACCGAGTAAATCCGAGTAAAACCGAACCCGCTCACCCCTAATTTTTGGATATAGGAGACTCAACCTGTAATGGCTTTAGTTATCTCACCTTTTCTGTAAGGAGAAAAGGTTACAATAGAAAGAGCAGAAGACTTTCAGATTAATTAAAGGCCTGAGTCACAGATGTACGCTAATGCAATCGCAACTGCATTCTCTCATGGATCGCAGTTGCTAAAGTACGCTAATGCCGAGCGTAGGGACACCCACTGCTGCCTTCTCATATCTGAACTAGGGGTGAGCGGGTTCGGTTTTACTCGGTTTTACTCTGATCTTTTTATTGGCTATCGCCGAACACGTGTTTTGGATAGCGAATAAAATCGAGCCGAATTTGCGGTAAAGTGGCGATAAGAACCGAGTAAAACCGAGTAAAACCGAACCCGCTCACCCCTAATCTGAACGCCGACGTGCAACGTGTAAACAACAGTAACAGTGATGCAAATCGTGCAGCACATGCGGCAAGTCTGACCAGCCGCAAAAGCTGCAGCGCTCATGACACACTGAGCTCTCATGCTGCAAAGGAGATCGCCATAGCTAATTAATGCACGCCCATGAAACAGCGTTGAAATGATCAGACACGCCTGCTTTTGCCTAGCCAACCCCCATTATCTCCCCCAAGCGCTGACTATCTGTCACTCACTTTGCAAATGGATGTGGCTGTAATCACAAAACAATTGCTGCACGTACAAAGTGTAGCTGACACACATGTGCAATGGCAAACAATCGCTCGATCTGCGTAAAATTTGGCATTGTGTACAATATATCTCTGTACCTAGTACTAGTTAGACCTAGGCCAGGGGCTCTGTACCTAGTACTAGTTAGGTTCGGTGCTGCGGAGCAGAACATGGGAATCTGCGGAAAGGTGAGTATTATCAACTATGGGTGGAGGGTGTGCGGTATGGGCCCCCCTGGACCAAGGGGCCCGTGTGCACCGCACACCTTGCACCTATTATAGAGACGCCTATGACCTAGGCAACTGCATCACATGATTTTCTGATGAAGTTTGGACCTACAGATGTGTCCACATACAGCTTACCACCGTGTGCTACAAGTTGCATTAAACATAACTCGTGATCGATGTGCGACTTGGTAGTGCCAAACGTCTTTTTATGCAACTTCAAATGTGTCTTATTTGCAAAGAGATGCAAATAGGACCCACAAGTGGCGTCTGTTGATATATTCTGTGTGCGACTGCGGGTGTATCTGCATGCTAAATACTACATTACAGTGTCAGCGGCTGTTTTACGTACAAGTAAAATCTAGAATCACTTAAACTGCAGTCGTAACACTTCATCGGCAGGAGACGGCCCAAAACACCTGGTGGCAGTGCCCCACTGCCTCCCAGGGCCAGCCCCCTACTGCTCCCAAATTTGGTGGGAAGTGCTCATCGGAGACTGAGCACCCCTACGACATCCCACCACCAATCCAGCAAAGTGGCTGCAGCTTCTTTGCAAGTTCCTTAAAAGTAGGGATGTGCAGGCACGGATTAGTTTGGCATTTCTCGCTAAATTCTGATTTTTCCTGCCAAAAATTGGGTCTCAGAAAGAGGCAAAACGTAATCTTTCATGAACAAACATCATCTTTCGGTGACTTTTGTCCAGGAATGATGATGTTTGTCCATGAAAGACGATGTTTTGCCTCTTTTTGAGACCCGAATTTTGGCTGGAAAAATCCGACTTTGCTGAGAAAATCCGAACTAATCTGAGCCTGTGCATCACTACTTAAAAGTATTTCAAGCTTCTCTTTCAATTTATTCCTTTTTTTCAGACTCATTATCTGTTTTCTGAATGTCTGGCCAAAAAAATGCTTTCTTCCAAATGGTATCCGACAGTCCCGGAAACTTTTTACATAAATACGGTACTGAAAACTCTCCTTCTTTTGGTAAAGCTTATACAAACTGCTTCATACAGGAAGTCCTAGTTTGATGGGAAAAGATGTAAAAGGGTTTTTTGGGATCAACCAAGCTTTGCAGATTTTCAAAACTGGATTTTTCTGGAAGATTCTTTTCATGATGGCTCATGGCATTGTCACTCAATGTCCCTTACCGACCCCTATGTTTTATTTTCGTTCCAAAAATAATCTTTTTACAGTATATTTGTAAAATTATACTAAATTCTGTAAACGAAGGGGTTAAAATATTTGTTTTATGTGTAAGAATATGCAAATTAATGCAGTGAAACAAAATTTTCATCCTATGGAAAAATGCTATGATAGAATTTGTTTTAGTATTTTTACTAGATATGAGCGGATTTGGTTCCCTGAGAACCGAACCCAACTGAACTTAGGGGAACCAAGTCAGATCTGAGTCGACTCGGGTTTTCCCGCCTGACTCAGATCTGAAAATGAGGCAAAACTTCATCATCCCGCTGTCGGATTCTCGCGCGTTTTGGATTCTATAAAGGTCCCGCGATCACCGCCATTTTTTATTCCGGCTTTGGAGAGTGAATAGGGAGGGAGCTGGGACCTGTGCTATGCTTTTGTTAATTGCACGCTGACGCTATGCATAGGGCCTGGCTACTGTTGTCCATAAGGGCAGGCAGGCTGTTGTCTATAGAGGGGCTGGCTGGCTGGCTGGCTGTTGTCATGTCCATAGGGGCTGGCTGGCTGTCGTTGTCTGACCACAGGGGCTGGCTGCTGTCCTGTTCATAGTGGCTGGCAAATTAGTGTTAGCCACACTTGTCATCAGTGCAGGGGTGCTGTGTTGCTGTCTGTTAAGGGGCTGCTGCATCTTTTCAGGGGTTCATCCCAGTGTTAAAAAAATAAACAATTTTTTTGTGTGGCGTGTTAGCCACACCTCTCATCGGCGTAGCTGTGCAGGGGTGCTGTGCTGCTGTCTGCCAAAGGATGCTGCCAAAAAAATAAAACCAACAATTTTTTTGTGTGCCAGTTAGCCACACCTGGCTGTCACTGTCATTTGCATAGCTGCGCAGGGGTGCTGTGCTGCAGTCTGTCAATGGGCTTCTGCCCAAAGATAAAAACAACAATTTTTTTGTATGCATGTTAGCCACACCTGGCTGTCACAGTCATCGGCATAGATGCTCAGGGGTGCTGTGCTGCTGTCTGTCAAGGACTGCTGCCCAAAAAATAAAAACAACAATTTTTTTTGTGTGCGTGTTAGCCACACCTGGCTGTCACAGTCATCAGCATAGCTGCGCGGGGGTGCTGTGCTGCTGTCTGTCAAGGGTTGCTGCCCAAAAAATAAAAACAATTTTTTTTGTGTGCATGTTAGCCACACCTGTCATTGGTGTAGGTGGGCAGGGGTGCTGTGCTCCTGTCTAGCAAAGGGCTGCTGCCCAAAAAATAAAAAAAAAAATTGTGTGCGTGTGAGCCACACCATCAGTGAAAAATAAAAACATTTTTTTTAAAAAAAAAATTCAATTTTGATAAATATTTTTATTGCATTTTGTAAACAAAACCAGTAATAACAAATATTTATTTAAAAAAAACAAACATGAATATTGCAATGAAAACTTTTTTTTAAGTTATTGGGTTACAAAAAGTTTTTTTTTTTTTCATCTTAAACATAGCAGAAATGTTATCCTAACAGCTTATAAACTAATGTGCTCTAAAAATCTAAAGCCTATATTTACAAACCTATATAGAGTGGACATCCTAAATTCTAAAACTGTTCTGTTCAAAAACGTAAACAAAAGCAAAGATTATAAGTCTAGTGTGTTATAGTGTGTTATTATGATGTTAGAATGTAGAAGGCCAAAAATTGGGTGGACCACACATAGCTGATTGATAAACCATGGCGACTAGATTAGCATCATAAGGAAGAGGAGGCTGCAAACTGGGTGTCATGTTATGAATTGGCCATGTGGGGTATGTTGCTGTTAAGGGATCAGGCTGGTTATCAGTGGACACATTATTATAGTTGCTGTTATTTTGGGTTGCCATCTCCTGAAGGGTGTTTACCAACAGACAGAAACTACCTATCAGCTCAGGCATAGACACTTCCTGAGAAACAGAGCTCTGCTCTCTGGAGGGAAGACAAATAGGTGGGAGCCCCTGTTCCAACATATGAAGCTCTTCTCTCTCCACATCATCTATTATAGATGAAAAAAAATGTCATCAAGGACATCTACAGTAGCTCCTCTTTCTGTACCCTGCTCACCCTTTTTGGACAGGAAGTCTGGGATGGATGGTTTGTAAGAAGAAGGCCTAGCAACAGATGGGGATGGTCATTATCAAGACCTGGTCCCCCCAGTGGGTGTAGTCTGGGAGGTATTGGTTGGCATGTTGTCTGTGCTCACTATTCCATATTTCAGTTTGAAATTTAGGTAGGAAAAAAGTTTGCTACACAGAATCACAACACAGAATCACAAAACACAGAATCACTGGATGTCTTAGTGCATTCAGGCCAGATACGATCCATGAATTCCCAGACAGATTCTGGACAGATGAATCCTTTGCTTATGATAATCTTTGGTAATTCCTGGCAAAGGTGGGTGTTATAGCCAGACACTTGAAGGCTGTAACTTTGAACTGCTTTATAGAAAACATGTGAATGAAACCTTTCCACACTGCAGAAGATGATGGAGAAATCCCTTGAAGATCAGCACCTAGAGCATCTTTTTTCATGTTCTCTGAGGCCTCTTCTGACTGTGAAGAAAGATTCTCCATACTGTAGTCTTCCATTGTGACATTTAATGGTGATTTCAATGTTGTCCACTGGCTGAGATCCTTCTCATCTGCGGGTTGGGTTTTCCCCATGCAAATGAGACAATTCACATCCAGAAGGTGACTCTTATGTTTAGCCATGGTGTCAGTGCCTTTTGGCAGGATTTGCACAATCTTGGGGGCACCATGATGAATCAGACAGATCCTCCAGGGTAAACATCTGATCTGGTGTTGTACAGTATCTATTTCTATCAAACCTTTGTGTGTGAGTTTAGTCATCTGCCGCTTGTTGGGGAGCTCTTTTTCTGCTTTCTCAATGACACAATGTAAAACTTAAACTTTAAACTGAAATGTTGCATTCAATGCTCTGTTCCACTTGTTCACATATCTAAGTAATATGGTTAAGTGGACAGTGGGAACAATGGCAATTTGAAGGCCACTAACTAAGTCTGTTTTTTTTAATGTCCCTGTACAGGTTGGGAAATTCCTTTACAGAAGGTTTGCAAAGGATTATTTAAGTGAATTGTTTATTTGTTTTTAGAAAGCACTCTTCCTGATCCCCTTCTGGGATGAAAATCCACTCCTAGCCACAGAAGCAGGCGCAGATTTCTCAAGAAAGACACAATGTAAGGCCTAAATCAGGGGTAGCCATCCTTGGTCCTCAAAAGCTACTAACAGTTCATGCTTGCCAGACCACCTAGCTGGTGCACAGGTGTATTCATTACTCATCAATACATTTGGAAAGATCCGCAGATGGAGTTTATTATTACAGTTATTATTCTGTGATGAGACCTGCAAAACATGCACTTTTGGTAGCTCTCAGGGTTGGCTACCCCTGCCTTAAATCATAGATTTTAGCTTGAGGCCAATGACTAACTCTGTTTTTATTTAATTTCCCTGTACATGTTGGGAAGTGCTTTTTCATGTGGAAAGCACTACTAGAAGTCTTCCTGGTCCCCTTCTGGGATGAGAAAATCCACTCTCAGCAGCAGCCATGCTCAAGGATTATTCTGTGGCAAGGATTGATGTGAATGTATAAAACATTTTTTAAATGCCTCCTTCCCTCCCCTTCTCTCTCATAAATTTTCTAGAAATTAAATTCAATTTACTAACAATCAACCATTCCTGTCCCTGCCTTGCCTTCAACTGCATACATACTCCAACTCCCCTCAGACCTCTCTTGAATAATAAAAGTGTTTCCTGATGTGCCATGTTTGAAGTTGAACTGCCATGTGTTTGTGCCACCCACTGCTGCTGCTTAGGTTAGTCAGCCAGCTAGCTTGGTGCAAATCTTAGGCCTAACCTGGATGAAAACAATATAGTGAGCTGTGAGGTGGTCAAAATTGACTGGAAACTAGGGGTGAGCAGGTTCGGATTTCAGAAATCCGAACCCCCCCGAGCCCCCCCGATCCGAGGCCGATCCGAGTTAGGCTCAAATTTTCCCACCTGACTCGGATCTGAAATCGAGGCAAAACGTCATCATCCTGCCTTCCGGGTCTCGCTGGTTTTGGATTCTATATAATGTACCCGCGTTGGTGCCATTTTCTCACTCAGCTGTGGACAGTGAAGAGGGAGGGTGGGAGGTAGGGCTGGCTGGGCTGTGTAGTGTAGTGCAGTGTAGTGTTGTGTCCACTCCTCCAAAGTCCATAGGGGCTGGCTGTGTTGTGCTGTGCTGCTGTTGTCAATAGGGGCTGTGTCCACTCCTCCAAAGTCCATAGGGGCTGGCTGGACTGTGTTGTGCAGTCAGTTGTCCATAGGGGCTGTGTCCACTCCAAAGTCCTGTGCAGTGTCCCAGTCCTAAAGGGGTGCTGTAGTGTTGTCCAGGGGATGCTCTATCCATCAGGGGTGCTCCCCCCAAGTGCAAAAAAATAAATATTTTTTGTGTTTGTGAATTATGTGCGCAGTAGCCACACGTGCATCAACAAAGTAGCGCCAAGTGTGCGCCTGTGTCATAGGTAAAGGGCAGGCTGGCTTGACTGTTAAAGGGTGCTGTAACCCCCAAAGTGCACTCCAAACAAAATAAAAAAATATTTTCTGTGTTTGTGAATTGTGTGCACTGTGGCTGCACGTGCATCAACAAAGGAGCAGCGCCAAGCGTGCGCCTGTGTCCCATAAGTAAAGGACCGGCTGGCTTGTCTGTTAAAGGGTGCTGTAACCCCCAAAGGGCACTCCAAACAAAATAAAAAAATTATTATCTGTGTTTGTGAATTGTGTGCACTGTTGCTGCACGTGCATCAACAAAGGAGCAGCGCCAAGCGTGTGCCTATGGCCCATAAGTAAAGGGCTGGCTGGCTCATTTCTTAAAGGGTGGTGTAACCCACAAAGTGCACTAGTCTCCAACAAAAAAAAAATATTTTCTGTGTTTGTGTGCGCCTTAGCCACACATATCTATCAATATAACATAAATGGAGGACCAAACTTTCTCCGATAAAAATAAAATAGGGAAAGATCAAGAACTACTTCCTCCTAGTGCTGTTGCTGCTGCTGGGAGTTGTTCATCATCCCAGAGAGGAAGTAGGAACACCACTACTTTTACTAAACAATTGACCCTCCAACAGTCCTTAGCGAGGAGGATGAAGTACGACAGCAGTCATCCTGAAGCAAAACGTATAACTGAGGCCTTGACTGCTATGTTGGTGTTAGACGTGCGTCCGGTATCCGCCATTAGTGCAGTGGGATTTAGACAATTGATGGAGGTAGTGTGTCCCCGGTTCCAAATCCTGTCTAGATTCCACCTGCATCCTCAAAGCAGCAGTGACAAGCGTGCGTCTGTCTGTTAAAGGGTGGTGTAACCCTTAAAGTGCGCTCCACAAACAATAAAAAAATTCTTTTTTTTTCTGTCTTTGTGAATTGTGTGGGCTGTAGCCGCACCTGCATCCTCAAAGCAGCAGCGACAAGCGTGCGTCTGTCTGTTAAAGGGTGGTGTAACCCTCAAAGTGCGCTCCACAAACAATAAAAAAATTCTTCTTTTTTTTCTGTCTTTGTGAATTGTGTGGGCTGTAGCCGCACCTGCATCCTCAAAGCAGCAGCGCCAAGCATGCGTCTGTCTGTTAAAGGGTGGTGTAACCCTCAAAGTGCGCTCCACAAACAATAAAAAAATTCTTTTTTTTTCTGTCTTTGTGAATTGTGTGGGCTGTAGCCGCACCTGCATCCTCAAAGCAGCAGCGACAAGCGTGCGTCTGTCTGTTAAAGGGTGGTGTAACCCTCAAAGTGCGCTCCACAAAAATTAAAAAATTCTTTCTTTTCTGTCTTTGTGAATTGTGTGCACTGTAGCTGCACGTGCATCAACAAAGGAGCAGCGCCAAGCGTGCGCCTGTGTCCCATACATCTGTTAAAGGGTGGTGTAACCCCCAAAGTGCTCCAAAAAATAAAAAACAATTTTTTTTCTGTGTTTGTGACTTGTGTGCGATGTAGCCGCATGTGCATCAACACAGTAGCAGCGCCTAGCGTGCGCCTGTGTCATAAGTCAAGGGCCGGTTTGGACATCTGGTCCGGATTGAATGACGTGCCAACAATTTCTGACAAGTCTACTGTCACTGCATATGATACTGTCCTCAACGCAGCAGCGACAAGCGTGCATCTGTCTGTTAAAGGGTGGTGTTACCCACAAAGTGCGCTCCAGCAAAATAAAATAATCTTCTTTTTTTCTGTGTTTGTGTGTGAAATGTATGCGCAGTAGCCTCACCTGCATCCTCAAAGCAGCAGCGACAAGCATGCGCCTGTCTGTTAAAAGGTGGTGTAACCCTCAAAGTGCGCTCCACAAACAATAAAAAATTCTTCTTTTTTCTGTCTTTGTGAATTGTGTGGGCTGTAGCCGCACCTGCATCCTCAAAGCAGCAGCGACAAGCATGTGTCTGTCTGTTAAAGGATTACATCGGTGACAGCATCTAAGTAGGCATGTCAGACAGTCCGTACCTGTACTGGCAGGAAAAAGAGGCAATTTGGAGGCCCCTGCACAAACTGGCTCTATTTTACCTGAGTTGCCCCCCCTCCAGTGTGTACTCTGAAAGATTGTTTAGTGCAGCCGGGAACCTTGTCAGCGAAAGGCGTAGGAGGTTGCTTCCACAAAATGTGGAGAAGATGATGTTCATAAAAATGAATTATCAACTCTTCCAGGGAGACCAGCCTCCAGAACGTACAGAGGGACCTGTGGTTGTGGATTCCAGCGGGGACGAATTAATACTCTGTGAGGATGAGGATGTACACAACACTGAAGAGGGTGAGGAATCGGTGGATGAGGAGGATGAGGACGACATCTTGCCTCCGTAGAGCCAGTTTGTGCAGGGACAGATTAATTGCCAGCTTGTTTTGTGGGGGCCCAAACGAACCAATCATTTCACCCACAGTCGTGTGGCAGACCCTGGCGCTGAAATGATTGGTTTGTTAAAGTGTGCATGTCCTGTTTATACAACATAAGGGTGGGTGGGAGGGCCCAAGGACAATTCCATCTTGCACCTCTTTTTTTTCTTTGCATTATGTACTGTTTGGGGCCTAGTTTTTCAAACTGCAATCCTGTCTGCCACTGCAGTGTCACTCCTAGATGGACCACGTGTTTGTGCCGCCCACTCGTGTCGCTTAGCATAGTCATCCAGCTACCTCGGTGCAAGCTTTTGGACATAAAAACACTATTGTGAGGTGTGAGGTGTTCAGAATAGACTGGAAATGAGTGGAAATTAAGGTTATTGAGGTTAATAATATCATAGAAGCAGAAAAACCCACAAATTCTGTGATTTTAGCTGTTTTTATGCTTTTTTAAAAAAAAATACAGATCCAAAACACAAAACCCAGAACCCAAAACATGGAAGGGTGGTTTTGGCAAACTAATCCAGATCCAAAACACGAAGAAAGATCCAGATCCAAAACCAAAACACAAAACACGAAAATTGGCCGGTGCACACCCCTACTGGAAACGAGTATAAATAAATGTTATTCTGGTTAACAATACTGTAGGACCAAAAAAGGCCCATTTTATGTAATTTTAGCGGTTTTTATGATTTTTTTAAGAAAAAATCCAGATCCAAAACCAAAACCGAAAAACAAAACACAGAGGTGACGTTTTGGCAAACCAATCCAGATCTGAAACCAGGGGAGATCCAGATCCAAAACCAAAACACGGGGGTCAGTGCACATTTCTAATTTTTACTGAAATCAGCACCCAAAAAGCTATTGAAAAGTGGGACACTTTTGCAAACAAATGTTTCCATTTCAGACCTGTATCATTATAGGACATCCACTGAAAGGCAATATCTGATTGGTTCCTATGGTTGTAATGGCCATTTGCACCTTTTAGCCAGTAACCCCTTATAATGGTTAGGAGAAATCATATATATTTAGCCACCCAATAATATAAGTTTCTTAAATAGCTTTTATAATATTTTTTAACTGATCTATATTTTATCCTGCTCTTACTGTTGTACCACAAAGTGACCCAAATACAGTTATAGGAAATGCAAGAGCAGAAGTAAACAAAAAGAGTGCCTCATGGGTGATTAGCTGAAACATTATACCTCTAATTGCAATTCTTCCTTCAAAAGCTCAACAGCAAATGGCAAATCCATACCATTGACTAGCATTACCTCTACTGCATTTTGTTTCTTCAATCAACTTTTCCCCTTTGATCTAGAAAGCTTTTCTAGTGCCTTAAATGAGTTTCTCACACATGCAGGTATTTAATTGATTGGCTTGAT
Source organism: Taudactylus pleione (assembly GCA_031769625.1). Classification (NCBI taxonomy): domain Eukaryota; kingdom Metazoa; phylum Chordata; class Amphibia; order Anura; family Myobatrachidae; genus Taudactylus; species Taudactylus pleione. The sequence continues at coordinate 1,280,578 of JAUIMM010000787.1, read as the reverse complement.
CATGCTCTCCTGCAACTTTCTCTAAAAGTGTTGCTTTATCATTCTGGCTCCAATCTGTACTTACAGTATTAGTTATCTATGTCTATGATCATGCATGGCAGTTTATTGTTGTTGCATTTGGACACGACAAAGCTCTGTTGTATTGCCTGCAATAGATCAGTTCTGTGTTTTGTCCAATTATGGCTAAGAATATAGGAGTTAAAAACAATTCTTAAAATGCACTTGAGGTGTGGGGGTGGGGTACGTACAGTACAAACTAAAACATTAAAATCTTCTGGAGGTGTAATCCACATGATTTATCTCTATATATTTAAAATAAAGTTCCCGTTTTAGGGGTCTGTCTGCTCATTTGTTCTAATCTCTTGAACCACTGGAAAGATTTTGATGCGATTTTCACTATTCTATACAGCATTGCTCAAGGAAGGTTAAAGTGTATGAACTATTCATCTGTGACAAAGGGGAGCTGAGCAGTGACGATTTTAGTTGAAGCAAAGTCACACAAAAAAATCTTGCACCAAGCTGCTGTGTAGGAGCTGGCCAGGGTGCTGAAACAGCAAGAGAGCATCTGAATCTGAGGCTTGGAATGAAGCAAGTCACAGAAAAAACTGTTGTGTTGTGTGAGTCAGTGACTGCTGGTGCTGCAGGGCTGAGGGCTGCGCTCTGACTGGCTCTCAGAGACAGTGAGAACCAATCAGATATAGCAAAGCCCTGTTACTTAGCAGTAGCCCATAGAGGGGAGGGAGTAAGGGACTGAGCAGGGTCACGTCTGAGGCAGTGAATGAGAGACAGCCTCCAACAAACCAATGAAGATGCCTGATGCAGACACAGTAGCTAGGAAGGAGCAAGGGGAGGCATAACTATCAGGAATTAAATAAAAACACCATTAAATGATTTCCATTTGATAGTAGCAAACATCGGACCGCCACCATGAAATGGTAAAAACACTTCCATTGGAATAAAAACATTTATGGTTAGTAACCATTGAATTCTGATGTCCATCCCTACGCTGAACCTGCAGATGGACTCCGGCCACTCCTCTACTATGAAGTGAACCCTCTCCCGCTCAGCCACATGCTCTCGGTGAACAGGAGGTACCTCCCTTTGAAGTCAGCTTTGTTCTCGAACAGGGACACCACAGCAAGGAAGCTCCACAGGAAGCCCAGGAAATACAAGGTACATTATGCAAAGAGGACATTGCTCATCACCATGTTCAGCAGCTGGGGAGGGGCGCGCATGGAGGCTGCGGAAATATGCACAGATGCCCCAGCCCTGAGGATCTGCTGCTAATAATGCTTACAGTAGTTGCAATACAAATCTCTCATTCATGATCCTCCTGCCCTTCCCAGCACATCTCAGTGGCCGGGCACCAGCTGGCTGCAGGGCGGCAGCAGTGAGGGTTGTAGTGCCACTGGTGAGATGCAGGGGGTTGTGGCGAGATGCAGGGGACTGTGGTGACATGACATAGGTTGCTATGATATTCAGGAGGCTTTGGCGAGATGAAATTGCTCCCGGGCAAAGTCAAGGCAGGTCGCTAGTTCATTGATAAATTGTTGTTGCAATTGCCTACATAGTTATTTAGGGAAAGGCATGCAATAGTCATAGGAATAAATCGTCTGCTTTCACATAATTCTGTCATCAGAAAAATATTTCCATTTCTATTCAAGAAAAACTATGGCCTGAATCAGAGTAGGGTGCAATTGTACAGTCAGAAATCTGTTGATAGAAACTTGCGGCCTGATATCTGTGTTTCAGTCTCAATTGTTCAGAATGACGTGGCTGCATAAAGATAGCCACAAGTGTATCAGTACCATAATTCAGCGGAGACAGTCCCTATTTGAGAGCTCTGTCTCACTATCACTATCACTATTGGAACTGAATTGTCCCGATCGTTGGCAAATTGGGGAGGTCCTATCACTAGTGCTTGCCAAAAAAGAAGAAGGAATGATAGTAGTGGGATTAGAGAGATAAAGGATAGCATACGGCTTTATATGGGTATCGGTATGAAATAGCGCCGGATGCATGTCCCCTGTAAGTGCTTAAACCTAACCCCCCCTTCCCCGCAGCCTAAACCTAACCTCCCCCTGGGAGTGCCTAACCCTAACCCCCCCTACCTCTAGCCTAACCCTCCCGGGGGGTGCCTAACCTTAAGTCCCCCCCGGGAGCCCCTGTCCGCGCCCGGCTTACCTTCGACCGGGATGCCGGGCGTCGGTCAAATGACAGGCATCGGGATTTTGACGCCTGTCATTAGACCCCTGTCGGGATTAGACAGTCGGGATGCCGACGATCGGCATTTAGACCGTCGGCATCCCGTCTGCATACCCTTTATATGCCCCCTTCATGTCTCAGACACGCATGATGAAATTAACAACTTACTTGTGAGAATCAGCAAAGCTCATGTACAAGTACAGATTTTATAATAGGCTGCTCCAACTATAAATAAAGAACTGCAATTGTTCAGATTTGGAGCTGCACAATTTATCTATTTACTTGTAAGCCTGTCCCTATTGCAGCTTGTATAGTTTATCTTTCAGCCTAAAACACATCATCAGGTAGAGATGTTGCCATAGCAACCAATCAGTGCCTGGCTATCATTTTTTAGAATGTACTTGATAATAAGATCTGATTGGCTGCTCTGGAAAACTTCTCCACTTGCCCTCTTTAGAAAATTTGATACATCTCCTTAACTTGTTCCAGCAAGAGCTGGAGATATAAAAGTTATAGTATGACAAATATGGGCAATATTTGTCCATTTCTTTAAGAAGATTTAACCGATACTGTTTAAAAAGTACAATCAACGTTTCAATGCATCTTTTGTTCACATAAAGGAGCTAATCTGTGTTTCGAAGTAGTTTTTACTTCAAACAATATGGAGGAAGAGGGTGACTATGAGGGGTGTATAGGAGAAAAGGTTCCCTTTGCTTAATGACGTCTTATAAAAAAATGTTTAGACTTTTCAGCAGCGGTGGCTCCTACCCTTTTTGATGAGGGGGGCTGCCGCCGCTGAAAACGACAGGCTAGGTCACTTACCGCTGGGTCCCAGCACCAGCGCAATCGTTCTGTCAGGCGCCAGGACCGGCGCATGCACACTAGCGGCAGGGAGCCACCGGCATCCAAAGGGCTGCATCGTCTGCAACCCCTTGGAGCCAGTTAGGGCTGGTGGAAGGGCACAGTAGCGGCTTCCTCCTGGAAGCCGCTCTCTGCTAACAGCAGCCTGCAGTGGCAGTCTCAGGGGAAGGAGACACCTCCCCCTGGTGCTGCCTGTCATATAAGTGACTGGCAGGTGGCGCTTCCAATAGGAAGCCACTGCCAGTCACAGTGTAGAGAGTGCAGTCACGGACTGCACTGACTACACTGAGGTGGTGGATTTTGCTGGGGGGGCTGCAGCAAAATCCGCCATTGCTTTTAAATGTATTAAATGTTCAGCACCCTTTAATATTCCATGTACGGCAACAAAAGACCAAAAAGGATTGTGTCTTCTGAAATGATTCTACACCACAGTATGGGCCTGACAAATGCAGCCACATCCATCTCTGCGACTTTATACAGATGATGCTACAATGCCCTTCCCTGGCAAATGTAGCATTCCCCACTGCCAGAGCCCATATAGTCTGAAATACCGCTTGGTGCGTCTTTAGACGTACTTTACCATCGAAACTTGCACCAGCAGTAGGGCAGGTGCATATTATCCACCTGAATACGGCCTCCTAGGCGAATGATTCTGTGTCTATGAAGCCTGTGACACTACTGCAACACTCCCATAAGACGTAACATCTCCGTGCATCTGTTTAGCTACCTCCCTGTTACTTCCCAGTAACTGGCCAGGAAGACCCCATTTATTTCTGCTACCGTGCATCTAACTTTGTACTGTGACTCTTTGTACAAACAAAATCGGAAGACATGTGCCGTACGATTCAGACGTATGGGCAGATGAAAAACCATCGATCCACTGCATCCTAAATTGCCGCTGCGTCTGAGTCACAATCAGGCCCTATATGAGTAGGAAAGATATATTTCAGAACTCACACAATAGACGGGATTAAGTTTTCGGAGGTTCGGCCGCTTACCACATATGCACCAAGCTCCGGAATGCGATACAATTTTGTAAATATAATTAACCCTAAAGTGCTTGAAAAACATTTGCTGGTTACACACCTGAGCAATGGATCGGCCGGCCACCCGATGGGCCAACCAATCCACCGATTTGGTAAGTGTTCTGCACGATTTGGATATTGCCCATACACACTTACCAATACGCCACCGACATGGCTGGCCACAGGAACCAGTAGTGACGTCATTGTCTGCGGTTTGTCGGCTGTACAGACAGCCAGATGTACCGATATATCTGCAAGATATACAGTATTGGCATCAGCTGTGCTGCACACCTATCAAAATAGGTCTGTGAATGACTTCTGTACACTCCGATGCAATTTGCAATTTGTTGTTCTTCAGCTGAATGAATGACAAATCATATAGTGCACAGGTTCTCAAACTCAGTGCATGTTTTCCATGTCTCTTCACAGAATCACAAGTGAAATAATTATCTCCATCAGTGGAACTTTTAAAATGTGCCAGTGAGTAATGACTACACCTGTGCACCAGCTGGGTGACCTGCAAAATGTGAACTGTGCGGGGTCCTGCGGACCGGGTTTGTAAACCTCTGATATAGTGTATACCAGTGTTGGCTAACCTTGACACTCTATCTGTTATGGAACTACATAACCCAGCATGCACGTCTACAGTTTTGCTATTAGGGCATGCTAAAACTGTGGCAGGGCATGCTGGGATATATAGTTCCACAACAGCTGGAGTGTCAAGGTTAGCCAACACTGGTGTATACCCAGCATAATTCCTTCAATAATTGTACATGTATGCTTGGTTGCAGAATCATACATTTCATCCTTCTGATAGAATAAAAGAATGGTTGCAGGAGGTAACATTACTAAAAACAAACATTGAGTCATTATTTAAACAAATTATAAGTTGTACATCAAGACACGGAAGAGATTTTTGCAGATTTTTCTTCTTTCTTGTGTGTTGCATATATTTAGCAACTTCCTCATTTCCCTAATGGGCGGTTTTCTATTGCTGACTAATGGTCCATGAAAGAATACAAGAGAGATTTTAATGAACAGGCTTTTGGAAGAGACTGGAACACATTTACAACTGCTAATGAAAGTTACATCTATCTGTAAAACACTGGAAAAGTCTTAACATTGTGCTTCCTGTCTGAATTTTGTTTGTTTTTGCTTTATACTGGTATTCACTAGAGATGTGCGCCGACTCACGTGTTTTGGTTTTGGACCTGGATCTCCCCTGGTTTTGGATCTGGATTGGTTTTGACAAAGCCTCACCTCCATGTTTTGTTTTTCGGTTTTGGTTTTGGATCTGGATTTTTTCTTTAAAAAATCATAAAAACAGCTAAAATCACATAAAATGGGCCTGTTTTTGTTCCTACAGTATTATTAACCTCAAAAACATTTATTTCCACTCGTTTCCAGTCAATTTTGACCACCTCACAGCTCACTATATTGTTTTCATCCAGTTTAGGCCCAAAATTTGCACCAAGCTAGCTGGCTGACTAAGCTAAGCGGCAGCAGTGGGTGGCACAAACACGTGGCAGTTCAACTTCCAACATGGCACATCAGGAAACAAATGTTTTTATTATTCAAGAGAGGCCTGAGGGAGTTGGAGTATGTATGTAGCTGAAGGCAGGGCAGGGACAGGAAGGGTTGATTGTTAGTAAATTTAATTTCATTTTTTGATTTCAAAGACAATTCATGAGGTACAAGGGGAGGGGAGGAGACATTTACAAAAAAATATTTGACACATTCACATCAGTCCTTGCCCCAGAAGAATCCTTGAGGGCCATGCCTGCTGCTGCTGCTGCTGCTGACAGTGGATTTTCTCATCCCAGAAGAGGACCAGGAATACTTCTAGTAGTGCTTTCCACATGAAAAAGCATTTCCCAAACTGTACAGGGACATAAAAAAACATAGTTAGTTAGTGGCCTCAAAATGCCACTTAACCAGCACAGACATGTGGACAAGCATAAGATCTATGATTTAAGGCAGGGGTAGCCAACCCTGGTCCTCCATAGCTACCAACAGTGCATGTTTTCCAGGTCTGCTCACAGAATCACAAGTGTAATTAATTTAAATTATTTTCAAATGTGTTGGTGAGTAATGAATACATCTGTGCACCAGCTAGGTGGTCTGGAAAACATGAACTGTTAGTAGTTGGCTACCCCTGATTTAAGGCCTTACATTGTGTCTTTCTTGAGAATCCTGCACCTGCGTCTGCGGCTAGGAGTGGATTTTCATCCCAGAAGGGGACCAGGAAGAGTGCTTTCCAAAAACATTTGACTGTTAAATAATCCTTTGCAAACCTTCCAAGAAAAACATTTCTCAACCTGTACAGGGACATTAAAAAATATATAGTTAGTTAATGGCATTCAGTTCAAACTGCCATTGTACCCACTGTCCACTTAACCGGAGCAGATATTGTGGACAAGTGGAACAGAGTAGCAAATGCAACATTTAAGATTCAAGGTTTATGTCTTACGTTGTGTCCTGAGCACCATGCCTGCTGCTGGGAGTGGATTTTCATCCCAGAAGGGATGAAGACATTGTTGTTTCTTCCTAACGGATACAGATCTGAAGAGATGTAAATAACTACTGACAGGAAAAAGAGGCAATTTGGAGGCCCTTACAAAAAACTGCCTTTGCTTTACTTGAGCTGCCCACCTTTCAGTGTGTACTCAGAAAGAGTTTTCAGCACAGCCGGGAACCTTGTCAGTAATCGGCCTGAGACTACTTCCCCAAAATGTGGAAAAGATGATGCCCATCAAAATGAACTACAAATTCTATGAGAAAGACCTTTACCGTCAAATACATTCAAAAATTACAGAGGCACCTGTAATGGTGGATTCCAGCGGGAATAAATTAATTTTGTGTGAAGAGGTTGATGTATACATCACCCCAGATTATACCAGCACCCAAGCCTATATCATCATCCCATCCTGTGTTGTGTATAAATTATAGCTGCGCTCCCTGTTAAATTGGGGATTCATTGTCCAATTTAGTGGATGTGTGCTTCATTTTAGTCCATATCATCATCACCCCCCCATACACATCTTCTGACCTGGGCTACAGGAAGAGCAGCTGCACTCTGGAATAAGGTTGCATGGAGTTGCCCATCTGCCTCGCTGAAATTCAGGTAGAGGGGCGATGGGTAGGGACTGGGAGTAGGGACACTATAATCAGAGAACACAGTTTTATCTGCTTTATTCCATTTTTTAAACCATATTCTCTAATTTCACCTTTGTTTATGCAGATCTCAGTAGAGGCGTTTTGTGATGCCATACACACACACACACAAAAAAAAACAGATTGATTGATTGAATTAATACATTTTTGGGGGGCACTTGGGAGGGAAAGCACCCGAACGAGGCAGCAGCCTCTTGATAAACGACACAGGCAGCACAGCACACCGGCGCACCTACATTGCTGATAAATGTGGCTAATGCGCACACACAAATAAATTGTTTTATTTTCACACTGGTGGTGTGGCAGGCTAACACGCACACACAAAAAATAGTTTTTATTTTTTTTACACTGTGGGGTTAAGAAGAGCACCCCTGATGTACAGAGCACCCCCTGGACAACACAGCAGAACAGCCAGCCAGCCCCTATGGATAACAACCAGCCAGCTCCTATGGACAACAGCCAGCCAGCCCCTATGGACAACAGCCAGCCCCACAATTAATTTATTATGCACAACAGCAGCGCAGCACAGCTCCCAGCTCCCTCCCTCTTCACTCTCCACAGCCGGAATGAAAAATAGCGACGATTGCGGAAACTTTATACAATCCAAAACCCGCGAGAATCCGACAGCAGGATGATGATGTTTTGCCTCGTTTTGAGATCCGAGTCAGGTGGGAAAACCCGAGCCGACTCGGATCTGACTCAGATCCCTTAAGTTTTTGTGGGTTCGGATCTCTGAGATCCAAACCCGCTCATCTCTAGTATTCACACATCTCTTAGTTTAGTTATGTTTTTTTCAGTACTTTCATTGCTAGTACAGTACATAGTTTTTATGCCTAAAACAATTTGAGTTAAGCTGGCAACTCTGTATATAATGCAGCATATCTGGCACCAAAACAGCATGATACCGCTAATAAACTGATGGTAATATTGCAGCTTTTTTAAGGGGGGGGCATGACTGTAAATCTAGTTACAAGATGACTGATGTTGTCTTCTGTGTGCTGTACTCTTCTAACTCTGGGTTTCTCATTCAGACCCGCTCAAAAGCGCTTGAGCGCTCGCAAGCGGGTCAATATTTGGCTGTGTGCACGCGCAGCGGTTGCACTGCGTGTGTGCAAGCCCCGGAGCGAGAGAGAAATTCTCTCGCTCCGGGGCTCACTACAAAAGGGGCGGCTGTCGATGTTGATCGACAGCTCGTCCAGTTTGGATACGTGTGGGGGGTGGCTTCCCAAATGAAGGCGTTCCCCAGCGAAATTCTGCTGTTTGTGGGCGGCCCCACTGACATCACCAGTGATTTCAGTGGGAGAGCTTCCGGCTCTATTAGAGCTGAAAACTCTCTGGGGCTTGCGGCAGATGAGACCCTACCACAAGGGTCTTGTCGCAAGCCCCGATGGTCGCGATGGTCTTGACCATCATCCTGGCCGCTCGTTAAAGCTGTGGGTGGTAACCTACAGCCTAGCGAGCGGCTAGGAGGCCGGAAATTTTTTTAGATGTGGCTGCCCTCATTCAGAGCGAGCATTCGCATTTTGCGAGCGCCTCTGAATGAGGTCCTCTATGTGGTCAAAAGGTACACGACTGTTTGGATGCTATTTAATTCTGTTACCCACATAAATACCTTGTCTCTCCGGACAAATGGTGGGATTAGACAATGTGTGGTTAGCTGAGCCTACAGTACTAAGGAGTTGCATCAGACTTTCATTGCTGGAACTATCTATCTTCATACTGAAATCAAAGTTGCTAAACCAACCAACACGTTTGAAACACTAAAACGCATAGGGACTGATGCAGAGTCATCCAGTCGCATATCATATCTTCTGTGAATCACAGAAAATGAGCACATGCAAACAATGCATATGCACCTTCATGGAGGATATAAGAGAGCCTGTTTCACTGTATGCTGGGCTGTCTCCATCCATGAAATGGGCATTTCTGGTTTGCAACTGGGTGGTTACTGTGCTGACACATGGTACAGATTCATCTCATGGGAGTGTCATGGGTGTTTAGTTCGACTTCCAAGCTAGTTTGAGGCATCAGAATAGAGAACTGATGGCTGCAGACAGGAAAACAGTGTGCGGCGCGACCATAGGCATGATGAAGGAAGGATACTCGTGTAGACAAATGGACACTCACATTAGCATAAAGTAGTAAATCTGGCCGCCGCAAACATCTGCACTTGCAGACTATTTGTGTCTGACTCAGAATCTTGACCCATATGTTTAGGTATCAATATATATTGTAACGGTTAATCTAATTATGATGCCCCGCTTGGCTCCTGCTTCAAATAGCTGACAGATATGTGGAGGTGCAAATGATATGGGACAGGTATGTGGAGGTGTAAACGATGTAGGACAGGTATGTGGAGGTGTAAATGATGTAGGACAGGTATATGGAGGTGTAAGTGATGCAGGATCGGTATGTGGAGGTGTAAACAATGTGAGACAGGTACGGGGAGGTGTAAATTATGTGGGACAGATACGGTGAGGTGTAATGATGTGGGATAGGTACGGGGAGGTGTAAATTATGTGGGACAGGTACGGGGAGGTGTAATGATGTGGGACAGGTACGGGGAGGTGTAAATGATGTGGGACAGGTACGGGGAGGTGTAAATGATGTGGGACAGGTATGTGGAGGTGTAAATGATGTGGGACATGTATGTGGAGGTGTAAATGAAGTGGGACAGGTATGTGGAGGTGTAAATGATGCGGGACAGGTATGTGGAGGTATAAATTATGTGTGACAGGTATGTGGAGGAGTAAATGATGCAGGACAGGTATGTGGAGGTGTAAATGATGTGGGACAGCTATGTAGAGTAGTAAATAATGTGGGACAGGTATGTGGAGGTGTAAATGATGCGGGACAGGTATGTGGAGGTGTAAATGATGTGGGACAGGTATGTAGAGGTGTAATGATGTGGGAAAGGTATGTGGAGGTGTAATGATGTGGGACAGGTACGGTGAGGTGTAAATTATGTGGGACAGGTACGGGGAGGTATAAATTATGTGGGGACAGGTATGTGGAGGTGTAAATCATGTGGGGACAGGTATGTGGAGGTGTAAATTATGTGGGATGGGTATGTGGAGGTGTAAACAATGTGAGACAGGTACGGGGAGGTGTAAATTATGTTGGACAGGTACGGGGAGGTGTAAATGATGCGGGACAGGTATGTGGAGGTGTAATGATGTGGGACAGGTACGGGGAGGTGTAAATGATGCGGGACAGGTATGTGGAAGTGTAATGATGTGGGACAGGTATGTGGAGGTGTAAATGATGCGGGACAGGTATGTGGAGGTGTAATGATGTGGGACAGGTATGTGGAGGTGTAAGTGATATGGGACAGGTATGTGGAGGTGTAATGATGTGGATCAGGTATGGGCAGGTGTAAATGATGTGGGACAGGTACGGGGAGGTTTTTTAAATGATGTGGGACAGGTATGTGGAGGTGTAAATGATGTAGGACAGGTATGTGGAGGTGTAAATGATGCGGGACAGGTATGTGGAGGTGTAAATGATGTGGGACAGGTATGTGGAGGTGTAAATGATGTAGGACAGGTATGTGGAGGTGTGACTAATGTGGGACAGGTATGTGGAGGTGTAAATGATGCGGGACAGGTATGTGGAGGTGTAAATGATGCGGAACAGGTATGTAGAGGTGTAATGATGTGGGACAGGTATGTGGAGGTGTAAGTGATATGGGACAGGTATGTGGAGGTGTAATGATGTGGATCAGGTATGGGCAGGTGTAAATTATGTGGGACAGGTACGGGGAGGTTTTTTAAATGATGTGGGACAGGTATGTGGAGGTGTAAATGATGTAGGACAGGTATGTGGAGGTGTAAATAATGTGGGACAGGTATGTGGAGGTGTAAATGATGCAGGACAGGTATGTGGAGGTGTAAATGATGTGGGACAGGTATGTAGAGGTGTAATGATGTGGGACAGGTATGTGGAGGTGAAATGACGTGGGACAGGTACGGTGAGGTGTAAATTATGTGGGATAGGTACGGGGAGGTATAAATTATGTGGGGACTGGTATGTGGAGGTGTAAATCATGTGGGGACAGGTATGTGGAGGTGTACATTATGAAGGACAGGTATGTGGAGGTGTAAACAATGTGAGACAGGTACGGGGAGGTGTAAATTATGTGGGACAGGTACAGGGAGGTGTAAATGATGCGGGACATGTATGTGGAGGTGTAAGTGATGTGGGACAGGTATGTGGAGGTGTAATGATGTGGGACAGGTACGGGCAGGTGTAAATGATGTGGGACAGGTACGGGGAGGTTTTTTAAATGATGTGGGACAGGTATGTGGAGGTGTAAATGATGCGGGACAGGTATGCGGAGGTGTAATTATGTGGGGCAGCTACGGGGATGTGTAAATGATATGGGACAGGTACGGGGAGGTGGAAATGATGTGGGACAGGTATGTGGAGGTGTAATGATGTGGGACAGGTACAGGCAGGTGTAAATGATGTGGGACAGATACGGGGAGGTTTTTTAAATTATGCGGGACAGGTATGTGGAGGTGTAATGATGTGGGGCAGCTACGGGGAGGTGTAAATTATGTGGGACAGGTACGGGGAGGTGTACATGATGTGGGACGGGTATGTGTAGGTGTAAATGATGCTGGACAGGTATGTGGAGGTGTAATGATGTGGGACAGGTATGTGGAAGTGTAAGTGATATGGGACAGGTATGTGGAGGTGTACTGATGTGGATCAGGTATGGGCAGGTGTAAATGATGTGGGACAGGTATGGGGAGGTTTTTTTAAATGATGTGGGACAGGTATGTGGAGGTGTAAATGATGTAGGACAGGTACGGGGAGGTGTAAATGATGTGGGACTGGTATGTGGAGGTGTAAATGATGTGGGACAGGTATGTGGAGGTGTAATGATGTGGGACAGGTATGTGGAGGTGAAAGTGATGTGGGACAGGTATGTGGAGGTGTAATGATGTAGGACAGGTATGGGCAGGTGTAAATGATGTGGGACAGGTACGGGGAGGTTTTTTAAATGATGTGGGACAGGTATGTGGAGGTGTAAATGATGTAGGATAGGTGTGTGGAGGTGTAAATTATGTGGGACAGGTATGTGGAGGTGTAAATTATGTGATACAGGTAAAGTACATGGAGGTGTAAGTGATGTGGGACAGGCATAGGGAGGTGTTAGTGATGTGGTACAGGTACACAGAGGTGTTGGATTGATGGGAGAGGGTTATTTGAAGTTGCAGATGAGAGGTAAAACTATTTATTCCAATTTTTTGCAAACTTGTATAAAATCACTATAAAGGCACTTCCTGTACCCCAAAATGCTGGAAAGACTTTAATTTGATTAAAACACTTTCTTGCTATCATTTTTCAAGTGCAAAAATCAACTATTTGACACCTTTTAAAAACCTCCAGTACTTTCCTTATGGCCACTAACAGCCTTCTATATGGTCCTGCTATATCAGTCGTCATTTTTTTAAGGGCTCCAGGGTGTTTTCCCCACAATTTCATGCACTTTTCCCAGGTCACATATCTAGAACCCTTGCTGCAACTACTACAATGCGATGTGTGTGAGTTTCATTAAACAAAGTCACTTTTGCAAACTCGCACCTAATAGGATACAGCCCTAAGTGTTTAAAATGATTCATGTTTCCCTTTAGTGACTCACCGTCCATTTTACTGTAACTGTACTTAACTACTTACAGTGACTTCATGCATTTTCTTACAAGAAATCCTTGTTACGCATTGTTTGAAAGTGTAAATGTGAAATGAGTGAATCAGTTACTGTATTCAAATACATCTCAGCAAAGAATCTGGACACTCTCCAGATGGGTATATTTTGAGGTATAATTGTATAAACAATGAGAAAAGCTCAATATGTTTTTATTTACATGTTATCGCTGGCAAGTGTATAACTGCCAAGAGATCCAAAATGTTCTTGTGCTGCAATATCGTTGTTTTGTGCTATATGTAAAATAATCTGTTTCCTGGCAATCATTTTCAATTAATTTTTTGGTACCGGTTTCCTAAGTGGAACAGAATATAACCTATTTTAGCATCACACTATCCTGCCAACTTCCCTTCTTATGTAAATTACTAATCCCTTTTCCATACTACTAAATAATTCCTTTGTAGAGAACAAGAATTCTACCTCACTGCACAACAGAGATAAGAGTTACACAATTGTAACTTTTTTTTGGAAACCTCTGATTTTTTTTTATTACAATAAATAATTTATTTTAAATGTTGTCAAGCAAAATTAGCACTTCTATGCTGTGTCTGTCGTTACTGACAAAGGATGAAACAATTAGCGTGGGTTAAATGTCAATGTCAGAATTTAGAAGCGTGATAATAAATCTGGCATACATACAATCGCTTTGTACGTGCATGTTACCAAAGATAAAGATAGCCGCCGATACAGTATGTACTACAAAAATAATCAGTCTGCACCTATATGTGTCTCTTATTTTGAATGTGTTATCTAAAGTAATATAAGCAGTGGCCATTTATCCCACAAGCAAGCCTTCTTATTGACACTGAAAGTTCTTTATGATAGCATCACTGATTCCTGGCACTTTTATGTCATCATTGATAGACACTATCACTGCGATGACTAAATACAGCCTGGCATAAATACTGAAATGATTGACTATATATTCTGTATATAAAATTCATTGGTCTACTAGTTTGTTTTGTCTGTATGTCCGGTTATACAATCGGACACCCCTGCACAGATTGGGATGAAACCAACGTGAGGTAATCCAGTTGGATCTTGGACAGGTTTTGGTGGAGTTAGGGTCCCAATCGGACCTCCCGTTGGTGTACGCTGGGCAGAACTTTGACCAGGGAGCCTATTCTGAGCCTTCCACTGGATGGATTTGGACGAAAAAACTTCACAGTGTTAACATTGGATCCAAGAAGTGGATTTAGATGAAAACTTCACAGACGGGTGGTAATGGCCTGGGATGCCTAATGGAGTGGTTGGGGTCCCGTTCAGATCTCACGATGGAGTGTGCTGGGCAGAATTTTGCCCAGGGGAGCCTGTTCTGGGCCTTCCACAGGATGGATTTGGACGATCAAAATCAAGATTGGGATACTACAATTGCTTCTGTGACCTTTTACATTCTTGATATCATCCATCACTACGAGCTGCTTTTGCATTCTCCCTGACAGTAGTGTGAAACCACTAACCGAATATACATATGTGGCTTAAGGAGGTGCTAATAACGGCAGCGAGAGGCTATTAGAAGCCAGGATCTTCATATGCTAAGGGCCTGATTCAGAGCCGCTTGTAAGCGGCCGCTCGTTCGCTCCGAGTGAAATTTGCCCAACTGCGCATGCGTACGGATCGTTATATGCATGTGTGAACCAGTCAGTGCGGTCGAAATTCATGTGCTCGCAAAATAGCGAATGCCTGATAATTTGAGTGACAGAAAGAGGCGTATGTGGGTGGTAACAGGGGAAGGTGCTTGAAAACGGGGAGTGGAGATCCGATCGCAGGCGTGCTTAAAGGTCAAAACGGGCGTTTTATGGGTGTACATAATTAAAACAGCAGCGTCATTGACCACGTCACTGGGTTATTTAATAGCCAGAACTGCTCACAAATTGTGGTAGCAAAAACCAACCACAAGAATAGCGAGCAGCTCATACCCTGGTCGATGTACTCGATTAATCTAATAAATAGCGGACATGACGTAGGATGCAAGCGGCCAGGGAGCGTAGTTTCCCAAAAAACGACCGCAAGTTTTGTTCGCTCTTTCAGACCTAGAGGCGTGAACAGACCGCAAAGAGCGAACGGTTCATTTCAATAGCCACCCCTATTTTCTGGACGAGCGAGCACTAATTGCGTCCGGCTCTGAATCAGGCCCTAAGACAGCAGCTGACCGTGGTCTACACACAGCGTGATGAGCTGGAACCCGGCGCCGCTGTACCTTCCAACAGGTGAGCCGTTTGCTAGCTATACTCCGACCAGCCAATTTTCACCTGTCTGAGGGGTGCCAACTGATTCAAGTTGCTAGCTTGGCTGTGACCAGACCACCATTATCGTCATGCTTATTCACAGCTAAAACACGAACTACTGACTTTGTTTATATATTGCTACAACTTTTAGAGGATACATAGTGGTTGTGCTGTGGAAGGGTTAACGTGGCGCACTACAAGAACATTTTTGCCGGAGTCAGCAGAACATACTGCGGGAAGATATTTGTGAACACAACAGTTATACTATGGGTATTTCCCTGGAAGCAATACTATTAAATTAAAATACACTGTTGGAATTATTGCGGCTAAAAAGTGGATATTTTTAGTGAGAATAATCAAGCTCATTTACTAAGTACTGCAATTGGAATTAAGGTGGCCACAGAGCATATCATTTAATCCTTGAGATTGCACAGTGGACTGAGAAATCATTTTTTTATTCCCTATTGGATGATTGTCTATTTGTATAAAAAACATTGGGCCTGATTCAGAGCCGGACGCAATTAGCGCTCGCTCATCCTGAAAATAGTGGTGGCTATTCAAATGAACCGTTCGCTGTTTGCGGTCTGTTCACGCCTCTAGGCCTGAACGAGCGAACAAACCTTGCGGTCGTTTTTTGGGAAACTACGCCCCCTGGCCGCTCGCATCCTACGTCATGTCCACTATTTATTAGATTAATCGAGTACATCGAACAGGGTATGAGCTGCTCGCTATTCTTGTGGTTGGTTTTTGCTACCACAATTTTGCGAGCAGTTCTGGCTTAAAAAAAACCCAGTGACGTGGTCAATGACGCTGCTGTTTTAAATATGCACACCCATAAAACGCCCATTTTGACCTTTAAGCACGCCTGCGATCGGATCTCCACTCCCCGTTTTCAAGCACCTTCCCCTGTTACCACCCACATACGCCTCATCCTGTCACTCAAATTAGGAGGCATTCGCTATTTTGCGAGCACATGAATTTTGGCCGCACTGACTGGTTCGCGCATGCGTATAATGATCCGTACGCATGCGCAGTTGGGCAAACATCGCTCGGAGCGAACGAGCTGCCGCTTACGAGTGGCTCTGAATCAGTCCCATTATTATATGTGATAGATACCTACAGGTAGCAATTTGCTAGTTAATGCTATTATACCTGATACATTTTATAATTTTACAGTTGTCTTTGTGAATAAATACAGTGTAACATTTAAAGAATCCTTGTGTTTTTTGGATCACTAAATTATATTATTTTAGCAATATCGATGCAAGTGTTGTTTTCTCTATATATGTGTCAGATATGCAACTGACACTTAGGGGTCTATTTACTAAGACTCCACATATCGTTTATAGTTTTTTTCAACAAACTTTATTTACAAACGACCAAACTGACACAACTCAAGTAGGCAGTATCAGCGCTGGAGAAGACACCCAACGGTAAGTGACCTCTCCCCTTAGGGGTCTATGGCAGCGCTAAGTCCCCCAGTGCAGTGCAATATTGCGATATTGTAGCCTGCACTTAGCGCTGGCAGGCTGCAGGCAGAGAAAATACCTTTAGTACAAACCGTGTTTCCCCAATAATAAGACCTACCCTGAAAATAAGCCCTACCCTTACTTTTGAAAAATGGTCCAAATAAGCCTTACCCCTAAAAATAAGCCCTAACAAAATCCCCATTTTGTCCAGTCCCTGCACTACACTAAAATGCCCCCAGCTCCGCCCCCCACATGAAATGGATGCCGTTGTTAAAGATTTAACAGTGGCATCCAATCATAGCTGCCTCTTCTCACTCTCTCACAGTGAGCATGCGGCAGCTGGCGTGCGTGGCAGCGTCATTTACAGCAGCGCCGCGGAGGAGAGTAGAGAAGATTGGGGCCACTTCTTCTGCAGGAAATGGAGGTGCAAGAAATCCAGGTCGGAATTCGGGGTATGGACACTTATGATGATGTTGTTGAAGAAGATGACATGACCATTTTTGAATAAAGGTAGATTTTTTTGTTCACACTTACCTGTTTATTGAAATTGCTGTCAATGTTAGTTAAAATAAGCCCTACACCGAAAATAAGCCCTATGGAGTTTTTGTGACCAAAAAAAAGACAGTGGGCCTGATTCAGAGCTGGACGCTATTTGCGCTCGCTCGTTCAGAAAAAGGGGCCGGATATTTAAATAGAGCGCTCGCTCTTTGCGGTCTGTTGACGCCTCTATGTCTGAGCGAGCGAACGAAATATGCACTCGCTATTTTGTAAAAACGCCCCCTGGCCGTTCGTATCATATGTCATCTCTGCTATTTATTAGGTTAATCGAGTACATCGAAAGGCATCTGAACTGCTCGCAGTGCTTGTGGTTGGATTTTCCTACCGCAATCATGCAAACAGTTCAGGCTAAGAGACAACCAAGTGGCGTGGCCGATGACGCTGCTTTGTTAATTATGCACACCCTTAAAACGCCCGTTTTGACCGTTTGGCACGCCTGCGTTCGGATCTCCACTCCCCGTTTTCAAGCACCTTCCCCTGTTACCACCCACAAATGCCTCATCCTGTCACTCAAATTAGCAGGCACTCGCTATTTTGCGAACACACGATTTCCGACCGCAATGACTGGTTGGCGCATGCGCATTACGACCCATATGCATGCGCAGATGTGCGAACATCGCTCAGAGCGAACGAGCGGCCGCTTACGAGCGGCTCTGAATCAGGCCCAGTGTCTTATTATTGGGGAAACATGGTACTGAGAAGCGGTATGTACAGGGATTTTCTCTGCCTTTAGCATTTTTCCCCCTTTTCTCCCCTTAGTAAATAGAACCCTTAGTCCAGCTGCATTGCTCTAAATTAGTTATACAGAACTTTCCAAGTTACAACATAAGTGGGTTTTCATTTTTATTTAGCATATACGTAGCTCCAAATTATTAAAATATATTTTTATATACTCCTAAGCGCCAGGAATATTGAAACAATCAGGTCACACTGATTTGCCTCAATACCAATTAGTTTTAAAACATCTTTTTAACGAATGTGGTAAATGTTTATACGTCTTATCTCCTCCTTGTATTTCTTGATCTGGCCGGATAAAACTTCATCCACTTTCTCAACCTTCTGTAGATTTTATATCTCAATATTTTTGTCTAATTGCTAAAATACTACACTATTGGTGGCCTTTTGGTGTTTTTATTCAGCGCCGTCACTTGGTTTGGTGTCAACCAATGGGCCTACTACTCACTCATCAGCTTAAAGGAGTGTTGCATCGTGTCTGCAAACTGCGTGTCACTTCTCACTGCGGGCTTGTCCAACACTCCGCATGCACCCATCATCTATCACTGCTGTCAGTGCTGCTTGGAAACACCATCCGAGGGGGTCACACCAAAAGAGCAGAGCAGCTGGGTGAGGCTCACAAAGCAGCCGTTGTCTAGATTTTACTCTCTATACCTGAGAGGTAAGTGCATTTCAAGAAAAAAAGAAAACGAATGCAATTCCCCTTTAAGCTTTTAATAGATATTAATTGTGATGTTTTGTATGATGTATGTATATGTGTAACATTTTTGCTGTCTTCCCACATGTCCACATCTTCGTTGTGGCACATGTGGCATCTTTGCACACCTTTTCAGCAAGATTTTCCATTTATGTTGTGTGTCCAGCAGTTTTATCCATGATATTAATAATAAAAGTTAAGATTTAGATATAATAGTCTCTATGGAGTGCCCTAGATTTTGAGAGCCAATTCTTTTTCTTTCTTTCTTAAATATCTAGTATTTGCTCTTCGGGAGCACCACCACTACTTGAATTACTCCTATTAGGCCTTTTCCTATTGATACAGATAGTGGGACTTGAGATCTTAGAAAGTTAGTGCAGAAATTACTACAACCCCCATAGGCAAACAAAGGGGGGTTTCCGGCTGCCTGGAAACCCCCCTCCCGTGCCCACACCATGACCACAATAGAAATAGTAATAGAATAGAATTTTACTAGTGATGCATGTTCTTCTCAGTATCACAAATGACATAATTAGCACCACTTGTGGATCTTTTAATATGTATCAGCCAGTAACAAATAACCTGTGCACCAACTAGGAGAACTGGAAAACATGTCCAGCGCAGTGCTAGGTTCTTGTGCTGCTCCTCCAGGCTCCTGTACTTGCTCCAATAGTCTGGAATGGTGCCCACATCTAAAATAGATACTGGCTCAGGCAGGATGGTCTACTGACGCATCTAATGGCTTACAGTGATCACTGGTCATGTATATTTTGGAATTATGACACACAATACACTTTTATGACACTTATTAAAGCTGGTTAAGTACTAATTCTCTCCTCTTCATGGACTGGTCGCACTCGCTCTAAAATCAAGCATTTGGAAACCCCCCTCTAGAAATCCTGTGTTTGCCACTGACCCCCCTACTTCAGGTAAGTGCATTTAACTGCAATTTAATGGTGTGTTGTGCATACATGCTAGTGTAGGACTTGCTGAGGGGGGCCCTTAATGACGGGCTGCAAGCTTAAATGTTTTGAACAAAATATGAGCAAAATCCCCATGCTTTTATTTACTAGATACAAACAGATTTGCAGTCTATTATTAATAGCACCTCGTTATACTTTCTTCCATAATAAAAACAATAAAAAAAACTTCTTTCACATAAACAAATGAAATAACCAAAAACACCTGTATGCACTATATACCGTATAACACTGTTATTCTATTCTAACATGTCAGTATGGGGTATCAGCCAATGTTAAGAGGTAGTCCCAATTAAAACCACTAGCATCATTTCAACATTCTGAGCCCTTTTGCTGTTGGAGTAATATTTAGTGGTATCTAGGACAGCAACGAGACAAGTCCTTCCAGGGTGACAGAAACAGATCATTTGGTGATCACTAGGATTAGGCAGTACACACAACGAATAGAGTATATGGCAAGAAATTATTTCTGATGCAATAGGTCAAACTCTAATAGTAGGGCATGTAAACATAACAGTGGTTGGGCCACCAAGTGAGCAAATGTCAAAACTGGGACCTTCAGTAATTTTGGCAGTTCTACAGTAGGTTGTGACTAAACAAAAAATAAATTAGAATGACAGTGGTTATCAATGTGCACTCAGCAAACTGGACTCCAGATCTTTGCACAATCTACTATAAGGAGGCAGTTAAAGTAGTCACATCACATTCACGTTAGATACACGTGCAATTCTACAAAATCATATGGTGGTGTCATATATTTAACATTGTTATGCTCCAAAGAGCCAATGAGAGTTAATGGAATGAAACAGTGAGTGTGAGCCTATAGTGTCTGTGATCATACGCCATACATCATGGCTGCACAAAGTATCACCGCACCCCAGCTAAGGATGAGCAATACTCATCACAATCCATTTTTCCCAAAGATGAGTTCTCCATTGTGAAAGCGTTAACATGAGCTTTTCTTGAGCAATCTATCAAATACCTGTCATGATCATATTGCAATAAGCTGTAGTCGGTGTCTTTCCTTCAGACTAGTGACTCTGGCATTCCGCATAAATCTTTCATACATAGCTAAATTTAATTTATAGGCTGTCAAAACTAGATGACTTGAATGTCTTTCATAAGTTAATTGAGCATGATTTTCTTAGGCTATTTGGAAACTTTCATAAATTTGATTCTACAAATATAAGTGTGGAGGAAATTACTGACATTGAAAAAAAAAACAAAGCAGAAGAGGTTACGTTTATCACTATAAAAATCGCTGTCGGCAGGCAGAAACTCAATACTGGATTATCTTACACATTGAAACAGACATGACTGATTTGCACTCAGCCATGGAAAAGAAACTATTGTGCTCCATTAAAAAAAATGTTGGTGCGCATAAGTTTCAGCACAGATGATAAAATCAAAATGACTGAGGTACTGTACTAATTAAGTCATTTCTGCTCAAGCATGAATATAATTAAAACCTGGACTGTTAGAGGGTAAACCAATTCTCAGTGCAAATTCATAACGCTGGATGGAAGGTAATTATCTGTGGTGTTTGTTGCAATGAATTGCTGGGAGAGCGGTCTAAACGCTGCAACTCGCAGCCAACTCTAACAATTGAATTTTCCTTTAAGTGTGTCTAGAGGACCAAGCTTGGGAAGCACTGTATACAATACTATCCCTCCAGAATCAGTAAATGTGTCACTACCTCTGTACTGTGCCTGTGATACCTCACTGTTTACTCTCATCTTCTGCACCACTATCTCTTCTGTACCACTATTCAAATCTGATACCACTTAAATAACTTTCTAGCAATAACTGCTAGAGATGTGCGCTGACCCCCGTGTTTTGGATCTGGATTCATCTTCATGGTTTGATTTTGCAAAACCACCT
This sequence comes from Taudactylus pleione, assembly GCA_031769625.1. Classification (NCBI taxonomy): domain Eukaryota; kingdom Metazoa; phylum Chordata; class Amphibia; order Anura; family Myobatrachidae; genus Taudactylus; species Taudactylus pleione. The sequence goes on along the minus strand of JAUIMM010000787.1, from coordinate 1,259,052 downwards.
TCAAATGTTTTGGGTTTGGTTTTGGATTTTTTTTTAAAGAAATTGATAAAAAAAATTAAAAAACAGCTAAATTCATTAAATTTTTTCAATCCGAAACCCGAAATTCGGATTTAAAATCCTGATTCCGAACCACAGGAAGAGCAGAACCGCTACTTGGATCTGTCCGAATTCACGAAATTCGGATTTCTGGAGAACCGAACCGCACATCTCTAATAACCGCACTAAGGTTACTGACTGTATCAGGACCAAATATAGTATGTAGTGTTCCCATATCTAAGTCCCATTCCCATATCATCACCTTACATATGGGCCTGTTTATTATTTTCTGGTGATAACAAAGATTGTCTGTTGCTACTTATCTCAGTGATAGAAAATCTGCTCTCGTATGAAAAATACCATCTTCCCAAAATGCTATCTCTTTTCTACATTCCAATTCAATAGCCACAAGTGCATCTCTACAGCACCCTGCAATGTCCTTAATCTACTCAACTCCTCCCATCAGCTGGTGCAAACTTCTGCACCGTCACAAAGAACAGCCCCAGAGCAGTGCATTCTACATCCCAATCAGTAAGTGTTATAACAAAACAGCATTGGTAATGTGGTTCATAGGTGACCTATAATGTTCTTTTTTTCTATAATTTCCCCTAAACTTAATGGTATTAAAAAAAAAATCAACAATAGGCAAAATGACCTATTAATCATCCATGTTTTAATAAAAAACATGCAGAAATACTGCAATTTCAAGCAGGAGTCACATTACACCATCATCACCAGCTCACCTCCATTCTCCTCTGTCGGAACGGTGGTTTTGTGAACTTTATCAAGCTATGGAAGGCTATAGCCACCATCTGAAGATGATAAATATACAGGTAGGCGCTAGTAGCTACTAAGGTACTAGTTTTAACCCCTAGCTGCTGGTCACATTAGGGGTATCCCCACCCCGGAGCTTCATGGGGAAGAATTATCCTATCAGATCTCTCGATTCTTTCCCCTGTGTGTCTGCAGCTCCTCCTCTGCTTCCCACTCATTCCTGCCAGTACAGAAACCAGACCACTCACCAGATCATTGAACTTTCAAAAGGTACTATACACATGCTGTATGTTTCAGGTACTATACACATGCTGTATGTTTCAGGTACTATACACATGCTGTATGTTTCAGGTACTATACACATGCTGTATGTTTCAGGTACTATACACATGCTGTATGTTTCAGGTACTATACACATGCTGTATGTTTCAGGTACTATACACATGCTGTATGTTTCAGGTACTATACACATGCTGTATGTTTCAGGTACTATACACATGCTGTATGTTTCAGGTACTATACACATGCTGTATGTTTCAGGTACTATACACATGCTGTATGTTTCAGGTACTATACACATGCTGTATGTTTCAGGGACTATACACATGCTGTATGTTTCAGGGACTATACACATGCTGTATGTTTCAGGTACTATACACATGCTGTATGTTTCAGGTACTATACACATGCTGTATGTTTCAGGTACTATACACATGCTGTATGTTTCAGGTACTATACACATGCTGTATGTTTCAGGTACTATACACATGCTGTATGTTTCAGGTACTATACACATGCTGTATGTTTCAGGTACTATACACATGCTGTATGTTTCAGGGACTATACACATGCTGTATGTTTCAGGGACTATACACATGCTGTATGTTTCAGGTACTATACACATGCTGTATGTTTCAGGTACTATACACATGCTGTATGTTTCAGGGATATAGTCATAACACAGCAGCCTCATAAAAAAAGCTGAACATTTATATCTACTTTTGACAATATGAAGATTTAATTTGTGTGATACAAATAGTGGACATTTATTGCAATAACAAGATGTCTTAAAAGTCTACCAAACCGAGCAGTTCCCAATACGTGAGGTGCTACTCCATTATGGGGTGCTATACTAGTGCAAGGTGGGTGAGTTCAGCACAAGTGCACATTCAGAGGAAAACTGGAAAGGCTTTTACATCTATGGAAGACTGATACAGTGCCCAAGAGTCCTCCACTGGAAAAGCTTGTTTTTGAAAGCGCTGTCCTGGCTACGGTGGCAAGAGGTATGAAATTAAACATATATTTAATTTTGCAAAACATGGCGGTATTGGGTGTAATTTATGAATGCCTTTCCATGATTAATGCTAAATAGGCCCCTAGTCATTTGTTTCTTTCTGGCTTATTGCTTAATTATTGTATGGGGTTGGGTACAAGATGCCAGTGCTCGGGAGCCTGGCAGTCAGAATCCCGACACCAGCATCCCCGACACGGATAGGATACCGTCTCTTGTCGGTCAGTACCCTTACCCTCCCCTCTCCCTACCCTAACCCTCCCTCCCCGGTGTCTGAACCTAGCCTCCCCCCCGGTGCCTAAACCTAACCTCCCCTTCCCAGCACCCTAAACCTAACCCTCCCCCTTAGTGTCTAACCCTAACCCTCCCCCTAGTGCCTAACCCTAACCCTCCCCCTTAGTGTCTAACCCTACCCCTAGTGCCTAACCCTAACCTTCCCCCTAGTGCCAAACCATAACCCTCCCCCTAGTGCCTAACCCTAACCCTCCCCTATTGCCTAACCATAACCCTCCCCCTAGTGCCTGACCCTAACCCACCCCCTAGTGCCTAACCATAACCCTCTCCTAGTGCCTAACCCTAACCCACCCCCTAGTGCCTAACCCTAACCCTCCCCTAGTGCCTAACCCTAACCCTCCCCCTAGTGCCTAACCATAACCCTCCCACTAGTGCCTAACCCTAACCCTCCCACTAGTGCCTAACCCTAACCCTCCCACTAGTGCCTAACCCTAACCCTCCCACTAGTGCCTAACCCTAACCCTCCCCTAGTGTCTAACCCTACCCCTAGTGCCTAACCCTAACCTTCCCCCTAGTGCCTAACCATAACCCTCCCCCTAGTGCCTAACCCTAACCTTCCCCCTAGTGCCAAACCATAACCCTCCCCCTAGTGCCTAACCCTAACCCTCCCCTATTGCCTAACCATAACCCTCCCCCTAGTGCCTGACCCTAACCCACCCCCTAGTGCCTAACCATAACCCTCTCCTAGTGCCTAACCCTAACCCTCCCCCTAGTGCCTAACCATAACCCTCCCACTAGTGCCTAACCCTAACCCTCCCACTAGTGCTTAACCCTAACCCTCCCCTAGTGCCTAACCCTAACCCTCCCCCTAGTGCCTAACCCTAACCCACCCCCTAGTGCCTAACCCTAACCCACCCCCTAGTGCCTAACCATAACTCTCCCGCTAACCGCAGTACTTACTGTTGGAATGCTGGAGGTCGGGATGCCGGTTTTGGGATTCTAACAGGTGTCGGGATTCCGGCCGCGGCATTCTAAGCACCGGCATCCCGACTGTCGGGATATTGACCGGATGCCACTGTACAGTATGTACTATTTTTATTCATCAGGGTCTTTTTTTTGCTCCTTTACTAAAGCTAACTAAACTATACAGTATGATAACAAGACAATATACATTATTAGCTAAAAACAAGATAACTCCTTCCAGTGTATTGGTAGATGAAGGACATTTTGCTAAAAGAAATATAAAATAATTTGTAATCAAAAAGGTGAAGGACAGCTCCGCCATTGCTTTATTTATCTATTGTAAATGACTCACTGAGTCAACTAGACACATGGTTGTTATTTTAATTTACATATAACAGTATAAGGATATTAGGTCCACTTTAAAGTTTATGAAAATTCCACCACATGTCTAGACTGTAATTTTCAGAGATTTGTTTTGTACTGCAAATACCTTGTTACTTCATTAAGAGGTTATTAGTATCTTGTATAAATGCCTTCCAGAGAAAGCATTACATGCTGAGTATTTGTGCGTAGATGTTTTGTGAGACTAAATGTGTAATTTTAGTGTTGCCTTCTTGTACGTGTGCCATGTAGTTATAAGCACATTATAGCTACAGGCAGAAAATAATACACTGCAGTGTGGGTGGTTATACATGGAAGACTAGTGTATATATTTTCTTCCCCAAAGGAAATCACAGTCAGGAACCATTATCTGCCGAACCAGGGTGCCTAAAAACGACTTGAGCGCATTAAGTTAGTTTAGTGCAGTAATTCCTCGTTTGCACTTTCCACAGATCTCCGCCTCTTGCTGAGATAATTTCTCCATTAGGTCGGAGCTGAATAACAGAACCATAGGGAAGATTATACACACTCCTTTATTTGTAAACAGTTTCAGAATCCCATTTATTTCTCTTTTCAAAAGCAGATTACGTTGTATTCTATCCACAGACACATATCTAATAGGAATCTAGAACATGTAACACAGCTACAGTATTTGTTACTTTGCATGTCTATAATGAAGTTATTTTAAGTATGAAAATATAGTTTATTTATTGTTTGTAAATATGGCTCAGTTTTGTTTGTTTTTATGGATTGAATACATTTTACAGCTTCAAGCTATTTACTTGCTGTACAACCCGCCTTCCTGCTACTTTTCAAATAAACATTGGTTTAATTTCTTATCGTTCTTGACTTCATTTTCAGCAATGTAATTATAATGGTCAGACAATGATGTTTTTGTTACCCTTACAGCATATAGAACCCAGCTGCGCTCTCTGCCTTCATGTACAGGTGTATCCAGAGGTCCCCTTGGGTGTTGTATACAAAGTCATTCAATAGATATAAGCAGTGTTGGACTGGGGCATAAAGGGCCCACCCAGAGAATGCAGGGATAGGGGCCCATGCTTAAAGGGTGTGGTCATCCACCAGAGGGGGTGTGGCCAGCCACCACAGTTGCTTGGCTAACTATTAGGCAAATCTTGGTGTAGTTCTATCTATAGAAGCAAACCAAAACCGGATGTTCATCAGTGGTCCTACTCCACAAGGTAACATACAGTAACAATGTACAATTTATTGCACAGTCTGGAACATAACACCTAGAGGAGGGGGTGGGCCCACAGGCAGTGGGGCCTACCGGGGATTTCCCCTGTACCCCCGTGGGCCAGTCCAACCCTGGATATAGGTCATTGACAATACAAACACCATTTCATTTCATAAAACAAAGGCATAAATATGAAGCAAGTCTTTTTTTTAACTAAACTTTGTACGATGCCATATACACAGATTTGCCACCAGAATTTGTAAAGTCCAATACAATGCACAGAGGATGGAAATAATTTCCATTAATTCTGTGCTCTGTACAAATAATCAACAAAACAAACTTGACCTGGAATTTAGATTTAATAAATCTGTAATAAATCTATAAATTAGTGTCCCCAACATAATAAATCTGTTAGCTGGTGTCCCTAAAATAATATGTAGAACAATAGAATACTGCACCTCAATATTTAAGCTGGGACACCAGTACAGCACACATCAAGTTAAAGCATAAAAAAGTAATTTATTCAATATAGAGCTATATAACAGCATACAAATCACAATAAATTAAATGAATAAACAAATACACAATAAATTCTATTTAGCATAAAGGATAAACTTTGTGAGAGTTCATTTAGCACATAAAAGAATTGATCAGACTCTTATAAAAATACACAAAATTAAAAATTAAAAAAAAAATGAATAGAATCATTAAAAGTATCCAGAGTTACTGTAGGCAGTATTGTATACAAATGATGAATAAGTATCCAAATGGCTCATACAAATTAGTAACTCAAAGGAAGTTACTCCAGAGATCCTTTCAAGAAAAATATACACAACAGCTCTCCTCTGATTAATCAATACTAAAAATAGTCTGACATGAAGGTACATTAAAGAAAAATATAGCGTCTATAGCAGTGTCTGCTCCTTCTACATCAACCGCTGTGCTTTAAAGTCCCGTATATCTGTGTATATCCACAACGGAATATTGGTAGTGAATACTCACTGATACCGTGTATTCAAGGCTATATCTTTAAGCGATCGAGGCACTGCAGGAAAGAACAATTCCAGTATATTATTCCATCACAGCACGCTTGCGGCTCTCGTCTCAGAATGATGAAGGCGGCATAGATGTGATGATCCCCCCTGAGATGCTCACAGCTCCCGTCTTACAGCGGTGAAGGCAGCGTAGATGGTACAGCGGGGAGGGAGACGGAAATAGTGACCATGTGTGCCAGCACTGGTCACGGCCAGCTCTAGTTTCCAGAGCCGCTGGCAACTTCAGATGTAGCTGAGGTAGAATAGGTAGAATCCGTTTGTCAATTAGTCATGTGGTGGTCAGTGTAAGATAACTGAGCCCAGGGTGGATCTCGGTTAGCGTATGAGCGTGTTATATCCCTAAAATAATATATCTGTAAACTATTGTCTGCAAAATATTTATATGTTAGCTTGGGTCACCAAAATAATAAATCTGTAAACTGTTGTCCCCAAAATAATACATTTGTTAGCTGGTGTTTTTTAAGTTCAAAACAGCTTTTAGAACTTTCCAAACATTGTTCAAAGTTTGGATTTATGAAAAGAAACATTGAGTAGGTAAAGTTATTGCATAAGTAAGGACTGGGAGGTGTATCAAACTTTCTAAAGTGGAAGAGTGAAGGCAACTAATCACCTCCTAGCTATCATTTATCTAGTACAGTGATCCCAAACTTTTTTGAATCACGGCGCCCTAGAGTATCAGCATTTTTTCCATGGCTCCCGTGGGCCAAAAGTCTCTAATTGAGAAATTCAGCAAAAATTAAATGAAATATATTGTGCTTATATGTCACCCTTAGGTTCAGTTATGTGGTGGTTGACAGGATGTGTTTCTTTTTGTCCACATATTTTTAATTGGCAATCATTAGCACTGGTTTTGCCTATCACACTGACTAAAAATAATTTTATTTGGTACTGGACCTCCAACCCAAGGCACCCCTGCAAGTGCCCTGAGGCACCCCAGGGTGCCACGGCACCAAGTTTGGGAACCACTGATCTAGTGCATTCTATAAAATGATAGCTACAATCTGATTTGTTACAATGGACAACACCTCCCTTTTTCCTCTTTCGTAGGGCTGATACAAGTTTCCCTATAATAGTAATCAGAATAAAATGCGGTGTGGATAAAATTGCCATTGTGGTTGCTATCCACAGGACTTCAAATCACTCTATCTTTCTTCTGGATCAAAACAAATGAGTATTGCCTTGGCCAAGTGTTGACACAAGGCCCACAGTGTCTATTTGTATCACATTTGTATCAGGTAGGAAGGATGTGATGTGGAAGGACAGTTATCCTCCCTGTCCACTAATAGCACCAAGAGCACTTTCTAATTGAGGCTGAGTCAAGACTGCTATTTTGCTACGGAGCAACATTCAGATCACTGTACATGTTTATGGGATGTTTGACTGGCGCTGAGTTTCATACAAGATAAGATCCAATCAGATATGCAGCCATGAACAGCAGACAAACGATAGGCAAAAGGAAAGGGTTGGTTCCTGCGCTTTCTTAGGATCTATGAGTATCTTGCTGTTCCCCTCATATGATAAAGAAAGAAAAATTATATATGGTGTAAACCCGCAAATGCTAATAAGTAAAAAGATATAAGAATCGCACTCACCCTTTTCAAGCGAGTGTATAGTGTTGGACCTAGTAATCACCGTGGTACTACGGTGGTTGCCGATTGCAACAATGATGTCACAGGTGGTTTAGAATGATGTCTTCAAATGGTCAAAGGAAGAAAAACATAGAATACACTTCCATAGTGTGGATCAATGCGTTCCAAAAAGCCAAGTTATATCCATTATATATCCAAATTATATATTTCATATGGAACATTACGCATTATCTATTCCTCCAACATTATTTTGAGCTTTTCTACCCTTAAAAATCCCGGATTGGGTAGCCACCGACGGACATCGGGGTTCATAGAAATGAATGTCCAAAGCCCATATGATACACTATAAAAGGTGAGTACAAAATTGTACTGGATATAACTTGGCTTTTTGGAATGCATTGATCTGCACTATGAAATTGTATTCTATGTTTTTCTTCCTTTGACCATTTGAAGACATCAAGCTAAACCACCTGTGACATCATTGTTACAATCAGCAACCACCGTAGGACCACGGTGATTACTATGGCCAACGCTATACACTCACTTGAAAAGGGTGAGTGCGATTCTTATATCTTGATATTTTTATTTATTAGCATTTGCGGGTTTACACCATATATCGTTTTTCTTTCTTTATCATATGAGGGGAACAGCAAGATACTCATAGATCCTAAGAGATCACCGTACATTACTACTCTCTCAGAATGTCCGGCAGACTCCCAAATTTCAAGAGGTCTTCCCTAACTCGCAGCAGAGTAGATCACCCTTGCTGGATCCAGCTGCTCTTTCTTTTGAAGTAGGCAGGACAGGACCATGATGACACAAGGAAGTAATTTGACAAGATAATTGGGGCAGATGTACTAAGCCTTGGAGAGTGGTAAGGTGCAGAGTGATAAAGTACCAACCAACTGAAATTTTTCAAACACAGTCTATAACATGACAGTTAGGAGCTGATTGGCTGGTACTTTATCTCTCTCCACTTTATCACTCTCCAAGGCTTAGTACATCTCCCTCATATGTTCACATGTAGTTCACAGTAATACATTAGTTCACAGTAAAATAATAACTCGCTTCTGGCCACTCACTCCTCCAGTGTGTTGAACTACTGGTTTCTGCGAGCAAGACAAGCGCCCATACAGCAGGCTGAAAATAGATGCATGGGGAATTACAATTTGTCAGCCCAAACCACTCTATACACAGCTTTTACAATTCTCCATTACATACTATATATAAAGGGGGTACCCCAATGCATAATGGTTACTGTACCACATAGCAAATGGTTCTGCACGGCAGGCAAAACTGGAAGTGGCTATCCTTATATTTGGGTCTTTGTACTGGGATGCGGTCATAATCCCTTCAAGTGGGATGCCAATGCATAATGGTTGCTGTACCACATAGCAAATGGTTCAGCATGGCAGGCAAAACTGGAGGTGGCTATCCTTATATTTGGGTCTTTGTACTGGGATGCGGTCATAATCCCGGCAAGTGGGATGCCAATGCATAATGGTTGCTGTACCACATAGCAAATGGTTCAGCATGGCAGGCAAAACTGGAGGTGGCTATCCTTATATTTGGGTCTTTGTAGTGGGATGCGGTCATAATCCCGGCAAGTGGGATGCCAATGCTTAGAATACCGGCACCGGAATCCTGACACCTATCACAATACTGGCGCCGGTATCCCGACCGTCGGCATCCCGATGGTAGGTAGTTGGGTTAGAGGGAGTGTTAAGGTTAGGGTTAGGCACTAGGGGGAGGGTTAGGTTTAGGCTGCTTCTAGGGGTAGGGAAATGGTTAGGATACCTACCAACAGGTGTTGGTATACTAACTCTGTCGGGATGCCAGTGTCTAGATTTTGACCGCTGGGATCTGAGCACTGGCATCCCGTACCCAACCCCTTTGTACTATGGACCTCATTCAGAGCTGCTCGCAAAATGCGAGCGCTCGCTCTGAACGAGGGGGGCCACTTCTTTAAAAGCCGGTCTCCTGGCCGCTCGCTAAACTGTGGGTGACCAGAGCAGGAAGCTACCTACTGACATCACTGCTGATGTCAGTAGGGCCGCCTACAAATGGCAGGCGTTCCTTCAGGAATGCCTCCGTTTGTCCGGCCACCCCCCCTCCCCCCCTCCCCACCTACAAAACGGGGCGAACTGTCGGTCAACATCGACAGCCACCCCTTTTGTAGCGATCCCTGGAGCAAGTGAATTTGTCACTTGCTCCGGGGCTTACGCACGCGCACTGCGGCCGCTGCGCGTGCGCAGGGCCTCACCATCAACCCGCTTGCGAGCGCATAGGCGCTTGCGAGCGGGTCTGAATGAGGTCCTATATGTTTTACAACAGTAAAATATATGAAATGACTGACTTTGGACAAAAAATTAATTATTACTCCGTTCATGTTATTTTCCAATTTTTAAACAAATATAACTAAAATGTTAACCTAACTTCATCATCAATGATATTCTAAGTGATTTAAATGCATTTTTAATAACAGTGAATATAATTTAATAGAAGATGTTTCTACAAACACCTTTCAGACTGCAAAATGAATGTATTACTATGACCTTGCAAAGGCCAGTGATCGAGATTTATACATTCAGGTCCCCTCCTGGGAATTAGTCGGCTGCATGATCTATTATCATGTCCTAACTATAATTCTAAGGATGTGTAATATTGTATTTTCTTCTCTCTGAAATAGGAACACAAGTAAAATATACTCTATGAACCAAAATTATAATTCCAATGGGCACAAAGGATATTTTCTGCCTATTTGTTCAAATATTAATCTGACACTTAGTTTGGTGTTATTTAGAATCACTTTTATGGGAGACCTTGAAACCTAAATTAGAGAAAAAACTTGTATATATTATTATCCTATCATTTATCTTGGGTGATAACCTTGTTGCATGGATTCATCACACTAGAAGATGTTGATGGAGAAATATTGTTTGTAGATGAAGTCCTCCCACGTGGCTCAGGAGCTGCCTCAGGTGTTAAAGCATCATTCAAGCAATATCTACTGGGTTAGCATGGGTAGAACGGTGGCAAATGCAGGATTTCCGGAAGGGGGTTTCCAAATGCTTGATTGTAGAGTAAGTGTGGTCAGTCCATGAAGAGGACATGATTAGCACTTATCCAGCTTTAATATGCATCATACAAAGCGTAGTGTATATCATAATTCTAACATATACAGGACCAGCAATCACAGCAAGCCATTAAATGTAGCAGTAGAGGCATCTTACCTGAGCTGAATGTTTTTATTTTAGATGTGAGCCCACTCCAGAGCATTGGAGCAAGTCTGGGAGTCTGGGGGGGCAGCAAAAGAACTTAGCACTGCCCTAGACATATATGTACATATTGGTCTCCTTATGCACTATCCAGTGCATAAGGAGACCATATTACACAGTATTATTAATTAAACCTGTTGATGGTGTATAGCAGTGCACCCCTAACAGTGCATGTTTTCCAGTTCTCTTAGTTGGTGCACAGGTGTATTTATTACTGTCAAACACATGTTAAAAGATCCACAGGTGTTGCTAATTATTTAATTTGCAATCCTGAGAACAACATGCAGCACTAGTAATATTCTATTATATTACAATTTCTATTGTGGTCACGGTGTGGGCTGGGGAGGGGGGTTTCCAGGCAACCGGAAACCCCCTGTGTTTGCCTATGTAAGTAGCTGTCACAAGGACAAGTACTGTAGGTGAGGGCACCCGCCAGGGTCACCTAACTGCTTGACCCTGTGTTTTTGCTGCCACCTTTGTATTGATGCTCTGCTCCCACCTGTGCTGTCCACCTAATGAGCTAGTTGCTGTTCAGCTATCGATACCCCAAGGGACGGGCATAAGGCCTAGCCATGCTAGCTCCTATTAATAAAAAGAAATCAAATATAATAAAGTAAATAATAATAGGCTGACAGTGAAACAAAAAACCCTACTCAGGGCCTGGCTCACAGATGTACGTACGCTATGCACATAGCATCTGTGTCTTTGGACGTAGGTGCTGTAAGTATATACTGTATACTAATGCTGCAGGAGGCATCTGAAGGGAAAAGACACCTCCAAACAGCATCTCAGATGTGTTGCCTGCGTCCGAAGATGCAGGATCGGATCAACACCGTGACCATCGGCCGCCATGTCTGCAGCATCGGCTATCTGAGTAAGCTTAAGGCTTACTCAGATAGCAGTCCCCCCCATCGTCTTAGACCATTGGGTATGCGTACATCTCTAAATCAGGCCTTCTGTCTTGAAATACCTGTGACTCAATACACACTCATGTAATACCACAATCATTGCAGCAAAATGCCCTAAGAGGAGAAGGTCACCAGGCCTCAAATAACCTTGCCCGGCATGCAAACCAGTCACATTAGAGCAAGGATGGGGATCCTCAGGCCCGGGGGCCGTATAAGGCCCTCGAGGACACTTCAGATGGTCACACCGCTGCCCTTACAGCTCCCTGAAACATCCTCAGGATGCTCCAGGCATTGCTGTAATCACCGTTGTTTGTGGCCCTGCCCCCATGTGATGTCACTTGGAGGGTCGTGGCCAATAATGTTATATATATCAAAATGGCCTTCGGCAGAAAGAAGGTTCCCCATCCCTGCATTAGACCATTGCGGCCATCATTGATGAAATGGTTACTATTAGGATTCTGCTGCTAATTCGCAATGCTTGAGCAGAAAGCATCTTTACATATGGCATTTGCAACCCTTATACGTAAAAAAATTATTGGATAAACCACATTCATTTTATTGCTATATTCCACCTAAATATATGCAGACTTTTAAAAAGCGTTAAAAATATATGAAAATATCAAGATTAGAAACTATAGATAAGTGTTAATTGGATTTCATCATCATCAACCATCTGATACATTCGGTAAAACTTCATTCTTAAATTCATTGTGACCTTACTTTGCTGAGTGAACAGATGCTTCTGCATAGTATGATGTTTTCCTGTAGCATGAGAGATGTGTTTCCATGGCAACATGTCCCAGGTAAAATGATTCCATAACCTTGCTTGTACATGACTGTAGAGCCAGGCTGATGATATTTGCCTGGTTATGATGACTAATGAATGAGCTTAAAATGGCCAAGCCTAATTAGCAAGTCACAGACATGTAACAATAAAAAAAAATTTAACTGAGTTGTTTTAATAAACTATAACATATATCCTCAATTACTGATTATTTTTTCTACTTACTGAGAGTTGTTTGCTAATACTAAATAATAATTGTGCACAAGACCCATAGGAAGCAACTAGACGTTTACCTTCAATGTAGTATGTATCCAATTCAGCCACTGACATAGGTGTCTCTGTTGGCTGAGATCTACCCTTATGGCATTGCCAGGACTTGCTAATGTGATTGAAGATGACCAAACAAAGGGTGATAGCTATCAACATTTACCTACATATCCAAAAACAACTCTATTTGATTATGAATGGTCTTAAGGTGCACAATGTATTATCAGACTACTTACTCTATATATGCTGCAATATTGTAGCGTGTGAGCCATGCATAAGTTGCAATGAACTTATAAATCTAATTGCGGATTGGTAACTTTAATTCGAGTGCAGATTTGTCCCGTTAAGCATCGTTAAGAAATAACATTGTGTTTAAAGCTTTAATGTAAATCTCTTGCCTGAAAGTGACCAAGATATATTTTAAGAAGCCTTACAAGCATTTTTCTCAAAAACATTTTCCTTTCAAGATGCTATGTTCTACTCACCTCCCTTGTGATACCCTGGAAACTGAGGGGTTAATAGCCAGGATTTAGGACCCCGTGGACACTCTGCAGGTATTTCTGCCAGCTACATGCAGGAAGAAACAAAGGCTGTTGGGCAGAGCTTAGAAAGCCTGGGCTGTGCTGAAGAAACTGGGGGAAGGGCAGACATGCTGTAATTGTAGTGCTGCTGCAGTGAGGGGCCACGTGGAGCCAGGCTGCTCAGAGCTGGTGCTGTGGCTGCAGGACGTGGTGAGCCGTGCTGGACACTGAGAGAGTCAGGCTGCAGTGGAGGAGGCTGGGCCGGGCAGAGTTAGGCTGAACTGCAGTATCAAGTAATGTGGAACAGATCTGTTGGGTACGGGATGCCGTCACTCAAGATCCCGGCGGTCAAAATCCCGATGCCGGCATCCTGACAGGGTTAGTATACCGACACCTGTCTGTAAGTATCCTAACCCATCTCCTAACCCTAACTTTCTCTGGTGCCTAAACCTAACCTCCCCCCCTAGTGCCTAAACCTAACCTCCCCCCTCTCCACACCCTAAACCTAACCCTCCCCCCTAGTGCCTAAACCTAACTCTCCCCCTGGTGCCTAAACCTAACCCCTAACCCTCCCCCTAACCTGTAACTTACCTTTGGGATGACCGCAGTCGGGAAGCCAGCGTCGGGATTCTGACAGGCGTCGGGATTCCGGCACTGGTATTTTAAGCACCGGCATCCTCTTTGTCAGTATATTGACTGGATCCCGGTCTGTTATATATCTTCACTGCCCATTTACACTAAACTGACGCACACAGGTGTCCACTGAGACCAAAACCCCGGGGACATGCACAGAAGCCTTGTACTTGAACTACCTTATTCCTGCTCACTAAGGCAAGCATCTGCCTACAAGAGGGACATTTTGTAAAACTACAATATACAGTGCAGCATCTACAATTTGGAGCCACCCTGATAACGTATGGTAATTTGAGTTCTGATTGTGGACCAATCACAAACCACTTACCCAGCTGTTATACAATGCTAAGTTAACCTTTGCTTCAGTGCTAAAAGTGTAAGTAGAGAAGGAATGTATTGTTGTTGCTACAGTTAACAGGGACTACACTTTCATTAAGTATTGTACTTTGTGTGTTAGTGCATGCAGCACACCAGTCAGCAAGCGACCTCATTGTGACCGAGATACTTAGCCAACACTAAGGGCTCTATTTACTAAAATCCGCATTGGGAACGCAGATTGTAGTGTGATATTACCGACTGAATTCGTATTGTTAATTCAGGCACTGTCACAGGGATTTACTAAAAATCCCTTGCAGGGACAGAGCTTGCGATAAAGCTGTGTCCCTGTGAATCCCCTCCGCAGCCTTATCACGGTATTTTTGCAAAAAATATCGTGGCAAATGCCTTCGCATGCACTGACCAGCCACTGCTGCTACCCCCCCGGCGCTAAGCCCTGCCCCCTGGTGTTGAGCCCCGCGATCGCGGACCCCCCCACACATCCCTCCCCCCATTAAATGCACTTACCTGCATGATCCGGGCTCCGGTGATGTCCTCCATGACTCCGGTCAGCTGACATCCCATACTGCACTGGGACCCGGTCACCTGATGACCGGGCCGCAGTGCAGTATGAGAGACTAGCTGACCGGAGGGAGGACATCACCAGAGCCCCGAACTCCGGTCCCTGGTAAGTAAATTTTTTTTGACTATTATTTTTTTTTTGTGGTGTATCAGCGTGTGGTCTGTTTTGACCACACAGCTGATCACTGGGACCGGCTCCGGGCTCTGCTCTGCATGTTAGAGCGGAGCAGGAGTCCGGTAACCAGGGGAGACCCTGGATAATGCCACCTCCAGGTGGCGTTATAATCACAGGGCCTCCCCAGGTATTTTTTTCACAATTTATTTTTAGTAACTTGCACACAGATCGCATTTCTCATTACAATTATGAGAAATGCGATCTAATTACTAAAAATAAGTGATACTTAGGGGTTGGAGTAGAATTTTACGAATTCTACTCCAATTGCGCTGTAGTAACTTTAGGTGAAACTAAATTAATGTGAAAAGGGTGTGAAAACACCCTTTTTCACTTTATTTTAGTAAAAATAATGACAATAAATAGAGCCCTAAAGCACCCTAAAATGTAATGACTTAATTTCATGTGCATTAATGAAAGAAATGGCCAGTGAAGAATAACAGGTTAACCCATTCTTTGCCAGGACTCATTGTGTTAAGGTTAGGTATGCTTACGGGACTTATTACACTTCTAGAATTATTGAGAAGTTTGTTTCCTTCCAATGTCTCATTTATACTGAATTATATTTATGTTGTTTATTGAATGCACCTGAATTACTGCATTATCGGCTTTTTATGTGATTGCCTATATTATAGCCTTAAGTGTATTATATCCACAATGTGTGTTGCTGTAGTGCCTTTTAGTCACATGGCAATTATTAGAATTGTCCAGTATCAAGATTACTCATGGTGAAATGTACAGTATTGACATTATTTATCACTCCTGAAGTATTTACATATTGCACTATTGAAACTGCATTTTTGCTATTGCACAGTTTAAATTGAAGTTAAGGCCCTATAGTGCTGTTATGGTAATTGATACCCATATTGGGTCCAGTAAGTGAAATATTATCTTACATTGTATCTGTTATTGAACCTTTTTATATCCAAGCAGATCCATGGTGATGGTGCATTATGGTCTAATAAATCAAACTTAACTTTATCTTTATTGTCATTCTTGTATTGGAGACCAGGTATGATCCACACTACACAAACATACGCAAACGCAGGGGGGGTTTCTGTTTGCCTGGAAACCCCCCTCCCCAGCACACACATGACCACTGTAGAAATAGTAATTTAAAAGAATTTTGCTAGTGTTGCATGTTCTTCTCAGTATCACAAATGAAATAATTAGCACCACCTGTGGATCTTTTAGCATGTATCAGACAGTAAGAAATAACCTGTGCACCAACTAGGAGATCTAGGAAATCATGCACTATTAAGGATGCACTGCTATAGAGCCCAATATGTACATATATTTCCAGGGCCGTGTCTTCTACTGCTCCTCCAAGATGCCGGACTTGCTCCGATAGTCTGGAATGGTGCCCACATCTAAAATAAAAACATCCAGCTCAGGCAGGATGGCCCTACTGCCACATCTAATGGCTTATTGTGATCGCTAGGTCCTGTATATGCTGGAATTATGATACACAATACACTTTGTGTGACACATATTAAAACTGGTTGAGTACTAATTCTGCCCTCTTCATGGACTGGCCATACTTGCTCTAAAATCAAGCATTTCGAAACCCCCCTCTAGAAATCCTGCATTTGCCACTGACAAGTATACCCACCACTAGGGATGGTGGAGGGCTCGTCCCAACACCTGTTCCAACAGAAGCATTTTCCAGAGCAGAAGTCCCCCAGCAGTCCATACTGAGTAATTCAACCAAGTCAGAAGGAGAAAGTGAGCACAGCAAGTGATTACAGAAGGAGCAGTCATCCAGTCAGGTGACAGATTGACTTCTTTTTCTGTGTCCTTCCTGGCTGAACCGTCACAGATGGATGAAACGTCCTACTCTGTACAGTACAGCAAATGCTTCTTCATAAACACAGTGGTGTCAGGTAATGGTTGGTGCTTGATAAGAGAAACAGCACCTTACATGAATGACAGCAACAAAGCAAGCATAATGGAATGATAAATGCATAAAGCACAACTTGGCAGTGTTACCACATAGGAAACTATTGAAATGGCAAGAGCTGATTAATTTCAACCTACATGTTGTGACAAAATTGTATGCAGATCATTCAGATCAGACACATCTCTGTAGTTTCTGTCTGGGTGCCAAATGGGCTCAACTGAGCATATGCACATAAAAGAGCAATCTCGTGGGCATACAGTGGCAGTGCTGCCAGCCTTACACCATATTCTGAGTCAAATGTATGCAGAGGGGACGCTGACCATGGCGAAGGTGTGAGTGCTGATAATGGTGATGATGGCTGCATTAGCAGATGGAGGGCTGGGGGCAGTACATAAGATGTCGCATAAGACCTCCGACTGCAGACAGCGTACAAAATTTCAGCTGAGTTACGTTGTGACTGAGGGGTCTATTTACTAAGCAGTAAGAGACAGAGTGAAAAGTGATAAGAAAGTGATAAGGTGCCAGCCAATCAGCTCCCAACTGTCATCTCACAGGCTGTGTTTGAAAAATGACAGTTGGGAGCTGATTGGCTGGCACCTTATCACTTTCCTATCACTTTTCACTCTGTCTCCTAACACTGCTTAGTAAATAGACCCCTGAAAATCAGGTCCTGTGTCTTTTAGCAAAGGAGAAAGAAATGCTAAGCCCCACTGTCTTTTTAACCAAGCTGCAGAAATGGGCATCCAATTTTATCTTCTTGACATATGAGATAATTTCAAGTTTAAGGTTAATTTGCACTGTAATAAAAGACTTTACAATTACTTTTAAAGACACTTTAATTCTAAGTCTGTCTATGAGATCATCAACATTTATATTAAAATGAAAAATAATCATTTGTTGCTGCTGGTATGTTCAAAGGTTACAAGTAATAAGAAACTTAGAATTGTCATCTCCATTCTTTTGATTGCAGGAGATTTCAGGAAACTACAGGAGTCCTAAGACACGCTGGGTTTAATTAGTCTAAAAAAGCAGAGTACAACAGTAGCATATATTGTACTTTAAAAGCAAAATATAATTAGATGGCTTTCATTGAAGACAATGAAGCACCATGCTCAATAAACATTATACTCATTTTCAAAGGGATTAAAAAGATAAAACCATAAAATAAAAATAATAAAACAGGCTTGTTATGCAAAGTTTCAGTTGCTTTTCTTTATTAGTGCTAAACCCTGTTTGAAAAAAATATATATTATAGGGGACCATAAATCATTAAACTGATTCACAACATTTTCAGCTCAAATCTTCCCCTGAAGACAGTGGGGCATCTCAGCTCCCCTGGTATGTGATGGATGAGCACAGTTGCAATCTGGTGCTGCAGTCAAAGCAGTAAGATCATTTTAAAACGACTTGATATAATTGTCTACTTGCTGTAAATATTTACTGAGAAGAATAAGATCATCCTTCAAACCGTTGCAGACAAATGTATGGACCTACAGTATTTTTTGTATTTATATTAGTAGCTAAATATTAAGCATACAATGAAGTTTGGGCTATACTTACACATGATAATAGAGATCAGTTGGCTACTTAAAATCTTTTTAAGAACAGACTATTGTGCTCTCCACACACTGTAAATTTGGTTGGTCATTTGTAACATTTAATTAAATTGACCTACTATGGCACCATTTGTGGGTGCCAATGTCGTTCCCCATCAAAATCCAATCCTTTAGGATCAGATGCGATTGGGTTGATACTGACCCTTATTGCCATGTGTGTGGTGGGGTATACTTTCCATACATTGTGTTAAAGCAATAAATTGTGGTCAACTCAGTGCCTGAACAACCGTCTGGTAAGATTTTCAATAGACCATTAATGCTTAGCAAACATTGATGTTCAAGTTCAATGGTTGATGCTTTTGCCATATATGGCAGGGATTAGATGTTACTCTGCCATTAATGGCTTTGATCCAAAGTGTTGCAACCGAACCTCATGTCTAAGCCAGCTACGGTGTATTTGCTCTCTGAAAGGAACAGACAGGCCTGAAGTTGAATATGATGTAGAAGAGAATCACAGACCAGGTAGAGTATATAGCCTGTCCGTGCATGTGAAGAGGAAGGGGGCGGGGCGGGATCGGAGAGAGAGCATCTTGAGTTATAGTTACTATGGCAATAACATGTCTTGTATTCCAATGGCCCTCACTTCAGTCTCCCGATGGTGCAAAAGAGATCAAGTAGGATAATGCCTTGGAAGCGGTTCCTTTAGCTGATGTAATGAAACTATTGATGATAAATGGTTTCCTGCCACTCAGGGCCGTAACTAGGGTATTGCGACCAGTGCCATGGCACAGGGCACCGCAGGACAGGGGGCGCTGTTTGGGCCTGTCAATTTTCCTGTTTATTATTATTCTCACTTGTAGCTTCCTCATCTTTTATCCCCAGCATCTCCTGGCCACCCCTATCTCTTCCCTAGCCCTTCCCTATGAGGCCATGGCCCTTTTTCAGGTGCACTATCTTATGTCCCTATTTAAAATATGGGGGGTTATCAATGCTCTCTCTGGCACCAAAAAGTCTAGTTACAGCTCTGCTGCCATTAATGCAGACCATCAACACTTTAATGAACAACCCTACCAACTGGCTAGTGGCCACTGATGTATGTGACCAAAATGGATGTTTTTGAATGGCCAAATCATGGAACTGTGGGCAGAATAATGACTTTTTTGTAATAATTTGTGCTGGCTCAAAACATTCACCCACAGCATGTTTCATCTTTGCTTGAGTTCTTCAATGCAGGACAGGTTGCTCTGGCTAGTATGTAAACGAAAGAACCAGGGGCGTATCTAAAATGGGTGCAGGGAGTGCAGCGCACACAGGCCCCTGGGTACAGGGGGGCCCACATTGCACACCCTGCACCCATATACTTTAAATGCTTACCTGTCCGTTGTCTACAGAGTGCTTTTGGTGCTGCTGAGCAGCAAAAGTCACTGGGTAAATGGCGGCGGCCAATGTGCGTAGTGCTGCTGTCCCAGGGAAAACGCCATTTTCCCAGAATCCCAGGCATAAGCCAGAATCTACTGCTGCACCACCCACCACGGCACCACTAGAGAGAGGAGGGGGCCCACACTGAATTTGCACATGGACCCCCTCCTCTCTTAAAATGCCCCTGTAAATACCCCAAAAGTCTAGTAAGGTTTTGTTTTTGATTTATTTGCACAATGTTCATCAGAAGCTGGACTTTTTGTTATTAGATGACTGCCTATAGTAAGTGCAACTACTAATATACAGAACAGATACAACTAATCAGATAAGTCAATTTAACATTTTAACTTTACACCAGGTAATTGCAGCCCAACATTTAGAGAAAAACTAAATGAACAATAGACATTACCATGGGCCTCATGTACGCTAATGCTGCCGCAGCTGCCAGTTTGTATGCACCAGCTGTGCGATAATATGCAAGTGTCGCAGCAGTCGAGATCTGTATAGAGACAGCAATCGGCAACTTCGCAAATCCAAGCGACTGCAAACAAAGACACAGATCGCTCGCAGATCAGTCGATTATCGAACTTCTGCGTTATCCCTATGGTGACGCAGAATGGCTGCGGGAACTGAGATGCCGGAGACGTTTTTACTGCGTACGAGATCGCATTCGCTGGCAGAGACCCGCCTTTAAAATGGTCGCGAGTTTGAGTTATCACCTCCTGCCTACAGGTGGTCCCTGTCTGTAAATACCTTTGCGATTATATCTTAACTGCGAGCAATATTGATAATTAAACTTTACGCATGCGCAGTACGATTCAGACCCATGCGCACATCAGCCATAAACATCAGCATTGCGTCCATCTCTGAATCAGACCCCATCTTTCCACAGGTACATTAGTATTACTTACCTTTGAGCTGTTATGTTGACATCTGTGAGTGCCAGAAAACCACCCATCATTTGAGCATTGATCGATGTCCGTCCTCTGCAGGTTTACATCCACTTTAAGAACTCCCCTGAAAAAATTAAATATATTAATTTTTAAACGTTATGGGTAAATATTTCAGATATGTTGATTGTGCTATACTGCAGATCATATGTGCTATAGTTATTCTGTGTTTCTTTCTGGCTGTTGTGGAACCACAAGTACCAGAAAGCTCTGACAGCCCTGTAGTTGCAACACAGCTAGAACACTACAGCTTGCCTACTGTACCTCAGCTGAAGATTGCATAAAGAATCAAGCACACCATAAGATAGAGGTTCCCAAACTCAGGCATTGCAGTCCAGGTTTTATGGATATCCATGCTTTAGTCCAGATGTTGAAATCAAATTGACTGAGGTACTAATTAAGTCACCTGTGCTCAAGCAAGGATATCTTTAAAACGTGGACTGTAATAGCAGAGTTTTGGAATCTCTGCTATAAGATATTAGAAGCCACCAAGTAGTTCTTTGATCACATAAAGGCAGGAGACTGTAGAGCAAAGCCACAATGTAAGAGCCTGTAAGATACAGACAGCGACCAGATTTCGGTGATGTAGTTGCTAGATTTAAAGCAGTAATTGTTTTAAGGCAAAGCCAGTCCGCTTTAAATCTAGGGGCTACATGGCAGAAATATCACTAATGCCCACAATTTGCAGGGTACTAGATTTGGGCCCAAAGGCTTTTATACAGGTCACAGAAATCCAAAGGGACTTTTAATAGTTATAATGATATACAGCAGATGCATTATTCCATTTAAATATGTTATCAAAATAATGTTTTCTTTCCCAGTGTGTAAATAGCCTAAACTTGATTGTGATTTTACATCACTTAATAAATATGAATAATCATAGTTTTAGAAAATAGTTGATGGTAATATTTATACCTTTGCAATATTACATCAACTCTCAGGCATAGATGATCATTTAATCTACAACTATATAAGTGTACAGTATGCAATTATAGTAAATAAGAGTAACAAAGTAAACACTTACAGTAGGCGTATGTTTACTAAGAATCGTGTCTGGCCGAGAATGTATTCCCAGCAAACACGGGTGTAAAGACACGGTTCTATCTGCAAAGCACGTCCGAAAAGAAGTCCATAAACCATCAAACCAACTCGCAAATACTTTCCATACACAGGAACACAATAGAGTGATTTACAAAAACTTGGGCCAAAATAGAAGTTTTAATGAGACCACCGCCTCCGCAGCATGTACTACAGAAGCACTGCACAGATCAGTGTGAACTGTGCAGTGCTCCTGTCTGTTTTTGGTGTAATAAAGGGTTAAAAAAAAAGGTGTGCCCTTCCCCCCCAAAGAAAAAGCATAACCAATCCTGGACCTCTGAGCCCGATCTGGTACAGGAAAATCGGTGGAAATCAACATGGGGCTCTCCCTATTTTCCTATAGCCAGCACTGTTGCTGAACAACCAGGGTGGTAATGCCTCAGCATGGAGACGCACAGTGTGGAGCCTCCCTGCCAAAGCATTCACCAACCCCAAACTGGTCAGCTCAGGGTTGGCAATCCTCGGAAAGTGGGGACCTCAAGAATAAAATGGGGTCCTCCCTCCCAAGAATCAACCAGTCCAGGGCTGCGAGCCCAGGACTCTGTCATGCACCCCTGGAGACGGTGGGTGCAGGGGTAATGGGTTAAATATAGAAATAATATTGTTCTTCACAGTGGGACTACAGGTCCCAACAAGTCTGCCCTGCAGCACTTGTAGAACCACAAGTGCCAGCAGGCCGCTGGCACCTGTAGCCCCTCTTTGAAGAACATGTCTAAAAAAAAGACATAACACGGACATCAAAGGTTTTAACCCTTCATTATACATTCACTCACTAACCGCCACTTTCTGAGCATTGCCAGCCATGGGCTTACCAGTTTGAGGCTGGTAATTGCTTTGGCAGGGAGAACCTATGCTGTGTTTCTCCCTGCTTTGGCATAACCACCCCGGCAGATTCAGCCTGGTACTAGTTATAGGAAAATAGGGGGAACCCCAAGCCGGGTTTTCCTTCGATTTTCCTGTACCAGAATGGGCTCAGAGATCCAGGGCTGGTTATGCTTTGAGGAGGGGACCCCGTGCTGTTTGTTATCATAAATTTTAACCCTTTTAACTCTTTATTACACCAGAAACAGACAGAAGCACTGCACATGTCACACTGATCTGGGCAGTGCATCTGCTGAACACGCTGCTCACAGATACTTCTATATATTTCAGCCCAATATGACTGAACTTGCTCACGGTCAAACACGATTCCATAGACCATCAGTGTTTGATATAGAAAAATTCCCAGCAATGCCCAACGTGTTCATTCTCGGGTAGACACAATTCTTAGCCGAATATACCCCTAGATCACAATGCTTCCCATTTTTTAGGAAAAACAACTTCTAGTAAATGTATATTACATTAGTACCTCCTATAAAGCTGTTTGAAAAAAATGATTAGCTCAGCAGCAAGAAAGAGTATAATTTGCTCATACATTAAACAGTGTTTGAAGCACTAGGACTTGAAAAGACATTAAACAAATTTAAAAAAAATAGGAACCTCTAAACCACCGACTCAGAGGGGGCGATTCATAGTTTTTGTGGTCGTGATAATGAGCGCCCAGTTTGCTATTCAATTGTTCTGGGCGCTCAATAATTATCGCCCTCTTCGCCGACTATAAGACGAGGTTTAGCCATGTGAAACGGCTACACCCGTCTTAATTTCTGGTTAGGGCGTGCTATTTGCGGTTAGTGCGCCCTAAACAGGGTGTTTCAGACACATTTCTGCTTGCGCACTCCTGAGTGCGTGCAGAAATGCCAGCGCTGGCGGCTATCGTGCCCTGACAGAGCAACTATTGAATTGCCGCTGGCAGAACATTTCAATCGCCCCCAGAACATACTACATTCTGTAAAAATAATAATATTAGCCCAAGGATCTGGACTGAGATTTCTAGACAGCTGAGAATGGTGAAACAATACGATTAGTAAAATTGTTTCTTTTATTACTGTACTGACTTATTATATAGTGAACTTGTATTCAGCGGCTGGCTGAAAGGTTTTAGCCTGAGGGCATAGCCGAAAACCAGTAGCCTTCTATGAGCCACCCTCAGAGGGTAACTAACCAAGCTGTGGAGGGTGCTCATGTCTAGCACAAGACATTTATTTTTATTTGCCACTTATATTTGCAGAAGGCCATTCCTTTATGGTGGTGGCATTCAAGAGAAATGAGAGTAATGGGACAAATTCAGCGCACAAACTGATGCAGAGTCGCACTTAAGTCCATTTGGCGGACGGATAGCACCATTTTTAGCACTGCGCATGTTCCATAGTTAAGGTAATGCACAACTCAGTATAGGGCTGGTGCAAGTTGGCGCTGATATTGAAAATGGCTATTTATGTATGGACAGAGGCAAAAGGCCAAGGGCCAATTGTGAGAGTTTAGAAAATGTGAGAGTTTAGCAGCAAACTATCACATTGGTTGAGTTTTATTTCCAAAATGGGAAAACATCTGGATGAGAGTTTAAAGTTTTTGAGTCTAAAAAAAATGCGAGTTTGCATGTTCTCGGACTCTATTACATTGGCTGAGTTTAATAAGTGTGAGAGTTTACTGCTAAACTCTCACATTTTCTAAACTCTCACCCTATTACATTTGGCCCTTGGCCTTTTGCCTCTATCCATACATAAATAGCCCCAAATCTCCACATTTATATCCGGCACGTACACCGAATGTAATTGCAGATGACTTGCATGCATCTCTGGATCAGGCCCATTGTGCATTCAACTCAGACATGTGGATACATGTATCTATATATTGCTTAAAGCTACTGTACTAATATAATGTAATGTGGAGATGTCAGTCAGGTCCATTTTAAAATGCTATTATGCTTACAGTATTTGAGTATCAATCATGCTGTGTTTGTGTGTTGTGCACACAATATAATATTAACAATGTTTCACAATAGATTTTTGGTTGAATATGTAATTTGGTGCATGGCAGTAGAACATGAGAACGTTTACTGTATGACCCCTGTTATTGTACATGCTGGCTGCATGGTTTCACTAATACTCAGAGTCAGAAGCAACCAAACTCCTCTGGAGAGGAAACATAGGGGAGGTCTGACAGTGCGGAGGTTTGTGCTCATGGCATGAAGAATATCAGGGTTGGATGAAGAGTGCAGGGTGACTGCATTGCTTTTATCTTTTATCTTTAAGGCACCATAAAGAATTTGTAGTGCCTTACAGGGAATATACAGAGCAACAGTGTAACCTGACATATCATAAGTACATTACAACATAAGCTGACATATCTTGGGACAGAACAATAATAAAACACGACTAACAAACTACTGCACAATGTTGCAAATGCATTCTCATACAGCTCTGGCGTGATCTGTTGACATGCATTGTGCACATTTCTCAAAGAGTAGCGGGATTCAGAAGGCTGGCTACTCCCCTCCAGGGCCAGAGAGCCACTAAAATTTGGGAGACATTGCGAGAAAGTGGCTCACAAAAATTGGAAACCAAACTGCAGAATGAATGGTAATGGATTGTCAATAACAATAGAGAAAAGGGACCTTAGAGTTATAGTTGGAGTTATAGGGGCATATTCAGTTAGACGAAAGGTTTCGCCTGCAGGACTTTTCGCTGATTTCACGTGTTTTGGACACGAAAACTTTTTGTGCGCGGCCCTGCTATTCGCCCTATTCAATTCCAAAGAACACGAAAACGGTGAAAAGTGCTGTGAGATTTGGGGAAATCAGCCTGACACCCCCCAAAAGATGCTCTAACATGGGGATCATTGTAGATGCCCCTGAATAGCCCTACTGCAGCTATTTTGGGTACTTTAATGCTCTCATTAGCTGCTAATTTGCACATTTGCACAAGTGGTGAAGAATAGCATTTAGCAGTTTTTTGTCGAGAAAATAACTAGTCCCAGCAAATTTGGGGTACATGAAAAATGGGTGCAAGCATGGTTAAAATTTGCAAAAGTAAAGTTTTAAAAAACTTAAAAACTGCACCTTCAGCAAGCACCTGCAATCAAAAAAACACAACCCCATACTTGCAGATTCCCCAAAAGTCTATTTCATAACTTTTTAAGTTTGTATCCCAACTTTGTACTTTATCACCCCCTTTTTCAAAGTCATTTTTTAGGGTGTTTTTTTTTGTTATTTTAGGTTTTTTTTACGCAGTTAACCTTTGAGGGGCTCTCCCAAGGGTGCAGAGTGATTTCCCAACCTTTGCACCCCGAAACCGCAATTCTGCACTTTTTTCCGCCTGCTTTCATAGGCGAAAATATTTAGCCTAGTCCAATGCATTGACTTTCCGCGTACGCGAAAAGTCTTTAGAACTGAATACGGGGAAAAGTTTTCGCCTGTCAAAATTACGTCATCCGCGATACTTTTCCACGGGAAAAACGACTTTTCCCGTCTAATTGAATATGCCCCATAGTTGGGCAGCACAGATGGTGTAATGGTTAGCATTACTGCCTCGCAGAACTGAGATCGTGGGTTTGAATCCCACTATAGCCCTTACTGTGAGGAGTTTGTA
Organism: Taudactylus pleione; assembly: GCA_031769625.1. Taxonomy (NCBI): domain Eukaryota; kingdom Metazoa; phylum Chordata; class Amphibia; order Anura; family Myobatrachidae; genus Taudactylus; species Taudactylus pleione. Next base: position 1,232,682 of record JAUIMM010000787.1, on the reverse strand, counting down.
TGTTCTTCCTGTACTTGCATGGGTTTCCTCTGGGTACTCCAGTTTCCTCCCACACTCCAAAAATATACTGGTAGATTAACTGGCTCCCAACAAAGTGTGTGTGTACATATGGTAGGAAATATAGATTATAAGCTCCACTGGCAGGTACTGATGTGATTGGCCAAATATTCTCTGTAAAGCGTTGCAGAATACATGTGTGCTAAATTAATATCCGGAAATAAATAAGTAAATAATAAATAAATGAATAGTTTCAGATGATATTAAGGAAAGCAAGCAGTGTAGTCAGGCAGTGAGCAGTGTAGTCAGGCAGTGTGCAGAGTAGTCAGGCAGTGTGCAGTGTAGTCTTGCAGTGTGCAGTGTAGTCAGGCAGTGTGCAGAGTAGTCAGGCAGTGTGCAGTGTAGTCAGGCAGTGTACAGTGTAGTCAGCAGTGTGCAGAGTAGTCAGGCATTGTGCAGTGTAGTCAGGCAGTGTGCAGAGTAGCCAGGCAGTGTGCAGTGTAGTCAGGCAGTGTGCAGAGTAGCAGATAGTGTGCAGTGTAGTCAGGCAGTGTGCAGTGTAATCAGGCAGTGTGCAGTGTAATCAGTGTGCAATGTAGTCAGGCAGTGTGCAATGTAGTCAGGCAGTGTGCAGTGTAGTCAGTGTGCAGTGTAGTCAGGCAGTGTACAGTATAGTCAGTGTGCAGTGTAGTCAGGCAGTGTGCAGAGTAGTCAGGCACTGTGCAATGTAGTCAGGCAGTGTGCAGTGTAGTCAGTGTGCAGTGTAGTCAGGCAGTGTGCAGAGTAGTCAGGCAGTGTGCAGAGTAGCCAGGCAGTGTGCAGTGTAGTGAGGCAGTGTGCAGAGTAGTCAGGCAGTGTAGTCAGGCAGTGTGCAGTGTAGTCAGGCAGTGTGCAGAGTAGTCAGGCAGTGTGCAGCGTAGTCTTACAGTGTGCAGTGTAGTCAGGCAGTGTGCAGAGTAGTCAGGCAGTGTGCAGTGTAGTCAGGCAGTGTGCAGTGTAGTCAGCAGTGTGCAGAGTAGTCAGGCAGTGTGCAGTGTAGTCAGGCAGTGTGCAGAGTAGCCAGGCAGTGTGCAGTGTAGTGAGGCAGTGTGCAGTGTAGTCAGGCAGTGTGCAGAGTAGTCAGGCAGTGTAGTCAGGCAGTGTGCAGTGTAGCAGACAGTGTGCAGTGTAGTCAGGCAGTGTGCAGTGTAGTCAGGCAGTGTGCAGAGTAGTCAGGCAGTGTGCAATGTAGTCAGGCAGTGTAGTCAGTGTGCAGTGTAGTCAGGCAGTGTGCAGTGTAGTCAGGCAGTGTGCAGAGTAGTCAGGCAGTGTGCAGAGTAGTCAGGCAGTGTGCAGTGTAGTCTTGCAGTGTGCAGTGTAGTCAGGCAGTGTGCAGAGTAGTCAGGCACTGTGCAGTGTAGTCAGGCAGTGTGCAGTGTAGTCAGTGTGCAGTGTAGTCAGGCAGTGTGCAGAGGAGTCAGGCAGTGTGCAGTGTAGTCAGGCAGTGTGCAGTGTAGTCAGTGTGCAGTGTAGTCAGGCAGTGTGCAGTGTAGTCAGTGTGCAGTGTAGTCAGGCAGTGTGCAGAGTAGTCAGGCATTGTGCAGAGTAGTCAGGCACTGTGCAGTGTAGTCAGGCACTGTGCAGTGTAGTCAGTGTGCAGTGTAGTCAGGCAGTGTGCAGAGCAGTCAGGCACTGTGCAGTGTAGTCAGGCAGTGTGCAGTGTAGTCAGGCAGTGTGCAGTGTAGTCAGGCAGTGTGCAGAGTAGTCTGGCACTGTGCAGTGTAGTCAGGCAGTGTGCAGTGTAGTCAGGCAGTGTGCAGAGTAGTCAGGCAGTGTGCAGTGTAGCTAGGCAGTGTGCAGAGTAGTCAGACAGTGCGAAAATCTATGCAGAATATTTGGTTGTACAGACAGTGATTTTACTATCAGCAAATTACACAACATCTGAAAACTCAATGTGGGACACAGACTCGCCTGCTCCAAAAAGTGGTCAAGGACACGTCATGTTACTGTGGCGACAGTGGCCATGACCACATCCTTGCATAGCACTTCTGTAGTGCTAAACCCCCAACCTTCTTGCCTCCCTCCCAAAAAACCCTTGAAATTCCTGCATGCACCACAGGCACTTGTGACGGGGAGGTCCAAAAAGTAGGCAAGTGAGGGTCATTCTCTTCCATGAAATTATATGTGTTTATAGGGACTGACAACAAACTACATCATTGCACATTGGATGATAAAAGTAACGGTATATTCGACTTGTCAGGAGATTCATCATTTGTCACCCCTTTAATCTATTAAACATGTTCTGTAATAATTACATAATTCTGATATTACTTCAGAACAGCAGGGCTATGGTGAATGCATGGAGAGTAATCACAAGATTAGAAAAATAAATACATAAATATAATACAGTATCTCTTGTATATTTATAAAACAAAAATATTAAAGGGGGTATCCATCTGATAAATTTCATGTATTGGCTACAGCATATCCTCCTGAAACATTTATTAAATATACTACATTATCTTTGCAACTTCCTTTGTGCTTTTCATTTCTGACTTTATATTATATGTGTTTTTCATTGGATTATTTATGTGAGTTGGGTACGGAATGCCGACGCTCAGGACTCCAGCAGTCACAATCCTGACGCCGACATCCTGACATGGTTAAGATAGACAACTGTCTGTAAGTATATTAACCCTACCCCTAAACCTAACCTTCCCCCTAGTCCCTAAACTTTACCATCCCCCCTAGTGCCTAACACTAACCCACCCCCTAGTGTCTAACCCTGACCCTCCATCTAGTGCCTAACCCTCCCTCTAGTGCCTTACCCTGGCCCCTAACCCTGCCCCTAACCCCACTACTTATCATCTGGATGCCGGCACTGGGATTGTGACTGGTGTCGGGATTCCGGCGCCGCCATTCTGAGCTCCGGCATCCCGACAGTCGTGTCAATGACTATGGACCTCATTCAGAGCCGGTCGCACAGAGCGTGCGGTCGGTCTGAATGAGGGGAGGACGTCTTGAATTTTCACGACGTCCTCCTTTGCGGTGGTAAGGCTGTGGGTTAACACCCACAGCCTTACGACCGCCTAAGGTGATGGTTGCGATGGTCAAGACCATCGCGACCATCGGGGCTTATGACGAGACCCTAGGGTAGGGTCTTCCTTGTCGTAAGCCCCGGAGAGCTTTCGGCTCTGTCTGAGCCAGAAGCTCTCCACTGACATCACTAGTGATGTCAGTGGGGCCGCCCCCAAACGTTAGGCATTCCCATGGGAATCAATCAACATCAACAGCTCGCCCCCTTTGGATCGAGACCCGCCACGACCGGCGCTGTCGGTCGTAGCGGGTCTCACGCATGCGCACGACGGCGCCGGCACCGTCGTACGCATGCTCTGTGGGGGGCCATCGACCCGGTCCGAGAGCATCGGCGCTAACGACCGGGTCTGAATGACCCCCTATATCCCTGTTTTGTTACTCCTGGATACAACAAATGCCTGCTGTTCTCTCTGCATTACATATTGTTATATCCAGAGATCAGATTTGCTTCATGTCTATTAGCAAGCTAAGAAAATATAAGCTTGCCTGATGGTGTAAGTGCATGGCTAAAAATCTCAAAACAAATAAAGCAGAATTTTTGTAAAAGTCGTAGGAGGGAAAATAAAATCTTATATGATAAAGACATCTAAAGGTGGGTTTCATGAAGGAGTACAGTTGTGTACCTTTCAAATTTTAGAAGACTGTATGAAGGAAATCGGGTGGGGGGGAAACAGGCTATAGCTGAGAATAACGTGCAGAGGGCCTGATTCAGACCCGCTCGTGAGCGCTGAGCACTCGCAAGTGGATCGATGGTGCCCAAGTGCGCATGCGCATGACGGAGGCGGCTCCGTCGTGCGCATGCGCGAGACCCAAATAACGACGGCCAAGCCGTTGTTATGGGTCTCGCACCAAAGGGGGCGTGCTGTCGATGTTGATTGATAGCACGCCCCTTTGGTGGGCATGCCGGGGGCGTGGCTGCCCAGACGGAGGCTTTCCCATGGGAACGCATACCGTCTGGGGCCAGCCCCACTGACATCACTAGTGATGTCAGTGGGATTGCTTTTGGCTTTGATCACGACCATCATTTTGGCCGCTCGCTATAGCTGTGGGTGGTCACCCACAGCTATGCGAGCGGCCAGGAGGCCGCTCCAAAAAGGAGTAGGGACGGCCCTGATTCAGAGCGAGCGCTCTGTCAGAGCGTCCGGCTCTGAATCAGGGCCAGAGTGTTGAATTACAGTTTTTTTCATTGATTTGCCTTTACATTCAAGGTGGAATGAAATACATACAATATAGTGTTTTGCGTTCTAAGGTTACCAGTGGATGAATATGGAGATGTCTGTGCCATGTTGAGATTGTCATTGTAATTAACTAATTAAACTACTGTATATTAAAAAAGTATAAATGGCACGCTGGGATTAGTGTGGGAGTCCAAATAAGTTTAAAGCTGGGAATTCAAATTCAAATAGGGGAGCCACACCAAGTGCTGATAAACATCGCTGGCCAGGACTCAATGGCAGTTGATGTGACTCCCCTATTTGAATTTTGGATTGCGCAGCAGCCAAACCTCTGAAGCCGCCACTGGCTGGGACTATTTCTGTGGCAAGGTTTATGTTCCACTGTGTTGATACCTGATTCACAGGTTGTGCTTGGTGTTAGCAGAGTCAGTGTATGGGGAGCATAACCTATTAACTTAAGGCTGCTGGGCTACATCACGGTTCCATAACCTATTGGCGGAGTAGCCTAGCAATGTGGAGTGCAACAGAATGATGCTAGATATATTTACTGTATTATCCAGACAGATTACCTACCAGGATGAAATACACTTGGCCAGATTATAAGTGATGTTAGATGTATTTGTGCAGTTGTTTGGTGCTGCTGGTGGTTAGTCAACACATGGTACAGCTTAACAGGTAGCATAAGATACAGAGATATAACAGGTATAATAGCAGTGTAGAAGCAGCCTGAAGCTTATGAGTATTGCTGGGCATTGTAGTGCGCCTGGTGTATTGGTGGTAAAGGCACTGGCAGATGTTAGAACTATGCCCCCTCACTATAGTGGTGGTGGTGTAGTGTTCTTGCAGAAGCTTTGCAGGCTCTGCACACAGCAAACAGATGGAGAGTCTCAGGGTTGCATCCATCCATGATGAACGCCAGAATGGAGCGTGGAGACGCCGCGCATAAGTAGTAGCACATGTCAGAGGTCAGACCTCATGCTGAGCTCCAGCCGGTTCTATAGACTGCCAGCTTAGTTATATCTGTCTGCAACATGGATTGAGGCAGCTCTAGAAAGCTCCTCGTCCAACATTTGGTTGTGTAGTATTCTGTGGTCACATATCGACTATGGGCCTTTCAGATTTGTGTCTGTTTTAGACTCTTGTTTGTTGCTGGATCTGAGCAAATTTTCAAAGACCCTCTTCTTTCAGAATACACAGTACTATCCACTCTGAGATAAAATACGATCAGTTCCTAATTTACAGAGATTAGGAACAATGTATTATTTTTTGCAACAGAATCTTACTTTCCGACTTTCTAATTACTGCAGGTTAAGTTAGGAGATGCTGGGGCATGGTGTCATGCATTGGATCATGGCCCGCCCCTCACTGTTTATTGCAACATTGGGTGGGACCATGATGACACTAAGGGCGCTGGATATGGGAGACTAGTCTACAAGACGCTCAGGAGCCTGACGGACATTCCAGGATAGAAGACAAGTATAAATAGAATGTGTATTAGCCACTAAAACTCCTTTATTGCATTCTAAAATACTGTATATGCGCTAACTGTACTGCTAAATGCTATAGGAGAACCTTACATTAGTAGTACTGACACGATCCAAAGCTGCAATTTATGTTTATTTTTACAAATACAATGGCTACTATTAATATTAACATTAATTATAAAGCACCATTATACTCCACTTAACTTTATAACTGTGAACAAATGCAATAATAAAATGTTTTATAAATATTAATAGACAGACAAAGACGTAAGAGGGTCCTGACACATATTGCATATTGTTCTGTCAGTCTACAGTGGAAAGCAATGCTTAGTGAAGCTACACGAGTATAGAAGGAGAATAAGACTCTTCTTGAGAATTGCACATGTTCGGGAATAAATGCTGATTTACAATTGTATTAAGACTCCGCCATATCTATGCCACCACACCACCCCCACCCATTCGCTGGTGAAGGTAGTTATCATCAGCAGACATCTGCACCATTCCTATCCTTGGTGCAAGGATCCCACTGAAGTTGGACAGATCTCAGCTTACGCCCACCTATGAGTAGCTCGCCATTCCATCTACTCACCCATGACAAGCCCGCTGGAAGCAGCGTTATTCTCATTGTCGCCCAGTTACACCCACTCAGTCATAAGTGGAGAACGACTGAGATTCATACTACTAGTATCACCTTTAATTTCTCTAAGGTATGCATGCGCAGTTTGTCAAAATTCACATAGACAAATTTAATGTATGGATTCCCCACTAGATGTAAGGGTTCTGTATGTCAGTTTAGGGTTGGTGTCGGCAGCAATGATACTGTACATGGAACCCCTGTCTTCACATGTGAATGGCACAAGGGTGCGCGACTTAACTAATGGGAACACACAGTTCACTGACCTCTAACTGGCTCCTTAATACGACCAGCGGGTGGTAAGGTGGTACAATAATGTACAGTAGCATGTTATGGAGCATAAAAATAACGGTCAGGCATAGCACATGCCAGGGTCACATGCAATTAATCTATATCAGTAAAGTCAGTATCACAGGTACTGGATCAATATCTGTTAACAGGCAAAGTTCAGGGTTACAGGAAAAGGGGCTTCCAATGGTTAAATAGGCAGAGGTCTGGTGATACACAGAGTAATATAAACAGAAATGCAAGAACACAGGAGCAAAATATGGAACCTTATACTGTGGCACAGAATAGTGAACAAAGGGCCTGATTCAGTAAGGATCGCTATTGCGATCACAGCTGTGATTATGCATACAGTTCAACTGCGATAGTATGCTAATTCATTGCGATCGCTATACCGCCACAGCACTATATAAGGACCCCCACTTTACCTTACACACATCCGCAATATTTAGCAAGACTGCAAAACCATCTGTACAATAGAGTACCATCGCAGCCTCACGCACACTTGCACAAGCTCTGACCTTACTCAGAAATTGTTAACCTCATCACACGCCATGAGGCATCAGGCTGCGTAAGGCATCGAAGTGGATAATTTATGCACACCCATGCAACGATGTTCAAATGCACTGGCACGCCTGCGTTTTTCCAACCACCACCCACAAATGGCACTTCCTGTAAATCACTCTGCGATGGGTCTGCGTAGTCTCTGCGATCGCAGTCCCAATCGCAGTGGCCGGCTTGCGCACTCCAATGCATATGCATGCATAATATGCAACAATCGGCCAGTTGCTTGCATATTAGCAACTGCGATCCAAACTGAATCAGGCCCAAAGTTTTGTTTAACTAGGATAATCAGAAAGTTTACCAGACATGACATCAGTGGTCAGCTGACTGCCACTACAAATTAGACTAAAGACCAAGGGCCTGATTCAGAGCTGCTCGCTATTTGTGAGCGCACGCTCTGAATCAGGTCGGGGAGTATTTTTTTTTTTTTTTCCTGTCCACTCGCTAAGCTGTGGGTGCCCACCCACAGCTAGTGCGAGCGGGCAGGAGATGGTCACAGTTATCGCGACCATCAGCATTGCGAGGAGACCCTAAGGTAGGGTCTCAGCACTCACAATGCCAAGTGGACTTCCAGCTCTAATAGAGGCGGAAGTCCACTACTGACATCACGAGTGATGTCAGTAGGGACGCCTCCGTTTGCTCAGCTGCCCCGTTTTTGCTGCGAGAGCCGGAGCATTGTGAAGGTCTCACTCGCTACGGGGCTCGCGCACGCCACCATCGACCCACTTGCGAGCACAATACGATTGCGAGCGGGTCTGAATCAGGCCCCAAGAACCCACATCTAGTGGGAGTAACAGCAGCCAGCAAGACTCAGATTGAAGCCTGCAGGAGATGAGAGAAGCTGTAGAAACAGCAGAGACCCGGTGTGTCAGAAATCAACGCCACCTTGCTGGACACAGTAAGTACTGTGGACACTACTCTATTTACCAATTTCCGACAGTCAGTGCGATTGTCCTGCACACACAATAATACAGTGAGGTTCAACTGTAGATCTATACTATATACAGGATACTACGATTATTTAATATTTATTTCATTTTTAGAGCTGAATCTCACTGTTATATTCTGTATATAGGACCATATCACTAGGAAACATTGAGGCAAAGTTGCCTAGATTTTGCGGCGCCCTAAATGGGGACAGTATATAAAGGGAAGATTGCAGAACCAGCATTGGCCTTGCTGTACTAATGATCTGTGTTATTGTATGAATAATGCTATTATCGAAGTGGTATTATGATACTCTTAATATATCTATTTGAAATAGTGCCAGTTTTAAAGATTTTAAAAGGTATAATAATTGTTTTATGTTGATTGGATGAGCTATGTTAAACCCACTGTAAGAAGGGTATCCGACACCGTGTAGCCACACCCACTGACAAAGTCATCACAACAAAACGCGTAAGGGGCAGTGGCGGGCTGGGCCGGGGGGCAGGGTGCCATGTGTCCCCCGGGCCGCAGCATCATGCGGGCCGCGGGCCGGTGCAGTCTGTGTCACTGTGACACAGACTGTACCGCGTGTGTAGCGCTGACCGGACGGAGTTCGGTCAGCGCTACACTGACAAACACACAGCCGCCGGCTCCGGCAGCTGTGTGTTTGTTGTAAGCAGCCGCCAATGAGAGTCTGTCAGACTCTCATTAGCTGCTGCTGCTGTGCCCACTGCGGGAGCCGCTCCATCTTCCGGCTCCCGCAGTGGGCAATGGGAGAGGCGTCATGATGTCATATGATGTCTCTCCCATAATGCAGAGCGGCCCGGCCCGGGAGGACAGACGGAGGAGCAGATGGCGGGAGCGGGGATTCAGGTAAGTGGGTTTTTTTATTTTGTTTTTTATATTATGTGTGTCTACGGGGGGGGGTCTGGCACTACTGAGGGCACTACAAAGGGGGAGACTACTACTACTGGGGGCACTACAAGGGGGAGGGGACTACTACTACTGGGGACTACTACTAATGGGGGCACTATAAGGGGACTACTACTACTGCTACTGGGGGCACTACAAGGGGGGTGGGGGACTACTACTACTGGGGACTACTACTACTGGGGACACTACAAGGGAGGGACTACTACTACTGGGGACACAGCAAGGGGGGGACTACTACTGGGAGCACTACAGGGGGGGACTACTACTACTGGGGGCACTGCAAAGGGGGGGACTACTACTACTGGGGGCACTGCAAAGGGGGGGACTACTACTACAGAGGGCACTACTACTACTGGGGGCACTACAAGGGGGGGACTACTACTGGGGGCACTACTGGAGGCCTGCATAAGGGTGTTCTCTCCTGTGGCACACGGGGGCACTGCATATGGGCACTATTTATTTTTTTTTACCTTACATTAATCACATATGGACCCGCCTCCTCCCTGGAACACTTGAGGGGGGGCGCCGTAGCACGCATATTCTTCGGACACCCTGGCTACACACTACTCCTCTGCCAGGGCCGCCTGCATGCATTTGCCCCCCAGGCTAAAAGTTGCCAGCCAGCCCCTGGTAAGGGGCATGGTCTGGTGACGCCGCGACACCATGACGTCACCCGCTGTACAAGTGAATGTAAATAAGTTGCCGGGAAACTGAGTCTGGGGAGTGGACGATACATAGCGGCAGTATTAAAGTACCGCCGCCATTGATAGTGGATTCCCGAGATCCATTTGACCGGTTGATATGAAGCGAAGCTGATTGTTTTTTATTATTACGTATATTACTATGGGCCTGATTCAGCAAGGAACGCACGCTAGCAGATGCATGCACCCAGCTGCTGCGAGAATATGCTAATCAATGCATACGCACGGAGACCGCAGCACAAGATGCAGTCGCCCAGCCCCATATTAAACCGCCCATCTCCCTCAAAGCCTGATCAGTACGCAAGATAGCGTAAACATCATTAAAATCTAGAACCATCGACCACATTTGCATAATAGTGGTTGACCAGACCTCGCGCAGGATCTTGGCAACTTCCTGTATGCACGGCCAGTTGCTTGCATATTAGCAACTGCGATCCAAACTGAATCAGGACCAAAGTTTTGTTTAACTAGGATAATCAGAAAGTGTGCCAGACATGACATCACTGGTCAGCTGACTGCCACTACAAATTAGACTAAAGACCAAGGGCCTGATTCAGAGCTGCTCGTTATTTGCGAGCGCACGCTCTGAATCAGGTCGGGGAGTATTTTTTATTTTTTTCCTGTCCATTCGCTAAGCTGTGGGTGCCCAGTTTAGGGTTGGTGGGTGTGGGTGCCCACCCACAGCTAGTGCGAGCGGGCAGGAGATGGTCACAGTTATCGCGACCATCGGCATTGCGAGGAGACCCTAAGGTAGGGTCTCAGCACTCACAATGCAAGTGGACTTTCAACTCTAATAGATGCGGAAGTCCACTACTGACATCACGAGTGATGTCAGTAGGGACGCCTCCGTTTGCTCAGCCACTCCGTTTTTGCTGCAAGCGCCGGAGCGTTGTGAAGGTCTCATTCGCTACGGGGCTCGCGCACGCCACCATCGGACTCACTTGCGAGCACAATGCGCTGGCAAGTGTGTCTGAATCAGGCCCCAAGAACCCACATCTAGTGGGAGTAACAGCAGCCAGCAAGACTCATATTGAAGCCTGCAGGAGATGAGAGAAGCTGTAGAAACAGCAGAGACCCGGTGTGTCAGAAATCAACACCACCTTGCTGGACACAGTAAGTACTGTGGACACTACTCTATTTACCAATTTCCGACAGTCAGTGCGATTGTCCTGCACACACAATAATACAGTGAGGTTCAGCTGTAGATCTATACTATATACAGGATACTACGATTATTTAATATTTATTTCATTTTTAGAGCTGAATCTCACTGTTATATTCTGTATACAGGACCATATCACTAGGAAACATTGAAGCAAGGTTGCCTAGATTCTCTCATTTGAGGTTCACCATTTACATTCAGGGGTGTAGGAACTGGGGGGGGGCTGTTGCGCCCCCATTATTTCTGTTGGGTGGGCAAACACTGTGTTTTGCCCCCCATGAACTTCTACACAAAAGCGAATAGGGATAAATGAAATTAAAATAGGCCACACTGCTCCAACAGTGACCCCTCGCTGAAGGCTACTGGTAACTTACTTGGCTGCTCACACTGCAAGCTTCTAGCTGCAGACTCTCTTATCTCCCAGTTTTCTCACTCTAGGTCTCTCTGCAGACCTCTCTCTGGTCTTTCTCTCCTGGCGTTAGATGGGCATCATGGCAGCCACCATAGCCCACCCTTCTGCCCTGCCAGTACAGCACAGGAGTTCCCTCCCTAAGATGTCACCCAAAGGTGGGAAAACCTGTGCCTTTAATAAGCTAAGGTTGCCCTCTCTCCCTTTTGATGATGTTCCCTGCTTGGCCAGACCCCTTTTTCTGGATTTTATGATTTGATCACACCCTGTTTTCTTCAAAGTTCCCACATGGTCTCAGGCATTTAGTTTTTGCAATAGGCAGCAATATTTAATAGTAAAATAGGTGATTTTACCAATAACATCCCCCTAGAGGGTGTTACATGAGTACAGAAGTATTCCAACCCCAGAAACACTGCCAAAAAATAACATAGGATTGGAAGTTTTGGTATATCTACAGTCACTGTTACAACTGTCATAAAATGAAATACCAAATGCAAGAAAAAGGGGCTCCTTGGCCTTTTGACCCCCCATGAAAATTTTTGTTCCTACAACCCTGTTCAAGATAACCATTCCTGTTTCACTGTTCACTTTAAAATAGTGTTTACCACTTTTTAAAACAAATTTAGCAAAAATAATCAAATTTCATTATTGACATTCCATCATTCTCATCAAAAAATTCAGATTTTACTCGGACATGATTGAGGCGCCTCGAATATGGTCAAACTGACATGGATAAACTGTTTTGATTTTATCAATTATCCCATGGTTCTAATATGAGAGAATTCTGGGAAGTGTTCTTATTTTAGAACCAATCCATTGTAGTTTTATGTTGATTATTTTATGTTAATAGGGCAGTTGGAGAAATGCGTGTGGTGCAATTATTTCTGATGAGAAACAAAGACTGGAGTTAGTAGAAGAGCTGGGTAAGGAAGGATTAAAACTTCTAGTATAAATGTAATTTAGTGAAGTAGTGAGCACTGACAGGGCACAGATAGAGGGGACTAAAGCTGATGTGGGAGTGTGGGTCATGTAAAGACATTTTACCTCTTACACAGCCCCTGGAAACTAATTGTGCATTTACTCTTGCTTCCCCTTCTGTATTGCTCATTGGTGTAAACGCTTATGAGCGTGCCTTCATTTCCACACCACGGAACACTGTTGTGTTGGGTGTTGGATTCTTTACAGGAGGGCACATCAAACTCTTTAAAGTGAAAAATGACATAGTATGCATTACAGTGAACTAAACAGTCCCGAGAATGTATTTTTCCTCTACAACACTGAAATAGATCTAAACACATACCATATGGTATGTTCAGCACAGCATGATATATCTGAGACTCCCTTAGCAAAATCTGTTGATATATATATAAATTAAGGATTTGGAGAAAAAAACATACACAAAGGCTTATGCCAAATATGCTTCATCTGTTACACTGTAGAAAATATAGTTTAGTTTATCCTGCAAAAACATGATTTGGCTAATGAGTTCACTATAAATACAAGTAAAATATTCTTATATAACTAATTATAGACTGAAGAGCAAGTCACTATTTAACATTAATATACAGTATATATACTTACTGGGGCGTTTCTAGAGAGGAGGGGGCCCATGTGCAGTTTCCGACATGGGACCCCTCCTCTCTGGCCGGCAGCCGGCAGCACACTGAGCTGTGCGCAGCAGCACCGGAGTTATAGACTCTGGGCACTAGAGTGTGCCCAGTGTCTATAGTGTACGCACAGGTCACCAGGAAAATGGCCACGTTGGCCATTTTCCCTGTACTGTGCATGCGCAAACGACGGGAATTTTTCCAGCCGTTTTACAGCATCGGACCCCGCGCGGATGTGGGACTTCGGAGAGGTAAGTAATATTATGGGTGCAAGGTGTGTGGTGCGGGGCCCCCCTGGACCCAGGGGCCAGTGTTCCCCGCACACCCTGCACCCATTATAGATACGCCCCTGTATACATATAATAACCCAGGTGTCTGCCATTAATTAATTCACAAACAGGAGCAGGGAAAGTTATGTAACAGCAGCTTAGCTGACTGCAATCTCATTTTTTTACCTGTATCAGATCCTAATAACATGAAGACAGTGTCTAGAGATGTAGTATATGAGTTTAGTAGAACAGCGTAAGGCAGTTGCAATCTGACTGAGCCAAGTTAAACCCCGAAGGTTGAAGCAGCAGGGTACCTTTAAGAATTGTTGTTGGTGTCAGGCATTTAGAGTTAGCCTAAAGGGTTCTTGGGGGGTGTGTCTTTGTTCAAATATTAGGGCTGGCAAAACAGGAAATCAGTCTCTTTGATTCTGGAAATTTCCAGCCCAGGAGTCAGGGCAGTGGTCTGTGTTATTGATTGTATAATCAGTGCATATTTCTGTCCTGATTTTCTTTTTTATCCTCTATTCCCTCTCTCCCTTCTCCTCTTGCCTCCTTAGTCTGCTGTTATTTCATCCTGTCATAGTTTTTCCTCTCATTTGATTTACTGCTGCCTTCATTTTTTTCCTTTCCTTCTCTCTTTCCTTTACTCCTTTCTTTTGTATATTCCTTGCTATTATCCCTTCAGTATGCCGCACCATCCCCAAGCTAAACAGCTCTTCCGCTCAGCTTCTGCTGCCAGAGCAGGTCCAGAGGTCAGCCGCACGGCAAGTGGTCACATAACCCGCCGCGGCTGCAGGTTGTGGAGTGAGATATGGGCAGTGACCGCAGCGCCAGGGTCGGCGGCAGCTTCAGAGGCCCAGGCTCCCAGCAGTGTGCTGCGGCAGTGTACCCCTTCTAATGAGAGATGCAGCCCATGCGGAGGCTGCGTGCATGTCTCAGTCACATGCCATGAACATGGCGGCGTGGTCGGCGGTACTTCCACTCTACCCCACCATTAATGCAGGGCCAGGGCCACTTGATGCAGCCTTGGTTGCCACTGACTCCGGCCACGGTCAGTGGCGTTCTTGGTCAGGGGCTGGACTTAAACGGCCAGCTAATACTATTACCAAGGGCTCCGGGGCAGTGAGGGGGCATGGCACTGTGGTGCTTGGCAGTAGTAGGTGCTTACAGCCTGCTGTTCAGGCTGGCTCCATTTTTCAGGGGCGGCCTGCTACTGCTCTGCAGAGTGGTGTGATGGCTTCCAACAGCCAACTAGGTCACAGTGCCCTTTATATCGTGAGGTTGTAGTTACTGGGCGAGCAGTGTTTGCGCAGGGGCGGATGTTGCCGGGAAATATATCCACCCCTCCGTTGGCGCAGCATGTCAAGCATGCATGTTTGCATCAAGCTCGTATTTTTTCCAGGCGGCTTTTGTTAGGTGCTATTGCACCTATAGTGCAGCAGGTTCCGTCGGCTCCCGCACCATCAACTGCCCCAAATACAGGGATCTCCACTACGTTGCCACCTTCCCTACTTACGGTGACCCCGGACCCGTTGGTGGCCGCTTTGACACCATAATTGGCAGCACAGTCAGCGGTGGCGTCTGGGCCCCCGGCAGCTTCACAGTCATCTGCGCATTTGCAGAAAGCTTTAGCCCCTGTGACGGGACAGCTTTTGTGTGCTTTAGGTGTGCATAGTGTTTTAGGTTCCGCCACTGCGCAGCCAGATTTCACCCCTACAGCTGTGAATGTAGCAAAGGATTCTGTGCCTGTTATTCCTCTTTCGTCCTCTGCAGGTGTTGCTGTCGGTATGACATCCAGTGACCAGATAGATCGACGCAGTGGTGCAGATGGGCGTTGACCCATCTGGGACATCAAATAAGTTGGTAGTGGGGGCGGCTACAGCTAAAACAACTAGTTCTTCGTCCTCCACATCTTCTGATGATGCGTCCTCTTCTTATGAGGCTGCGCCTAGACAAGCGAAGGGAATACATATGTTACACCGCCGGCCGGTTCAAATCCCGGCAGCGCCAGCCCGACATGGAAGGAAATCCAGGATGCCGGGCGATGGTCTCCCGGCGTAGGTTAATTACCCCTCGCTGGGATTCTGTAGTGGAGATGCCGGCGGTCGGCATAGCGACCACTGGCATCATAAACGCATACCAAGCGAAGCAGGCGAGGTGTAAGCCTCAGTATAGGTCCCGCAGGTCTCGTAAGTCCAGCTCGGACTCGACTAGCAGTTCCGAGGCTGATACACAGCCTAAAGGGTTATATTGGCCGGCTTGCGTAGGCGTGTGCGGGATCATTATTAAAGGGAAATATGTAGATGTTTTCGCACTAACGTCCAAGTCCTAAAAAGAACTTAGAGCGACTAAGCGAAAAAAGGGCATTGGGGAGGAAGCTTATCGATCTTATACTAATTGGATTGCGGGGATGTATACATTTTTTGCCTGTTATTTGGATACTAGACCGGCGGAGCACCCTAATGTTCTTAAATATTTGGACATGATTCATGGGATGTTTCACCTCAATAAAGGGCCCATGTGGCGTATCTATGATGAAGAATTTCGGAAGAAACAATCAGGATTGGCTATCATAGATTTTGGGTGCAAGGATACACAACCATCTCCGGGATATGGGCCCTTGGCAGCAGCGCGTAAGGCCCCGGTTAGCACCCACTTCCCGAGGGGGGGTGGGGTCGTTGTTATGCTTTCAATTGGTCTTTCTGCAAGCTTGGTACGCAGTGTCACTTTCGGCATGTTTGCCCGATCCGCATCGTTGTTAAAATGGTTGGCCATGTACTCAGATAGAAGCGAGGCGGATTTTCTGCGTGCTGGGTTTTTAGAAGGATTTAGTCTTCCTATTAGAGGTCAAGTATCGTTGGGTAACCCTCAGAATTTGCAGTCTGCTTTTGAGTTACCTCACGTAGTTCCTGAAAATTTTTTAAAGGAGGTTGAGTTAGGGTGGATGGCCGGCCCTTTTACTTTGCCTCCTTTGGCAGACTTTGTGCTTTTTCTTTCGGTGTGGTTCCGAAGAAGGCACAGGGTAAATACCGGCTGATCCAGCATCTTTCTTTCCCCTACGGAAGCTCTGTTAATGATGCCATTCCAGAGGAATTAGCTAGTGTAAAGTATCAGTATTTTGATGGTGCAGTTGACCTGGTTTGTTCATTCGGTGGTGCGGCTTTACTTGCGAAGATAGATATTGAGTCAGCTTTCCGTCTTTTGCCCCAACATCCGGACTCTTTCTCTTTTATGGGGGTTCAGTTGCAGGGGGAGTACTTCATAGACAAATGCTTGCCAATGGGGTGTTCCACCTCTTGTTCCATTTTTGAAAGTTTCAGCACATACCTACATTGGTGTGTTTCTGACGACATGGGGTAATGGGTCTGGTTCACTACTTAGACGATTTCCTCTGTATCGGCCCAGCAGGTTCCCCCCCCCCCCCGGCCCCTGGTGTGGGTGTTTGCTACTTTTAGTGCAGACATTGTTTGTGGAGCTAGGTGTCCCCATTGTGCATGACAAAACAGAGGGTCCGGTTACGCGGCTTTCCTTTTTGGGTATAGAAATAGATACAGAAGAGGGTTGCTGTTGGCTTCCAGCTGATAAAGTGCTTAAGTTGAGGGTGACCATTGCATCAAGGCTGCAGGCGGGGAAGGTGACATTGCATCAGGCGCAATCTCTTTTAGGGCTAATTAACTTCACAAGTAGGGTAATTCCTATGGGTAGAGTCTTCTGTCGCAAATTGGAAAGAGCCATGAACGGTACTGTGCTTTTTATTTGTTATTAAGTTAGATGGGTGCGCTCTTCTTGTTCAGATATAGGCCAAATCATCCCTACAGGGAAATGACACAGTCTATCCGGGCGTGCTTTGCTGGAGAGTTGAACACCAATGAGTGATATGTTTGGTTTGCATGTGTTTGTTGGAGTGTCCATTCTTTATTATCCGCCACCATACTAACTTTAAGCTCATAACAATTAATTTCAATTGGCAATACCTAATTCGATGATTAATTCAATAATCAATAATTTAGTAATTAATTTTATGTCAAAATAAAATTTTACCTTATTTTGATTCCAACTCCAGTTGTCCGTGTGTTTATTTTAGATAAGTTTTAGTCGTGATAAGTATTTAAAGTGCAATGCGGATAATTATCAACCATTAGGGAGTTTAATGAAGTGCAGTGTTAGTGCTGTATTGGTCTTATTAACAGTAATTGTTGTGATATTCTAATATTAGTAAAATTACAATTTTAGGTTTAGATCCTTCCAGTCAGTATACAGTATTTTCACAATTACGCAAGTAAACTATTTTGCTGATTATTGCTTAAATTAGTTTTTATGTCAATGAATTTGAGTATTTTTTCATTACATTGTATAACACATTATACAGTAGAAGTAATTAATTAAAATAAAATTACTTAAATTTAATTTAATACCAGCAAAACATTTATCAACAGTTATTTATATAGTGCACACATATTATGCAGCGCTTTACAGAGAATACTGTATGTCAGTCATTCACATCAGTCCCTGCCCAAGTGGAGCTTACAATCTATATTCCGTACCACATATACACACACATACACTAGGGTTAATTTTATTGTCAGAAGCCAATTACCCTACCAGTATGTGTTTATGGTGTGGAAGGAAAATGGAGTGGACTGTGGGAAAAGTCAGTGCACCCAAAGGAAAACCCAGCAAACACATCAACAGCATGCAAAGCCCACCCAGTGACTTGGTGGTAAACAACCCCCTCAATTCAGTGCTGTGAGGCACCAATGCAAGCAAAGTGCTAGCTATTGTAGTCAGTATTTTGCATTTGCCCCAGAAATGGACAGTCCAAGCTTAATAATCATAAAGGTAGATTGAGGATGTCATTTATGTATATTAGTGGGAGTAACATGGCTGGAAAAGGGTTTGGACATATATTTTCCAATTTCTTGGGAAGCATAATACTGTTGGCCAAAACAATAGCGATTTGAGGATTCTCCCTCCCGATCAGAACTACAATGTCACATTCATACCCCTTTTCCACCAAAATTCCGGGTCTGACCAGGAGTTGGAACAGAGGACCTTGGCCCTCATTCAGAGCCGTTCGCTATTTGCGGTCGTTCGTTTAAAAACAAGGGGTGGCTATTCAAATGATCCGTACGCACATTGCAGTCTGTTCACACCTCTAAGTCTGAACGAGCGAGCAAAACATACGCTCGTTTATTTGATAAAAACGCCCCCTGGCCGCTCACACCATACGTCATGTCCGCTATTTATTAGATTAATCGAGGACATCGACCAGCGTATGAACTGCTCGCTATTCTTGTGGTTGGTGTTTGCTACCACAAATTTGCGAGCAGTTCTGGCTATAAAATAACCCAGTGACGTGCTCAATGACGCTGCTGTTTTAAATATACACACCCATAAAACGCCCGTTTTGACCTTTAAGCACGCCTGCGTTCGGATCTCCACTCCCCATTTTCAAGCACCTTCCCCTGTTACCACCCACATACGCCTCATTCTGTCACTCAAAATAGCAGGCACTCGCTATATAGCGTACAAACGATTTTCGGCCGCACTGACTGGTTCGCGCATGCGTACTAAAAACCGTACGCATGCGCAGATGTGCAAACATCGCTCGGAACGAGCGTACTGCCGCTAACGAGCGGCTCTGAATGAGGGCCCTTATTCAGAGTCGGTCGTGTGCGCTGACCTTATTCAGAGTCGGTCCACAGGGCATGCACACGACAGAGACTGCCCCGTCGTGCGCATGCGCGAGCCCCCACTAACGATGGATCACCCGTCGTTAGCGGGCTCGAAGCAGACGGTGCAAGCTGTCGATGTTGTTTGACAGCTCGCTCCGTTTGCTGGGCGGGCAGGGGGCGTGCCTGGCCAAACAGAGGCGTTCCTTTCGGAACGTTTGCCGTTTTGTGGGCGTCCCCACTGACATCATCAGTGATGTGTCAGAGGGGAGCTTCCTGCTCAAACAGAGCAGGAAGCTCCCTGGGGCTTAAGGTTGACGAGACCCTACCCTAGGGTCTCGTCGTAAGCCCCGATGGTCGCGATGGTCGTGACCATCGCAACCATCTCCCGTAGCGGTCGTTAGAGCTAACGACCGACATGGAGGCGGCCGTTCAGGATGCAAGTGGCCGCCCTGTTTCTGAGCAACTGCTTGCATCCTACTCTGAATGAGGCCCAGAGTTCCTATCCGGATCAGACCTGGAATTTAGTCGGCGCCGACTCGGGATATTCCTGAGTCAGCGCCGCTCACACCGGAGTTGGGTCTGCATAGGCTTTCCCGGCGTGAAAGTGGACGCTTGGAGATGATGTCATCTCCAAGCGCCACTGAAGCCGGACCAATCGGCCGGCTAGCAGCGCGCTCCAGGTCATCGTGTTCCGGAGTGCGCTGTTCTCACAGCAGGGTTTCACGGGCTATGCCCATGTTGAACCCTGCTATTTACCTGGATTGGATTGCCGGGTCACTCGACCCAACCCTCTCCCCTTTTACACCAGGAAGCTGCCTGGGTTAACCCTGCAATAACCCGGGTTTTAGCTCTGGTGTAAAAGGGGTAGTATTTGGAGGACTGTTATGTTTGCTATGACATTTAAAAGCAAGGGAAGGGATAGGGAACAGTGCAGCACAGGATACACTGGTCACACCATAGTGACATGGTCACAACACCCCTATTCTCTTCTTGCCCACATTCCCACCAGGGCAAATGTTGGGAGATATGCTAATAAATGAATCTATATCTTATCAGCATTTTAGTTACATTATGGTTCATATTGCTTGAACTATATAATATTTCTTTAAAAATGTCTATACGTAATATTTACTCTTCCTACTAGTGACATTAATTACAACTTTTTATACTTGATTTCTGTGACCTTTACTAGTCATTATTGATAATAACTGCTGCTTAACTAACTTTAAGGGGAAATATGTTAAATAATCTTCCGTCTTCCTTGAAGAGCATAGCGTGGCTAATGGATGAGTGGGTAGCACAGACTGGCTGACCTTGCAATGTGACTATTCTGCAGGTATCATTTTAAGATCGCTATTCAGCTATTGGTTTCAGCTATTCTGCTGGCTTTGGGGACATTAGCCCAAGCTCATTTGCAAACACGTTCCTTTTCTGAAAATCTAATGAAATGCTTGGAGCCCCCTGTTGATCTTGACAGAAGAAATCAATCACTGAAGAAAAGTAAGTGTCTGTCCTGTATTCTAATAACTATACCTATTGTTCATATCTGAATGTGTCAGCATCAAAGTAAAGAACAAGACCAAATATACAAATGACCTGGGCTCACAACATTCATTACACATTTAATTTACCTTTTGGCAGGTACAAAGGCTTCATCTGAGTAGTTAAACCTTGCAAAATGTCAGTGAAAATTTAAAGTTTTAATTCCATGGAATGTACCTTCCTGCAACTTTTCCTTCTGTGCTGTCCAGTTATGTCATTAAATCATTGGGAAGAGTTGCACATATTTGTGCCATGGAATATGGCAGACACAAAGCTGATCTCTGAACACAAATGATTCTGTGCAGGGAACACAGAAGAGGCGCGTAATATCCAGGGACGATATATATAAATAATTCTGCCTGATTACAAAAATATACGTATCATAGAATGAAGACACAAAGCCACAAAAGTAAATCAGTATCTATTATAAACAGATTTCAGTTCAATGGTGCATTTAATAGCTAAAATGCCATTGAAAATTTTATTTGAACAAAGCCTGCAGCGACCAATAGCATGAAATATGTATAACAGTTGTTCTTCATATACCAAACAGGTAATATATGAACAAAGCAATTTAAATAGGATACCACTGTTATCAGAGCTGTAACAAGACTTTTTGGTGCCCTGTGCCAGAAAGAGCATTGGCGCCCCCCTCATTTTTCAAAGGGACATAATGCATCCAAAAAAGGGCCATGGCTTCATGGGGAAGGGCCGGGGAAGAGATAGGAGAGGCCAGGAGATGCTGGGGATGAAATAAGAGGAAGCTACAAGCAAGAATGATAATAAACGGAAATTTGATAGGCCCAAACAGCGCCCCCTGACCTGTGGTGCCCTGTGCAATGGCACCGGCTGCACTACCCTAGCTACGGCCCTGACTGTTATATTAAGTAAAAAAAGCACTACATGACAAAAATTGATTTGAAAGGTTTAGTTATCCTTTAGATCAGGCATAGGCAATGCTTCCAGTGTCAGACTTCAACATTACAAGAAATATGGAAGTCTGTGGTTCTCTGGATATTGGGGCTATTCAAGATCTTACCTCTCGTTTAAAAAAGCAGGAAGTAGCACAGCTACAACTTACACAAAATTTTCAGACACTAACCAAACAATTATCTACCATTAAACCCCTCCTGCTTTCTAGTTTTTCTAACTCCGGACATCTGGCTATATTCCAGCAATTACTAGAGCAAGTAGAGGATTCCCTCCTGAAATTTTTTCAATTTATTCCTGAGCTTCTAGGTGTTGCCTTAAATTCTTCTGGTTCCTCCTCCGCACCAAGAGAAACCAATCATCGGAGTTTTCCACGCCTCAAGCTTTCTGAAGCAGGGCGTCAACGGCGTAGAGAGCTTTTTCTATGTCTATATTGTGGGAGCTCTGTCCATTTTATCAGAGACTGTTCTATTTGTCAGCCTAACTCTGATACCAAAAGCCTGCGCTTCAGAGATCCTGTTCCTAGTTCTCTTCGTTCCTCATCGGCAAACAAATCTTCCTCAGTTCCAGGCAAGACTTGAACTACCATGTTAAAGAAGGTTCAACTTTTTGATGGGGGTCCCGTAACAAGTCTTTCAGTCTGGGAGGGGGTCTCAAGGGTATCTACTCAAATGAGAGTTTCAAGTCACTCTCCCCAAGAGGGAAAATCATGTGCCATACCCCAGGTGGGGTTTTCAGGTGACCTACCCCAGATGGGGGTTCCAATTGCTGTGCCCCAAGAGGGGGGCTTCAATCTCAAGTTTCTCACCCCAAGAGGGGGTTACAAGTACTGTGCCCCATGAGAGGGCTTCATTTTCAAGTGTCACACCTCAAGAGGGGGTACAGGTCTCATACCCCAGGAGGGGTTTTCAGATATTCTACCCAGGAAAGGGTTTCGAGTACCGTGCCCCAGGAGGGGGCTTCAAATTCAAGTTTCACACCCCAGGAGGGGGTTACAAGTCTCACACCCCAAGAGTGGGAAACACGTCATATCCCAAGAGGGGTTTTTAGGTGTTCTACCCCAGGAAGGGGTTACAAGTTTCACACCCCAGGAGGGGGCCTACATTTCAAGTTTCATGCGCCAGGAGGGGGCCTACATTTTGAGTACTTCGCCCCAGGAGGAGGAGTTTGTTTCGAGTTTTATGCCCCTGGAGGGGGCCTTCGTTTCAAGTTGCCTTCCCCAGAGGGGGTTTCCAATTCAAGTTTCACGCCCCAGGAGAGGGTTTCGTTTTGAGTTCTTCACCCCAGAAGGAGATTATAAGTTTCTTGCCTCAGGATGAAGTTTCCAATATGAGTTATATTCCCCAGGAGGGAGTCTCTAATCTCCATTCCCAAGACAAAGGTTCAAGGGATGTACCCCTACAGGGGTTTTCTGATAGTATACCCCAGGAGGGGTCTCAAGTTTCACACCCCAGGAGGGAAGTTCGAGTTTCATACCTCAAGAGAGGGTTTAAAATTCCATACCCCAAGAAGGGGCCTTGGATACCACACCCCAGGAGGGGGTTTCAAGCCTTGCACCCCAAGGGGGGGTTGAATTCAAGTCCCTCACCCCAGGAGGGGGTTTCAAACATCGTACATCTGGAAGAGATTTTTAGTTGTGTACCCCAGGAGGGGGTTTCAACCTTCGCACCTCAGGAGGGAAGTTCGAGTTTCATACCCCAAGGGGGGGTTTCAAGTTCCATACACCAAGAAGGGGCCTTGGATATCTCACCCCAGGAGGGGGTTTCAATCCTCGCACCCCAAGAGGAGGTTTCAAGTCTCTCACCCCAGGAGGGTGTTTCAAGCATCGTACCTCCGGAGGAGGTTTCTAGTTGTGTACCCCAGGAGGGGGTTTCAACCTTCACACCTCAGGAAGGAGTTTCTAGTCCCATACCCCAGCAGGGGTTTTCAAGCATTACACCCCAGGAGGGGGTCTCAAGTCACATACCCCAAGATGGGATTTCTAGTCCTATACCCCAACAGGGGTTTTCCAGTGTTACACCCCGGGAGGGGATTTTAAGTCTTATGCCCCAAGATAAGGTTCCAAGTCTCATACCTCAGCAAGGGGCTACCAGTGTTACACCCCGGAAGGGGGTCTCAAGTCTCACACCTCAGGAGAAAGTCTCAAGTCTTACATCCTAAAAAGGGGTTTCAAAATCTGTATCCCAGGGCAAGATCTGAAGTTTCTTGCACAAAGAAAGGGTCTCCAGTTCTTTACTCAAGGAAGAGTCTTCTGGTGTTGTGTCAAAGTCAAACATTTTAGCGCCCCATCAGTTAAGAGGTTCACAAGATGACGCTACCATTACATCTATAGATATCACTCAAGATCCATCCGATGTTTCTATGCCCATTTTTTTTTCTGAAGATATAACGCAGTATTATGCCTTGGTGGAACACTTCATCGCTATTATGAAATCCTCTCCATGGTCTGAAATCAAGCCTACTAATGTAGTAAAATTTATAATTTCATCTTTCCGAGGTAAAGCTTAGGACTCGGTTGAGCCTATTTATGATTCAAAGGATTCGATGCTGTCAGATTTAGTAGCTTTTAGTGCTGCAGTGATTAAAGAATTTAGTCCAACTTATCCGGCAAGTTCACTCGTAGATACTCGCCTCAACAAAGTCCCTAGCCCTAGAGTACCATCTTCCACTGTTAAACTCAGATGCACTTCTTTGAGTCTTTCCCAAAATAATCCGGTACAAGGACAGCCAATTCAGAAGGAGAAAACTCAGAGAGGTATTAGAATGATGAATTATAATGCAGATTCTGTCTACGATCTTGAGCACGATGAAAAACTATTTTCAGTAGTTCCCGTGATAGTCCCTTTTCAACTTAAGTCTTCTTCAAGTGGTTCGAAAAAATCACGGAAAAAGAAGAAGAATCGAAGACTTCCTGGTGACCAACCTTTCTATGACAAATTGACCATTTTTCCAATTATTAGTCCCATTTGTGTTTGAAGTTCCTCACATCCTGAAGTTTGAGAGACCATCTGGTAGTTGTGTACCTTGTTCTTCTAAAATCTTTAAACTGTTATGTTTTCAAGCAAGATTTAAAAAAAACCTTTTTTATGTACTCCTAGTGAAGATCTGTTCAAGGTTTTTTGGAAGCTTGAGCCCAAGAAGGATTATCTGGAGATATTCACTTTTCGTGGTGGATAGTTGATGTCCTGTCCTTCTGAGAAGTTCCAGCCGAACTTGAAAGGGGGTGTACTGTCAGGGTTCAGCCTAGGATCAGCCATCTCTTCCCCTGACTTCTCATCCAGTCAGACGTCTGGTGCAGTGATGGGCGAGGTGCTGAGCATTCTGCCTTAGGTGCTTGTGGACTTCCATGGTCAGCTCTGTGTGTTGGGGATCAGAGTTCCCAGCATGGGCACCACCATGACAGTTCCTATCATGTGACAGTATCTCAACCAATGGTAGCATGATCTCGGTCAGCTGACGCTGTGCTCCAATCATTTGCTACCCCTGGGTATATAACTGGCTCCAGGACTCCAGGAAGTTGCTTGATCAATAATTGTTACTCCTAGTGTACTAGTAGAGTCCTTGTTCCAGGTTCCCTTGGTTATCTCATGTTCCAGTGTTTCCTCGAGCTACAGTGCGACTAACATTCCTGACTGTGTGCCTAGTCTCCAGTGTTTCCTCTGAGCAACAGTGCGATTACATCTCTGCCTGTATATTAGTTCCAATGTCTCCTTTGAGCAACAGTGCGACCAACGTCCCTGCCTGTGTACAATTACCAGTGTCTCCCAGAGCAGCAGTGTGATTAAACATCTTCTGCCTGATTGCTTCACCTCCAGCGACAGTGCTATTACTACTCTACCAGTGTCACCTCCAGCGACAGTGCTATTACTACTCTACTGTCTGTGCCATTCCGCGGTGCAAAAGTGTGTCCGCACACCACTCCTTGTGTATTCCTTGTGTGCCATCCAGTTGTGCTAAAGTATGTCCACATGCCACCCATTGTATGTCTCTCAAGTTCCATTCGGTTGTGCTAAAGTGCGTCCACACGCCATTACCTGTGTCTTCTTCGAGTGTCACCTCGTGGTGCAAAAGTGCATCCACATGCCATTACCTGTGTCTTCCTTGAGTGCCATTCAGTTGTGCTAAAGTGCGTCCATACCCCATCACCTGTGTTTTCCTCGAGTGCTACCCCATGGTGCAAAGGTGCATCAGCACGCTACCTTCTGTACATTTCTCAAGTACCTCTCAGGTGCCAATTCTAGTGTACCTCTTAAGTGCCAACTCTAGTGTATCGCTTAAGTGCCAATTCCTAAGTACCTCTCGAGTACCATCTTCTAGTGTAACTCCTTGTGCAGTAGTGCCTTTGTTAGGCACTCCCCCTGGGTCACTGATATTTGAGTCTCTATACCCACAGGGCTTGGATACCTGGTCAAAGGACCACAACCTGTCTGCAGGGTGCAGCTAAGCCCATATCCCGCTTGCAGGGTTCACTGGCGAACACCGCCCAGCAGGTTAGACTCTGCACCTTTGACCAGGTCTCGGTAACATCCAAGACCTGTGGATGAGAAGTTCTGATATCCAGGCCAGTCACCCCGAATTCTTCCGAACTCAAGATCACAAGCCCTCAGTAGGGGATTCCAGAACGTCAAACCTGACAGTTTTGGTTTTGGCAAAACAACCCACAAGTGTTTTGGTTTGGATTCTGTTTTGATTTACTTAAAAATCAATGAAAAACTATAAATATTTGATAATTCAGCTATTTTGGACCTGTCTACATGCAATTCAAAACCCCAGTTCGGTTTCTAAATTCGAGTTCCGAACTGGCTTCAGATCTGAACCGGGACTCAAACTAGGACTCGATTCGACTCAGTACCCCTAAGATCGGGTGCGTTCGTATTTCAGGAAGACCGAACTGCTCATCTTTAATTACAACAAAAGTAATAAATGGGTACTAAAATGGTTAAATGGCCTCAGAATACAGTACTGTTATTCAACTGTGAGCAAGACTAACTGTGGATGGGTTTGGTCACTAGAGACTCAGGCTTCGTTGGACATGCAGGACATGCTTGGGTTCTTCTATGTACAGAGGGTCTATAGTGCTGCAAATAGGTCTCCTCTGAGAGTGAAGTACGTGGCACAAGAGGGGAGGAGCAGCACAATGTGCGTGGTAGGAGAGGGAATGACTCCACCAGTGCCACTAAAAACACCTTCTAGTTCCAGGGATTGCCCGCGCCTGCTTCTAGTGCCAAGGCTTACACGCCCTCCTGTTACTTTTTAATTATATATTTTTACTCCAGCATGGCGTTGGGGTCTAGTGTTAGGGAACGTAGCACCCAGTAATATATGCAGCTATAATGACCAACAGTACTGTGGTAAATAGTTTGTTTTAAGTAGCACATTAACTGCTACATGTGTCAGTTCATTTACTAACAATTTAATACCAGTTGAATGCATGCCTGATGAGGCCATGTTTGTAAACTGTTACTATGGTCGATTAACTACTTTGAACTTTATTCTCCTAGTCTAATAACATTTGGCAACCATAAATGTATTCACAGATAAGAATGCACTTCTCTGATGGGTGCTTTTCTAACCATACTTCTACCCAAATACTTGGACTTTTTATCCTCTAGCAGAAATATTATTAACCTACAATATATTTATATAGTGCGGAGATATTATGCAGTGGAATGTGTAATCAAACCTCCCAATAATTTAAAATCCTTAATCAGTAGAACATCATGCCCCCTCCGTTAAGGGATGTGACTGCGCCATGTTAGAATAAAATATAATTGACTCCATGCTTGATATATATTTTTAAACTCATATATACTGTATGTTTCCTATATATCATTTTATATAGTTTCTGTTATTTTATATTAAGCATTCCTTCTTTGTGTTGTCTGAATTGCTGAGTTCTGCAGATCTCTGCAATTCTTGACAGCTGCAAGGTGTTTGGAATTAATTAAGACACTTTATACAGCACCATTGGGTGCTTTCAGTTTATATCATATTCCCCTCTGTTACAATCTGTAGCAAAATGTATACGGCTATTTTATTACTGTATGTATCGATTTTGCTCTCACTCTAGCACTGGACATGTTATGCTTATTGTAATGTGGTACTATAGTCACATACACAAATGTGAGACCTCCAATTCAGATCTAGATGTATTAAGGGCACTGGCAAAAACTCCTGGTAGTCGATATGTCTTGATGCAGCTAAGGTGCTAATCTACTTTACAAGTGTGGAAATGCATACTAGAATACTACATTTGTGTTATATCTGTGGAGATTACATTGCGTTGACCCTCCTTGGATATTATACTCGATAGCTGGATCATTACAGAGTAGTTATAGAAATAATAACAATAATTTTATTCCAATAGAACTCAAGGCTCATCACAGCATGTATTTGCTTTTATTGTCCTGCTTTGCACATTGTTATTGATTTGATTTGCCTTTGGATTGCCCTGATTGGGACACTTGTTCCTTATGCTGGGCATACACTATACAATTATCTGTCAGATATCTGTCCAATCTGGCTGTTTGGAATGAAAATCTGGTAATGTATGGTCTTAAACACTGGAAAACAGACAAAAAATGGTCATTCAGACAAATAGGTAAAAAAAACATGAATTGAACCCATTTGAACAATTGTTTTTTTGTCCGTTTTCCAGTGTTTAAGACCATATGATCGATTGTCATTTGCTCCCATACATTACTAGATTTTCATTCCAACCAGCCAGATTGGACAGATATCTGATAGATAATTGTATAGTGTACAGTAAGTCCAGCATTAGTAATACCGCTTTTATACTTAAATTCTGGGTCTGACCTGGAGGTTGGAACAGGGTTCCAAACCGGATCAGACCCGGAATGTAGCTGGCGCCGACCCAGGATATTCACGAGTCGGCGATGTTCACACCGGAGCCGGGTCTGCAGTGACCCGACGCTTCTGGCGTGGAAGTGGACGCTTGGAGATGATGTCATCTCCAAGCACCACAGAAGCCGGCTAATCGGCCAGCATGCGGCGCGCTCCAGGTAATCGTGACTTGGATTGTGCCATTTACATTGCAGGGTTTCACGGGTCATTTCCGTGTTAAACCCTGCAAGTTACCTGAGTCGGATTGCCAGGTCACTCCACCTGGGAATCCAACCCTGTCCCCTTTTACACCAAGGAGCTACTCGGGTTAACCCTGCAATAACCTGGGTTTTAGCTCTTTAGCTCTGGTGTAGAAGGGATATAACACTCTCATATTTCAACAGTAACATCTATAGATGGCGTTGCCCAATAGAGGCCTATGTTCAGCTGTTTGCTAAGTGCTGTGAGAGGGATCCAATTGGATCCCTCCCAGCACCCCCCGCAGCGTGTGCGTCACTTGACGCATGAGCAGAAGGACTTCTGGGTCATAAAACCGGAAGTCCTTCTATTGTAAAGGACAGCTCTTACCGGGTGAGCTGTCCTTTGCGATCTTATTCATGCATATCGCCATTATGTACATTGCATGCATGCTATGATTGTCAGGATCCAGCACATGCAAAATGGAATGTCCCATATATATATATATATATATATATATCTATATACACCCATCAGCCATAACATTAAAACCACTGCAAAGTGAAATTAATAGCATTGATTATCTCATTACAATGGCACCTGTCAAGGGATGGGATATATATTAGGCAGCAAGTGAACACTCAGTGGGCAAACATAAGGATCTGAGCGAGTTTGACAAGGGCCAAATTATCATGGCTAGATGAGTGGGTCAGAGCATCTCCAAAACAGCAGGTCTTGTGGGGTGTTCCCAGTATGTAGTGGTTAGTACCTACCAAAAGATGCTGTTCTTTATCAATTTTAATAAATTATTCTTTCCTAATTCACAAGGTATATGTTAATCCATCATAACAGTTGTGACATTTGTTGAGAAATTTATATGGATTATGGGCCTGGTTCGGCATGGATCGCAAATGCAACCGTGTACGCAGAACGGCCGATTGTTGCGTACTGTGCATGCACCACACTTTGATTACAGATGTACTGTGGAATCCATCGCAGAATGAGTGACAGGCCATGAGTGTTTGGGGGTGGTGACAGGGGAGTAGTTGCAGAAACGCAGGCGTGCCTGTTTGTTTGAACACTGTTGCATGGGCGTGCATAAATTAGTCACTGCGATTGCCTACGCAGCCTGAGTACTCACTGCATGCAACAAAACTTGCAAATTCTGAGACAGTTCAGACCTGCTGTAATTGCGTGTGAGGGGCCGATGTTCTCCAATGTTACGATGTATACGCAGGACTGCGAGGTATTACGGATGTGAGAAGGCAGTAGTGGGCATCACTATGCTGGCTGAGCCGTGGCAGACATTAGCATATTTCCGCAGATTCATTGTGTGCGATTACGCAGCTGCGATTGTAGTTGCAACCCGTGCTGAATCAGGCCCTATGGGGCCTATTCATCAATACTAAAAAAATCGATGGAGGTAATTAGGTTTAGAACTCGCATGGAGTTCTACCTAATTACCGGAGGAATTCATCATTCCTCCTCTCCAGCAGTATCTATTCCAATAAGCTGTCATTTTTGCAATGACAGCTTTTCAGAAAATCGATACTTTTCCCTACTTGCCCCTATCTTACCGCAGCTGTAATCAGTGCTGCACATTAGCCATTACATTTGTTTATTTAAAAAAACTTTACTGTGTTCTGCCGGGAGAACACACAGAGCAGTAGCCGAAGCCGGAGGAGAGACCAGGGAGCGACAGAGGGAGCCGAGAAGGACCTGCTCACGCTGAAAGCAGGTAAGTATAACCCGCTATTCACCATCTGAGAATGGCATATAGTAACACCATCAGATTCTAAAAATACATAATTTTTGGAATTTGATGAATAGCCTAATTTCTATATCCCCATTTTAAAGTACTGTATGGGGAGTGTGGAAATTAATGCAGACGGACTTAACCAGGAGATATCAGTGATATCTCCTGTGTTAAATGTGTTAATGAATATCAAAAAAATAGTAATTAAGGAAAATGTCCTTAAACCGTTATTTTAGTGTTGATGAATACGGATGTGGATTGAAAGATGTACAGTAAAAAGGTAGACAATGTCTAGATAGACACCAGATGTTAGACAGGCAAAAGGTCGACAGGGACAAAAGGTCGGCACACTAAAGGTCGATGTATCAAAGGGTCAAAAGGTCGATATGTATGATATGTATATGGTCGACATGAAAATGGGCAACACATTTAATTTTTTTTTGTAACCCTAATCTTCATCCTAACCCTAAATCTAATTCTCCCCTTGGTGCCTAAACCTAACCGTTGGGGTAGGTGTCTGATCCTAACCGTCCCTTCTAGTGTCTAACCCTTACTCTCCGGTAAGTGCCTAACCATAACCCTCCATTCTGGTGCCTAACCCTAACCGTTGGGGTAAGTGCCTAACCCTTACCATTGGGGTAAATGCCTAACCCTCCGGTAAGTACCTAACCCTAAAAAAAAAAAAAAAATCATGTGTCGACAATTTGCATGTCAACCATTTGCTGTTGACCTTTTGACCATGTCGACCATTTGTACCTGTCTACCTTCTTACATGTCAACCTTTTGTCCCTGTTGACCTATTGCCTGTCTAACATCTGGTGTCTATCTAGACATTGTGTACCTTTTTTCTGTAGATCTTTAGACCGGATCCTGATGAATAGGTCCCTCAGTCTTTTAGATTTATGCATATTATAGGGTTATAAATTACATGTGACGCTGTGATTCATGTTTTTTAAGATATTGTATTCTAATAAGTTTTTGTAACCAATATTTATTTTTAATATTATTATTATTATTGATAAGTGGGAGAATTGCAACCTCTCTTTGATACCCTTTCACACATAAAATCAAATTACCTGGAACAGCACTTTTACCTGGTAATTTGCAGATTAACATGGGGTTTTTTTCTATGTGAAGGGATCAACCTGGGTCGAAATTGCTGGGTCTCCGACCCTGGTAAAAAGCCGGGTCGGAGACCCAGCAATTTCGACTCGGGGTGACCCTTTTACACAGAAAAAAAACCTGTGTTGATCTGCAAATTACTGGGTAAAAGTGCTTTACCTGGTAATTTGATTTTCTGTTTGAAAGGGGTTTATGGCTAGAACCGGCAAACCCACCCAGCCAGGCCCGCTGAGAGGCATGGCGGGCCCGGGTAATAGGGGGCATGGCCTAATTGTGGGAGGTGTGGCAACGCCTCCTTCCCGGAAAAATAGAAAGATATGCAGCGCCGCGAAGCGGCGCTGCGTGCTGGGGAGGGGGGCGCTCTGTGCCCCCTCAGCCCTGCTCAAAGCCAGGCAGGCGCGATCAGTGTGATCGCTCCCCCCTGCAGGCATAGGAGACTGCTGTGGCTGCTGCTCAGCAGCCACGAGCAGTCTCCACTGCAGCTCAGCACACGCTGTGTGCTGGGCTGCTGTGAGGGAGGGGGAGCGGTGCCGGACCCGGGCCCCCGCCGGGCCCCTCAGGAAGCCCGGGCCCCGGTAATCTGTACCCGCTCCCCCCCCCTCTCGGCGCCCCTGCACCCAGCACTCAAATACCGGGTAAAAGCCAATATTTCAGTGTGAAAGCGTTATTACAGATACTTAGGTCTCTATCCATCCAAACACCACTAATAAAGGGATTTCTCTTCTTTCCTATGCTCCAGTTAATAATATGTTTATATGTTCTCTTCCTAGTAGATGGAAAGAAACAGTTGAATCCAGCCATATACAGTCAGGTGCATAAATATTGGGACATTAACAGAATTTTCATATTTTGTCCTCTATTCACCACCACAATAGCTTTGAAATGAAATAAACAAGATGTGATTTAACTGCAGACTTTCAGATTTAATTTGAGGGTAATTACATCCAAATCAGGTGAACGGTGTAGGAATTACAACAGTTTCTATATGTGCCTCCCACTTTTTAAGGGGCCAAAAGTAATGGGACAAACTAAACAATCCTAAATCTAACTTTCACTTTTTAATACTTTGTTGCAAATCCTTTTCAGGCAATTACAGCCTGAAGTCTGGAACGCATAGACATCACCAGACATTGGGTTTCATCCCTGGTGATGTTCTGCCAGGCCTCTACTGCAAATGTCTTCAGTTCCTGCTTGTTCTTGGGGCATTTTCCCTTCAGTTTTGTCTTCATCAAGTGAAATGCATGCTCAATCGGATTCAGGTCAGGGGATTGACTTGGCCATTGCATAACATTCCACTTTTTAGCCTTAAAAAAGTCTTTGGTTGCTTTTGCAGTATGCGCCGGGTCATTGTCCATCTGCACTGTGAAGCGCCGTCCAATGAGTTCTGAAGCATTTGACTGAATATGAGCATATAATATTGCCCAAAACTCTTCAGAATTCATTCTGCTGCTTTTGTCAGCAGTCACATCATCACTAAATACAAGGGAACCAGTTCCACTTGCAGCCGTACATGCCCACGCCATGACACTACCATCACCATGCTTCACTGATGAGGTGGTATGTTTTGGATCATGAGCAATTCCTTTCCTTCTCCATACTCTTCTCTTCCCATCACTCTGGTACAAGTCGATCTTTGTCTCATCTGTCCATAGGATGTTGCTCCAGAACTGTAATTGCTTTTTTAGATGTTGTTTGGCAAACTCTAATCTGGTCTTCCTGTTTTTGTGGCTCACCAATGTTTACATCTTGTGGTGAACCCTCTATATTCACTTTTGTGAAGTCTTCTCTTGATTGTTGACTTTGACACATATACACCTACCTCCTGGAGAGTGTTCTTGATTTGGCCAACTGTTGTGAAGGGGTTTTTCTTCACCAGGGAAATAATTCTTCTGTCATCCACCACAGTTGTTTTCTGTGGTCTTCGGGGTCTTTTGGTGTTGCTGAGCTCTCCGGTGCGTTCTTTCTTTTTAAGAATGTTCCAAACAGTTAGTTGATTTGGCAACAGCTAATGTTTTTGCTATCTCTCTGATGGGTTTGTTTTGATTTTTCAGCCTAATGATGGCTTGCTTCACTGATAGTGACAGCTCTTTGGATCTCATATTGAGAGTCGACAGCAACTGATTCCAAATGCAAATGTCACACCTAGAATCAACTCCAGATCTTTTACTTGCTTAATTGATAATGAAATAACGAGGGAATAGCCCACACCTGTCCATGAAATAGCTTTTGAGTTGATAGTCCAATTATTTTGGGTCACCACCCACAGGCTATACGAGCGTGCATTTTGATGGCCGCGATGGTCGTGACCATCGCGACCATCGAAACTGCGAGCCGGAGCCTGCGGTTGAGGTTTTTAACCGCAAGCTCCGGAGTGATTTTGGCTCTATCAGAGCCAAAATCACTCCCACTGACATCACTAGTGATGTCAGTGGGCCGGCTTTTGACGGGAGGCGTTCCCGTGGGAACGCCCCCGTCAGGGAGGCATGCCCCCGGCACGCCTACCAAAGGGGGCGTGCTGTCAATCAAAATTGACAGCACGCCCCCTTTGATCGGACACAACGAGCGAAGGACTTTCCTTCGCTCGTCGCGTCTGGCGCATGCGCACGACGGAGCTCCCTCCGTCGTGCGCATGCCCAGTCCAGAACATCGACCCACTTGCGAGCGGACAGCCGCTCGCGAGTGGGTCTGAATCAGGTCCAATATATCTTGGGGTAAGTTTAAAAATATGGGCCACCAGTACAATTTCAAACACTTAAAGATTTATTTTTTCTATCACTCAGATATTTGCAGTTTAAGCATTCCCTGGGCAATCAAACCACAGTTATGCCACTGTGTTATTTTTGTTGTTTTCCCTCTATCGCTATTGTATACACTCCCCGCACCACATTCCATGCAAGCACTAATAAGCACATTGCTATACCACATAGATGAAGATGGATAGGAGATAGTTACTCCCCTCTTATTCTCCTCTTCAAATAATGCATAGGACTGAATAATCCAAGTTAAGCGGGTCCATAATATTTTTCATTTGGCAACAACTTTTAATAATATGGATATTCTAAAGTAGGGGTGTGCACTGGTCACTTTTCGTGTTTTGTGCTTTGGTTTTGGATCTGGATCTTTCTTCATGTTTTGGATCTGGATTGGTTATGCCAAAACCACCCTTCCGTGTTTTGGGTTCTGGGTTTTGTGTTTTGGATCTGTATTTTTTTTTTAAAAAGCATAAAAACAGATAGGGTTTTTCTGGTCGTATGCTATTATTAACCTCAATAGCCTTAATTTCCACTCATTTCCAGTCTATTCTGAACACCTCACACCTCACAATAGTGTTTTATGTCCAAAAGGTTGCACCGAGGTAGCTGGATGACTATGCTAAGCGACACGAGTGGACGGCACAAACACGTGGCCCATCTAGGAGTGACACTGCAGAGGCAGACAGGATGGCAGTTTGAAAAGCTAGGCCCCAAACAGTACATAATGCAAAGAAAAAAAAGAGGTGCAAGTTGGAATTGTCCTTGGGCCCTCCCACCCACCCTTATTTTGTATAAACAGGACATGCACACTTTAACAAACCAATCATTTCAGCGCCAGGGTCTGCCACACGACTGTGGCTGAAATGATTGGTTCGTTTGGGCCCCCACAAAACAATCTGGCAATTAATCTGTCCCTGCACAAACTGGCTCTACGGAGGCAAGATGTCGTCCTCATCCTCCTCATCCACCGATTCCTCACCCTCTTCAGTGTTGTGTACATCCTCATGCTCACATTATTAATTTGTCCCCGCTGGATCCACCACCACACGTCCCTCTGTACGTTCTGGAGGCTGGTCTCCCTGGAAGAGTTGATAATTAATTTTTATGAACATCATCTTATCCACATTTTGTGGAAGCAACCTCCTATGCCTTTCGCTGACAAGGTTCCCGGCTGCACTAAACACTCTTTCGGAGTACACACTGGAGGGGGGGCAACTCAGGTAAAATAGAGCCAGTTTGTACAGGGGCCTCCAAATTGCCTCTTTTTCCTGCCAGTACAGGTACGGACTGTCTGACATGCCTACTTGGATGCTGTCACCGATGTAATCCTCCACCATTCTGTCAATGGTGACAGTATCATATGCAGTGACAGTAGACATGTCAGAAATTGTTGCCAGATGTCCAAACTTGGTCCTGCCTGCGCTGCAAGCGGGTTGCTTAGGTTACCTAAGTTTTTTCCTGGCAGCCCCAGTTGCGGGAGAAAATGAAGAAGGAGCTGTTGACCTGTCACGTTACACTTCAGCTGACAGTGTTTTCACCAGCAGGTCTTTGCACCTCTGCAG
Organism: Taudactylus pleione; assembly: GCA_031769625.1. Taxonomy (NCBI): domain Eukaryota; kingdom Metazoa; phylum Chordata; class Amphibia; order Anura; family Myobatrachidae; genus Taudactylus; species Taudactylus pleione. The sequence goes on along the minus strand of JAUIMM010000787.1, from coordinate 1,197,079 downwards.
GCTTGTGTCGGCCGGAAAGAGAGACACCACATAGGCTTTAAACCTAGGATCGAGCACGGTGGCCAAAATGTAGTGGTCTGATTTCAACAGATTGACCACCCTGGAATCCTGGCAAAGCGAAAGAAGGGCTTCACTTCATCCACAAGTCCCACATTCCCGAGCGGAATCACTCCGTCTTAGCTCCTCCTTCACTTTCTCCAGCTGCTTCTGCAAAAGCCTGATGAGGGGAATGACATGACTCAAGCTGGCAATGTCCGAACTGACTTCACGTGTGGTAAGTTCGAAGGGCTGGAGAACCTTGCACAACACGGAAATCATTCTCCACTGCACTTGAGTCAGGTGCATACCCCCTCCTTTGCCTATGTCATAGGTGGATGTATAGGCTTGAATGGCCTTTTGCTGCTCCTCCATCCTCTGAAGCATATAGAGAGTTGAGTAACACTGCGTCACAACCTCTTGCTTCAGGTGATGGCGGGCAGGTTCAAGAGTGTTTGCTGGTGCTCCAGTCTTTGGCACGCAGTCGCTGAATGGCGAAAGCGTCTCCTGCATGCCCCTGTCGCTTTTCAGAAAATTCTGCACCACCAAATTTATTGTGTGAGCAAAACATGGGATGTGCTGGAATTTGCCCAGATGTAATGCCCGCACAATATTGGTGGCGTTGTCAGATATCACAAATCCCCAGGAGAGTCTAAGTGGGGTAAGCCACTGGGCGATGATTTCCCTCAGTTTCTCTAAGAGGTTGTTGGCGGTGTGCCTCTTACTGAAACCGGTGATACACAGCGTAGCCTGCCTTGGAACGAGCTGGCATTTCTGAGATGCTGCTACTGGTGATGCTGCTGTTGTTGCTGCGTAAAGTGATACATCTACCCAGTGGGCTGTCACAGTCATATAGTCCTTAGTCTGCCCTGTTCCACTTGTCCACATGTCTGTGGTTAAGTGGACATTGGGTACAACTGCATTTTTCAGGACACTGAGGACACTTTTTCTGATGTTTCTGTACAGTCTCTGTATTGCCTGCCTAGTGAAGTGGAATCTAGATGGGATTTGGAACCGGGCACACACTACCTCCATCAATTGTCTGAATCCCACTGCATTAATGGCGGAAACCGGACGCACGTCTAGCACCAACATAGCAGTCAAGGCCTCATTTATATGTTTTGCTTCAGGATGACTGCTGTCGTACTTCATCCTCCTCGCTAAGGACTGTTGGAGGGTCAATTGTTTAGTAAAAGTAGTGGTGTAACTACTTCCTCTCTGGGATGATGAACGACTCCCAGCAGCAACAGCAGCAGTGGCAGCAGTAGGCGTAGCAATGCAGGATCCTCCGGAGGAATCCCGGATAGGAGAGTCAGTCATGCCAGTGACATGGCCTGCAGGACTACTTCCGATCCTGACTAAGGAGGAAATTGACGAGGAGGGAGTTGACAGTGTGGTTTGCAGGCGCTTGGATACAACAGGACAAAGGAATTTAGGTGTCCCTGGACTGCTTACGGTCTTAGCCAAAGTTTCTGAACTTGACAGTAACTTTTTATGAACGCGCTGCTGGTGACGTATAAGGGAGGATGTTCCTAGGTGGTTAACGTCCCTACCCCTACTTATTTCACTTTTACATATGGTACATATGTCAAGACAGTTGTTGTCCGGGTTTGGATAGAAATATTGCCAGACCAAGGAGGTGGAATGTTTGGTCTTCTGCCCAGGCATGACCGTGATGGGCTTTTTCATCCCAGGGACAACAACTGTCTCCCCCGGAGCCTGATTTAAATAAACCACATCACCATCAGAATCCTCCTCGCCAACTTCCTGCTCAGCGCCAGCTACACCAGTATCCTCATCCTGTTGTACTTCAACAGTGACATCTTCAATTTGCATATCAGCAAGTGGACTGTGGGTGCTCCTTTCAGCACTTGCAGGGGGCGTGCAAATGGTGGAAAGAGCCACCTCTTCCCGACCAGTGCTGGGAAGGTCAGGCATCGCAACCGCCACCACACTTGGACTCTCCTTGGGGATTTGTGATATCTTCTTAGAACGCACAGTTCTTCGCTGTGCTTTTGCCAGCTTAACTCGTTTCATTTTTTTAGCGGGAGGAGAGCTTCCATCGTCATGTGAAGCTGAACCACTAGTCATGAACATAGGGAAAGACCTTAGCCATTCCTTGCCACTCCGTGTCGTAAATGGCATATTGGCAAGTTTACGTTTCTCCTCAGATGATTTAAATGTTTTTTTTAAGGTCATTTTCCTGAACTTTGTCATTTGGGATTGTATATGCCCTCTACTATGACATTGGGCATTGGCCTTGGCAGACGACGTTGATGGCATGTTATCGTCTATGTCATGACTAGTGGCAGCAGCTTCAGCACTAGGAGGAAGTGGTTCTTGATCTTTCCCTATTTTATTTTTATCGGAGAAAGTTTGGTCCTCCATTTATGTTATATTGATATATACGTGCTGCTAAGGCACACACAAACACAGAAAATTATTTTTTATTTTTGTTGGAGACTAGTGCACTTTGTGGGTTACACCACCCTTTAAGAAATGAGGCAGCCGGCTCTTTACTTATGGGACACAGGTGCATGCTTGGCGCTGCTCCTTTGTTGATGCACGTGCAGCTACAGTGCACACAATGCACAAAGACAGAAAAAAAAGAATTTTAATTTTTTTGTGGAGCGCACTTTGAGGGTTACAACACCCTTTAACAGACAGATGCACGCTTGGCGCTGCTGCTTTGAGGATGCACGTGCAGTGCAGACAATTCACAAACAGAAGAAAATTTTTTATTTTTGTTGGAGTGCACTTTGGGGGTTACACCACCCTTTAACAGACAGACGCACGCTTGGCGCTGCTGCTTTGACATGCACGTACAGTGCACACAATTCACAAACACTAGAAAAAAAAATATTTTTTGGAGTGCACTTTGGGGTTACAGCACCCTTTAACGGACGAGCCAACCGGCCCTTTACTTATGACACAGGCGCACGCTTGGCGCTACTTTGTTGTGCACGTGCGACCACAGTGCACACAATTCACAAACACTGAAAATTATTTTTTATTTTGTTTGGAGTGCACTTTGGGGGTTACACCACCCTTTAACAGATGAGCCAGCCGGCCCTTTACTTATGACACAGGCGCACGCTTGGTGCTACTTTGTTGATGCACGTTTGGCCACAGTGCACACAATTCACAAGCACAGAAAATAATTTTTTATTTTGTTTGGAGTGCACTTTGGAGGTTACACCACCCTTTAGCAGATGACCCAGCCAGCCCTTTACTTATGACACAGGCGCACGCTTGGCGCTACTTTGTTGATGCATGTGCGGCCACAGTGCACACAATTCACAAACACAGAAAATATTTTTTTATTTTGTTTGGAGTGCACTTTGGGGGTTACACCACCCTTTAACAGACGAGTCAGGCGGCCCTTTACTTATGACACAGGTGCACGCTTGGCGCTACTTTGTTGATGCACGTGCGGCCACAGTGCACACATTTCACAAACACAGAAAATTATTTTTTATTTTGTTTGGAGTGCACTTTGGGGCTTACACCACCCTTTAACGGTCAAGCCAGCCAGCCCTTTACTTATGACACTGGCACACGCTTGGCGTTACTTTGTTGATGCACGTGCGGCTACTGCGCACACAATTCACAAACACACTAAAAAAATTTTTTGGAGTGCACTTTGTGGGAGCACCTCTGATGCACAGATCACCCCCTGGACAACACTACAGCACCTCTCTAGGACTACAGCCTTTAAGGGACACTGCACAACACAGTCCAGCCAGCCCCTATAGACTTTGGAGTGGACACAGCCCCTATGGACAACTGACTGCACAACACAGCCCAGCAAGCCCATATGACAGCAGCACAACACAGCCCAGCCAGCCCCTAAGGAAAACAGCAGCACAACACAGCCCAGTCAGCCCCTATGGACTGAGTGGTCACAGCCCCTATGGACAACAGAAGCAAAACACAGCCCAGCCAGCCCTAGCTCCCACCCTCCCTCTTCACTGTCCACAGCCGGAGTGAGAAATGGTGCCGACGCGGGGACCTTTTATAGAACCCAAAACCCGCGAGATCCGGAAGGCTGGATGATGACGTTTTGCCTCGATTTCAGATCCGAGTCAGGTGGGAAAAGTCGAGCCTGACTCGGATATGACCCGGATCGGGGGGGCTCGGATTACAGAAATCCGAACCCGCTCATCCCTATTCTAAAGTTAGATACGTATAAGAGGTGCTCTACAGAACAAGAGACCTTCTACGACTATGTTGCCTGGGAGCGTTTAATGATAAGACATGGCTCGAAACTTGGATGGAATTAAATGAGATCAGAAGATTGGGGATAGAACTACACTACATTTAAAGTACATTACTCACACCACTGATCTGCCACACCGGGATGTATGACTGAATGTCTAAGTGAAGTTTTTTATTGTCGAGTTTTTTACAAAACATTAATAGTAAATTCTAAAAAAGAAAAAAATCATGTGGTGGCAAATTGGCACCAGTCTCACCCCCAAGGCTGAGCATGTATGTCCATTGATTAAACACAAGGTATTGGAGCCAATATATTGTTGTTTAGCAACAAGAATAACTTCCATAAGATGATTACCATAGCCAAGGAGCTCTGGGGACCCAGCTGCAAACTGAATAGGCTATGCCAACTAGGAACCGCTTAGTTCTTTCCATGACACTGCAGAAGCACTAGTGTGGCCTATCTTGCAAGTAGAGGAGCCTTGCCAATTCAGGAGCACTATGCAATAATATCACTGAGTGGCACTTCTGCAAAAATCCTGAACCAGAAAGTCTCCAAAAATGCATAAATTAGATTACTAATATTAATCTAAGTAATTTGGTTCAGTGTTTGACTTTATTTTGTCCTAAAACTGCTCTGAATAACTGCTAAAACTGATGCATGGTTTATACATTTATGGTAAATGCTACTAATAAAGTTCCTTGCTTTATTGGTTTAAGTATTATTTGTTGTTTCATGTCTCTTGTAATGCGATAAAGATTTCCTATTCTAGATGCCATTCAGCACCGAAGTAGCCCGATGACAGCTGGAACACGCTCGCACTCTTATAATGAAATCAGAATTTCCTTGTGCACACTGCATTACTTCCTTGGATGGAATGAAAAATGTACAGCTCCATGGAAACTCACAATAAAGTAAAGGTCTTCTAAACGTGGGTACGCCAAGAGCTCATAAATCAACTTGTGCAGAAAATCCGGCATCTCGAAATTTAGTCTCTCAATGCTTGAAGCGACTGCAATATATTAAACATTAGGGAATTCTGGGCTCTTCCAATTGCACTGTAAATGGTTAAATATATAATTTCAATGATTCATCTTCTGATATGGAGTAGGAGACATACTGCAAAGGTAAGGAAGAAATTATAGACCCCAAACATTCTCAACCATGTAATGCCTAGCTTCTTATTTCTAATGACCTTCAAAAGACAAGTCGAGGTCAAAACATTTTTCAAAATAAATGCTTGTGGACCCAGCAATAATTGCTTCTCCTTCATAAATACAATAAATATCTAAACACATTTTACACAAATATGCCTCATATACTTTTTATATTAAATGTGGTTGACAAATAAAAAAAAATAGTCTAATTAAATACGGATCACTGAGTATAAGGGCTATGACTTTATAGACCATTGTGGAAATTACTGTGTATACCCTGTGTCAACAACAAGCAGAAGTCTGGTAAATTGAATTAAATTAAAAGCATACAGTACCCTATTCATGTGTACAGTTTATTTTTACTTTATTTTGTATACATGTCTGGCAAGTCAGTGATAAATTCACCACATAAAACATAATTTATCTGCACAGTTATATGAATAACTTGACTGGGCGTTGTTTTTTTGGGCTAAGGTATAATGAACTATCATTCTCAGACTCCAATGGAAAAGCCCATTGTGAAAAAGTCTAGAATAGTTGGCTTCATCAAACAATGACTTTGAGCAAGTTATCTTTTAGAATTGTGAATAATGTTATAATTAGATCATACTTTCCTGGAATGTCTGGGAGACTCATGAATTTCAGGGAGTCTTCTGGAAATTATGGAAGAGTAGGTCACATTAGCTTATCAAGGATCTCTTTCCTGTGCAGGTTCCTGGGTGCTGCCTGGTCACTGGATTTGCACCATAGTGGCCTCCCTTGCTGATGCGATGATGAACATTGTGTCATTGTGCAGTGGGGGCAGGTAAATGATGACCTGAATTATGTCATCATGCCCCTATACTTCTTCTCATGACCTCATCTGTAATATATCAAAGAGATGAGGACCAAAAATAGAAGCTAGGGGCCTACATTGCCTAGGACACCACTGATTGTGAAATATCAACTCACTAGGTTCACTGGAGTAGAACAGATAAGCCACATTTTACTTCCAACATTGTGCATTTTTATTCTCTAGTAAAACAAAAGAAATGTAACTACTGTACTAAATTGTTTAATGCAAGCCAACTGTTACATTTTAATCTCCAGGTGAGGTCACAGGAGAAGACACTGCTGGACACTGTGAGGGTGTGAGTCAGGTGCTTGTCATCATTAGGCCATGCCCCTCATAGTAAAATGCTACAATATTGTGGTTTGGTGAAGGGGGCAGGACTAAGCTGAGAGTTGCATCATAGTGCTCCTCCCTTATCCTATCCATTTCATTAGGAGGTGAGTGGCATACAGGAGGATTACATACTCTTCTGGGAAAATATGGGACTCAAAACTTTGTTAGCTCCCCAAACATAGCAGTGGCCTTTTGCACCCTGGTCTGGCCCCCATTACCCCCTGTACACGTGACATCATGACGCCACAGAACAAGCAGCAGGAACCTGGGCATCGAGAGTACACTAAGGATGCACCTTCACCTCACCATGAAGAAACGTGCCTCTCCAGGCATCCTAAAAATTGGAGACAGGTGCCCTTGGTGCAGTAACTGCGCCACCTCCTTGGTCCTACGGCATCTGATGCACAGCTTTCATTACAGTCCTGATTTTAATATTTTATTGTTTCAGGTGAATAAAAAACCTTAATGCATTGAAACAAGTTAATGGTAAGCAATGGTGCCAAATTATTTACTGATTTAAAAGAAAAAGCATGATATGTGAAATATATTCACCAGCGACAACTACAATAGAAAATTAAGTGGGCAGTTTAAGAGAAGAGCATTTTGCATCGGGTGGCAAAGAATCTTATTGGAAAAACTTTTATTATAGTTACAGTACCTGAAATTAATAAATTTTTAAATCAGGCTTCACACCTGTAGCAAAACTAGGGGCCTTTGAGTCTCAGTGCAAGATCTAAGAGGGGGCCACTACACATTTAAGGAAAGGGCATCCAGACAGGCAGATTACTCTCCCACACTATATGAGGCATAATCTGTAGGTATACCAATCTACCAGTTATGCCTAACCTGGTGATGCATGCCTATATACAGAAGCCGTAATAAACATAAAGTAGTAGGATATAGATTAGATTATACTATAATCTTACATGGTTCCTGCCCATAGGAAAGCATTGCAGTGCACATCAGCAAATTCCCCTAATAAGGAGCCTATGCTCTCTGACTTGCTCCTCACAGTCCCGGGAAATACATGATGCATCATTGTGTGTCTCCCATTATTGGGAAGACCAGGCAGACAAGGGAGGTTCTTTATTTTGTGAAATTTAGACATATATAGTTACATATGCATGCCAACTAGAAGGAATAAGTAAGTGATATCTAATCAATAACTCAGTACTGTATAGTCACTGCTTCTAATTCACACTGCATCATGCAACATCTTCCAGGTCTATGAGAGCATCTTCTTCACCTCATCATTTCGTAGTGGCTGTGTACATACCTGTATTATTGAAGTGCATATTTCAAAGGGTAATTCAAATTCAAGCAAAATGTTGGCATTATACCAGCATATAAAGGAAAACAGAAGGAGAACATTCTATCAGCCATTTCTTCTTCAGAAGGGCAGCTTTGAGGCAACAATTGTGAGCTAACTGGCACTGCAAAACAACCACCTACTGTCTTCATGACCTGGCTACTCCACACTGAACTCCCTACTTGGACACTGCAAGAACTTGCCACCTTGCTTGATAGTATTAGTTCTGGCTTCTTACTTTCATATATAGTTTTGATTGCATTTCTCTAACAATGGCGATTTGCCTTTATACCACTGTTAGCACTGTCTGAATTACCATTGCTTTTTATTCTTGCCTCACATCCTCTCACTTCTAACATTGTCTATTTTAGTATCTACAGTACTTTCTGCACCCATAAACTCTCTATTATTTGGCTTCATAAAAAACATTTTTTACATTGTGCACGCATATTTACCATCACTCTACTTTCTTCTGCATTTCTGCACATTTACTGCACTGTATGCATCTCATACAGCCTCAACTCTTACTTTCAGTTCTCCTTTTCCTGGTTACCTCATCCACAAACTTACTATCTTCTCTTCAAACTCCTGCTAACTCAGTATCAACATTCTTCTTTATCCTACCCCCTATTCCCATCTCTATCCTTCTCCCCTAGTCTCTTCCACCTCCTCCTCTCCCTTCCACCCCTCTGCTTCCTTTCCCAACCTTTCCCATTACTCCATTTCAGTCACTTCTCCTCCACCATTGTCCTGCTACTCCATCCGCATCACACCAAACTCCCTCCCTGTCCACCTCCTGCAATATCCCTTCCTAACCCAGGAGCCTGCACCATCTCTCTCCATCACTTTCATCCAAATTAATCTCACCTGCCAGATCTTTCTGTAACAAACTGGTCCCCACCCATGACTTTTTCATCTCCAACTCCCTCCATATCCTAGCCATTGCTGATACCTGGATTTACCCCTCAGACATCACTTCTACCGCAGCTCTCTCCTCTGGGCCTCACATTCTCTTACATCCAGGGGCGTATTAAGAAAGAAGGGGGCCCGTGTGCAGTCTCTGCATTTTCCAGGTGATTTTTACAGCGCTGATAGCACCGACCAGGGACTCCAGAGAGGTAAGCATTAAAAATATGGGTGCAGGGTGTGCAGTGTGGGTGTCCCTGAACCCAAGGGCCCATGTGCCCTGCACAGCCTGCACCCATTATAGATATGCCCCTGCTTACATTCCCTGACCCAGAGGTCGCCATGGTGGTGGTGTTGGGTCCTTCTATCCTCCGTTTGCTCCTTCCAGCTCATGCCCACTGAACCATCCCTCTCATTTTCTACATTAAAGGTTCATGCTATTCGCCTCTTACAACCTGTTCATCTTAGAGTAGCTGTCAGTAATCGTCCCCCTGGCCCTAATGCCAAATTCCTTGACAACTTTACTTCCTGGCTCCCCCACTTCCTCTCCTAAGACTTTTCCCACCTTCATCTTAAGTGACTTCCATATACCTATCAATTCCCCCACAGAATCTTCTGTCTCTAAACTCCTTACCCTCACATCATCATTTAGTCTCTTTGAATGGACCTCCTCACCATCCCATGTGAGTGGACACTCCTCACTTAATATGGTCCTCACTCACCAATGTGATACCAATTCCCCCTCTGTGATCACCACCTTATGTTAACATATCCCTTTGTCCTTCTCCACCACTGCTTCCTAAGGTTTCCATCTCTAAGCATAACATTGAGGGTATCAACATTGCTTCCTTATCCTCATTGCTTGACTCACTTCTCTCCTTTATTCTCTCTCTCCTGCCCTGAACTAGCCACTTCCCTATACTATGCCTCCCTTACTTCTGCTCTTGACTCTGTTGTTCCGGCAATCACTACTCACCCTTGCAGATCCACACCTCAACCCTGGCATTCCAAAATGCACCAGATACCTGCAAAAGTGTTCATAATCTGCCGAGCAACAGTAGAGAAAATAGTGCCTAAGGCAGACTTCCTCCATTTCAAACTTATGCTTTCATCCTACCTCTCTAAACAGTCATATTTCAAAAAGCTAATCTCCTCCTAGTTCTAATCTATTCACCTCTTTCAACTCCCTCCTCTGCCCACTTGCTCCTCCTCTCTCTTCCTCACTCTCTGCCCATGATTTTGCCACCTACTTTACATCTAAAATTGACTCCATACATCAGGACATTGCATCCCACCAGACACTCAACACTCCACCCTCTCCTTACCCGGAGTACCCCTCCCCATCCATCTTACCAACTCTGACATCTTTCTTCCCCATTTCTGAAGAGGAAGACATGGCCCTCACCCAGTCCTCCCCTTTCTACCTCCCCTTTGACCCTATCCCCTCCCATCTCTTCCGCTTACTCTACCCTTCTGCCTGTTCCCATCTTGTCCACCTCCTAAATCTCTTCCTCTCATCATGCACTTCTGCATTCAAGCATGCAATTGTCTCCCCCTTCTTAAAAAACATAACACTCTCTCCAACTGCCGACCCATCTCTATCCTCCCTTTTGCCTTCAAAATCTTTGAGCATATTGTTTACAACCGCCTTACCACCTGTCTTTCTTCCCACTCTCTGCTTGACCCATTTCAGTCTGGCTTCCATCCTCTCCACTCCTACTGAAAATGCCCTTACGAAAGTCTGCAATGACCTCCTTGCTGCCAAATCCAAGGACCATTACTCTATGCTCATTCTCCACGACCTCTCTGCTGCTTTTAACAATGTGGATCGCCCTCTCCTCATACAAATCCTTCACTCCCTTAGTCTATTTGATACTGTCATTTCCTGGCTGTCCAACTACCTCTCTACCTCTCTGACCATTCCTTCTCTGTCTCTTCTCATGACTCCTCATCCCCCCCACTTCCATTAACAGAAGGTGTCTACCAAGGTTCTGTTCTTGGACCTCTTATTCTCCCTCTATACATCCTCTTTAGATGAACTCATCAGCTCTTTTGGCCTCCAATATCATCTCTATGCTGATAATACAGATCTACCTTTCCTCCATTGACCTCTCCCCCTCTCTTCTCACTCGTATATCCAACTGTCTCTCTGCTATCTCTTTCTGGATGGTGCATTGCATTAAGGACCTGATTCAGACCGCTTGCTCGTACGCGGCCGATATTTCCAATCTGTGCATGCGTATGCATCCCAATGCGCGTGTGTGAACCACTGCGAGAGGTCTGGAAGGGTTCGCTTGCCCAGCATAGACAGCCCATCTGAATGAGTGACAGGAGAGGCAGTTTGTGGGTGGTAACAGGGGCAGGGCATGAAAAACCGGGGAGTGTAGGTGTGAACGCAGGCGTGCCTGAGTGTTACAACCCTGTTTCAGAGGCGTGCATAATTAAAAGACAGCATCATAGTACACGTCACTTGGTGGAATTTGACACTGAAGTGCTCGCAGTGCTTGCGGCAGGGTATAGTCAACCTCAAGTGCTGTGATCGCATTCGATGGTGCTCGATGTACCAATGTTTTCAGGCACTTTCAGGAGATGACGTGCGCAAGTGGGCATCTTATGAATGGCTGGTGGGCGTCTACATACACGAAATGCTTGCACCCCAAGACATAGTGGGCGTGCTTATGTCTTGCCTTGCGATCGCTTGCCTTGCTGGGTGTGTGCCAGAATTGCATAACCGGGAAGCAAGCGATCGCATCTAGCGAGTGGGTCTGAAGGAAGCCCTAAGTCTGTAATGGCGGGAACCCCTGATTTTCATCATTATTTTTTTAAATGACTAAATATCTCACTAAAAAAAAAGGGTCAACCTGAGGTTATTTTTTTTTATATAATTTTATAAGAATATAGGTTTAAAAGCCTTCCCGATTTTAAAAAGACAAAATGCGCCCTTATGGCGCACCCCTCTGAAACAGCCTGCTGGTGATAAAAGTTGCGATTTAGTGATCATGGCCAGTGAATAGATGCTGTGCACATCTAATCACAATGAGAGGAGAGCTTGGGGGCAGCCCAGCATCTCCATAAGTGCTTGGCATGCCCCCTAGAGAGACGAACAAGGGGCATGACATGAAGCCATGGCCCCTCCTGGAGTTGCCATTCCCCCTTTTTGGGAAGTCACATGCAAAAGTGCCCCTTCTACCAGAGAGCACCCTGCTCACTGTTAACCCTAGAGTGATCACTAGGCTGTACTGAGATTGGCCATTCACCTCAACCAGGAGTCAGAAAGTATGACCCCATAATAGGGATAAGGCTATATATCTCTGCTGCCTAACTAATGGTCACAAAACAAAGTGCCAAACCTCCAAGGTAACACAAGTTCTAGCGAGGGGTAGGAACTGGACCACCCATTACCAAATGTCTAGCTTTGCCTATGACTACTGTAACCTCCTACTACCTGGCATCCCTCACTCCCACCTCTTTCCACTCCAGTCTGTCCTCAGTGCTGCTGCTTGGCTCATCTTCCTCTCCAAACATCCTACATCTGCCTCAACCCTCCTTTAAGCCTTTCACTGGCTCCCCCTCTCCTTCAGAGCCCAATTCAAGCTTCTCACACATTCACTTACAAAGCCCTCACCCATTGGCATCCATCTAAACTGGTCCTAGTATATGTGCCAGTCACTGGAAAGTTATTTACAATAAGTAATTTCACTACGACAAAAGTATATATTGTAGGCCAAGGCCTCATTCCCAGTTGGCAACTAACACATTATACATACCCACTGCCACTGTCATTAGCATCTATGTTGCATTAAAATTATGTTTGTGTTCTGTTTTTTTGGAAAGCATCATTCTTCATCCTTGGACAAATGCATTGGGGTTGCCTATGTTGAGCCACTTGCAAGCTCCCTACCACATATGAGTGCACCTCATTGGAGTTACAGCTGAGCCCCCTGTCCTTTAGAACAATGGGCCTGATTCCCTACGGATCGCTATTGCAATCGTGGCTGTTATTGTGTGCGCAAGTCTGCTGCGAAAATATGCTAATTAATGCAATCGTAAAGCTGTTGCACAGCCAGCATAGAGACGTACACTACCGCTATCTCACATCCGTAATACCTTGTAATCCCGCATATACATCGGGAACAGTGATTAACATCGGCCCCTCACGCAGAATTTCAACAGGTCTGACCTTACTCAGAAATGCTAACCTCGTTGCACGCAGTGAGTACACAAGCTGCGTATACCGTCACAGTGGCTAATTTATACACACCCATGCAATGGTGTTCCAACGGACAGGCGCGCCTGCATTTCTCCAACCGCTCCCCTGTCACCACCCACAAATGCTGACGTCCCGTCCCTGGCTTTGTACCTGCATAGTTGATCGCAGTGTGATCGCTTTTCCTAACTCGCGCACACACACACTGCGGTGCATGCGCAGTATGCACCATCGGCCGATCTGCGTATGCTCCTGCAGTTGTGATCCATGATGAATTAGGCCCAATATCCGCTGCAACTGCTAGTATAAAAGCACCATATAACTATAAGCCATAGTATTGCTCATTGGCTGGAAACATACTTAATGTGCCCAGCAACCGTCTCCTATTAGGGTAATACAGCAACTATTATAAAACAAGTATGCTGAAGATTAAATACTATTACTATTAACATAATTACATTTCTTCCAAAGGAAATTTATGTTGTACCACAAATAGACCTCTTCTCTAATTATGTATGGTATTTATTAACCTGATGCTATATTTATTACACTTCTGATAATTGGGTATTTTCTTTTACATGATAACATATCATTTAATAAATATGTGCATAGCTTTCTCCTTTTTTAGATTAGATTTTTTTTCTAGAACTCACCATGCATTGTATTCCAATATTATACAGAGGGGATGTAGTCAGGATCCCAACAGTGACCATCCCGACGGTCACAATGCCGGCAGCAGAATCCCAATGGTCAAAATACTGACGAATCCCAATGGTGAGTTAGGGTTAGGGTTAGGCTGCAGGAGAGGATGGTTAGGGTTAGGCACTAGGGTAAGGGTTAGGGTTTGGCTGCAGGAGAGGACAGTTAGGGTTAGGCTGCAAAGGGGACTGCTAGGATTAAGCTGCCAAAGGGGATGGTTAGTGTTAGGCTGCAGGAGGGGTGGGTTAGGGTAATGGTTAGAATACTCATTAAAATTCGTCTGCATTTTGACCGTGGAGATTCCGCTGCCAATATTGTGACCGTCAGGATGGTCACCTCCGGGATATCGTACACAACCCATACAGAGGCACTGACATACTTCCACATTGGTTACATATGCAAACATTGGGGTGGATGCAGAGCTGAGCACAGGTTGGCCACAACTGCTCTCACATTGCATGCAAAGAATTAAGGATCTGATTCTGGGAGCTGGGAGCAAGAAGAGCAAGTAACTTTGCATCTTGGCAAAACCATGCTGCACTTCAGGTGGGATGTAAAATGTGCACATAATTAGATTTGGGAGGGGCGTGTCCAAACTGAAATCTAAAGCTGTCCACCATTTGTGGACTACATGCAACAGCAGCCCAGGGCCGGGGCAAGGTTTCTCGGCACCCTAGGCAAAATTGAAGCCTACTGAACCGCCTCGCACCACCGCCTGCAATACCCACTTTCCAGCCTATCAGGTGAAAGTGAGGAGGCATCATCTTAGTTCCACAGCCGCCACCTGCAGCAGCCAGTATTTACCCTGCATGCAAAACCAATAAATGTATTTGTACCCCTTGGTTGGCAGCATGCTTTATCCAGGTGCAATGTTTATCTCAATTTTTGCTTTGTTCTCAACTCCGAATTCACCCCTAAATGTGGATATTTGCCCATATGCAGAGTTGTTCTATGCAACCACACTGCACAGTCGCTATATGTAGAGTTGGTTTCATAGCTGCATCATTATCAGTGCACACTTGTACCCACGGTTGGATTAAGGACCACATGGGCCTGGGGCTGAAAATGTTCAGAGGCCAACTATGAGGAGCAGAGGAGCTGTGACCAGTGCTGTGTGGGTGTGGCCAGTGCTGTGTGGGTATGGCCAGAGCCACAGGAACGTGTACACCCTCTACAATAAAAAAATTGCATCAATTTGTGAGAAAACTATTAAAACAATTTTAATACTTGATTTAGAGCCGACCGTGTGGCCAGCTGGTGGCTGATCATTGTCATGCTTTCATGATAATGGGCCTATTTTTATGTGGATGCTGGGGCTGTAGCTTTATCTACCCCATTGTTAATGTGGCCCTGTTTGCACCACCCCTATCCAGGGTGTAAAAGAGACTTAACCGACATGCAAAGAACCCAAGTAGATGTGGCCGCTCAAAAAACGGAGTGTGCACAATGTGAAAAAAGCAACATACGTCATCAAAACTGACTTGCGATAAACTCTGCACTAGAACCCTCAGTTAGCAAAGTCTCAGCCTATGGCAAATAGCAGAAATACTAAAATGTAAATACTTCAGTCTTTGTATTGAAGCTGACACATTGGTGTCTTTAAATTAGAATATGTTTGGTTGACTATGTGTTTAAAACAGAAAAAAACAAATTTGTTCCCACAATGCTATATTAGTGCATGCCTCTTTTCTTTTCGCTATATCAGAATATCTGCTAAAGCCGTCACCTTCGTTTCTAGTGCATAGTGCCATGGTCATTGCAGAAGGGATACCAGTGGAAATAGGAAAGAGATGCATTACAATGAATATCAAATTATAAAGCAGGGCTTTTGTGGAATATATTATTGCCATGATTGATAGCCAGTGTGTATGAACTAAGGAAATAAAGAGATGTTAACCCATGGTGGCTGGTCCAGGTTTAGTTGGAAATTGCATTATTTAAAAGGTTGTGGTACAAAATGTTGACATTCAGGATGTCAGCACCGGAATATCAACATTGTCAGAATGTCGACATATCAAATGTTGACATTCACAATGTTAATACTGACATAATGCCAACATTGCCAGAATGCCGACGTTATGGATGTCAACAGTTGGCATGTCAACATAGTGTTTTAAGGGGATTGTAACCATAACCCCATCCTAACACTAACTGGAGCCTAACCCTATCCCTAACTGCAGCCAAACCCTAACCCTCAAATGTACTGTTGACATTCTGTCAACATTCGCAATGTTAACTTCGTGACAATGGGCCTGATTCAGCAAGGATCGATATTGCGATCACAATAGCGTTTACGCACCCAGGCTCATTGCGAAGATATACTATTTATTGCAATCGGAATGCCATACGCAGCACTACATAAGGACACCCACTTTACCTTACACACATCCATAATTCTTAGCAAGACTGCAAAACCATCGGTAACATCGAGTACAATCGGAGCCTCACGCACACTTGCACAAGGTTTGACCTTATTCAGGAATTGCTAACCTCATTGCACGCAGTGAAAGCCCAAGCTGCATATGGCATCGAAGTGGCTAATTTATGCTCGCGCCAGTAACGACGTTCAAACGCACTGACGCGCCCACGTTTCTCCGACCACCCCTCTGTCACGATCCCCAAACGCTACTCCCTGTCAATCACTCTAAGATGGGTCTGCGCAGTCACTGTGATCATAGCCCCGATTGCAGTGCAGTGTTCGCATGCGCAATACGCAACAATCGGCCTGAATCAGGCCTAATGTCGACAGATGAATATTGTTATTGAGGAATTCTGCCTTTTTGCATTTTTACAAGGTGCACATATTGATCCCCTGTAATAAGCCAATAGAGAAGCCTTGTTGGATCTGTCGACAGGTTCTCTTTTAATACACAGCACTCTTTCAGCTTTGCAACACCCCACACAGAGCAGTCATAGATCAAAGGGTGCAATGAGTGTGCAAAACTGTCTGAATAAAAAAGGCAAATGTATCTATGTGATCAAGGAGGGTAAAACACACAGATGTAGATGTCAGTTTAGACTGTGCCTTCTGGTCATGAATTGTACTCAGTTTTAAACAAAGGAAATGGGGGAGGAATATTTGGGCTATGTCACTGAATTTGGGTCTCAAAATGATTTCTCATATTGTTGTTGTTTTCATCATTTTATTTTATTTGTGCAGCTTAAAAGTTCTAAAGTCGATATTCTAAGCAATACTATTTATTATGTTTACAAGAATTAAAAAGGTTTCAACCTAGTCTGCGCACAGCAGCCAATAATGGGAGTTCTCAATGCTGATAGATGTCACCACACCCGAGAATATAATATTTAAACACAGAAAGCAAAAAGAACTAACACCTAGGCGCTTAATAAACAATTCCAGATAATTAAAGGTATATACATCCCTTTTCAAAAATGAAGTCTTTATTTCTTATTTCCTCTTCTTGTCCTCTTCTTTCTTTTATTTGAACTGGATTTTGATGTTAGATAACCTCTTCCTCAACGTAAGTTGACATGTGGATAGATATATCCAGAAATCAATCTTCAAATATATATTGGTCCCAATTTAACAAAAAGAAACTCACAATCTCCTATTTGGAGAATACATTATTAAAAGAAAAGGAAGAAGTGAATAAGAATAAAAAGAAACTGCTGCGAATACATAACCACTATTCTGATTGTGAGTTTGGGTACGCCTGCTATAACTATCCATCAAAAAAAACCTTCATATGTGGTGTTTCTACCTGTTTGAATGTGAGTTACGGTACGCAGGATTTTCTCCTTGTTGTTCTCTGTGGAATCTTTGGGTGATGGTACCTATTAAAGAAACCTTTTCAGGAATACACACCTTCTCTCTGCTGTGAGTGGGGTACGCTATTGTGTCACAAGGGTTTCTTTTTGTTAAATTGGGACCAATATATATTTGAAGATTGATATCTGGATATATCTCTCCACATGTCAACTTACGTTAAGGAAGAGGTTATCTAACATCAAAATCCAGTTCAAATAAAAGAAAGAAGAGGACTAGAAGAGGAAATAAGAAATAAAGACTTCATTTTTGAAAAGGGATGTATATACCTTTAATTATCTGGATTTGTTTATTAAGCGCCTAGGTGATAGTTCTTTTTGCTTTCTGTGTTTAAATACTCTTTATTAAGCAGCAATGAAGAGCAGATTTTCATTGGAGAATAGACTATTCACTGATTTGTGCCATTTATTGTAGGAAAAACGCCTTAATCCATTCAGTGGCACTTACCGCCATCCACACAGACCTCCATAGGGATTATTATTTATTATTACCAGTTATTTATATAGCGAACACATATTCCGCAGCACTTTACAGAGAAAGTTTGCCCATTCACATCAGTCCCTGTGAAGATTACAATCTATGCTCCCTATCACATGCGCACACACATTCACACTAGGGTTAACTTTTTTTTGTTGGGAGTCAATGAACCTACCAGCATATTTTTGGAGTGTGGGAGGAAACCGGAGTACCCGAAGGAAACCCACGCAAGCACAGGGAGAATATACAAATTCCACACAGGTAGGGCCACGACCTCAGTGCTGTGAGGCAGTAATGCTAACCATTACACCATCTGTGCTGGGATGAGAGAATAAGGCAATATATCAAGTTTTTCATCACTAAGTAGCACCATCTTCATATAGAGTTACCTATACTTGGCAATGGGGACCAGCAAAGCCAGAAAGACGTCACTGGATACCAACTGGGTTGGTCATCTGGCAGGCATGTGACGCTAACCGTTTCCCAGTAGGGTTAGGCTGCCAGCGACTAAGACAAGGAGATTGCTGAGCAAGAAGATACCGTTGATGGTCACCAGGGAGGTAAGTATTGCTGATACCGCCGATGGTACCTGAATATACCGCTGTGGGAACAGTGATACAAAGCAAAAGGTACTGCCGGTTGCGGCCTAAATTGATAAATAGAGCACAAAAAACTTTTGTATCTATTCTGGTCCCTCTGTACAAAACCAAGTCACTACTGGAGTCACCATAATGGTAAAACTCCAGGGGTGCAACACAGTATTTCTTAATGATATAATGTGTTGTAATAAATCTGCAGGTAACAAACTAACCATAGTTATTAAAATTATTTTATATTGTTGTTGAACATATTTGGTTTAACAGTTTTGTGATTTATAAAATACATGTATCAAAATAATATTTTATTTATAACCTATTATTTCAAATAATTATTTAAGGAAAACAAAGCCAAAACTGCAGTTGAGCAAAAACAATATTTAGCTAGGTACAGCGTACCAGAAATAATTTATAGTACATGCTGCTACCAAGCTTCCCATAATAGCTTGATGAAAATTGTGATCTGGCCAGAGGTATCCATCCTCCTAAGTAATATATTTTCTAAATACCTTCCATTACAAATTGTAGTTATATACAGCACAGTATGTTGATTATATAATTACATTCAATATAGCAAATGCCTATTCCTCCATAGATTGTAAACTTGCGAGCAGGGCCCTCTCATCTCTCTGATTGTTACTACCCAGTCTGGTCTTATTACTGTTTTTTTTCCATCTCTAAAACGCAATGGAATACGATTGTGCCATATAAATAACAATTAATAAATAAAATAAAAAATAATAAGATATGTCGAATTTTCAAATGATATTAATCAAGATAAACATTAACAAAACAAATTTTGCCCACCCTCCTCAATTTATAATCTTTGACTTGCACAGCGAGGAGACTTTTAATATCAAAATAAAAGACAGTTTGAAAGTTGAAGGGTACACAAAACTGCATTCATATTTGACTTGTTAGTATGTACTATGCTGCTAAAATTGTTATGAGTGTGTTAAATAACTTTTCCCAGATGACCTGATCTTTCAAAATGTGCTAGCTCCAGTAAACTGGAATACAGTCCATTCAGAAAGTTGGAACTTTCTGTTAAATGTTAAAATCTTAATATGTGTCTAACTTTCTGGTACTCCCATCAATACAGAGCATTCTTACCTCTCGCTGTACAGTATATAATAATGGTACAATGGAACAGTGACTAGGGGGGGGGGAGATATATCAGACTTTCTAATGAGGACAAATCAAGACATTGACCATAGTAATTATTCAGATTCCAGCTATCATTTAGTTTGATATCTCCATCTCTTGATCATTATAGATCAACAAAAAAAGTAATACACTAGTCAAGCCACTACAGCAGAAATTTCATGTGACCATTAAGTACAAATAAAAAGCATTCCAACTAAACAAATGCTTCCAAGCGGAATTGTGTAGCAGTTTCACATAATGCTTTAGTAATATAATTAAAACAAAGGGGTATATTTACTACAGTGAGAGTTTTTAGAAGTAGAAATGTTGCCCATAGCAACCAATCAGATTCTAGCTATTATCTTCTAGAAGGTGCTAGTTCAATGTTAAGTAAAATCTGATTGATTGCTATGGGCAACATCTCCACTTCTAAAAGCTCTCACTTTAGTAAATGTACCCCAAAGATTCTAATTTTGTGACAAGGAAAAAGTGTGAAATCCTATATAATAAAATATACAGAAGTAATTACACATATGCAGAGAACTGCCTTTCTCTTTGTAGTAATGTATGTTTGTATATATACACATACATTCATTTCTTGAAATGCAATAGCAAATACACTAACAATAACATTACGTAGTTTCAAAATCCGAAAGTCAAGTTAAACTAAAGTAGACAAAATTTGCGCCTAAGATTTCTTTAATAAAATTTATTAGTTGTGGTTTTTAAGTGAAGAGATGTTGATTTGCTTATTTACCCTTTCCCTGGTCTCCCAGGTTTGCAAAATGATTAATATTTATTTATGGGGAAAAAAATATTTTTACCAAGGGATATACAGTAGACATAAAATTCTATTTAAAATATCTTAATGTTAAGTGTCAGAATATAAAATTGGTTACTACATATTCCAAAATGTTATTTTGGATAAAACTTTAGTTTCATTTTCCTTTGTTATTTAACTATAATTTATTTGCAATACTGATAGATTTTGAGAAATATCTCAAGATCACGTAAAGCTTAAAAGAGATTTCCATAATTTAACATGTTCGCTTAAAAAGTTATTCTGCTCCACAAATCAATATAAAGTAGGGACCTCTTGGCAGGGGCGTATTTGAGTTTCCTAATTTTGGATCTTATAAAACTGGAGACTACAATAAAAATAAACAATACCTGTTCCTGGTCGTTGCTGCCCTGTAACATGTTTGCTCCCTACCTCCACGCTGATGTTACCTGATTTGAATGTCAAAGCACACATACAGTAATCGGAAAAAATTGGGCCCACATGCCACACTCAGCTGGGACAGGGCTACTGGCCCTACATCCTGAAATAGAACTGAAGTAGGATCTTTAACAGTGGTCTTAAAATGCGTAAAAACGTTGACTCAGCAAGTAGGCAAGAAAAATAAAATTTCTTTTAGACACTATTTCTACTTTTAGTATATTTTTACTCTGATCATAGATTTCAAAAAAATGTTTTGATTTATAATTGCTAATAAACTAACTGAAATTACAGGCAAACTGTAATTATTGCCAACCACTTATTGGGCCAATTGTAATAGGTTGCGAGGTTTGTTTTTGCGGGACAACTCATACATTTGGAAGGTGCGAGTTTGCCACGCAACTTGCAAATGTAAAAGGGTGCGAGCTTTAGGGTCCCATTTTGACTCACATGCAAGTTGAACTGCCGGTAAACTCGCACCTTGTAATGCAACTTTCATTATAAGTTGTGAGTTACACAGAAGCCTTCATAGATCCGTGAGTTTTGTGAAGGCTTCTGTGTTTCTGAGCCAGTCCAGGTTTTAAAAATACGGACGGCAAAATATGTAGGGTTCCCCTGTATTTTCATCAACCAGCAATGAACTCTAGTGGGGGTGTAATGCTACAGCCTTGGGACCCGCTTCACAGGATCCCCCAGATAAAGCATTATTACCACATACCAATCTGCTGAGGCTGAAGATCCCTGGGGAGGTGGGGACCCCCCAATAAAAAGGTTCCCCATCTCCAGGACACCCCAGGCTTGGGCTGATAGCCCGGGACTATCCCCGGCACCCCTGGGCGGTGGGTGCTGGGTTGATTATGTCAAAATATAGATAAAATAATATTGTCTTTTACAGGAGGACTAGAGGTCCCAGAAGCCTATCTGCATGCTGGTACTTGGAGAGCCACAAGTACCAGCATGTGGAGCATTAAGGGCCCGCTGGTACCTCTAGTTCAAGGGTGTCAAAC
This sequence comes from Taudactylus pleione, assembly GCA_031769625.1. NCBI lineage: Eukaryota > Metazoa > Chordata > Amphibia > Anura > Myobatrachidae > Taudactylus > Taudactylus pleione. The sequence goes on along the minus strand of JAUIMM010000787.1, from coordinate 1,175,152 downwards.
TCATGGCAATCCAGCTGTTGTGGATTACATATCCCAGCATGTCCTGCCACAGTTTTAGCATGCCCTAGTAGCAAAACTGTGGCAGTGCATGCCGGGATGTATAGTTCCACTGCAGTTGGATGGCACGAGTTTGACACCACTGCTCTAGTTCATCTGTAAACGTCATAATAAAAAAAAACACAGGACACGGACACCTCTTCTGTCCATGTAGGCATCCACCATCTTCAGAAAACAATAAACCGACAAAACCTGAGCCACAGACATAAGAACCTTCCTCTAAGGATGGTACTTCCTGAATAATGGCTCAGCCGCAGCATTTCACATAGAAATGCATTGGCTGAGCATTCATCAGCTGAGAGAGGCAAGACCAACTCTCTCTCAGGCAATGAGTGGTTCCCACTATTGACTTCTATGGTGGGAATCGTTAGGTAACCTTTAGTAATAAATCAACTAAATCCCCTGTATTTTCACAACCAGGACTGGCTTAGAAAAGTCTGGTGCTGGCTGTGCCTTTAGGGGAGGACCTCATGTAATTCTGTTTTTCATTTTTACACTTCTATAGGTTTTTTACACTCAGAAGCATGCACGGATCTCACTGATCTATGCATGGCTCTGTATGACTCGCACCTGCTCAGGCTATATTTGCTAGCCTGACTTAGATCAAATATTTTGCGAGTTATAGGTAAGTAATAGTGGGTGAGTTAAAAACCCTCACTCTTTTACATTGGCCGAGTTGTATCCTCACAATAGCAAAACATCCAGATGCGAGTTTTGTCATTGCGAGTTGTGGGGTGTGAGAAACATGCGGGTTTGCATGTTCTTGCACCCTATTACATCGAGTGAGTTCTAAAAACGTGTGAGTATAGCGTTATACTTGCACATTTGCCAAACTCATACCCTATTACATTTGGCCTATTGACTATGTCCAGTATAAAAAATGTGAGGCACGCAATAGTACCCACAATGCATTATTGATGAAGTACATGACATGTGAAACATGATGGAATATTGGAAAACCACGTGAAACACAGGAACCTCTCACTCACTAAATTTCACACTATTGAGGCCAAAGAAGACTACAAGATAACGTCATGCTTCCACAAAGCTAACTATTAACCTATGATCTAATGAGTCTGGGTACACTTTTGTGTTATTAAATAAATTACTTTTATTGACTCCCAGTTCTCTTGTTCCTTATCTCCTTTGAAGGTATGGAATGGGATATGATTATATGTTACTAGAGCAAGTCCATAAGTAAATGTACTTTAAGCAAAAATATTTCAGTATTTCTATGATATTGTAATGCTGAATATTCTGTGACTGGAGATGTAGTCCATAGGACAACATTTACAATGTCAACATCCATAATGTTGACACCACAATGTTGAATATTATGATGTCAACATTGTTAACATGTCGACAGGTAACATGTTGACAATTTCAGAATGTTAACATGTGAAATATCGACATTGTCAGAATGTCAACATTAGAGTTAGGTTACAGAGGTTATGGTTAGGCACAAAGGAGGGGTTAGGGGTAGGTATAGGGGAGAAATACTCATCATCGGAGGTCTGACCTGGAAGTGACGATCACATGACCACACTGCAGCCATTAGGTGCAGGTAAGTGACCGCTGAGTCAACACGGATGATATAACAGCATTCTTATATGTCATTTCATTAGTGTCTACATGATGAATGTCAACATGGTCAATGTCAACAAGCTTTTCTCAGAAAATTATCAAAGCTATACAATTTATTCAGGCTGCCATATTTCTGGGAAGGTCTATTCCACATTGCATGTTACTGACTTTGCTTCCAGAATTTACAGCAGGTCTCATTCACTTTCTATGAGATTATCACGACACCGCCACCCATAGATGAAAGCATGATATATGTTGGTGTATATTATCCATGTATAAGCCTTTTAAAGTAAAGGATACTTTTCTGCCAGATACTGCGGGATACATGGAACAACTTATACGCATGCCATGGCATGCCAAAGCACGCCTAGACAAGCTGTAGCATACTAAGCCACTAGACAGTGTAATACACGTTTTCAAGCAATTGTCAAATGTGAATATGTCTTAGCATGTCATTTTTTGTTATTCTCAAACAATAACAAATTATTTCTAACATGTTAAAGCTAATTTGTCAACAAGTAGGAATTTAAAAAAAAATGCAATTATACTTCAGCCTATTAATTGTGAAAATAAATTTTAACTGGTCCATAGCCAGGGAACCTGAAATTTTAAACTTAATAACAAAAAGCAAAATCAGGTAATTATATTATTTATATTGGAGAAGGAAAAATATCTACGCCAGTAAGTAGCATTGTTTTAGAATTACTCCAAGACTCCCACTAAGAAGTCTTGTTCTAGCTATCAGCAGTTAAGTATAGTAATCCTGCATTTATTGGCTTACTGCACTGATAACTACATCAAGTTTACACCAGGTCAAGTAATTCACTGATATTCCTGAGTTTTATATAGAAATTACCCAAATTCGTTGTAAAATCAGTAATTTAAGAACAAAATCACTTAATTGACAAAACTGCTTGTTCCTTGGCACTGATTCTTCATTGCCAATTGCTATGATTACACAGATTGAGTTTGGCACACATCCATGGCTGTATTTAGTGGAGCAGAGAACATTAATATATTATAGTACTGTATGTACATCAACATGTGATTAATAAATAATGGAGAGTCATAACGAGGTTACACTGCAGAGCCTCCTGTCTCCTTGCACTCTTTCTATCTAGTCCAGCACACAAAGGGTGACAACTGTTTCTGTGATTTGTGTGCTATATTTAGCAAACTGTTGCTGGTGTGTGTGTGTCTGTGTGTGTGTGTGCCCATTATTCCGGGATGTGTCTGCTTTCGGGAACAATGTAATGTTCTTTCAGATTGATACAATTATGAATGTAACTGTACTGCCTCTAATTACACCTTGTGGTGCTAGTAATAACATACCAGCTACCGTTATTAAATGCATTAAGCTCGCACCCCAATCGGGTGTTATCTGTTTAAACAATAGATTCAAATTTAGGTTGCATCAACGTCCTGTGTAATTAAGAAATTTAATTAGTCTGTAGGTTGTTATTATGCAAATACATGATTCACAGGATTCCACTAACTACTGGATATTTGTAAACAACGACTGTACAGTATCTCCTGCAGGGGATGTAGACAGCATCCCGGTGTGCGGGATGCCGACGGTCAAAAGACCGGCGCCGGAATCCCTCCTGCAGTAGTGATTAACTTGCATTCTCGTTATTTGGTTTTTATTGTGCTGTAATTCCGGTGTAAGCTACAGTGCTATCACTAGTGAGGAAATTGGCTTTTACACAGTCCTTTTATGTCGTTTCCTGCCAACTAAGGCTATTTTCATGTCATATCTGCACAATACAGAAATGTCCTCCTACCTGAATTCTCGAACGTGGTTTGCCTTAAGACCATAAAATGCAGCAGAGAGGGTAAGAAGCCAATTGGGTTTGTATTTCCCATGTTCACACTGTAGAAAAGGGGATGACCACTTGACATGACTCTTATCAGTCAGGAAGCTGGTCCCCTTCCTCCAGCCGTCATCTAAAGTTTTAGCACCGTTTAAAAACCTCTTCTGCTGGTGAGGCCTCCACTTGTGTTTGAAAGTATGGAACCAGTCAGTTTCTTGGGTGGCATTAGCCAGATGATGAGCTGTGGAGGATAAATCTTGGAGGATGATCTTGTCTTCTTCCCGTGTGGCTTGGAGGAATACCTGAGGGATCTGGGACAGTGGGTCCGCATTAAAAGTGATAGCAGACCTCATAATGCTAGGCTCTCCTTCTAAGATACTTCTTATCAGGGCACTGTACCAGTCCAAGTCTCTCTGCGAGGTATGTTCTCTAGATTTATTGCTTTGTAACATCATGTTTAAAAAGTTGGCAGAATGGACAAGTACCCCGACAGAGCTGTGCAAAGAGTGGTGAGTGGTTACAGGAGAAATCACTGATAGACTGGACAGCTCATATCTCTTGTAGCAGTCGGCTCGCCTGAGTTCATTAGAATCCCCTGTGTACAGAAAAGAAGCCACATGCTTGGGCAAATCATCCGCCAGATTTTGCGCCATGACGCTGCCCTCCGTGGCTCTGACCCACATGGATGAGTGGTCCAGATCCCTGGGCTGGTTGTAGATGGGCTGTTTATCCCTGGTTATCATCTTGTGCTCTTCCTGACGAGCCGCACGCCCTTCCAGGTCTTGACTAGACGCTGACAGCAAACAGACATGGACAAGCAAGGCTGAGAGAACCATCACAAGATGAGCCATGATCATGATCTCCAAATCCAAATGAACTTAATCTGTTGTTACCATGGGTTGCAAATATCTTCTCTCTTGTATGTCTACGCTGCATCCATCCAGTCTTAATGGTATCACCTGTGGTCAATTACAAAAAAAAGGGGGAGAGATACTGTGAATACTCGGTCTTCCCCAGCAGGTTTCCGGTAGGAATTATGCAGACAGCCGCCTTGATCTGAGCAGGTTACATCCCATCTAGCACAGAAGCTATAGTTAGACTGCTTACGTCTGTATCCCCATCCTCGACCATCGTCTTGAGAGATACACTGGAGTGAGAGCTATGTGAGCGCATATTCCCGGGTGTTTCTCTCTCTAATACCTTCATCACTCGGGTAATACTGCGCCGGCTCATCCACGGTGCGCATCAAAGCCATGAGCCACATTCAGGAACAATACATTTGGGCTTATTGTTTGTTTGTTTGCGCCTAGTGGGGAGAAAATGCGACCTGCTAATTGAGTACTTAGATAAGCTTAAGGAATATACTCCGCCCTCTCCTGCTTGTGAAAGGATTTAACTACACTTTGCCACAGCCAAACACGTACAGCTCTCATCCCCCTCCCACCACAGTCCTATAGGTATACGTTTCTTGGGCTGTGTATGGGCAGCTCCAGTGTCAATCAAGGTACAGTCAATTGTAAGGCAGGGTGAAAGGTGGAAGGAGCTGTCCAGTGCTGAACCTGGAGCTGGATTCCTTACAGATGCACTGAGCGCGATGATAGCTAGAAAGGAGGAAAAGGAACTGTCCAGTGCTGAAGCTGACACTGGCTCCTTACAGCTATACAGAACGCGATTGTAGATAGAAAACTGGTAGGATCTGTCCAGTGCTGAAGCTGACACAGGCTCTTTACAGATGCACGGAACGTAATAACAGATATCAACCTCCTGTAAACACCTCTGTGGGTTTAATAGCGTTGAGCATTTATTCTTTTATTTCCCACCTATCGGTTGACTCATTTCATACAGGATTTATTTAAATGGGGGAGATTAGTCATATAGTTTATACTCTACATTATATGCTTTAATTTCAGTACAGGATACAGATTAGATTGCGGTTAAATTCACGCTAGAGGCAAAGGTGTTATGATGGACAAATATTGGTTATCACTCAGGGAGTAGAGTAATACAGAAAACCAGCTTTTGGAGAGCAATGGTTATCACCGACCTTCCCTGCTAGTTGTACAATATTCACATATATTAAAGTATAAGTTTCATTTATTTTCTATAATATAGATTTAATTAGAAATAAATAAGTAAAAAAGTTTAATTTTAGTTTTATGAAAGCAGTGCTTAACGTAAAGCTACAAAATAATTTTTTACTAGGCATGGGATATAGGGCAAAGAAAGTCACTATTATAATACACTATAATAGCATTACTTTTAAAAGTGATATAAGAGGTGCAAAATACATAAAATGTCTATTAGTAAGGTCTAAGAACTGGACACGGTTTGATACAGTACATCCTGTGCACTGCCATATAGTGTGCACTGCCATGGGCAAGGATATTGATGTTTGCTAATTGTTTTGCTCTAGCATAGCCTTCAGCTAGTCCACCCTTCAAAATAAGCACAACAGACTTATATCAGAAGGTAGTAGACATTTTTGCACAAGTCCCTCTTGTACATACAGTGCAAAAATTGGATATTTGTACCTCCTCTGCTCTATAATTAAGATGTTGTTCCCCAAAGGGAAACTAGTGTGTATCGCACTCCACTCTAACATTGTTTTACATATAACACAATTTATGTGTGATAATAAGATTTATGGAAAAAAAACACAAATTTAATTAAACAGATATCATGCTGCAACTCAATACTATTGAAATCCCAGAAGGATCTAAACAGCTGTAGTCTGCATATTTTCCTTTATGGTACACTTAGTTTACTGGATATGGATATCACTTAATAATGACATCTCTTTATTACTACATTGTGTGCTGGCCTTTGTCATTTTCATAAGTTTGATGTTGAATGTTTCAATATAATAGGTTAAAAAAGCATATTTGTAGAAGAAGTAAATTCCCATATAAGTGAAGTGTTTGCCAAAAATATACTAGTTACTAACCTAAAAAATGTGGGGGAGCAACATCATTTTTAATATGCATACATACTTATTTGCAAGCTTTACACATTCAAAATGGATCAGGTCTGGAAGGAGGAGTGTGCAACTGGTGCTGCCCCCCAGGGCGCAAGGAAGGGGGCCACACAGTTGCTGCTCCAACAGCACCACTTAAAATTTTGTAGGGTGCTTGCATAAGCATCGCACTACACAGAAAGGCACCAGGCATGTCCTTTGGATGCATGCGGTACTAGTCTTCCTGCTTCCAATGCAATCTGTGATGTTACGATGCTATGTATTCGGGAAGGTGCTGACCCAGGGTGGATATGCATCTGTCTTGGCACTATACCATATCATCTTCAAATTTTACTTTGTTCTTCTTAATACTGTTAATTAGAACCTCATGTTTGTGTTTGTAATTAAACAAGTGAGGGTCTTTGGAACTGTCTATATTATGTATATTACCAATGTAACTTTATGTGTTTGAATGTTTTTATTATAGTTTTTTAATTCATTTTCAATCATAATAAAAGAGTATAAGAGAATGACAATTAACAAAAGCTATGGTGTTTGTCTACAATCAAACGTGATTGGGGTGGTGCAAAAATAGAGGGCAATAGGCAGAAATCTTGGGTTATCAAAAGTTGATATGATGCAGTACACAGGCAGATATTTCAAGAAACATATCAGCAGTGTGGCAATAAACAGAGTCATTAAACAAGCAACAAAGACATAATAATGTAAAAGGAAGGGGAAGGGAGCAGGGCCATCTTCACAGCATTGTAGACCATGAGCAAAGCAATGAACTGGAGCCCCTACACACCTATTCACAGGAATAAATAAATAAAAAATCACAGCTTACCCCTCCTGAGGTCCTGCACCATCTCTCCACATGCTTCCATACAGTGAATGACTGTCATCACCAGCAGCGGCTCTTTTACCTTAGGGGGGCTGCCGATGCTGCTAGTATGGCCATGGCTGGCTGGGTCCTGGCATCTGCGCAATGAATCTGGCAGGCGCCGGAACCAGTGCACGTGCATGTGCGTAACACCAGCTTCTGGGGACTGCATTGTTCGCATCCGCAAGAAGCCCTGTAGGGCTGTCCAAAAGGCAGAGAAGCAGCTTCCAATGGAAGTTGCTCTCTACTAATCGCAGCCCGGACTGAATGTCCCAGGGGGAGGAGACACATCCCCTTGGGGCTGCCTGTCCTGTGCATGACTGAAGTTGAGGATTTTACTGGGGGACCTGCAGCCTCGCAGTCCCTAGGTCAAATCTGACACTGCTTAGCACTCTGATTGGTGGATAGCTCCAGTCATCCACCAGTCAGCATGCTGACAGTCATTCACTGTCTGGTTGCAGGCTGGGAGACAGGTAGAGAATAATGCAATCTGATTGGTGGATAGCTCAACCATCCACCAATCAGCATGCTGACAGCCATTCATTGTCTGGCTGCAGGCTGGGAGGCAGGTAGAGAATGCTACCTGACCACTCTGGTTGTGTGTAATTAACAACCAGAGTGGCAGAGGAACATCTTTCTATGCCTCCCTCTCAGCCGGCTGCCCTATGCACGGAGTGAGCAGGTGCACACACCATGTACTGTGCAGCTGCTCGCTCCATACATAGTGTTGCTGGCTGAGAGGCAGGCAGAGAAAGATGCTCCCAGGCCACTCTGATTGTGGATTAAACACAATCAGAGCAGCACATGATACCTTATCATCACCATCATCATCTGATGGGAATTATGCTAGTTATGCATTACCCAACACTTCATTGGTATAGTGTTCCCTATTTGCCTGCTGTTAAACTGGGACTTGGCTCTAAGTCAGCCTCCGCAGCAGGTGATTGGAAGAGTGGGGTATAATGAGGGGATGGGGATATCTCTCTGTAGTACTTCAGTACAAAGTAACCTGCAGGTGCCAGACATACACCAACATTTCTGCATACAGCTTTTCTGCATACTTCAAGGAGATCTTTCTGCCACTGCCCTGCACAGCACTGGGCAAGGAACCAGTTGTTACACAGTCACTTCAAGCACATAAATGAAGGCCCTAGAATCATGGGGCCCTGTGCAGCTTCCCAGTGTGCCCATACATTAAGAAGTCCCTGGACGATGGTAAAGGGGAGCAGAGGAGTAGGCCTAGGCTGGGTCCTCAACAAATCTAACCAGTGGGTTATGAAAATATTCAGGATAAATAAGTATCCTAAATTCAATATAAGTGCCCAAATCTAACTTAAACAAAAGATCTCAGAATAATTGAGGGAGGCTACCCTGAGGCATTGAACTGCTATAGATAAACCAATTATTCCAAACCTGGATTTGTTTTATTACATTTTTCCCAGAAATGTCCTTTCACACAAAGTACAACTGCAAGCAAAGTTCTCTAACCAGACAGAGAATGTAAGTACTTTTGCAAAGTCAAGCTGCTGTGCTACCCTTAAAATGGGGAGCACCTCCACGAATGCTCATCCTCCCATCAGATAATTTAAGTCATTTAGTCTCACAAACTGAATTTATTTTTAAACTTGGTGCAGATGCCGCTGTCTTGACCTGCAATTCCATCTGTTCCCTCATCAAAACAGATGCATTAGCATCACAAAACCATTTCCGCAGTTTTACAATTTTGCATGTTCATTGACAATTGCTATTTTATTTACATGTATAATATACTAGCTGTTGCCCACAGCTTCAACCACGATGAAATCGCTTCTGCCAACATTTTTGTATTTAAGGTGTTCTATTTGTATTGCTATGGGCCCTGTTGCTGGAGTGGCCCATGGGACCAGCACCCACCACTCACCACCAATGTCACTGTGTGCCCTGTGCACTGACTGCTATGTAGCCTATTTTATTCAAGTGAACGCAGGCCCAACACACATCTCTCCCACTCCTTACTGGCCGCCCGTATGGTGCCACACCTATCTCTTGCATTGATGATGTCAATAAATTTTGTTTTTGTTATTGCTCAGCTTTATCTTGATGGATTAAGATGAAACAAAGTGCAGGTTATTTCTAGGAGTTTCCACTACAAAATGATGCATTTATCATGTATCATGAAAATAGCTTCAGTAGTTTTTGCGCCAACTTGGAACAAACAGACAGACACAACGTTCTTATTATACTAGTATAGATATAGTACTGATCTGCTCATAACTCCTTCATTAAACATTAGAGCAGAAAATTCATCATCTAGCATTTGACGCAGCCTTGCCGTGTGAATCTGTTCTTCTGCTGAAATATACCCATCTACTAATATTCCAGATACTGTATGCACCTCATCCAGGTGAATATAGAGTATATAGAGTATCACCTGGCAAATTATATCTTATTTTAATAAAAAATCTATTAGTACCAGCTTCAATTATTTACACATTTATGGAGTGAATATAACATGTCTCCTTCTGTTATTTAGTTTACAACTATAGCAATGACTAAACACTTAGGGCAAATTTTACTAAGTGGGAGGTTCTAAACAGCTACATAAGGGGTAAGGTGCAATCAGGGAGTCAGTGAAATTGCTACTATTTTCAGGGAGTCTCCCTGACAATCAGGGAGAGTTGGCAAGTATGTTTCACTTTGTGAGTCTGCGAGGAGTGTAAGTGGAGAAGGAGAAAGTTGTAGGAAAGTATAAGGAGAAAGATATATAAAGTGATTTCTAACTGTAATGATTTTTTTTATAAGTTAGTTGGTTTCATGGTCTGTATTTGTCTATTTGAGCTGTGTTTTCCATATAGTCAGTATTTTTTTAAGTCCTGTGTGTGATTTTGTTTGTGTGTGAGTGCAGTGTAATTGTGTGTTTGTGTTTTTTGTTTGTTTTATATCGTTATTTATATTATTTATCTGTTAAAGACCAGTCATGTCTAGTGAGAGACAACATAATCTTCTATAGTCCAATTGGATGATATTCCTATCAAAATTGCCTATTAAAATCATTTTCATTTACCTGCTGTTTCAGCAACAACGCCTAAGGATAGACAATTTTTTCGCTTCCAGTTTTATGTTGGATTTGAAAACCTTGGCTTGATAAATCAGGGGTTTCTATTCTATTTTATTCTTTCTATGGTGATTTGGTATTCAATTCTGTTCTATCCTGTTCTAAAGTGTGTTTTGACGGTGGTTCAGCAGTTGTTTTGGCATTAGTAAATCTGCGGATAGCAAAACTGCCTCCAAACTTCTGCCACACCGCCTGGGTTTAGAACCCGCAGCTTAGTAAATTTTGCCCTTAGTTGGAAGCAAGTGGAAGTGCAGCCGATTCTCAAGGATTTCAGATTACTGTGTCAAAGAAAGAAATCGGCAACTGCTCATTCTGTAAATCAGACTTAAGCACACAGATGGAGTTAGCTAATGCGTATGGGTTGAATTATCTGTGCGAGGACCAGACTATCCATGAAACTGGTCTTTCTGGGTCGTAACCATACAATAGAATCAGTTTGTCGCATTGGGCTGGTGCAAGTCCCAGTGCTAATGATGACAGCTGCAGTGCACGGGATAGACTTCTAAATTAATTTGCACAGATAATTTAGTATACACAACCAGATTCTTGCATTAGCATAATGTGGTAAGCAGGCTGCCACCACCAAACGGAATAGCAGCCACGGCACCATCTGACTCAGACTTTTTGTTTTTGGATACTTTCCTTAATATTTCAAGCTGCCTGATTTTTTTTCTCAAAACCTAGGGAGTCAAGGCATCATAGACACTTCAAGCTAGGGGTATCGATGCTAAAGTTTGCATTCAACCTTTACCAAATTACCAAGAACTGATCGCAACTGCGATTTCATACGCAATCGGACGATTGTTGCGTTCTGTGCATGCGTATGCATCGCATTGTGCATGCGCAAACTAGCCTCTGTGAATGTGACTGCAATCACAGGGCCTGATTCAGGTTGGATGGCAAGGCTGCATTCACACGCAGCCAGCCGATGTTTGCATTCTGTGCATGCGTATAAAACACAGGGGCCGATTCAGACCCGGACACTAAGCTGCGTTCGCTAGCTATGGGCGATTGTTGCCCATATGCACATGCGCAAACCAGTCTGTGTGATGGGGAAGTGCTCGCTCAAAGCCCGCAGACGGGCCACTCCTTTGAGTGACAGATAGTGCCGTTTGTGGATAGAAACAGTGAAAGGTCCAGGAAAGTGGGTGGATGTGCAAACGCAGGCATGTCTGAGCGTCAAACGGCGTTCTTTGGGCGTGCATAATTAGCATGTCAGCATCATTAAAAAACAGAAAATATAAACTTGAGCGCTCCTCCTCTGGAGTAAATAATCTCAATAAATGGTTTTGAAGAAGTCCAAAGAGTCTCTTTAAATAAATATATAGTAGATTCTTTAAAATGTAATATTCTTATTAGTACATAGTTCTTCAATGAAAAAATAATAATAAAATCCTTTTTCAACACACTAGTATATGACCCCTTCAGTGTCAAGCAGCACCTCAGAAACAAAATCAGAACAAGGGATCTCCCATAGTGAAGAATTGTAAATTTCAAAACCATTTATTGAGATTATTTACTCCAGAGGAGGAGCGCTCAAGTTTATATTTTCTGTTTTTTTATGCTTATTTTGTGACGTGTGTATGTCACTATTTCTTGAGCTGCACTCCTGACTCATTGGAGCGCAGGTGTTATACATTATTTCTCATGTCAGCATCATTGTACACGTCACCTGCTTGTATTTCAGCCTGCAGTTATCGCAGTGCTTGCGGTGGGATAGGGTCTACCTTAAAGGCTGCGAGCAGCTCAGATGGCTCTCGATGTTACTGAATAATCATTCACTTCTTGGAGATGATGTATGCTAAGAAAGAAAAGTGAGTGTCATTACTCCGGCGAGTGTTCACTCTGCCGTTGCTCTCTTAGACATAGAGGGCATCCCTCAGCCTGGCTGTGCGATTGTGCCATTTGCATATCCGCCCCCTGATGACTGCGAGAGAGCGCAGCTTAGTGTCTGTGTCTGAATTGGCCAAACAGTGCGCATTCGCAAACAAGGCACTCCTATCAGGAATGCGATTGCAGGCAGTACACAGACCCAGTACTCAGTGATTGACAGGAAGTACTGTTTGTGGGTGGTGACGGGGGGTGGTTGTGCGAATGCAGGCGTGTCAGTGCATTCGAATGCAGTTGTAGGGGCAGGCATAAATTATCAACAGCGAACCCATATGCAGCCTCAGTACTCACTGTGTGCAGGAAGTTTAGCAATTCCTGCGGGAGGGTCAGATCAACCACTATTATGCATCTTGGTCCAATGGTTCTCGATTGTACCGATGTTTTTGCAATCTGCACATTATTACGGATATTAGAGAAGGAGGTGTCTTTATGAAGTGCTGGGCATCTTCATAATATGGTGCGGTGGCAGTGCGTATACATCATTAGCATATTTTCAAAGCTAGCGGGTGCTTGCAAATGCAGCCATGCGATCCAATCTGAATCAGGTCCACAGAGACTATGCAGACTCAACGCAGAGTGATTGACAGGAACAGCCATTTTGGGGGTGGTGATGGGGGGGTGGTCGGCGAAACACAGGAATACCAGTGCATTTTAACACCCTGGTAGTAGGAAACAATCGACCATCTGCGTACATTTCAGCAGTTGCGATCCTTGCTGAATCAGGCCCAAAATCAGAAAGTGTTATATACTGTGGCTCTAGTAATACACAATAAAACTTTCTGATTTTGTACACCTTCTATTGATTGGTAATTTACACACATAAGTCATTGACTTATAATAAAATAAACCTACACACTATTTGTGGTGCTGCAAAATCAGACAATATTTCCACTGCATTTCAAAAAATAATAATGAGTGCAGGGTCTGCGGTGCACAAGGGACCATGTGCTGACTGCACCCAGGACTAATACACTACTGTGTGGTGCCCCGCCTCACTCTGTTTCCTCTATCCCTGGAAAGATGGCATTTGCATAGTAGGTAGCAATGACTCTTAAGCTGCCGTTACACTGTGCGATATGCACCTTGCTATGCGACTTGGGATCCGACGGCCGACATATCGGGCAGTCCCCACACACGGAGCGATCGGGTGGCCGACTGCCCCATATGCCGGCACCTCCCTCCCCCACCGGTGTAGTGCTGCATGGGATCGTACATCGCATCCCCAGATCAAGTGAACATGCAGGGAGCACGCACTGGCTGATATCATGCCCACACATGGTACGATATAGCAGCGATATCGTACCAATCTGTCAGATCGGCTGCTATAACGCACCGTGTATGGCGGCCTTTACACTGTGCCAGAGTCTTTGCTATCTTGTATGCATGCAACATCCAGAATGATGGCGCCACTGGGAACAGGTATGGATGTGGCCTGCTGCATATTAGGGAGGGGAGAGGGGGGGCTGCACATGAGCCCCCATCTCATTTTTAAAAAAAACCTGTGTCCAGATGAATATTGTTTTCTTATTCCAAGTTTGCACTGCATACACCTTTTAAATATAAGGATAGATGTATTAAGCAGTAAAAAGAGAGGAAAAATTGCCCATAGCAACCAATTTTTACCTCTAATTTACCTCTAATTTTATACAATGTACGTAAAAAATGGTTTCTCAATGCTGATTGGTTGCTATGGGTAACTTCGCCATTTGTCCATCTCTCCACTCTTTAAACTGTTTGATACATCTGCACCATAGTACTAGAATATTTTCAGAGCGAATGCAATTAGATCATTTACATTATTCCATACACAGTATCTCATGTTATAATTGCAATTAAGACTTTGGGCCTGATTCAGAGCCGGTCGCTATTTGCGCTCGCTCGTCCAGAAAATAGGGGTGGCTATTCAAATGAACCGTTCGCTGTTTGCGGTCTGTTCACGCCTCTAGGTCTGAACGAGCGAACAAAACTTGCGGTCGTTTTTTGGGAAACTACGCCCCCTGTCCGCTCGCATCCTACGTCATGTCCGCTATTTATTAGATTAATCGAGTACATCGAACAGGGTATGAGCTGCTCGCTATTCTTGTGGTTGGTTTTTGCTACCACAATTTTGCGAGCAGTTCTGGCTATAAAATAACCCAGTGACATGGTCAATGACGCTGCTGTTTTAAATATGCACACCCATAAAACGCCCATTTTGACCTTTAAGCACGCCTGCGATCGGATCTCCACTCCCCGTTTTCAAGCACCTTCCCCTGTTACCACCCACATACGCCTCTTTCTGTCACTCAAATTATCAGGCATTCGCTATTTTGCGAGCACATGAATTTTGACCGCACTGACTGGTTTGCGCATGCGTATAAAAATCCTTACGCATGCGCAGTTGGGCAAACATCGCTCGGAGCGAACGAGCTGCCACTTACGAGTGGCTCTGAATCAGGCCCTTTGTTTTGTTCTGTCTCTAGGCTGGGAATGCTGATCTGCCCCTTGTTACTCTGCCCTCACTCTTACAGCTCAAGCAGGATTTGATATGCCAAGACTGAGGTCTCTCTGACATCCATGGTACAACAAACCGAAAGATAATTTCCCCATTTGCCATTGATCTTTTAGGTAGAGGATTCTGAGACCCCTGAACTATGCATTAATTATAGGCTGAATGATGCATTTTACAGCCTGTGTATTCTCTCAGAGTGTCCCTCACGTACACAAACTGTAAAGATCATTTCTGGAAGTGTAGCTGCTCTTTCAGTTTGCTGTACTGGCAGGCAGCTCAAAAAGAGAACACAGCACAGTACTTACAGAATTAAGGCTGCTTTCCCCTAAGGTCTGAGGGCCTGATTCAGAGCCGGACGCTTTGAAAGAGCGCTCGCACTGAATCTGGGCATTTTTTTTTTTGTGTGCGGCCTCCTGGCCACTCGCATAGCTGTGGGTGACCACCCACAGCTATTGCGAGCGGCCAGGTGATGGCCGTGATGGTCTCGACCATCGCGACCATCGGGGCTTGCGACGAGACCCTCACGGTAGGGCCTTGTTCCAGCAAGCCCCATTGAGCTTTTGGCTCTTAATAGAGCCAGAAGCTCACCACTGACATCACGAGTGATGTCAGTGGGGCCGCCCCCAAACGGCAGGCGTTCCGTCAGGAACGCCTCCGTTTGGCCAGCCACACCCCCTGCCCACCTCCAAAACGGGGCGAGCTGTTGAACAACATCGACAGCCGTCCCCTTTTAGTGCGAGACCCGAAGTGACGGAGTGCCCGTCGCTAGCTGGGTCTCGCGCATGCGCGCGTTGGAGCCGGCTCCGGCGTGCACATGCGCAGTGGCCAAAAATCGACCTGCTCGCGAGCACTATGGGTCTGAATCAGGCCCTGAGTCCAAGAAGCTTTTCCCTGTGACCTCTTTAAAGGATAAATAGATTTATTTGTTTAGTCTATATTTTAAATGTTTAATGAAACATGACTGTAACTCATTTTTCAAAGACAATGGCCCTCATTCAGAGCCGTACGCTCTGAGCAGAGCGCACGCTCTGCATGAGGGCCGGGCTCCATTTTCATGGAGCGTCCTCCTGGACGCTCGTATAGCTGTGGGTCACCACCCACAGGCTATACGAGCGTGCATTTTGATGGCCGCGATGGTCGTGACCATCGCGACCATCGAAATTGCGAGCCGGAGCCTGCGGTTGAGGTTTTCAACCGCAAGCTCCGGAGTGATTTTGGCTCTATCAGAGCCAAAATCACTCCCACTGACATCACTAGTGATGTCAGTGGGCCGGCTTCTGACGAGAGGCGTTCCCGTGGGAACGCCCCCGTCAGGGAGGCACGCCCCCGGCACGCCCACCAAAGGGGGCGTGCTGTCAATCAACATTGACAGCACGCCCCCTTTGATCGGACACAACGAGCGAAGGAAAGTCCTTCGCTCGTCGTGTCTGGCGCATGCGCACGACGGAGCTCCCTCCGTCGTGCGCATGCTCAGTGCAGACCATCGACCCACTTGCGAGCGGACAGCCGCTCGTGAGTGGGTCTGAATCAGGCCCAATATATCATATGTTACTCCGCAACATTTGATTTTATTACAGATAGGGGGTCATTCAGATATATAGCGGGGCACAGTATAAATAAAAAAAGCAGGGCCCCACCCAACACCTCCACACCCTGGCCTTGCCTCTCTCATGGGATAAAGTATAATAACAATGTAAAAACTGAATCCATGAGGCACCTAGGGTTATATTTATCAAAGTTTGGTTTTGCATTTGATTTTATGTTCGATTTAGCTCACCTGAAATCTAATCAAATCAAATGTAGAAATCACTGTCAAAATCCCACATTTACAAAAATTCGATTTTGTAAGCCTGTTCTAAATAGAATTCGATACAGTTCAATTTTGACTAGTGATTTCTTGTTCGATTTTGGATGCCCATGTCCAAATCGAACACAAAATCAAACTTAAAACCCCCAAAATAATAGAACTGCTTCATCAGTGAGATCTGTGCATGTTTCTGTGTGAACAAACCTATAAAAAGAGTAAAATAAAATAAAACAACGTGCCCCCCCCCTAAATGCACAACCAGCACCAGTTCCCCCCCAACAGGCCCGGGCCTGGGTAATTAATACCTGATCCCCCCCCCCTCTCGGTGCCCCACCCTCTATGGCATTCTATGACTGCAGCTGGGACGGAATCAGTATATAATACCGCCGGCCGCATGGTTGAAATTCCGGCAGCGGAAGCCCAGCAGGGGTGAAGATCCTGACAGCTGATTTTGGTAAGTACCCCTAACCCTACCCCCTACCCTAACCCTAACCCTCCCTTAGGGGTGCCTAACCCTAACCCCCCCATAGTGCCTAACCTTAACCCCCCCTTCTCCGCAGCCTAAACCTAAGTCTCCTGGGGGGGTGCCTAACCCTAACCTCCCCCCGGCGGTGCCTAAACCTAACCCCCCCCTTTCCTTAGCCTAAACCTAACCCTCCCGGGGGGCTAACCCTAAGTCCCCCCGATTATGCCCTAAAACCTAACCCCCCCCCCCCAGCAGCTGTCCGCGCACGGCTTACCTTCGTTCGGTATGCCGGGCGTCGGGCTCCCTGCTTAGGTCTAATGACAGGCATCGGTATTTCAATGCCTGTCATTAGTACCTTGTCGGGATTTGACAGTCAGGAAGCCGGAGGTCAGCATTTCGACCGTCGGCTTCCTGACTGCATCCCGCTGGGACACCACTCATTTAGCTCCAGAGCACACCTCTCAAGATCATAGGTGAATCCCTTTCTGGTATCTTAGATATGAAAGTAGGCTACACAAAAACCTAAATAAACCATAGTACAATATTGTTTCTCTGATTGCTATAACCATATATTCTGTTCACTCTCCCTTTAAAGATATGGGGAGCAATGAGATACTGTAACCTATTTTCATATATTACTGTACTACAAAGCAGCTTCGCATAATATGTCATCTTCACCTAATTATCATGTACCCTGTTGACAAAGGAGAACAAATTGTAAGTTTTTAAATTAGCATTTTATGCATCTCCCTTGCAGCATGCAATGCGAATTCATATTAATATTTCAAGACAAATCTAATTTATGTGTAATTAGTGACTCTCTTGAGTATATTACAAGTGTCTATTTAGAAAATGCATACATCTTCCAAATCAAATGATATTTTGAATATCGTTTTACACAATGTACGATTAGATAAAATTATATTTCATTTAGCCAGCGTTTGCCATGCAGCTCGATATGAAGCAAGGGGCAGAACAGGTTCAGGTCAGAACTGGCAATAGCATGAAATGTTGAAAGATTATAAAATAAATGCATCATAAGCTATAAATAGGGCAATAAAATGAGAAATGGTGCACAGTACTAGTCAGTCTGGCAGCCTTTTTACTGCGGGGCGAGTGATCTTTGCTGACACAGTTAATTGACGGCCAAAGTCCCGAACATCTGCAGAGTATTCACGGGTAGGAAACAACCCCGGGTCATCTTGCACTGGAAAGGAAACAAATTAAACATGACTTGTCAATGATAAGCCTCAGATTATGCTGCTGCTGTTGGGCTACAGCTGTCAATCAGAGTTCTGAGACTTTGGGGTGTTAAAATGACAAAATTGAGCTTAATGGTTTTGTATAGGTTAATAGGAGGGGTGAGGCTGCAGGAGGAGGTGCAGCAACACCCCATCAGGGTGTACATTCGTAGAGCAATGGGGGGGCCTGATCATGGCATTGCACAGGGGAGAGGACTTTACACCTCTCCTGCACTCCTGGGCCCCTTACAGCACTATATAGAACCCTACAGTAGTATTTTTGAGCCTCTGGTTGTTCGTGTGAAACTCTGGCTAGGAACAAAAATCTGTATCTTTGAAACTTACCCTAATCCACTGGTCTTTAATAAGTGTTTACCAGCCTGTCCTACAACAGAAAAGGAAGAATCAGAGGGCGAGCAGGTACAAGAATGGATTGGTAAGATCATACAGTACTTGCCAACTGAGAAATCTGGGAGAGATTCTCCCAGGGGACATACAGCTGATCGATGAGGTGCATGTAGAGGTTGACAGGGCGAAGATGGCACTATTGTCTGAGAACCGCATCGTTGTGCCAACATGTTAGAAGAGTAGGTAAGTATGTGGTAGGTGGTGTCTTCTCCAACAATGGTCGAAAAAAAAATCAACCGTTAGAGCGCGTTCTGCGCTGTAATAACCAGGGCTAGATATAAATGTTTGCCCTCCATAGACCACTATTCTGTGATTCCTCTGATATACCCTTTCACTTCTACACTCTATTGCCCTGGGTCATTATAGTTCCTTTTCCCCGCTACATGCCATCTATAGCAGAGGTTCCCAAACTCCACCATTACAGTCCACGTTTTTAGAGTATACATGCTTGAGCACAGGTGATTTAATTAGTACCTCAGTCAATTTGATGTAATCATCTGGACTCGATCATGGATATGCTTAAAACCTGGACTGCAATGGCGGAGTTTGGGAACCTCTGATCCATAGAGAATAAATATACAGAATTGATTTAGCTCATGGTTAAAATTTTATAATTTATAATATAATTAATACAAGACTAATTATATCCACTGGGTTATTATGAACTGTTGTGTATGAGTACATATACTTTGTACAGGACTCGGTAATATGATTGGCAGTATATAAATAAATGATTTAATAAAACAAATGATTTGCAGTTACTGTGATTAGGAAAATGACAACTCTGTCACCATAGGTCCGTGCTTATGTGACCTTTCCAAAGATCCAGCCCTGGTAGTGGATGCAGGAATGGGGCTTTTACCTAATATAGGGCCTGATTCAGCATGGATCGCAAATGAATGCGATCGCAGCACTATACCATGATGCCCACCAGCCTATAAAGCTGCCCACTTCCCATTACATACATCCACAAGTCAGCGAAAACATCAGTAACATCAGTAACATCAGTAACTTCAGACCTAAATGCAAAGTTGTGGTTGAGCTTGACATGACTCACAACCTGTGAAGCTTCCTGTCACAATGTAGACCTCTGGATGCGTATGCCGTCGCTGGGGCTTAATTATGCACGCCCCTGTAACAGCGTTCAAACACCCTGGCACACCTGCATATCCCCGACCACCCCCTGTCACCACCCACAAACGGCACTTCCTGTCAATCACTCTGCGATGGGTCTGCGTAGTCACTACGATCGCAATCCCAAACGTAGCGGCCAGTTCGCGCCCGGTGCATACACATGCGCAGACCGCAGTAATCGACTGGTTGCATGCGAACGCAGACCTGCAATCCGTGCTGAATCAAACCCATAATTCCAGTACAAACGGCAATAGGTTTGTTTTGTACTGTATATGACAACTTGCTGCAGCACCAGACAACAGCAATCACACAAACACCACGCTGCCCCGCACTCTTGTCATTCTGCAAAGGTAATAGTGGCAAAATAAACAATATAATAAACAGTCCTTCTGACAAAATAATTACATTTCCATAGAAATAAATAGTGCTGAGCTCTAGTAGCTTTTTTTTCTGAAACTGCAACGCAGCTTCTGGATCAGGATGTCAAATCCAATATAAATATTTTATAGATTTCCTAAGAAACAGCAAATGCCATTACAGAGACAAACGTCCCCTCCAACCACATTGATTGCTGCTAATGCATTAATATTACTCTGTCGGTATTCACAAAACTACAACATGACACAGCTCAGTCTCAAGGCTGGTATTCTTACAGCTGGAAAATAGCACAGTTCTTGCAACCACCAGCTACTAAAGCTGACCATACATTTAGATCATTCCAACCAGTCAACCGGGTGGCTAGTTGGAGCGTAAATCTGGCCAACTGTCATTTGCTCTCAGTCACCAGAAAACAGATGAAAACAATCATTCAGACAAGTGGTTTAATTTTGTTTGATTTAACCAACTTGTCTGAAAGACCGTTCGCGTCTGTTTTCTGGCATTTGGGAGCAAACTGCCCACTGTCATTTGTTCCCATACACTATCAGATTTTCGTTCTAATCTGCCAACTAGTAGGCTGGTTAGAACGATAGTCTTTAGATGTGTGGCCATCATAAGAAAATAGCATGTTTATAAAAACAATGGCCCTCATTCAGAGCCACTCGCTAGCGGCAGTACGCTCGTTCCGAGCGATGTTCGCACATCTGCGCATGCGTACGGTTTTTAGTACGCATGTGCGAACCAGTCAGTGCGGCTGAAAATCGTTGGTACGCAATATAGCGAGGGCCTGCTAGTTTGAGTGACAGAATGAGGCGTTTGTGGGTGGTAACAGGGGAAGGTGCTTGAAAACGGGGAGTGGAGATCCGAACGCAGGTGTGCTTAAAGGTCAAAACGGGCGTTTTAAGGGAGTGCATAATTAATACAGCAGCGTCATTGACCACGTCACTTGGTTTTTTTTAACTCAGAACTGCTTGCAAAATAGCGGTTGAAAACACCAACCACAAGAATAGCGAGCAGTTCATACGCTGTACGATGTACTCGATTAATCTAATAAATAGCGGACATGACGTATGGTGCGTGCGGCCAGGGGGCGTTTTTATCAAATAAACGAGCGTATGTTTTGCTCGCTCGTTCAGACTTAGAGGTGTGAACAGACTGCAATTTGTGAACGGATCATTTGAATAGCCACCCCTTGTTTTTGAACGAACGACCGCAAATAGCGAACGGCTCTGAATCAGGCCCTATGTCATCATTTATAGCAACACATCAGATATTAGATTACTGTAGTCTGAATATGCTGATCTGATTGGTTTCTGTAGGTTACAGTATATCTTTGCTTTTTGCCTTATGATTATTTCCTACATTTTGAACAAATCTGTTGAAAGACCTTTCACATAATTTGGATTTACAGGGTCTGGTTCACAGGAGCAAAACAAAAGCAGCAAAAAAAAAAAGGAGAAGTTTGCAACCCAGTAAAACCATGTTGCACTGCAGCTGGGAAAGATTTAAAATGAGCAAAAACATTTCACCATTAGACTTTGGAAAGTTCCTATCCTACAATAGCTTAATTCTAAATTTCAGTGTAAAAACAAAGCCCAGTATTTGCTTGCTACATGCAAAAACAGCAAGCATTTTCCCTGCTTGCAGAAATACAAATAAATGCATTTGCACCATTTGCATTGCAACATGGTTTGTTCCAGAAGCAAATTGCTACTTTTTGCTGCTTTTTTGTTTGCCCCTATCTCTGAATCAGGACCACAATGTGCTTTGAATCTACCAATCCCAATGGTTTATGAAACACCACATGGGTTCGGTATATTATGTCTCCGGTCAGAATATCAACATTCATTAGGTCGATATGAGAATGTCAATATGGTCATTATGTCACCATTGACCATGCCGACAATCAGGAAGTCGACACTTATATACATTGCTGAAATGTCACAATGTGATTTTACTGTTATTCTATCCTTAACTGTAATGCTAACTCTACCCATAACCCTAGCCCTAACAGTAACAATAACTCTAATCATAAGCCTAATGGTAACCCTAATGCTAATCCTAACAGTAACAGTAACCCTAATTATAAGCCTAACGGTAACCCTAATGCTAACCCTAACAATAAAAATAACCCTAATCATAAGCCTAACGGTAACCCTAATGCTAATCCTAACAGTAACAGTAACCCTAATCATAAGCCTAACGGTAACCCTAATGCTAACCCTAACAATAAAAATAACCCTAATCATAAGCCTAACGGTAACCCTAATGCTAACCCTAACAGTAACAATAACCCTAATCATAAGACTAACGGTAACCCTAACAGTAACAATAACCCTAATGATAAGCCTAACAGTAACTGTAATGCTAACCCTAACAGTAACAATAACCCTAATCATAAGCCTAATGGTAACCATAATGCTAATCCTAACAGTAACAGTAACCTTAATCATAAGCCTAACGGTAACCCTAATGCTAACCCCAACAGTAACAATAACCCTAATCATAAGTCTAATGGTAACCATAAGAGTAACAATAACCCTAATTATAAATGACCCCCCGATGTTCACCTGGGATCCCTGCAAAGAGTTTTGGCATTGCAGCAGAAACTCTGGGGCTGGTTCAGCATTGCACACAAATGCAATGCTGAAAACAGATTCCTGATTATCGGGAATCTACACAAGCGCAGGAATCATTCTGCTTAATCGCATGCAGCCCCTTCGGTGCATCTGCCTGATTGACACGCAGAGGCATTTAAGGGCAGTGCAGTGCGGGGGCTGCTGGCGTTCCCGTTTTCCGGGAGTGGCAAGGACAGGGACTGCATTGACAAACACAGTTTCCTGGCCTTGCAAGCCAGTAAGCCTGAGTAAGCTGAGGACTACTCAGCTGGCCAGAGGCCCGGCGCAGTCCACCATCACAACCATCTTCCACCGATGGTCGCGATGGTGATCCCAGACTGCAACCTTGGTCGCAGTGCTGGGATCGCAAATGCAGCCGGGGGTGTACACTTTCTGCTGCATTTGCATATTAGCAAGAACGGAATTGTAAAGCTGCCAGCGTGCAGCTTTGCAATTCCATCAGATGCTGAATCACCCCCTCTGTTTGGAGTGGGGAGTTGGCTTCAGGTGGAGAAGATAGGATAGGAGATTGAGTAGTCAGGAATGCAGAGTGGAGAGAAGCCAATATCAGAATCATAAGTAACAGATCCATATAACAAAACAAGACAAAGACAAAAAAGAGACAAAGACAAAAAAGATATATATGTATATGTGAAGACAGGACTTTTCTAGGTGATAGGGCTTACTGTATAGTGAAAAACATAACAAGTTAAAGTTTCACATAGAAGAGCATTTGACATCACATCCACAATCTGTATGTACTAATAGTATACGTTCGGCATCCTGGCGTTCAGGATGCTCACACTTACATTACCGGCGCCATAATACCGACGCCAGTCAGAATCCCTGCACCGGCATCCTGACCGCCAGGATGCCGAAGGTAAGTAACGGGGTGGGGGGGAGGGTTAGGCTTAGGTTTAGGGGTTAGGCACTAAGAGGGGAGGGTTAGGTTTAGGGTGCGGGGAGGGGGAGGTTAGGTTCAGGCACTAGGGGGGAGGTTAGGGTTACGCACCAAAGAGGGAGGTTAGGGTTAGGGTAGGGAGAGGGGGAGGGTTAGCATACAGACCAACAAGTGTCGGTATGTTAACCCTGTCAGGATCCCGGTGTCGGGATCTGACCACCAGGATCCACACTGTCTGTATTTCATACCAATTCTGTACTAATAACAGGAGCTTCATGCATCATGCAGCTGCTCTGTTTTGCAAATAACCTTTAGATGTCCATAATGGTTACATGTCAACTAGGTAAGCCAATCCTGGGATCGGAGCAATTCCGGGATTTTGGCCTAAAAATGAATCGAATCCTGGGATTGAAAAAACGGCCCTGGATTGGCCTCCCTAATGTCAACATAACCTATGTCACCTTAAACTTGCTTACACATGAACACACAGGGATTGGCTCTGCTAAAAACTCTGTGCTGCTGTGAACATTCTAATGCTCTGACAGATTACAGGTTCTTCTTCCCCCACCTATTTAACCTCCTGATCCTACATGCAATTGGTGCCTTGACCCAGTAGTACTGCTTCACAAAACAAAGCATTAAAATAAGAAATGTGTTTGCATAAGCATAGATTCGCTGAGTAGAGATAAATTCTATTTAATGTCTTCAAACTCGAATACACAAGGACATAAAAAGCTTGTAACAATAGGCTCTCATGCCCCAGAGCAGCATGCCTATAAAAGAAAACCTTTTACATAAATGTTACTTTTTGGGATGATTCAAACTTTCAAAGATGCCTTTGGATTCCCGGTAATGTTATGTACAGTATGGGTAACAACAAAGAAATGCTTTTAAAAGTTGCTTATGGTTTGAGAATTACCATTTGGACCAGAAAGGTTGGGAATGAGGTAATATAATACAGAAGTACCATTTTTTTGGGACATTTCTGTGTCCATAATATACACCAATCATCAGAACTACAGCATCCACAGAAAGAGTTGTTCAGGGCCGGCTCGAGGCACTTTCCGTGCGCGCAGCGCACAAGGACGCCAGGGCCCGTAAGGTGGCCGGTGCAGCTGCTATAGTGCAGAATCCACCAGTAGCTGCAACCTGGCCAGCTCCAGAAGAACCCTGCCCTCCACCTACCTGCTGGCGTTACTGGCATAAGCTCAGGGGGATTGATCGGGGAGAGGAGGGGAGGGAAGAGGAGGAGGGAGTGGGCTGTGAAAACTGTATGGCATTATTGGCATAAGCTCAGGGGGACTGATCGGAGAGCAGAAGGGAGGGAAGAGGTGGAGGGGGTGGGGTGTGGCGATAGGTCGGCACAGGACGGTGCTGGGTCCCAAGGACACCCAGCATCTTCTTGTAGATAACCAAAAAGTTCCTGGGTAAAAAATAAATCTTATGTTATGATCACTACATAGGGTACTTTTACTTTTGATCTCCTGCTGGTGCTTCAGTCTATGTAGCCAGGGGAGTAGACAGAACTTTGTGGGCACTATAGCCACATTTTGAAGGGGCCTTTCCCCAATACTTCTAGAGAGTCACCTCTTTCTATAGTGGTTGTTCATTTTATTCCCTATAATACTTCCCTATATTATTTTATGGGCCATACATTAATACTGTCCTAGTTCATTTTTTCCCCCATACAAGTGCCCTAGTTCACATTATACCACACACTGCCACCAGTTCATATTATGCCTCATTGTATTCCTCCATTTAACAATATGCCACATTGTAGAGCTGCCAGTACACATTATGCCACACAGGGGGCATTGACCAACCAGTTCCTTTCTGAGAGGATACTTCCTAATGCAGAAAGCTCCATTTTAAGTAGAGATCTTCTTAATTTAGGCACATGATCCCTTTCCGGGACAGTCCTAATCTAGTAGACCAATTTCTACCCCCCAGCTTCACAAATGCTGTAAACAAGGAAAAGCCTACTCTTCGACTGTGCTGGGTTTACTGATTAGCTGAGCTGTGATTGTGAGACAGGCAGGGCCAAATTATAGGTGGGGCAGACAGGGTGGTTGCCCAGGGGCCCCCACACATTGGGGGCCCCCTTACCCGGCAAACATTGTCCCAAACTGGGCCACTCTGGACCCTCCCTGGCCGTCTCCTGGCAGCATCACAGGTAAATTGATTTAAGTCTAAAGATGGAGTAAGCTTTTCTCCACCTCTACAGTGGGTGGCCCGGCAATGACCGACAATCGAAGCCCCGCCCCTTGCTGATATTGCCGCGATTTGCAAGGGGGGCCATCTGTCGCTCTCTCTCTTTCTCCCTCTGTCTCTCTCTCTATCTCTCTCTGTCTCCATCCCTCGGTCTCCCTTCCCTCTCCTTCTCTCCCCCACTCTCCATCTCTCTCCCCCTCTTTCCCTCCCCCTCTCTCTCCCCCTTTTTTCCTCTCTCTCCCCCTTTTTTCCTCTCTCACTCTTTTCACCCCCCTCTCTCTCCCCCTCTTTCCCTCTCTTTCCCTCCCCCTCTCTCTCCCCCTCTTTCCCTCTCTTTCCCTCCCCCCTCTCTCTCCCCCTTTTTTCCTCTCTCCCTCTTTTCACCCCCCTCTCTCTCTCTCTTTCTCTCTCTCTTTCTCACCCGCCACTCAAAATCCTGTGTTTGCCCCTGGCAGAGTACTAGATCATGTCCGCTATGAGTCAGTTCCCAGCAGTGTTGCGGACATGATGTAGTATGCAGCGACCTTGCCAGTCAGTGGAGAGTCCAGAAAGGGAAGGAGCATAGTAAAGGCTGCGGCAATTTAATTGGTAGGAGCCCCCACAACTTAGTTGCCCCAGGGCCCCCTGCAAGCCTTAATCCGGCCCTGGAGACAGGAGTGTGGGAGATGGATCATACCAGTGTGGGGCTTTACTAGGAGGGGGAGATCACCGCTAATGAGTCCCCCATTCCAGGCTCGGACAAGGGGCCTGACCAAATTTCTTAGCAGGCAATTTTGGGAACCTGGTAGACAACTATTTGAGCTGCTTCCAGGGTGCCCTAAGCCTCTGGGTTTCATAGCAATGGCACCCCCTGCACCCACTATAGCTACGCCCATTTATGTAATGTCTATGTAACTTCTATTACCTTTTGTTTGTTACTTTGTAATTTTTTCCCATATTTTCCCCTGATTCCATGATCTTACAAATTGTGAGTGTGATTGTTTGCTGCACGCTGCTGAAACCACATAAGCATCTTTTGTCATAGTCACATCTGAAACTTTATGCTAATGCCAACATAAGCCCTTCTCCTGGTGTACAAACATGCACCCAAATGTGCAAGAGCTGGGATGCCCACTTTCACCAGCCCCATGCTAGGTGCAGAATCTTCATCAGAGTATGGCCTCCAATGTATGCAATTCAGTGTCTGGGTGCCTGATTCAGAGATGGACGGAATTGCAAAGCCGCACACATCTAGATTGCAAGTGCAGAAGGAAGACACCTCCTTGCTGCATCTGCGACCCAGCGCTGTGACCGAGGTCACAGCCTGGGATCACCATCGCAACCATCGGTCACGAAGGTTGCCCCTTTGGCCAGGCTGCAGTAGCTGAAGTTTACTGCAGCCTAACCGGGTCTGGCAATTTGCGAGGGCAGGAAATCTGGATTCATCGACGCAGACCCTGGCCTTGTCCCTCCCAGGAAATGGGGATGACTGGAAAGCGCTGTCCAGGAACACCCACGCTCCACCTCCCAAACACCGAGAGGCACTGCCAGCAGACTTGCAGATGGAGGGCTGCATATGCGTATTGGATTAGCGTACATCTCTGAATCAGGCCTTCAGTTCACAACCACTCCTGCGACG
Source organism: Taudactylus pleione (assembly GCA_031769625.1). Classification (NCBI taxonomy): domain Eukaryota; kingdom Metazoa; phylum Chordata; class Amphibia; order Anura; family Myobatrachidae; genus Taudactylus; species Taudactylus pleione. The sequence goes on along the minus strand of JAUIMM010000787.1, from coordinate 1,147,604 downwards.
TGCCCACGACACTCCCATAACATGTCCATCAGACGGAATATCTTTGTGCATCTGTTTAGATACCTCCCAGTCACCACCCAGGAATGCCCAATACATTCCAGAGTCAGTGCAGCTCAATCGGTTCTACAACTCTGGGCCTGATTCAATACGGATCGCTGTTGCGATAGCGGCTGTGATTACACACGCAGATCTGCTGTGAAAATATGGTAATGACTGCAATCGCAAAGCCATCACACAGCCAGATAGAGATATAGAGATGCCCACTACCACTATCTCACATCCGTAATACCTTGCAGTCCTGCGTATACATCGGGAACATCGAGTAACATCGGCCCCTCGCACAATTACAACACGTCTGACCTTACTCAGAAATTGCTAACTTCGTCGCACGCAGTGAGTACACAAGCTGCGTATGCCGTCGCAGTGGTTACTTTATGCACGCCCATGCAACGGCATTCAAACGGACAGGCACACCTGCGTTTTTCTGACAACTCCCCCATCACCACCACCCAAATGCTGACTACCTGTCACTCACTCTGTGATGGCTTTCCGTAGTCTGCATGATCGCAGTGTGTATATGCATGGATAGTACACAACAATCGCCTATCTGCGTACGCTATCACAATAGCGATCCATGCTGAATCAGGCCTCCTGTGCGCAGTCCCTGTGGGACGCATGAGCTGTGTGACTTTTCAGGGATTTAGACACATGCGCAGCCGTAAAAAATTGCCAATTTACATGAACATCAGCATTGTGTGGACCCCAGAATCAGCCCCTTTATTCACAAACCTTTATGAGTCAATGAAAGTAAAAGAACTCACATCCGTCCTTTGAAGTCACACTGAGTGATGCAATGCTGCGTCTGTAGATATTTAATGGTAAGCTATCATTACATTAAAATTAGATGAGGGTTTTCTATGCATTATACTATGGGCCTGAATCAACAAGGATCACAAGATAGCACATGTACGCAGCTGGCCGCTACAAAATTATGCAAATGACTGCGATAGCTGTACTATATCAAGACACCCACCACTGTATAAAGCTGCCCACTTCCCATTACTTACATTCGCAATACCCTTGCAAGTATGCAAAAACATCGGTAACATCGGACCCATTCGCACATTTGTAGTTGAGTTGACCTCACTCACAAACTGTTAAACTTCTTGTCGGTATCTAGAGCTCAGGTTGCGTATACCGCCACAGAGGCTTAATTATGCACGCCCCTGTAATGGCATTCAAATGCACTGACACGCCTGTGTTACTCCGATCCCCTCCCCCCCGTCACCAGTCACAAACTGTATTTCCTGTCAATCACTCTGTGATGGGTCTACGTAGCAGTCCTGATCGCAGTGGAGCGTTCGCACATGCGCACTGTGGCTTTGATGCATGCACGGTGCGTAACAATTGGCTGGCTGCGTATGCGATCGCATTTGCGATCCTTTCTGAACCAGGTCCTATTTACCAGTATGACCAGGAAACTTTCATTGACTGCATAAAACAATATACAGCTATTATCTAGTCATGTTCTTAGCTTACTGAAATAGCCCAGTTTAAGTAAGACTCTATAAATAAAAAATAGCTCCTAACACAGTGATAGTTCAGTATAGGAAACAAGGATAATGGCTTTTAGCTGGACCTTCATTAATAGGTTTAAGCCATGATTAGTTGGTGATTCATAGCAGATAACAGATATACAGTAGTTTAAGTATATGCATGTCAGGAATGCTTGTAAGAGAACATTTTATGCTGTATTTTTTACATATAAAAATCCTTGAGCAGCGGCTCCTGTAAACTTCTTATGCTGAGGACGAGGGTGCCCCTAAAGAAGGGGTGGGCAATAAGTGTCCCCCCCAGATGTTGTAAAACTACACATCCCAGTATGCCCTGTCACAGTTTTGCTAATTGGCCATGCTAAGAATGTTGCAATGCATGCTGGGATTTGTAGTTCAGCAACATCTGGAGGGCCACTAACTGCCCTCTCCTGCTTTAGGGGAAACTCCCTTGGGTGCTGAAAACAATTGTATACTTTACATGTCATGCAGTAACTTTGGGTAAATGAGAGGGGTGCAGAATAAAACATTTGTGTGCTGAGGGTTTCCATTTCTTTCACCAGGAGATGTCCAGGACAGAACTCAAGGAGGAGGGGACTGTGTAGATGTCTGATCCACAGGGCAAAGTGGGTGAGCACTGACAGTGTGTCTGTATGACCTGTCAGTGTGTCTGTTTATTCTGTCAGTAAGTGGGTGAGCACTGTCAGTGTGTCTGTATGACCTGTCAGTGTGTCTGTCTATTCTATCAGTAAGTGGGTGAGCACTGTCAGTGTGTCTGTATGACCTGTCAGTGTGTCTGTCTTTTCTGTCAGTAAGTCTTAATAACCATGAAAACAGAAAACAATAACATTTTAGTTGCAGTCCAGTCAGCAGCACCGACCACACGGTGGGTGCATCAAGAAATAATGTCAGATCTTCAACAATGGTATAAGGCTTAGATTGGTTTCATCATGCCTAAAGGATAACTTATGGAGTACTTGATTCTGGCAAGAGGCCCAAACATTAGACCTGTGTAAAGTAAGGCCTGAAGCCAATGCTCCATCTTTCATTCAGTGCTGACAGAACAATACAGAGGGACAACTTCAGTCTATGGATTTAAAAGACAATTTAACCTAAATTCAGTGTGTCCACTAATGGCTGTAACCGCCCAGCACTGATCTCCCTTACAGATGTGCATGGAGAATACGGGAAAATTGCTGGTTCTACAGTAGTCCAGGACCAGCTTATTTTTGGTTGTTAATTTCAGTTATGCTAGAATAAGTCACTGATCATAAGACTGGAGTGGAATTTAAGATCATTAGCTGTACAGATGGCTTTCATCTACATCACCTGCTCAGTGAAATAATTTAAGGATATCAGCATACAGGTAACATAGACATTACAATGTTTTTTCCTTACCACCTGCTTCGTTACATACATTGGAGAATACTTTGCTTTTAGGGGGTTTACCATAATCTATATACAGGTTGAGTCTCCCATATCCAAATATTCCGAAATACAGAATATTCCGAAATACGGAATAATTTTGGCATGACTGAGATAATGAAACCTTTGATTTTTGATGGTTCAATGTACACAAACCTTGTCTAAGGCACAAATTATTAAAGATATTGTATAAAATTACCTTCAGGCTTTGTGTATAAAGTGTATATGAATTATGAAACATACATGAATTTAATTTCTGTACACAAACTTTGCTTGAGCCACAAAATGATTGAAAATATTGTATAAAATGACCTGCAGGCTGTGTGTATAAGGTGTATATAACACATAAATGCATTCTGTGTGTATATTTTGGTCCCATTCCCAAGATATTTCATTATGGTATGCAAATATTCCAAAAAACTGAATATTCCGTTATCCAAAATACCCCATGTCCCAAGCATTTTGGATATGAGAAACTCAACCTGTAATAGCCACCAATGATCTGTTCCGGCTTCATCATACACAGTGGGAGATGTCTCCCCCCTCCCCGCATTAACAGCTCCCACTGCATGGAAAGGTGGAACAGGACAGTGGCCCTGATTCAGAGCCGCTTGCTCTGACAGAGCGCTTGCTCTGAATCAGGGCCGGGTTTTTTTTTTTCAGAACGGCCTCCTGCCCGCTCGCATAGCTGTGGGTGACCACCCACAGCTACAGCGAGCGACCATCGGCTTGCGACGAGTCCCTTGTGGTAGGGTCTCGTGGCCGCAAGCCCCAGAGAGATTTCGGCTCTAACAGAGCCGGAATCTCTCCACTGACATCACTCGAGATGTCAGTGGGGCCGCCCCCAAATGACAGGCGTTCTCATGGGAACGCCTCCGTTTGGGCAGCCACGCCCCCGGCCCACCCACCAAAGGCGGCGAGCTGTCACTCATCATCGACAGCTCACCCCCTTTGTTGCGAGACCCAGAGCGACGGAGTGCCCGTCGCTATCCTGGTCTCGCGCATGCGCACGACGGAGCCGGCTCTGGGCCACCATCGACCCGGTTGCGAGCGCTCAGCACTCGCGACCGGGTCTGAATCAGGCCCAGTATTCAGCAGATGATACCCTCTGTGACAGGGAAAGCAGATGTCCCCAGTCCATGAACGTTGGTGAGGGGGGAGAGAAGGGGGCTAACAAATGGCGGGTCATAAAACATGAGTGATATAATAATCTTTTACAAAGTTTCCTTATTTTGCTCTTTAGCTTTTTATAGTCTGTAGTAGACTTTTCATCATTTATAAATGTATACCTGCTTCAGGGGGGGCAGACACAAAAATCCCATAAGAGGGATTGGATTATGCCTTTCCCTTCATATTGTGTATTACATACTCTAGATCAGCTGTGCCTGCGCAACCTTCTGGCCCAGGGATCACATGCGGACCTCGTCCTCTGGTGGGAGCCGCAGACAAGACAGCCATCCTGGTGGTGTTTATATTTTATCTCTTCATAAAGATTATTATATATATATATATATATATATATATATTTATTTATTTTTATTATTATTATTATTATTATTATTATTACTTTTTTTTCTTGAGAGGGTGGAAGTTACTCTTCAGGGTGGGGCTCATAACAGACTTGCTTGATATAGGCAGCCTTGCAGCCAATCAAAATAGCTACCATACATCTGTCTTTGCAGAGAAGTGGATACAGAGGGCCTGATTCAGAGCCGCTCGTAAGCGGCCGCTCGTTCGCTCCGAGCGATGTTCGCACATCTGCGCATGCGTATGGGTTGTAATACGCATGCGCGAACCAGTCAGTGCGGTCGGAAATCGTGTGCTCGCAAAATAGCGAATGCCTGCTAATTTGAGTGACAGGATGAGGCGTTTGTGGGTGGCAACAGGGGAAGGTGCTTGAAAACGGGGAGTGGAGATCCGAACGCAGGCGTGCCAAATGGTCAAAACGGGTGTTTTAAGGGTGTGCATAATTAACAAAGCAGCGTCATTGACCACGTCACTTGGTTATCTCTTAGCCTGAACTGCTCGCATGATTGCGGTAGGAAGATGCTACCACAAGAATAGCGAGCAGTTCATACGCCGTTCGATGTACTCGATTAATCTAATAAATAGCGGAGATGACGTATGATGCGAGCGGCCAGGGGGCGTTTTTTTTAAAATAGCGAGCGCATGTTTCGTTTGCTAGTTCAGACATAGAGGCGTCAACAGACCGCAAAGAACGAGCGACTAATTTAAATATCTGGCCCCTTTTTCAGAACGAGCGTCCGCAAATAGCGTCCAGCTCTGAATCAGGCCCAGAGCTCTCAGTCTCGATAATGTAAACCTTATATCACAAGATTGCCACTAAACACTTTTCCACTCTTTGCTCCAGTTCAGGGGTAGCCAACCCAATCCTCAAGAGCTACTAACAGTTCACATTTTCCAGACCACCTAGCTGGTGCACAGGTGTAGTCATTACACAGGTGTAGTCATTACTAATTGTCACATTTTCAAACATGTGGTGCATTCATTCCTAACCGACACATTCTACAGATCCACAGGTGACCTGGAAAACATGAACAGCTGGTAGCTTTCGAGGACCAGGGTTGGCTACCCCTGCTCCAGTACTACTCCAGTAATACTAAGGGCCGTATTCAATTTGGAGTGTAAAACCTTTTTTGGCAAAAAATTTTCGCCAATGACGTCATTTTTGACGATTTCACTACTCCCCGTATTCAATTTTAGCGTATTTTTGCCAGTGAAAAAACGCAATGCAATGTAATAGGCGATAAAGTTTCATGTAAGAATACCCGACGGAAAAAAGTGCAGATTTGGGGTTTTGGGGTTCAGAGGTACAGAAACTATGCTGCACCCTTTGTACACCCCCCTTGACGCTAACTGCGTCAAAAAGCGCTAAAGAAAACACAAAGGACACCCCAAAAAAGTATTTTGAAAAAGTGGGCGAAAAATTTGAAAGTGTGGGTACAACTTCAAAAACTAGCAAAATAGCCTTTGGGGGGGATCTGCAAGGGGAAGGTTTTTTTTATTGCAGGTGTTTGCTGAAGGTGCGTTTTTGGCGCTTTTTAATGCTTCACTTTAGCGACTTTTACATATGCTTGTAGCCTTGTACCCATTTTCATGTACCCCAAATTTGATGGGACTACTTATATTGGCCAAAAAAAGTTGCTAAATGCTATTCTTCACCACTCTCCCAAAGACTCTAAATATCTCCTTTTGAGACCTTTCAAAGACCCCAAATACCTTTTGCAGGGCTATTCGGGGGAACCCACAGTGAACCCCCATGTCAGAGCATCTTTAGGGGGTGTCAGGCCAATTTCCCCAAAAACGCCAGGGCTTTTAGTCGATTTCGCTATTCGCCGGGTCCCGTTTTCGCCAATTTGGCATTGAATGAGGGGATACGCGGGGATGCGCGCGATAAGTTTTCAATGGCAAAACCTCCGATGACGGCGAAATGTTCGGCAACTGACTTTTTGCTCCAAATTCAATATGGCCCTAAGCCACAGCTTCTAGCCCAGAAATGTATATTTTTTTAATGGGTCTCCACATTTCATTGTTTGTAAAGTTACATTGCATCATGGAATAAGCCAAAATTTCCGGCAATGAATTTAGCATTTTTTTTTTATTATTTAAAACAAAAGTAAAGGAATTACAGAGAAATATGTATTTGCCTGCTAACAACAAATGTCTAGTTTCTGCTGCATTTTAGAGATACAGTATTTGTTTAATTTATTTTAATTCCCATAATCAGAGCTAGACTGGGACGTTCAAGAAAACATTTGCATACAAAGCACACAATCCCACATTTATTTACATGTCCAAATCTTCCTAAATCTACTGTCACAGAGAGCACAATTATTCTGTAATACCCCTTTTACACCAAAATCCCGGGTCCGACCCTGGAATTTGAACACTGGTCAGTCCCGGGTCGAACTCACACTGAACCCTGGTAATCCCTGCTTTTCTCTATAGAAGTCATTAAAAATGGTCTGTTTTAAGGTCTTGCAAAGATGGTCACAAAAGGCAACAAAAGAGAGAGGTGGGGACTGATTACAGCATTGCTACAGGTTGCTGTTCTGGCTGTGGCAGGCTGTGTATCAGCCTGTGTTTGTGGCTGCTGGTCAGGCTGTGGTGCAGGTTGCTGTTCTGGCTGTGGCAGGCTGTGTGCCTGCCTGCTTTTGTGGCTGCTGGTCAGGCTGTGGTACAGGTTGCTGTTCTGGCTGTGGCAGGCTGTGTATCAGCCTGCATTTGTGGCTGCTGGTCAGGCTGTGGTGCAGGCTGCAGTTCTGGCTATGGCAGGCTGTGTGCCTGCCTGCTTTTGTGGCTGCTGGTCAGGCTGCTGTGGTGTAGGAGGTTAGGCCGGCAAGCGATGGCTTCATGTGCATCTCTCTGCAGGGCACTGACAAATTACATAATCTGCCAGTGCCCCAGAAGCTCCAATCAGCATCTTTCAGAGCTAGCCGGGTCAAATAAGCAGGGTAGCACCCGTTCACACTGCCGCATGACACGGGAACAACCCGTGTTCAACCCTGCTCTCAACCCGAGTAAGATTCCCGGGTAAATTAACCCGGGAATTTTTCTGGGAGCCGTTCACACAGAGCATCGACCTGGGTCGACCCGGCAATAACCCGGGTTATTCGGTTGGTGTATAAGGAGTATCAGAGCCTCAGGATTGCATCTGTTTGATGGCACCACAAATGGAGAGACTACACTGGCAGTGCGGGAGGCTGTGTTGCTATGGGGTTCTGTTGCTGCAGAGGTAAGGAAATGTGTTACTTGCTACAGGTGGAAAATGCAAAGTGTTGCTACCTGAGATGTCCACAGCCCCCGGGGCTGGTGCATCCTGCTTTTCAGCATTGCATTCACTTCTGTTCCCATAGGGACTTTTTACCAATGCTGTAAAGTTTTGGCCTTAAATTTTATGTATTTCTGATCTTTAAGCAAGTAAAGTTACATTGTATCCCCTTCAATGAGTGCGATTTCACAATACAGCCCTCAGACTAGAAAATGTTGTGCACCCCTGCTCTAGAAAGTGTACATACAATGCATATTGCAAACATACAGAATACATAGTACGTCATGCTCTGGAAAGATCTGTCTATAATGTAGCCCAGTAAAGAGGAGTCAGTACAAGTGGTGTGTGGGAAATATTAGTGCAACAGTTTTACTTTCATATAATACACAGTAAGGGGCCTTTTGGAGACATATGCTGCAATCCCCCATCTTCGACCGTAAAAGCAGCCACCTTAGGTTTCTTCCGGGGCTGCTTAATTGTAGAATTTAGCAAGCTTGGACCAGTATGTAACACCATCTTCAGATGGTGCCAGCCATTGTCTCCTATAGGCTACACTCCTCAGAGTTTACCAGCAGAGGCATCCATAGGATCCCACCCCGGCACTCTCTGCTTGCACATGCATGGTGAGCAGACCATGCGTGTGCAGAACAATGCTGGGGTCCCAAAGGAGAACTGATGTGATCACTATAGTGATCATTTGACTTCTAACACACCACAGGAATGGGCTCCTATCAGAGCCTCTGTCCATGGATGTGATTATTAATGCATTCAGACTGTACTTAGGGGGTGATTCAGACCCACTCGCTGGGCTGCGTTCGCTCTTAGCTGGCCGATTGCTGCAAACTGTGCATGCGTAAAAGACGCAGTGCGCATGTGTGAACCAGTCACAGCGATCGGGAGACGACCGCTCTCAGCATACAGCCAGCCCGCTAGTTTGAGTGACAGGACGGCCCTTTGTGGGTGGTGACAGGGGAAGAAGAAAGGAGACGGGGGTGTGGATGTGTGAACGCAGGCGTGTCAGTGCATTTTTACACCATTATAAGGGCGTGCATAATTAAGACGTAGCGTCAGCATACACGTCATATGAGTGAAATAAAGACAGCAGCACCCGCAGTGCTTGCGGTAGGCTAGGGTCTACCTCAAGCAGTGAGTGCTGGTTCGGTGTCGCCCGATGGTACCAACGTTTTCATACACTTCCTGGATATGATGTCTGAAAGTGGGCGTCTTACTTCACCCAGCGATTGCACGTTAAGACATAAGGGGCGTCCTGATGTCTTAGCGTGCGATCACGGCATTTGCATGCTGGCCGTCCTTACGGTTGCGACCGAGCGCAACATATCGAGCAGGTCTGAATCAGGCTCTTATTGTCTTATTGCAGCGATAAGCAGTTCTAAGAAATTATAATTATCAGATCTAGAACCCGATAATGAATAAAATAATATACCCCTAATTCTCTTACAAAGGTGGATTGCAGCAATTGTACCACTACTCCCAATCTTGCTGTCCTGCCCTGCATGTTCCTATGTAATTTTATAGTTAGGTACTAGAAGATGGTTTGCCTGATCCCTTCAGGTAATATAATAAAAGTGAAGTGTGATAATTGATGTTGTTCTTATTGTGTGATGCATGACATCAATCTCCTGTCTGAGGCTGGGACTTACATTGACAGCTTTTAGATAAAGTAGAATATAGCATCCGACACCATTCCAGTTGAAAGTAGTAATGTCAAAGAAGGTAATATGTTAGGCTGGATATTGCAACCTGAAACCCTACATTTTTGGTTACTGTGCATATTCTGGGGCACTGCTAGAAGAAGTCACCAGCCCAAAAGCCTGAATCAAAAATATCGGGTGCTGAGTAGTTTTTTTTAAATAGTTGTCACTTGAAATGCCTAAAGTATTGCATGGTTCAAACACCAGTACAGCTATAACAAAGACAAAATTTTCTCTTGTACAAGTGACACTTGTAACATTATACCATTTGCGTGTATAAGAACAATATGAGTTTGACTTTATGACCATACCCTTGAGTACTGTATTTTAAGAACCTAGCAAATCCCTTGTGCATGTTATGCTGTTTACGACATAGTTTATATCCATTTAAATGAATGTATTTTTGTATGTAATGTCACTGTTTGGTGTTTGTTTTATTATTATTTATTTATGGTGTTTTGTGACTGTTATTAGGAGAACATACTGGTTTGTGTGGCTGTAAACATGTTTTAGTGATCCTTGTAGTACAGCCACCGGCTCTACAGCCATGTAATGAGTTGTAAATGATAGAAATTTGTCAATTTATTGATCTACACAGTATAGGACAAGTTACAAGTACAAAATAAATGATAGCATCTCAATAATATCAAAGAGTGTCCTTTAGGCTACTGTTTCTTTTCCTTGTACTGGAAAATGCAGATTGTTCAACACAGAGGACCATAGAAGAAGATGGCAGATATAAATCACATGGCTCGTCTTTTCTCTCCACAATTACCCTAAAAATCATAGGCCCTCATTCAGACCCGGACGCAAGTGGCCGTTCGTACGTTAGGCGAACGTAAAGAAATATTTAAATTCAGGCACACGCTCGTATTTTCGTTCGCATCAAAACATCCTCCCCAAACTCAGGCGACCCCTCCTCTAACTAACGAGCGTGCCAAATAGCGAGCGTACATCCCCGAAGTGGTTTGAAGGGAACGCACGCACTAGTACTACCCGGAAGTTGGCCTGAGACATTTCGATTAACTGCTCGTTTATTCTGCCTACCTCCCTCAATCGTATCATGCCAATCAATATATCAATTAGCTTAATTGGTGTTTTTTTTGTTTTTTTTACACAATGCAATAAACTTTATTTATGTCCGTGTTTGTGTTTACCCGCAGAATACGTACGGCTTAAACATTCGCTTTTATTTGTCAAAATACATGTTAACCCCTATAAACTAATTGGTATATTTGTTTTTAGCCCCGCATATTTCATGGAGTTCATTTTTTAATGTAAATTTGCTTACGCATGTCACTGCATTAAGCCTATGATAAGTCTCCTCAGATTTCTGGCCCTGTCGAACACATGACTCATACACTAACCAATAGAATTGCTCCTGTTAATATCCTAAATACATTAGCCAATCAGAAATTTTTTGAGCACTTTATCAAAAATGATTTTTTGGCAAAACTCCATTGCCATCATGAGAACCTCCGCATTCACCAGGCGCGAGCTGCTGGTGCTTACGGAGGTGATGGATCGGCGGATAACCAGCCAGCCTCCACCCATCACCAACCGGGAGAAGCGATCCGCATATGCGGAGGTTCGGGCCCGCCTGCGCTCCTTCGGCTCACGCTGCCATATCGGGCAGCTGGAGCGCAGGTGGTCGGACCTGCAACGGCGGACACCCCGCTTGCTGGCTTGCTTTCGCATGCAGATAGCTGCGAGTAAGTTTAATGGATTGTGGTTTTCATGTTTGTCTTTGTGGCCCTAACTGCATGGCCATGTTTTCCCTGTCTTTCATCTTTATTCATTCTCCTCATATCTGCATGGCCATGTTTTCCCTGTCTTTCATCTTTATTCATTCTCCTCATATCTGCATGGCCATGTTTTCCCTGTCTTTCATCTTTATTCATTCTCCTCATATCTGCATGGCCATGTTTTCCCTGTTTTTCATCTTTATTCATTCTCCTCATATCTGCATGGCCATGTTTTCCCTGTCTTTCATCTTTATTCATTCTCCTCATATCTGCATGGCCATGTTTTCCCTGTCTTTCATCTTTATTCATTCTCCTCATATCTGCATGGCCATGTTTTCCCTGTCTTTCATCTTTATTCATTCTCCTCATATCTGCATGGCCATGTTTTCCCTGTCTTTCATCTTTATTCATTCTCCTCATATCTGCATGGCCATGTTTTCCCTGTCTTTCATCTTTATTCATTCTCCTCATATCTGCATGGCCATGTTTTCCCTGTCTTTCATCTTTATTCATTCTCCTCATATCTGCATGGCCATGTTTTCCCTGTCTTTCATCTTTATTCATTCTCCTCATATCTGCATGGCCATGTTTTCCCTGTCTTTCATCTTTATTCATTCTCCTCATATCTGCATGGCCATGTTTTCCCTGTCTTTCATCTTTATTCATTCTCATATCTGCATGGCCATGTTTTCCCTGTCTTTCATCTTTATTCATTCTATTTTTTTTTTCTTTTTGGGGGGGTTTGGGGGTGCATTTGAAATTGAATTTGTTTGCGGATTTGTGTTGGATCTAACCACAATTTGTTTACCATCTTTTAGGGGCCCAGCGAAGACTATGCCATCAGCGTCCCGCCAGACGGCGAGCACGGCCACTCTCCCCCACCCCCAGCCAACACTCCAACTCCACTCCTTCCCCTATTCCCCCCTCCTCCCCAGCCTTCCTACACCCTCAGCCAGATTTTGCTGGACTCCTTCCCCTACGTCCCAATTCCCCCTCTCCTCCAACCACCCCTCTTCGAATGACTCCCTCCCCGGAGTCGGTCATTACACCGCCCCGATCTTTGGGGAATGGACCCGCCTCCGAGGAGGACGATGGAGGGCCTTCTGTAGCTGGCGTTGGGTCTTCCGGTATGTTTTGTTTTGCTGTTTTTTTTCGACACAAACTGTTTGTTTTTTGTTTTTAATTTTATGTTTTGTGTTTGTTTAACACAAAAATAAGTGGTTTTGGTCGTTTGCCGTAACCTGTTACTGCTGTTTTCAACATACACATAGCACACCTGTCTGAATTTGGACATAGGCCTTGTATTTTTGCCCTACACCATTTTAGTGTGATGAATTTTAATGGTTTTTTTTTGTTTGTTTTAAATTGTTTTTTTATGTGGTTTCACTATTGTTGTATTAATCCCCAATTTTTTCTCACCCACAGAGGAACAGAGGCTTTGGGCAAATTTAAGAGGATGTGTGGCCCAGATGCACAGCCAAATCATCGGGGTGCTGGTGGTCCTTGACCGTATGTCGGTCCTCCTTAGGGACTAGTTTTTTTTTGTTCAACATTCTGTAAATAAATTGTTTTGTTTGAAGTTACGTTCTGGCTCATTCGTTTTGTCCCAACCACATATTGTTTACCCTGACATAAGTATAGTGTTCCTGCAAGGATTTCACATTTGGGCCAATAAGAGTGTGTGTTGTATTTTTGGGTCAAACAGCCACAAGAAACACCTAACAGTACAAATCTGATTTCCCTTTTTTGGTGTAGTCACAATTATATATTTCAACATTTTCCAGGTTCCTAGTTGGTGTGCAAACAGCTTAGGGCAATATTACGAAGCAAAAGGATTGTACAGGCTTCCTTTTGGTGTTGGTTTGGACCCAGAATAAAGGAATCATTTTTGCACAAATGGCGTCAGTACTGGATTACCCCTTAGTCATATGTTACATGTGTGAACCTGGTTACACTTGGTGGTAACTTTTACAAAAAAGGGACAACATTTCGCTCTTAAAAAATTTATTACCAACATAACAAAAATTGCAAAGTGGTCACTCACAAACAAAACACACAGTGATAATCTCAAATACAACACATACCAAAAAACAAACACCCAAAAAAAACAATCAAGAACTGGTTGACGAAGGACCATGCCAACATGATTCCACATATATGGCGTGGCAAGAAGTGTTCCCGAATATAGCCACAAAATATCCACATACAGGTTTTGTAAGGGTAGCAGGAAGTAGTCATCGTTGGAGTGCCAAAGATTATGTCAAAAAACAGAAGAGGGAGAAACAAATTAGCAAAAAATTAGATGCTCTCAAACAAACCCAATCACATTAGGTATCAACACTGGTTTTTTGCAAATAATGACCTAAAAAATCTGGCCACCACATCATCGCGTATGGCCCCCCCACATACTGACCTCCGACCAACCTCGGGGGGGCCATCCTCAGGTAAGGCATCCTCTGGCTGCATTGGGACACCACTCCTTATGGCGATGTTGTGAAATATCCCACACAGGACCACAATTTTCGAAACCATATCCGGCAAATACATGAGTTCGCCACCAGAGCGGTGGAGGCATCTGAATCGGCCTTTTAAAAATTGGCCTTGGCCACACTAAGGGCACCCATATCCAAAGGCATTTGAATAAAATGATGGAGGTGCTTGAAAAGTGCCTCCATCACTGCCCTCAGGATCCGGGAAAAGGAGGATTGTGAGATGCCCGCCACTATTCCCACCGTTGTTTGGAACGATCCTGAGGCACAGAAATGTAACACCGCCATTAATTGCGTAAGTGGTGGAATTGCTGTAGGACTGTCAATTTGCAGCTCAAGATCACTCTCTATTAATGAGAGAGTGTCTATGATGATTTTTGGAGGAAGACGGTATCATCTTAAAACCTCATCATCTGGCATTCCAAAAAGGGTGACACGTGTTCGAAATATCTGGGGCCTTGCACGCCTACGATGCCTACGCCTGGGATGAGATTGAGGTTGGTTGGCTTCCGGGAGCAGGGCCAGAACAATCCGACCCAAATCAACCTGAAATGACAACATTGGAAGGTCAGCCTTTTTACAACACCCACTAAAAATACATGTAACTTTGCTTTCAAATACCATCCACTGATGCTTACATGCCGGGGTATAGTCATGATATGTTGTAACTGCAAATAATAACATCAAAAATATACATCATTTTATGCTGGCCATGTCATTATCACAAATTTAAGCAACACAAAACATAAAAGGGGACACACACACATTTGGCCCAAGAGCAAAATGACGTTACGCACACTACGCCAAATAGAGGCCAAATGTAATCAACCAATGCTCCAGGCGACAAAAAACATTCTTAAGGGATGAATACAAATTTCACAATGCGCTAATTAGTTTGCAAATACAGGGCACAATAGCAAGTAGTAAAAATGCGCTAATTAGTTCGCAAATACAGGGCACAATAGCAAGTAGTAAAAATGCGCTAATTAGTTCGCAAATACAGGGCACAATAGCAAGTAGTAAAAATGCGCTAATTAGTTCGCAAATACAGGGCACAATAGCAAGTAGTAAAAATGCGCTAATTAGTTCGCAAATACAGGGCACAATAGCAAGTAGTAAAAATGCGCTAATTAGATCGCAAATACAGGGCACAATAACGGCGGCCAAAAATATTAACAAAAAACAGAGTTCGATTTGGCAAAAAACAACGTCACATGTGGAAGGCCAACCAAAGTTGCGTACAGACAAACAAGAACATTCCCTAAACAATTTAACACATGAACTTACCAAGAGCTAATATCTAAGAAACCGGACCAAAATGTCTTTGGGGCAGAGCCAAAAAAAAACCTAAGAGAGATGAAATGACGGAAAAAAAAAATGAGAAAAATAAACACCACAATGAGAGACAAATTGCCCCAAACTTACCAAAACTGGAAACGATCCAAAAAAACAAAAGTGAAAAAAAAGGAAATGAAAACCAAGAAAAACCGCTAACACAAAACAAATAAACAATAAACGCAATCTCCAAAACCAGCCAACAATCAACTCAAACCAACGTAACCTCCAACATTCAATAAACGCCACCTCGAGTCGAAACGCCACAACCCATAAATAGTGTTTAGTTTCCAGCCCAAATTAAGGAAGGATCAGAGGAACGCACAATCAATGATGCGGCCGCAAAATAAGGACGCATATATAAATACGTCACAAGACAAAAACACAATCCTGGTGTATTTCTAGTTGGAACAACACACATGGATACAGACCAGGAAAACAATGGACAACAGTCCCGCGGTAAGTATTTCATGCATTTTGACTCAATGATTAATTCTAAACATATTATTGTGCAAGTTGGGAATTTGAGATTTCTTCAAATCACCCCAAATAGGTGAGGAGGATGACATGGAAGAGGCTGCTGGGCCCAGTAATCCGGGCAAAGCTGCCAAAAAGAAAAGGCAGCCACAATTCACAAGAAAGGAGATGGAGGTTTTGATTCAGAAGTGTGTGGACATCCTGCCACAGGCAGACAGGAATATGAGTGCAAGCCAGAAGTGGAGAATGTGGGAAGAGGTAGCCGTGGAGGTCAATAGGGTGGGGGATTATGTCCGTCTAGCCCGGGATGTCAAACGGCGGTAAGTAAACACTTGACCACCCTAAAACCAACAACCCAATCAAATAAAAAGTAATGGTTCCAATTTAACCCACAGATGGCAAGACTTCAAATATCGGCTGAAACAAAAAATGGCACACAGGGCTAGGCATGCAAGGGGGACAGGTGGAGGTCCCACCCCTGTGTCATTGGAGTTTACAGATTTAGAAGAGCTGGCACAGGGGTGTGTGCAGCCTGTGGAGGTGTTTGGCGTGTCCAACATGGATACGGACATGCCAGACTTTGCGGCTCCTCATGTTGTCCCAGGTAAATGTTGTGATGTCAACAACTGTGAAATGTTATTGTGCCAATATGTAGATTCTAATGTGAGTCTTTTCTCATTTTTCCAACAGAGACACACGCGGATGAGTCTGCTCCAGAGGGGAGCCTTGGCCGCAGAATTTCTGCTGGCTCTGCAGGGGAAGAACCAGTACATCCGGCTGAGGACCCTGCAGAAGCCAGTCCAGGGCAATCCCCCTTGCAGGCAGTGTCCCTCCTCACAGAACTCAATTTAAAATCGGATTTCCATACGGAGATTCTGCAGAGGATGGACGCCAGTCTGGTACGGGTGGCTGAGGCCCTGGAGCAAAATGCTGCGGCCAACGTGACCATTAGTCAGGCCCTGGCGGAAAATACCAGGGCCAACATCCGCATCGCCACTGCCCTGGAGCAGCTCGTTCGCCAGCACATGGTGGAGCCGACCTCCCTTCCTGCCGGAACATCAGGATCCTCCACCTCTGGCACAACATCAGCCAATCCTCCAAATGTGCCTAGCCCTGTGCCTAGTCCAGAGGCCACAACATCTGCCTCTGGACAGGCCAGCCCGATGACATCCCGGACCCGGTCTGGCGCCCTCCCTCCCCCAGCCAAACGGGCGAAAAAACGGTGACACCATTGGCTACTTTTCCCACACTCCTTCTGTGCTTGCCTCATATTCCTTTCTGGCCAAAACCTCCCTCTCCTTTCTTGTGAATTGTTTTTAATTTTTACATTTACGTTTATTCAAAAATTATTGTTGGCACAATTAATAAATATTGTGGAACACTGCCCAAAATGTTGTAGTTCAATATGTTTTTTTTTATGGGTGGATACAAATAAATTTTGCAGAAATGTACGACTTTGTATTCTGACATTCTTTACAAAATGGGTTACTTTTAATCCTGGCCCACAAGCCAACAACATTAAAAAACAAAAATTACACATTGTAAAAAAAGTGCTCGTTAAGGAACGTTTTAAACATTACCTAAGGAGTAAAAAACACCTTGCAAACACAAAATGAGGGACCAAACCTAAACATGATGACATTATTGTTACAATAGTCCAAAAACGAACACATTGCGGCCAAAATACACCCCCACAAATGTACGCTAATTGATTGTGTAATCCTGACATTAGCAGCTATGATTTCCACCTGCGTTCGGTTTTGTGCTATCCAAAAAAACTGCTTGCCAAACACATACCAAGCCGGTTTTCAATCCAACACTAATTGAGTTTCTGACAAGCCGTGATTAATCGATGCAACATCGTGGAGTGCCGGGACGGAGGAGAAGGCCATCGCCACTGTGGTCGAGTTATCCAGCCCCTAAGCTGTGCGAGCATTTTGAAGGGAAAGAGGATCATCCAGTGACGTATGAGTTTGTACGAACACATTTGACGTTCGCATTTGTTAATGTATGTACGCCCCAAAAACGCCTCGCCACGCCTGCGTTTTTCCATCTCCACCCCCGTCAATGCCCCAAAACGGCCTGTTCTGTCAATCACATTTGGCATGTCACTTCCTGTACGCTATTTGACAAATGAGACAAAAATAACTCGCAATCAGCCGTACGCACATGCGCAGTGTAACACCGGCGCTTGCGCGGTTAGTCAACATCGGAATGCAACGAGCGTACTGCCTCTAACGAGCGGCTCTGAATCAGGCCCATAGTCCCTTTTTGATTCTTAGCTTGTTTTAGCCTCATGTCTATTCCATTTCCAATGTAATTTCATCTATCTGCAACCATTTCAGCCACATTTCTCCTAAACCTGCCCCCACAATTTTAGTGCATGTTCTCTTGTTCTAATACTTCTCTTCCTCTGTAGATTAATTTCTTCTTGTACCTTGTCCCTGCAATATTTTAAAGCTTCTATCACAGCACATCTTTACTTCTCTATTTTCAAGCTAAGGGCCTGATTCAGCAAGGATTGCAATTCCAAAGTTGCATGCAGGAAGCTTTGCAATTGCGATCCTTACAATAATACAAATCCAGCAGGAGGTGTATGACACCCCCTGCTGCATTTGCGAACCCAGCACTGCGACGGAGGTAGCAGTCTGGGATCACTATTGCGACCATCGGTGGTCGATGGTCGCGATGTTGGATGGCGTCGGGCCTCAGGCCATCTGAGTAAGCCTCAGCTTACACAAAATGGAAGTTGCTCAAATCAATTTGGCAATACTCTTCAGGTGCCTGAAAGGGAGGGGTCATACTAAACAGAAAAAAAAAGGGGAGTATCCCTTATATAACCCCCAGCACACTACATTGTACCTGCAACAATACATGAAAACTACAGTATATGTAATAGAAATTCAGAGATATTTGTTGCATGCATTTACAAGTACATGGTAAGCTGCACGGCTTCTCTGATACTGGCAGTCCCTACTCTGCATGATAACAGTGCCTACTATGGGCAATGTAATTATCTATTGTAAGGCCTCATGATAAAGGCACATACAGAAATACATCCAAATTGAGAGCCAGCTTACCTGGGAGTCACCCTGGGAACTCCAACTAACACTACATGACCCAGCATGCCCTCCAAATGCTGGTTCATTCAGTTCTCTCAAAATAGCAAACATAAAATGGAAGCTGCTCAAATCAATTTGGCAATAGGTCAATCAGGTGTATGAAAGGGAGGGGTCATACTAAACAGAAAAACAGAAAGGGGAGTATCCCCTAGATATCCCCCAGCACACTAAATGCGTTGATCAATGCAGATCCTGGGCTAGCCTCTCCCAGAAAATGGGGCGTACATACCTGTTAATCAGTCAAGCAGGCAGAGGCATTCAAGGGTTTGAGTGCGACTATGCAGGACCCATTCTGCACACTCACACAGGCCCTATGTATGCTGAGGTGCTTTGGTCATTCCTGGTGAAGCTTGTGTTATAGACCATGCACCATTTTAATATCCCTTCTTTACAAAGTACCTAATTTTCTTCTTCAACATGCGGGTGTTATTGATTTAATGGTGGGAGAGGGAGGCATAAAGTTTTCAATTGTTGCTCTGCTTTTCCAAGAGGTAAACGGTAAATATCACTTTTTCAAACAATGGGCCTGATTTAGCAAGCATGGCAACTGTGATTACACACGCAATCGACTGATTGTTGTGTACTGCATACGTGTATGCATCGCAGTGCGCGTGTGCAAACCAGCCACTGCGATCAGGACTGCGATCGCAGTGACTACGCAGACTCATCGCAGAGTAATTGACAGGAAGTGCAGTTTGTGGGAGGTGATGGGGGTTGGTCGGCGAAACGCAGGATTGACAGTGTGTTTGAATGCCATTGCAGGGGCGTGCATACATTATCCACTACAATGGCCTACACAGCTTGGGCTCTCACTGCGTACCAGAAGGTGAGCAATTTCTGAGTAACATCTGACCTTGTGCAAGTGTGCGTGGGGCTGCGATTATACTCGATGTTTCCGATGGTTTTGCAGTCTTGCTAAGTATTACAGATGTGTGTAAGGTAAGGAGGGCCTCCCTATGTTGTGCTGCGATGGCATATGATCGCACCCTGTCTCGCAATAGCGAGACAGGGTGCGTAATCGCTATTGCATTCGCAGTTGCGATCCTTGCTGAATCTGGCCAAGTTTCCCAACATTCTATGTTTCGGACAAGCAGTAACTGAGCATAAGACAACAATAGCAGCAGATTCTGTAGTCAAAGCTGCAAGAACAGGTACGAAAGAGCCTCACTGCCTATCTACTGATGAGACAGTTTTGATTTTCGATAGACCTAATTTGTAGGGAAAGTCTGGAGGTAGACATAGGGAATATACCAGCCCCATAATAATACTGCAGTGATAGAAAGTAACTATTATTGAACTACAACTAACAGCATCCACCATTAGTACACAATTACTCCGAGTATGGAGTCTTACTGCACTACCACTACACGTATACCATACATTATAACTGCACTAATACTCTCAGCATGCACTTTCACTGCACTACCACTACACGTATACCGTACATTATAACTGCACTAATACTCTCAGCATGTACTTTCACTGCACTACCACTACACGCATACCGTACATTATAACTGCACTAATACTCTCAGCATGTACTTTTATTGCACTACCACTACACGTATACCGTACATTATAACTGCACTAATACTCTCAGCATGTACTTTCACTGCACTACCACTACACGTATACCGTACATTATAACTGCACTAATACTCTCAGCATGTACTTTCACTGCACTACCACTACACGTATACCATACATTATAACTGCACTAATACTCTCAGCATGTACTTTCACTGCACTACCACTACACGTATACCGTACATTATAACTGCACTAATACTCTCAGCATGTACTTTCACTGCACTACCACTACACGCATACCGTACATTATAACTGCACTAATACTCTCAGCATGCACTTTTATTGCACTACCACTACACGTATACCATACATTATAACTGCACTAATACTCTCAGCATGTACTTTCACTGCACTACCACTACACGTATACCGTACATTATAACTGCACTAATACTCTCAGCATGTACTTTCACTGCACTACCACTACACGTATACCGTACATTATAACTGCACTAATACTCTCAGCATGTACTTTCACTGCACTACCACTACACGTATACCGTACATTATAACTGCACTAATACTCTCAGCATGTACTTTCACTGCACTACCACTACACGTATACCGTACATTATAACTGCACTAATACTCTCAGCATGTACTTTCACTGCACTACCACTACACGTATACCGTACATTATAACTGCACTAATACTCTCAGCATGCACTTTTATTGCACTACCACTACACGTATACCATACATTATAACTGCACTAATACTCTCAGCATGCACTTTTATTGCACTACCACTACACGTATACCATACATTATAACTGCACTAATACTCTCAGCATGTACTTTCACTGCACTACCACTACACGTATACCATACATTATAACTGCACTAATACTCTCAGCATGCACTTTTATTGCACTACCACTACACGCATACCGTACATTATAACTGCACTAATACTCTCAGCATGTACTTTCACTGCACTACCACTACACGCATACCGTACATTATAACTGCACTAATACTCTCAGCATGCACTTTTATTGCACTACCACTACACGTATACCATACATTATAACTGCACTAATACTCTCAGCATGTACTTTCACTGCACTACCACTACACGCATACCGTACATTATAACTGCACTAATACTCTCAGCATGTACTTTCACTGCACTACCACTACACGTATACCATACATTATAACTGCACTAATACTCTCAGCATGTACTTTCACTGCACTACCACTACACGTATACCGTACATTATAACTGCACTAATACTCTCAGCATGTACTTTCACTGCACTACCACTACAGACACAGTAACTTGAATCTTGCAAAATGTAAGTGTTTTTTTTTGTCTGGGTAAAGTACTGTTTTTCTGTATTGAGTAGGGGTCACTTAAAGGCTCTGTGTATTGTGTAGGCTCTCTATATTATACATGGGATGCTAGCAGGCTCTATATATTGTGCATCGGTCCTTAGAATGACCTTTGTGTTGTGCAGGCGATCACTATATGAATCTCTGTATTGTTTGGAGGTAATATGAAGCCTTTGTATTGTTCAGGGGGTCACACAAAGGCTCTTTGGTGGTGTGGCATTCATACTGGCAGACCAGCGGTATATACATTGCCTGTCTCCTGCCAATTTTAGCTTGCCTACTAACAACTTGGACACACATACAACATGAGGTCACTTTTCATTTTTTTCCAGGGCCACATTAAGGGGGGGGGCATGCAATTGGCCATGGGGTTTATCACAGAGGTGCACCTTTCCTCTCAGTTTCAGGAGCTGTGAGAAAAAGTCCTTGATCAAAGGCACCTGTAGAGAATTCATGCGCGGGGGAACCCACTGATCCTGTTTTATTGAATAGCTACAGGCATGAAACCTGGTTTTTCCCCACGTGGCAAACCCCACTTCTAACAAGATTCACTCCTAACTTCTCAATCTGCCCCTGGAGCTAAGGATGAAGGAGTTAGACAAGGTCTTACCCACTTGACTTGCTGACTGTGCCATTTTCTTGTGAGTCCCGACCTTTGTGCTACTAATTTCTTCCTTAGTCTCCTTCTACTTAATCAAATGTAATATTTTATCTTTATTCTTCTGATCTTTCTTTCTTTACTGTGCTTCTTGAAAGTACTTTCCATTGTAGTTTTTAACCTGCCTGATACAATGGTCTGTTGCTATTAGTATTGTATTAAAGTAACTTTGATGTTGTTTTGTGCATAGAGCCACTCTACCACCTCTTATTTCTACTTTGCACCTTGGTATAGCTACATATGTCCCATTCATTATTTTCAATACACCATTGGCCTGATTCAGAGTTGGAAATAGAGTGAGATATCTCTCTCAACTGTGAACCTGAACAAACCATGTTGCAATGCAAGGGGTGTAAATACATACATCTCTCTGCACATTTTAAATCTGCCCCACCTGCAGTGCAGCATGGTTTCACCAAGATGATCAGTTGAGAGAGATATCTCACTCTATTCCCAAGTCTGAATCAGGCCCCATGGCTGTAATAGCCACATTGTCTAGAATAGATAATACATTGTAAGTATGGCCATTAGCTCTATTATTTTATAAGGTACAAGCCTTAATATCTGTATTACTGCTTTTCCTAATTCTACTTATTCTTTTTTGGGTTTTCTTAATGTAAACATTTGTACAGTAAATGGTTTTCTATAACCCTGGATACATTGCCTACTCTATCAATCCCTTATGCAGTGCAGAACAGTTACATTTTCCTGACTCATTTCTCCTCCCCTGTCAGTTAGATTAAATTCTTGCTAATGAAACCTCTGAACTATTCACCTAATAAATTGGCTTCTCTCCCTGTTAGGTTTACAACTATGCCCGAAAAATACATGTCCTTCTTACTTACACCAGTAAATAAGCCTCACAATACATTCTTTGGTGTGAAGAATCCTGACATTTATGTATGTCCTGATGCTGGTTGCTCCCAGCTGAGAACCACTCGGGCTGTGGTACTTATCACAGACTCACCTCAACCGGCCAAGCTGCATGTGTCATGAGGGACAACAGAAGTCAATGGGTTACAGAAGGTAGAATTGCAGGGACAAAACTTGTTTGAATGAGCTACATTGCAGAAAGTGCAACACTTTTGACCATGTACATTCCGATACGATAGTAGTTAAACTGAATGTTGTCAAGCCAGTTAGCATCGGTTCCTCCTGGATTACATGTAGTTCACATGTGGTTGAGCTGGCATGAACACAATGAAATGTAGTGCTGCATTATACATAGTGCATACTATACAGGCCTACTGTGACTCAGAGGCATTTGTCTAGCTACGGTGCCTACTTTTGCTCCCTGTGACTTGTGACATACTCAATGGCTTGCACATGCAGCATCCCTGCTAGCTGCTGGGCGCAGCCATGACAGTCTGAATCAGGCGACTGTCTATCCACCAACAGGAAATCAGTATGCAGTCACATAACGCCTGCAGCCAATCCCTGACAAGCCAAGGGTATATAAGGATTCCCCCTGCACACAACACTTGCCAGTGCAATGGTGTCCACAGCCTAGCTATGTGCTGTTTCTGTGAGCTCTTGCAGATTCTTATCTTTGCCCAGATACTCCAAGTGCAATTACCATCTTACTGCACTACTGGCTCCAGTATTCTGGTCCTATTCTTGTGTTCCAGCATTCTGGTCCCATTCCGGAGACCCAACAATCCGGTTCCATTCCAGTGTTCCAGCAATCCAGTCCCATTCTGGTGTTCCAGTAATCCGTTCCCATTCCGGTGTTCCACCTATCCAGTCCCATTCCGGTGTTCCAGTAATCTGGTCCCGTTAGAGTTATCTAGCATTCTGGTCCCATTCCGGTTATCCAGCATTCTGGTCCCTACCGGTTTTCCAGCATTTTGGTTCCAATCTGGTCATCCAGCATTCTGGTTTCATTCTGTTTATTCAACACTCTGGTCCAGAGCTACTCCAGGTTCCACATGATCCAGTATGCTGCTGGTTCTAACCTGGTTGATGTACCAAAGCTCTCTATACTATCTACCTGCACCTGTGTGCCTCAAGGATCCATCATCTGGTTCCCATCAAGTCTCCAAATGTCCCAGAGCTGGATTAAGGTTTGTTGGGGCACCTAAAAATAAAATTGTCAATATGATAATAAAAACATCAGCCAACTGTGTACAACTCTGAATCAGGCCCTATGTCAATAATTATTGCATCCAGGTTTGTTTGCATGTTTTTTTTGTTTATTTTTATGTATCATTACTATCTAGTAAGTATATATAGTGTATAAATAAAAGTGTTTATAATCTATCTTTCCCAGTAAAAGTAACTAAGGTAAGTAATGTGGTAGTGGAAGATGATCAAGGGCCTGATTTATGACAGATCGCAACTGAGATTACGCACGCAGTCTCACTGTGAAAATATGCTAATGATTGCTATTGCAATCCCGCCGCAGCCTAAGATAAGGATGCTCACTTTACCTTACAAACATCCATAATACTTAGAAAGACTGTAAAACCATCGGTAACATCGAGTACCATCACAGCCTCACGCACACTTGCACAAGGTCTGACTTTACTTAGAAATTGCTAACCTCATCGCACGCAATGAAAGCCCAAGCTGTGTATGGCATCGCAGTGGCTAATTTATGCACACCCCTGTAACAGTGTTCAAATGCACTGGCAGGCCTGCGTTTCGCCGACCACTCCCCCATCACCACCCCCAAACAGTCACTTCCTGTCAATGACTCTGTGAAGGGTTTGCATAGTCACTGCGATCACAGTCTGATCGCAGTGAGACCTTCGCGCACACGCACAAGGATGCATATGCATGCGCAGAATGCAACAATCGGCCGACTGCGTGCGTAATCGCAGTTGCGATCGGTAATGAATCAGGCATTATGTGGGTTGCACAATCACTAATTTTATTTGAATTTACTCCCAATACATACTAACTGAAACCCTCAACACTCTCAAAATTCAATAATAAAAAACCCTGTTCATTTATTTACTGTAAGTAAACTTAAACTGATCAAATTGGAACATTGTGTTATAAGCCCTGTTATAAGCTGGCATCCAATGTAAATACCTGCACGATGCAATAACCCTGTTGTTAAGAGTTAGGCAGCACAGGATCATTCTTAAATGCGACAGATATTGTTAGGCCACTGAGGCTGGTGCAGCAGTAGCAAAAAATGTCTTTTAGCATTACCGGTGCATGTGTAATGCTTTGCAAGCCAGTACTCAGTTTTATGTGAAAGGCTTCTCCCATCCCCCTGTAACTGAGATTTCCAGTATGGAACATTAGGTTATTGATTATTCCTGTGTTTGTTTAGATGGGTTGTATAACAATGTGTAGAGATGCCATTTGTGAAAATGAAAACCATCTCTGCACTACAGTACTGTCTATAAGACAATGATTAGACACTATGGCCCTCATTCAGAGCCGTACGCTCTGAGCAGAGCGCACGCTCTGCATGAGGGCCGGGCTCCATTTTCATGGAGCGTCCTCCTGGACGCTCGTATAGCTGTGGGTCACCACCCACAGGCTATACGAGCGTGCATTTTGATGGCCGCGATGGTCGTGACCATCGCGACCATCGAAATTGCGAGCCGGAGCCTGCGGTTGAGGTTTTCAACCGCAAGCTCCGGAGTGATTTTGGCTCTATCAGAGCCAAAATCACTCCCACTGACATCACTAGTGATGTCAGTGGGCCGGCTTCTGACGGGAGGCGTTCCCGTGGGAACGCCCCCGTCAGGGAGGCACGCCCCCGGCACGCCCACCAAAGGGGGCGTGCTGTCAATCAACATTGACAGCACGCCCCCTTTGATCGGACACAACGAGCGAAGGAAAGTCCTTCGCTCGTCGTGTCTGGCGCATGCGCACGACGGAGCTCCCTCCGTCGTGCGCATGCTCAGTGCAGACCATCGACCCACTTGCGAGCGGACAGCCGCTCGCGAGTGGGTCTGAATCAGGCCCTATATTTTAAGCAGGTCAGGTTTGAATAGAAAATAGCAAAGAAAAGAGTCACAGGAATTGTTTTAAGCCAGATGAGAAGATATAAGTTAAGGTGCCCATCCACTAGACGATTAAGTTGAGCGATTGAACGATAACGATCATTCAATCGTTTGCAAATCGTTTGCTAAAATGTCTAAAACAACTAGCAATGCGCGTGCCCGCTGGTCGTTTAGACCTCTATCATCGTGCAAACATACTGGACAACCTGACAATAACGTCAGGTTGAACATGTTTGCAGATGATTGATGACCCTGCACTGAACGACTACTCGTTCAGTGCAGGCTCATCATAGACTGACAATTGACTGTACGATTATATGTCGTAATTGTGCAGTCGTTTTCATGTCTGCTAGTGGATGGGCACCTTTAACCTGTAAGTCTGTTTTTGATAGATTTCAATAATAAATAATAGTAATAATAATAATAATAATAATAATAATAATAGTAATAGTAGTAGTAGTAGTAGTAATAATAGTAGTAGTCATAATAAAAATATTAGTAGTAGTAATAATAATAATATTAGTAGTAGTAATGATAGTAGTAGTAGTTGTAATTTTTATTATTATTACTACTACTATTATTATTATTATTATTATTATTATTATTATTATTACTACTACTATTATTATTATTACTATTATTACTACTACTATTATTATTTTTATTATTATAATAATAGTAGTAGTAGTAACAATAAAAATATTATTAGTAGTATTAATAATAGTAAAAATAATAGTAGTAGTAGTAATAATAGTAATAATAACAATTATAAAAAACATATGTGATCCATAATAGTTCATATTGGTCCGGACATGGAGTTGTGTGCTGCTGCGACCACATTAGCATTTCTTGCCATAGTCGCGCCTGTGACCATATGCTGATGCTAGTATCGGCCCTTTCCCTGGTGTACAAGCATGCTTCTAAGTATGGCTTCCAATGTAATTGATTAAAAGTCTGCAACCACTTCAGCGACATGCCCATAAGACGAACCATCTTCGTGCGTTTCAATAGCCACGTCCAGGAACACCTGGCACATTTCCTGTCCGATTCTGATACTGTGTGTCTCAATCGCAGCTGCGCCTCTGTGCATACACACAGCGTAACGCATGTGCCGTAAGAATTTTTGGAGTTTCCCACTCACACACAGAAACAGAAGATCTCTCAACTCCATGAACAACAGCACTGAGTGCGACTCAGAAATAGGGCCTTTATGTTGAAGTGGCCAATAAAAGAATAATATAACCAAAAGATATTAAATAAAAAAAAGTTATTGCTGTAAAGTGATAAAATAATGCAGTTCCAACTCACGGTACCTTCACTTGTATTGTAGGAGGGATATAAAATATTAATTGTGTATGACAAAATCTATATGGGGCCCTTGGGAAACCAGAAATCTTTATTTAAAACTTCTACAGATAAATTCTTCAGCCCTTGGAAATATAACTTCATCTTTATAGTGTATTGATATTAATAGTGGTAATGGCAAAGCATCAGCGCTAATGATTATTAGAAGGTTGGAAACAGCAATAGATTGACTTTGTAAGGGTGATAATGCTGCCATCACATTTGCGAGTCAGTCACTCATGTAAATAGGAGCTGACCCCTAATCCCATTTTAAAAATAAATCTGTCATTTGCTGCTAATTTTTGCACACTGAAAATGTAACAAGATACATCTTGTAAAATAGCATTTATGATATCTATACCGCAGTCACCTGAGACCTCAGTGATCCAATAAGTAAAATAATACCAGGCTAGCATATTTTGCAAGGTAATGGTACCTGAAAAAAGATCAAAATTTCTGTGCAAAAATGTTGCAATAAATCTTTAGTTCATAATAAAAGAGTTATTATTACACAGCTGTTGAGATTCAAAAATATATCATAAATACTATTGTTTAGATATTTTATGAATTTAAAAAATAAGGCACTGACTTCCCCTCTTTTCCATCTTACACAACTAGTGGACATCTGTTTTGTTTTGTTTTATATGGAATTCCTGTGTGTGCAGGTTCCCTGTCTTTGACAACAGATTCGCACAGCAGCTAGATCTCAATTTATGATATACTAGGTTATTGGACAGTCTCCACCCCTGCTCCACTCCATCCTACCCTCCCCTGTCCGGCCCCACCCCCTGTCATATGTTCTGACTGCCCATCTCCCCACCCACCTCCACCGCTCCGTCTCGATCCCCCACTCCATCTGCTTCATCCTCCTGCTCCCATACTTACCTCATTCACGCTGGGTGATCCACCTATGCAAGCTTTGTCCCGTCTGCCTCACAGCAGGCGTTGTTGGGGCGTGCGCATTTAGGAGACGGGTCAGACCATATACAATTAATATATAAGACGATGTTTGCATTGATATGTGAATGATTACGTAGGATAGCAACTGATTGCACCCAAGATGGCTGCCTCACCCTTTGCAAATATTTAAAGTGTTTTAGGTCCTACTAGAAGAAAATGCAAAAATTATTATAATTATTATTATTATTATAGAGACCCTGGCTCAGGCTAGCTAAAGCAGGTGTGCATAGCCTATAGGTTTGCAACCTCAATTGAGGTCCTGTAATTTATTTCTGCAGTCCCCTAATTGTCACATTATATGCTACTGGAAGCATCTCTTTTATGGTTATGGAACAATAGCACCAGGGCCGTAGCTAGGGTAGTGCTGCCGGTGCCATCGCACAGGGTACCACAGGTCAGGGGGCGCTGTTTGGGCCTGTCAAATTTATGTTTATTATCATTCTTGCTTGTAGCTTCCTCTTATTTCATCCCCGGCATCTCCTGACCTCCCCTATCTCTTCCCTGGCCCTTCCCCACGAAGCCATCGCCCTTTTTTGAGTGCATTATGTCCCTTTGAAAAATGAGGGGAGCGCCAATGCACTTTCTGGAACAGGGTACCAAAAAGTCTAGTTACGGCTCTGAATAGCACACCTGACAGATGAGAGTCCACAAACAGTGGTACACTGACCCTTGGAGCCCTGAATAAAAGAGGTTTCAGCACCACTGACCTAAACAAGTTGATTCAGTCCTGGTCACCATCTATCTAAATGTATATATGTATTGTGGGGCCCAGCACACTTATGTTTTTGGGGCCCCTTGTCTCCTCCCAGTAGGTACATGCAGGTTGGCTACTGTGTCTCTCTGCTTCAGCCCCTGTATCTGTCAGCCTTAAACCCAGTCCCTGTGTCTCACAGCCAAAGGGCTTCACAACCCCAGCCCCTGCGTCTCACAGCCCCAGCCCTTGCGTCTCACAGCCCCAGCCCTTGCGTCTCACAACCCCAGCCCCTGCGTCTCACAGCCCCAGCCCTTGCGTCTCACAGCCCCAGCCCCTGCATCTCACAGCCCCAGCCCTTGCGTCTCACAGCCCCAGCCCCTGTGTCTCACAGCCCCAGCCCTTGCGTCTCACAGCCCCAGCTCCTGTGTCTCACAGCCACAGCATCTCACTTCCCCAGCATCTCACAGCCTCAACTACTGTACCTCACAATCCCAGCCCATGTCTCACAATCCCAGCCCGTGTCTCACAACCCCAGCGTCTCACAGCCCCAGCATTTGTTCGTCTCCAACCGTGTGTCTTCATCTTCACCCCCCCCCTGCCATTTCATCTCCATTTTCCCCAACCACTGCCTGAATCGTGTCTCTCCAGCCCCCACAACAACCGCCCGACCTGCGTCTTTCCACGACAACCAACACTTACCTGTTGCTTGCTCTTTCTGTTCCCCAACGACACGGACCTGGCTCATCTCTAACCCAGTGGTGTAACATCATGACATCACGTGCGCTTCTTCCAGGCTACATGCGGCCGGCCTTCCTCTCTGTGCCCTGCTGAATATACCAGAGGCAAGGGGGACACATGAACTGGGCTGCTGAGATTCCTGAGGGGCCAGGCCCCTCACAATCTCAGGGCCCGGTACATGTGTCCCCTTTGTACCCCCCTGTTGCCGGGCCTGGTGGCAGAAGTGGTTTAAGAGAGAAGGGGGTCCATGTGTGGTCTCCTTATGGGCAACTCTCTCTCTCTCACATTCCCCAATTTTCCTGTTGATTATAGTGGCTTTGATGGAGAGATGAGTATATAAACTATGGGTTCAGGGTGTGTGGTGTGTATGGGTTTGCTGGCTGGTGACCCTGTACAGGCACCTAAACCCTTCACCACTGACCAAAGCTCAGTACACACTATACAATATATGGGGCCTGATTCAGCAAGGATCGCATGTGCTAAGATGCAGCAGTCAGTCGTTTTTCTCGCTCTGCGCATGCA
The DNA here is from genome assembly GCA_031769625.1 of Taudactylus pleione. Taxonomy (NCBI): domain Eukaryota; kingdom Metazoa; phylum Chordata; class Amphibia; order Anura; family Myobatrachidae; genus Taudactylus; species Taudactylus pleione. The sequence continues at coordinate 1,117,146 of JAUIMM010000787.1, read as the reverse complement.
TATGCTTTGCAGTGTGCATGCGCGAACTAGCCACTGTGATCGGTCTAGCACAGTGTGTACGCCGACCCATTGCAGAATGATTGACAGGAAGTACCGTTTGTGGGTGGTGATGGGGGGGAGGTCGGACGAACGCAGGCATGTCAGTGCGTTGGGACGGCGTTGCAGGGCCGTGTATAAATTATTCACTGCAATACCATACGCAGGCTGAGGCCTCATAGCGTAGACTGAAATAAGCAATTCCTGAGTGAGGTCTGACCTACCTTAACTGTGCGTCTGGGGCCGATGTTACTCGATGTTACCGATTGTTTTGCTATGTTGCCCAAGTGTACGGATGTGAGTAAGGGAAAGTGGGCGTCCTTATGTTAGGCTGAGATCGCAGACATTTGCTTATCCCTGGTATTAGCAACTGCATTGCATGCGTATAAGCAGAATAGCGATCCTTGCTGAATCAGGCCCTTGGTACGATATGTCCCATCTGCTGTACTGCACGGCAAATGGGACGATGCAATGATCAACGCAGTGCTGTTATATGCAGCATGTAACGACACATCTCACCACCATGTATCATTACATCGCATTACACCATTGCTGGGTCACACATTGTAAAGTGTGCACTCAGCTTAAGTCTGCTACCTGAGAAAATGACAAGGTTCTGGTTACAGCATCTAATGTACTATATAAATGAGATATTTCTTTACCACTATAAGTAAACTCACATCCATAAACTACATCTATCATCTATCCTGCCATCTCTTCCTCTACCATTGGACCAAGCAGACTACAGCTCTGATGAGACTTTCAAAGGGGACCATTGATGATTGCTGAAGGATTGCAAATGCATATAATAAATTCACTTGTAGGGAGAATGCTTGGTAGAGGATAGGAGAACCTTTGTACATATCCATGCTGTGTTGCCCCAAAGGGATCAACATAATGGTGGAAGGGCCACTATCCCAATGAATGTACCCTATTAATCTGATAAACTAATTAAAAAAGAAGCTGCTTTACGTATACTACACGCAGATGATCCCTAGTAGGCTGGCGTACAAGCAAATAAGACAGGTATTATACGGTTGCATAATCAGTTGACACTTTGTAATCTCTCACTTCTACAAACAAATAAACGTGTCAATAAAAGAGAAAATATTGTGTCGCTTAAAAATTAGCAGAAAAGCACTATTCAGTTCAGCAGATGATTCTTACATCTCAAGGATGTGAGATGTACTAAGCCTTGGCTAGAGATAAAGTACCAACCAATCAGCTCCTAGCTGTCATTTTTCAAACATAGTCTGTATATTGACAGTTAGGAGTGGATTGGTTGGTATTTTATCTCTCTCCACTTTATCTCTCTCCAAGGCTCAGTGCATCTACCCCGTACAGAATTTGTGAGCAGGTATCCATTATGTATAAGTAAGACCATCAGACTGATAGAATGAAAGGCAGCAAACCAGCAATTGCTTAGCTTTTCAACCATATGCATAATAAGTACTTAGGGCTAATTATACTCTGATATTTTATGTGCTGTCTTTGAAAAGGTATATTGATAGGTATGTGGTTTTTATCCCATATACATAATAACTCAGATTGACAGCAGTTCATTTTATTAGAAAAGCAGAAGCAAAAAGCTGCGCTAAAGGAGGGGTTATGTTAAATGTGTCCAATGAAACTACAATTCACAACGTGCAATATAAAACACATTAGCACCAAAAAGATTACATACACTTTCTATCATTTTATATTGCAATACTATAGTAGCAGCTAATTAATAAAGGTATATGTGACACTATGTGTTTATTTTATTCACAGACTAATTTATGTTTTATGATTGCCTTTTAGTCTCCTCTGTTATTTGAATTCTATACTTATATTGATGATTGCTTTATGTATAATGTCCTATAATTTGCCATTCTCATTTTATTATAAAGGCATCTTTAGTATGGAGGTATTGGGATGTGTATTGTTTTTTTTTTACTTGTATGTTTTTTGAAAACTCGATGAAATAAACATGATTTAAAACAATATTTTAGCAATGTTCAAATACAGAGCTAATACAAATCAATAGTTTATTATTTTTACATTTGTTTTTACTGTAGTGTAAGGAACACATTGCTTTCTGCACAGAATTTGTTTGATTCCATTACATCTTCCAGAATTCCTCAGGGACAAACACAGTGGAATGTCCAGAAACTGGAGATTGACAGCTCAGCAGTGTGTCATATGATATAATGCAATCAATAGAGAGATGCATCCGCTTTTCACATTTACTAAAAGATAACTTGAAAACCATAGGATACTTCGAATTGGTAAATATAGCCCATTTGCAAAGATGCGGCAGTTCCTGGTAAGAAATAGATTTGTACAGGTGCTGCACATAGCAACCACTCATACAGATAGTATAATTCATTTTGTACATTCTATAAAATGATGGCTACAATCTGATTAGTTGCTAATTACAATACCTCCACATGTCCACTTTAGAAGGTTTGATAACTCTCCCTCTTCTTCACTATTATGTTTTCGGGCTCCCGATTCAGGTGCTATACTAGAGATCTAGAAGAGCTCTTAACTTTTAATATGTTGTGCCCTCATAAAAGTAAATATAGTTATTCTCTATCGCATCCCATATCAGAGTTCCACTTATTTTTTCATATAAGTAACCATGTTACAGCTGGAGTCATCTCTTCTAAATTCACCTTTTACTGTAGCAAGGAGTCGCCCATCTTGTTGGCAGGTATATTCATGAGTGTTTGTTGGCTGTCGCATGAGAAATGATAGCTAAGGAAAGCATATTTTCCACATTTCAGATGTGTAACCAGCTGGCAGGAAAAAAAGTTGAAACAAAGGGCATTTTGTAAATGCTTACAGTAGCTCTTTAAAGGGTCTATGGACCTCATTCAGAGCCACTCGCAAAAAGCAAGCGCTTGTTCTGAATGAGGGGGCTGCATTTTTTTTTTAATCCGGCCTCCTGGCCACTCGCCAAGCTGTGGGTGACCACCCACAGCTTTTGCGAGCGGCCAGGTGATGGTCGCGATGGTCGGAAGCTGGAAGCTCACACTAGACATCACTGGTGATGTCAGTAGGGCCGCCCACAAATGGTAGGCGTTCCTTCAGGAACACTTCCGTTTGACAAGCCACCCCCCCCACCCCGCCTACAAAACGGGACGAGCTGTCGATCTACATCGTCAGCTGCCCCGTTTGTAGCGAGCCCCAGAGCGAGTGAATTTCTCACTCGCCACGGGGCTTGCGCATGCGCATTGTGCATGCCACGCGTGTGCAATGCACAACCATCGACCCGCTTGCGAGCGGGTCTGAATCAGGCCCTATGTACTAAGCATTCGAGAGAGATAAAGTGGATGGAGATAAAGTGGCAACCAATCAGCTCCTAACTGTTACGTTACAGGCTGTGTTTGAAAAATGACAGTTAAGAGCTCAATGGTTGGTAATTTATCTCCGTCCGCCTTATCTCTCTCCAAGGCTTAGTACAGTAGATAGACCCCCAAGGCTATAACACAGAAGATGTGGCTTCATAAGTAATCATAAAAAATGCTAAAAAAAAACCAATTCTCACACATTACAGCATAAACAGATATATATATATATATATATATATATATATATATATTTATATATATATATTCCATAGACAAAAAACCTTATGCTATCACATATCCCATTAAGGCTTCTTAGACATTATCTGAAATTTCACAAAACCTACTGAATTTCTGGCACTCAAACTTAAAAAAGCAATGAAATTCCGATCAGAACCAGTCCTGGTTGCCAAAATACAGGGGACAAATGACGTAGGGGTCCTCTGTACTAAGCGCAACCAGCACTGGGCTCTGAGCTGGTCCTGGTTCAGGAAATACAGCGGAAAAATGCGTAGGATTTCCCTCTAAATTCCAGAATCAATGTCGAACTTTTTCTAGCGGGGGGGGTAATGCCAAAGCCAGGGTAGCCCATTCACCGGGTCCCCCAGCCGAAGCATCATCCCTGACCGCTAGTCAGCCCAGGCCGGGGATCCCTGGGGAGTTGGGGACCCTCCCATAAAGGGGTCCCCCTCTCCAGGGCACCCCAGGCCTGGACTGATAGCCCAGGGCTATCCCCGACACCCCTGGCTGGTGGGTGCCGGGTTGATAGTGTAGTGCGGTGTATATGAAAGTTAAAATATTGTCTTATGGAGAACCACAAGTACCAGCAAGCAGGGAATTAAGGGCCCGCTGGTACCTATAGTACCCCTGTAAAAGAAATATTAAAACAAAACAAGAACACTGATTGTTGTAATATTTTATTCTCCTGCACCTTCACCTGGGGGGTGGCAGCCTTTAAGCTCTTTTACATGACTGCCACCTCCCCCAGGACTTCCGTGGCATCCTCACCTGAGGGTGCTGCCCATTCAGGACTTCCCCGGCATCTTCTTTCTTTGGCAGCTCTTCTCTGCTGCCTCCCCACCATTGGACTGCCATGTCATTGCCTCGCACTTGTTCATATAAGCCAGCCAAGGGGGCGGGGCGATGACATCGTGAGCCGTGATTGGTTTGTTTTGAGTTTCAAAAAATGGTGCTGAGGCGCCATTTTTTAAATGGTAACGGAAGTAACCTTAAGTTACTTTTGCGTTCTCCGCTCACTGGCTAAGAGGCAGAAGGCTTGCCTCTCTCAGTCAATGAGCGATCCGCACCGGGATTTCTGTAGTGAAATCCCGCTGCAGCCAGTTCGGAGCTGTTATTTGGGTAGTACTGTCCTTAGAGGTACTTATGTCCTTAGAGGACAGTACTGTTTTGCCAAGACCTTGGATTGCCTACTTTGGAACAAAGAGGACGTGAACCACACATAGGAGGAGGTGAGTATGGATTTTTTTTTTTACCGTTACCTTGTGGACACTATCGGAGAAGAGGACGGATGGGCTACAGGGATACATAGGTGAGTATGTGAGATAGTGTGTGTGCATGTGTGTGTACAGTACATGTGTGTGTTCATGTATGTGTTAATAAAATATTCCTGTTAATGGTGTGCCTGTCCTGTATTTTTTTTTAATACTTCTTTTGCAGAGGAACAACAGGTACCAGCGGGACCGTAATGCCCCACATGCTGTTACTTGTGGCTATCCAAGTACCAGCATGCGGGGGAGGCTTGCTGGGTCCTGCAGTTCCACAGCAAAAGACAATATTTTTACTATCAAGAAATGCGCCACACTACACAATCAACCCGGCACACACCACCCATGGGTGCTGGGGATAGCCCCGGCCTTGGCTAACTAGTGGTCAGGGGTGATGCTTCGGCTGGGGGACCTGGTGAAAGGGCTCCCCTGGCTGTGGCATTATCTCCCCGCTAAAAAAAGTCTGGTGCTGGTTCTGGATAATACAGGGGGACCCTACACATTTTTTTCCCCTGTATTTCCAGAACCAGGACTGGCTCAGAGCCCAGTGCTGGTTGTGCTTAATAGAGGGACCCCTACATCATTTGTCCCCTGTATTTAGAACAAGCAGTACTGGGTCTCCAAAGCCTGGGGTTGGTTGTTCCTTTGGGGGGATGTTGTCCCTGTCCATGCTTCTGTATTTTATTTATACACAGATGCAGGCATCACAGACCTTTCTGATCCGAGCCTGCATATGTCTGCCACTAATGCCCGCTACCTCTCCCAGGTCCTGCAGCCCGCACCACCGCAGCTATCGCCCGCTACTTTCCCTGGGTCCCGGCAGTATCTAATGCCCGCTTCCTTCCCCCGACTCCCACCGCCGCTACCGCCCGCAAGGACAGCCATCTTGGTACACCCAAGTGAAGCCACTTTGAGTACACCCCCGCTGCTGGAGGCACCTACTGAGGCTGCGCAACAAGTTGAAGCTTCCTATCTGTGTGATGTCGCAATTGTGCGGTAATAGTTTAAAAACTGTAACTTTTGCAATTACCTGGACCCTAAAAGCACCTACCCTGGAGCAATAGCTGCCTAATAAAACAAACCTAAGTCTAAATTCGCCCTGTACCCTGACTTATGCCTTCCCAAAAATCCACCATACAGAACAGCAGAAAAGTGGTTCTAACTGAGAGTGTCAGAAAAAACTGACAGTTGGAGCTTTAGATTACTCCCAAATTCTCCTTATTTTTTTGCCCTGAAATTTGGCATGCAGCACCGAGCGACAGTTCTACCGGTGCATGCCAAATTTCAGCTCAGTAACTCCAACAGCTTTTGAGGTGTAGCCCCTTAAATACCACGCCCCCCCCTCGTGTGTTCTCTATGGGAGACTGCTGTTTTTTTCGATTCAGCCCTTATGCCCTTATAATAAGAGGGTGAGAACAAGCGCCTTATAGTGTAGTAGTTATTACAACGCGGCACCCCACTAGACTCCCTACCACAGACTACCACAGGACTCCAGGTAGTGCATTGGTATATGCTCTTGGATTGGTAGAGGAATTATCCCAGTGGAGTCAGGAAAAGACAAACAACCCAATGCTTATTGTTTTGGGGTGATATGGTACACATTTATTTAATAAGAGTGTGCCACGTTGTAAAAACTACTACACTATCATACAATAAATTATTTAATTGGAGAACATATAGCTGCCACTGTGGAAAACGGGAATATAGTGGAACAGACCTACTCATTGATTTATTCAGAAGGAATCTGCATCTACACATATATATATATATATATATATATATATACCACACACACCGTTGAACAGCTGAGAGGTTGTTGTGACCCTGGATTGGATTGATATCTCCGTGAGTGCCACCATGTATGGTATATACTGTATTTCTCAGAGGAGTTGGAGGGCACCGGACCATTATTATTACATATACAGCCTTATGGAGTCCTAAATATTGTGTCATATATATATATATATATATATATATATATACATATAAAACAATAAGTATATATACAGTATTTTGTATCAGGCGCTACTGTGGTCTCCACAAACAATCAAATACAAAAAAACTGAAACTGCGCTCTGTAAAAGGAAATTAGAAATGATAAATGTGAATGGATGCTATATAAAGGTTAAACATATAAGTGTGCTCAATCTTTCGGAATAAGGATCAGGGTCCCAATATGAGAAAATAGCCAAAAAGTTCAGTTGTAGGGGCACAGGGCCCTATAGGGATATTTCCAGTCTGTGGTAAGTAATTACCAGTCCTGTGGCAGTTCTTTTAGGGTTTCCAATTAGCAATGGTTCAAAAACAGTAGCAATGGGGTCCAACGCCATGGTGAATTGTGTCCCTTGTTCCACAGTCTATGTTCTGGAGATCCCATTTGGCAGTAAATGTTCAAATGATGTACTAAAAAGTCCATACGATATTGCCCACTGACCAGGGGGTGGATACGATATTGCCCACTGACCAGGGGGTGGTCAGACACAAACACCATGTAAAAAGAAATAAAAAGATGCAGAAACAAAATAAAGTTCTTAGTAAGTACACATCAATAGATACATTGTTGCCTTCCTCTTTAAAAGATGACATGGAAATATGCGTTAATGGCGCAGGCTTTAAGCTAATACTGCTGTAATAATGCAAATAGATTGCAGCTGCCATATTTCTATGCTATTAGCATAAATGAGAGGGATTTGGATGCATTCAACCAATCAGGTCATCATTCTCATAAGGTTATACAGTAGTTTACACCTGCAAGCAATCTGCTTCCATACAGGTGCATATGCGTCTGCTTGGTGATCAGCATGGAGGTATTTGCCCTTACTGTACAGTCATCATATTTATGCACCTTCACCCACACAGCAGACATTTCCGTGCTCATGCGTAATGGAAAGAAGAGCAAGTTGCCATTTAAAAGTCCACACAAAACAAACAAGCGAAATACTGTAGGGTCCTTTACTTCTACTGATCGCCTCAGTAATAATACATTCTAGTGAATAAGGATTCCTTATTGCCCTGAATTGCGGCGATAAGGAATACTTATTATAGGGGGCACACTGCATATATTATTAAATATGCCCCATAATGTTTGTGGGGGAAGTAGTAATGAGACCGACAGCTGCATGGCCGCTGGTCTCAATCCCGACAGCAGAATCCCGGCACCGAATTTAACATAGGCGTCGAAATACGGATGCCTATGTTAATTCCAATGCCAGAATGCTGAGGAAGCCAGTCCGAACGAAGGTAAGTCCGGGGCTCCCTCAGCGTTAGCCACGGGGGGACAGGTTAGGATTAGGGAGTCTAGCGGGGTTAGGGTTAGGTTTGGGGGGGGATTAGGGTTAGGCACCCCAAGGGGGGACGGTTAGGCAGAACCGGCCCTAGGCAGAGGCATTCTAAGCAAATGCCTAGGGTGACTGAAATGCCTGGGGGCATTCCAAGGCTCTGCCGCTGCCCCCCTCCCCCCTCTCCGCGATGCTGCCCCCCCAGAGCTGGATTAAGGGGGGGAGCGCTGGGGATAAGTATCCCCGTGCCCCCCTCTCTGATGGAGCCCCCTGCCACAGACCAGATCTCTATACTGATCTGATCTCCGGCGCTGCGCACGCGCACTGACAGCAGTGACAGCTGCCGGCGCCGCAGAGAAGTGCTAGGCAGCTCAGCGACGGCTCAGCTGTCCAATGGTTGTGATGCTGTAGCCAGCATCTCAGTGACTGGCAGGCTGCAGGGAAGGAGAAGGCAGGAGGAAGGGAGGGCACAGCCACAACCTGGCCCCTAAGCATGGAGGTGGATGTTCTCTGAAGAGAGGAACGTGTAGTCTGTCAGCTACAGTAGGAAAGGTAAGACAGGCAGTTTATTCATTTTTTTACTAGTTAAATTTAAAGGCACTGAGTCCTATGTGTACTATATATATATATATATATATATATATATATGTGTGAATATTTATATGTGTATTTATTGGATGTACATGTATGTATGTGTTATGTGTACAAAATATATATATATATATATATATGTGTGCGTGTGTGTATATATGTGCAAATATGTATACTGTATATATACATATATATTTACACAGATCATACATATATTATATATATATATATATACACACACACACACACACACATATATATATATCAGTATGATATGCCGGGGGCTGAATAAACCGAAGCCCGATCACTGAAGAACTCGATGGGGGAGGTAAGTACCCTAACCCTCCCCCCCAACCCTCCCTTAGTGGTGCCTAACCCTAATCTCTCCCTGGGGGTGCCTAATCCTAACCCGGTTAGGATTAGGCACCCCAAGGGAGAGATTAGGGTTAGGCACCCCCCAGGGAGAGTTAGGTTTAGGGAGACGTAAGAGGGGGTTAGGGTTAGGCACCCCCAGGGGGAGTTTAGGGTTAGGCACTACGGGGAGGTTAGGGTAAGGCACCACTAAGGGAGGGGTAGGGTACTTACCTGCCCAAGTCGGGATCTCCTCCTGTCGGGCATCCGCTGTCGGGATATGAACCGCTGGCTAAACCACCTATGGCACTTACTGTATGACACCGAGAGTGAGGTAATGATTAATGATGTGACTATACATAGCTGTAGCAGTGCATGCAGATTTTACAAGGCCTAGTGGCATCACAGAACAGCCTGAGATAGCGGAACAACTGGAGCTGGAGTAGTAATGGCAGAAGCATAGAAGACTACTAGTCAGCTCTCCCGGAATTTCCAGAAGATTCCTGATTATGGGGGAGATCTCACAGGGAGTAAATTACTAAGATTCGAGTTTGATCGAGATTGCAATCTCGGGTGAGTTTAGGCATATGTTTAACTTGCAAATTTACTAAAGATATAGGGCCTGATTCAGACCCACTCGCGAGCGGCTGTCCGCTCGCAAGTGGGTCGATGTTATGCACTGAGCATGCGCACGATGGAGGGAGCTCCGTCGTGCGCATGCGCCACACGCGACGAGCGAAGGAAAGTCCTTCTCTCGTTGTGTCTGATCAAAGGGGGCGTGCTGTCGATGTTGATTGACAGCACGCCCCCTTTGGTGGGCGTGCCGGGGGCGTGCCTCCCTGACGGGGGCGTTCCCACGGGAACGCCTCCCGTCAGAAGCCGGCCCACTGACATCACTAGTGATGTCAGTGGGAGTGATTTTGGCTCTGATAGAGCCAAAATCACTCCGGAGCTTGCGAACCTCAACCGCAGGCTCCGGCTCGCAGTTTCGATGGTCGCGATGGTCACGACCATCGCGGCCATCAAAATGCACGCTCGTATAGGCTGTGGGTGGTGACCCACAGCTATACGAGCGTCCAGGAGGACGCTCCATTTTCATGGAGGGCGGCCCTCATTCAGAGCGTGCGCTCTGCTCAGAGCATACGGCTCTGAATGAGGGCCATACTCAGGTGAGATGTCTCTCTTTTCACTGTAAAACTCTGGTGAGATTTCTCATTTTACACTGAAAAACGGGTGAGATTGCAAACTCGGATAAACTCACCGTTGGCCAAGCTCACAAGTACTTTTCATGAAAAAGATACAACTCGGGAATTTACTAAGAAACTAGATTGCTGTTTTACACATTCCCAAATGATAATCAAATCAAACTACATACATCACAACTGGCGAAGGGGATAAAACCGCATTCATCACTACACAAAGAAATTGGCCATAAGCCAGCGCTGAATAGTGGAAAGTGGGATCCCGTGCAAGATTCGGGGCTCTGCAGTGTGTTTAAGTAATGCGCATGTGTAAAGTACACAGTGCGCGTGCGCAAACCTATCACCTCGTCGCACACCAAAGGCCCGGAAGCTTGAGTGACATTAGATGTGTCTGATCAAAGGGGGCGTGCTGTCGATGTTGATTGACAGCACGCCCCCTTTGGTGGGCGTGCCGGGGGAGTGCCTCCCTGACGGGGGCGTTCCCACGGGAACGCCTCCCGTCAGAAGCCGGCCCACTGACATCACTAGTGATGTCAGTGGGAGTGATTTTGGCTCTGATAGAGCCAAAATCACTCCGGAGCTTGCGAACCTCAACCGCAGGCTCCGGCTCGCAGTTTCGATGGTCGCGATGGTCACGACCATCGCGGCCATCAAAATGCACGCTCGTATAGGCTGTGGGTGGTGACCCACAGCTATACGAGCGTCCAGGAGGACGCTCAATTTTCATGGAGGGCGGCCCTCATTCAGAGCGTGCGCTCTGCTCAGAGCGTACGGCTCTGAATGAGGGCCATACTCAGGTGAGATGTCTCTCTTTTCACTGTAAAACTCTGGTGAGATTTCTCATTTTACACTGAAAAACGGGTGAGATTGCAAACTCGGATAAACTCACCGTTGGCCAAGCTCACAAGTACTTTTCATGAAAAAGATACAACTCGGGAATTTACTAAGAAACTAGATTGCTGTTTTACACATTCCCAAATGATAATCAAATCAAACTACATACATCACAACTGGCGAAGGGGATAAAACCGCATTCATCACTACACAAAGAAATTGGCCATAAGCCAGCGCTGAATAGTGGAAAGTGGGATCCCGTGTAAGATTCGGGGCTCTGCAGTGTGTTTAAGTACTGCGCATGTGTAAAGTACACAGTGCGCGTGCGCAAACCTATCACCTCGTCGCACACCAAAGGCCCGGAAGCTTGAGTGACATTAGATGCCGTTAAGTGGTGTTGACGGGGGAGTGGTTGTGTGAATGCAGGCGTGTCAGAGCGTCTGAACGCCGTTTCAGGGGGCGTCCATAATTAACATGCATCATCAGCATTGACGTCACAGGGCTGGATTACAGTCAACAGCACTCGCAGTGCTTGCGGTAGCCTCAAGTCTACCTTAGCAGTGCGGAAGGGTTCGATGGGACCGATGTTCCCCTTATGTTGCGGCGTCTCACCGTTCGCTCGTAGAGGGAAGTGGGTGGACTTTACTAGCGGATGGGCGTCTGCATGTTTGTACAGCAAGTGCCTCTGCGATTGCATATTTGCATACACATACTACGTCACGCACCGAGCGATCGCTTGTTAGCGAGCGGGTCTGAATCGCCCCCTCAGAGCACAGTTGGGCCATTGGAGTCCAATGAGCCATTACTCTCCCCTTAACAAAAGTTCATAAAGGTGTCAGGATACTTCAGAATCTTTACTGCTCTCACTGCATTGAGGACTAAGGCCCTCATTCAGAGCCGCTCGCTATTTGCGGTCGTTCGTTCTAAAACAAGGGGTGGCTATTCAAATGAACCGTTCGCTAATTGCGGTCTGTTCACGCCTCTAAGTCTGAACGAGCGAGCAAAACTTGCGGTTGTAATTTTGAAAAATACGCCCCCTTGCCGCTCGCACCATACGTCATGTCCACTATTTATTAGATTAATCGAGTACATCGAACAGCGTATGAACTGCTCGCTATTCTTGTGGCTGGTTTTTTCAACCGTTATTTTGCGAGCAGTTCTGAGTAAAAGAAAACCAAGTGACGTGGTCAATGACGCTGCTGTATTAATTATGCACTCCCTTAAAACGCCCGTTTTGACCTTTAAGCATGCCTGCGTTCGAATTTCACACCCCCGTTTTCAAGCACCTTCCCCTGTTACCACCCACATACGCGTCCTTCTGTCACTCAAAATAGCAGGCATTCGCTATATAGCGAACAAATGATTTTCGGCCGCACTGACTAGTTCGCGCATGCGTATTAAAATCCGTATGCATGCGCAGATGTGCGAACATCGGTCAGAACGAACGAGCGGCCGCTTACAAGCGGCTCTGAATCAGGGCCTAAATCACTAAGCATCCATACACTAAAGGGGCTATAAACATCGTTTTTGTTTACATTTTATGTATGTCCATCTGTGTTGTTTTACATGTATGCGGGTTTGTTTCATTTTTAACCTTTGTAACACAGGACCTTATTCAGAGGTGGCCGTACGGTCTACGACCGCACGGCCACCTCAATGTTTTGCCAGTGCGCATGCGCACGAGGGAGCCAGCTCCCTCGTGCACATGCGTGAGACCCGCTACGACCGACAGCGCTGGTCGTAGCGAGTCTCTTTCCAAAGGGGGCGAGCTGTCGATGTTGATTGACAGCTCGCCCCGTTTGGAAGGCGGGCCGGGGGGGTGGCAGCCCAAACGGAGGCATTCCCATGGGAACGCCTGCCATTTGGGGGAGGCCCCACTGACATCACTAGTAATGTCAGTGGAGAGCTTCTGGCTCTGACAGAGCCAGAAGCTCTCCGGGGCTTACGACAAGTGAGACCCTACCCCAGGGTCTCGTCGTAGGTCGCGATGGTCTCTGACCATCGCGACCATCACCCGAGCGGTCGTTAGAGCTGTGGGTGTTAACCCACAGCCTAACGACCGCAACAGAGGCGGGCGGTCAGGATGCAAGTGGCCGCCCAGTTTCTGAGCGACCGCTTGCATCCTCCAACCGCCTATGAATGAGGCCCACAGTATCTATACATTGTATTCTTAGATTAGCGCTTTCTTCTTATTAGACTTAAACAGCGACTTTCTTGGGTTTTTTTTATTTTGCAATCTTATTTTAATTGAATAAAAAATTAGAACAAACACACAAAATAAAATACAAGCATAAGGTAGTACATATATCTGCATATTCTGTACAGCCAGAAACATACAGTAAATAGTCCAATCAAAAAATAGGAACTGTTCATGAATACAATTCAGTTTGCAAGGAGACGATTGACCCTACTTCGAGGAAACTAGAGAATGTCTTGTTTTAAAGGTGGGCAGACCTGGTATTATGCCAGCCACCATTGGTTTATTGGTATACAGATAAAGAATAAGCAGGACAGGAAGAATATACAATACAGAAATCATTCAGCAAACCCAGGAAATATGGAATAAACTAGGGATGTGCAGGCTCGGATTAGTATGGATTTTCCCAGCAAATTCAGTGTTTTCCCGCCAAAAATGGGGTCTCAGAAAGAGGCAAAATGTCATCTTTCATGGACAATCATCATCATTTTTGGAAAAAAGTCCATGAAAGATGATTTTTGTCCAAGAAAGATGACGTTTTGCCTCTTTCTGGGACCCGATTTTTGGCGGGAAAAATCTGATTTTGGCGGGAAATCCGAACTAATCCGAGCCTGCACATCCCTAGAATAAACCATCACAGGTACGCAATATGGCAGAAAATTAGTTTGACTCAACTGTCAGTCAATTAGTCGATAAAGATTTATTCTGTCTTAAATTGCATATTATTATGGCTGCAGACCACCAAGTGATATAGATCACCACTGAAGTGGTGGGAGTTACATTGAAAACTAAACTGGACACAATATCCACCCTTTCTGTTGTTATAGAATAAGAGTACTGCAAGTTATTTGTGGAAATTCTATTCCAAAAAAACTGAATTATTGAAGACGTTTACAGGGAGAAAAAGTATCTTTAAAATAAAATGAAAGTTGATATGAAATACAAAGGGAAAATGCGGAAAGTATATTTATATATCTTACAGAATGGTAGACCAGCATTTCTTGGCCATGAGTAGAAAGGAAAATGTAAGATGACTGGCAGATGTCAACTTCTACAGTTTCAAACAATGATGCTACTATTATAATATTATTTCAACAGCTAACTCATGCACAAGCCACATTGGAAATAGGAATAGAAAAACGATGAAATCGAAGCCAGCATTGTACTTGATGAAAAAGCTACTCTGAAATTTCACAAGGGATGTAGTTGGCATCCTGGCGGCCAAAATACAGGTGCTCAGAATGCCGGCGCCATAATCTCGACACCAGTCAGAATCCCGGTAACAGCATATCGACCGCTGATTTCCCGACCATAAGTAATGAGGGGGAGGTTTAGGGTTAGGGTTAGGCACTAGGGGGAGTGTTATGCTGCCCATCTACTACACGACATTGTAATCGTGCTGTCGTTTCTATGTCTGTGAAGTGCCTACATTGAACGAGCAGTCATTCAGTGCAGGCTCATCAATCATCTGGCAACATGCTGAACCTGTTTGCCCGATGACAGATGTCCAATACGACCAGCGTGCAAGCGCATCTCTGGTCCTATTAGACACTAAACTGCATGATTTGCGGCCGATTATCAAGCGATTAAGCAATAACGACGGCCGTTATCGCTCAATTGCTAGGTCTAATCGCCTAACGGATGGGCAGCATTAGGGTTAGAGTAAGGGTTAGGCTGCGGGGTGAGGGTTATGTTTAGTCTGCGGGGGGGAGTTAGGGTTAAGCTGCAGGGGGCGGGTTATGTTTAGACTGTGGGAGGGGAGGGTTAGGTTTAAGCTGTGGAGGGGAGGGTTAGGTTTAGGCTGTGGAGGAGAGGCGAGGGGAGGGTTAGGTTTAGGGGTAGGGTTAGGGATAGTGATAGGATACTTACCTCCAGGTGTAGGCATTTTCACCTAGTCTGGAGTCTGGCATCAGGATTTTGAGGGCCAGTATCCTGAGCACCGGCAACCTGTACCCAACCCTTTCTCAAGGCTTGATCTGTACCATATTCTGTTCAACAAGGGCAGAGGCAGGGCTGAGGAAACTAGAAAATGAGTCAACTATAGTTTGGAGTGAATGGGCAAAGTCCATAGTACCAATATTGTAGAAAGGTAAAGTGGGAAGCATTTACATATGTGGAGATTTTAAAACTATGGTTAATCCAGCAATGCACACAGAACAATATCTGCCATAAGCTATTGAGGACATCTTTGCTGCTCTGGCAGGAGGAGACGGTTTTACAAAAATAGATCCAGGACAAGCTAATTTACAAATGGAGATTGAAGATGCGTCAAAGAGATACTTAATCAGCACACGGAATGGTTTATTTCAGGACAACCATTTTATCTTTGGAATAGCTTCACCTCCAGTAGTTTGGCAAAGACCCAGGATCTAGTGTTACAAGGCATATCTGATACTCAATGATACTTCTATGAAGAAATTATAATTACAGGAATGGATGATGATTATTTAAAATCTCTTAAGTGGATTGTCACATGATTTCATGAATATGGGCTGAGAATCGATCAAGATAAATGTGAATTATTTTAAGACATTTCTTACTGTAGACATTTAATTGATAAAAAAAAAGTTTGCACAAGCCGAAGACAAAATTAAAGCAGTACTGTCAGCTCCAAGCTCACAATCCATGGCCCAGTTGAGTTCTTATCTAGGCCTAGTGATTTATTATCACAAATTGTTGGCATGTGAGGCTTCACCATATTGAATGGAGTCAGTCTTATCATCATATACTATGCAGAGAGTGACCACTCACACTTGTATTGCAACCCTTAACAGAGGCAGAACATAATTATGCACAAATTGATTGTGATGTTTAAGGCTTGAGTTCACAGGTTTATTCATAGATCAAATGTCTCTGATTGTGGCGAATGCAAATTCCAAGTGATGTATTGCATAGATGTATATATGTATATAGATGTAGAGCACATGCATGCTACAGCAATCCCCTTCCCTACTGAAGTGTGCCAGGGGAGGGGATGTGGTCAGTATATAGGGGAAAAGGTCAGACTAAACAAAAATATACTTCATCATCCATGTCTAACTGAACTGGGGCATGAAGGGCTTCCTAGGTGAATGGTAGGGGCCTATGAAATTGCACAAATGAGGGATGCAAGAAGTTACCAGAGGGGGTGACAAGCCAATGGAGCAGCAGAATATAGAATGTAGGCAACTACAGTACACGTTAACATTTTAGCCTGGCAATTACATAGCAGTCCATCTCTTAAGGTGGTTTTAGGTGCCATGAAAATGGATGAATTTCCAGTTTAAGTGTATTATTTGGTTAGCTGTATAACAGTGTAACCTATGGCTCTATAGCTGTTTTGGAGCTACAACTTCCAGCTTACCTTCTGGCATGACATGCTATGCATTGTAGTTTCACAACCTTGAAGAGCCAGAGGTGCTGACAAAAGACAAGTGTCATTGTCTGAAAGCCACCTAATTTACAGCTTGCAGTCTACCTAGTCTGCTTCACCGCTGTTGTTTCTCCAGAGCAGGACAGGAGAGCTTAGTCCTTCCATAGATGAGGATGGTCTAAGAGCTTGAGGCCAGGAGGACCAATAGAGAACATCTAAATTGACTGAACGGGAGTAACTTTAAGGAGCTACAAAGGAAAAATGTGGAAATTTGACCAGCCCATTGAGTGCCGCCAAATGGAATCATGGCCAAGGAGGTTACCTGGAAAAGGTTCTGTCTGGAGAAGACCGCTGTCCCTGGTGCCACTGTGGATTCTGGATCCACTGCCATTGGAGAAGTCTACCTGGAGGAAATTGGCAGCATTATTAGAATATGGTCTAATAAGCTTGTGATGGGGTCCAACATTTGAAAACTTAAATATAAGAAGATTCAAATTTGTTCAACCATACTGTAGGGCTTTTGGATCTGGAGGTGCTCACAAGACAATCACTATTCTCTACATACACAATGCACTTTCGCAACTGCTTCTGTCATCAGAAAGGAAGTGGAGAAAAAGGATTATGTCCACTTGTTACTCATACTTTTTGACAAACAACAAAAATACTGAATTAAAAACATATGTGAAAACTATTATGTTAATATCAAGCTGGTTTAGGGGGAAATACTGTAGATCTATTTATTAAATGTGAAAACTATAAATTTAATGGCGGGGCTGGTTGTGGGAAATATGTATGTTTCTTATATGTGAATATTATGGATTTAATGTTGGTGCTAGCTGGAGATTTAACATTGAGTTGCAGGGGTCCTGGAAGCAGTGGCTGGCTGGCAAATTATAGCCTGGGGGCATGGCCAAAGCACTGGTCCATGAGTCACAGCTCATCCTTAAAGTAACCCTATTATGAGTACCTGATTTTCAACCATCATGGTGGTACTCCCTGTTCTGCTAACACCATCTCAAGATATGCTACCAGAACCGAAAAAAAATAAATGCTTAATTGTAGCACCATACCTCTCGACATGTTGTCCAGATGAACCGGGGCTACAGGGTGTATACTGTCATAAGCAGGGTTGAATATTGATCATGGAGGTACAGCTAGCATTTCTGAGATGCTTGAATGCCACCCGTCCTATTCTCTACTTTTTTAATAACGTATACCTATTCAACCTGTAAAATAGTTACTGCCACAATTGTCCAACCAAATGCCTTAAACTGGGACTGTCCAGCAAAAATCAGGACAGTTGGAATAATCATTTTTTACATGATTATCCTTGCTATGTGCTAAATAGAACTCGAATGGACAGACTCCTCTTGGGGAAATCTGAGTGCGCATGTGCACAATGTCAGGTTTGGGAGCCGGATCCAATCCTTGGAATATGCCTCCATAAGCATAAGGCAGTTTATGCCATCTGAGGATAGTGTTCATCAAATGGGCCAAACTCCAAAAAGTTTAGCTTTTTGGTCTTTGGTAAATATATGTAGGGCAGGGCTACACATCCCAGCATGCCATGCCAGTTTTGCTATTTGGCCCTGCTGAAACTGTTGCAGGGCATGCTGGGATGTGTAGTTCATCAGTACCTGGAGGGCCACTTATTGCCCAATCCTGATGTAGGATCATACCATAGTCCCCATTAATAATAATAGAGAATGCTGTCTGCAGTGCTAATAAGCCTTCTGCAGGAGATTTCTGTGGAATGTCCTGCATTGTGCTTTTAGTACATAGCAACAATTTATAAATTTATGCATAAACTGCAGTTTCTGCATATTCTTATGAAAAACCGTCTTGATAAATATTTATTTATTATTTATTACCAGTTATTTATATAGTGCACACATATTCCGCAGCACTACAGAGAATATTTGGCCACTCACATCAGTCCCTGCCCCAGTGGAGCTTACACTCTATATTCCCTACCACATGCTCACACACATACACACTAGAGTTAATTTGTGTTGGGAGCCAATTAACCTACCAGTATATTTTTGGAATGTGGGAGGAAACCAGAGTACCCGGAGGAAACCCACGCAAGCACAGGGAGAATATACAAACTCCGCACAGGTAGGGCCGTGGTTGGAATCGAATCCATGACCTCAGTGCTGTGAGGCACCTAATAACAGTATTCTAGTGTATAAAATCACAAATAAATAAATGCATTTTAAAATTATACAAAAAAAATTTTTTCTCTTACAGTACCTTTTGAGCAAAAATGCTCAAAGAATTATTTTCTTGTAGCTGTGAACTCTTTTGGCTTTACTCTGTGTGAGCTGCCTGGCAATGGCTGTGTTCAGGCTGCAGTTAGTTCGTTATTCTCCTCGATGTGTGGAAGGTGGAGCCGGGCCGGTGACAGCATGGGGAGGGTGGGTGCCAGGGACAGGAAGATATAGGGAGTTGGTTATTAGGGGTTATGGGGAGCCAGAAGAAGGCATGGTGCCGGGTATTAGTGATGGAGGGGAGCAGGTGACAAGAGGAGGCGGGGATCCAGGGATTAGAGGCAGAAAGCTGGGACCTGCTGCGCCGTGGTGCTGGTATATCCTCAATTGCTGCGGGTGCCTGGCTATTTATTAACTGAGGCTGATTTGTCATTGGCCTCGGTGTGGCCAATGACACGTCTGCACTCTGCACTCTACTTCATGGTCAGGCACTGCTTCTGGCAATAGACAGTGCGGTGCATACCGCACTAACAGTAGGGACCAGTGGCTGGCCCAAGGTGTCAAAATTGGGACTGGCCCGGGGGCCATCTGTCACCCTGCCCCCTGGCCCAGCCCAGCCCATTCATTGCTAGATATTTTTATATTTCATGCAGCTATGCCTTTTTCCAAACAGGACTCCAAAATTCCACCATCTGCAGCTCTTCATGTCAGCAACAGCAACTGACCGTAAGGCATGTAGAGCTGCAGGTGATGAAAGCTGAAAGATCAGGTAAAGAAAGAGCTGGACAGTCTATTGCCTGCAAGGACAGTTAGGAAGTATGTCCCACTTCACAGTAAGGGGTCTATTCATCATTACATTATTATCACTTGTGATAATTATGATTTAAATTCGCTGCGAGTTTAAAAAATGTTTTGGAGTCATTCATCATGCCTCATTCATCATGCCTCATTCATCATGCTTCACTAACAAAAGTATCACTTCCAAAAAACTGCTCTTTTTGCAGAGTCAGCTTTTCGGAATAGTGATACATTTCCCCCTACACCTACAGTGTTCCTATGGTTTTCCACAGCCTGCTGCTGTGTGTAAAACCCCTCCCATCCTTTCCCCAGTGTCCGCTCCATCTCCCCCGTGTCCTCTCTCCTTCCCCTACATGCTGTCTCCCATCCCCGCAATCTTTCCCCAGCGCAGTGTCCGCTCTGTCCCCCCCTGTCCACTCTCCTCCCCCTGCTGCTGTCTCCCATGCACTGCATACTTTCCCAGTAGCAGTGTCCGCTCTCCCCACCCCACCTCGCTCCCGCCTCCACCATCACCCCTCCCCACCTCCTGCCGTTGCATCCTCTCCCCCCCTTCCCACCTGTCTCCTTCTGACTGTCTTCTGCCGGTGAGTTGAGCAGAAGCAGTGTGGCCACATGTCTGCAGTGCCCCGGAGCTCTCAACTCTCGGGGCTCTGCAGTGCAGACACAGCAGGGAGGGATCTGAATAGAACCTTCTGCTGGCTGCAGTGGCTGGGCTGGCATGTACATCCTCACAGACTGCCGTGTAAGCAGTAGCCTGTGAAGATTATCGGGGGCTGTATGCCATCTCAGGATGGCGTACAGTTTCTTAATCAAGTCCCGAAAAAAAAGCATTTTCAGAACTTGATGAATTTCATAACTGCATTACATGATTGATGAATGGGTCTGACACTTAAATTATACAAAAGTAGGTGAAAATTTTATTTTTCACCTGCTTTTGTATAAATTAAGTGATGATGAATAGACCCCTAAATAAGGAGCTAGATGATCCTAACAGTAGTGCACGCAGCACTGAGGTTTGTCTGACATGGATGGGAAAAGGTTTGAGTGTAGCTTAGCACTGACTTTTATTAAAGCTATGGCTTGATGGGGAATCTGGTGGCATGGAATGAAAGCCATGCTCTAAAAATACTACATATGACCCTGCAGGCTACTTGCCAGGTACCCGTCATGCCCTCAGAACCACTTTGTTCCTCATGTTGCTTAATATTACAGCTTCCTAGTGAACTGAAGGGTAGCTTGCTCACCAAAGAGCCTCATTCATAGTCGCATGTAGCTTCGTATGTAGCCACATTGAACTAATTTCAGCAAAGAGCACTTTCCTAGTACCGCAATTATGCATCTCTGTGTATCACCATGCATCTCTGTGTATAACCATGCATCTCTGTGTATCACCATGCATTTCTGAGTTGGCGGATCCTGGTGGTATCTCCCAGTCCATGAAATGGGCATTTCTGGGTGGAAACTGGGCAGCTACTTTGTGGATACATGCAAGAGGGAGTGTCTTGTCGTGTAGCCAGAGTTCCATGCTATTCTGAGGCGTGTGTATGATAAAGGGACACGTGTTCCAGCCAGATCTCTTACCCCTAGCATGGGATAGTTGTACTGTAAGTGCTGATACTAATGATGGCTATGCAAGTTCTGTGGATAGCCACATTAGCATATGGTACTAAATCTGGCCGCAGGAGCCTAATATTGGTGGGGCCATCAAAACGACTGATTCCACTGTGTGTGGGTGACCAAGGGGAGATGTACCAAGCCTTGGAGAGAGATGAACTGGAGTAGTTGCCCAAAGCAACCGATCAGCTTCTGTCTGTCATTTTAAACACTGAGCTAGAAAAATGACAGCAGCTGATTGGTTGCTATGCTTATTATATATCTCTCTCAAAGACTTGAATCACCTCCTCCCCAGTCCATTTTTAATGAGCCAGAAATGTATTACCCTTAACTTTGAAGCTTGATTTCACTATTGTGTCTACAGTATATGATTGATTGATTTATTTTTTATTTCCTAAAATATTCTTAATGGTCTTTTCATATCGATTCCTATTTTCCAGCCGCATCATCAGCTGCTGCCTAAACACTGAACATTACATTCTGTAATGCAAATCCCTACGGAGAAAGGGAAGCACCGAGGGCAGTCACAGAGGAAGTGTTTTATTTTTACTCTCTTCTCTTAGCTACTAAACAATTGTGAAAATGAACTAGTTAGTAATTGTACTGACAAAGGCATCTGTTCATTAAGGCATTAATACTGTTGTGGCATGGATCGTTTCCTGTGCGGGAGCGATCCTGAGGATTGGACACACAACCCACAGCCAATAAATATAGTAGTGTGGTGAGATAATAAATTTATGTACCAAGTACAGGAGGACCGATATAATGCAGGGCAAAGAAATAGAACCCTTAGGGAATACATTTAGGTTTGTCACACATTCACCTATCATATAGATATTGATAGAATTACAGTATGTGCATGGGCATATTTAAAGCAAAACGTGCATTTTTATTATTGTATTATGCAAATGCCAAAATCCTATTTTACAAGGAAGCACGTTAAATAGCATTGTTCTTTACGTCATTGCATTGCCCCATTGCCTGTTATACCTAATTGTCTAGCTGAATAAAAGCAGCCATTTGCACAATGTTATAGTAAAGTCCCCACTGAAATATAGTAAGTATTATTAACCCTTGCCTTGCTGAGTACAACTGAATGCTATCTGTTCTGTCCTCACTATATGCTTCTGGATTCATGCGGCCGGCGGTTCAAATCCTGACAGTGGCATCCCGGCACCAGTGAAAGGTAAGTATTGACTAATCTATTCTACCCCCTAACCCTAACCTCCCCCCGGGGGTGCCTAACCATAATCCTCCATTCCCCTAGCCTAAACCTAACCTCCCGGGGGGGTGCCTATCCCTAAGTCCTCCCCGGGAACCCCAAACCCAACTTATGGCTGTCCGCGCCCGGCGCCTGGCTTACCTTTGATTGGTAAGCCGGGTGTCTGGCTCCAGGCATAGGGAAAATGACAGGCGTCGGGATTTTGACGCCTGTCATTTAACCCTTGCCGGGATTATACAGTCGGGAAGCCAACAGTCGGGATTCCGTCCATCGGCTTCCCGACTGCTTCCCATGCTTCCCTTTGGTCTATATTATTACAGAGGGCCTGATTCAGACCTGCTCGCAAGCGCTATGCGCTTGCAAGCGAGTCGATGGTGGGGCACTGTGCACGCATGGCGTGCGCAATGCCTGTGTGCGAGCCCTGGAGTGAGTGAGAAATTCACTCGCTCCGGGGCTCGCTACAAACGGGGCCCAGTTTTGTAGGCGGGGAGGGGAGGTGGCTGGTCAAATGGAGGCGTTCCTGAAGGAACACCTGCCGTTTGAGGGCGGTCCTACTGACATCACTTGTGATGTCAGTAGTGAGCTTCCTGCTCTATTAGAGCAGGAAACTCACTGGAGCTTGTGGAAACGAGACCCTACCACAAGTGTCTTGTCGCAAGCCCAATGGTCGCGACCATCACCTGGCCACTCACAAAAGCTGTGGTCACCCACAGCTTAGCGAGCGGCCAGGAGGCCGGGTAAAAAAAAAAAGCGTCCGCCCTGATTCAGAGCGAGCTCTTGCTTTTTGCGAGCACTTCTGAATCAGGCCCAGACAGCATAACCACTCCTACTTTTCAATAATTCAAACTAGATGGAAAGAGCTGATGAATGGTGTTTATTTATTGTACAGTAGTAATAGGTTGAAATTGCTAAAATTGTAACACAAAGCAATTACAATATGCAACTGATATAATGCAATGCAAACATAAGACATAACATAACTAAACGGTTAGCAGATCTAATGATGGCAGATGTAGGTGTTAATTCTGACCATCGATGCTGTAAAGAGAGGAATATATATGCATCTATTTGTTGGGACCAATGGGGCAGATGTATGAAGCTCTGGGAAGTGATAAAGTGCAGAGTGATAAACGACCAACCAATCAGCTCCCAACTGTCATGTTACAGGCTGTATTTTAAAAAATGACAGTTGGGAGCTGAGTGGTTGGTCGTTTATCACTCTGCACTTTATCACTTCCCAGAGCTTCATACATCTGCCCCTATATGAGAAACTAAGATGAATGCCCCCACAATACTCAGTTCAGAGTGCATTGGGAATTAAAGACCTGATTCAGAGATGGACGTCAATGTAATCGCATCTGCGATTTGGTACAGTATGCAGCTGCGAAAAAATGAATAGTTCCAAAGCTTACCCGAGCATAAGGACACCCAACGCTGCCAACTCATTGCGTATGATGTCACTTATCTGCGTAAGTATCGGTAACATCAACGCACATCGAGCAGCCATCTTGTCCTAGTGGCAGGTCTGACCTGATGTAAACACTGCACCTTTCCTGACATGCAGAGGGCTTTCATTCTGCATATGTAATCGCAATGGCTAATTTATGCATGCCTATGTAATGGCGCTTAAACGGTAAGACACGCCTGCGTTTCTCTGACTACCTGTCACTCACTTTGAGCATGAATTCTCTGTGCATGAGGAACTGCAAGACATTCGCAGAGTGTGAGCAGTGCGACTTATACACATGTGCAATGGCAAACAGTCACTCAATCTGCGTAAAATTCACCATTGTGTATGTCTCTGAATGAGACCCTAACTATGGAGGCCTGAGTGTTCAGTTAAGCTGCTTCAAGGCTAGCAAATAGATGAATCTTATGCTGGGTACACACTGACAGATACAATGGCCGATCAATTGACTGGCCAATGTATCTGCTGCCCGTCGGCCAGTGTGTACCCGTGATATGTCAGTGAATGTCGCCGTTCACCGAAATATCGCATTGGCTGTGCTGCACATATCTGTCCACCGGCAAGTGTGAACGGGAGGTCGGTAGACACATACACACCCCCGACTCGCCCCCCGGCTGCCGGGTCCCGCCCCCCTGGCGGCCAGGACCCGAGGGCACAAGCAGATGATGATTGTTCAGTGTGTATGAACGACCATCATCTGCAGATATATCTGTCAGGTGTGTACCCACCTTGACACAGATATAAATGTGAGATAAAAGGATTGGGACCTGCACTTAGAAAAACAATCTGAGTTGGCCAATCTGAAAAAGTGGTTGGCACTATATACTCAATATGAAAAATATTTCAGTAGGGTATATCATATTATGTGTAAAAGACCAGCTTAATAAGATTTAAAGCAACAGC
Source organism: Taudactylus pleione (assembly GCA_031769625.1). Classification (NCBI taxonomy): domain Eukaryota; kingdom Metazoa; phylum Chordata; class Amphibia; order Anura; family Myobatrachidae; genus Taudactylus; species Taudactylus pleione. Next base: position 1,092,253 of record JAUIMM010000787.1, on the reverse strand, counting down.
AGTGGTTGCTTCCTAATTATTGGTTGGTGGTGCTCCCCTGAGTCAGAACAGTGGGCCTGATTCAGAGCCGCTCGTAAGCGGCCGCTCGTTTGCTCCGAGCGATGTTCGCACATCTGCGCATGCATATGGGTCGTAATGCGCATGCGCCAACCAGTCAGTGCGATCAGAAATCGAGCACTCGCCAAATAGCTAGTGCCTGCTAATTTGAGTGACAGGATGAGGCGTTTGTGGGTGGTAACAGGGGAAGGTGTTTGAAAACGGGGAGTGGAGATCCGAACGCACGCTTGCCAAACGGTCAAAACGGGCGTTTTAAGGGTGTGCATAATTAACAAAGCAGCGTCATCGACCACGTCACTTGGTTGTCTCTTAACCTGAACTGTTCGCATGATTGTGGTAGGAAAATCCTACCACAAGCACTGCGAGCAGTTCAGACGCCTTTCGATGTACTCGATTAATCAAATAAATAGCGGAGATGACGTAGGATGCGAGCAGCCAGGGGGCGTCTTTACAAAATAGCGAGCGCATGTTTTGTTCGCTCGCTCAGACATAGAGGCGTCAACAGACCGCAAAGAGTGAGCGCTCAATTTAAATAGCCGGCCCCTTTTTCTGAACGAGCGAGTGCAAATAGCGTCCGACTCTGAATCAGGCCCAGTATCAATAAGGAGAAGGAAGAGAAAAGTAGACTCTTTGTTGAAAGCACTCTTAAAGTAATATGTATAGATTAAAACTTGACTTTTATTTTTTTAGGTTTTAGAATATAAGGGGGAAGAGGTTATTTTTCAGCCTCCAATAATAATTAAATACAACTTCTAATTACAAACAAACATAGAAATCAACATAGTTCACTTCCAATTTTTGGTTGGTTAGATTCAACACATATATGTGTATATATATATATATATATATATATATATATATATATATATATAAAATCTATTATTGATCATTCAAAAACACCCCTTGTTATTGAAAATAGAAAAACCTTCCTTCTAATTTTGAAAAAAATTCAGATGAACATATCTACATAGATTTTAGTATACTTGAAGCAGTAGTTTTTCAAATGGTTTATCCTGCATATATACTGTTATAGGAGATGTCATTGTATCCATTTAGTATCAATATCTTGCAACATGTTGCAAATGCTAGCTCAAGAGCTAGCAGAGAGACAATTAATACCAATATGTTGCAGCATTTTGCAATGCAGCAGCTCAAGTGCTAGCAGAGACATGTTATTCATGTAGCAAGAAAAAAACAAAAAAGCAGAAAAGCAAATCCCTACAGTTGTTTTCACTCAGTGGATAGAACAGTCCTGCTGAAATAAATATATTACATGAAATTAATCAGCAGTAGAGATATATTTGGGTCTCAAAACTGGCAATGTAGAGTGCATTGTAGTAACCACATTTATACCCCTTTTACACTGGAGCTAAAACCCGGGTTATTGCAGGGTTAACCCGGATAGCTCCTTGGTGTAAAAGGGGCCAGGGTTGGATTCCCGGGTCGAGTGACCCAGCAATCCAACCCAGGTAACTTGCAGGGTTTTACACGGGATCAACCCGTGAAACCCTGCAGTGTAAACGGGTACCCCGAGTCATTTTAGCTGGCTCCCGGTTACAGCATGGGGACTTCCGATCTTCTTGGCGCCCCGAGATGATGTCTTCTTCAAGCACCGGGAGAAGTGTTCCACTGCACCCGTGTGCAGTGTGAATGACGTTGATACGGAAATACTCCGGATCGGTGCCGCAATAGAAAAGGTCTGTCCTGGGTCTGACCCGTTTTGGAACTGAGGCCCTGATTCAGAGCCGGTCGCTATTTGCGGTCGTTCGTTCCAAAAAAAGGGGTGGCTATTCAAATGAACCGTTCGCTCTTTGCGGTCTGTTCACGCCTCTATGTCTGAACGAGCGAACAAAACTTGCAGTCGTTTTTTGGATAACTACGCCCCCTGGCCGCTTGCATCCTACGTCATGTCCGCTATTTATTAGATTAATCGAGTACATCGACCAGCGTATGAACTGCTCGCTATTCTTGTGGTTGGTTTTTCCTACCACAAATTTGCAAGCAGTTCTGACTATAAAATAACCCAGTGACGTGGTCAGTGACGCTGCTGTATTAATTATGCACACCCATAAAACGCCCGTTCTGACCTTTAAGCACGCCTGCGTTCGGATCTCCACTCCCCGTTTTCAAGCACCTTCCCCTGTTACCACCCACATACGCCTCCTCCTGTCACTCATATTAGCAGGCATTCGCTATTTAGCGAACAAACAATTTTCGTCCGCACTGACTGGTTCGCGCATGCGTATTATGATCCGTATGCATGCGCAGTTGGGCAAACATCGCTCGGAACGAACGTGCTGCCGCTTACGAGTGGCTCTGAATCAGGCCCTGAGTTCCAAAACTCGGGTCAGACCCATCATTTAGGTCTAAAAGCAGTATAATTAGGTATATGCTAATTGCTCACAGTGGAGCTTCACCCTGCTTAGTGGGCAGGAGGATCAATATTTTTTACCCTTAATAAATGTGCTATAGAAAATACACATCAAGCATAACTGACACAGATTTGGGTTAATAGAAATTTGACTCACTGCAAGGAACACACCGTTTAAACCTTTAGTAGGTTGACAGAATCCAGGCAGGTGAATCCCCTTTCACTTCTGCTGTCTGATCACAATACATACAGTATAGTAGAGGGCAGGGCTGCCATCAGAAATTGTGGGGCCCGGGACTGACAAAATAGGTAAGGCCCCCCTTTCACGCTCCTACCTTATCCCTACAAGAACAGACCTCCTATTTATCTTTTTAATTGTGATCTACTTAAAAAATTTTGTTACTTACCTTCTTCTTTGGCTGGACTTTCTGTCCTCTCCTCTGCAATGCAATTCTTTGTTCACTTGAAGCTCTAGGGTGCGTTATTCCGCTCCACCGCTCTAACCCCTATGTGACGTCACACGTTGTCGTCACATAAGGATGATAAGAGACACATTAGAGTCTGGACATAGAGAAACACACACTGGGGGGACATGGATACATATATATTGGTAACTGGATGGGACATGGAGACATACACACTGGGGACTGGGGGGGACATGGATACATATACATTGAGACTAGAGGAGATATGGAAACATACACACAGAGGCCTGGGGTGGGACATGGTGACACACATTGGGGCCTGGGGATGTGCCTGGGGGGTCATGGTGACATTCATACTGCAGGCTGGGGCTATAACATGGTGATACACATTGTAGCCTGGGGGCGTGACATGGTTACACATATACTAGGATCTGGGGTGGGGGACATAGTTACACACACACTGGGGCGTGGGGGAGCACAGAGATATTTACAGAGTTTGAGGGAAGATATTCACACATTGAAGGATGCAGGGCAGAGAAGGAGCTCAATACAGGGGGTGCAGCATGTGCATAGGAAGAGTTGTGATAAGACACATTTGTTAGTGGAGACTGTGGATGCCAGTTCTGGGTTCAGCCTATCCCGTCGTCCTGAGTTGGGTAGGAGAGAAGAATGAGTGGCAGGCTGGGATATACAATACTGCGGCGCCTGCCTCCACTCCCAGTCGGCACTCGCGGCTCCCACTCCGCCCATAGCACACCCCCACATGCACAAGCACCAATCACTATGGTTTCAATCGGCACTGCAGCACGTCACATCTCCACTCGCTCTATACAGCCCGCCCACTAGGCTGCCGTGCTGGAGGCCGGCTTCGGGTGCTTAAGGGCCGGGGGCCGAGGGACAATGGAAGCCGGGACAAAGAAGGAGAGGTGCCTCATTCAGGACTGGCACTGGCGTCCCGGCAGCGAGGTCGGGCCCGCCCTCTCAGTCCGGAGCCTGTTAGTGACCGCAAGTTTGGCAGGGAGGGAAGTAGTGGGTGGGGGGTGGGAGGTAGGAGGAGCGGGCGGGCGGGCCCCCCCGAGTGTCAGGGCCCGGGACTCCAGGCCCGGCAGTCCCCCCCTGATGGCGGCCCTGGTAGAGGGTGATAGATGAGAGAGTGGAGAGCCCCTGCCTGGGGTGAAAGATAGTTGGAAATGCACTTCTGCTGTCGTGACAGTAACCACCAATCTGTGCTGGTGTCAGACGACAGTGCAGCACTAGACGGGTGAGGTCCCGATGAGAGAGTGTGAACCACGGGGTCTCCAGAAGCATGTGAAGGTATTGCAGTACTATTTCAATACAAAGTATAGGGCAAAAGACGCTGGTAGATTACATCGCCATCTCCCTGCATGGGTATTTGCTTCAGCGATCATATTCTAATGGAGACGGCTGCGTCTTTGATTGCTGGAGATGATGATCTCGTATATTGTATATATGTGAGACTAATTTTTGAATTGGTAGTATGTCAATACCGATATAATCAGACACATGCTGACCTATACTTAACATCATTAATAGGATATTGAGTGGTTTAGGAGCGTACGCCACTTTTTAATTAAGTCACTTACACTACACACACTATAATCTTTTTAATAATTTCGCTTTTTAGTCTTTGATATTATATGTATATATTATTAAAAGTTATGTTTTATGTGTATTTATTTAGTGCACCACTATGGACACCTTCTTTCTTTCTTCGTATTAGTATGTGATCTAGTAATGTGTCTGTGGTAGTACCCCCACTCTTCCAAATTGAGAGATAACGATAATTGTGGGGTTTACCTCAATACAATAAAAATATATTAGGGCATATATGGTGTCTGGTGCAACCGGAAAAATTTGTTCTATGGAGATGATGATCGTTTCACCTAGAGGGCTTGCTCACATCATGACCTATTAACAGAGAGTCTTCTTTTCTCTTCCTTCTCTTTACAGATATAAATGCATAGCACAGCAAAAATTCCTGAAGGCATGACACCAGAGGCATAGACTGGAGCCATTATACCTGGAGCAGGCAAATATCATGTTGACCCCATACACACACACCATATTATTGCACATTGAAGTGAAGTGTCACACTATGGGAAACACTCCACTGGGATCGGGACTGCGACTGTGACTACGCACACCCATTGCAGAGTGATTGACAGGAAGTACCGTTTGGGGGTGGTGACGGGGGGGTGGTTGCCGAAACGCAGGCATGTCAGTGCGTTAGAACGCTGTTTCAGGGGCGTACATAAATTAGCCACTTCAATTCCATACGCAGCTTGTGTACTCACTGCGTGCGATGAACTTAGCAATTCTCGATTAAGGTCAGACCTTGTGCAAGTGTGCGTGGTGCTGCGATTGTACTCAATGTTACCGATGGTTTCGCAGTCTTGCTATTACAGATGTTTGTAAGGCAAGGTGGGTTTCCTTATGTTAGGCTGCGTATGGCATAGCGATCGCAGACATTAGCATATCTTCACAGTGAGACTGCGTGAGTAATCGCTATAGCGATCACAGTGGCGATCCCTACTGATTTAGGCCCCATATATGGAAAGCATCGCACACAGGGCCTGATCCATTACCAATTGCAACTGCGATTACGCACGCAATTGGCTGATTGTTGTGCTCTGCGCTGGCATCGCAGTGTGTGTGCGCGAATCGGCCACTGTGATCAGGATTGCGATCACAGTGACTATGCAGACCCATCACAGAGTGCCGCTTGTGGGTGGTTACGGGGGTTCGGAGAAATGCAGGGGTGACAGTGCGCTTGAACGCCATTGCATGGGTGTGCATAAATTATCCACTGTGATGACTTACTAGTACTCATAACGTGCGATGAAGTTAGCAATTCCTGAGTAAGGTCAGAGCTTGTGAAAGTGTGTGTGAGGCTGCGATGGTACCTATGGTTTTGCAGTCTTGCTAAACATTACGGATGTGTGTAAGTAAAGTGGGCGTCCTTATGTTGTGCTGTGACGGCATAGTGATCGTAATGGATTAGCATACTATCGCAGTGAGACTGCGTGCATAATCGCTATTGTAATCACAGTTACGATCGGTAGTGAATCAGGCCCACAGGTAGAGCAGCATTTAGGCAACAGTGAATGGCTATTAAATTCTACACTAGGGGTAAGCACACAGCAATGAACCATAGTGCATGAGTAGAGACCCATCTCTTAAGGCAGGGGTGGGGAACCTTTTTTGTGCCGAGGGCCATTTTGATATACATAACATTATTCACGGGCAATGGTGCAGGCCATGCCCCTGCTGTGTGATGTCACACAGGGGTGGGGACACAATCGCCGGTGATTGCAGCAATGCCCAGAACATCCTGAGGATGCTCCGGGGAGCTGTAAGGGCAGCGGTGTGACTGTCTGAAGCTGTCACGGCCAGGGTATTTCAGCATGGCGCTAGGCGGGTGTTACCTGTGAGGTCGTTGTGGCGCGGGCTGTCTGGTGGCGGAGCTGGTGTCTGGCGGGGGGCTTTGGCTGCGCGCGTTGTTGTACGGCCCTGTTGTCACTCTGCGCTGGTGAGGCCTGGCGGCGTCTCCGTTCCGTTTGGCATGGGCGCCGCCATCTTGCCTTCTGGCCATGAGATGCGGCTGGCCAATCCTGGTGAGTCACATGTTCCCTCCGGCCAGTAACAGCACGGCATGGGGTATTTAGGAAGGGTCAGTGCCTTCCTTCTTTGCCAGTGCAACGTGTATCTCAGCCTAGCTGAGAGGGAGTTCTCTGTGCTTTCCTGTTCCTGTGAATTCGCTGTCTGCCAGTCTGCCTGTCAGCTCCTAGTTCCCACTGGACTACCCCGCTTCCTCCATCACCCTTGCCCATACCTGAGTGCCTGAGCCTGCTGACATCCTGCGCTTCAGTTCACTACCTGCAAACCTGGTTTGATTATTTTCAGTTCACTACCTGCAAACCTGGCTTGATTATTTTTCAGTTTCACTACCTGCACACCTGGACAGCTCTAATTGTTTCTACCTGGACATTAACCCTTTTGCTCCCACCACAGAACTCTTGTGCACATTTATATTTTCCTGGACTTTTATTTGCTACCACATTATATGTCTACTCAAGCACTTATTAAAAATCCTAGTTTTATTTTCAAATCTGCTTCTGTGATCGCTCCTGCTACCACCCCGGATCCACAAGCAACCCAGAACATAACAGTTTGCACTGGCCCCATGGAGCCGGCCACGGATCAGGAGTCAGGAGTGGATTTGTTCAGATGCATTTCTGGTCGTTTAGAAAATCTGGAAAACATGCAGCATCAGATGGCTGAATTTCTGCAAGAGATGTCCAAGCGACAGGATAGTTTGCAAACTTCCTTTTCTACCCCTGAAGTACCAGCATCTACATCCGCATCAGCGTCTGGGAATACAGGAGGCAGATCATCTCCCCGCTTACGTCTTCCTTTACCAAATAAATTTGACGCCAATCCTAAACTCTGCCGAGGATTCCTAAATCAGTGTGACATACATTTTACCCTGCAGCCTGACAACTTTCTAAGTGCAAGAACTAAAGTGGCTTATATAGTCTCTCTGTTATCCGGCCAGGCCTTGGAATGGGCTTCCCCACTCTGGGAGCGCTCAGATCCGCTGCTGGATAATTACGCAGGCTTTGTGTCATCCTTCAGGAGGATTTTCGATGAACCCGGGCGTACTGTATCAGCATCGTCAAACATCATGACACTGAGACAAGGGGTCTGTCCTGTCAGTCAATATGCTGTGCAATTTCAAATTTTAGCATCAGAGCTCAAATGGAATGAGGAAGCCCTCACCTCGACCTTCTGGCATGGGTTGTCAGACCGACTAAAGGATGATCTAGTCACTCGAGAGCTTCCTACTAATCTGAACGACATGATTTCATTGTGTATCAAAGTTGACCTACGCTTCAGGGAACGTCAGGCTGAAAAAAACAGAACTGACCGGCAAAGGTCATTTACCCCCTCCATTTCTACCCGTCCCATTCCTTCCCCTACTGAAGAGGAGCCTATGCAGGTGAATCATACACACCTCTCTAAAGAAGAACGTCAGAGAAGAATGCAAAAGAACCTCTGTCTGTACTGTGGAGAGTCCGGTCACCTGCTGATCTCCTGCCCCCGTAAACCGGGAAATGCCAAATCCTAACTGACCCTGGAGACATCAAGTTAGGAGTTATGAACCCGTCTCCAAAAATTAAAGATTTCACGATTACCCTAGCCTTGGATCTTAAACCCAAACCTGTCTTTGCTACTGCTCTACTCGACTCGGGAGCAGCCAGAAATTTCATAACGTCTAGTTTCATAGATAAATTTCAGATTCCTTGTTTGTCTCTCAACCATGCCATCTCTCTGACCTCTATAGACGGACGCCCTCTAACTAATGGGATAGTCACCAAAGAGACTTTGGGGCACTTCATTCTGAGTCCTTAAAATTCCTGGTGATATCAGAGGCCTCTCAAGAAATTGTTCTTGGTCTACCCTGGTTACGTCAACATAATCCCAGGATTGATTGGAGTTCTATGCAGATTCTGTCATGGGGTATGGACTGTCAGAAATCCTGCTTTCCAAAAATTCGACCTGTGAGGAAGACAGTTCCGTTAGTTTCTTCTGCCATTCCCAGGAATATCAGATGTTCGCCGATGTTTTCTCTGAACAACAAGCAAATATCTTACCCCCTCATAGGGAATGGGACTGTCCAATTGAATTGATACCTGATAAGATACCACCTCGTGGTCATACCTATCCGCTGTCCTTGCCTGAGACTCAAGCCATGACCGAATACATCCGGGACAACCTGGCAAAGGGGTTCATTCACCCCTCTACTTCACCTGCCGGAGCTGGGTTTTTCTTCGTTGGCAAGAAGGATGGTGGTCTAAGACCATGTATCGATTATCGAGGCCTTAATGACATTACTGTAAAGAATCGATACCCTCTTCCCCTGATTACTGAGTTGTTTGATAGGGTCAAGGGCTCTGTCATTTTTTCGAAATTAGATCTAAGAGGGGCTTACAACCTCATTCGTATACGAGCTGGCGATGAATGGAAGACCGCTTTTAATACCAGAGATGGACATTTCGAGTATTTAGTAATGCCTTTTGGATTGTGTAACGCCCCTGCTGTCTTTCAAAGTTTCGTTAATGAGATTTTCCGGGATCTGTTATATGTTTCGGTTGTTGTCTATCTGGATGACATACTGATTTTTTCACCCTCTGTGGCTAAACATCAAGAACATGTTAAAGAAGTTTTGACCCGTTTGAAAGAAAACCACCTTTACTGCAAACTGGAGAAGTGCGTCTTTGGAGTGCCCAGTGTACCTTTTCTCGGCTATGTAATATCTGGCTCCAGTTTAGAAATGGACCCCAAGAAGGTACAGGCAATTCTGGATTGGACCCACCTCAGACACTGAAGGCCATCCAGAGATTATTGGGCTTCACAAATTATTATAGACGCTTCATTAAGGGATTTTCTACACTGCTGGCTCCCATTACAGCCTTGACCCGCAAAGGTGCTAATCCTGCCCAATGGTCACCTGAGGCAGAGTCTGCCTTTCATCTTCTAAAACAGGCCTTTATCTCAGCACCAGTTCTTCGACAACCCGATCTGGACAGGCCTTTTTTGTTGGAAGTAGACGCATCATCTGAAGCTGTGGGAGCAGTCTTGTCTCAACGTTATGAGGACAACCGAGTCCATCCGTGTGGGTTCTTTTCTAAAAAATTCTCTCCTGCCGAAAGGAACTACGCCATAGGTGAGCAAGAACTACTAGCTGTAAAGTTGGCGTTGAAGGAATGGAGATATTTGCTAGAAGGCGCCAAGTTTCCATTTACTGTATTTACGGACCATAGAAATCTCCTATTTCTCAAAAAGCTCCAATGTGTGAGTCCTCGTTTGGCCCGCTGGGCAATATTCTTTGCCAGGTATCAGTTCACCCTGACCTTCCGGTCTGGAGCACTTAATCAGAAGGATGATGCCCTATCGAGATCTCTCCTCTGTGACGATCAATCTGAAAATCAAAGTAATACCCCTGTCTTGGAATCAAGAGTTTTCGCCGCATTACAACTTCAGCCTCCTACGGGAAAATCATTTGTGGCCCCGGAATTAAGGAAGCAGCTTCTCACTTGGGCACATTCCTCTCTCTTCGCAGGGCACTCAGGCACTCGGAAGACCTTGGAGTTCCTGAAAAGACACTATTGGTGGCCTTCTATGAAGGCAGATATAATGGAGTTTATCTCTTCCTGCTCCTCCTGTGCCCAGCATAAATCATCACGACAAGCTCCAGCTGGAGAATTGCTTCCATTACCTACTCCATCACGTCCATGGACGCATCTCTCCATGGATTTCGTCACAGACCTGCCAGTCTCTCAAGGTTTCAACACTATCTGAGTTGTAATAGACCGATTTTCTAAGATGGTCCACTATATACCGTTGAAGAAGTTACCTTCTGCCCCTGACCTGGCACAGTTGTTTGTCCAACACATATTTCGTCTACATGGCCTTCCTGCTGAAATTGTCTCTGACCGTGGTGTGCAGTTTACTGCAAAATTCTGGAGGGCTTTGTGTTCTGTTCTTCAAGTGAAGTTAATTTTTCCACGGCCTACCATCCGCAAAGCAACGGCTCCACCGAGAGAGTTAATCAAGATCTAGAGACTTTCTTAAGAATTTTTATGTCATCTTCCCAGGACAATTGGGCTGCCTTGCTGCCTTGGGCTGAGTTTGCACATAATGCTTCCTACCACTCGTCAACTAACCAAACGCCATTTCAGGTTGTATATGGCCTTCATCCTCGTGTTCCCGAATTCCGAAGCCTGCCTGTTTTCGATGTTCTGGCCGTGGAGGACACGGTGCGGAATTTTGCTGCCATCTGGACTCAAGTACGGTCTGATTTGTTGAAGGCATCCTCTCGCTATAAGACCCAGGCCAATAAGAAGCGTAGAATAGTTCCACGCATGCAAGTAGGAAACCAGGTCTGGTTGTCTACTCGGAACCTTCGTCTAAGAGTTCCGTCTATGAAATTCGCACCCCGCTTCATCGGTCCCTTCACCATAACAGAAGTCATTAATCCAGTGGCCTACCATTTCCAGTTACCCCCATACCTAAAAATTCCCAATTCCTTCCATGTTTCCTTATTAAAGCCCCTAGTCCTGAATAAGTTCCATAATGCTCTACCTGCTTCTCCTCGAGTCCAGACGGAGAGAGGAGTTGAGTTTGAAGTTGCCCAGATCTTGGACTCTCGTCTGCGCAGAGGTCATCTTCAGTATTTATTGGACTGGAAAGGTTACGGTCCAGAGGATCGTTGCTGGACCAATGCTCGTGATGTCCACACTCCCACGCTCATCAGAAGATTCTATGCTGCCCATCCGGAGAAGCCTGGTGAGTGTCCTGAGGCCACCCCAAAAGGGGGGGTACTGTCACGGCCAGGGTATTTCAGCATGGCACTAGGCGGGTGTTACCTGTGAGGTCATTGTGGCGCGGGCTGTCTGGTGGCGGAGCTGGTGTCTGGTGGGGGGCTTTGGCTGCGCGCGTTGTTGTGCGACTCTGTTGTCACTCTGCGCTGGTGAGGCCTGGCGGCATCTCCGTTCCGTTTGGCATGGGCGCTGCCATCTTGCCTTCTGGCCATGTGATGCGGCTGGCCAATCCTGGTGAGTCACATGTTCCCTCCGGCCAGTAACAGCACGGCATGGGGTATTTAGGAAGGGTCAGTGCCTTCCTTCTTTGCCAGTGCAACGTGTATCTCAGCCTAGCTTAGAGGGAGTTCTCTGTGCTTTCCTGTTCCTGTGAATTCGCTGTCTGCCAGTCTGCCTGTCAGCTCCTAGTTCCAACTGGACTACCCCGCTTCCTCCATCACCCTTGCCCATACCTGAGTGCCTGAGCCTGCTGACATCCTGCGCTTCAGTTCACTACCTGCAAACCTGGCTTGATTATTTTTCAGTTTCACTACCTGCACACCTGGACAGCTCTAATTGTTTCTACCTGGACATTAACCCTTTTGCTCCCACCACAGAACTCTTGTGCACATTTATATTTTCCTGGACTTTTATTTGCTGGCACATTATATGTCTACTCAAGCACTTATTAAAAATCCCAGTTTTATTTTCAAATCTGCTTCTGTGATCGCTCCTGCTACCACCCCGGGTCCACAAGCAACCCAGAACATAACAGAAGCATCCTAAGACACTCCAGGCGGCACTGTTGCATAGATTCTGGCTGTAGAGTGCCATTCTAGGCACCCTTCAAGCCAGATGAGGCTAACAGAAAAAAGCTCAGAGGACCAGACCAAATAGTTCCGTGGGCCTTATACGGCCCCCGGGCCTGAGATTCCCCATCCCTGTCTTAAGGTGACTTTAAATCTTAAGACAGTTCTCTACTGCTGATTAAATCTGGCTGTACACCAATGCAACATATGACTTTACAGCTATTGGGGAGCTATAAATTCCAGCATGCCCTCTAGCAGGACATGCTGTGCTTGGTAGTTCCAAGACACTGAAAAATCACAGGCACCCATATATGTAAAGTTTCAACTACCTTGCAGTTTGTATTCGATCCTCTCCTCTTCATCTCTGAAGCTTCTCCAGCGGAGCACAGGGGAGCGGTATCCGGGCCTGATTCAGCATGGATCGCTATTGCAATCACAGCAGTGATTACGCACGGGGCCTGCTGCAAAAATACGCTAATGAATACAATCGCAATGCTGTCGCACAGCCAGCATCGAGACGCCCACTACCACTATCTCACATCCATAATACCTTGCAGTCCTGCGTATACATCAGTAAAATAGAGTAACATCGGCCTCTCATTCACGAATATTGCCGCAGAAATAGCAAGTCTTGTTGAACGCAGTGAGTACTCAAGTTGCGTATGCCGTATCACTGGCTAATTTATGCATGCCTAGGACACGGCTTTCAAATGGACAGACACGCCTGCGTTTCCCTCACCACTCCCCCGTAACCACCTCCAAACGCTCACAGCCTGTCACTCACTCTGCAATGGCTTTCATTCTGCTTGAGTGATTGCGAAGCATCCGCAATGCTAACTCAAGCATGCACACTGCGCTGCATACGGATGCGCAGTACGCACCATCGACCGGTCTGCGTACGCTGTTGCATTAGCGATCCATGCTGAATCAGGCCCCTCCATCCATGTGAGAAGCTTGCACAGCTGTACAAAGTAAAAAAGTATGATACTAAAAAAACACATCACAAGAACTAAATTTTTTTTTTTAAATGAATTATTTGTTGTTTTTAAAGCAACGTCATTTTGATAGCTCATGTCTAAACTAGCGTTATCAAAGTGGCCAGGGAGCCGAATGAATCTTCTTTCCATTAAAAACACAAGATCCAATTTCAGAGATATGGGGACTCATTTATCATAAACAGTCCCTATTAGAAATGTAAAAAGTAATGTACAGCAATTTATTACAGTCGGAAGCGTCACCGGGTGTGTTGATACCCCGTACGGCACCACCAGACCTGTGTGTCCATTTGTCCATCATGCAGGTGACTTGCTCAGCACTACTAGAGCTCTGGGAGCTGCTAGAAAGCCCCCACAGTGAAACCTTCTCCAGAAACAGGGGTGTGTGGAATGGATGACGCATCATCCATTAACACTGCTCTCCACTTGGCGACTCAATTCGAGGGGGTGACACCAATATAGCAGAGCAGCTCACACCCCCTCTCCCCCCATACCCTTGGTGATGCCATTAATAACAGTAATAAGAACAAGAAACCTAAAAATTATTGGCACAATTCATCAAGAAACTATTGCTGGGGCAGCTCTGTAATGCTGAGATGCCCCAGTAATAATGGTCAGAAGTGGTGTAGGTTAATTTGCCATTTACTTTTGCACATCAAAAAAATTATTTATTCCAGGAATAAAGCATTTTTAAGTGAGCAAATGCTTTTAAACAGAATAGGTATTATGGCGGTACTTGTATCGCCATAATACTTGAGCAATTCACATAGGCATGGGCGTAACTACCATAGGTGCAAGGGGTGTAGTTGCTATAGGACCCAGAACTGAGTGGGAGGAGGGGGGGCATCTTCCTTATCAAAGTTATATGTTTTTCACCATTGGGTGGTACATAAGGGCCCTTACAAACATTTGCCAAATTACGCCCCTGCACATAGGCAAGCCTACACTGATGAAAGCCAGTGAAGTTTACTGCCATTAGGAGTTTGCCAGAACAATAGGGCAACAATAATAATAAAAGCAAATTGTGCTTACCTGTCTGACGTTCCTCCATGTCGCTTCTGATCAGCTGCCACAGGACTCCAGCAGAAGAGAAGGAAGAAGGTAAGATGTATAAAGGAAAGAAGTGGTGACTGGATGTCAGGAACAGAGGAAGAGTGGGTGGTGAGAGGCACAGAGTAATGGTGGGTGGTGAGAGGCACAGAGGAAGAGTGGGGGGTGAGAGGCACAGAGTAATAGTGGGTGGTGAGAGGCACAGAGGAAGAGTGGGTGGTGAGAGGCACAGAGTAATGGTGGGTGGTGAGAGGCACAGGGGAAGAGTGGGGGGTGATGGGGCACAGAGGAAGAGTGGGTGGTGAGAGGCACAGAGGAAGAGTGGGTGGTGAGAGGCACAGAGTAATAGTGGGTGGTGAGAGGCACAGAGGAAGAGTGGGTGGTGATGGGGCACAGAGGAAGAGTTGGTGGTGAGAGGCACAGAGGAAGAGTGGGTGGTGAGAGGCACAGAGGAAGAGTGGGTGGTGATGGGGCACAGAGGAAGAGTTGGTGGTGAGAGGAACAGAGGAAGAGTGGGTGGAAGAGTTGGTGGTGAGTGGCACAGAGGAAGAGTGGGTGGTGAGAGGCACAGAGGAAGAGTGGGTGGTGATGGGTACAGAGGAAGAGTGGGTGGTGAGAGGCACAGAGGAAGAGTTGGTGGTGAGAAGCACAGACGAAGAGTGGGTGGTGAGAGGCACAGAGGAAGTGTGGGCGGTGAGAGGCACAGAGGAAGAGTGGGTGGTGAGAGGCACAGAGGAAGAGTGGGTGGTGAGAGGCACAGAGGAAGTGTGGGTGGTGAGAGGCACAGAGGAAGAGTGGGTGGTGAGAGGCACAGAGGAAGAGTGGGCAGTGAGAGGCACAGAGGAAGAGTGGTCAGTGAGGGGCACAGAGGAAGAGTAGGTTGTGAGAAGCACTGAGGAAGAGTGGATGGTTAGGGTTGCAGAGGAACAGTGAGTGGTTGGGGACACAGTGGAACAGTGAGTGGGCAGGGCCAAATGAAAGCTTGTGGGGGCCCCATGGCAAATAAGTCATGGAGGCCCCTTCAAGCCACACTGAGTTTCCCCCCCCCCAGCCACACGAAGCCCACCAACCCCCCATCCCCCACTCCACCCCTCAAGCCACATGGAGCCCTACTGCCTCCATCCCCGCCCCTGATTACTCACCTGTCATCCTCCAGATTTCGGCAGAGCTACTCCGGTGCTCCCTAGACCCTCATCAGCATCAATATCGTGATGTGTCACGTGACGTGATGTGTCACATGACGCCAATGAGGGGACTCACTCAGGAGCCGGTCTGCGCTGTATGCAGCAGCATTGACTGTGCTGCTGCATGCAGTAGAAAACATCCGCAGTAGCCAGGAACAGGTGCCATTGGGTACCTATTTTCAGCAGGGTCACACCAACCCTGCGTGGGGGCCCCTCTGTGTGTCTCTGCCACCCCCCCTGTTGCCCCCCCACACCCATCTTAATCCAGCCCTGGGAGTGGGCAAACAGGAACAGCAGGTGGTGAGGGGCATAGAGGAACAGTGGTGATGAGGGGCACAGAGTATCAGTGGGTGGTGAGAGGCAAAGAGGAACAGTGGGTGGTTAGGGTCACAGAGGAACAGTGGTTAGTTGGGGACACAGAGGAACAGAGAGTGGAGTGAGCAAAGAGGAACACTGGGTGGTGAGGGGCAAAGAGGGGGAGGAGCAGAGTCAGGATGTGAGGAATGGATATGCAGTGGAGGAGCAGAGTCAGGATGTGAGGAATGGATATGCAGTGGAGGAGCAGAGTCAGGATGTGAGGAATGGATATGCAGTGGAGGGGAGAGTAGCTACAGAGGTTAGGGGATGCAGCAGCATGTGAACAGGAAGAAACTAATGTTGGATACACACTTAGCAATGTGTAACCAGAACTACATCGCTGGCACACTTGCTGATGCCTGGTCTGACGGGGGGAGGGACGTGTCATGCTGCATTCTGCAGTAGGGCCGATGGACAATGTTGGGAGTGCGCATATCATGGGTACACACTAGACAATGTATCTGATATGTCGCTCTGATCGCGGGATTGGACAACATATCATCTAGTGTGTACCCAGCATAAGCTGCATCACTTGTGCAGCAGTGGCCTCATGCTGCCAATGGCAATAGACAGCATGCGGATGTGCACAGGAGTGGGGGCATTTCCATCGGCACCCCAGTCATCTCAGTGCTGTTCAGCCATCACAACAATAAAGTGATAACAATGAAATAATGAGCTGCTAACCCTTTGCAGCGCCCTCTGTCCCCGCCGATGCCCGGAACTCATACTCCACTTGCCCGGCCCACACTACTCCCCTGGATAACACTATCACTTTATGGTCATTACTGCTATGGGATATGTATGTTCATGTCAGTGTTTTTCATGTACATTTTAGTAAAAATGTATGTTTGTCCAAAAGGCATAGTACTGATCACAGAATCATACAGTAGATACAATGTTTAAATTATGTTGGAAGTCTACTTTTATGAAATGTGTAGGTCAGATAGAATAAAACCTAAGCCCTCCTTCTGATTGTCATATATGATATGTGACAATGAAAGGAGGAGTGGGGGTCATTAGAGATAGGTCTTTAATTTATATGGCACCACCAGGAGTCTATAGCACCGTTATAAGGAAAATTACAATGATACACACAAACAATGCAATAGTACAAACAGACAGTACAAGGGGAAAATCAAACAGAGATATTTAGACAACTAATGAGTGACAGTTATATCAATGACCCCGTACCCTGGGAATGGCAAATAGCAGGTATCAGAGTAATTGACTGTGAGTGGGAGCTCAATGGAGACAAGACTAGAGCAGTGTGAGAACTAAGAGGGGTGAGGGCCCTGCTCATGAGAGCTTACAAGCTAGACAGGAGAGAAGGGGGGATGTTATGTGAACAAGGCACAGGAGAGAGGTGCATGTGTCAGGCCATGCAAATCTACAATGCATGTTTCACATGTAGTTGAGACTGGTGTGTTGGTTGGGGACCCATGGTTTTTATACAATACAGGCAGTGGCGTCCCTCCACTGGGTGACACCCAGTGTGGTCAGTATAGCAATGTGCGCAGCTAAGCTGTGCACCAGTAAAAAGGGGTGTGGGCACGTGAGAAGGAGGCATGGCCTCACAATAAAGGAAGCAAACCGAACCCCTGTTTTAGTCTCGGTGGGGGGGCCCGGAGGTACGGTATGTCCCCAGGGACCAGTCTATTTGCAGTGCCGGCTCCCTCACTGTGTCAGGAACCGAGTGCTGCATGTAATATTACAGTGCAGCACCCGGATGCTGTCACTGAGGGGGAGTTGGCACTTTGGTGGTGTCACCCCTCGGCAGGTGACACCCGGGTGCGGCCTGCACCCCCCTTGTGATGCCACTGAATCCAAGGTCTCGCATCATCTTAATCCATCACTGGTGACTTTGCCAGTTAGTCTTTTGCTTAGAATCCATCTTGATTTTAATTATAACTAGTAATATATGTTCTGTGCTGTGTGGTTGCTCAGTATCCTCCAGGCCACGGCCTTAGCCTTTGCTTTTAGTTTAATATTTGTGTTCCTAGCCTGGGAAACAATGGCTGTGATATTTGGAAAGATAGCCATTAACTGTAGCTTTTTAAGTTCATGTATGCCTTGGAGCCAAAATCCTCTTTAATAGAGTCTGTGCTATTTTATTTTAAACTATAGATAAAGAGTCTCTATATTAATTGCAATTAAAATATGGATAGATTTGCTTTGGGCATATTTGCAAACAAATGGCATCTTATCTGTCAGTCCATTATCTGGACAAATAGTACTCTCAGCATTTCAGTTTTACAATCCGAGATGCATTGCCTCCGGCTGTAGAGAGGGGCATTATTATATCAACAGAAAGGAAAAGAACAAACAATTACAACAAAAGTTTGATCAGAAATACGTAGACATGTTTTTCTCAAAAGTAGAATTGATAAAAGATGGAGAAGCCAAAGCCATAAATCAGATCTGTAAATGATGTTCCATACAGCGCTGCCTTGTTTAATTCATCATAACAAAATGGTTTCATAAACTTGTTTTTGATATCCGCAGAGATTTGTTAGTCTTAAAGTATTATGGAGACGCAGAACTAACAGGAACAAATAGGAGGAATACAGAGAATGATAAATTCCATACGAGAAATCCTGTTAAAAACTAATATTCAGTTTGGATGCGAGAAAATCAAAGAGAAAATATTTATTTTCTCGACTCATTCGCATACATTTAAGAAGATTGACCGTAGACTTTGCGGTCTATGTACTAAACCTTGGAGAGAGACAAAGTGGATGGAGATACAGTACCAACCATTCAGTTCCTACCTGTTATTTTTCAAACGCAGCCTGTAAAGTGACAGGAGCTGATTGGTGGGTACTTTGGACCTCATTCAGAGTCGGTCGTAGCGGCCGCACGGTCGTACGGGCTACGGCCGCAAAATCCGATCGTACGGCTGGTCGATCGTAAACAAAGTGATGCCCATTCATTAGCACTTCACCTCCTCTAGCTACCGAGTGATCTGATCGAATGAACGAGACAGTCGTAGTCAGGCGCTGTCCTTCGCTGTATGCTAATTATGTTGTGATGGTTGCGGCCGTATGTGTTGTATTGATGGTCACATGTCATGTTTACATGTACTATCGAACAGCTTGTTATTAGCTTGTTTTCAATTATCTAATTAAGAGTGTTTAACTCTTGCTGTTCTTTTTATTCAGTTTTTTTAATGTGTCAATAAACTTTATTGTTTTTTTTTGTGGTGGTTTTCCCCGTTCTCGTTTTTTTTAAATTCCAAAACAAAGTAATGTTTATTATCTGTGAATGTACTGTTGCTAATTGTGTTAACTTTAAAAATGCATGTGCATTTTGCGTTAGGATCATTTGCACTCTTATGTTTGCAATTGCACACTGCGTGTTTTAACCAATCAAATCTGATCTTATTTTTAGGGTCACATGATTAAAGGATTGTCCAATAGTGGGTTTTTTTAGGAAACTGAGTAAATATTTTAGCCAATCATCTTTATTTTACCCCATGTATATTTCATGTTTTCTGTAAAATCGGCCATTGCCATCATGAGAGCCGCGTCCTTTACCCGTCGGGAATTTAGCATCCTGGTAAACATTTTGGACAGGCGGCTTACAAACGCCCAGCCTCCCATTTCCAGCTGCTTAAAGCGTGCGGCCTATGCGGAGGTGAGGAGAGCCCTTCGCCGTGCTGGATTTCGGGGCAATATAGCGCAACTAGAGAGGCGCTGGTCCGATTTGCGCCGCCGGTCGCCAGTCCTTTTGGCTAATTTGCGGCCGCGATTACGCAGACGTAAGTATGCATTTGTATAAATGTTAAAATTAGTGGACTGTTAAAAATGTCTGTTCCTTTTCCAATTCTTTTCTTAAATGTAAACAAACCCTCCTGTATGTTGTCCCTATTGTCCTGAATGTGTAAAGTGTACTTGTATTGTGTAGCCGAAAGTGAAAACTAAACTTAGATTTTTTTAATATAGAAACATAGCGGAGACAGAGAAGGGCCCGCAGATTTGGCCGCAATGCAGGTCCCAACCTGCAGCCCTCCCCCTCCCCCATCCGCTCAACCCAGCCCTCCCTCCCCACCACCATACTCCCCCAGTAACCCTCCCTCCCTCTTCCAAAACTCCCCTAGTATTCCTCCCTCCCCTGCCCACTCATCCCAAATCACCACTCCCGTGCCCGAGTCCTCAACCCAAATATCCCCTCCCTTGGATTTTTTCCAGTCCATTTCCCCTCCCACCATTCCACCAACTCCAACTTTCTCCGCATCTCCATCTCCAGCATCATCTCCATCGGGTGCTTCCTTGCCATGCTCTGATGGTATGTGTTTTTTAATATTATGTTTTTGTTTTGTTTTTTTGGAGTGTTGTTATCCATGTTTTTTTAAAAATATTTTGGCTGTGTGTTTGTTTTCATTATCACAGTATGGGTGTCATAATCATTGCCCAGTAATCCTGTTACTCAATATTTTGTGGTTATGTTTTGTGCCTGGGCCCTTTTTTTGGGGGGTGGCCAAAAATGTATGCCTTTTGGGGTTTACAAAATACTTTTTTTTGGTGTAAAAATTGATTACATTTGGATTTGTATTTTAGATTTAAATAAAACATGTCACAGAACTTGGGAAGGTGATAGGAACCAGACTAACCTTGTTAGTGTTGTGTAAACTGTGTTTAAAATGTACTAAGATGTAACTTCATTAGGAAAAGTGATGTTAGCCATAGTAAAAAAACACATTGTAGTTTTGGATTATCAAGAACATTCTAGAAGTGAATACGTGCAGTGTGTTTTAAGGATATGGCCATCATGACTTAAGAATACACCTCCCAGTTGTTTATAAATCATACTAGGGTATTTTTGATTATGCCACATAGTTAGGGTTTCAAAGTGTTTTTACACCATAAAAGTTTAGACATAATAATAATGTTGTGTGGAGTAAACTTTAGAACACACCCTAACATCATTGCGTCTACCCACTATTTGGGACATTGAATAATGTTTAATGTTAAAATGTGGGCCATTTTTTAGATGTTTTTAACCTACAAATACATTTTTATGTCCACAGATCTATCCAACATACTTGTGGGAATACGTGAGGAACTCACTAGAACAAGTGGCCATCTTTTGGAGGCCTACTGCTGCCTACAGCGGATTGTGGGGAGTCAGGAGCGTTTTTAGTTTTTTTTGCCCTTTGTACATTTAAAAATGTTGATATTTCCAGTAAAGTTTTTGTTCTAAAAACATTTGTCCTCTTTTTTCATAAAAATTAAATGGTGTAATTGTGCATTTCAAATACTTTGTGAACAAAGCTGGGTGCCTTTCCATAGTGTAACTAATACAAAAATGTTTATGTAAACCTTAAGAACATTTGCAGTAATGTTTATTTTGTTTTTTGTTTGGGGCTGCCCTACATTATCCACCTCAAAATGGGTTTCAAAATACATTTACACCAAACCTTTTTTTTTTTGGTAAAACATTTATTAAATAACAAACATGTTGCCAACATGCTTTTAATTGTAAAAAGCATTTCATCACAGAATCACACCAAAAAATGGCCTCAGGTTTTTCTAAAATAAAATATCTTGCATAGTCAGACATAAGCAACAAAAGCAAAACTCAAACATAATATTTCTTTTTTAACAGACAAAATAAAAAAAAATAATCAAAATTAACTAAACATGTGGTGGTATATCCAGAAAAATTATGTTAGTTGTCCAAAAACAGTACAGGGTATTGCCAATGGGTTCCATTAGTTTTTCAGTTTCAGAAAGTGTTGTGATTTCTGAGAAAAAAAAATTAGGTTCACCTTAAAATACATTTGCTCTAACTGTAAAATTAAAAATAAAGTAAAAAATTATTACCTAAAAAATCTTGAAACCACAGAATCGCATCTGGCCCCCCCGACAGCATCACAACACCTTCCACCCGGGGCCATCCTCTGGCAAGGCATCCTCTGGCTGCATGGGTACTCGACTCCTTATTGCAGTGTTGTGTAAAATCCCACACAGGACCACAATGCGAGAAACCATATCCGGCGAGTACATGAGTGCACCACCAGAGTGATGGAGACACCGGATCCGGCCCTTTAAAAGGCTGATACAGCGCTCCACCACCTGCCTGGTGGCAGTAAACATGGCATTATATTGAGTTTGTGGCCCTGGTGTGGGATTCAAATAAGGAGTCAGCAGCCAGGGCGTGCAAGGATATCCACTGTCACCTGATGGAAATGGGACACCAAAAGATCCATAAATTGTCAATGAAAACATGTTTACACTATTACTGTAGCTACATACTGGGTTTATACTTACCAAGAAGCCACTTGTCACCAGCTTGCAGTGTGCTTAATTTTGGCCAAATCCCTGAATGCTGGATCACGTATGCATCATGGCTGCAGCCTGGAAATTTGGCATTCAGGGAGAGGATCTGGAGGGAGGCATCACATAGCACCATTACATTTAGTGAATGGAAATGTTTACGGTTCCTACAGATTTGTTCCCTGCATGCAGGGGGCTGAAGTGCTATGTGAGTGCCATCCACTACCCCTATGATGTGTGGAAAGCCTGCAATCTAAAAAAACTTCTGCTTTACCACATCAAGGGCTTCCGTATCCAAAGGCATACTAATAAAATGTGCTATATGATTGAAGAATGCATCTAGCACATGCCTCAGGATCCGTGAAAATGAGGGCTGGGAGAGGCCACCCACCAGCCCCACAGTGGTTTGGAAGGACCCTGAGGTGCAGAAATGTAACACCGCCAACAACTGTTTAAGCGGTGTGATTGCTGTAGGAATGTGAATCTGACTTTCTAGATCATTCTTTATTATTGAAAGAGTGTCTAGAATAATATTTGGAGGCAGGCGATAAGTGGTTACAACCACAACATCAGGCATTCCAAAAAGGGTGACACGTGTTCTATATATCTTCTATATATCTTGGCCCTTGCACACCTCCTATGCCTATGCCCAGGAGGAGGCTGAGGAAGGTTGGTGGGGGGCAACATGGCCACTATTAGCTGGCCCACATTACTCTGTAAAGTTAGAATTTAAAAAAAAGTGTTGGTGAGAAAGAATTTTCTATATTTTTGAAAAAATACTTAGCTTAGTAATAATGGTGCATATTCTTACAGGGTCGAGCTGTGCCATCTTCAGGAACCCCTACAGGTGTTGTTTGTGTACGGGTTTTTATTTTATGGAAGAAAAAGAAAATATTATTTTGAAAAAAAAAAGTCTATTACTACTATTACTGTTAAAACAATCCTTAACTTTGAAATTGGGCAATATTAAAAATTGAAAACATAATTATTGTTTTAGCAATAAAAACCACAAATGCATTATTAAATGTAAAAAAGACAACATAAAACACTTCATTATTAAATACAACAAACTTTTAGGTTTTTAAAAATAGACACTTACCTGAATCCAGTACAAACTGGACTGTTAAACACCTAAAACAAAACAATAGAACATGACAATACATTTTTAATGTATGTCCTTTTTTGGTTTTAAATTCCCCCCCCAAAAAAAAACAGTTAGCAGTAGGCTGGCACACTTACTGGAGTCTGCAAAGAATGTTGTTATTTTTTTCCTACAAAAACACGTCCACCCAATCACACAAAGTAACCGGGTTTGTTAAATTAATGTACAAGCAAAAATTAAAAAATAACCCACCCCCCCAAAAAAAATGGAACCCCCCCTAAAAATTAAAAAACCCACCACCCAAACAAATATAAAAAAAGTACAAATAATGGAACCCCAAAAAAAATTAAATAAAAAACCCACCACCCAAAAAAAATATAAAAAAGAGTAAAAAAAAGGAACACCAAAAAAAAGAAATAAAAAACCCACCACACAAGCACCACTCAAACAACACACACAAGCACCACTCAAACAACTCACACAAGCACCACTCAAACAACACACACAAGCACCACTCAAACAACTCCAAACACTGTAAACACTAGCAATCCCTTCCTGCACCACAAATCACTCCAACTACAACCCACAAGTAAGGGAACATTTGGCTTGGCCTTAAATAAGGCCAAAAAAACACAATGATTGAATAATGCAGGCAAGGTGTGCATTGTACGTAGGCAAATAGAGATGCACGGGTAACCAATCCAGGGATGCACTCATATCTCGGACAACCCACGCAGTGATTACGGAATGCAGGCAAGGTGTGCATTGTACGTAGGCAAATAGGGATGCATGGGTAACCAATCCAGGGATGCGCTCACATCTCGGACAACCCACGCAGTGATTACGGAATGCAGGCAAGGTGTGCATTGTACGTAGGCAAATAGGGATGCACGGGTAACCAATCCAGGGATGAGCTCACATCTATAAAATAGTCATCAAAAGCACTATTCTTCATGCTCTCTCACAAGTTTTGAAAATGGCAAGCAAGGAGCATGGTGGGCAGAGGACAAATGAGGCAGGTAAGTGTTAAACACATTTTTTAAAAAACACAATAACAGTTCATATCTTCCACAAATGCATTTTTTAAATGAAAAAAATAAAAAAATATTGTAGGTGCTGGGAATCCATTACCACCACCAGAGGAGGAGGAGGCGGGACCAAGCAGGCAAAGGCCCAGAAATCCACCGTTTTCAAGGCTAGAGCTTGAGACATTGGTGACCATGACAATGGATAACCTTGTCCATGCCCCAAGAAATATGGGTGCTGGAGCCAAAGTCAGGATTTGGGAGGCGATATCCAGGGCTGTTAAATCTGTGGGGACAACCCACAACACCATGAAAGTCGTCAAAAAAAGGTAAAAAAATGATATTGTGAGTGTACTGAAGTCAAAAGCGAGATCTTAATTAAATAAACTAACCCTTAAAAAATGCCAAATCACATTGTCAGATGGCCAGGCCAGTCGGCGGGTTACACGCCAGTCGGCTGTCCGTAGCTTACCTCTTCCTCCGAGCCGGCCCAAACGATGCAAGTAGCCCTGGATATCTCCTCCCTCACCTCTTGTCCAGTCCCCATATTTCTTGTCACCAATGTCTCAAGCTCTTTTTTTTTTTTTTTTTATTTTAGAATTGTGTTTTTTATTTTTTATTTTTATTTATAGGCAAATGTTGCCCTAACAATTGTAACTAAAATTGTGATTAAAGGCTAATTTCCTAAAAATAAATTTTTAATTAACAAATTGTCTAAATTTAACTATATCAATGTATACATGGTTTAAAAAGTATGGTATCTGAAAAGGCTGCTACGCAAAACACAATGCTATATGTTTTAAAAAATGCCCGAAAAAAATAAATTAAAAAGCACAAATAAAGTTGTGTTACGAATTCCCTAATGCACACGCAAGTGAAATCATTTACAAGGTAATTAGCAGTGTTTATAGTTACAATGCACCGATCTTAGCTGCTTGGTTTGTGTGATTCCAATTAGGAACATCACAAGTAACATCGGATTAACGATTGTACTGTTGTGGCTTACGGACGCTTCTTGCCTACCTTAGCCTGGACGATCATCCTGTTCGTAGAGTGACGTTGTCATGCATCCGCAATTCATGGTCGTACGAAGCAGATAATTTATGCACTCCCCTAAAACACCTGGAAACGCTCCGTTTGCAGACCACCACCCCCATATACACCCACAAACGGACTTTCCTGTCAATCAACTTTCGCAAGCCACTTCCGTTTCGGAAGCCCTACGACCGACAGTATTTTGCATCGGTAGAACTCGTACGCACATGCGCACAGCTAGCCGTGCGCAGGCGCAGAAAGAAAAACATCAGATGCGTATGACCGTGCGGCCGCTACGACCGACTCTGAATGAGGTCCTTTATCTCCATCCAATTTATCTCTAAGGGTTAATACACAGCTCCCTTAGCCCTTTGTCCTTGTTGTCAGAAAGTTATATTATGGGACTGCTAGGGCACATGAGGGTTACTGTCTTATTCCACTAGACCAGAGCCGTAACTAGACTTTTTGGTGCCCTGTACCAGAAAGGGCATTGGCGTCTCCCCCCCTTCCCATCTTTCAAATAGGGAAATTAGACGTACACCTGAAAAAGGCCCATGGCTTCATGAGGAAGGGACAGGGAGGATATAGGGACAGCCAGGAGATTCTGGGGATAGAAGAAGCTACAAGTGAGAATGATAATAAACAGAAAATTGATAGGCCCAAACAGCGCCCCTTACCCTGCGGTGCCCGGTGCCATGGCACTGTCCGCACTACCCTAGTTATGGCCCTGCACTAGACGCTGGTGAAATCACTCAGGTATGACAAACAAATTGTCCCGTGTCATCACTTTCCAGTAAACTGATAGGGCAAATATTGGTTCAAAATGGCTGTCTCCACTGTGAGTAGGCAATGGGTACACTATTAAAAGCTATTACTTGTCCTGTGCAGTTCTGCTGTACCCTTGAATCAGGTAGAACTGCTTCACTGGGATCTACACTTTTGACCCCAAAAAAATCTATTGAGATATTAATGGAGGTAATTTACAAAATGCACTCACTGTGCACCAAAAAACACTTTCGTTTTGCTCTAATGTGCTTCAGTGGTTAGCCAAACGCACTTATAGGTACATGCCTCCTTTCAACTCTCAGGGGCTCCCCCTGCCAAGGAAACGTGTCATGTACTGTACTGTGGGGGCATATTTACCAATCCTCTTTTCACTTAAAATCATGCAAGTATATTTATATTTAAAAGTGTAATGCAGAAGATATCAGAACTAACGCTGCAGGCCACAGTCCTCACTATGCTCAATAAAGCCCTATGTAACAATAACAAGTGTCAGGAAGCTTTGCTTTTCAGAGCTTAGCCAAGTTAGATAACACCATCTTCAGTCAACGTTTCGGTCGCCTGTTAAGTTCCTTGTCGAGATCCAAACATAATAACAAAAAAATACACATTTGAACCTTTTTTTAATGAATCTGATGCTTTTTATTCTGTAGATACTATCCCTCTTTCTTATCTCTATTTTTCTTTTCTTTTTTCTCTCCTTCCTTTGTTTGCAAGGCTTGGGTTCATTGTTCTAGTAGACCAGGGGTTCCCAACCACGGTCCTCAAGGCACACTAACGGTCCAGGTTTTAGGGATAGCCATACTTGAGCACAGGTGACTTAATTAGTGCCTCAGTTATTTTGATTAAACCATCTGTGCACAATCATGGATATCACTAAAACCAGGACTGTTAGTGTGCCTTGAGGACCAAGGTTGGGAATCACTGTAGTAGACGAATAGCATGTGGCATGGTATGTTGATGGTTGCCTCTTGACAAAGGTTCTAACAAGGGACCAATGTGTCAACAGTAGCAATAAACACTTAATTTGTCATCTACATAAAAAGTAAGTGTCCCTTGTTTTGTGATTGCATTTTGCTGTTCTGGGGAAGAATTTACGAGGACATTTTCAAGAAGTACCCCTATGGATAATTTTCATTAGTGCAGGGTTTGGAATATATATATGTCATGTTCTTGGTCAGAATTGTGGATTCACACTTTCAGCTGGGATTTGCACAACCAACAGGAAGGACATAGAGTCTAACGCACTGGTGATTGTCACTAGGGACGCCTGCAATGATGTTTAGGCTGTGCTGTGTCCAGCAAGCAAATCACTGCCTCCTGAGCTGGTTGCTACTGTGATAAAGACCAAATGTAATAGGGTGAGAGTTTAGAAAATGTGAGAATTTAGCAATAAACTCTCACACTACTACATTGGTTGAGTTGTTTTTTCAAAATGGGAAAACATCTGGATGAGAGTTTAAATCTTGAGAGGGTTTCGAGTCTGAAAAACATACAAGTGTGCATCTTCTTGAACTCTATTACATTGGGAGAGTTTAAAAAGTGTGAGCGTTTACTCTCACATTTTGTAAACTCTCACCCTATTACATTTGGCACTAAGAGAGGAAATAAGGATTC
This sequence comes from Taudactylus pleione, assembly GCA_031769625.1. NCBI lineage: Eukaryota > Metazoa > Chordata > Amphibia > Anura > Myobatrachidae > Taudactylus > Taudactylus pleione. The sequence goes on along the minus strand of JAUIMM010000787.1, from coordinate 1,064,784 downwards.
TATCACACTGGTATAACAATCAAAACTGTGTATATAGTTAATGCAGTCCTGAGTTCATATAGATCAACCCCCATTATTCCAATAAAAAATAAAATGAATACCGCGGATGCCTACAGGGTGTCACGACCCGGGCTGCGCTGCCACGGAGAGCACAGACCTTACCTGTCCGGGCACTCTGGCAGGGTCCTTCCTGCAGTGGCGCTGGCTTCTTGAAGTGATCCGGGCGCTAGGGACTGGTGGCAGGGGACTCCTGTGTAGCACCGGCAGCCGCTGGGTGCCGCCATCTCGGATGTGGACATGTGACCTGGGGGAACCAATTCCATTCCTGCACGCTCCCTGGGAGGTCTAGCCAATCCCTGCACTTCCCTTGGTACTTAAGGGTGTTTTGCACACTCTTTCATGGCCAGTGCAACATCTTACACAGCGCAAGCTGTGTGTTAGTTCCTGAGCTCCCTAGCCTTCGTGCTGCTGCAGTTTGTCACAGTCTGCCTGATATCCGCTATCGCAGTTCCAGCCTGCTCCACCACTGTTCCCGGAGTTTATCGCTCTGTAGCCTACCCCCCAGGAGGGCCTGCCGTCCCTGGGACTCTTGGTCCTTTCAGTCTTCCACTCCAGCTCCAGGGTCCGACTTACCTTTGCTCCGGGAGAACCTTTATCCAGACCTCCCCTCTGCTTCTTCATTCATGATTCGTACCCCCCTGAAACCGGCTTCATTCCAATACCAGCAAACCGTCCCACTGACGTCTCCTGTCTCTTCTCCGGATCCAAATCCAGACCAAGTTGTGACAGTTTGTACTGGCCCTATGGATACGGCTAGTGGACAGAGTCCAGGTGTGGACCTTTTACAAGGTATTGCCAGTCGGCTAGAAATTCTGGAAGCCTCGCAGCGGCAGTTGGCTCAATTCCTGCAAGACATGTCTCTCAGGCAAGACGTTCTGCAAGTCTCCCTTGTTACGGTGAACATGCCCGCTGCTGCCAACCGACCATCTCTTCCAGTCGCTACCTCACCTGCTACTCCATTGCATCTGCATCTACCCACTCCTAGCAAGTTCAATGGGAATACAAAAATGTGCAGCTGTTTTTTAAATCAGTGTGACATTCATTTTACACTCCTACCAACAAACTTCCCAACTGCGAAGTCTAAAGTGGCCTACATCGTGTCCCTTCTGTCCGGCTCAGCCCTAGACTTGGTATCCCCACTTTGGGAAAGATCGGATCTCTTGCTGGACAACTACACCGATTTCTTGGCATCCTTTCGAAGAATATTCGACGAACCGGGAAGAGCTACTTCCGCCTCCACCGAGATTATGCGTCTCCGCCAAGGAAATCGACCAGTCAGCCAATATGTTATACAATTTCAGACCTTGGCGTCCGAACTAAAATGGAATGAGGAAGCCCTAGTCTCTGCCTTCTGGAATGGCCTTTCAGAGAGATTAAAAGATGATCTAGCCACTCGGGATGTTCCAGCAAAATTAAACGATATGATTTTGTTTTGTAATAAAGTGGACCTGTGTTACCATGAGAGAAAGGCTGAGAGAGTTAAGGCAGATCGTTTTAGGTTCCAAGTTACTAGTTTTCCAGTGACGCCCAAGACCGAATCTCCGGCTGACGAACATATGCAGATTAACCGGGCCCGACTCTCTGTTGAAGAACGGCAGAAACGCCGCCGTGAGAATCTGTGCTTGTATTGCAGAGAGTCCGGACATCTGGTCGCCTCCTGTTCCCGGCGTCCGGGAAACCCCCACTCCTAACTGGCACTGGAGACACCAGGTTAGGAGTCATGTCTCTGTCTCCAAATATGAACGAATCTGTTATGTCTCTTGTACTAGAGTTGAAACAAGGACCTCAAACTATTTATTCTCTTCTTGATTCAGGAGCCGCTGAAAATTTAATCTCTGCAGAATTGGTTCAGAAACTCCAGATCCCCATCAAACCCCTCTCCCATTCCATCACCTTGTCAGCAGTGGATGGCAGTCGAATTATCAACGGGAATGTCTCCTTACAAACCCAAGCTGTTCGTGTTCGTGTGGGGGTCCTTCATACGGAACTCATCCATTTTTTAGTGATTCCCAAAGCTTCTCACGGGATAATTCTGTGGTATCCGTGGTTAAGTAACCATAACCCTCGAATCGACTGGAGCTCCATGCAAGTCACGGCCTGGGGAGACTCCTGTTTTGCCTCTTGTCTTCCCTGTATAAAACCAATTAAAGAAATTAAATTATCAGAAAGTTCTTCCATTCCCATCCATTATAGGGCTTTTAGTGACGTGTTCAGTAAAACCAGAGCCGACGAACTTCCTCCGCATCAGGACTGGGATTGCCCAACTGATTTGGTTCCCAGCAAGACTCCTCCTCGGGGCCCCATTTATCCACTGTCTTTACCAGAGACCAAGGCAATGTCAGATTACATTCAAGAGAATCTCCAGAAGGGCTTTATTCGCCCATCCACTTCTCCTGCTGGTGTTGGATTCTTTTTTGTATCCAAGAAGGATGGGGGCCTCCGGCCCTGTATTGATTATAAGGGCCTGAATGACATTACAATAAAGAACCGTTACCCACTGCCCCTTATCACTGAATTGTTCGACCGTATTAAAGGAGCTACAATGTTCTCCAAACTGGATCTACGAGGGGCGTATAACCTCATCAGAATCCATACCGGTGATGAATGGAAAACCGCCTTTAACACCAGAGAAGGCCACTTTGATTATCTTGTAATGCCATTTGGACTCTGCAATGCTCCCGCCGTCTTTCAGAACTTTGTGAATTAAATTTTCAGAGATTTGTTATATGTATCCGTGATCGTATATCTGGATGACATATTGATCTTCTCCTATTCCCCTTCAAAACATCGGTCTCATGTGAAGGAGGTCTTGTTACACCTGAGAGAGAATCATTTATACTGCAAGCTGGAAAAGTGTGTGTTCGAGGTCCCTTCCATCCCTTTCCTGGGTTATGTCATCTCTGGTCCTGGGTTGGAGATGGACCCCAAGAAGGTACAAGCCATTTTGGACTGGCCTCGCCCGAATTCCTTGAAAGCAGTACAGGGATTCCTGGGGTTCGCAAACTATTACCAAAAATTCATTAAAGGATTCTCTACCCTAATGGCACCAATTTCAGCTTTAACTCGCAAAGGGGCTAATCCCTCGCAGTGGTCCCCAGAAGCTGAGACAGCCTTTCAAATGCTAAAACAGTCCTTCATTTCAGCACCCATCCTGAGACAGACCGACATTTTCAGACCCTTTCTGTTGGAGGTAGATGCCTCATCCGAAGCTGTAGGGGCGGTATTATCCCAGAAGTTCGAAGATAACAAGATCCATCCTTGTGGTTACTTTTCCAAAAAATTTCTACCTGCAGAAATAAATTATCCTATTGGGGAACAGGAACTGTTGGCAGTCAAGGCATCCTTTTCAGAGTGGCATTATCTTCTCGAGGGAGCCCAGTTTCCCATCACTGTTTACTCGGATCATTGGAATCTATTGTATTTGAAAACATCCAGTGCCTCAGTTCTCATTTGGCCAGATGGGCAATATTCTTCTCCAGATTTAATTTTGTTTTGATCTTTCATCCAGGATCTCAGAATCAGAAGGCAGACGCTCTTTCCCATTCATTCTCCTCCAAAGCTCTCTCTGGTCTTCCTAAGGAAACTATGGTCCTGGAGTCCAAGGTATTCGCTACTATTCATATCCAGCCACCTTCCGGGAAAACCTTTGTAGCTCCTGCCCTCCCTAAACGACTTCTTACTTGGGCACATACGGCACGTTTTTCTGGGCATACTGGCATCCGCAAGATGCTGGAATTTTTACACCACTTCTACTGGTGGCCCACCATGAATTCTGAAGTTACCGAATTCATTGCTTCCTGCTGCCCATGCACTCAACATAAGACATCCAGGCTACCTTCGGCTGGAACCCTTTTGCCGCTTTCCATTCCAACTCGACCCTGGGCTCATTTATCTATGTACTTTGTGACAGATTTGCCTGCTTCCAACAGCTTTATAACCATTTGGGTCGTGATAGACGGCTTTTCGAAGATGGTACACTATATCCCACTCACAAAGCTGCCCACTGCCTCCAAGTTAGCTCTTTGTTCTCCATATTTTCCGCCCACATGGACTTCCAACGGAGATTGTTTCTGATCGAGGGGTCCAATTCGTGGCCAAGTTCTGGAGGGCTCTGTGCTCTATGTTCCAGGTTAAATTAAAATTTTCTACCGCCTATCACCCTCAATCCAATGGATCTATGGAGAGAGTAAACCAAGGTCCTGAAACCTTTCTAAGGATCTATATGTCGTCATCCCAGGATAACTGGTCCGATTCTCTTCCAGGGGCGGAATTCGCGTACAATAGTTCCTACCACTCTTCCACTGGACAAGCTCCATTTATGATTGTCTACAGTCTTCATCCTCGAGTGCCTGAGTTTACAGACTTACCAGCCTTCAATTTTCCTGCTGTGACCTCCACTATACGAGACTTCACTCCTCTCTTCAAAAAATGTCTCATCGATACAAACTGAAGGCAGATACAAAAAGAAGGGCCATTCCCAGTATGAAGGTGAGAGATCAAGTGTGGCTATCTACCCGGAATTTACGACTCCGAGTTCCTTCAATGAAATTCGCTTCTCGGTTTATTGGTCCTTTTTCTATCATTGAAGTCATCAACCCTGTGGCCTACAAATTGAAGCTTCCCCCTAAACTCAAAATCCCAAATTCCTTTCACGTCTCCTTATTAAAACCACTGATTCTCAATCGGTTCTTCCAAGCTCTACCTCCAGCTCCCAAAATCAGGACCGAGAGAGGAGTGGAATTCGAGGTTAAACAAATTTTAGATTCGAGATTCCGTTACAGTCAATTACAATACCTGTTGGATTGGAAGGGGGGAACCAATTCCATTCCTGCATGCTCCCTGGGAGGTCTAGTCAATCCCTGCACTTCCCTTGGTACTTAATGGTATTTTGCACACTCTTTCGTGGCCAGTGCAACATCTTACACAGCGCAAGCTGTGTGTTAGTTCCTGAGCTCCCTAGCCTCTGTGCTGCTGCAGTTTGTCAGTCTGCCTGATATCCGCTATCGCAGTTCCAGCCTGCTCCACCACTGTTCCCGGTTCCTGAGTGCATCGCTCTGTTGCCTACCCCCCAGGAAGGCCTGCCGTCCCTGGGACTCTTGGTCCTTTCAGCCTTCCACTCCAGCTCCAGGGTCTGACTTACCTTCGCTCCGGCAGAACCTTTGTCCGGACCTCCCCTCTGCTTCTTCATTCATGATTCACACCCCCCTGAAACCGGCTTCATTCCAATACCAGCAAACCGGCCCACTGTCGTCTCCTGTCTCTTCTCCGGATCCAAATCCAGCCCAAGTTGTGACACAGGGAACAAAGAGGACCATAACCAAGGGATAGAGGAGTATGTTTTATTTATACAGGTTCTGATCTGGATTCTGCTGGAGAAGGGGACAGACCAGCACTATTGTGAGTGTAGGAGAGAGTGAGTGAGTAATAAAATAGTACAACCTTCAATGTGTGTCTTGTCTTTTTTTAATATTTCTTTTGCAGGTGAACTATAGATACCAGTGGGCCCCGAATGCCCAGCATGCTGGTACCTGTGGTTCTCCAAGTACCAGCATGTGGGGGAGGCTTGCTAGGGGCCTCTAGTTCTCCTGTAAAGGACAATATTATTTTAACTATTTTTACATTATCAACTTGGCACCCACCACCCAGGGGTGCCAGGGATAGCCCCGAGCTAACAGCCCCAGCCTGGGGTGCCCAGGAGAGGGGGATCCTTTTGTTGGGGGCTTCACCTCCCCAGAGAGCCCTGGCCTAGGCTGAATAGTGTGGGGTGCTGCATTCTTTAGCTAGGGGACTGAAGTGGGTTCTACGGCTGTAGCATTACACCCCCACTAGAAAAAGCCTGGTGCTGGTTGTAGATAATACAAGGGACCCCTACTCATTTTTCCCCTGTATTTCCTCAACCAAGATATTCTCACTGAGCCTGGTGCTGGTTGTTGAAAATACAGGGGACCTCTATATCTTTTTTCCCCCCATATTTTCACAACCAGGACCGGCTCACACAGCCTGGTGCTGGTTATGCTTTTAATTGGGGATCCCACATAATTTTTTGGCTTATTTTAACACTTTAATAGGTTTTACACACAGGAGCCTTCATGGATCTCTCTGTGAAGGCTTCTGTAAAACACGCACCTTGTAATGAAACTCGCATTGCAAGGTGCAAATTTACCCACAGTTTAACTCGCATGCACTCACATGCCAGTCAAACTAGCACCCGCAAACTCGCACCCTATTACATTTGCGAGTCTGTGTCATTTTTCTTTTCTTTTTCTTGAATTAGACGTGTTTGGCTCAATTAATTTTTTGCCTTGTCACTTGTTAACTATGATATATCCGTCTGATGAATTCATGCTTTTTATTTGTATTTATGACTTTATCTACAGTCAGGTGCATAAGTGTTGCGACATTGACAGAATTTTCATATTTTGGCCTCTATTCACCACCACAATGGCTTTGAAATGAAACAAACAAGATGTGCTTTAACTGCAGACTTTCAAGTTGAATTTGAGGGTAATTACATCCAAATCAGGTGAACGGTGTAGGAATTACAACGGTTTCTATATGTGCCTCCCACTTTTTAAGGGGCCAAAAGCAATGGGACTATCACCTCAAAAACTATTTCATGGACAGGTGTGGGCTATTCCCTCATTATTTCATTATCAATTAAGCAGGTAAAAGGTCTGGAGTTGATTCTAGGTGTGACATTTGCATTTGGAATCAGTTGCTGTCGACTCTCAATATGAGATCCAAAGAGCTGTCACTATCAGTGAAGCAAGCCATCATTAGGCTGAAAAATCAAAACAAACCCATCAGAAAGATAGCAAAAACATTAGGTGTGGCCAAATCAACTGTTTTGAACATTCTTAAAAAGAAAGAACGCACCAGAGAGCTCAGCAACACCAAAAGACCCGGAAGACCATGGAAAACAACTGTGATGGATGACAGAAGAATTATTTCCCTGGAGTAGAAAAACCCCTTCACAACAGTTGGCCAAATCAAGAACACTCTCCAGGAGGTAGGTGTATATGTGTCAAAGTCAACAATCAAGAGAAGACTTCACAAGAGTGTATATAGACGGTTCACCACAAGATGTAAACCATTGGTGAGCCTCAAAAACAGGAAGACCAGATTAGAGTTTGCCAGACAACATCTAAAAAAGCCATTACAGTTCTGGAACAACATCCTATGGACAGATGAGGCAAAGATCAACTTGTACCAGAGTGATGGGAAGAGAAGAGTATGGAGAAGGAAAGGAACTGCTCATGATCCAAAACATATCACCTCATCAGTGAAGGATGGTGGTGGTAGTGTCATGGTGTGGGCATGTATGGCTGCCAATGGAACCGGTTCCCTTGTATTTATTGATGATGTGACTGCTGACAAAAGCAGAATGAATTCTGAAGTGTTTTGGGCAATATTATATGCTCATATTCAGTCAAATATTTCAGAATTCATTGGATGGCGCTTCACAGTGCAGATGGACAATGACCCGAAACATACTGCAAAAGCAACCAAAGAGTTTTTTAAGGCTAATAGTTGAATGTTATGCAATGGCCAAGTCAATCCCCTGACCTGAATCCGATTGAGCATGCATTTCACTTGATGAAGACAAAACTGAAGGGAAAATGCCCCAAGAACAAGCAGGAACTGAAGACATTTGCAGTAGAGGCCTGGCAGAACATCACCAGGGATGAAACCCAGTGTCTGGTGATGTCTATGCGTTCCAGACTTCAGGCTGTAATTGCCTGCAAAGGATTTGCAACAAAGTATTAAAAAGTGAAAGTTAGATTTAGGATTGTTTAGTTTGTCCCATTACTTTTGGCCCCTTAAAAAGTGGGAGGCACATATAGAAACCGTTGTAATTCCTACACCGTTCACCTGATTTGCATGTAATTACCCTCAAATTAAATCTGAAAGTCTGCAGTTAAACCACATCTTGTTTGTTTCATTTCAAAGCCATTGTGGTGGTGAATAGAGGCCAAAATATGAAAATTCTGTCAATGTCCCAATATTTATGCACCTGACTGTATATATTGTACATTGTATTGGTTCTTTGTTAAAACTGCTTTTGAATCAATAAAACACACATTTGAAAAAAAAATGCGCGAGAAGATGCGAGTTTGTACTCACATATTAACCCTATTACAGTCCACCCAATATGTTTTTTTCTATAAAATTGCAAACTGTTATACAACAGAGAAACTCAGGATATATTGATTAGTGAGATCCAACCTCGCTAATCAATATAATGTAAGGATACAGTGAGATTTAACAGTGAGCGATGGCGATCGATAAATAATTGTATACAGGGAAAACCCATGTGTGTACTCAAGCAATCCAACACCTCCTCAATCCAAAATGGGAATAGAAGACCCAGTAGAGGGGAAGGGTCCCCCTACTTTAGTCTAGTGGTGAATTATGGCGCCCTATTGTGTAATTTTTCTCACAGCACCCCTAGGTCAAAAGTTTCTTATTGAGAAATTCATTAAAAATTATTAAATTAAGTAAATTGTGCCGACCTGTCATCCTTAGGTTCAGCTATGTGGTGGTGCACTGGGTTGCGCTACTATTTGTCCACATATTGGCAGCCACCAGTACTGGTTTTGCAGTTGACCATAATTTATTTTATTTGGTTCTGGATCATCAACCTGTGACACCTCTGCAAGTACCCCAGGGGGCCACAAAACCCAGTTTGGGAACCACTGCTCTAGTCTCAAACCAGGTTGTACTTTAAAGCAATCATAAATGCATGATTTAAGGGAAATGTGCAAGAGATCTATAAAAAAAAAAAGACTTTGAAGAAGATTTTAATAGGCTAAGCAAAAAAGATACAACATGGTCCATCTTACATAAAAAACAACAACTTGACTTTACTTCAGGATGCTTTTTCTGGATGCGGTTGATATTATGGTTAACACTCTTTCACTCTTCTTTGTCATATGAAGGGAAGAGGTACGAATTTCATACAGTATATATTCAGTAAAACAATCTAGAGGTGAAATCTAAATGTCAACAATATCTATTGGGACATTGACATGCTGGATACACAGTTATAATGTTGCTAACCACACTTTAAAGGCGGCTGCATTATAAGTTTAAATATGCTGTAGCATGTTTAAACTTTTAATGCCATCCCCTTTAACCTATGTCCACCAATGGTACTTCCTGGAGCTCCCGGCAAATGTCAGCACGTCCCACCAGTCATTTGGACAAAGTAAGTATTATTTAGTGATTTTTTTTTACCCCCCTGAAATGCTGATGACTAGTTCCATTGGTCATCCACAATTTTAGTAAACATGGAGATGACAAGTGAAACTGGTCATCCGCAGTGAAGGGATTAAATGCGGTCAGCAGCATTACAACTGTGTCACCATAACAGCTCGCCATTTTAGTGTCCCCATAATGATTGATGTTCTTGGTGGAACGGTAAATAAATCCGAACAAAGATCTCAAGGTGGGTACACACTATACAGATATATCTGCAGATTATGGTTGTTCATGCACACTGAACAACCATCATCTGTGTCTGCCCGCAGGTCCCGGCGACCAGGGAGCATGTCGGGGCGTGTCCCGGCAGGCGGGGGGCGTGTCCCGCCCCCCTCCTCGCGGCTGCCGCTGTGTGTGTACAGGCACACATCTGCCGATGGACAGATATGTCTGTAGACATATCTGTCCATCGGCTGTGCAGCACAGCCAATGCGATATGTCGGTGAACGCCAACGTTCACCAACATATTGCAGGTACACACTGCCCAACGGGCAGCAGATACATTGGCCGATCAATTGATCGGCCAATGTATCTGTTAGTGTGTACCCAGCTTCAGTTAAAAATATATTTATTACATAGTAACACAAAGTATATTATAAAACTTCACTTCACTTGCTTAGGATATAAATGGTTCATTTTCAGGAGCCCTCCTCCAACATCTGTGGAGCTGGAACCTCACACTGTCTGCAGATCAGTCTCGAGCAAAGGCTGATGAATTTGCTTTGTCCTGAACTTTTATACCATCCTGCTAGTGATTGGTTAAATACTAATATGAAAGCTTTAACAAACTAATGCACCTAGAATGGAAGTGTTGAGAAAATCATATCTTAGGTAATATGATGGAAAATATTCAACTGATTGAAATATGTATCAGACCTCACACATTTTCCCTTCTTCCCTCCAAGGGTCCCGTTGGAGAATAAATGTCCAAACGTGGCTCTACAGTAAAATAAATTTACAATATTTTATACTTAGCAATTGTTCATTTTTAATTGAGAACAAAATAGGTAACATTTGTAATGGCTACAATAATCTAGGTTAAGGGGTTAAGGTGAGAACTGCCTAAATAAGCCAGCACAGCCATGTGACCACACACATCCTATAGCCTCTATACATAACTGAGTGCAGTGAATGCAGAACATTATTTGTTTTTATTTCTGACATTAATAATTGATTTACATGTCATACATATTTAACCATGGACTCATTTAGGGCTAAATGATTTTATGTATTTATTATAGACAGTACATACGGGATGCAATGGGGGATGAGATTATGGTGTTAGTGGTTGTGAAGGGGGATGGAACAGCACAGAAAAGTTACTCAGTAGAGTCAAATGGACTTGGAGATATACTGTATGTTCTTCCACCATTTATGGTCACCTCCTAGCATGGTTAAATGAAATCAATACTGGAACTTCCATCTGATTACACATAGTCTTCAATGACTGCACTTAAGGAATGTACCTATAGATTGTCTTATGAGCAATTGTGTTTACTGCAGCACTCTGTGCTTCATGTTCATATTTTATTATTCTGAAATTTCTGTTCTCTCGGTCGGAGTTAATGACTTATACACTGTATCACAACCAATCAATTTTAGGTTTGTTCATTTATCTTTTAGCTACAGTTTCCACAAATGAAAAATTTAAATTAATGAAAGGGAGCTTCTGTCTCCAGATTGTTCAGAAATAAATTGTCAAACCAGAAATGATAAATTGACTATTAAGGCTCATACACACAGGTATTAAAAATTACGATGTTAAAGTGTACAGAGACTGAGAAGTGCAGAAACTTAGAAGTGTGTTCTCAAATCTTACCTGCATCATAATGTACAATTTCTGGTACGCCGAATAAATATATGGAAGTTACTACGAGTTGGAATAACACAGATCCGATATTACCTGGTTGCGGCAAGATGTAAGTTCTTGCTTGGGCATGAATCTGCGCACTAGCTTTTTCTTATCAAAACAGATAGGCAAGGATTCACACACACCCAGGTGGGATGCAGTCAATTGACCGACGGCCAGGATGCCGACTGCCAAAATCCCGGCGCCGAATTCCCGATCAGTGTGGGAAGCCCGGCGACGGAATCCCGACATGGCTGCAGATGCCGATGCCGGAATCCCGACAGCCAGCATCCCGATCATAAGTAAAGCAAAGCCGGGTAGCTGTTAGTCACGCGGGGGGAGGGTTAGGTTTAGACGCCCCAGGGGGACTTCGGCTTAGGCTACGAGACGGGGGGGGGGGTTAGGGTTAGGCCCCAGACAGGAGGGTTAGGGATAGGCACAACCATGGGGAGGTTAGGGTTAGGCACTAAGGGGGGAGGGTTAGGTTTAGGCACTTACCAGGAGGGTTAGGATGCGGGGTAGGGAGGGTTAGTGTTGGGTGCAGGAAAGGAGGGTTAGGGGCAAATAGGACAGAGGGACAGTACTTACCATTCCCCTGTCGGGGATTGTAGCCATTGGGATGCTGCTGTCAGTGTATTGACAGCCGGCATTCTACACGTCGGTATATCATACCCAACACCACCCAGACACAGTAAATGTGCAAAAAGGGGAAATGCAAAGATTTTATTTGACTTTACTACTTATTATTCCAAAAGAATGCTTACAGTGAATCACCTTGTTTTTAAGTTGTACTGTCTTATTCTTAATTTGAATAACAGTACAATGTACTGTATAGTCTGTAATGAAATATTTAGTTTCCTCAATATTAAGACTCAGGGTGTAATTTATATGATTTGGCCCAAACACATTAGCATAGCAAAGAAAAAAGAAAAAAGCAGAGTTTTTATTTAGTGCACACTTAGGATCTATAATAAATTGTTTCTTGTCTACAAATAACTAAAATGTAATCAATCTTTATTATTATCCATCTTTAAAATAATGTGTTCAAACAAAGTAGGTGAAATGTTGGTTAAAATGATAGATGGTGCATAAAGTTAGAATGTGAAAGAAAAAAAATTGTATAGAAATCTATTTAAAATTTCCTTTTGGCCGCTAGTTATTTAGTATGATTAATCTGCCGACTAATTTAGATCCTTATTGTTAAAGGATATAATATCTGGTGTAAGGATCAAATAAGTGACTAAAAGGCGTCTTTTGTCACTATTTATTATTATATGTTCACGTGGTTATAGTGTAATAATGGCTGGGTGGATTTGCTTTAATGGATTGTAAGATTACAATGTGATGCTGACTACAGGGATCCAGTTATCCTATAAATTCTTTTTAGTGCCAGCATGTTCACGCACATGTTGATGACCCTGTTTTTGGACTCAGCAATGGATGGCAAACGGTACACTCTACTCCTATTCTCCAAACTGGTCAGAGTAACGGAACTGGATTGCACACTCCCTATAGAAATTATAGCATGGAGAAGATGCAATTCCTGTTAAAAATTAGTAAGGAAATCGAAAGTACGACCCCTGCATAGACCCCTTTACTTCTTGTGATATTTTTGGGGGACAATGCAAAACATTTAACGTTGCCCCAGAATATCGCATGGAGTTGTTTAAATTATGGTTACCCACTGACCTTAACCAGAGGAATGCCGCAACTGGGAAGACTACTCCCAAAAATTGTACTTTTCATGATAAATAAGAGAGACTTTCTGCTCTCATGAAATTGGCAACAGGTCATTGGGAAGTAACCCCAGATATTCTATCCAACTTTAATCCCACCATACATGATGAGCCTTTGTCTCTATGTGGTAGATTTGAAGCCATGTATAGAAGGATGACAAGAGATCACAGTACGGAAGCCCCACAAGGCATGATACGCATGTTTGTGGAAAGATTTACATACATTGACATAGCAATTCGCTTAAGTGTGGCAAAAGAATCAACGCTTGCAGATGCAGCGATAGTTATAGAAGAATGCAGGCAAGATTTATTGAAAAACAAAAGATAACTGAAAATCAGGGACCATGTAAACGGCAGATCACAAGATGACCGATACACAACTTATGGTAATACATACAGCTCCACCTCAGGAGAAATGGGGTAAGGTTCGTTGCCATGCATGTTTAAAGTACGGACATATACAATGTAATTGTTCATAAGGGGCACACAGAGAGTATGTAAACAACCTGGGCAATAATAATGGATTCAAAAAGAAGCCTTATTATAACAGACAGGTAAAAGACCAAACTTATGTTAACCCACATGCTCAAACACAGATGCAGCCCACAGACCAGATGCAAAAATGCATTGCACTGGTGGGTACGCACACAGGACAAGTAGAAGAATCAACTCATGTGCAGCCACATGCATCGGAACCTCTACAAAAACAAACACAGAAATGCCCAGAGCATGTGAATAACTACACAGTATAAAAGGCAGCGATAGCAGTTTGCACAACAGATGTCCCTACTGGAAGTCTGGTGCAACTAGATTGACAGTTAGGGGTCCCTAAGGATCTGACTCCAATATGTGATCTCATATTGGATTCCTCAGGGAGACCCCATATAATGGTGAATAAAAAACAAATTATTGAAAGTTATGCTTGACACTGGAGCAGAAATTTCAATCACCAATGTTGAACATGATTTACATCCAGACAGCCCTCAGTGTGTGGTGATTGGATTTGATCACCAACAAGGGGGGGTGAGAGCCCATAGAATTGAAGAAGTCAGCAATGACCTCACATTAAAATTCCCAATGTGCTATTACTCTGGTTCTGATAACATCATTGGAACTGATATAATGACACAGGATTTGTGGATCTTAGATTTAGTGAATTGCATGTTGTGGAGAGGCCTGAGAAACTCAAAGGTCTGTGTGATAAAGCAACATCACCTAGGACCACCCATAAATGCAATTGATGACACTGTTAATATGGTAGTACACAAATGGCCAGAGATCTCTCACAATAGAAACGATGAACCAATTGTGTACCAATACCCAGAACTATGGGCCCAAGGAAAAAATGAATGTGGAAAGATGGCTGCTGCCCCAGTGCTAGCCACTCCACACCTAGAAGGTGAAATGGCCATTCAGGCCCATGCTGGCCCAGAGTCTATATCAGCGGTCCTGCTACAACAAGTAGAATCTGTGAGTAGACCACTAGGGTATTTCTCAAGACTCCTTTCACCGGTTGAACGAGTTTATGATGAGTGTGCAAAGCAACTTGCAGCCATTTATTATGCTGTCAAAGTGACTGAGCATATTGTAGGGTTCAGGCAGCTCAATGTGCAAACATCACACTCTCCATTAACCCTCCTACTCCAGGACACACTTCCTGGAGTCTCTCAACAGAGGTTTGGGAGGTGGATACTGGACCTCAGTGGACGGAATATCAAAATCTGTCACTAGGCTAAGTATGTCCTTTCCCAGTTGTTAAACACAACTGGAACAGAGCATGATTGTGGTCAGGAAACACATTCCTTTACAACACCATTCTTCAGACAGGTAGTGCACCCCGATGACAGAATCATCTTTGTTGATGGGTCACGCTTTCATCTGGATGGGTCATATGTGACAGGATATGCGGTCTTGGATGAGACCACAGGAACTCAGAGTTTGGTTAGACTCCCAGGTCACCTGTCAGCCCAACGTGCTGAACTGGAGGCAGTGAAGGAAGCACTTTTCCTCCATCCCCCAGGGAGATGCACTATATATAGTGACAGCTCATATGTAGTGCGGTCTCTCACTATACATCTTGAGACTTGGCTAAAAGGTGGATTCGTAGACAGCCAGAATAAACCTCTGGCACATGTTTCAGTTTTAAAAGAACTTTGGCAATGGGATAAGACCCATCCTGATGATGCAGCTATCATCAAAGTGCCTGCACACCAAAAAGGGAGCAATCCCCTAATTTTGGGTAACAGTGCAGCAGATGAAGCAGCAAAAATGGTAGCAATATCTGGGATCTTTCGGGATCTGGATGCTGAAACTTTGCCCTTAGTCCAGGTGGTAGTACGTAGAAAAGTCCTTGAAGAAGGACCAGTGTCATTTGAAGAGGTACAGGCAAAAGACTCTGTTCTTATGACTCACAGAATTTCACCACAAGATCCCTGGTCTATCAGACAGGGTATAATGTGCCACTCACCAGGAGATGGATTAGAATCAGTCCCTGCAGTACCCTCACATTTTCAAGTAGAACTGAGAAGGCTCAATCATCAGCTCCTTGGACACCCTGGCCGGGATAAACTTTTCTCTCTTTTAAAGAGCAAATTATACTGGTCAGGAATGTTCAAAACAGTAGAAAATGTCACGCGTGTGCCCAAATCAACCCTCGGATACCAGCCCTTAAGCCAGTGTTACAGCGTGTGCCTTCTGCAGAGGGGCCCTGGTCAACCTTACAAATAGACTTCATAGGACCACTACCAGCTGGCAGCCGAAATTGTCGCTATGCCTTGGTAATAGTTGACGTGTTCTCAAAGTGGGTAAAAGCCATTCCTACAGCGAATGACTCAGCTAACACTATAGCAGGGGTTCTATGGGAACAGATTTTGTCACGCTGGGGTATCCTTAGGATCATAGAATCTGATTGAGGGACCTACTTCACTGGCAAGGTCATGAAAGCCCTTTGTGAACTTCTGGACATAAAGCAGCGCTTCCATGTCTCTTATCCCCAATCGGCAGGGATTGTGGAACAAATGAATCAGACCATCAAGGCCCGGTTAGCCAAGACACTGTTACAGAAGGACTCTTCTTGGGTAACAGCCTTACCCACAATACTCATGGGTATTAGGGCTATGGAAGCATCCACCACAAGGATCACTCCGTTTGAGCTCATGACAGGTTGCAAAATGCCACTTTGTTTCCCTAATGAGCCACAATTGTCAAATCCCATTAAAGATGGGACGAGAGATATGTTCGTGGCAACAGGTGCAAGATAATCTCAAGGGACTTTTGTCTTATGCAGCTATACGGCTGCATAAACCCTATCTACAGGGGGAGACACCTATGCCCTCTGCAGGTGATTTAGTAATGGTAAAAGTTTTCCATAAAGCAGGTCCTTGGGATGCAAACTGGGAAGGGCCATATCAAGTTCTTGAAGTCATGGGTAATACTATGCTAAAATTGACAACAAAAAAAGAATCTCGAAGAAGACGCAAGGTATTCTGGGTACATATTGATCAGGTGAAAACCACATGTGCTGTTTCCACTCAATAGAGTTCACACACCTTATTGAAAAAAAAAAACAAGGAAACATTGTTTTTTTACCATTTTGTTGTAAATGAGTTTTTAAAAAAAAATCTGTATGATCATATTTTATTTTTGTTTTTTTCCTCCTACAGACCAATGAGAGCAGGTTGTTTAAAAATGGTCTAATATTTAAAAAGGTTCCACAGGATGGTTAATTGATTGGGTACACCTAGTTTGTGTGTTTGGAAATGGATAGGAAGACGTTACATATTGACATACCTGCATTATGTATACTAACATTTCTTTTTATTTTTGCAGTACATCAAAAAGCAGGCTAAGGTAGATCAAAGAGCCCAAGACTTCTCTGATTCTCCTCAACAATTCATACACAGATTATTGTCAGGAGAAAAGGGGGGGGCGTTATATGGGTATTTGAAGGATGAAAATTACTGGAAAAAAGAAAAGCAAAGGCATTGTAAGAACTTTAATGCCACCAAGTGGAGAAAACAATATAAAGTTTAGTCTGTAACTCTTGCAAAGGTTAATGATGTGTGATTTTTGGAAACTCCAATATGGAGCAGACAGTTATAAATTATCATAAGTGGGTGGGGAGGGACAGCTAATGCTCGGAGAATCTGTTTTTCATCCATATAGGGAAATCAAGTCAACAACAGGATATCTGAAGACTGCAGGCAGATCGGATGGAAGACAAGACGTCAGATTTGGTAGGAAAGGTGGAGACATTCAAAAATACTGATATCTCTTTCTTATTCAGATGCTGATGAGGCCCAGCTGTAGACAGACAATATTTCTGGCAGATGACTGCATGGACCCTAAGATGATTGGACGGAACACAGATAGGAAGTACCGGGATACAGATGATCCAAACAGATGTCCAAGATGACTACACCCCAGAAGTGCCCCTCACCTCATTTGGCAAAGAAGATGACATCAAAGAAACAACTAGAGACTTTTAGTTTGAAATGTTGATGGACATTAGGAAAGGGCCTGCTGCTTACATAGGAAGATTTTTTTTGTCCTTACATAAATACAAAAAACAAGGTTTTTTTCCATCTACCTATGTCGTAGGAGAGAAACGCTGCTTCTCAACCCTTTCATTACTTCTTAGTCTGAACTGTCAAAAGTACATTGCCATAATTCACCTCCTTTGATCATATTTTCATTTAAACACAAAATGGTGACATAAATATACATATGTCAGTTTATCTGTTGAGAACAGGCAACTGCCATCAGGGGGACTTGTTATAGGAAAATTCCCCTAAGATGTCTCCTGTTTTGAAACTTCTCTCCCCCCTCCTTTGTCTGCTCTGCTAACTGCAGAACCAGTAAACTCCAGTTCTCACACACACACACAAACTTGATCAAAAATAGAGATTGCTCCCCCGTTTCCTGGGTCAAGTAACAGCCAGACTTTTATATGTGATGAACAAAGGCTCTGAGCACACATGTACTAAGACTGCAAGCTGAACATTATCTAAGCCAGGCCTGTGATCTCCAAGGACCAATAAGTATCAATATATATGTAAACTGTATTTTGTGTGTAATTGAATATATATTGCTTTGTAGTTAATTGTAACAGGGTTATATATGTACTGTGTAATCCTACTTTGATAAACTAATATTATACAGAGAACTCTATGGTTGTTTTATTTTATTTAATGTGATGATAGGACTTATATAGTGGGGACTAGGATTTATAAAGCAAGGAACAGTATAAGGAATTAAAGGGTATATAAATATCCCTTAACAGAACTATACAATCGCATCCATCCCTAGTATCACATTATACACACAGCCCTTATCACCAGCTGACATCAAACAGTTCCATCTTAGTTCTAACTACAACATATTACAGCTAAACCATAAGAATACAACACATACCAAACGTATCTTTCACTAGGCCATGTTATTGTTCCAAACACATGGAACCTATTGTTTAAACCACATGTGGGCACCAATCACTACAAATACCCATGTAGGCTAACTACTGTACCGATCACTACATTATTAAACAAATCAAAACATAATTAACCATCATGGATGAACACCTGCTCCAAAGCACTCTTGACCTCAGACTGGGGCGACGGTTAATCTTTTAGCAGGACAACGACCCTAAGCACACAGCCAAGATATCAAAGGAGTGGCTTCAGGACAACTCTGTGAATGTCCTTGAGTGGCCCAGCCAGAGCCCAGACTTGAATCCGATTGAACATCTCTGTAAGATCTGAAAATGGCTGTGCATCGATGCTTCCCATCCAACCTGATGGAGCTTGAGAGGTGCTGCAAAAAGGAATGGGTGAAACTGCCCAAAGATAGGTGTGCCAAGCTTGTGGCATCATATTCAAAAAGACTTGAGGCTGTAATTGCTGTCAAAAGTGCATCAACAAAGTATTGAGCAAAGGCTGTTAATACTTATGTACATGTGATTTTTTTAGGTTTTTTTTTTTATTAAATTTGAACAAATCTCAAAAAAAACTTTTTACACATTGTCATTATGGGGTATTTGGTGTAGAATTTTGAGGAGAAAATTTAATTTATTCCATTTTGGAATAAGGCTGTAACATAACAAAATGTGAAAAAAGTGACGTGCTGTGAATACTTTCCGGATGCACTGTATGTACTGTACCTCAATTTACCTTTATGCTAGTACATGAAATATCATCTGGAAATCATCTGTTGGAGTTGCAATAAAGGATTTTATTGAAATCTACTGTATGCTGTTGAATCATCTTTATGTGTAGAAAATTATAAGGTAAACCTTAAAACCTTAAGGGGTAATAAGAGGTATTTGCTTTAAATATATAAAGAGGTATGTACCTTGAACATCAGGTGGATGGGACTGTTCTATCAACACCTATTTTTCAGATATAAATAATCCCTCACATTGGGTGGATCAACAATAATTTAAAAATACTACACTATGGGTCTCATTTATTAACAAGTTTTATCACCAGAACGAGTGAAACATTTCACTGTGTATGATAAATGGTGCTCCAGCCAATCAGCTCCCAACTGTCAACTGTTAGAAAAGTGACAGTTGGGAGCTGATTGGCTGGAGCACCATTTATCATACACAGTGACATTTTTCACTCGTTTTGGTGATAAAACTAGTTAATAAATGGGTTTGCCTTTGCCTTTGATTGTTTACTTTTGTTGTCTTCATTTTGAGGTAAATATAAGGACACAAAGGGCCTGGATGGAATTGCAGAGCCGCACATAAACGCACACAAGAGACTGTGCAATTCTCTTCATTTAAAATGCGAAATCAGAAGGAGGTATCGCACACCTCCTTTCTGCATTTGCATGATCTCAGCTCTGCGACTGAGGCCGCAGCCTGGTGTCACCATCAGAACAATTGCGACTGATGGTTGCCGATGTTCCTTAGGACCAGGCTGCGGGAACTAAAACTTCCCACAGCCTGGCCGGGTCCTGGCAGTTTGCGAGGCCAGAAAGTCTGCGTGCACCCATACAGACTCTGCCCTCGCCCCTCCTTGAAGAATGGGGCAACACGCCCCTGTTTCCAGGAACGCTGCCAGGGAACATCCCCGCTCCACCTCCAAAACACCGCAACCTGTCAATCAGGCTGTGGCCGGGAGACACTGCAAGCGGACTCTCAGTCAGAGGGCTGCACATGCTCAGTACACCTCCTCATGTGCAGTCCTACCACCATCGGAGATGTGCACTAACCATCGGGTTTCAGAACCAATGTTTAGGTCTAAACAATGTTTTGTAATTAATGTTAAAAACATTGGTACAGTACTTTCAATGTTGTCTTTTTTATGTCCTATCCATAGTGCACACACTCCAAGCAGCTCTGCCCCTCCCCCCATCCCCGATAACAGCATCACTAGCTCTGTGTGCCCCCCTCCCCCACCCACAACAGTGTAACAGCAGCAGCTCACCTCCTCCTCCTCCTTTCACCTCTATGAACACCGCAGTGGTGGGTCAGTGTGCAACCCTCACCCAGGGCCAAATTTAGGTATGTGGGGGTTCCCGGGCAACAAATGTGGGGGGGCTATCAAGTTTATTTATATATATATATATATATATATATAGTGCAATAACGCCGACACTCCACTATACAAAAAGTAATGGCCCAGGTGCCCTCTGATGGTAAAAAACCAAAAAGTATATATAGAAAATACAGCGGCACTCACGGGACTGAATAACGAAGACTCACGACTCCAGTTGGTCTATGTTCAACGTTTCAGTCTTACTCGACTTTTATCAAGAAAAAAGGACAAACAGTGCAAAACATACCTATATACCAAGACACATCCAATAGTAAAAACGTGTAGCCAGCCGCGCGCCATCCACCGGGTGAGTGACGTCACGTGCGTGAGACCGTCGCCACCATCGTGACGTGGCAGACACGAGCATCATCACCTAGGCAATAATCCATGGCACAATCTCAGTAAACTAGCAGCAGCAGGAGCGGTTATGAAATCCATGCGCGATGAATGACATGCACTGCTGTATTGGCAGACACAGCACAGAGAAAATTAACATACAAATATGATAAAACGTGTGGAAACGCTATATAGTTAGCATGTAATACAAAATAACCTGGTTAGATGGGGCTGATGAAAAAAACAAAGGACAGGCTGATGTACACAAAAGTATGTATATAACGAAACACTAACGGACAAGGATGACAGGGGGTGAACATGTATAGAGAATAGAATGGGAATGAAAAAATAGCCAAAGTGAAACATACATGGCAATAAAAGAGTGACCAGACAAATGATGATATGACTGATGTCACAAACAGGTAATGGTATATCCGGGCAACATGCAATAGAGCAAAGTACACTCGAATGGAGGGAAGTGACAATATGAAGTAAAAGAGTGTTAAGGACAGTGGCATGCCCAGAGACAAGGATGGTTTGAGGGATCAACACTACAAATCGGTCTCCATAATTAATATAAAACAAAATAACAGAAAAAACAAGAAGATTTGAAAAAAAGAAAGAAGGTCAATAGCGAGAAACGATAAAAGGTAAGACTGATGAATATTCCGGACCAGGTACCCCACCAAAAACAGGCTCAGTACAGTTTTGGGAGGAAGGGAGGGACTGAAAGTACAAAAGTGTCTCTAGACACAAAGGGCAACATTAATGAGTAGTAACAACACACAGGGGGAGGGCTAATGAAAACTTGATTTGTTGTCTGTGTAAAAAGTGCAGCCTTTACAAATGAATTCCTCCTCCCTCCCCCTCTGTTGAGACAAACAATGGGCAGCGTTATTCTGAAAAAGGACATGAACACACTGTAAATTACTAATGGCCAGTTTTTGAATTATAATGTATATCTAGAACCAGTACTGTATATAAAATATCGAGCCATATTTTCAGGGGGAAATTTCTACACTAAGAAATCACTACACACACACGCCGTCCTCACTGACTCAGATCCCCACATAGTGTACACGGTGTTCACAGCCTCTAGATGAAATATGATATTATTCTAAAAAGTTGTATTATTATTACAATAATATTATTGATATTATTATATTATTGAATTATACAAATTTATTTTTGGAGCAAAAAAAAAAAAAAATGTTTACACTGGGATTCAAACCCTAACTGCCAAGTGTGATGTGCAGTGACTTTACCACTATGCCACAATACTGGTGGATGGGAAGTACAGAATCTGTCTTTTCAGGAACTGATGACAGTTTCCTAGTGACAGTTTTTTTGGTGCTAGTACAGTGTTTCAGCGGCTTGTGTCCTCAGTGTAGGGTTTGTTTTGATTTGTTGTCTGTGGAAAATTAATTCCTCCTCCCCCCTCTGTGTTGAGACAAGCAATGGGTTAATCTGAAAAAGGACATTAACATACTGTAAATTACTGATGGCCAGTTTTTGAATTATAATGTATATCTAGAACCAGTACTGTATATGAAATATCGAGCCATATTTTCAGGGAGAAATTTCTACACTAAGAAATCACTACACACACATGCCGTCCTCACTGACTCAGATCCCCACAGCCTCTAGATGAAATATGATATTATTCTAAAAAGTTTTATTGTTATTACAATAAATATTATTGATATTATTATATTATTGAATTATATAAATTTATTTTTGGAGCAAAAAAAAATAAATGTTTACACTGGGATTGAAACCCTAACTGCCAAGTGTGATGTGCAGTGACTTTACCACTACGCCACAATACTGGTGGAGGGAAGTACAGAATCAGTCTTTTGAGGAACTGATGACAGTTTCCTAGTGAGTTTTTTTGGTGCTAGTACAGTGTTTCAGCGGCTAGTACAGTGATTTAGATGCAAATGCATACTGCACCTTAACATAAACACTCCTCAAAACTCCTTGTTTGCCCTCTATTAAAATCCAAAGGAGACCACTACTGTATCTTTGCTACATAGGTTGAACACTATTAAATGCTACATTACATGATACACTGGCCACCCAGTGGTGAAAGTATGAATTGCACCTTTGCTGCACCGCAGATAGCACGGCACGACAATATATGAGAATTGATGTCATGCCAAATTGAGAGCCATGGCACAGTTTTCAGAAAGGTGTATGTGGACACATCTGTATGTGTGAACTGGCCAAGGCTATGGCTAGGTCTGTTCATATGTTAATAACCCTTATAAACCAGTTTCTGTACTATGGAATAAGTTGTTCATTTACCTGACTATAGCTGTATAAGAATGTAATATTCATATACACATATTGATAGATTGATTAATAATTAGTCTACAAATTATTGTTATTAATGTACACACTCTAACAACAGTAAAAGGGAGTTCAAAGTAAACCCAACACCCAGTGGCTGCCCTCCCTGCAATGGCACTTGGTTGTAGTGCGCGCAGCTGATCCGCACCCGGGAAAAAGGGGCATGGCTTCATAGTCACTGCGGGGGTCCCAGAGGTGCGGACTGCCCCCGGGGACCACTCTGGGCCTGATTTAGAGATGGACACTAATGTGATAGCAGCTGCAATTTTGTACGAAAATATGTTAATGTAACAAAGGTCACCCGAGCATAAAGACGCCCAATGCTGCCTTTTTATCTGCGTGCGACATCGCCTACCTTCGTAAACATCGGTAACATCGAAGCACATCAGCGGCCATCTTACCCATGGTCTCACCTGACACAGCCTTGGGTGCTCTTCTGATACGTGCCCTGCGTTTTGCCGACCACCCCCCCATCAACACCCCCA
This sequence comes from Taudactylus pleione, assembly GCA_031769625.1. Lineage (NCBI taxonomy): Eukaryota > Metazoa > Chordata > Amphibia > Anura > Myobatrachidae > Taudactylus > Taudactylus pleione. Next base: position 1,041,161 of record JAUIMM010000787.1, on the reverse strand, counting down.
ATTGTTCACTGTCTGTCAATCGCTCTGCGATGGGTCTCCGTGGCCTGCATAATCGCAGTGTGATCACAGATTTGTCTTTGCGCATGCACACTGTGATGCATACACATGCACAATGGCAAACAAAGGCTCAATCTGCTTGAAAATTGCATTAGCATTAGGCCCTCTGGGTGCAGTGCCGACTCTTTGGTGTCACCCCTCGGCGGGTGATTCCTGGGTGCGGCCCACACTTTCCTTGTGACGCCAGTGCCACCACCAAGGTCACCATGACCACAGAGACAGAAAAAACAGCCGCCACCTTTGGCTGCTGCCAACAACAGCGCTGCATAAATATTACCATTAAGCAGAGCCGGCCCTAGCCAATTTGGTGCCCTAGGCAAAATTTTGATTGGTGTCCCCTAGCAGATAATTCCACCAGCAATCTGCGTTTATACATGTATGAAGTTATATTGCCGACTGACGGGATGCCGCCATCCGTCCATATACCAACGCCGGAATCCTGCCGCCCGCAATAATGCTGACACCGTTATCCCAAAGGAGATCAGGATACTGGCATTGGCATCCCGAACACCAGACTCCCGAAGGTCCAGACCCGGGTAAGTATGTTGGTTTACTCGGGATGGGGGGGTTTAGGTTTAGGCACTCCCGGGGGGGAGATTAGGGATAGGCACCACCCGGGGAGGATTAGGGTTAGGCTACGAAGAGTGGGGTTAGGCACCACTGGGGGGAGGTTATGATTAGACACCACCAGGGGGGAGGTTAGGGTTAGGCACCACTAAGAGAGGGTTGGGGGGGTGGAGAGCGGGAGGGTTAGGGCACTTACTTCCCCCGTCGGGATCTTTAGTGATAGGGCTTCCATCTATTCAGACGCCGGCATATCATACTGCTTCATTTTTATATATATATATATATATGATGTATGTATATATATATTACACATAGGACCCTGTGCCTTTAAATATACCTAGTAAAATGAATACAAGTAAATGAATAAACTGCCTGTCTTACCTTTCCTAGCTGACAGACTGCACGTTCCTCTCTTCAGAAACCAAATGTCATCCACCTCCATGCTTAGAAGCCGGGCTGCGGCTGTACCCTCCCGCCTCCTCCTTCCCTGCAGCCTGCCAGTCACTGTGACGCAGGCTGCAGCTTCACAAGCCATTGGACAGCTGAGCCAGTTGTGGAACTAGAGAGTGATGGGCCCAGGTGCAAGAATATACTTTGGCCCCCCCCCGTCCATTCCTGGCACCTCAACATTTTTTCACCACCCCTCACTCCCCCCCTGCCCCAGTAATTAAATCCACTACCCCCAGTCTTAAATCTAGTCTGTCCTGAGTCCTGCTACCCAGCCTTGTTTTTTCACCACCACACACCGCAACACTCCCCCCTGTGCTGACTTTTTTTCACCTCTTCACGCTGCAACATCCCCCAGAGCCTTCCCCCCTTCGCAGTGCAGCCTTTTTTTTTACCACCTCCTGACACCGCAGCATCCCGTTTCGCTGCCCAACCTTTTGTTGACAACCTAATCACACTGCAACATTCCCCAGAGCCCCCCCTGCTGCACAGCCTTTTTTTCCCCACCTCCTCACATTGCATCATCTCCCCCCCCCACACTTTCTCCCAGCCTTTTTATCACACTTTGCACCGCAACCCCAATGCCAGGGTCATATAGGGATGGAAAACCAGCCCGGGAAAATTCAAGAAGCAGCCCTTATGGGGGAGGGTCTGTTGAGGGGGCAGAATACTCCCTCCTTTTAGGGCCTGGAAGTGCTTTTGCAAGCCACTGAGGGGAGCAAGGTTGGCAACAGAAATCTTGGTGAATTATACACCGTCCATCCCTCTGCACTAGGTACAGGCCAGTCAGTTTGGAAGTCTTTTCTTACCTACAGTATATGGTGGTTTCTCTGCCATGGAGAATGTAAGCCTCACTGAGCAGCTTCTTCAGCTGGTATAAACTATTCATGTAGATCACACTGTCTGGAAGATGCCTGTTTACGTAGAAATATAACCAATGTCATCATCATAACCAGATAATGTATAACAGAAGTTTTTGTGCAGGGCAAAATGTGAATTTCCCTGATCAAACAATTTCTGTGTCTATCCAGGAGTGTTACTCCAAACCCACTTACATCTCTCCATCCTCATACTCCCCTGTGGTTCTCCAGGCTCCCTTCATCTCTCGGGCTACATGTCTCTCCATCTCCAGGCCCCCTGGTCTGTCTCCAGGACTCCATATGTCTCTCCAGGGCCCCTATCAGTCTCTACATCCTCAGGCCCACCTGTAGCTCTCAGCCCCATTCTCCCAGACCTAGTGTGTGCCTCAGCCTCATTCTCAGACCTAGTGTGTGCCTCACCCTCATTCTCCCAGACCTAGTGTGTGCCTCAGCCTCATTCTCCCAGACCTAGTGTGTGCCTCAGCCCCATTCTCCCAGACCTAGTGTGTGTCTCAGCCCCATTCCCCCAGACCTAGTGTGTGTCTCAGCCTCATTCTCAGACCTATTGTGTGCCTCACCCTCATTCTCCCAGACCTAGTGTGTGCCTCAGCCCTATTCTCCCAGACCTAGTGTGTGCCTCAGCCTCATTCTCCCAGACCTAGTGTGTCTCTCGGCACCATTCCCCCACTGTGTCAGCCTCATTCTCCCTAGTCCCAGCGTGTGTCCCAGGCTCAGCGTGTGTCAGCCTCATTCTCCCCCCAGCGTGTGTCCCAGCCCCAGTGTGTCAGCCTCTTTCCCCCAGCCCCAGCGTGTGTCACACTCATTCTCCCCCACTGTGTCCCAGACCCAGTGTGTCAGCCTCATTCTGCCCCCAGACCCAGAGTGTGTCTCAGCCTTGCCTCCCCCCCCAGCCCCAGAGTGTGTCTCAGCCTTGCCTTAACCTCCCCAGCCCCAGTGCGTGTCTCAGCTTTGCAGCCCCCCAGCCCCAGTGTGTGTCTCAGCCTTGCCTCCCCCCAGCATGTCTCAGCCTTGCCTCCCCCCCAGCATGTCTCAGCCTTGCCTCCCCCCCAGTGTGTCAGCCTTACCTCCCCCCCAGCCCCAGTGTGTCTCAGCCTTGCCTCCCCCCTCAGCCCCAGTGTGTCTCAGCCTTGCCTCCCCCCTCAGCCCCAGTGTGTCTCAGCTATGCCTCCCCCCCAGCCTTGCCTTCCCCTCCCCCCCGGTGCGTGTCTCAGCCTTGCCTCCCCCCAGCATGTCTCAGCCTTGCCTCCCCCCCAGCATGTCTCAGCCTTGCCTCCCCCCCAGCCCCAGATTGTGTCTCAGCCTTGCCTCCCCCCCAGCATGTCTCAGCCTTGCCTCCCCCCAGCATGTCTCAGCCTTGCCTCCCCCCAGCATGTCTCAGCCTTGCCTCCCCCCAGCCCCAGCATGTCTCATCCTTGCCTCCCCCCCAGCCCCAATGTGTCTCAGTCTTGCCTTCCCCCCCAGCCCAGGAGTGTGTCTCAGCCTTGCCCTCCCCCCCAGCCCCGGTGTGTGTCTCAGCCTTGCCTCCCCCCCAGCCCCACTGTGTCTCAGCCTTGCCTTAGTTCCCCCCCAGCGTGTGTCTCAGCCTTGCCTTCCCCCCCAGCCAAAGAGTGTGTCTCAGCCTTGCCTTAGTTCCCCCCAGCGTGTGTCTCAGCCTTGCCTTCCCCCCAAGCCCAAGAGTGTGTCTCAGCCTTGCCTCCCCCCCAGCATGTCTCAGCCTTGCCTCCCCCCCAGCCCCAGTGTGTCTCAGCCTTGCCTCAGCCCCAGTGTGTCTCAGCCTTGCCTTCCCCTCCCCCCCAGCATGTCTCAGCCTTGCCTTCCCCTCCCCCCCAGCATGTCTCAGCCTTGCCTCCCCCCCAGCCCCAGTGTGTCTCAGCCTTGCCTCCCCCACAGCGTGTCTCAGCCAAGCCTTCCCCTCCCCCCCAGTGTCTCAGCCTTGCCTCCCCCCCAGCCCCAGTGTGTGTCTCAGTCTTGACTCCCCCCCAGCCCGTGTGTCTCAGCCTTGCCCCCCCCAGCATTTCTCAGCCTTGCCCTCCCCCCCAGTCCCAGCATTTCTCAGCCTTGCCCTCCCCCCCTTGCCCTTCCCCCCAGCCCCAGTGTGTCTCAGCCTTGCCTCCCCCCAGTCCCAGAGTGTCTCAGCCTTGCCTCCCCCCAGCATTTCTCAGCCTTGACCTCCCCCCCAGCATTTCTCAGCCATGCCTTCCCCCCAGACCCAGCCTTGCCTTCCCTCCCAGCCCCAGTGTGTCTCAGCCTTGCCTTAGTTCCCCACCCCCCAGCATGTGTCTCAGCCTTACCTCCCCCTCCAGCCCAGAGTGTGCCTCAGCCTTGCCTTAGTTCCCCCCCAGCATGTGTCAGACTTGCCTCCCCCCCAGCATGTCTCAGCCTTGCCTCCCCCCACAGCCCCAGAGTGTGTCTCAGCCACTTACTTACCTTGGTTCCTTGGCTGCTTCTCCGTGGCTCCTTTCGATCCTCTCCCTTCAGCAGCCCGGCCCCTTGTTATGACACGGCGCGTGTGACGTCATGATGTCGCACGCGCCGTCATAACAAGGGGCCGGGCCGCGGCGGGTGATTGTTATGTTATGTTGGTGGGGCCGGAGCGGCCAAAGCGGACCCGCTCCGGCTCCAACGAGGTGCGCGTGCGCAGCGCCGGAGATCGGATCTCTATACTGATCCGATCTGTGGCAGGGGGCCCCATCAGAGAGGGGGCACGGGGATACTTACCCCCAGCACTCTCCCTTTAATCCAGCTCTGGGGGGCAGCGGCAGAGCCCTGGAATGCCCCTAGGCATTCCAGTCGCCCTAGGCATTTGCTTAGAAGAGCCTATGCCTAGGGCCGGCTCTGCCATTAAGGCATTTATTTATTATAATTTGTTTATTAATCATTGTAATTTTTTACGTTTGGGGAAATTTCCGCTAATGTACTAATAATGCATATATAAATGGTTGCACAAGCTATGTTTTAAGAGCTTTAATTTACCTTTGCAGCCTGTGGTGTACTATACATCACACCTATTCATGTTTCCCTGCAGTATGCTACTAACAAATGTTATTACTGCCTCCTCAATAATTCTTAATTGTCTTCCAGGAAGATTGCATTGCTAAGTTACTGGTTACCTTGGAAACTTTTAGAAGTAAGTCTCTGCTATACTTATAGGCAGTAATTGTCACACTGTACACCTCGCCTAAGATTATATTAGCTATTGCATTCTGATCCCTTTATACATAATGGTAACCAAACAGTGAGGTTATATCAACAAATAGTCTAAATTACCAATGTGTCCTTTTCATTCACTTGTTTTTCTATATTCACTTTAGATAAAACTCTAACTAAAAAGATCAATTTTTAATAAGTAATGCTGTTAATTTTCACCTGCTGTTGTATAACTTAAGTGATGCTGAACAGACCCTTAAAACTCCAAAGCCACAAGAAGGTTAAAATAATGCAACAAATAATACCACAATCATAATACATATAATTTAGCTTTGAAAACCAGAATGAATTACAGATTATTAAAGTTGCAATAGAAATATAGGGCCTGATTCAGACCCGCTCGCAAGCGCTGAGCGCTCGCAAGCGCTGAGTGCTCGCAAGCGGGTCGATGTTGGCCAAGTGCGCATGCGCACGAGCGCTGAGCACTCGCAAGCGGGTCGATGTTGGCCAAGTGCGCATGCGCACGAGCGTTGAGTGCTCGCAAGCGGGTCGATGTTGGCCAAGTGCGCATGCGCACGAGGGAGCCAGCTCCGTCGTGCGCATGTGCGAAACCCGGATAGCGATGGCCAGGCCAGGCCAGGCCAAGCCAAGCCAAGCCAAGCCAAGCCGTCACTATGGGTCTCGCTACAAAGTTGGCGTGCTGTCGATGGTGAGTGACAGCACGCCCCCTTTGGTGGGCATGCCGGGGGCGTGGCTGCCCAGACGGAGGCGTTCCCATGGGAACACCTTCCGTCTGGGGCTGGTCCTACTGACATCACAAGTGATGTCAGTGGAGTGCTCTCAGCTCTGATAGAGCCGAAAGCACTCCAGGGATTGTGGGAGACGAGACCCTACCACAAGGGTCTCGTCGCAAGCCCGATAGTCACGATGGTCTTGACCATCGCAATCATCTTTTTGGCCACTCGCTATAACTGTGGGTGGTCACCCACAGCTATGAGAGAGGCCAGGAGGCTACTTTAAAATTCAGAGGGACGGCCCTGATTCAGAGCGAGCGCTCTGCCGGAGGTCCGGCTCTGAATCAGGGCCATATTTCCCTATTGAATCTCTTACTTTAATTGTAATTAAAGTTTCCTTTTGTTACCCTTGTGACACATCCAAGTATTTGACATAATAAACAAATGTATCCTGACATACAGGTTGGGAATTGCCACATTACAGAATTGCAATGCAGACTCACCAATGTGTTTGGTGTCTTCGATTGCATCAGTGGACGGTGAAATATCTGGCCATCCACTGCAAGTGGTCACCATTTGAATGATATGGAGGCTTAAGGTCCCCATACAATGTACAATGGCACGATATACGTGCTGATCCGACGGATCGGCACAATATAGGTGCTATATCGTGCCGTGTATGGGCACGATATCATACCTGATATCGTGCTGCGCGCTCCCGCGGGATCGTATATCGCATCTCCAGATCTTCCTGCAGGTTCATGTGATCTGGGATGCGATGTACGATCCCATTCAGATGGAGGAGGGGGGAGCCGGCATATGGTGCGGTCAGCGGGGACCGCACGATTGCCGGCAGTGGCAGCACGATCCGTCTACCGCCGGATCGGCAGTCGCCCTACACGGTGCATCGCACCGTGCATGGGCACCTTTTGGTGGGCTATCATTTGCATTGACCAGAGGTGGAACTAGTCTTGCAAATTTGTAGGTAATGCATGATTTTCAACATTATATTCCAGCGAAGGGAATGGCATAGTTAATAAACATTTCTAGAAGTACCAGAGATGTGTCTCTATACAGACATCAGTACAGTACATACCATACAGAAATACAAAATTAAACCCCCCCATCGTACAATCACATTGCCAATTCCATTACACATCACGACCAAGCATTAAATGCTCCTTTTGTTGCCTCACAATTTAAAGTTTTTGCTAACTGTGGGACTGATTCAGAGCCAGACGCTATTTGCGCTCGCTCGTTCTGAAAAAAGGGGTGGCTATTCAAATGAACCGTTCGCTCTTTGTGGTCTGTTCACGCCTCTAGGTCTGAACGAGTGAACAAAACTTGCGGTCGTTTTTTTAAAAAATACGCCCCCTGGCCGCTCGCATCCTACGTCATGTCCGCTATTTATTAGATTAATCGAGTACATCGACCAGGGTATGAACTGCTCGCTATTCTTGTGGTTGGTTTTTGCTACCACAATCTTGCGAGCAGTTCTGGCTATAAAATAACCCAGTGACGTGGTCAATGACGCTGCTGTATTAATTATGCACACCCTTAAAACGCCCGTTTTGACCTTTAAGCACGCCTGCGTTCGGATCTCCACTCCCCGTTTTCAAGCACCTTCCCGTTACCACCCACATACGCCTCATTCTGTCACTAAAAATAGCAGGCATTCGCGAACAAACGATTTTCGGCCGCACTGACTGGTTCGCGCATGCGTATTACGATCCGTACGCATGCACAGTTGGGCAAACATCGCTCAGAGCGAACGAGCGGCCGCTTACAAGCGGCTCTGAATCAGGCCCCGTGTCCCCTCACGCATTTGACCATATTTTGTAATATGATATTGGGCCCCCTCTCCAAATTCTGTAGGTAATGGGCAGTGACTGTCATCCGAGCCTCATGCTATGGTTGCTGTCTCTCTATTTAGCATGATTCAATGAATGGTGTATGTATGGCTTGCAGAAATGTGTTTTCATTTGTAACACTGCTATTATATTTTATTTTTTATTCAAATATAATCACCATGTTTCATCCATTTCACATTTTGCCTGTTTACAATATCGAAGCCTGAATCAGACTCGTGCGCAAATCCGAATGCGAAGATATCTCGCGATTTTGAGCAAACTGTGCATGCAATGTGGGCTGCAATCATGTCTTAAATTGTGAGCGATTCTGACTTGTAGGTCTGTGCTGTTAATAGAGATTGCGGTTGCTCTCATGGCAGCAGGGCTGGGGGAAGTGTAATCCCTAGATACATATGACTCTGAAAACAGGCATTTAGTCAAATCAGAATTTGTGACAGCATTATGGGCCGATGGACACAGTGCCATTGATGGATGCAAGCGACCGGATGCATTAGAGTTGAACTGCGCATGCGCCCCAGTGGTTACCGTTCTGAGAAGCAGAATGAATTTGGTCGTAGAGAGTGATTTTTCAGTGGGTGTTTCCCGGTGGTAACAGGGGGATGAATAGCCAAACATGTGCGTGTCGCTAGCAGCGACTGAGTCTAAAGATGCAGTTGCACTGACACAGGCGGCCATGTTAAGATGGAGATTTCGCACCTCCATAGGACTGATGCAATCTCCGATGGTGTGATCGATGATGTTACTGATGGTGCTTCTTGGCTGATGGATTAACGCCGGGGGCCTCTCAATAAGACCATCAGCCATGGCATTAGCATAAAGATGCAGTGGCCAGAGAGAGAGAGGGAGAGGGAGAGAGAGAGAAAGACATACTAGCTGAAGTACCTGGTGTTGCCCGGGTTTAAATATTCAGGTTATTAAGTTTTATTATGTGATGTCGTCCAAATTCATCCAGTGGACAAAGCTCTGACTGGTGCATTTCGCCATGAGGCCCGACCGAGAACCCAACCACTCCATTAGGCATCCCCAAACCAATTGCCACCCCTTTCTGAAATTTTCATCCAAATCCATCCAGCAGAAAGCCCAGAACAGGCTCCCCGGGTAAAGTTCTGCCCAGCGTCCCCAGACTTAGGTTATATAGCAGTCGTGGACCTGAATACAGAATCAATAAATGGCAGTTCTGTTTACTTTCTTCTCAAGCCAGTAAGAGTTCTTTTAAGGCTGGACTTTCAGCCGGTATATCAGTTGCTGACATGTCTAGCTGGATACGATCAACAATAACTTCCTGTAATAGGGAAAAGTCTCACCCCAGAATAAGGAGGCACAATAGTCTTGGGGCTACAGCAGCCATACATGTTTGACCTTCTATCATAAGCGGTAGGCAAACTCGCTCATATTCATCTGTAGTTCCATGAATGCTTAACACTTTCACCTTAGGATACCTTGCCTACATTTCTTTTAGAACAACAGAACTGAAGACTAATGTTGTCTTGCTCCCAGAGTCCACCAGGGCTAACACAGCATGCTGGTTTATCAGAAAAGTTTCCCAAATAGCAACAGACTCCCTGTAGAAGGGAACATGGTGCAGCAACTAGGAAAGGTGGAACCTAGGTGAGCAGCTGTCTGTGGATTCCTGATGGCTTGGGCACTCAGCATGGAAATGCCCAGGTTCACCACATTCAAAAGCATTTAGGTGGGGAGACTTTTCCCACTGGCTCCACTGTCAACCTTTGTCTAGGCATGAGCTTTGGATTCTCCTCAGGAGTCTTTGACATGTGTTGCAATGCCGAATATCAGTCTACTGCCATAGTGTCACAAGCCGCCGCACTGCTAATGCTGTGCGGGGTGAATGCCAGACAAGCATTTGCTGAAGTCTCCTCCTTCCTCCTGTTAGGATCTGTGGTTAGCAGCATATTGTTTGCAGTTCCAGTCTTGGTTGCTGCTGATCCTCTACTGCCTGACTGTGTGCACACTGATTGATTATCCTGTCTGAACACAGCCCAGATGCTCAATAATTTGTCATTAGGGAAATAGTATGGACTAGTAATAGTGGCGTAATTGGGTGACAAGTGCATGTCTAATGTGCAAGCACACAAGGAGACCCCAGGTGCTGTCATTCTGACCAGCAAGTGAGTCAATAGTGCGGTAGTGTAGGTGACGCGTCAGTAGATGGGCATTCTTTATATAGGGCTGTGACCTGCATTGTGACATCACAATGCATGTAGGCAGCAGCTAGAGATCAGCTCTGGGCCCAGATGACCTGCAGCAGCACTCTGGTGAGAACAGAAAAGCTGGGGCTCAGGAGATGGCAATGTAACTCCTGCATGAATAAGTCTGGACACCAGAGGCAGCCTGGATCTCGTAGCAGCCCAATTCTCAGCACCTACTGTAGCTATGCCCTTGCCTGTGAGTGGCAGCTGATCTGCCAGAGATTGGAAGAGTGTATATGGTGACACAATCCTTTCAGAACATTGTTTTAGCAGATGGAGATCTGAGATCTGCTGTAATATTGGACAGGTGTGTAGGCACATATTGGGTGTTGAACCTGCAAGTACCCATATTAAAGTTCTGCAGCGTCATATAAGACAAAATAATTAGCATTATCCATTGTTTAAAAACTGCAGATATAATGGAGGGGGAATCGGTATGACGCATGGCCGGCGGTTCAAACACCGACAACGTGAGGTCGACACGGCTGAAAATCTCAATCGTCTTAAGGTAAGTATTGACTAACCTAATTCCACCCCTTAACCCTAACCCTCCCTTAGGGGTGCCTAACCCTAACCTCCCCCCCAGTGCCTAACCCTAATCCCCCCTCTAAGTGCATAAACCTAACCCCCCCTTCCCTGCTGCCTAAACTTAAGTCTTCCAGGGGGGTGCCTAACCCTAACCTCCCCTGGGGGTGCCTAACCATAACCCCCCTTCCCCTAGCCTAACCCTATGTTCCTGGGGGGGTACCTAACCCTAAGTCCCCCCCGGGAGCCCTAAGCCTAACCCTCCCCTTCCCGTGCGGCTACCCACGCCCGGCGTACCTTCGATCGGGATGCCGGGCGTTGGGCTCCCGGCGTAAGTGTAATGATAGGCGTCAGCATCTCGACGCCTGTCTTTAGACTTGTGCCGTGATTAGACAGTCAGGAGGCCAGCGGTCGGGATTAGGTCCGGCTTCCCGACTGCATACCATGGAGGGAGGTGTCTGAAGTGGTAAGGGTGACAGGCCAACATTGGTTGTACAATCCTTACTTAAAGATGTGTTTATTTTACTGAAGATGTTACTGTTCAGGACCTGAACATGTAATCCAAAGTCCATACAAGTAGTTGTTACCCAAACTTGCTTAAATGAAGCTGTAACTACTCAGAGAGTATCAAAGTAGGTAAAAATGTCACCATAAAATGGCTGCCAGCAGCTGGAAATCCAGTGCAGGCTGTGACCTGCACTGTGACATCACAATACATGCAGGCAGCAGCTAGAGATGGCTGCAGCTTAGATCAGCTCTGGGCAGATGCCCTGCAGCAGCACTCTGGTGAGAATAAAAACACTGAGGCTCAGGAGATGGCAATGTAACTCAGTGCAGGGAGAAGACTAGGCCCCAGAGATGGCCTAGGTCCCGTAGTAGTCCCATTCCCTGCACCTACTGTAGCTATGCCCTTGCCTGTAATTGGAAGCTGGTCTGCCAAAGATTGGAAGTGTGTGTATTGTGACACAATTGTTTCCGTAGATTGTTTTAGCAGATAAAGGGCCTGATTCAGACCCACTCGCGAGCGGCTGTCCGCTCGCAAGTGGGTCGATGTTATGCACTGAGCATGCGCACGACGGAGGGAGCTCCGTCGTGCGCATGCGTCAGACGCGACGAGCGAAGGAAAGTCCTTCGCTCGTTGTGTCCGATCAAAGGGGGCGTGCTGTCAATGTTGATTGACAGCACGCCCCCTTTGGTGGGCGTGCCGGGGCGTGCCTCCCTGACGGGGGCGTTCCCACGGGAACGCCTCCCGTCAGAAGCCGGCCCACTGACATCACTAGTGATGTCAGTGGGAGTGATTTTGGCTCTGATAGAGCCATAATCACTCCGGAGCTTGCGGTTGAAAACCTCAACCGCAGGCTCCGGCTCGCAATTTTGATGGTCGCGATGGTCTCGACCATCGCGGCCATCACAAAGCACGCTCGTATAGCCTGTGGGTGGTGACCCACAGCTATACGAGCGTCCAGGAGGACGCTCCATGAAAATGGAGCCCGGCCCTCATTCAGAGCGTGCGCTCTGCTCAGAGCGTGCGCTCTGCTCAGAGCGTACGGCTCTGAACGAGGGCCAAAGATCTCAGATCTGCTGCTAAATTGGACAGGTGTGTAAGCATATATTGGGTGTTGAATCTGCATCCAAGTCTCCAGTAGGATTGTGTGAACAGTCTGGTCTGGATTTGGATCCCCAGAGGATTGGACATGTGTGTACCCATATTATGTTCTGCAGCGTCATATCAGATACGGTAAATAATTTGCTTTATCTCTTGTTTAAAATTAAAAACTGCAGATACAATGGACGAAGGTGTCTGAAGGGGTAAGGGTGACAGGCCAAAATCTTTATAATTTCTGTATAAACCTTACCTAAAGATGTTTCAGATTATTTTTCTTAAAGTGTTGCTGTTCAGGACCTTATTGGAAGATGTAATTCAAAGTCCATATCAGTAGACGTTATCCAAAATCGCTTAAATAAAGCAGGAACTGCCTTGAGAGTATAAAAGTAGGACAAAATGTCACCACAAGATGGCTGCCAGTAGCTGGGCATCCTTTATATAGGGCTGTGACCTGCATTGTGACATCACAATGCATGCAGGCAGCAGCTAGAGATGGCTGTAGCTTAGATCAGCTTTCAGCCCAGATGCCCTGCAGCAGCACTCTGGTGAGAATAGAAACACTGGGGCTCAGGAGATGGCAGTGTAACTCAGTGCAGGGTGAAGGCTGAGCCCCAGAGGTGGACTGGACCCCACAGTAGTCCCATTCTCTGCACCAACTGTAGCTATACCCTTGCCTATAATTGGCAGCTAGTCTGCCAAAGATTGGCTGAGTGTGTATGGCAACACAATCTTTCAGTATATTGATTCAGCAGATGCAGATCTGAGATCTTCTGCAGAATTGGACAGGTGTGTAGCCGTATATTGGGTGCTGAATCTGTGTCCAGGTCTCCAGTAGGATTGTGTCAACAGTCTAGACTGAAGTTGGATCCCAAGAGGATTGGACAAGTGTGTACCCATCTTATGTTCTGCAGCATCATAGCAGATAAACAGATTGCTTTATCCATTGTTTCAAAAATATATACTGCAGATATAATTGAAGGGGGTGTCTGAAGTAGTTAGGGTGATAGGCCAAAATATATTGTATAAACCTTACCTAAAGATGTATCATATTCTTTTTCTAAAAGTGATTCTGTTCAGGACCTTATTGGAAGATGGAATTCAAAGTCTAGATCAGTAGACGTTATCCAAAGTTGCTATAAATAAAGCAGTTACTACTCAGAGAGTATGAATGTAGGACAAAATGTCACCACAAGATGGCTGCCAGTAGCTGGGCATCCTTTATATAGGGCTGTGACCTGCATTGTGACATCACAATGCATACAGGCAGCAGCTAGGCAGCAGCACAAAGCATACAGGCAGCAGCTAGAGATGGCTGTAGCTTAGATCAGCTTTGGGCCCAGATGCCCTGCAGCAGCACTCTGGTGAGAATAGAAACACTGAGGCTCAGCAGATGGCAGTTTAAATTAGTGCAGGAAGAAAACTGGTCCCCAGAGGTGGGCCTTGGCTCCGTAGTAGCCCCATTCTCTGCACCTACTGTATCTAAGCCCTTGCCTATAATTGGCAGTTGGTCTGCCAAAGATTGGAAGCATGTACGGTGACACTATACTTTCAGTAGATTGTTTCAGCAGATTTAGATCTGTGGCTAAATTGGAAAAAATGTGGAGGCATAAATTATATTTGATGTTGAATCTGCATCCAGGTTACCAGGAGGATTGTGTCAACAGTTTGGTCTGGAGTGGGATTCCCGGAGGATTGGACAAGTGTGTGCCCATCTTATGTTCTGCAGCATCATATCAGATAATTAATGTGCTGATGTGAATGATCTAAATATTTTCTGTAAAGTACTATGGAATATGTGTGTGCTATATATATATATATATATATATAGTAACGTACAAACAATTTTTATAAAAAAAAAATTAAAACATGGGTCTGATTTTGAGGTTGGAGCAATGCAAATAAAAGCAGGTAACTGTGCCCATGGACGTTGGATGTTGCAATGCAAGAAGTGGGCAGCACAGATGGTGTAATGGTTAGCATTACTGCCTCACAGCACTGAGGTCATGGGTTTGATACCCGCCACAGCCCTAACTGTGTGGAGTTTGTATATTCTCCTGTGCTTGCGTGGGTTTCCTCCAGGTGCTCTGGTTTCCTCCCACACTCCAAAAATATACTGGTAGATTAATTGGCTCCTAACAAAAAATAAACCAGTGTGTATGTGTGTGAGCATGTGATAGGGAATATAGGGCCTGATTCAGACCCACTCGCGAGCGGCTGTCCGCTCGCAAGTGGGTTGATGTTCTGGACTGAGCATGCGCACGACGGAGGGAGCTCCGTCGTGCGCATGCGCCAGACGCGACGAGCGAAGGAAAGTCCTTCGCTCGTTGTGTCTGATCAAAGGGGGCGTGCTGTCGATGTTGATTGACAGCACGCCCCCTTTGGTAGGCGTGCCGGGGGTGTGCCTCCCTGACGGGGGCGTTCCCACGGGAACGCCTCCCGTCAGAAGCCGTCAGAAGCCGGCCCACTGACATCACTAGTGATGTCAGTGGGAGTGATTTTGGCTCTGATAGAGCCAAAATCACTCCGGAGCTTGCGGTTGAAAACCTCAACCGCAGGCTCCGGCTCTCAGTTTCGATGGTCGCGATGGTCAAGACCATCGTGGCCATCAAACTGCACGCTCGTATAGCCTGTGGGTGGTCACCCACAGCTATACGAGCGTCCAGGAGGACGCTCCTTTTTCATGGAGGCCGGCCCTCATTCAGAGCGTGCGCTCTGCTCAGAGCGTACGGCTCTGAATGAGGGCCATAGATTGTAAGCTCCACTGGGGTAGGGACTGATGTGAATTACCAAATATTCTCTGTAAAGTGCTGCAGAATATGTGTGCTCTATATAAATAACTGGTAATAAATACATTTATTTAGTTTTTTGCCTGCATGGTAAATACTGGCTGCTTTTGCATGTAGCCCACAAATGCTCCACAGCTTTATTTTTACACTGTAATTTAGATTTGAGTTTGGACACACCCCTCCCAACTCTAAATCTCACGTGTTACATCTGCTCCACCTGCAGTGCAACATGGTTTTGCCAAGGTGCACAGCTACCAGCTCTTTTTTGCTTTATTCCCACTTCAGAATCAGGCCTAAGCCACTGTCAGCAAAACTAAAATTGCTTATATATGGAGTGAATCTGAATTTCATGTATCACCTTAAGGTTACTATATCTGGCTTTCTAGATGATTGATTTTTTACAATTATGTATTGATATATTCCAGGGAGGATACCTGTGACATGTGATCAGAGGCAATATTGTCCCTCTATATATATTTTCTGATACTATCTCCTGATATATTTATTGCTGCTCAACCTACATATTATTTTCAGATCCATCTATGTATACATGTAGAGCAATATAGACACATATACATATACCTAGCACAAAACTGTTTGGTGCTTATATATCTGTAATACTGGATCTTACTCTCAGATGTATAACAGTGTATAACTGGAACTAATAAGATTGTGATCTGAATTGGTGATCACCAACGCTATTTACAATAGGGAATTTTCTCCCTGATACATTAATTATATTTTTTCTCTAAATAACTGTCGTCATTTGTCTGACTAATGGTGTCATAACTAATACAATTTTGGACTTACCATAACCAAGCGCCAAAGAGATTTGATATTTAATAGTCTCTTTGATTTATGTTAGTCAGTTTTTTACTACCTGGACCTTTTCTGGCCAGATTAAATGTTTGTTTTTGTTCCATGTTTTTGTGTACAGATGTTTTGTTGACATCAAATGTATTATTATTTTCTCATTTGTTTTCACTATTATTTTAGTGGCATACTATTAAAAGTTAAGTTTTAATTTTAAAGGTAGGTTGAGTGCCCCCAAAAAGAGAGTACTTTTCTTCCTTTCTTTTTTTCATGTTTAAAACATAACTCTCAGGGGTGCACCTCCAATAACGAGATTTTTTAATATATATATATATATATATATATATATATATATATATATATAAAATTTCTATATCTAATAATTGATTTGGAACATACTGTACCTACCCTCATTTCACACACTTTTAAGTGCTCACAACCAGTGCTTAGGATATCCCTACCCCCTTTTTCCTATACGTTTTAATCTTCGAAAAGTAGTTTATGGGGTGCGCAGACTGTGTGAGGGTTTTTTATTTTAATTTTACACTAAGCTCAGTAGCAAACACATGCACATTTTGTCTGACGTGGCAATGTAGTTTTTATCACCCTTATGAAAATGTCTTGTGTGTAGTTAAACGTCAGCTCAACTTAGCCACTGTGCTCTTTCTACATTTATCTAACTGCTGCCACTTCACAGCGTTCATATATAGATATATATACTATATATATATATATATATATTATATATACTCTTTTTGTGCACAAATGGAGTTCGCCATTGGCATTCAATCATATCTTCCACTTTTTTCTTTTCTGTTCATGGATGTGACCCAGATAGGAACTTTCCGTGTTTGCCTGATTGCATATGGCTTTGAATAGTAATGATACTGTACATTAACAATGAGTGCCGGCTGCTACATAAAGTGGCTGTTTTAGTCACAGCAGTTAGAAAAAATAGTTTTTATTTTTTTTAAAAAGTATATAGCAAGTTACCTAACAGCACTATGTAGCAAAGTAGTTGTTCTTTGTCAACCTCAATGTTAAATGCACTAACAATTTCAGATTAATAAGGTTATTTTTTTTCTGTCATTCTGATTCTCGCTTCGTTTGCGACCACATTAACCGAGTATTCAGTTAAATAAAATGTGAAGTTGACCTAATTTGAAAGATCACTTTGTAACATTCACAAAGACAGACAGGAAAGTTATTATATTCATAGTTTGATTAAACCCGTTATGTTTACAGCTATATGGGACAGAGGTCATTTATGGTAAGTACAAACAAAGGAAGAATGCTCATTTTGCTTTTGCAATATAGTTAAAAAGTTATTTAGTAAAAAAGACAAAAGACCATATTGCAGTGGTTACCGAACTGGTACACTTGCAGGTGTACCATGGTTTGGTGGTCCAGGACCAAATCAAGGTATTTATGGTCAATGTGATAGGCAAGACCAGTGCTTGTGCATGCCAATCAAAAAATATGTAGACAAACAGACATGATACCCTGTCCTCCAAAACAGCCGAATGTGGCTATCCCCGGGCATTAGTGCAGGTAAAAGTGGCTGTTGTAGGATGTATTTGAGAGGTAAGTATGAAAAAAAAAAAAGATGAGTGCAGGGTGTGGGGTGCGGGCCCCCACTGGACCCAGGGGCCCGTGTGCACCGACTGGGCCAGATTAACAATGGGGCGGATGGAGCTACAGCTCCAAGCCTCAACATAAAAACAGGCCCATTGTCATGACAACATGATGTTGACTGGCCATCTGCTCTCCACAGAGTCAGCCATAAATCATAAGTAGTAAAATTGTATTTCTATTTACCTCACAAAATTAAGCATTTGTTTTCTTTTACATATTTAGCGAGACATTTGGGCTGAGAGTATAGGGGTGTACACACCCACATGGCACTGGTCACACCTCTACTCCTCACAATAGGCCCTTGGTCATTTTCAGCTCCAGACCCATCTGGCCCTCAATCCGGCCCTGTGCACCGAACACCCTGCACCCATTATAAATACACAGCTGCCTGTACTTGAGTCTGAGGGCCTCACTCAGAGGCGGTCGGAGGATGCAAGCGGTCGCTCAGAAACTGGGTGGCCGCTTGCATCCTGACCGCCCGCCTCTGTTGAGGTCGTTAGACCGCTCCGGTGATGGTCGCGATGGTCAGAGACCATCGCGACCATCGGGGCTTACGACGAGACCCTAGGGTAGGGTCTCCCTTGTCGTAAGCCCCGGAGAGCTTCTGGCTCTGTCTGAGCCGGAAGCTCTCCACTGACATCACTAGTGATGTCAGTGGGGCCTCCCCCAAATGGTAGGCGTTCCCATGGGAACGCCTTCGTTTGGGCTGCCACCCCCTCGGCCCACCTTCCAAACGGGGCGAGCTGTCAATCAACATCGACAGCTCGCCCCCTTTGGATCGAGACCCGCTACGGCCAGCGCTGTCGGTCGTAGCGGGTCTCACGCATGCGCACGACGGCACCGGCACCGTCGTGCGCATGCTCTGTGGGGGGCCATCGACCCGGTCCCAGCGCATCGGCGCTAACGACCGGGTCTGAATGACCCCCTGTGACTCAATTTACAATAACTGGGACTTTTTAGTTCCTATTTCATATTCACCAGCACTTTTCTTTATTCACATTGACATTAGTGGTATATAAGGAGTTATAAAATAATTGGAGATATATATCTTTATAGTCTATTGGTTTTATAATGAGATATATTTAATAGCAGTACTTGTTTCAGAATGTTTTATATGTATTTTTAATTAGTGTATTTGTTCCATTATACCTGTGTGTTAAATGTTTTATATTGATAATTACGTGTCTTGATGATTTATTTATTCACATCAATATACTTATTTTATTAGCACATTTCCACCCCTGGTTTTTGTCTATTGCTATAGTGAGTGGTTACATACCATCACTTTTGGGATGAGCAGCTGTTTTAACTTAACTTTCTATTAGATACACTCTATGAGTGCTTGTGATACTTTTATTTTCATAAATTAATGCGTGGTTAACCATTTTTTTTCTCTGCAGTTTTGTTCATAGAATATCAAATTAAAACCCCAGCTACGTATCTAGCAATGTTTCTTCAGTGTGAAAAAAAATATTTCTTGACCAAATAAATTATATTTTTTTCCCTGGTTCAATGACTCCAATGATACATTTCTATTTGTAGATTGTTGCAAGAACTGTAACCAATTTTAAAAACAGTAAGGGGTATATTTATTAAAGGTCGATTTTAATTGATCAACATTGACGTTGTGTGTCTAGGGCTAAATCACACCTTTAATAAATCTAAAAAAAAAATGACATTAATAAATGTATGTTTTATCCCAACACACACAATATCGATGTTCATTGATTAAAATTAACCTTTAGTAAATATACCTCTAAATGTGTTGGCCAACATTAGCTTCCATTGATGAAGAATCCTATAGTATTACTACACTAACAGTGAAGAACCCCTTCCTAAGGTTTTGTTAAACCATCTGTATTCCCAAAATAACTGAGTACTCATCAATAAACTAACGATACTGGATCAGAACCTCTATACACACCTTCCTATACCTTCTAATGTCCTGCCTATACCTTCTAATGTCCTGCCTATACCTTCTAAGGATGACGCTAATTTGCGTACGCAGTCATACCATAAATAAAGACTTAGACGTGGAATCTGTGGTTCCAAAGCACAAGTGATATTCAGGTAAAAGTTCAGACAGTTACATGCAATTGATCAAGACACAATTTAGGTGCAAAAGGAAATTATACAGACCGCAAGTACATACACAGGCACTTCCGGACCAAGAGATAGGCATCAGCAAGAGACCCTTCGTCATTCAGCACGAAAACTCAGAACCAGCGTTCGTGCACTCATATTTATACCCCCCCAGAATAAACAGGAAAATAGGGAAGTCTGTTGCTGATATAATTGGTTCTCAGGGGTGAAGCATCTGTTACAGCACATTTAACAGGCTGGTTCAAACAGACTCTCCTTGCCTCTAACAGCTGGGGGTCTTCCTCTTCACGCCTCCTGTATCAGTTGTTTCTAAAATATAAATTTTTGTTGCTTGTAGGCTCTGCGATCCATAACTCGGGAATGCATGATGCGATCTCCCCACCGATAACACCGGAATACTGTAAAAAGGATACGCATCAGTACAACTCCAAACATGACTTGTTTAGCATGTATAATACCTTAGTTATCAAATATCTTTATTTCTCAGCATTTAAACTAACTGAACCAACTTAAGTCATACACTTTAGAGCTTATTGAACCTTATGTGTGGATATGTAATGTGTGGGTATTGAGGGTTTGATATAAGGACGCTAGTTAACTCGGGGCAGTTGAGTGCGCATAAAGCTAATAAAACAGCAGTTTCATACAAAGTCCTATGCATTCGCTAATATGCGACTAGTTAACAGCGCTATTGTATGTATTAATGTGTATGAGAAATGGTGAAAGATGCAAACGCATGGTGCTATTAGTATTATCGCCACATGTACTAAAATGTGAGTTTATCTAAAATGGCGCTCAGGCGGCCATTCGCAAAATGGCGTCTTGCGATCTCATTTTCAAGATGGCGTCTTGCGGCCATTCGCAAGATGGCGTCGCCGCGATTACATTTTAAACTGAACTTGTCTCAGCCAATTATTCAGCTTCGACAAAACTTATTTGATCAAATAGTCATGTTTAATGACGAAACGCGTCGATGGTTTGGAAAATATAGCGGGCATAAATAGAGGGTACTCTATGTGTATTAACTTAATACTAGGTACATCAAAACAATTCTCTTTTTATTAAAATGCTGAACATTCGGACTGAAGCGGACTGCTTAATGAAAACTTGTTCTCATACAGGAAAAGATTACAAACTTCGGTCCACTTTCAAACAAGCATCTTTCAGAGATGAAAATAAATATATTTTATAATATAAGAATAGTAGTACATAACAATGTTTTTTAACAGTAACTAATGCATCTGCATAGTGTCATTTTTTTTAAATCCACACACATGTATGTATTGTTACAAAGGGAGAAATACATATATATTATTTAGATTAAACTCTACATATTCTCTATTTTGTAGACAGTAGATAAGATTGTTTTAAATCTTAAAAGTGAATAAATAATGGGGAACTTTTTCACATGAAACAATGTAATATAACATTTTACATATTATGAGTAGCTCATTATTAATTCTAAAAGTACTAAGTGAATCCTGTTTCCATTATTATTACAGATGGCAAACATCTAGGTAGATATAATTTTAATTGTGATTAAGATTACCTTCAAAAGGTTGTCAAAGCTCAGGGTTGAAGCTTTATTCTCTTTTACTAGGTTTATTTCAAACAGACTGGCATGCTGTCAAACTGCGCCTATTATGCAGAGCAAAGAAGCAAAACAAGACAGACTGGCCTGAAGTAAGGCACACAGCTTTATCTGTGAGAACACGTGCAAAATAGAGTTTTATTTCCACGGCTGATGATATTGTTCTTCCAATCAAAATATATAGACTGAGGAATATTTTATAATGGATTCAAACAAGCCCAATGTTCAGATTTATTTTTTTATAATGCAGTAATTTTAGATGTGTTTGACTACAGTATTCATTCTTCATCTCTAGCACATTCAAGTGGAGCCATTTGTGAAGTAGGTGTGGCTAGAACAACCTGTAGTAATCAGAGTAATCATTGGTTAATTATAGGCAGCACAGAGTATTTCCTGGGTCTTATGTGAGGCAGTGACAGGCTCTCTTGTGCACTTGGGTAAGTGGTGATGACCTAGGTGCATGTGATATTGACATGGTAATGATGTGGGGACAAGATTAGAGGAAACATTGAGGACACAGATAGAGAGAATGCAAATTGCGAGATTCTAGTACTCGGGGCTTGTTTCAGCAAGGAACGCAGTTACTTATACACATGCAATTGGCCAATTGTTGCGTACTGCGCATGTGTATGCATCGCAGTGCGTGAACTAGCCACTGCGATTGGGACAGCGATCAGCAGACGATACGCAGACCCATGGTAGAGTGATTGACAGGAAGTGCCATTTGTGGGTGGTGATGGGGAGGTGGTCGGGCGAACGCAGGCGTTCCAGTGCATTTCAACGGCGTTGCGGAGGCGTGCATAAATTATCCACTGCAATACCATACGTAGCCTGAGGCCTCATAGCGTGCGCTGACGTAAGCAATTTCTGAATGAAAACAAATAAAATTGCCTACCTTCAATACTGGCTCTAAAATGTTTAAACAGGAATGGTATAAAATATTGTCTCTTGTTCGTTTGCACTTATGTGATTACTTAATTTATTTATTACCAGTTATTTATATAGCATACACATTTTCCGTAGCGCTTTACAGAGAATATCTTACCATTCACATCTGTCCCTGCCCCAGTGGAGCTTACACTCTATGATCCCGATCACATGCACACGCACATACACACTAGGGTAATTTTTTTGTGGGGACCCAATTAACCTACCAGTAAATTTTTGGAGTGTGGGAGGAAACCGAAGTACCCGGAGGAAACCCACGCAAGCACAGGGAGAATATACAAACTCCACACAGTTAGGGCCGTAGTGGGAATCGAACGCATGACCTCAGTGGTGTGAGGCAATAACGCTAACCACTGCACCGTCTGTGCTGCCACTGTGGAGGACAGAAGAGAAAACCTACGGAAAATAGAAAAATATATTGACATTTTGAGCAGCTTGGTTAATCCTTTTAGGGACTTCAAAGAAATGGAGGAAAAAAAAATAGAACAAAATGTAATAAAGAAGAAGCAGAAAAAAATCAGTAGAGATCAAGGAGGATGTTTTAAAGGGTTTACACCATCAGGATTTTTAAACATATAATAGTCCCGCTACCAGGGCCAGATTAAGGCTTGTTGGGGCCCCGAGGCAACTAAGTTGTGGGATCCCATCAATAAAATTGCCACGTCCTCACACAGTAACTATGCCCCTATGCCTCACGCAGCAACTATGCCCCTTACCTTGTCTCTGGACCTTCCACTGTCATTATCAGCGCTGCTATCTACAAGATAGCAGCGCCAATAAGCTAGGCCATGTATCAACAAGATATCAACAGCTTTAGCTGGCGTTGCCCTACCACCACAGCAGGGACAGCACTGTCCCTTGCTGCAGTGGCTGCCAGCTCCGGGGGCTGCACTTGATGCTTGCGAGATCCCACATATGCCTAGTAGAGCGACCTAGTCGCACAGATTCGCCTAGTATAGTAGCCTGGAGCTCAAAAGTTTGCAGGTTATTACATTTGCGAGTCCCGGCACCAACTCGTACCTTCAAAAAATGCGAGAAGGTGCGAGTTAAACTAAAACTCTAACTATTACATTTGGCCCCTAGTTATAAAATCCCAAATAAAATTATAGAAAACTAAGTGAGGATCTAAGTAGAAATAAAGATATTTTTCAGAAGTAGAATGGAAAAGAAAGAGCTTTTCAGATAGACAATATAGTGAAGATAATTGGAGTTCTTCAATATATCAGTCTAATTATCAGTATAGACTATCAGGGTTGTCAAGATTTAATTGGGAAAAACAACACTTTGAAAGAAATAGGTCTCCATTTTTAGGAAGAAGGCAAGTGAGGAAATTTCCCCATAGAAGATTTAGGAAAGACTCTTAAGAAAAAAAAATGAGGAAAAAGAGGGGGATGAGTTAAGAGAAACCTGAGACAAAATACAGAGAAAGGAAGTGTTAAAGGTCAAAATAAATAGAATTAAAGAAAATAAGATGCACACAACAAGCTCAGACTAAGCTATACAACCTTAGATTTATTTTCTATCAGTCAGATAAGGAGAAACAAATATTGATGAATTATTCTTAGACACTCAAAGGTTTCTTAGGAAATTATCCTTGAAACGTTTTTTCCATAAGGAAAACGTGGGAGTGGAAGATGGGGAGAAATCTCCAGATGTAGACGTAAATAAATCTGAGTTTCCTAAGAAATCCATTTTCAACCCCAATTTTTCAGAAACATATGAGAAATTAGTATTAAAAGATTTAGAAAAAATTAGTGAGAATAGTAGTAAGAAAAAAAGAAATAGAATTTAAATAAGGCAGAAAAACAAGCAATAAAAAACCTAAAAGATAATCATAATGTAACCATCAAACCCTCCGAAAAGGGAGGAGGGGTTATAATGATGGTTACTGAAAAATATGAAAATAAAATGAGAACTCTATTATCAGATAAAGATGTATATCCCTTTAAGAAAGAATCCCAGTAAAATCATAAAGGAAAATCTATATTCCTATGTGGACAAATATTTTCAAAAAGGAGTGTTGTCAGAAAGGGAAAGAGATTTTTTTTAAATTGATGATCCAGTATTACCAGTTATATATGGACGTCTAAAAGTCCACAAGAATGTGGAGGATCCTCCTCTTTGCCCTATTGTAGTTGGGGTAGGATCAATAAACATCCAATCTTTCCCAAATGATTGATTTTCACCTTCAGTCTATAGTATGTAGGGGTAAAGCCTATCTAAAGGATACCTTAGATATCATAAATAAGCTAAGGGGATCACATGAGAATTAGGAGACATATTAGTGTCAGCAGATATGGGATCCCTGTATACTTTCATTAAACATGATATGGGTCTCCAAGATTTACCACTAAACCACAGTTTCAGTGGTTTACAAATTGTATGTTATGCACCGTATAATTTTTTTTTAGATTTTTAATATTTATATGTTGTTTTACCTGCTTTATGCTTGAAAGAAAATTATCTAGTCTGACTAACATATACCATACTATAACCATATAGTGACAGAATATACCATTACAAGCTGTTCTGTTTTTTATTATTATTATTTACTGCAACCAGAAGGGTCAAGCCAATTAGGACTAAGTTGTCTCACCTGTTGCAGCATTTATTATAAAGTCCTGACTAAACCAATGTTTGCATTAGCAAATATGGAATTTTATCTTTCTTTGCTTGTGCTTCTAAGAGTAGTATTTTGTTTTTAGGTTTATTGACTTTGCTAACTTCCTTCATGATTCTACAACATAACGACTTTGACTTTGTCATTTACGATTCTACCTTTTACCAACCCAATGACTTCAGCACTATTCCTCATGACCCTCCCCCAGGAATAAGCAGCTTGGTGTTTCTCAGATAGCTACCCAAGTCAAGTGGATTTTCCCATGGAGCCACCAGAACAGTGTCAGAAGCCAATATGAAACACACAGACCAGTAACACTTTACTCTTGCAGTTGCAGAGAATTACAGAAAAGAACTGCTTGCCTTCAACTAGGAAACAACTTACCATTGTACTGGAACCAGCACATTTACTGTAGTTAACTGATATTTTATCTCTATAGGCTTCTTAATGCATGTAACTGTCCAGTATAATAAAATAGTCTTATTCTCTTGGCATGTCACAGATGCCATCTGAATGTACAACCATTGACTGGCAGGTAGAAACAAACATCACTCAGGATGACTAAGTTTGAATGAAAACATTCATCAGTAACAGAAACAGGAAATACATGACGAGACTTGATTATCCATATTTTCCCAGGCTGATTATAATAAATAAACTCTGATTGAGCGTTGGGGGGTAATTGTTTGAAAACACATTAATGTTGGTTTATAGTGCTGCAATTTACAGATGTTTACTTCAAATCTATGCAATTCATAGTCTAAATGATGATATTTAAAGAGAAACACCACCCTCAGCCAATTGTTTCTTCTTTGGTATCAATGTTTGCATAAGAAATTGAAGTTAGAGCTTTAGATATAATTATATCTGTACAGCAGATCTGTTGTACTAACCACACACAGTACAATCCAGCCACTCAAGTTAAACAATAAGCGTTTGACTGAAGTGTCCAAACTAGAGGAGATGCTTGTGTTCAGCACGCTGGTCTCATAAGAGGAACACACTCACAGGCCGACAACGGTCATATGTGGTCATCTCCCTAACACATTTACCAATATGAGAGATAATGATCCAATCAATTTCCATTTAATTTTGGGATCACAAATAATTGTTCGATATTGCAGCAGATACCTCAGCATCTATATCTATAACACGTGTATCAGAAATAGCACAGTGGAATATTCTGGTGCAACATAAAGAAATGTTAATAAATAATAAATGGTGTATTATTAATGTCCACAAAATAAACCACATTGGCAAATTTGGATATTGCAAAAGGGTCCTCATCATGAAAAGGAGTGATTTACAGGGGTACCAAGCGTGGAAGGGGGGGCCATCACTCTGGGCGCATTAGCTGCTCAGGAGGAACAACTGCACTCCAAGAGGTCCACGTCTGCTTCAGCTGGCAGTACAGCATGCAAACTGGTCACCGGTATACCCAATGGGGTGTGGCAATGCGATCACGTTTGGTCCCGCCTCCTAGTACAGATGCACAAATGCTCTCCTAGCAGCCTCAGTGTTTGGACAATTACATAACTAAAACAGCATTCCCAATAAAAACATCAGGACTCCCTTAACCATGACCTTAATTTGCCAGGGCTACATCCCTGAGGCACCCAGCTATGTTGCACTATAGCCACACTCACTTTATACATAGCTTCCCATTTAACCTGCTGAGACAAATGGGAAAAGCATAGTTTAGTAGATATGGCGCAACATCGCATGAGTACAAAGATGGCAAAATTACTAATTTAGGGTATACTTCCTAACCAAACCCACAATGCCCTTTCACTCTCCTCGTAATAGGCTTTCTTGTATTTAACAAAGCTGCAAACCAGCAAATAATGTGAACATGAGAAATAATCCATGACATGGGTACTTATCTGGGATAATAATATATAACTTTGCAAATGTTAACTTAGATTAGATCATTCAAAGTGCGTACACTCTTTTTATTTCTTTATGTTGTGAGAAAAAAGGTTTGTCACCACTGATCCACTTTATATGCAAATTGCTATTTTCCATTTATCATTTGATGGTATAATAATTATAGCGCTATCAGTAGGCAAGCAAAAAAACATAATGAGGTTATAAAGAAAAGAACTTGGTGGACCAGAAGAAAAGGACAACACGCTTATTTTTCATGGACTATAAACAAAGAAAAAGCGTGGGGCTCGACTGTTTTACAGGCACATTTCTTCTTTAATACTTACATTTTTTGAAAGCAGAAAGGTTTCATTTTTAAAGGTCCGCTGTAACTGTGCTGCATGAAATATCATTGATAAGTTGTGGTTAACTAATGTATACTGTATATTTCCTTGGATGAATTACTGTATGAACACTTGATTAAGATAAATAACCAATTATCAGTCCTGCATAAAATGACAAAATCTAAAATAAATTGGAGGTTTATTTACTAAACGTTATTATTACAAATGTTCCTGCCTCTGGATTTAAAGCAACAATTTTTTAAAGACAATACACAGGATTGGGGACAAAGACATCCACCCAGGGAAGGAAAAAAGAGATAGATCCACAAATAGTAGCGGGGTGCGGGCAGAATGAAGCACAAATGGGGAAACAGGGACAGGTGAAGATAAATTGGCACACATACCAAATTGGAGGCAAAAAGAGACACACGCAAAGGGAGGGGACAGAAATACAGAAATGTATGGGAGCAAATGACAGTCGATCATATGGTTTTAAACACTGAAAAAAAAGGGGGAAAAAATTGTTCAAATCAGTTAAATTTGTGTGTTTTAACTCTTTTGTCTGAGCAACCATTTTTGGCTATTTTCCAGTATTTGTGAGCAAATGGACGATTGTCATTTGCTCCCATACATTACCAGGTTTTCATTCCAACCAGCCAGATTGGACAGATATTTGACAGATAATTGTATAGTGGATGTCCAGCTAAAGGGATCTTGGACCTGTGAGTCCAATAAAGAACTGTGTTGCTATTTGGAAGATTCGGTGAACCATCCTGTAACATCTTGCCTGTGAACACTGCACTGTCCTGTATTCCTGCCTGTGGTGAGAAAATAAACATCCATTGGAATTTACCCGGCCTATGTGATTCTTGTCAGAATATATATATATATATATATATATACACAGGTGCATAAATATTGGGACATTGACAGAATATCTATTCACCACCACCACAATGGCTTTGAAATGAAACAAACAAGATGTGCTTTAACTGCAGACTTTCAAATTTAATTTGAGGGTAATTACATCCAAATCAGGTGAACGGTGTAGGAATTACAACGGTTTCTATATGTGCCTCCCACTTTTTAAGGGGCAAAAGTAATGGGACAAACTAAACAATCCTAAATCTAACGATTCACGAACTTAGTACCGTTCTATAGAACGGTACTTCCCGAATGAGAGCGTAGCGGCGGGGTATCACCATGGAAACCCCGCTGCTAAGCATTCATTGGCTGAGAGAGGTCATCTCCCGTCTCTCAGCCAATGAACGGCTCCCTCTATTGTAGTCAATGGTGGGAGCCTCAGGGTTATTAAAGTTTACCCTGCGGTTCCCACCATTGACTACAATGGAGCAAGCCGTTCATTGGCTGACAGTGTGTATATGTGTCAGTATGTACTGTATGTGTATATGTCAGTGTGTGTGTATATGTGTCAGTGTGAATATATGTCAGTGTGTGTATGTGTATATGTCAGTGTGTGCAGCACCGTAGCAGGACGGCAGTGCGCCCTGTGCTGCACTTCCGCCCCTCTCACTCACCCCCACCCCCCTCCTCCCCCTGAGCGCTTACCTTTTCCTCTCGGAGGTGGGTGGAGGGCGGGGATCTTCACCGGCATCGCTGGTGTGTGCCGCGCAGCACTGCAGGTCACTTTCTGCAGACCTCTCCGGAGTCGGGCAGTTTGTGGCCGGTGCCGCTAGAGGATTCCGCCCTGTGCGGAGGCACCGGCCGCACCACCCTCCCTACGGCCCTGAGTGTGTGTTTATGTGTCAGTATGTACTGTATGTGTATATGTCAGTGTGTATGTATGTGTATATGTCAGTGTGTGTATGTGTATATGTGTCATTGTGAATATGTCTGTGTGTGTGTGTGTATATATATATATATATATATATATATATGTGTATACATGTGTCAGTGTGTGTGTATCTGTCAGTGTGTCTGTGCTGAGAGAGAACGCGGGGGGAAGATGATGGTGTGACTGAGAGACGACGCAGGGAGGGAGCTGATCACCTAACTGAGAGACGACGCAGGGGGGAGCTGATCGCCTGACTGAGAGATGACGCAGGGGGGGGAGGTGACGGTATGTTGAGAGATGAGGCAGGGGGGAGATGATGGTGTGCTGAGAGTTGACACAGGGTGGCGGTGATGGTGTGCTCTGAGACGACACAGGGGGGAGGCTATGGTGTGGCTGACGGATGATGCAGTGGGATGATGGTGTGGCTGAGAGATGCAGGGGAAAGGAAGTTACACAGGAGGCACGAGGCTGGTTGAACTGCTGTTGTATGATGATGACCATGTTATTATTCCCACACGAACAGGCATCTTCCAGACGATGTGACCTACATGAATAGTGAATACCGACTGAAGATGCCATCGCCTTCGGCGCGCAAGATATATATTTGTAGTGTGTGTGGGGGGGCGCCAATCTGAAACTTGCCCTGGGCTCCGCAGACCCTAGTTACGCCACTGATTAAAACTAAAGGGCCCTATCCATCTGCGATGGATTGCCGCGATCCCACGATACTGCAACCCAATGCTGTTGGATTTCGTCAATTTGACGATCACGATCAAAAAATTATCGCAATTGTCAAATCGCGGACATCCGGCGACGGATCACAGACAATTCACATGTAAAAATGTCCGTGATGGTGGGAGGTCTGGAAATTCTGGCGTTTCCGGGTGGAAACGCCGACCTCCCACCTCCCACCATTGTGGAAATTTTTACATGTGAAATGTCTGTGATCCGGCGACGGATCGCAGACAATTCACATGTAAAAATGTCCGCGATTTGACAATTGCGATCATTTTTTGATCGCGATCGTCAATCGCAGACATTTCACATGTAAAAATGTCCGCGATGGTGGGAGGTCGGCGTTTCCAACCGGAAAAATGTCCGCGATGGTGGGAGGTCCGCGATGGTGGGAGGTCGGCGTTTCCACCCAGAAACGCCGGCATTTCCCAACGCATCGCCAGATCTCGTCAAACAGTCGCTGATGTATGGGCACCTTTACATACTTAAGTTGTTTTACCAGAGCAGATGCTTATGCAAGAGTTGACATGCCTTGGCAGAACAGGAGAAGTTTGGCATGCAACTCAGTAGAAGTTATTATTCTCAATTATCATCCATTTTACGCAGAATAGTCAAAGTACAAAACTGCTAATGTGCAGTGCAAATGGCGTTTTGTGACATCACAGCGGGATCCCGGGATTTTGGCCTAAAATTGGCAGGATTTGAATCCTGGAAGTGGAGCTTCCTGTCCCGGGATTTCGAGATTAGTGATCGCATGCACTTTTCAGGGGGTTTTTTATGCCTGGCAGAGCTAATCATACTCCTGAGATTTGATATAAAAATTATTAGAATAATACAAAGAAGATATTTATAACTTATAAACATCTTCTTTGTTTATTGTAATCATTTTTATAGTTAACACTCACCAGCTTTGTGGAGCTCCCTGGAACTGCAGGGAGACAAGATGAGGCAGAAACAGCTCAGCCTTGCTTCTGTATAGTCAAACACTGCTTGCAGAGCTGGGGGCGGGGCTACACCATGGGCAGTATGTTGCATAGAAAGAGAGCTAATAGAGGCATGCCTCTGAGTATGGGGGGAGGGTGCCTTGAGCACTGGTGGACACCTTGGATGTGTCATGTTACCAGGAAGTGCACTGCAGTGTTTAGAGATTGGAGCTCAGTCAGCAGCAGCAAGAGAAGACACAGTGATGCAAGTAGGAGAATCAATTGACACTGAAGCTTAGGGTAGTGAGGGGAGAGTTACAGTAAGTAGGGGGTGAGACAGGCTCCCCATTTCCATGTGTGCTTCCCCAGCCATTGACCTCACCGCACATCACTGCTAAATGCCTATTTCTAAACAAGTGCAATGATTTTTACAAGAAAGTTTGAGTTTGGTCTGTGGGGATGCACAATTTAGCACCTTCTGCTGGGAAGAGTGGGCAGATTAGAGTGTATGTATAGCACAAAACATACCCAATGTGCTTACTGTACTTATCCATTCACATGATAAAAACAAAACGTGCTAAGCAATCCCATGCATTATGCACAAATAAAAATATTCATTACAATTTAATTTTCTTAAATAACCTTTATAGAGAAGGCCACTGTTTGGATCCCTTGGAATAAAGTGTTTTTTTTTTTCCAAACTGTTTCATGCCACCTTCCACTTGGTGCCATAAACTCATCCCCAGCGTGGCTGAACCATTGAGGGAAAGAAAAACACAAACAGTAACGATCAGGGCCGTAGCTAGGGTAGTGCGGCCGGTGCCATCGCACAGGGCACCACAGGTCAGGGGGCGCTGTTTGGGCCTGTCGAATTTCTGTTTATTATCATTCTCACTTATAACTTCCTTTTACTTAATCCCCAGCCTCTCCTGGCCTCCCCTATCTATTCCCTGGCCCATCCCCATGAGTCAATTCCCCTTTTTTGGGTGCATTATGTCCCTTTGAAAAATGAGGGGGGCGCAAATGCTCTTTCTGGCATAGGGCACCAAAAAGTCTAGTTACGGCTCTGGTAACGATTAACTTAATATCATTACAAATCACAGAGGTAAACAAGCCACACACCCCAGCACCTATCCATCACTTGCTTTGTGAATCAGCTGTGCCCAGCAATGCTATCTCACAAATATCTCCACTGCTGGATCTTTTTAATGCACATTTGTGAACGATCTCTTAAAATCAGAAGCATTTGCATCTAGGCTGGTAATGCCACTAAATTCTGAATTCCCCATATGATGAACATGTGTCACAGTAAGACCACCTGACATTGGTCCAAACCATTTGACACCTTCTGTAATGGGAGCATTTGACATTCCAGGTGTATAAACTCTTCATTCAGAAATCAGTGACTTCAGTAAATGAACTGAGCTGGTAGCAGCTTCGCCCTAGGCAACATTTTTCTACTGTGCTATTTCATATCTCCCATTTGTTTTTTATTTTATAAGCAACCAAAATAC
Organism: Taudactylus pleione; assembly: GCA_031769625.1. Lineage (NCBI taxonomy): Eukaryota > Metazoa > Chordata > Amphibia > Anura > Myobatrachidae > Taudactylus > Taudactylus pleione. Next base: position 1,009,446 of record JAUIMM010000787.1, on the reverse strand, counting down.
ATTTTTGAAAATGGCATTAAATGTTTTCATGAGTATTCATTTCCAAAGTACCTCCCAATTGAAGTAGTCATTCTGGCATCTTTCTGCAAACAATATTTAAATAAAGCAGAACTAATGGAAACGAGAAGTATTACTAGTATTTTGATTCTGTGAAAAAATACTAATATGTACAGTATTTATAATATAAAGTATATAAAGTATTAATTACTCAACACTTGACATACTCAGGGGTATAAGTTCATCACTGTTGCCCAATGGCAAGTTAAAGTTTGCTTCCCCGCCCCCCAAAAAAGGGAAATCAAATATGATACATGTTTATTGTAAAGAAATAAATGTACCACCGCGCTCTGATGCTTTCAGCGGCTCAATTAGAAATGGCAAGAATAATGAAATAAATACTGAGCGCTATGTGTTTATGACTAATAGTAATGTGGCACCTGTGAAAGATAAAAATTGGTTAAGACAATTTTGTTTATAGCTCCTTTTGGAGAATTTTGGTGGATCTCTTCGTGGAGTGGACTAGCATTTCCGCCCGCAAAAGTGGATGTAAACTGTCTCTCCCTACCTTACCCTTCCTGAGACCAACCGCTCCGTTTTCTCCACGTGCAGCGGTTCCGGATGTGGTGATGGTTGGGGAGTCGGAGAGCTGAAGCCTGGCCTTGGCTGTAGCTCTCTGTAGTCTCGTGGCGTCTGGCCGCGATCGGCCGCTGGAGATGATGTCACTTGAGACAAAACAGGCGGCGTGTGCAGCTGACTGTAGATAAATAGTCCAAGGAAAGTCCACGATCTCCACCTGTTACCCCCAACGCGTTTCGTGCGCTAGCGCACTTTATCAAGGATGGTATATAATCCACCAGTGGTGGTTTAAATAGCAAAAAAACTTTATTTAGAAACCGGAACTTCCTCCAGGAAGTGGGTTAAAAAGGGGGTAGCCATGTGCTTTTCCTCCATATTTTTGGATGGAAAAGTAATTAAGGTGCCACATATAAAATTGTATAAAATTTGTAAAGATTAAAATAAGTATATAAAATGTTAATTACATGTTTAAGATCAAATGTATAAATAAACTCAAATCTATATGAACGCATTTAATTCAATGTCTATATTTAATCCACATGGATATAAAGTCTTCAATTCATAAATCCATCTTGTTTCTGCTTTTTTTAAATTGTTGACCACATTTCCTCCTCTCCAATTACGCTGGATTTTCTGAATAATTGTGAATTTAAGTCCTTCTGGATTTTTTTCATGAACATCTAGGAAATGGTTAGAGACGCTATGGGTCACCAATCCTCTTTTTATATTGTACACATGTTCTGCAAGTCTGGTTCTTGCTTTTCTCTTCGTTTGGCCCACATATTGCAGGCCGCACGGACACTCCAGAAGATAAATTACTTCCTCACTGTCACAAGTTGTGAAATCTTTATTTGTGTATACTTTTCCAGTAATATTGGATCTAAATTCTTTTAAAGGTTTTGTAGATGTTATTTTTGAGTTTCTACATGCTGGACATTTAAGGCAACAATGATGTCCTTTGTTTCCCAATGGATGGTGCTCTTCTAAAGGAATAAAACTTCTTACCAACTCTTGTTTTATATTCTTTGCTTTTCTATAAACCACACGGGGTTTTTCTGGAATTATAGAATTCAGGTCTGTGTCCAATTTCAAGATATGCCAATGTTTGTTCAATATTGTTTCAATTGTTTTATTATTACTGTTAAACAGCGTTATGAACAATAAATTCATTTCTTCATTCTCATTTTTTTGTTTATACGTAATGAGGTCTCTTCTTTCCAATTTGTTCACTTTTTCCAGTTCAACATTCAAATCCTTTTCTTTATATCCTTTACTCATGAAATTCTTTTTTAATTCCTCGCTTTGCATCTGGTATACTGACTCCTCCGTGCAGTTTCTTTTGTATCTCCTAAACTGTCCGCCTGGGATATTCTTCACCCAGTTTCTATGGTGGTTGCTGGAAATGGGTAAAATGTTATTTCCGTTGACATTCTTCACATGGGTCTTGGAATGGAGATTATTGTCTTTTACATAAATTTCTAGGTCTAAGAATATTATTTTCTCTTTGCTTATTGTAGTCGTAAACTCCAAATTGATGCTGTTCTCATTGATATAGTTGATAAAACCATCCAGGTCTTCTTCTGAACCGTCCCATATGAAGAAGACGTCATCTATGAATCTTTTCCAGCAGACTAGGTTGTTTTTGTATTGGTCGTTATCCCAGATGTATTCGTTTTCCCATTTTGATACGAACAAATTCGCATAACTCGGTGCGAAGGAGGTTCCCATCGCAGTACCGCATTTTTGAAGGTAGAAATTGCCCTCATACTAAAAATAATTGTGGGTTAAAATTAATTCAATGTTTTCCATTATAAAGTTGATCTGTTGATTTTTTAATGTCGTCATGATGGAAAGAAAGAATCTTGTGCTTTCGCATCCAATATCATGATCAATGCACGTATATAGCGATTTAACATCGCTCGTGCCCAAAATGTAGTGCTCTTTCCATTCTAATTTTTCTAAAATTTGTAAAATACTTATCGTATCTTTCAGATGACTTTTTTGTATTGATACTAGATCTTGCAAGAAAACATCGATGTACTTTGATAGATGCGATGTAATTGAGTTTAGTCCCGATATTATTGGACGTCCCGGAGGGTTCAGTATATCTTTATGGACTTTCGGTAGAAAGTAAAATGTGGGTATCTTCGGATCCTTTTCTTTAATGAAGTTATATTCTTTTTCATTTATGATCCCTAGATCATACCCTTCATCTAATGTTGTATCTAATTGTTTTGCAAATTTCGAAGTGGGGTCATTCTCCAAAATTTCGTACAATTCTTTATCACCCAACAATCTTTCAGCTTCTTCTTTATATTTTGTTTTATCCATTAGGACGATTCCTCCCCCTTTATCTGCCGGTTTTATAATCACTGATGTATCTTTTCTCAACACCTTCAGGCTCTTCCTTTCTTCCTCTGATAAGTTGCTTTTTATTTTTTGCTTTTCCGGTAAAAGGGAGATATCTTTTTCTAACAACTTCTGGAACGTCTCTATATGGGAGCCTTTGCAGAATGTTGGATTGAAAACTGAAGGTGGTCTAAATTGTGTATGTTTATAATTTCCTTTCTCTATTTCATTGGAATTTCTTGTTGTTATCGCTTTTGTATAAAATTTCTTGATACATAGTTTCCTTATAAATTTTTGGACATCTATGAATAAATCAAATTTGTTTATACTAGACTCTGGAGCAAACTTTAGGCCCTTTTCCAATAATGATATTTCAGATTGTGTAAGAATTTTCTGACTCAAATTGAAAATAGTCGTTCTTGACTCTATTGATTCCATCTTCCTCTGTTTAGATTTTCCTCCTCTTTTTCCCCTTCTCCTAGTTGTGGGTTTCTTCTCAGTTTTTTGTTCATCGACATTGGGATGTAATCTGGAGGCTTCTGTAGACCATGGTCCAGTTCTAAAAAATCTTCCATGTCATTTTCATCTTCATAATCTTCTTCCTCTTGGTTTTCATATAGATTCCTTTTCATGATACATGTTTAGCAAATATTAGCAAGATATTTTGGTTATTCTCAGGGGATACCTGCAAATATTAAGGATTCCATAGATGTACCATGGAGGGGACTGCAGGAGGGATTGGGTACGGGATGCCGGCACTCATGTTCCCAGTGTTCAGAATACCGATGCTGGCATTCCAACGGGTTTAGGATACCGACACTTGTCGGTTAGTATCCTAACCTTCCCCAGCTTCCTAACCCTCTCTCCCTTGTGCCTAAACCTAACCTCCCCTCTAGTGCCTAAACCTAACCTCCCCGCACTCTAAATCTAACCATCCTCCCTTAGTGCCTAACCCTCCCCCTAACCATAGCCCTCCCTCCCCTACCAGGATTCTGGGTGCCATCATTCTAAGAGCTGGCATCCCGACTGTCTGGATTTTGACCGGATCCCCTGCAGGAGATATTTGATATCTCCTGTGATCCCTCCATTTCCCACAGCAGAGACAGCTCCTGAAAAGTTTGAATGGGGGCTGCTAGGCTGCCGGATTAACTTTCTAATTGTGGAGCTTGGCCCTGCCAGCTAACCCTTTGTTTTCATAATTTTATCATTATTGTAGTGCTCATACACAAGACTTCCAAAAATAATATATAAAAGTGTTACTTAGCCAGGACTCTGCATTCGCCAGGAGTAGCAGCAGGACTTTTTAAGCGAGCATAGCGAAAATCCTCAGTGTTATTAGACAAGCAGTGAAAAGTCCAGCTTTTCGTCTGTTAAACCCCTTTTCAACCAGAGCTAAAACCCGGGTTATTGCAGGGTTAACCCGGGTAGCCCCTTGGTGTAAAAGGGGACAGGGTTGGATTCACGGATCGAGTGACCCGCCAATCCAACCCAGGTAACTTGCAGGGTTTAACACGAGAATGACCCGTGAAACCCTGCAGTGTAAACGGCGCGATCCGGGTCACGATGACCTGGAGCATGCAGCATGCCGGTTTCAGTGGCGCTTGGAGATTATGTCATCTCCAAGCGTCCACTTCCATGCCAGAAGAGCCGGGTCACTGCAGGATGGCCCCAGTGTAAATGGCGCCAACTCAGGAATATCCTGGGTAGGCACCGGCTAAATTCCGGATCTGATCCGGTTTGGAACCCCGTTCCAACCTCCGGGTCAGACCCGGAATTTAGGTATAAAAGCAGTACCAGTAAGTTGCCAGCACTCTTTGCCGCCATAGCTAGCTATGGTGCTGGCATTATTAAGGGAACACAATGGTGCCCCTGGTGGAATCTGATTTCTCCATGGACTGCCTTTTCATACATTTGAAGAAACAATAATAATGACCCCTCTTTTTTTGGTGAAAATGCTGAAAAACTAGTTAATCACCGCTTGTTAAAAAGCCCAAATGTGAGAGTTTATATGCAAAGAGTGGGAAATTTATTATGGATTTGCTACCACCTGCATTGTGATGTGTTCCAACTGGATATCACAGTCATTGATAATTATATGCTATTGTCCTTATTGTTATTGCTGACTGTTTGATATAATGTTATTATCAAATATCACTGTGTTATTGCTCAGCTTATCTGCACTATGGAAGTGGAACTCAACAGAGAACTTTGCCACCACCCCTCCCCCGCTATGCTGAGGTTGTCATCGTCATAGGGATTACATCATACTTACCGGGAGGGGGTGTGGCACGGCATGGGGGGACGTTTCCAAGGATATTACCTGGCATTAGGGGCAGAGCGACGGAGGTGTGGGCGCTTGATTGGGTCATCTTGGCCCCGTCCCCGCTACACTATGCCGATATTACCAGCATTAAGATGCAGAAAACGGGGCCATGATGACGCAATTCAGTGCGAATCGTGTCATTGCCCCCCCTGCTGCAGGGGTGGGGGGTCATGGGGTAGGTGGCTGGCCGGGAGACTTGCCTGGTTTTCTGGGAGGCCGGGAGTGCAACCCGATTTCTGGGAGCCTCCTGGCGGAATTGGTATCTAATGCCAGCTGCCGCCTGTCAAAATACAGACAGTGGCATCACGATGGTTTGTATCCCAACAGGGGTCAGGTAAGTATACTTACCCTTCCCCCTACTCCCCCTAACTCTCTCTTCTTGTAGCCCAACCCTAACCCTCCCCACACCCTAACCCTCCCCGTTAGTGCCTAAACCTATGTCTCCACTCTTCGTGCCTAAACCTAACCCCCCCTTAGTGGTGTCTAACCCTCCCCACTAGGGGTGCCTAACCATAACCCCACCCAAAAAATAACCCCTCTACACTGCCTAACCCTAACACTCCTCCCGCACGACTAACGCTAAAGGCGCCCCGGAGTTACCTCGTTCGGGCTGGCGTCCTTCTGGATTCCGGCGTTGGGATTAAGATAGGCGTCTTAATAACACACAACCAAATAGATTTAACTTTTTTCTTGAAAAATAGGGTTTCCTTGTATTAATAAAAATATTTTAGAGATGAAAGGAGGTAATGTGGGGGTTGATGGAGGGCTAAACATATTCTACTCCCTTTAGAACATCATATTTTGTTGACAGTAAAATACACATTTGCCTGTTTTCACTATTGTATCACTGCAGTCACTGTTGCGTGAGACTCGTCTTTCATTTAATAGTTTGATTCATTTGTAACGGTTAAACTAACCCCTATTAACAAACGTAATCATATTTTTGATTACAGTATAATTTAGCGTAGGATGTATTAAATAGTCACCTATTATTTTCCTGTTCACAAATTTACAGCAACAAAGAATTTGATGTTGCAAAATTTAATCTATACAGGAAAATAGGGTATTATGCCCAGCAGATTGGTTGTCATAGATTTACAGCTACCAATTAAGTTCCAGAAGATAAAGCTTTAATTAAGAATGCGGTGATTTGAGTTATTTTTGTATCACATTTTAAAAGATTTTGCTTCTATTGATCATAAGAGGTAGACAATAAATATACAGACAAGCAGCTCATATGCAGAACAGATTTCTACTGTACTAAATACCATTCACATGGGGCACTCACAGAATGACATTATCCACCATCCCTCACTTACAGACCTATTTATCCCATTCCACATTTTGAAAGCAATGTGGACGTGATAATATCTTCTAAATTCACAACGAAAACATTCATATTTTTGCTAGAATATTCCAGTAAAAATTGGCTACTATGGGGGCCGAGCTTGGTAAGTGTTGCAATATAACAGTCACATAAAAACTGGGGGCTGCTTGTGTGAGCGAAATTGGGTGCAGTGCCCTCCTATATACATTCTGGATATGCTGGAAATATCACCCCAAAATGGGTGTTTTCTGGTAAATATCCTGAAATGTTTGTTATAAATAGGCCCCTTAGAGAGTTTCACACTTGTTAGTAATCATTAACAGGGCCGTCTAGAGCTCCGATGATCCCGGGTACTGGAGTGGCATGATCAAATCTGAGAGGCATGGCCATGCCCCTCCCCCAAAAGAAACTACTATGCCGATCAACGCTTTGTGCTTAGCGCAGCATGCGGCTCCAGGGTTATCGCTTCAGTAACACTTCTCTCTGCCCACTCAGTAGCAGTCTCTGCTCTCTCACTGTCCGATGTGCCGCTCTCTCACTGCCCGATGTGCCGCTCTCTCACTGCCCTTGCTAAATTTACTTGCACTTAATCCACCCAGCTAAACTGGTCCCTGGAGTGAATGGATAGGTATTTGGGGGTCTATTTACTAAGCAGTGTTAGGAGAAGTGAAAAGTGAAGAGTGAAAAGTGATAAGGTCCCAGCCAATCAGCTCCCAACTGTCATTTTTCAAAGCCTGTGAGATGGCAGTTCGGAGCTGATTGGCTGGTTGGATTCCTACAGGGGAATCCAACCAAATGATCCACTTTAGAACATTGGACCATCTATCGATTATTCTAGATATTCAAATTACACACACCGCACATTTATTAAACATCAACCACAAACCCACCACCAACCAGCCCAAATAATAGACTGCAGTACCAACTGACAGGCATGTGTGACTTTCCTTTGAGTTTTGTTATGGCAAAACTAGGAATACAGTAATGTTACCTCATAAAGGATAGGTGCTTGATGGAAGCAATTATTTAAAAATAAAAAATTACTATTGATCCATTAGTCACAATAGGCTTTACTCTGCCTGTTGAAATATATTGTGTGAAACATTGCACAAAAGTAGTATACTACACATTTGGCTTACTTTTACAAAATATATTGTTTGTAGTGTTAACATCTCTTCACAGAGCAAAAAATAAACAAAAAAACACAATTTTAATGGTAAGTATGCTGAAATGTAAACTTTAATGTCAGCAAATTATTGGACATTCACAACCGGGTCTTAATTCCTAGGACTTTGACCCTGGTTTTTACCAGGGTTGAAGTTCTAGGAATTGCGACCTGGGTTGACCCTTTCACACAGAATAAATACCCAGGTTGATCCGTAAATTATAGGGTTCAAATGATTGACCCGACAATTTGCTTTTCTGTGTGAAGGGGGTACAGGCTGGGATCGGCAAAAAAACAAAAAACATTCATCAAATTCCGGGTAAAAGCCGGGTTTTACAAGTTTTCTGTGTGAAAGTGGTATCAAGTTCCTTTTAGGAAGTAAGGCTGGGGATGGGTCCTCAGGGTTTGTGAGTGTGGGTCCTTTCTGCTCCTTCTCCTGTTCCCCATCATTTAAACAAATAACACAAAGAAGACAAGACAAACAAACACTAAAAATTAAAACCTACACCAACACTACACTCCTCACAACGGGGGTGTATTAAGAGAACAGGTGGCCCATGTGCACTCTCCATCTGGGGGCCCCACCTCTCTACCCAGCATCGCAGTACACTCTGAGCACTAATAGACTTTAGCGCTGTACCAGAGTCTACTGCGTAAGTGCAGGTCTCTGGGGAAATGGCGATTTTCCTACTGCACATGTGCAAAATGCCCGGAAAATGGCCACAACACCATAATCCCAGTGATTTGTGCAGACGCGGGACCCCGGAGAGATAAGTATTGAAGAAATGGGTGCAGGGTTTGTGGTGTGGGCCTTTGTGCACTGCACACCCTGCACCCATCATAGATACGCCAGTGCCTCACAAACACACCACAGGCACACACAAATAAACAAAGACAAGACGGAAAGTATGAAACCACACAAAATGAAGACAAACTTTAAACTCCGACAAGAAAACTACACAAAAAAATGACTAGACTACTTTCAGAAATTGCAGTAACACTCACCAATCTTCTCTTATAAATCTCCTCTCACCTTCTACCTCCAAACTACACTCTCACCATGCGGCATTACTTGTACTGGTCAGTGTAGGTTTATAGGTGCAACACCGCCAGCGGTTGATTACACTGTATCACCTACACTTGTACTTGCCTATGGTAAGTGCAGTGTCTCTGTCTGGGCTCTTTCTAAACATAGCCTCTATGGCTGCTTTCACTGACTCACCCACAACACTTACATAACACGCCCACGATGGGTTTTTTTTGTGTTCACTTCAGGCCACTGACCAGCAACGCCCATGGTACTCCCTTGCCAGTGCTGTTACCCAGCGGTCTTGTACACAACACCGCATTCGACACCTGTAATTAGACCCCTGCCGGGATTAGACAGTCGGGAAGCCAGCAGTCGGCATTTCGACCGTCGGCTTCCTGACTGCATCCCCCTGTAAACTACTGCAACTGCTCTACTGTTTGTCTCTGGATAGTTCGAAACATGGGCTGCTTTTAGTGTTTTTTTATAGGAGAACTGTTCTTGTGCCGATTGTTCGTTCAGTCTGAGCTGTGACAGATTGGTGAATGTACATAAGGTTCACTGACCACCAAAAATAGTGTGATCAGCACACACGAGGGCTCAGAGCACACTGGACAGCATATGGATTTAAGATAACTGGACATAAAATACTGCCCTGCTCAGTGTTCACCATGTAAGCTCGAGTGTATAGTTTCTATTTGAATCCTTAAGCTGGGTACACACTAGACGATATATTGGACGATTTGTCGCTTTGAGCCGAGTCGGAATGACAAATCGTCCAGTGTATACGCACTATTCTGCGCTCCCGTGCGTAGTCCATCAAATCTGCATACACAGCAGATCAGAGGATCCGGCGGCCATCACCATGCTTCTGGATGCGGTGGAGGAATAATATATTGGGCGGTCGTACACCAGATCGCACAGTGTGTACAGACCACCTGATATTTCATGATGTTGCATCTGCCGTCACTGGGTACATTCATCGTCTAGTGAGTACCCAGCTTCAGACCTTCTTTATCACCTGCAAACAAAGTAGTGCTTGAACGGCACTAAAGTTTACCGATTTGCAGAAAGATAGGCACCAGCCAGGAATATTGATCAGAGTACAAGCTGACTGAGAAATATAAAAAACTGATCAGATCTTTCTGATCTGAAACTAGAGACTTCTGGCATGTTTATATAGGTTCAATATCATTGACCCTTATGCTGGGTACACACTAGAAGATATGCCGTCCGATCCGCTGGAACGGATCGACATATTGGGCACATCATCTAATGTGTACCCGCTATGTCGCTGACGATGCTCGGGACGATGGGGGATGTCATTAGCGAGAGCCATGCTGCCGAATGCAGCATGCCCCCTGCTGTCACTCTATCGCTGCCCGTATCGCCAAGTGTGTATGTACTTGCCAATGGCGGCCCACCCGCCAGGTTCCAGTGCCAGCGATATTGCACTGGGTACACATCGACTAATGTGTACCCAGCTTTACATGGAATGCGAATACGGCCATCTTAAAGAATGTGCAAGAAACACACTTATTCATAAAAAGGGAATTCAGCATATACATACAATTGGCATATTTTTAAATAAAATTCAAATAATTTCACATGCTTTTTCAATAGATATTAGAAGGGGGTGTGCAATGGTGGAACATACACAACTGCAGCCACTAAGGGTCTCTAGGGGAAGGGAGCCAGCAATGCCAGTTACTGTATCCCTCACAAGGACTTCACTTCCCATGCTTGTGCAAATGAATCCCGAAAACCTGGTTCACTGTGCATGCACCAGCCCCCTGCTTGAAAGAACATTGTGTGGGCCTTAAGAGAGGAAGAACAGGCATTGTTGCTCCAGTCTTCAAATTTAAGTAACCCTTGTGTGGTACATCAAAAAGGAGAGTTATGGTAAAATCTACCTTGGTTAACTCTCTTTCTTCGAATTCCATAGGGTCCACACGGAGACATTGAGATGTAGGTAGTACCTGGAGGACCGGACACCAACAACAAAGCTTTTCAATCCCAGGATGCTCTGGTGCTTCCTCCTATACCTGGCCCACAGCACAGCCTAAGGGCAACTCAGTTTTGTTAACAAGCCCAAGGCAGGAGCAGGATAGGTGAGAAAGAAGACTGGTACACTGAGAAATCACACTCTCACACAGAGAAGGAGACATGTGACCAAGAGAAGAAACCCATAGAAGCTAGGATCGTCAGGGCGCGTGCCCTGTGGACCATATGGACTTCGAAGAAAGAGCTAACCAAGGTAAGTTTTACCATAACTCTCCTTTTCTTCTTCAGGGAAGTAGTGCGGGCCACATAGATCTTCAGAGCACGGACCACATCCAACAAGGACTCACCTACCGAGAGGTCAGGTGAATTAAATGCCGGAACCACAATTTCCTCATTCAGGTGGAAGCGAGAAACCACCTTGGGAAGGAAACCTGGGCATGTACTAAGAACAGCCCTGTCCTGATTAAATATTAAAAAGGGGGAGCGACAACAAAGCACCCCTAAATCCGATACCCTACGGGCAGATGCTAGTGCCAGAAGAAACTCTTTGCAGTGAGCCACTTGACATCCACTGATTCCAGGGGTTCGAATGGAGGTTCCTGAAGTGCTTGGAGCACCACTGACAAATCCAATGGAGCCACAGGAGGGACAAAGGGAGGTTGTATATGTAGAACACCTTGCATGAAGGTGTGAACATCCGGCATAGTAGCAATTCTGCGCTGAAACCAGATAGACAAAGCAGAGACCTGCACTTTCAGAGATGCTAGGCGGAAACCTAGATCCAGTCTAGCCTGAAGAAAGGCAAGAGTTGGAGAAACCTTAAGACTTGCAGGTCATAGTTTCTTGGAGCACACCACTGGAAATATGTATGCCATCTTCTGTGGTAATTCCTGGCTGAGGCCGGTTTACATGCTCCGAGCATGGTCTGAACCACAGGGCTGGAGAAACCCATAGTCGTTAGGAGGGATGTCTTAAGAACCAAGCCGTTAAAGACAGACAAGCTAGGTCCGGATGTAGATATGGACCCTGAGAGAACAGGTTTACTCGTAGAGGAAGTTGAGGAGGAACATCTATGGAGAGCCTTTGAAGTTCGGAGAACCAATGATGTCTGGGTCAAGCCGGAGCTATGAACAGGACTGTGCCCCCTCCTGTCTAAACTTTTGAAGCACTCGAGGAAGTAGGGATATTGGAGGGAAGATATATGCCAAATGGAAGTTCTATTTCACCAACAAATGCGTCTATGAAGGCCACATCGTAGTAAAGGTTGAGTCTCCAATATCCATAATTCTATTATCCGAAATATTCCAAAAAACTAAGTATTTTGTGGCAGCGGTCACAGATCAATGACCAATCACTAGCGGCGTGGGTGTGGTCTATATGCCTCTCCCCCCACTGCAGCGCACGCCAGGCGCTTTGTGACACACGCCGGACTCCCCAGCAGCACCTGACGGACCCTATTGCTACACACGCCGGCCCCCCAGTGACACACGCAGGACCCACCCCTGCCACACATGTGGGTCTCACATGACACCTGCCGCACTCCACCGGCGGATCCCTTGCGACACTCACCGGACACCCCCGCAACACATACCAGGCCTCCTGTGACACTCACAGGACACCCAGCAGCACACACCAGGCCTCCTGTAACACCTGCCGGACCCCTCCGCTGCACATGCCAGGCCTCCTGTAACACCTGCCGGACCCCTCCCATGCACACACCAGGCCTCCTGTGACATCTCCCGGACCCCCGCGCAAGGTACTCTGAAAGCCGAAATTATCCAAAATCCGAAATGCTCCTGGTCCCGAGCATTTCAGATATGGGAGACTCAACCTGTACTGTTTTCTGGCTCCATAAATTGGAAGTTTGTTGTTGTGTCTTGAGGCCATGAGCTCCACTTCCGGAAGACCCCATTTGTTCACTAGAAGCTGAAAGACTTCTGGATGTAGAGACCATAACCCTGCATGCACGTCGTGACAGCTGAGGAAATCCGCTTCCCATTTGAGAATCCCTGGGATGAACACTGCGGAGATGGCTGGGAGATTGCGTTCGGCCCATGTGAGAATGCGGGACACTTCTGTCATTGCTGACTGACTTCGAGTGCCCCTTTGGTGATTGAGGTAGGCCACAGCTGTGGCGTTGTCGGACTGTACTTGTACTGGCCTGTTTTTCCAGAATATTCTGAGCCAGAGTGAGAGCTTTGTAGATGGCTCGAAGTACCAGGATATTGATTGGTAACATTGCCTCGACTGGGAACCATCGGCCCTGGAAGGAGTGCTGGCCGGTTACTGTGCCCCACCCTCATAGGCTTGCGTCCGTGGTGAGGAGAGCCCAGTCTAGGATCCAAAAGGGATAACCCTTGTTCAAATGGGAAGTCTGTAGCCACCAGGCTAGGGAAAGACAAACCTCTGGGGAAGGCTCATTGTCTGGGATTTGAGCAGATGCGAGGAGAGGACCCAAATTATTACTCCACTTCTATTTGTAAAATAGTTCTAACAGCTCTCACAAGAACAGGTAGATTTAGTTTAGAGGGTGGCTTCTCTTCTCCTGAGATGGAGTCAGAGTGAGAGAGGTCTGCGTCTTCTACCTCCCCAGATGAATCAGAATATCAGAATCAGATAACTGTGTGGACTGGGAAGATAACACAGCACGTTTAGTAGGCTTAGTAGGTAAAGGCTTTTCTTTTTGCAGCATTTGTGAAAAACCACAGAGGTATTAGCCAAACTCTGTACTGAGGTAGACAGCATGTCTACCCATAAGGGTCTGAAAGGATTTGCAAGGAGTACCTGCTGTGGCCATCCCATAGTGAGAGCTACCACAGGGACTGCTATGTAATCCCCAAGTTTTGCCAGCATCTGTAAAAAGCCGGCCCAGTGTGGGTCCTGAGGGAGAGACACTAGGGCTGAGTGGCCTGGGGTTGTGTAACAATTAGTAAAAAGACCCTCCTGAATGAGGTCCTCTGTGGCTAAGTCCACTGAGCAGGACTTACAAGACACCAGAGTAGAAGCAGCAGCATCAGGCTGCTTGTTATTCTTTGTTCTGCCAGACATAGCCACAAGAATAATAAAATACACAGTGCAGTAAACACCCTGCAGTATGCATAATATGGCAGAGTAGTATGCAACTACTGTGAGGTACAATGAACACCCTATACCTTAGTATGTCAGGGTATAGTAGAATAAAGGGAAAGGTATAAGCTGACAGTATAGAGAGTATAGAGATTAGCGCTAGCACGTCACATGCAAACGCAGAAAAACATTACATGTCTACAATGGGCACTAAAATCAACTACACAGACCACAGTGGCTGGTAGGATATAGCGTTGATATGTTTAATTTGCTTTACTCTACATCACTAATGTTACTAATGGCAGTCATACTACAAGGCAACTATGTGCTGCATCAATTAAACGCCACTTAATGCATATCAAGATACAAAGAATAGAAGAGCCTATCACTACAGGCAAATTCCAGCCTGTATCCTAAAGAAAAATCAAGGAGGAGCTAAACACGCACTCAAATAGAGGGCATACTGCCACAAAGCACTACAGCCCTGACGAAGCCTGCACAGAATCCAGCGGGTGAAACGCGTTGGCCATGCCCCCTTTCCTTGCCGCACAGATCCCAGAAACATCCCCGCCTCCCGATGACATCATCTGTCAATCACCAGGAGGAAGCAGGCTGCAAAGGTGCGTGGCCTCATGGGGAAAAGGGAGCGTGGCCTCGCGGGAGCGCGAAAAGCTCCTTAGGGAGAAGGGTGGCCATCTTAGGCTGGGGCCGCGGGACGGGAGTAGGGCGGTCCCGCGGTTCCCTGAGGTTGAGGGGAGGGAGCATGGCTGCTGCTATGAGCAACATTTCATATGTACAGGGGAATGCCCCTGTAATGCAGTTTGGGGCCCCCTGCGAGAAGCCCCTAGGCTATAAGGGGTATTGAGGCCCCTGGATACAGACAAGGGGGGAGTCACCCCTTCCCATAGTCCTGTAAGGGAGCTGCTATATGAGGAGCAGCACTATTGATAATGAGACTCCCTTATTAGAAGAGGATTGGGGAGTGCTGCAGAGGTAGCAGCTGGAAGCAGAGAGCCTGTTCAGTGAGGAAGTCACTGCAGAGGATCTCAGGGCAAGTGCTGCCTGGTGCCACAGTGGAAGATGAGAGATCTCCTGTGAAGAGACAGCCCATGTGATGAGAGGGTGAGTGTCTGATGTGTAATGCTGGATCCCTGGTTGATAGCCCCTGGAGAAGTGCCCCATAGTGAGGGAGGGCTCAGTGCAAAATGGCAGTGTGGCTAGAGGGGAGTCCTAGGGTAGAATCCTGAGTAACCATGTGCTGAAGTAGAGAAGCCCAGCAGTGAAAGGGTTAATGGTCTCCATGAAGTTGCCAGCATGTCAGATGAAAGGTCCCTGGATAGTGGGACTTGTACTAGAGGCAGCGTACTGGGAAAAAACGGACGTTAGTATGCCTGATGAAAGTGTATGCAGGGTGATGGAAGGAGAGAGGTTCCCTGTGTAATGGGATGTGCCGCACGTTAGCAGTCTCTCGTGAGGATAGAGATGAGTGCAATGAACTTTGAATCTGGAGTCCCCTGTATGCTGTATGAAGTTTTTGTTGGACTGACATGCGTAGAACTACTGAGCCCAGCAACACCGGGTATGTGCTACTATTTCACTGCTGTGTCATATGTTTAAGTCTGCGCTGGAGGTGTTCGTTTGGAGTGGAACGTAACTAATCTTCTGTAACCATTAAGCGTAAAATACATCATATACCATCTGCGGCAAGAATTGTGCTGGAGGAAGTTGGCGAAGTAGAGCTTGTAACCGTTACGCTTACTGTGCTGGAGGATATGGAGGAGTGTAAATAAAGTTTTCCTGTTATTGCATCATGAGATGGTCTGGCGCCCAACATTTCTTTATTGCACTGCACCTGTTGTCCACATGTGTTCCCTCCATCAGGTACTTTGTGCTAAGCACCCGAGTATTCGAGGTAGGAGGTGCGCACATCTAACACGGAAACCTGCAACTTTGTATTACAGCAGCATTGACGAGCTGATACATACTTTGTATCTTTGCCAAAGGTAAAGTAGGAGCCAACTTTTACCTACTATGAAAAGATTCTCTGGACTACCTCACAAACTATATTGGCTTTAAACATATTGTTTTAAATTGTCTCAATTGACATTTTAATATTGGACTTTCACTGCATTTATTTTATTGCACATTATATATGTCTGTTTTTTCTTTCTTTCTTACACATATATACCTTTCTCAATTCATATTTATCAAGATAGATATTGTCTTGTATCTACTTTTATAACCGTCATTTTAGTATCAATTTACTCGTGCATGATACTGCCTATTATTGTTTTTATTATTTCTCTTATCTTACATTCTATACACTAGTTTTATTATATAAGTACCTATTAAACATCAGAAAATACAAACTATTGTATATCCAATTATTAGCCATATGTTGCGCTAACAAATAGACACACAATTATATATATAGCGCTGTATGACCTGGCCCGTGGGAGAGGTATACAGGGAGATTGGAACCAGGGTTCCCGGAGACTTGCTTGCATAAAATTGGTGCCGCACAGCTCTGAGGGGGCAGAGGGTTAGGGAGGAGGACCCCAGGGAACATCAGGACCGCAGTGGAATGGCGCCCTGGACTGGGGGAGGGACTTCAGGGAGAGCACATTCTCCCCTAGCTGACGTTAGCCACTGGGTCCCCTGGCCTCTACATATGCCCTGCACCAGTGTATTATATTCCCCGGTGGTCTAATGGAGTCGTGCACGCACCAGTGTCCACATCAGCACCTCTGGTCTGTCTCCTGAAAGACTGCGCAAATATGCGGGTCCCCGCGAACGGGGTTCCACCTTACCTGTCCCCTGAATTCCGGGCTTCAGTCCGGGGAGCCTGCTAGCTAGTCCCCCTCTGAGCCCCTCCGGGAGTATCTAGCACAGGCTTGGTGTCACTGCACTGCGGAAGGGTGAAGGGACAGCAGCAAAGATGTCCGGAGGACAGTCTGGTGCTGCTCGCCCGTTATAGTAAAAATAGAAAATAAATTAAATCATAAAATAAAAGTTTGCATTAAGCAGCCCCGTTATAATGGTGATCCAGCTCCTGCTGGACACCAACGAAACTGAAGTGCCCTCAGGCTGTGGGCGGGGTATAGGGGAAAGAACCAGAGCACCCTGGGATTGAAAAGCTTTTGGTGTCCAGTCCTCCAGGTCCCACCTACACCCCAATGTCTGGTGGGACCTGAAAAACAAATAGAATTTCCACCCATTTACTAGTGTGTGATTACCTATTCAATGACATTTTTTTTTATCAAACTACTCTGATAAAACAAAATCCGAAAACTAGTTCCGGGTGCGACCCGCCTGAGACCCCTTTCAGACTGGCAGCGGACGTCTCCGCCATCACGTGCTGAGCTGGCGCTTGGAGATGCGATCATTTCCAAGCACCAATCTTCCTCAGCTGTGAACGGGACCTGGGTCGCATCGACCCTGGTTACCCGTTCACACTGCATTGCGACCCGGGTTGAATCAGTGTTAAACCCTGCTAGTGACCAGGGTTGAAATGCTGAGTCACTCGATCTTACGTATTTCAACTTTGGTCTTTTCACACTGCACAGAGTTATTGCTGGTAGAGTGAAAGGGGTATGAGAAGTCAGATGTCACAAAGGGGTTGACACTGTATGTAACTAATTTGGAAAGGGTGAAAGTCAGGAGTACTTCAGCTAAAGCAGATGCAACCGCTGTGAGGTGACTGTACTCATGAGCTGTCAAAGATGTGTTGCAATTAAATGTGTCTCACACCTGCACCGTGTTATGATGCAGTACAATAAGATGTGCCATGTACTCACACTTTGTAAATATTACAGGCTTTAAAAAAGGGCCATAACTAGGGGTATGTGAGTGGTACCGCCGCCCAAAGCACAAGGCCGAGGGGAGGCACCATCACTGCCCCATTGATACCTGTATTTGGCAAGCGGGGTGAATGGAACACCACCTAGGAGCCTGGAGAGCCATCTAGCACAGCCCCCTGTTCATGATATTGTACGGTCACGAATGGGGGAGGAGGGCGCATTAGTTTCCTGCTAGTGCACATCTTTGAAAGGGGGAGCACTGCAATTTTTTGACAATACAAACAATCTATTCATACTAAACCTAATTTAAAAGGTACAGTAAAAAAAAAAAAAGTCAGGCTAATCTGTCTTTTTTACCTCAAGGGGAAAGTGGAATTCCGGGTGCCAGACTATAGCTAGACAGTAAAAAGGTTGACAATGTCGACTCCAGGGGCCAAATGTAATAGGGTTTGAGTTTTAGTTGAAATCCAACTCGCACCTTCTCGCCTTTTTTTTCGAAGGTGCGAGTTGGTGCCAGGACTCGCAAATGTAATAGCCTGCTAAATTTTCAGCTTGAGGCTACTAAACCTTTAATGCAACTAGCATTAAAAGGTGTGAGTTATACAGAAGCCTTCACAGATCAATGAGATCTGTGAAGGCTTCTGTCTGTGAAAAAGACGTGCACCCCCTCCCCAGAAGCATAACCAGCCCCAGGCTCTGTACAGCCTGTGCAGATTTTTAAAATACAACAGGGGACAAAATGCGTAGGGGGCCCCTGTATTTTAAGTACCAGCACCGGGCTTTTCTGATCCAGTCCTGGAAATACACGGGATAAAACGAGTAGTGTCCCCTATAATTTCCATAACCAGCACTAAACTTATTTTAGGGGGGGGGTAAATGCCACAGCCAGGGAAACCCTTTCACTGGGTCCCCCAGCCAAAGCATTATCTCTGATCGCTAGTCAGCCCAGGCCAGGGATTCCTGGGGAGGTGGGGAGCCCCCCAATTTCTCCAGGGCACCCCAAGCCTAGGCTATCCCCTGCACCCCTGGCGGTGGGTGCCGGGTTGATAGTGTAAATGTGGTGTAAACGATAGAAGAGTAAATATTGTATTTTGCAATAGAACTACAGGTCCCAGCAAGCCTCCCCCGCATGCTGGTACTAGGAGAAACACAACTACCAGCATGCGTGGTATTACAGGCCTGCTGGTACCTGTAGTTCTACTGCAAAAGAAATATAAAAAAAGACAACACACACACACCATGATAGTACAATTTTATTTAAAAATACAGGGACACTCACTATCTCACATATTCCCTGTAGTCAATCACGTCCCCTTATCCAAGTAGCTTCCACGGGTACATGAAAAAAAAAAATCCATACTCACCTCTCCTTTAAGATGACTCATGTATGTCCTCTTCGGTCCATGTAGGCATCCAGGGGGTTAAAAAAAAAAAAGAGAGAAATCCTGATACCTTTCCTCCTGTCCGGCATGGTATGTTTACACATACCCTTCCACCGCACGAATGACTGGGGCCCGCGTGTGCCCAGTCATTGCAGGAGCCGCCAGCCAATCAGGGGGCACCTGTCGGAGCTACATGCCGATAGGCTGTGAGCGGTCAGCCTGTCTCCTCCATAGACTTTAATGGTATGAAATCTCCATTGAAGTCTATGGTGGGAACCGCTACATTGTATCCAATGATGTAACCGCAAGGTTCTTTACCGTCTGTTAATCCACACCCTGGAATTCCTAAATTACCTTGTTATTCATAATTCTAGCTATACAGTACACCAGGCCTGGCCAACCTGTGGTTCTCCAGCTGTTGTGAAACTACAAGTCCCAGCATGCCTTGCCACAGTATTGCTATTAGGGAATGCTAAAACTCTGGCAAGGCATGCTGGGACTTGTAGTTTCACAACAGCTGGAGAGCCACAGGTTGGCCAGGCCAGCAGTACACTGGGGATTTTTCATTGTACCGGATAGAAGATACCGTATATACTCGAGTATAAGCCGACCTGAATATAATCCGAGGTACCTACTTTTACCCCAAAAAACTGGGAAAACTTATTGACTCGAGTATAAGCCTAGTGTGGGAAATGGCAGCAGCTGGTAGTGCCCCCAGTAGTAATCCCTCCTGGTAGTGCACCCAGTGGTAATCCCTCCTTTCAGTGCCTCCAGTGGTAATCCCCCCTTTCAGTGCCCCCAGTAGTAATTCCCCCTGGTTGTGCCCCCAGTAGTAATCCCTCCTGGTAGTGCACCCAGTAGTAATCTCCCCTCCTTTCAGTGCCTCCAGTGGTAATCCCCCCTTTCAGTGCCCCCAGTAGTAATTCCCCCTGGTTGTGCCTCCAGTAGTAATCCCTCCTGGTAGTGCACCCAGTAGTAATCCCCCTTTTCAGTGCCTCCAGTGGTAATCCCCCCCTTTCAGTGCCCCCAGTAGTAATCCCCCCCTGGTAGTACCCCCAGTGGTAATCACCCCTTATAGTGCCCCCTGTAGTAATCCCCCCCTGGTAGTGCCCCCTGTAGTAATCACCCCTGGTAGTTCCCCCAGTGGTAATCCCCCCTTTTAGTGCCCCCTGTAGTAATCGCCCCCTGGTAGTGCCCCCTGTAGTAATCACCCCCTGGTAGTGCCCCCTGTAGTCCCCCCCCCAGTAGAGAGAGACGTGATAAGAAAAAAAAAAAAAATCACTTACCTGAAACTCCCGCTCCTGGTCCCGCCGCTATCCGCTCCTCCGGCCGCTTTGCATGGGAGAGACGTCGTCATGACGACGTGTCTCCCATTACCCACTGCGGGAGCCGGAAGATGGCTCCCGCAGTGGGAGCAGCAGCAGCCGCTGAGAGTCTGACAGACTCTCAGCGGCTGCTGATTACAGCAAACACACAGCTGCCGGCTCCGGCAGCTGTGTGTTTGTGCTGTGTAGCGCTGACCGAACTCCGTCCGGTCAGCGCTACACTTCACTCGAGTATAAGTCGAGGGGGTACTTTTTCAGCAAAAAAAATGTGCTGAAAACCTCGGCTTATACTCGAGTATATACGGTACCTTGTATTTTTATTATATACAGCTTCTTGCATATTGTCTTTTTTAAGGGGTGGTTATGGTTTTAAATAAATGTGATAAATAGCTTATTCCAGATTTTTCATTCATTTAACATTTGATATTTTTTATATACTTTTTTAATATGGCTCTAATGGTCATCTAATTGGCACTGTCCAAAGTCTTCTTTTCTGGCTATTTCTAAATAAGGAGTTGGCAAATATTCTCCCCTTCTCCCTCCCCTTTTTTTTGGGGGGGGATAGCAGCAAATAAAACCCAAATCCATTTCAATGGATTTTTATTAAAGCAACTGTTCCTTTTTTTTCTGTTTTTATGAGACACAGAAGATGTCTGTACACAACATGTTTGATGAAAAAGACAGATGGAAAAAGAAGTTAATTAGTTTAGGTATGCAAATCCAAGGTGTTCTTAATTCCCACATTATTTCACAAATGTGACTGTTTAAGTCAAGTGGTTTTTAATTATACCGCACCAAAACAGAAACGCTAATGCAGTAGTAATGGAGCATACACACGGTCAGATTTGTCAGACTTGTCAGATGAACGACTGAACGATTGAACGATTTGAACGATTGAACGATTTTTGACTGCATTAAAATGAATGGAATCGTCCAAGTCTGACTGCAAACCCATCAGATGTCAGATATCGTTATCTGACAAACGGGAACGCGCATCGTTGATCGTCCATCGTTCAGGCATGTCAGATATGAACGATTTTCCTTCAGATATGAACGACTGAACGATTTTTAAATCGTTATCGTTCATATCTGAAGGAAAAATCTGATCGTGTGTATGCACCATAGGAATCATGCAGTATACGCTGGAAATTGTTATACTGCTGTACATGCACTGGTCTCATCAAACCACCAGAGGTCACTTGAGATCAAAAATAAATTTACATGGACTGAGTACAAGTAATTCATTTTTAGACACAAAACAGTTTTATTTCAAACTAGCAGGAGTACCCGGCGTTGCCCGGGATTTTAAGAATGTTTGTTTAAACATCATCCTCCAACCAACCTCTCCTTAGACAGGCCTCATGAAAAGTGTGACAAACTTCCACATCAACAGTCCTAAGGTCTTCGAAGGAAGTAGGACCTGTAATGGAGTAAAACAAATTTCGGAGATAGAAGCATTCAAAATTTGTTGGATGCACAGGGTAAACACGGCCAAGAGCTTCTGTTGCTCTGATACCAGGATGACCATCTACAGCATTCTAAGTGTAATATTTTGGCAGCTCACAGTACAGCAGGGTCCTTGCAAAGTCATAATTTTGAAACACTTCTAAGAAAGAAGTCAATGTTGTTGCGTAATTTGGTATAGTCAGAGAGCTGAGAATGCTGGCAAAGCCTGCTAAAGCTCTCTTCCATAATAAACATTAAGATCATGACAAAACAAAACGCTTGCTCCGAGGCCCTACCCATATGCCTTGAAAAAATAGTAGAAAAACTAAATCCTTTTCTAATTCCGTACCTGACCTGTAGAGGGCGAATGCTAAACAAAAATTGTGATTTTTAATTAATTAAAAATTAACAGTAATTAATTTTGATTTCAATTTTTCTTTAGTTGCCTCCGCCGTATTTTAATACGCTCGTATGAAAATTTTCGCTTTTATATAGTAGCTGGATCACAATGCAAATTAAATGTAGGCTATATGGAATCCATACATGAAAAAGACCAATGCAGCACAACGTATTATAACCAACAGATGCCTTGCATCTGTTTAAGAACACACACAATATTATCTATATATATATATATATATATATATATATATGTAGGGCACAGATGGTGTAATGGTTAGCGTTACTGCCTCACAGCACTGAGGTCATGGGTTCGTTTCCCACCACGGCCCTACCTGTGCAGAGTTTGTATATTCTCCATGTGCTTGCGTGGGTTTCCTCCGGGTACTCCGGTTTCCTCCCACACTCCAAAAATATACTAGTAGGTTAATTGGCTCCCAACACAAATTAACCCTAGTGTGTATGTGTGTGCGCTTGTGGTAGGGAATATAGATTGTAAGCTCCACTGGGGCAGGGACTGATGTGAGTGGCCAAATATTCTCTGTAAAGCGCTGCGGAATATGTGTGCGCTATATAAATAACTGGTAATAAATAATAAATAAATACACACACACACGTGTGTGTGTGTGCTATATACAATGTATTATATGTAGCCCCAGATGAAAACTGACAAGGATCACCTAACAACACGCCAGTCTGCATGTTTTGCCATGCTCTTGGAACTGAATGTGAGTGCCAGACTGTCACTTTACCCTTGGGTAAGAGGTGAGTGTGTTTACATTAACTCCTTCTGGACCTGTGGACCTCCTTACAACTACTGAGTGAAGTCACAGACTTTAATATATATATCTCTGTATAATAAGCGACAAAGCGTGTTTGACTGTTTGTCATTTATGCATGGCCAGAGTTTTGGACCTAGCTTCACCAAATTTGGCATGGTGGTGTAGTTTGACCAGTATTAGGTTTTTGCCTAGGTTTGAACTTTGTCAGGGCCACACACTGTCACACATAAAAATGGGGACACTCTTAAATTATACAGTTTCCGGGGATGGCTCCAGTAGAAATTGTCAGTCTGCTAAAAACCTGTGAGAAAGCTATAAAAGTATCCTTTTAACCTCAGAGTCTGAGTAAACTTTATGACTCACGCAAGTTCATTTTAAATCTAGAGCCTTTGTGTTTGCATGCAAGGACGTAACTACAACTTTGTGATCGATATAGCAAGATCTTAAAAGCCCCCGCCCCCCCCTGTGTGCCATCAGCAGCTAGCAGGTATGGATTTGGGGCAGGGCTGCCAGCTAATTACAGCTGGCACACTAGCATACATGGACAGCAACACCGGTGCAATTTGAATCTGGTGTCAGTCGCAAGCCAATCGGAGCTCGCTGATGGGCCAGTTCGCGAGCTCTGATTGCCTCATGACCGGCAGCGCTGTCTCTCAATGACTGCCTACCAGTGCGCCAGCTGAAATCAGCTGGTGGGTCGGCACCAAGTCAACATCCCTGACACCTGGGCCCCCCTCAACAGCCCACCTTGTCTGTGTGACTGGATGCAGGGGGAGTGGAGGACCACAGAAGCAACTCGGGCACTATAGCAGCTGCACCCCTTGCACCTACATTAGGTACGTCACTGTTTGCATGCATTTTAGCAACCAGTGGGGTCCTTTTCAGGATCAATGGAATGGGGTTATAGGTGAGGACAATGTAAACAAATAAATGCTGCAGGTATACTTCAGGGTCCAGCCTTCAACCCAGGCAACGCCGGTTATCCCAGCTAGTAATAAATAAAATAGCCAGCCCACCCTGTAGGGAAATTATATGTGCTTGAGACAGTAAAACAAACACAAGTCTCCCCTTTCCCACGTGAACCATTGTCATCCACAAAAAAACAGGGAAAGCAATATCTGTATATACTGTATGTAAATGGCCGGCAACTGTTGCAGGGGCATTTCATGGGTGTGCAGTTGGAATGCGAGCTATGCAGAAGTCAGCATATAAAAATTGTCAATTTTCCAATGCGCGCTGATAGTGATTATAGCAACTTTCATTCGCAAGTGGATAGGGACGGTATGGATGACTCTGAAGATCCACACTTAGGGCCTGTTTCAGACCCGCTCGCGAGCACATAGCGCTCGCAAACGGGTCGATGGTGGGGTACTGCGCACATGTGGCAGGTGCCGCACGCATGTGCAAGCCCCAGAGCGAGCGAGAAATTCTCTCGCACGGGGACTCACTACAAACGGGACGGCTGCCGATGTTGATCGACAGCTCGCCCCGTTTTGTAGGCGGGGCGAGGGGGTGGCTACACAAACGGAATGCCTGCCGTTTGTGGGAGGCACCAGTGATGTCAGTGGAGAGCTTCCTGCTCTGTTAGAGCAGGAAGCTCTCTGGGGCTTGCGACGGACGAGACCCTACCAGAAGGGTCTCGTCACAAGCCCCGCTTTGCACAAACTAATAGTCTGAACTATAATATAAGATGATAATAATAAGCAATTTCTAGAAATCAATAAAACTGGTATATTATCGCTTTTTAACTTTATTGCAACGTAAATCTATGGCAACAGTTTAATCCACAGACCACAATCCTAGCAACATAATCCTCCCAAAAGGTAACTTCAACCTGCTCATCACCCATTGGTAGTTACAGGACACATTTTTCTGCAACTCATAATGTGTTCCCAGTGCCAGGAAGGAGTTAAAGGTTGCGTACACCACCCAGAGGGCCTCTATCTGGTTTCTAAGCAATACCTTATTTGCTACGGTACCTGCGCTGGATTAATCATCTGTTCCAGCTCCTGTATCTAGGGAACAGTTCCCTGCTCAAGTATCTATTCTCAGCAAGGTTTTCCTCTCGCTGCAGTTTTCCTCAGTCTCATCGCCAGTGACTCCGCCCCTTATCTGTGCTCCATCATTTCACCAGATATCACGCTCAAAGCAACATACTTACTACCTATAGATTTGCATTTTCTCCACCATTACTGTTTCCTCAACCAGCAGAATTTTAATGAATTCCATCGCTGGCAGCAGTATAGCGCAAGTCACGTGACCACATCATGCCATGGAATCTGCATGTGTGTTGCCTAAGCAGAGATAATTATGTTTTGAGGTCATTTCCTTGCCTCCATACAGTGGTGTTTACCTAAAAGAACCCATCTAAAAGTAACATTTATTTATCACGTAGAAAACTAAATTAGGGCCTGATTTAATTTACACCACATAAATGTTGCACTGAGAACTTACAGCCAAATCGTTGCTGATCTGCATTTGTTTTATTTTCGTAACCCCTTCTGCCTGGAGGGGGCATAATGGTCGTCCTTAGGGCCCGATTCTGATACGGGCCGATTTAGCATCGCTGCTGTGTTTTTGGACACGGCAGCGATGCTGACATATGCAAAGCAGCAGGAGGCATCTGTAGTAGAAAGATGCCTCCTGCTAGCTTCTGTTATCCACTTCTGTATCCAAGGATGCAGCCATCGGATCACTTGTAAGACCATCGGCCATCTGAGTTACCCTCAGGTTACGCAGGATGGCCGGTGATTTTACAACCACAAGTCTGGGCCGGAAGACGCAGGCCCTGGCCTCTGCACTCCTACAAATGGAGATGACAGCTCCGTTTTGTGGAATGCCCCCTCCATGTCCCAAACGGCCGCAGTCTGTCAATCAGGTTGCTGCTCAGGGGGCACTGCGAGCGATCACGCTGGAACTGCTCTGCACATGTGCAGAACGCCCCACGATAAGACTGTACGTAAAGCATCGGGTTTGCGTAGAAAAAAATCAGGCCCTTGGTGCAGTAATAATGCGGAAATAAGTTGTTTTCCCTCCCTCCCTCTTATAAAACATCCAGCTTTTTAAAGAGAAACCAAAAAAAGAAGAACTTAGCGGACACCCCCTTTAATGAACTTTCAAAAAAACATTTTGTAGGTAGCTTTCAACAGAGTTCATAATATGGCTCGGATCGGCCTCACAAACATGGCTCTTATGTGCTTCTTGCCCTTTAAGCATCCCTAACATAGATCTGTGAGCAGGAGGCAAGGGCTGGAAGGAATTTAACACATGCAGCTGACTTAATGGACTTTGCTTAATTTCTTCAATCCTCAACGCCTGCAAAATAACAGGTGCAAACTTGGAATAATGAGCTGTAGATGCAATGATAACGGGACAAGTCCGGTCCTGCACCCGATCAGCAACTACTTTGGCGACAGCTGTGTGAGTGTCCAGAATGTATCCTGTTGTATTATAAACAGAGCGTATAGTTGATAAGCAGTCAGCCTCCGAGCACCAATCGCCAACAAAGTCCTGTTGCAAACGGCGGAATAAATTATCCGGCAACTGAAAATGACCATGGCTCAGCAACTGGCTATAAAGTTCCTTAACCAGGCGACCGTCTCGGTTTGTTATAAGATGTAAATACCGCTCTAAATTGGAAGATTTAAGGATATCAATAGCTGGGGAGTAGGACTGCTGCAGTTTCCGGCCCCTGAGATCATAAAGTCCAGTTTTTATAAAATCAGTCAGAACATTGTTTTGATTCGATGCACAGATGAGTTTTCGCATTGGAATTCCCATTTGCTTTGCGTAATGTGCAGCCAGTATATTCCCAAAGTTCCCTGTGGGAATACATACATCAACTGGGCTCCCAAATGATATAACACGTTGGCTAACCAGATCCAGATAGGCCGATGCATGGTATACAATCTGAGGAAGCAGTCTGGCCCAGTTGATGGAATTAGCCGTAGTTAGAACTGTCCCGTATTCAGCTGTAAGAAAGCCAGTGTACTCCGGATTGGTGAACACTTCTTTTATAGCATTCTGACAAAAATCAAAATCAGTCTGGACTCCCAGTGCCAATCCGTTCTCTCCCTGGCAGGCTAAGATTTGGGATTTTTGCACTTGGCTTATTCCATTTTCGGGGTACAGACAAAACACGGCAATTCTACGCTTGTCAAGGTCACTGAGGCGACCGAACCCATCCAAGACGGCGCTTCCTGTGTCTCCAGAAGTTGCTACTAAGACTAGGTAGTTACCCACATTTGGGATGCAATAGGCAAAAATATGAGGCATTAACTGTAATGCCAAGTCCTTGAAAGAAGCCGTTGGCCCGTGAAAAAGTTCAAGGATGAATTGATTACCCGACAAGTGTCTGACTGGAGCAATTTTTTGGCAGTCAAAATTTTCGCCATATGCTTTTTCAATGATTTCTCCTAAAGCTACAGATGGGATATCAGATGGGTGTATACATTTTTCCAAAATGATCTGTGCCCTTTCAGCATAAGACGATTGCACTAGTCTTCCCCATTCCCCAGGGGTGAGCTTTGGTAAGCCGTTTTCAGGAACATAGAGTCCTCCGTCAGCGGCTAAGCCTTCTATAAGCACATCACTGAAGAACTTTGACTGGCTTATGCTTGTGTCTCTTTCAGAACCATGAGATCTGGTAGATACAAAGGTTTCACACTGTGCATTCTCATACCTTTTAACTGCATCAATTACTTTGTCAGCTACAACTTCTATGCAATCGCCTTTCTGACAAAACACACGCACGTCATGCCACTTTTTATAGAAATGCTTCCTCTTCTGAAGTATGTCAGCGACTGAATTGCCGGACCTTTGACCAACAATGCGATCCACTTTCATTCTCTCAAGCCTCTCCATGATATCCTGTATATGGACATCAAGATAAACAACTATTCCATTTTTCTTTGTGTGTTCCATGCTGCTAGCGTGAAGAGGGTTGGACCCAGTCAGGGAAATTACAGTTCCAGATGCTGAGAACTGTGAGAGGGCTTTTCCTTCCTCCTCTAAAAACTGCTCATCACCAACTTCTTGCAATTTATTGGAGACGCTCATGTCCCAGCTTTTTTCAAGGACATCGTCATCCACATCTATAACCGGGCAACCCAGCTTCTCACCAAGTACTCTACCGACAGAGGTCTTCCCGGACCCCGGAGGCCCCATCAGTATGAGATTCTTCTCGCCAACTAGAGAGCTCAGAGTTGACATCCATGATTTCCGTAGCTTGGAATGTGCCAAGGATTTTAAAAACAGCAACTTCAACATTTTATTTGTGGAATGCAGACTGCAGAGGCCAATGCTTAATTCTTTCTTCTAACCGACATTAGTTTCCATATATTTGAACGTGATGGTTCCTTTGCAGAGCTTACTGCAAAAAAAAATATATATATATATTTTAACTTAATAATTGCATATAGAATACAGACAGACTGGTGTGGTTTTTAATAGTGAAGCAAAGATCAAGATCCCTTTAGCTCAAAAAGCAGCACTCAGACAGAATTAAGTGTCACAAAAAAACATATCCAAGACTTTGTACACTGGGCCAGATTCACTACCGCACGCAACTGCGATTACGCAAGCAAACGGCCGATTGTTGCGTACTGCACATGCATCGGAGTGCGCGAACTAGCCAGCAGGTGATAAACTGCATAAACTTGGTTACGCGTTTCACCAAACTGCTGCCCTCTTCTTCAGGCAGTCTATGCTTTTTTGTCCATTGTTAAAATGTTGATGGGCAACAAGACGACATTCTCAAATTGTCAACATGTGAAATGCAGACATTGTCAGAATGTGTACATTAGGGTTAGGCTGCAGGTTAGGAGGGTTAGACACTAGGGGGAAGATAGGGTTAGTCTGAAAAAGGGGGGGGGGATAAGGTTAGACAATAGATGGAGGGTCAGGGGTAGGGAAGGTATACTCACCGGAATGCCCCTCCATCAGATCTCTCTGCAGGAACTGACATTCACATAACTGCCGAGACCCGGAAGACGCCAATGTAGACGTTACAGCCATCAGGAGCAGGCAAGTCACTCCTGGGCCACCAGGGAGGATATGATGACATTCTAACATGTGAACATTTCATCAGTGTCTACATTCTCATGTCAGCATATCGGGATGCCGACGGTCTGAATGCCGACCGTCGGCATCCCGACTGTCTAATCCCAAGGATCTAATGACAGGAGGCTTGGATTTTAGGGCTCCCGGGGGGACTTAGGTTTAGGCATCCCCCCGGGAGGGTTAGGCTAGGGGAAGGGGGGTTAGGGTTAGGCACCTCCCCGGGAAACTTAGGGCTAGGCTGCGGGGAAGGGGGATTTAGGTAAATGCACTTGGGGGGAGGTTAGGGTTAGGCACTTGGGGGGAGGTTAGGGTTAGGCACCCCTAAGGGAGGGTTAGGGATAGAGGGGTTAGAAAGGTTAGCAATACTTACCTTAATGTACGATCAGGATTTTCACCCTTGCCGCACTGCCGGGATTTGAACCGCCGGCCATGTGGCTGGCGGTAAATCATACTGATTCCAGCATATCATGCCACATCCGTTTTATACACACACATATTATATATAGTACATTTGACACAGACTATAATTTGACAGTAATCAAGGAGATTCTTTCTGTAAAAGTAACATTTTATTTTTTTATATTTTATTGCACGATTCCTCAGTGTACAGCATTGCATGTCAGCGCTTTACAAGACAGTTATATTCTGAGGTAAAAAAGAAAAAAAATCCACCATTACAGTTTTCATTCTAGCACCCTGCACCTGTCACAACCCGTGCAGTTCCTCTTTCCTGCCTGGGGTGTCGCTCTCTGCTCTGGTGCTTCTAGCACACTCAGCTAATGCAACAAACTGCTGAGATACAGACCAAAGTGTGCTAGAAGCACCAGAGCAGAGAGTGACACCCCAGGCAAGAGAAAGGAACTGCACGGGTTGTGACAGGTGCCGGGTGCTAGAATGAACACTATTACATCTGTAAGAAAAATGTTTAGGGCGGAAAGTTGTTATGTATTTTATTACGTAGCACAGTAGTGAGCTACTGGCGAAGCATCCGGTGTACAATTGCCTCACTGATGAGAATGATACTGCCTCTTCCGATTGTGATGTCAGTGTGAGGACGTGGTAGTCTAACAATCTATGAACCAGGTTACTTGGTGGTGGCTTTTGAGTAGCTTGACAAGGTTAATCTTTGCACCAAATTCAGAGTTCTATGCTATTAGCACAGCAGCTGCATCTGCGGCCACAGCTGCTGTGCTATAATATGCTAAAGCAGGGATGGGGAGCCTCAGGCCCGGGGCCGTATAAGGCCCCCGAATCATTTGGTCTGGATCTCTAAGCTTTTTTCTGCTAGCCTAATCTGGAAAGCAGGGTGCCTATAATGACGCCCTGCAGCCAAAACCTATGCAGCAGTGTCGCCTGGAGCGTCCTTAGGATGCTTCAGAAGGTCACACCGCTGCCCTTACAGCTCCCCGTAGCATCCTCAGGATGCTCCAGGCATTGCTGTAATCACTGGCGATTGCGACCCCCTCCCCGTGTGACATCACATGGAGGGGCGTGGCCTGCACCGGGCCCACGAATAAGGTTATATATATCAAAATGGCCCTCGACAGAAACAAGGTTCCCCATCCCTGTGCTAAAGCCACAGGAGGCATCTTGTGTAAATTGACGCCTCTTGCTGGCTTCTGTGATCCGCTCTTGTGTACAAGGACACGTACAGCCCGCCCAGAAAATGGGGCCGACATACACTGAGGGTCTTTACACCATACGATGCAAGATGCCCGGTGCAACTGAGACACTCTGAAAGGAGTAGCGCACAGTATATTCCTTTACATTTTGTATCTTAGTAGCATAAAAAATGCAGCATAATGCTACTCACTAGCGAAGCTAGACCAGGGGTGGCCAACCAGTCAGAGGCAAAGAGCCCCCAAAAAATCTGTGGTCAAGTTTTTTTGTTTTAAGTGGAAGAGCCGATCGCATGAGGGAGACGAAGGCTCGTGCGCAAAAACTGGGGCGTGGCCTAGCTGTCACAAGGCCACGTTCCATTATTTGTGCACACACCTTTGGTATGACATTTGCAGAAGCATGACCTTGTGTCACACCCCTATTTTTAGTCACGCTGGCGGCAAGCCCAGCACATTGAAAATACACAATTTACATAAAGTTCCCAAAATAATTTTTTCACTGTTGAAGTGAAAAAGCCAGAGCAATATAGAAAGCATTGAAAAGGCCACGTTCACATAAACTACACACAAACAAGCCAGATCCACATAAAATACATTTAAAACACACATCCACATAAAATACATATTGAAATCCAGAACCACATAAAATACATTGAGAAAGCCAGTGCCCATTATGCTGTGCTCATTATGCTGTGCCCCCCTGTAGTTGTGCCCATTAAGCCCTGCTCCCAGTGGTTGTGGCCTTAATGCAATGCCCCCTGTAGCTGTGCCCATTATGCAATGCCCTCAATAGTTGTGGCCCATTATGCAATGCCCTCAGTAGTTGTGGCCCTTATGCAATGCCCCCAGTAGTTGTGGCCCTTATGCAATGCCCCTTGTAGCTGTGCCACTTCAGCAATGTCCCCTGTAGCTGTGCCCATTAAGCAATGCCCCCAGTAGTTGTGCCCCTTCTGCAATACTCCCTGTAGTCGTGCCCCCTAAGGTAGTTCCCCCAGTACTAGTTCCCCCTCCCCGCCCACACCCCTATGAAGAAACTTACCTGTCTTCATGATGGTATCGCTCCACGCCGTCAGGGCTCCCGAGTCCCGCCGTCGCTGCTGCCTGCTGGATCTAACTGGATCCAGCAGGCGCGCGGCTCCTCACATCGCAGGTGACATCATGACATAACCCGCGCACTGAATTACTGGGAACGTTGGCCTCTGAAGCGATCAGAGGCTTCTTTAGTCTCTGAACGCTTCAAAGACCAGCATTCTCAGTACTAGTGGGGGTTTGCCGAGCCGCGAGCCTGGAGCCGCATCGGAAACTCAAAAGAGCCGCATGTGGCTCGAGAGCCGCGGGTTGGCCACCCCTGAGCTAGACTGACTTTAGGAATTGGTTTTACACACGTGCAAAGATGCAGTGAAGCACGACGGAACTTGGGGGTTTACGTATCAAGCAGTGCAAAGCGTGGATAAGTGGATCAGTCCCCGTGCCGTGCACCTGTGCAGACGGATCATCGCGCATACGCATTACACTAACCCAGTCGCTGGCAGTGTTAGGCTGAGGACCTCGGAGAAGAAGAGGACTTTGCTGGACCTCGCCGGAGGGGTAAGTATTGATAAATACTAGTAGCATTTTCGTTTGTATCACAGTGATAACAAACGAAAAATGCCGCTGGTATTTACATTCGTTTATAAATGGGGCTCACAGTCTATAAAATGATAGGTAGGAGCTAATTGGTTACTATGGGCCATTTCTCCCTGCTTGATACATAAACACCTTAGCATGTGGAAAATCTGCTGATCCTAGCATCGGAGGCCTTTGAACACAGGTTCAAACTCAGGGGGAGGTGTATCAAATCTTGGTGAGAGATAAAGTGGATAGAGGTAAAGTACCAACCAATCTGCTCCTAACTGTCATTTATTAAACAAGGGGAGATGCAGGGACGGATTAACAATGGGAAAGATGGAGCTGCAGCTCCAAGCCTCTCCATGTATGTAGGCCCAAATATTCCTGTTGAAGGCTGTCCGAGGTCCTGTACATTCATTGCCCATCGGGTCGACATCTGCCTGCCTCGGGCGTCGAGTTCCGAGAATGCTATAAAAGATCTCTCAGCCTCAGCCACTGATCCAAGGAGTCTGAATCATACGGTCTCTGTTATGGTGCGTACACACGGTACGATTAAAATGCATAATATGAACGATAACGTTCATATTGTTATCATTAATTTTTTTTTTCGTGCCTTCCAACCCTCAAACGATCAGCGATGTGCGGCACTTATGGACGATATCGACCATCGCCCGTGCATGCAGGCCAACCTGGTCGATATCGTCCAGGTTACTTAGGGATCTGAGGGCCAGTCGTTGGTGGGTTGGTGGTGTGCTGGATGATTGATATCGATCATCCAGCACACCGGGAAGGTGCAGGAAGATCAGTCAGCGATAACGATACCGTGTGTACGCACCAATACTTTAGACTCCTCAGATCACTGGCTGAGAGTTCCGAGGTGTCATCAGGCCATGTCCCCTCCTCAGTGCTCAACCTCTCCAATTCAGCCCTGCCCAGCAACAGCTACAGAAGCAGAGAAAGAGCGAGGCAGCCAGCAGTCATCCCTCCCCGTCAGAGGAGCCAGCTGCCAGTGAAGATGTTGTCAGTAAATGCATTGCAGACTGAGGAGGGCGGGTCCGCAGCCACTGGGAGGGGGGAGGAGCACAGAATGTAAGTTGATCAATGTGGAGGGGAAAGAACCACTAGCAGGGGGATGGAGGGGAGCAGTGAGCATAGACAGACCCTATGGGGACAGGGGAGCACACAGCATGGGATTTGGATGAAACCAGGGGTATACAGTTTGGGATGTGGAAGGGTAACAGGACTGCACAATGTGGGACGTGGAGGGGGGAACAGGAGCACACAGTGTGGGATGAGGAGGGAGAACAGGACCACAGTGTGGGATGAGGAGGGAGAACAGGACCACAGTGTGGGATGTGGAGGGAGAACAGGACCACAGTGTGGGATGGAGGGGGGGAAAGGTGCACACAGTGTGGGATGGAGGGGGGGAAAGGTGCACACAGTGTGGGATGGAGGGAGGTGTGGGAACAAGTGCACACAGTGTAGGATGTGGAGGGGGAACACACAGTGTGAGATGGAGGGGGGAACTGGTTCACACAGCGTGGGATGGAGAGGAGAACTGGTGCACATAGCGTGGGATGGAGGGGGGAACAGGTGCACACCCTGTGGGATGAAGGGGGAGCACAGGTACAAACCCTGTGGGATGGAGGGGGGGAGACAGGTGCACACCCTGTGGGATGGAGGGGGGGAGACAGGTGCACACCCTGTGGGATGGAGGGGGGGAGACAGGTGCACACCCTGTGGGATGGAGGGGGGGAGACAGGTGCACACCCTGTGGGATGGAGGGGGGGGACAGGTGCAAACCCTGTGGGATGGAGGGGGGGACAGATGCACACCCTGTGGGATGGAGGGGGGGAGACAGGTGCGCACCCTGTGGGATGGAGGGGGGGGACAGGTGCACACCCTGTGAGATGGAGGGGGGGGGGGGGACAGATGCACACCCTGTGGGATGGAGGGGGGGGACAGGTGCACACAGCGTGGGATGGAGGGGGAACAGGTGCACACCCTGTGGGATGAAGGGGGGGGGGGACAGGTGCACACCCTGTGGGATGAAGGGGGGGGACAGGTGCACACCCTGTGGGATGGAGGGGGGGGGAAAGGTGCACACCCTGTGGGATGGAGGTGGGGGGACAGGTGCACACCCTGTGGGATGGAGGTGGGGGGGGACAGGTGCACACCCTGTGGGATGGAGGGGGGGGGAGGACAGGTGCACACCCTGTGGGATGGAGGGGGGGGGGGGCAGGTGCACACCCTGTGGGATGGAGGGGGGGGGGAACAGGTGCACACCCTGTGGGATGAAGGGGGGGAGGACAGGTGCACACCCTGTGGGATGAAGGGGGGGACAGGTGCACACCCTGTGGGATGAAGGGGAGGGACAGGTGCACACCCTGTGGGATGGAGGGGGGGGAAAGGTGCACACCCTGTGGGATGGAGGTGGGGGGACAGGTGCACACCCTGTGGGATGGAGGGGGGGGGGCAGGTACACACCCTGTGGGATGGAGGGGGGGGGAACAGGTGCACACCATGTGGGATGGAGGGGAGGGGGAACAGGTGCACACCATGTGGGATCGAGGGGGGAACTGGTGCACACAGTATGGGATGTGGAGGGGGGAACAGGAGCGCACTGTGTGGGATGTGGAAGGGGAAACAGAGGAGCACACACCATAGGATGTATAAGAGGGAACAGGGGAGTAGACAGCGTGGGATTTGGGGAAAGAGAGTACAAAATGTGGGATGTTGAGGGGGAACATGGAAGCACACTGTGTGGGATGCAACGCTGCTTCTTTTAGTGGCACCTACACTACCATTCAAAAGTTTGGGGTCACATAGACATTTCCTTATTTTTAAAAGAAAAGCAGTTTTTTTCAATGAAGAGAACATTAAATTAATCAGAAATACACTCTATACATTGTTAATGTGGTAAATGACTATACTAGCTGCAAACATCTGGTTTTTAAATATCTACAAAAGTGTATAGAGGCCCATTTCCAGCAACCATCTCTCCAGTATTCTAATGGTGCATTGTGTTTGCTAAGCGCGTTATAAGACTAATGGATGATTAGAAAACCCTTGTGCAATTATGTTAGCACAGCTGAAAACGGGTTTGCTCGTTTGAGAAGCTATAAAACTGGCCTTCCTTTGAGCTAGTTGAGTATCTGGAGCATCACATTTGTAGGTTCGATTATACTCTCCATATGGCCAGAAAAAGAGAACTTTCATGTGAAACTCGACAGTCTATTCTTGTTCTTAGAAATGAAGGCGATTCCATGCGAGAAATTGCCAAGAAACTGAACATTTCCAACAACGGTGTGTACTACTCCCTTCAGAGAACAGCACAAACAGGCTCTAGCCAGAGTAGAAAGACAAGTACATTAGAGTCTCTAGTTTGAGAAATAGACGCCTCACAAGTCCTCAACTGGCAGCTTCATTAAATGGTACCCGCAAAACACCAGTGTCAACGTCTACAGTGAAGAGGCAACTCCGGGATGCTGGCCTTCTAGGCAGAGTGGCCAAGAAAAAGCCATATCTGAGACTGGCCAATAAAAGGAAAAGATTAATATGGGCAAAAGAACACAGACATTGGTCAGAGGAAGATTGGAAAAAAGTGTTCTGGACAGATGCATCGAAGTTTGAGGTGTTTGGATCACACAGAAGAACATATGTGAGATGCAGAAGAAGTGAAAAGATGCTGGAAGAGTGCCTGACGCCATCTGTCAAGTATGGTAGAGGTAATGTGATGGTCTGGGGCTGCTTTGGTGCTGGTAAAGTGGGAGATTTGTACAAGGTAAAAGGGATTTTGAATAAGGAAGGCTATCACTCCATTTTGCAACGCCATGCCATACCCTGTGGACAGCACTTGATTGGAGCCAATTTCCTCCTCCAACAGGACAATGACCCAAAGCACACCTCCAAATTATAAAAGAACTATTTAGGGAAGAAGCAGGCAGCTGGTATTCTGTCTGTAATGGAATGGCCAGCACAGCCACCAGATCTCAACCCCATTGAGCTGTTGTGGTAGCAGCTTGACCGTGCGCAAGAAGAGCCCATCAAGCCAATCCAACTTGTGGGCGGTGCTTCAGGAAGCGTGGGGTGAAATTTCTTCAGATTACCTCAACAAAGTAACAGCTAGAATGCCAAAGGTCTGCAATGCTGTAATTGCTGCAAAAGGAGCATTCTTTGACGAAACCAAAGTTTGAAGGACAAAATTATTATTTCAAATAAAAATCATCATTTCTAACCTAGCCAATGTCTGGACTATATGTTCTATTCATTTTGCAACTCATTTGATAAATAAAAGTCAGCTTTCATGTAAAACACGAAATTGTCTGGGTGACCCCAAACTTTTGAACGGTGTATTTCTGGGGAAGAAGGGTGGCGGGCAGGCACCAGCTAAAGTTTTACCTAAGGCACCAATTTGTTCAGGGATGGCTCTGAGTGGAAGGTTTCACAAGCCCTTCCTACAGTAGCACTGATCACATTCCTCCCATCACTTGTCACACATCCTGCAGCAGCACGCAATATGCCCTTCATAAAATTCAGCTCCAGGCCCATATGGACCTTAATCTGGCACTGGGGAGATGTACAAAGCTCTGGAAAGTGATACATTGGAGAGATAAACTACCAACCTGCTCCTGTGCTTCAAAAATGAGTTAGGAGCTGACTGGTTGGTAGTTTATCACTCTCTAATTTATCACTTTCCAAAGCTTAGTACATCTGGCCCACAGTCTGTAAAATGGCAGTTAGATGCTGATTGGTTGGTACTTTATCTCTCTCCACTTTTCAGTCACACACAGATGTACAAATGACGCAAATTCCACTGCTTAGTGTATGCTAGAAAATGCAGTTTCGTCATTTCCAGTAGTTTTAATTATGCAAATAATATGCATATTTTCAGTGGAAAATACTTTTGGCATGGCCAAGTCACCCAGCGTCTGTCACTGAGAGAGGTTCTTTGGGTGCGAAGTAAGACACGTAAAAGGACACACAAACCTTTTAAAGCAGTGATAGGCAACCTGATAACTTCAGGGGCCGCGTTGGGCAGCTCTCCGACCTTCAAAAGGGGGCCACGCACCAGGGCCGTAGGGAGGGTGGTGTGGCCGGTGCCTCCGCACAGGGCGGAAGCCTCCAAGATCACCGGCCACAAACTGTCCGGCTCCGGAGGTCTGCAGAGAGACCTCCTCCAGTCCTGCTTGGTGCTCGCAGAGCGACGCCGAAGAAGATCTCCGCCCTCCACCCACCCCCTGGCGGAAAAAGGTAAGCGCTCAGGGGGAGGAGGGGGCAGAGGGGAGTGCGAGGGGCAGCAGTGCAGCACAGGGGGCACTGCCGTCCTGATATGGCGCTGCCACGCACAACTATTAATCTCAACAGCAAGTGTACTTAATATAATCAAGGAAAGAGACACTCATCTGTAATAAGATAATAAACAAATATCACAATAAAGCTGGTAGGGAGCTGAGGGTTGCAACTGAAAGCTGGGACTGTGCGTGCAGTCCCAGGGGCCACCTGTTGCCCATCACTATTCTACAGACTGGAGAAGATGCCCATAGAAACAAATCAGCTTCTACCTAACATTTTATAGCATGCACTTGATTAACGCTAGCTATAAGCTGACTGGTGGCTGTGGGCAACTTGTCCACTCTTTTCAGCTACACATATCATCATGCCCTGCTACAGTTCTGGTATTAGGGAATGCTAAAACTATGGCAGGAGGGCATACTGGGATGCGTTGTTCTACAGCAGCTGGAGAGCTGCAAGTTGAATACACTTTGCTTTTAAAAGGTTTGATACATTGGGGCAGATGTATGAAGCTCTGGGAAGTGATAAAGTGCAGAGTGATAAACGACCAACCAATCAGCTCCCAACTGCCATTTTTCAAACACAGCCTGTAACATGACAGTTGGGAGCTGAGTGGTTGGTTGTTTATCACTCTCCACTTTGTCACTTCCAGAGCTTCATACATCTGTCTCAATTGCCGGAAAAGGGTAAAAGCCGGAAACATAGTAAATGCATTGAAAAAGCCGAAACTCCATAGTAAGTGTATTAGAAAAGCCGGAAATCATATTACATGTATTAGAAAAGCCGGAAATCCATAGTAAATGTATTGGAAATGCCGGAAATCATATTGCAAGTATCGAAAAAGCCGGAAATCCAAGGTAAATGTATTAGAAAACCCGGAAATCCATAGTAAATGTATGATTGACGTTTTTTCAATGCATTTACTATAATTTCCAGCTTTTTTAATGCACTTTAGTATGATTTCCGGCTTTTTCAATACATGTAATATGATTTCCGGCTTTTCTAATACATTTACTATGATTTCCGGCTTTTTCAATACATGTAATATGATTCCCGGCTTTTCTAATACACTTACTACGGATTTCTGGCTTTTGTAATACATTTACTATGGATTTCCGGCTTTTTCAATACAGTTACTATGATTTCTGGCTTTTTCAATACACTTTACATTGTTTCCGGCTTTTTCAATGCAGTTACTATGTTTCCGGCACCCCTCATTGCCCCCTATATCTCACTCTTTTTACAGCTAGACGTGGAGTTCTTTGCAAGGTTGTACATTTATGTCTGATTAGTCCCTGCTTTACTTTAATAGCATGTTGGCAGAATGAGGGGGATTTATCCAAACTTGTGCAAAGGTTAACAACACAAAAATAGTGGCCATGGCAACCAGCCGCTATGATGTGTGAGATGACAGCTGCTATGATGTTTGCTATTACTGTGTATATATTGGCCCAGTTAGTGACAGGTGTAATGGGCCCCATCCATCTGCGATGGATTGCCGCAATCCCGCGATTCTGCAACCCGGCATCGCAGAAATCCAACATGTTGGATTTTGCCGATTTGACGATCACGATCAAAAATTGATCGTGATCGCCAAATCGCCGACATTTAACATGGCAAATGTCTGCGATCCGGCGACGGAACGCAGAACATCGATAGTGGGCGATCGGAAGTTTCCGATGGGCGATCGGACATTTCCGATCGCATCCCTGCATCGCGACGAACCGTCACAGATGTGTGGGCACCTTGAGGTGTCTTCTAGAACCAACTTAAAAAGAAAAGACAGCTGGTGTTATAGCAATGCTGGTACTTTAAACAGGGCAATATAGAATGTGCATAGAACCTGCATGGTGGTAGGTGGGGATAGAAATAACATACAAACATAAGACACCACACCCTAAAACTGCTGTAATACTGTATGCCCACTCTCATGTGCTGCAGCAAGTGACCAGCGATCGCTCCTATAAAACTATTTGGCACAAAAGGTGTCCATGAACTTTCCTCACAATGTTGGCAATGTGAATGCAAGTGCAGCTCAGGCATTGCGTTATCACATCTTTCTCATTACAGTAGAATCAATTAGGTCACTACAGGTCTATAAATGCCTGCAAGACAGTGGCAGCTATACACAGCTTACCTGCACACCTGAGGGTGGCTGCACGAGACATACAATGACAGCAGCATACACAGCAGTGACAGCACTGCCTCCCTCACTGCCAAAGAAACCTCCCATGTCTGCATCACTTCCCCTAAGTTAAAAGGGAAATGTATTAAAACGGCAATGTTGCTGTTATGTTTACTCTATCAGGCTGGGGGTGACTGGTCAGAGTCGTGAGACACACTTTCAGCAAAATAGCCAAGGACAATGCGCCTGTATTAATTCAAAGTGGTTTGGGGAAAAAAAACAGTATTTTACATATGTATGTATATATATATATATATATATATATATATATATATATATATATATATATATATTTTATATATATATATATTGATCTGTACTTCTCAGCTCTTGGTTTTATGCACTTGTCTGCTTCTGCAGGTTTTACTTTACTTAAGGTAGTCTTGGTCGCCGGCCGTTGATTGTTAGCAACCATCGATGGTCTGATGACGATGGTGATGAGTGGTTTCATCATCAATTGGAGGCCATCGGCGGTAGTAATCATCAATGGCTGATCACAGATGGTGAGTGTCGGTCAGCTATGCGCATGTGCATAGTCAAATCATCGATGGTTTATTGCCAAAAGTGAGAAACCATCGACGGCCCTGTCACCCTACCTTATGGCGTATGTTATGTTTTGATTTTGCCATAGGTCTATATCACCTTGTTGTTGAATACAAAATAAAGATGAATTTGAATAGAAACACAACCACAGAAAACATTTTGCACTGAAATATGTATCCTGTTTATTAAAGCTAAATAAGATCTTCCCATATTTAGGGGTACACCCCGACAGAGAAAATTATATCTGTCTCTCTGGAAATAAGCTTTCCCAAGGCAGAGCCGTAACTAGACTTTTTGGTGCCCTGTGCCAGAGAAAACATGGGCACCCCCCCCCCATTTTTTAAATAGGGACATACGATAGTGCACCTGAAAACGGGCCATGGCTTCATGGGAAAGGGCCAGGGAAGAGATGGGGTACTCCTGGGGCAGCCAGGAGATGCTGGGAATAAAAGTAGAGAAAGCAACAAGTGAGTGTTAGTAAACAGGAAAATTGACAGGCGCAAACAGCGCCTCCTGCTCTGCGGTGCCCTGTGCCATGGCACTGGTCGCACCATCCTAGCTACGGCCCTGTCACCAGGCTTTACCTATTTAAGAAGGATCACTATCACCATCTCATGATAGCAATATCCAGGAATAGACTAGGGCTAAAATTCGGTCCCGGCAGTCTTTCCACATTTGCACTCTAGTCACATGGGGCGTAGCCTTGCGGCATGCCCAGTCTGAACATGCTGGCCGGGCAGCGAAGCTGCTCGTCAGGCCTTCAGGTGTGGCGATAGCAACTAACAGAAGAAAAAATATTATTTG
Source organism: Taudactylus pleione (assembly GCA_031769625.1). Lineage (NCBI taxonomy): Eukaryota > Metazoa > Chordata > Amphibia > Anura > Myobatrachidae > Taudactylus > Taudactylus pleione. The sequence goes on along the minus strand of JAUIMM010000787.1, from coordinate 968,361 downwards.
TTTCAGGCTTGCCGACTTTTTGGCTGCCCCTTCCGGGAGAGAGCAGCCAGAGCGGCATGACAGGGGGCGTGGCCATTGTGAGGAGGCGGGGCCAGCCAGACATTGTGTATTTGTGGGCGGAGCGGGAGGTGGGGCCACGTCATCACATCATTTTGGCCCCACCCCCACTGCACAATGTCGATATTACAGGCATTGTGAAGCAGGGGGTGGAGCCCAAATGACGCGAATCACGTCACCGGCCCCCCCTGCTGCGGGGTTTCTAAGGTAAATGTGGGGGGATAGGCCGGGTGGGCGGCAGCCGGGAGGATTGCCTGCCTTCCCGGGAGGTCGGGAGCGGCACCCGATTTCGAGAGGCTCCCGACCAAATCGGGAGGGTAGGCAAGTATGATGTTTCAATAAAGCATTTTGTCTAATATAAATTACAGGTTGTTTATATATGTTTTTTGTGGAAAGTGAAACTGGAATCCCAAGCCAGGCTTTCAGTCCACTGCATGTGTTAAGCGGTAAAGCCAGGTCTCACGCGCAAAAGCTACCAGGCTGGATGGTGACGTGCCACTGAGCTGCCGTAGCTAACCTTTCTTAATACATTTTGTTGATAACTGATGTTAGTGCTGCATATTAATAAACTGACATGATTACATTTAAACTGAGATCATTTTTGACGTCATGACTATCACAATGGCCACATATACCCCTACACAGATCTTTTATGTTCCTCACCTTTCTCATCAACATTGAAACATTATATTTTATGTCATCATGGGAGTTATTTATGAATAATGGGCCTGATTCAGACCCGGTCGCAAGCGTTGAGCGCTCGCAACCGGGTCGATGGTGGCCCAGAGCGCATGCGCACGACGGAGCCGGCTCCGTCGTGCGCATGCGCGAGACCCGGATAGCGACGGGCAAGCCGTCGCTCCGGGTCTCATACGGCAACAAGACCCTACCACAAGGGTCTCGTCGCAAGCCCGATGGTCGCGATGGTCTTGATCATCGAGACCATCTTCCTGGCCGCTCGCTATAGCTGTGGGTGGTCACCCACAGCTATGCGAGCGGCCTGGAGGCCGTTCTACAAAATAAAAAAAGACCGGCCCTGATTCAGAGCGAGCGCTCTGTCAGAGCGTCCGGGTCTGAATCAGGGCCACTGTCGAAGCTGAATAATTGAGTGAGACAAGTTCAGTTTAAAATTTAATCGCAGCGACGCCATCTTGCGAATGGCCGCAAGACTCCATTTTGGAAATGAGATCGCAAGACACCATTTTTGTGGTCAGCATTAATTCAAGTTATAACTCAGGAGCTAAGAACAGATGGCAATGTTTTTGTTAACCTACCAAGGGCAACGGGAAAAACCAGCTTTCTGAGTAAAAGTAAATAAGAAGAGACAATGGGTATTTTTACATACAAATTGGGAATCCCTGGATGCAGATAAAGTATAGTTGTGGCAATTGTAATATAATATCTACACAATTGGATTTGCCTGAATCCTAGACAGGATGGCCCCAAATCCCACAGTTTGAGGTGATAATACATTTGCATTTCACACAAGAGTCTGTGAGAACAAAAGAGGTTTTGTTTTCCTTTGAACACACAACAGGTGGGGGCCTGCTGACAGAGGGCATGTAGAACTACAACCCTCAGCCATCCACACTGCTGGATGTTCACTTCGTGTATGAGAGATTATGCACTTAAATCTCACCCATTAATAACTAGCGTCCTTATACCAAACCCTGAATACCCACACACTACATATTCGCACATAAGGTTCCATAAGCATCAAAATGTATGATTCAAGAAGGTTCAGTTAGTTTAAATGCTAAGAAATAAAGATATTTGTTAACTAAGGAATTATACAAGATAAACATGTCATTCTTGGAGTTGTTCTGATGCATACTCTTTCCACAGTTTCCCGGTGCTATCGGTGAGGAGATCGCATTATGCATTCTCGAGTTATGGACCGCAGAACCTACAAGCAACCAAAATGTATATTTTAGATTCAACTGTTAGGATGCTAAAGGAGGCGTTACCAGAAAGACTACGGCTGTTAGAGACAGGGAAAGTCTATTTGAAACAACCTGTTAAAAGTGTCGTTACATATGCTTCTCCTCTGGGAACCAATGAGATCAGCAGGAAGTTCTCCCTTTGTCCTGTTTCAGTCTGGGGGGGAATAAATACATGTGTCCGAACACTGGTTTAGCAGTTCATGCTGAATTTTGGGTGAACTGAGGATATCTAGTCAGAAGTCTATCTCTGGGTCCAGAGGCGCAGCGTATGTATAACCATACTTGGGTCTGTATTATTTCCTTTTTACGCCTAAATTATGTATGTATAGATTGCGTGTAACTGACTGTACTTTTACCTGAATAATACTTAAACCACAGATTCCACTCCTTTCTTTATTTACGGTCATACTGCGTACGCAATTAGCGTTGTGTTTAGAGGTTCTAGGCAGGTGAATCTTAGAGGTTCTAGGCAGGTGAATGTTAGAGGTTTATAGGCAGGAATGTATTAAAAGGTTTATTTACAAATCCAACACCACTGTTCCAGAATTAACATCAGAAAAGTTGGTGTGAAATGAATCAATAATTTAGATATTTGATTTCACATTCTGAAAAGGTTCTCTCCAAGTACAAATATGAACAGGGCTGCATAAGAGATAGAACTATGGAGCTAATTCAGACCCGCTCTCTAGGGTGCGTTCGCTCGTAGCTGGCCGATATTTGCAATCTGCGCATGCATATGCATCGCAATGCGTGTGCGCGAACCACTGCGAAAGATCAGGATGCGTTCACTCGCCCGGCATAGACAGCCCAGTTGAATGAGTGACAGGAGAGGCTATTTGTGGGTGGTGACAGGGGCTGGCCACTAGAAAAAGGGGAGTGGAGGTACGAACGCAGGCGTGCCTCAGCGTCTCATCACCGCTTCAGAGGCATGCATAATTAACAGGTAGCGTCATAGTACACGTCACCTGGTTGAATTTCACACTGAAGTGATTGCAGTGCTTGCAGCAGGTTACAGTTCTACCTCAAGCGCTGCAATCGCATCTGATGGTGCTCGATGTACCAATGGTTTCATGCACTTCCTAGAGATGATGTGCCCAAGTGGGCTTCTTATGAATGGCTGGTGGGCGTCTGCATACACACAGTTATCACACGCCATAGTGTGGCGTGCTAATGCCTTGCCGTGCGATCGCCTGCCTTGCTGGGTGTGCGCTGGATTTGCATATGCTAGGTGCGAGCGAATGCATCTAGCGAGCAGGTCTGAATGAGCTCCTATGTTCTCAGGGTCAAAATGCTATTAAACCATAAGGTAGCGCTCCCGGAAAAGCAGGCAAGACTCCCGGCCAGCCGCATAACCCCCTCATCCTGCACCGTCCCACACACACCCCTGCAGTGGGGGGATGACGAGATTTGCGCAGAATCGCATCATCATGGCCCCGGCCACTGCTTCATAGTTCCAGTGATCTCGGCATTGTGTAGCAGGAACGCATCCACAATGACGCGATCACATGATCAACATGTGGCCAGAATGTCAGCAAGCATGTACTAAACATGTTGGGAGTTTGTGCTTTATTTCACATAGCAGTACACTTGAAACCACTGGTTTATACTTTAGAGATAAGCGGTTCGGATTTGGCTCAGATTTTCCCGACAAGTTCGGATCTCAGAACAAGACAAAATATCATCTTTCATGGACATTTTACACACACGCGATCCCCCACATTAGTTCAACAGATACTCTCATTAGCATAAAGTAGTAACTCAGGCTTCCTCGGCTGCCTACAAATACAAATACAGCCACTTTGCACATACTTGCCGACATTTAGCTCCCTCCTTCCGGGAGGGAGCTATCGGGCTTTCACATCGGGGGGCATGTCGCTGTAAAAGGAGTTGTGGCCCAGCAGATGACGCATCATTGGGGGCATACTTGCCTACCCTCCCGAAATGGTCGGGAGCCTCCCGAAAATCGGGTGTTGCTCCCGACCCCCCGGAAGAGGGGGCAAGTCTCCCGGCCGGCGCTGCCCGCCCGCTACCCCTGCCTGCGTCCGCTCCGCCCCGCCGGCGTCACCTCTTACCTGGTCATTGTGGCTGGGTCGGGGGAGCTGATGACGCGATTCGCGTTGAATCGCCTCATTGTGGCCCCACCCCTGGCTACACAATGACGATAATATGCGTTGTGTAGCGGGGGCGAGGCCGTAATGATGCGATCACGCAGTCACGCCCCCTGTTCCGCCACCAAAAATGAGTCATGCCCTCTTCTCCCCCCACCACTGCGCTGAGCTGGTTGCCTCCTCCCGGAAGAGTCAGCCAGATTGCCGGCAAGTATGCATTGGGGGTGGGGCATGGGGGCATGACATCCCAATCTTGTCATCGTGACCTTGCCCCCTTTGCACAATGCCGATATTAAGGGCACTGTGAAGCAGGGGACGGGGCCACGATGATGCGATTCAGCGCAAATCGCGTCACCGGCCCCCCTGCTGCCGGGATTTATACTGTAACTGCGGGGGGGAGGTGAACAGGTCGCGGGGGGCCGGGAGGCCTGCCTGCCTTTTTGGGGGGCCAGGTGCGGCATCTGATTTTCGGGAGACTCCCGGCTAAAATCGGGAGGGTAGGCAAGTGTGACTTTGCATGTGCCTCAGAATCAGCCCCATAGACAAGCTATCTTACATATGAATTGTTCACTGTAACGTTGGTGTTTCCTGCTAATACTGTAAAGTCACATCTCCTGGTATAAACCAAGCACATTTACTACTGTTCTCCCCCGGAGTATAGCAGATGCATAGTCTTTGCGGAACTACCGTACTGCTCTGCAAGCTAAACAAAGTGCATTTTTTTGGTGGCACATTTTATGTTTGCAATTTATATGCAAATTCCATCCAACTCTACATGATCCTTTGCATGTATGCAATACCAGTGGTGTCAGCCTATGGACCTGATGAATGTGGTATGTTTTTGTTTTGTTGACAGTTATCATGGCGACATGAGAATGTCGGCATGGCCGAACTGTCTACAGTGACCATTTCGGCATTCATCATGTCTACACGCATGTCGACATGATGAACTGACGACAAACCATTCCTGGTGGCCCAGTGGTCATTTACCTTCTCGCGGCATCAGCGACGGCTCCAGCATCTTCTTCAGGGTCCCAGTGGACAGTCACTTCTGGTGTGGACCTCTGATGCTCCAGCGTTATGGAGAGTATTTCTCCCTTATCCCTAATCCCTGCAGCTTAACCCTAAACCTTCCGGCGGCGCCTAACCCTAACCATCGGCATCCTCAACATGGCGACATTTCACATGGCGACAGTTCTGCTGTTGACATTGTGAACATACCGACATTCTGATGATGTCAACATGTTGAATCATGTCAGCATTCTAATATTGACATTGTGTCAACATTATGAATGTTGACATTGTTACTTTCGACCTTTTGACCAGTTACCAAATCAGATAAGAATAGAACTTTTATACATGCCCACGTGCAGAACAGAGGCAGGTCACGAGTTATTAAATACAGCATATAGACAGAGGGCCTGATTCAGAGATTTTTTTCGCATTTTGACGATGGTTGGAGGACTGCACATGTGTCAGAGACTCAATACGCATGTGCCTCCATACAGTTGCGACGTCGGTTACTGCAGCATAAATGACATGCTGCTGGCGTGCGGGTGCTGTGACAGGGAGTGTTACAGAAAATGGGGGCGTCAGCATCATTTTCTGGGCATGCCAAAGACGTGGCTGTGTCCTCGGATGCAATTTCACTGGCCCTGGGAGTGTAGTTTTGCCGGACATCCTAAGTAACCTGGGGGTTACTCAGATGTCTGATGAGACAGCGATGTTCGCACTGTGGATCTGTCTTCGGACACAACCAGCGGATCATGAAGCCGGCGGTCGAAATGCCGACCACTGGCTTCCCAACTGTGAAATCCCAACGTGGGACTAATGATAGGCGTCTAAATACAGGATCCTATCATCAGCCCTACGCTGAAATCCTGACGCCCAGCATACCAAACGTAGGTAAGCCAGGCGTCGCGACCTGTTAGCCGCGGGAGGGGGGGAGGGGAGGGTAGGTTTAGGCACCCCTGGGGGGAGGTTAGGGATAGGCACTAAGGGGGGAGGTTAGGCTTAGGCAACCCTAAGGGAGGGTTGGGAGGGGGAGTGGAGGGGCCGTTGGGGTCTTCATCTCCTGGAATTCCGGCGTCGGTATTTCATCCGATGTCATATCGATTCCCTGTTCAGTGTATATCCAGTAGGGGTCTATTTACTAAGCTTGTTAGGAGATAAAGTGAACGGTGATAAGGTACCAGCCAATCAGCTCCTAACTGCCATGTCACAGGCTGTGTTTGTAGTCTCCTATCCTGAGTCTGTGGCTGCCTGCTTTCTGTGACAGACGTCATGATGCTGCAGCTGTCTGCCTTCTCCCGGTTCCTCTCTGATGCTGCAGGAAGCCAGGGTGCTCTCCCGGTTCCTCTCTGATGCTGCAGGAAGCCAGGGTGCGGATGGGTCTTTGTTGTGGCAAGCCCGCACAGTTTCTAGTGGAGGAGCGGTAAGAACAGGAAAGCATACTCTCCTCCCCTTATTCTGCTGATTGGCCCGAGCATGTCCTGCAAGACCCGGCCTTTTAGTTTTTTTTGTCACCCCACTGTTATTGTGCGTGATACACCAGGGACCAACTTTGGGTCACGACAGTTTGAGAAGCACCGCTATAGTATAAAGTGTACTCTTGCTGTTTTATTCTTTAGTACATTTTAATAAATAACTGATCACCATTTCTTTTCCAGCTATTAAATAGTCAAGTCCAAGGATTGTGAAAAGCTATGGGTTGGTGATTTTTATTCTATGTGAGCCATGTAATATATGCTATTCCGCTCACTGCTTATTGGCAGTTATACGCTCCTATTTTCTACTTTATCCCAGTCACCTCTAGAGGGTATTGTATCACCAACTCATCACAGGACACTACTGGGTTTATCCTCTTGTTCTTTTCTGGTGTTGTTTTCAAGGTAATTCAAGCTTATTATTTGCTGAAGACACAACTGAAATACTAACATTACACACTGGACCTCATTCAGAGTCGGTCGAAGCGGCCGCACGGTCGTACGGGAAAAGGGGACGGATATGCAAATGATTCCATCGCAAGTTGCGTCCCTAAGTTCGGATTGGTAGCTGGCCGACCAAGGGGGGGAAGCGGCCGGAAGACAAAAAAATACGCCCCCTTCTCATACACATTGCACGTCATCTCCGGGCATATAAGGATTAATCGAGATCATCGGCAACCATCGAAACTGGTCGTAGAGCTTAAGGTTGACCATACCCTCTCTACGATCATGTCAGTGTAAAAACCTCCCATATCACATGTGCCATGATGATACTTTGTTAATTATGCACTCCCATAAACCGCATGCACTCCCACAAAACGCTGTTCGCATAATTAGGCACGCCTGCGTTCGGATCTCCACTCCCCCGTTTTCAAGCACCTTCCCGTTACCACCCACAGTGCGGCCGCTTCATCCGACTCTGAATGAGGTCCACTGTACTTACAATTTCAGAATATAAGTTTATAAGCACTTTACCATCCCACATATGGCCATTACAGTACCTCCCAACATTTGGAAGGTGGAAGTAGGGACATTGGCCCTCATTCAGAGATGCTCGCAAGAACGAGCGCTCGTTCTGAATGAGGGCGGCCGCTTCTATTTTTAAGTGCGGCCTCCTGGTCGCTAGCTAAGCTGTGGGTTACCACCCACAGCTCAGCGACCAACCATGGTGATGGTCGCGATGGTCAAGACCATCGTGACCATCGGGGCTTGCGACGAGACCCTAAGGTTGGGTCTCAGCAACTGCAAGCCCCAGGGAACTTCCTGCTCTGATCGAGCAGGAAACTCCCCACTGACATCACTGCTGATGTCAGGGCAGCCGCCCACAAAATGGTAGGCATTCATTAAGGAACGCCTCCGTTTGTGAAACCACCCCCCCCCCCCATCCCGCCTACAAAACGGGCCGAGCTGTCGATCAACATCGACAGCCGGCCATTTTGTAGTGAGCTCCGGAGCGAGAGAGTTTCTCTCTCACTCCGGGGCTTGCGGATGCGCAGTGCGGCCGCTGCGTGTGCGCAGGGTATAAACATCGACCCGGTTGCGAGCGCTCAGCGCTTGCGACCAGGTCTGAATGAGGTCCATTGTGCTTGTTCCAAAGGAGTGCACATGTAAAGGAGGGCTGACTGTGCATCACTTCCTGGTTGTGCATCACACCTCTCTTGCTAATTACATTGGAGGCATGGTCAGCGCCTCCCAAACTTCTGGGTTTTCCCAAGCATCTCTCTGTAGTATCTTCTCTACTCAAGAGCATACATTAAAGTAAATATTCTCATTTAACTTAAATAAATCTGCTGAGATATTAGATCACTTCATACTTGCCTGCTCTCCCGGAATGGCAAGGATGCCCCCGAAAATCGAGTGGCACTCCCGGCTGCCCGGAAGAGTGGGCAAGTCTCTTGGCCTGCCACCATGCTGTGCCAATGTGTGGGAATGATTGTCCTGGCAGTGAAAATATTCAGCAGCTCCTCCGATAGTTACAGAGCCTACACACTGATATACGCAGCCTGGTGAGGCATTAATTAGTGGACGCTGCTTTGGATCACCATCGCTCGCAATGGTCACTGCCCCCGATCAGTCTGCGTAAGCCGAAGCTTACTCAGCCTGGCAGTTTAACATGTTTGTCTCTGGAAGTACGTATTTCTATAGAAATACCTCCAAAGTGTATTATATATATATATATATATATATATATAAAACAAGTACGTGGGTGGCAGCTCTCGTAGCGACTTGTAGGTAATAAAAGATAGACCTCTTTGTTTGGATCAACGTCTCATGAATTTACTTAATTTTGTCAGGATATATATCATATAAGTAAATTCATGAAACATTGATCCAAACAAAGAGGTTTATCTTTTATTACCTACAAGTCACTACGAGTGCCGCCACCCACGTACTTGTTATATAGTTCCCCGGCGCGGCCAGGGTTATGGAGGGCACCAGCGCTTTATGGAATCAGGACAGTGATTTAGAAACCAGTCAGGACCTCTTTAACCAGGCAGATGATAACCCTAGAACTGCTTAATATACAACAGAATTACATTATTATGACCATGTTATGCTATTTTGAGAGCAGTAGCACCAATACCTCTGCATAAAGTCCCTGGAAATTGCTTTCAAATGTTGACAGCTATGGGAGAACCAAGTACAAGAAAAGGTCTGTCCAAGACATCAGCATTTTTCTGATACTTTGCTTTAGAATACCTATATAGTTACCGAGGATGGCCTGTCCTGTGAGAGCAACCCTCGCTCCCTTGAAGGGCTCCCACCATAGCGATTGAGACTTGACAGACCAGGGGGGAGATTTAGCAATCCTTCTAAAGAGAACAAGTGGATATATTTGCCATAGAAATCAAACATACCGTATTCTAGCTATATAGTATATTCTATAAAATGACAGCTGGAAACTGATAGTTGCTATGGGCAACATCTCTACTTGTCTTCTTTAGAAGGTTTGATAAATCTCCATCCAGGGGGTACATTTATTTCAGTGCAGGTGTTTAGAAGTGGAGTTGTTGCCCATAGCAACCAATCAGATGATAGCTATTATCTTCAATCTAGAAGGTGCTAGATAAATAAGTAGAATCTGATTGGTTGCTATGGGCAACATCTCCACTTCTAAACACCCACACTTTAGTAAATATACCCCCAGGAGAGAAGAGAACCCTGCAGGGCCACCACAGGGAAAGCACAGCAGGGACTGACCCAGTGTACAATGGCTCCGGAACCAATTGGTAGGAAAATAACAAAGATATAGAGATACCACCATAGATAAGAGGGAGTGTTCTCGCTGTTGTTTTAAAAAAAACTGTCTGTAAAAAAATATATATTTTTATTATAACTTTCAGTCTGTTGATATTTATATTGTATTTTAAATAGTCTCTTCTGGGCAACGTACAGAACCAGAAGCTGAGAATGGCATAAGATAGTGGGAGACAAACACTGTCACATTCAAAATAAGGACAGCAAGTATCACAAAAGTAGAGTTGTGTTAGGATCTCAATAAAGCTACAGGGAAAAAAAAAAAAAGAGTCTGGTAAACAAAGCCGCGCCGGGTGGAGACGGTTGCCGGGGAACGGCAGGGACAACAGTAATGAGAGACACTGACACCCGGCCGGGGATCATTCATACAGCGAGCGGGGCTGGGGAGCACGGTCATCCCTCTGCTCACAGAGAATCCCACCATGAAGGATGAGAACATTTATAACCTCATTCCCAAGGAAGAGGTGACGGTGCCCAAGGCGCCCCGGTGAGTGCCCGCAGTGAGGGGGTTTAAAAAAGTGTTTATTGAATTTCTGATCGGATCACCGTAATTAATTGGGTAGAAATACAGGAAGGAAAAGAACTGACATTAAATAAATTAACTTTTTTTTTGTAATAAAGTAACAATACCAACATAGGGCCTGATTCATTACCGATCGCAACTGCGATTACGGCGATTGTTGCGTTCTGGGCGTGCGCATATGCATCGCAATCTCACTGCGATCAGGACTGCGCAGACCCATTGCAGAGTGATTGACAGGAAGTGAGTGTTTGGGGGTGGTGACGAGGGATCGGTTGGCGAAATGCAGATTTGACGGTGCGTTTGAGCAGCGTTGCAGGGTGTGCATAAATTAACCAGCCTGGGCTTTCACTGCGCGCGATGAGGTTAGCAATTCCTGAGAAAGGTCAGACCTTGTGCGAGCGGCTGTGATAGTACTCGATGTTATCGATGGTTTTGCAGTCTTGCTAAGTATTACGGATGTGTGTATGGTAAGGTCGGCGTCCTTATGTTGTGCTGTGGTCGCATAGCGATCACAGAGGATTAGCATATCTTCGCAGTGAGACTGCGTGCGTAATCGCTATTGCAAACGCAGTTGCGATCCATACTGAATCAGGCCTATAGTCCCTATGACTGCGCTACTACAAATAGTGTACTACTCATATGCTCTTTTATACACAGTATCAGGGTTAAGATAGATAGATAGATAGATAGATAGATAGATAGATAGATAGATAGATAGATATGAGATAGATAGATATATTATATAAAATTTGTAAATGTAACTTAATTTCTAAAAGGTGCAACTTTAATTTTTATCTTCTTTTTCTATCTACATTTTATATTGTTATATTATGATGTTCAAATACAATGTAATCCTAAGCATCTATTTTTTACAAGGTCCATTTTGATTGACTTTAGTATAATGAAAACCTATGGAGTTCTTGTCCATTGTTTGTACTACCCTGTGGGTAACACATCTTGCAACCTCTCCTGACAGCATTGCAGATCTGAGTATCCGAGCATTGGATTACCATCACGTCCATCAATTGCAGCATTGGCAATCTGAGAAAACCGAAGACTACTCAGAATGGCCATCTTACCTGCTAGCCAAGACTGATGTTATGCGCCCCTGTCATTATCAGTGCTGTTATGTACAGGATAGCAGTGCCGGAGTGCAGGGCAATGTAAGAACATTCAGTGGCACTGACCGTTCTAACAGCTGCAGCTGTCATTGTCCTATCACCACAACACTGTCCCTGCTGTGGTGGCTGCCGGCTCCGGGCTGCACGCAAGATCTCGCAATGCTTGCGAGATCCCACGCATGCCCATTGGAGCCGGCCGGTAAGGGAGACTCAGCACTAGGTTGATGCGCTGTGTGCTGAGGAAGGGGGATCGCTGGAGAGGGAAATTAGCACTCCCCCACCCTGGCAAATGAGACGTTCATACATCTCATCGGTATAGCTTCCTGCTTCGCCTCGGTGCCGCTATAATACATTTCCCCCAATGTTTTTAATTGAATTGCCCACTATGTGATTATGTTTTTTTAAGGCTCATGTGTCTCCCTATCCTAGTGGAAACCAGACGCAGGGTGTATAGAGCTGGGCTTGCTCCAGGAATTTGGGGAGTTGGGAGGAATCACAGTGACAGTGATTTTATTAATAGACACTTTTACCATGCTGTTTGGATATTTGCAAATTGCCCCACAACAGATGCAATTTCACACAACCCGCAGTTTGATAAATTCTGTGGTTTATGTTTCATCCGATAAATGGCAGTGTGAAAAACACATTGGTCTATATTGAACAATATGGGATGGAAGAGGTGTTACTTTTTTTTTTGCACAGGTAATTGTGTACGGGCGGTATTAATCAATACCCTCTTCCTTGGTGATCATCGGCAGTATCTTCCTGCGCTAAGGCGTCAGTTGGTGGCAGACTAGCATTGCTGATCAAGCGGCTAATGTCAAATGCGCATGCACGGCAGATGTCCATCCACACATTCACTTAGCTGTTTAATCCTGCAGGTAGTCAGCAAGCCTCATCCCCATTGCCCAGTATAAGTCATGCCGCCTCAAAATGGCATTACCGAGCTTTGATTAATTGCCTAATACCCCACATCATAGTGGTTGGTCTATGGGGATGGAGGTATGTGCCGGTAAATGGATGAACTCTTCTCTGGCCTAAACCCTGTGACAAGTGGCAAAAAGCAGAGAAGAGCCTATTTTTCAGTGGTTTTCACTGCTTCCTAAATAGGGCCCATAATAAGCTGCATGTTGGTTAAATCCCATGTTTTGTGAGAATGAAATGTACATATGCAGTCATTGATAACCCCAAAGAAATACCAGTATCTTCAAAATCCTATTCTTTTTAACGCCATGGAAATCAGCTCAACTCATGGCTAACAGTCTGTGGACCTGATTCAGTGTTGTAAGCAAACCCGATGGTTTCCGTACAGCATCGATGGTGAGAGATCTGCACGTGCACAGGATCTGTACTGCGCATGCGCAGGTCTCCTTCTGCAAGATCGCTCGCAGTGCACCCAAGCCGGAGCATGATGGACATTTTGCCGCCTTTTGGGGGCGGCAACGGTGAGCATTTTACAAAACGGGAGTGGTGCCCCTCTTTTGTAGGCGAGTGAAAACACCGCCTATTCTGCGTAACCTGATGGGTACTCAGCTGGGCGATGATTTTGCAGATGATCCGATGCTGTATCCTTAGACGCAGCAGCGGATCACAGAAGCTTGCAGGAAATGTCTATTTACACCAGACGCCTCCTGCAGCATGTGGGCCAGATTCAATTACAGGTGAAAAGTCAGTTGCCGGACTTTTCTACGTCATCTGAGCTTTTGATTGGGAAAAGTATCGGGCGAGTGCCCGAGTATCCCCGTATTCAATTTGGAATCTGCAAAAATGGGACCCGGCGAAAAGTTAAGTAGCGAAAAGTCCTGTCACTTTTGGGGAAATCAGCCTGTCACCCCCCCAAAAGATGGTCTGACATGGGGATGCACTATGGGTACCCCCGAATTTCCGCGCTGAAGGTATTTGGGGTTTTTAAATGGTCTCAACAGGTGTTTTTTTGCGCCTCTGAGATAGTGGTGAAGTATAACATTTAGCTTCATTTTTTTGAAAAATAACTAGTCCCATCAAATTTGGGGTACATGAAAATGGGTGCACGCATATATTTAAATCCCTAAAGTGAACTTTAAAAATTCTTCAAAAATCCACCTGCCGCAACCAAAAAAACACCTGCCGCAACCAAAAAAACACCTGCCGCATACTTGGTGGACCCCCCTGAATCTATTTCGCTAGTTTTTAAGTTTGTCCCCCAATATTTATTTTTTTTGCCCCCCCAAAACGAAACCACTTTTTTTGTGGTGTCCTATTGAACTTTTTTAATTTTTTTTACACAGATTACTTTTAGGGGACACTCCAAGGGGTGTAGGGTATTTTTTTTTTAAGTCTGCACCCCAAAATCCCAATTCTGCACTTTTTATCGCCACCTATTCTGTGGTGAAAACTTATCCCCGTTTTTTGACAAAGACTTTTCGCACCTGCGAAAAGTCTTTGAAATTGAATATGGGGAAAATTGAAAATGGCGAAAATGACATCATAACGGGTTTTCACAGCCTGATTGAATACGGCCCTTAGTCTATTATCACACAGCTGCTACGTGCACTGCATCCACCTCTGCATAAAGCCCTGTGCTGGCCTAAAGTATCATGGGCTACAATGGTAATCACTGGCTCTGTGACATGTAAAACAATCAGCACTGATCTGTATTGTCTGTAATAACTAAAGCTTACATTTATTGTATTACCTGTATTTTATTCCTTTCAGATATATTTCACAATTCAGGGAGTCTGTGAAAATCGAGGAGCACAAGAATAAAGCTGCCCACAAAACCATGGGCGCAGCCAAAGTAGAAGTGCCCTCACCAAAGGAATATCTTCAGAAACACACGAAGGAAGCAATGCTGGCACAGAGTAAGTCCTGTCTTTAGGCTACAATCTGGGAAGGGCATCTATGGCAATCTTTTGGGGACGGCTAACGAAGAACCTAAAGCTGGGTACACAATAAACAATGTAGATATAATCCAATATATAGTTTTGACATGGATCGTAATGATATATCAGGCACATCGTCTAATGTGTACCCACGATTGCGCACTCCCACAGGTCGTCAGCAGATGTGATGATCCAACGGCATGCTCTTGGATGCGGCCAGGTCGCACGCTATATCGTTCTGTGTGTACGGGCGGCCAGTGTATCGTTACATCGGTCGTCCTGTCGCCAACGATCCAGGCTCGTCAAATGTGTTCCCAGCATAAATGTCCCATGTCTTATCAAAATTTGTCCTTTGAAAGCTGTCTATAATTTATAATTGGCTACAGTATTATACTCTTTATAATGAGTTTCCTCTGGGTACTCCGGCTTCCTCTGACAATGCCCCCAAAAAAGCTGACAATGGTTAAATAATCTGTCGACAGTTATTATGTCAACAGTAATATAGTCGACACGAAAATGTTTACATGGTTGAACTGTCAACATGCAGCATGTTGGCATGGCCAAACTTTCTACAGCGACCATGTCGACATGCATGTCTACACAGATGATATGTTGACATGATGAACTGTCAACAAACCATGCCTGGTGGCCCAGTGGTCACTTACCTTCTCCCAGTGGCAGCGGCGGCCATGTGACTTCTAGAGCTCCAACATTCCAGTAAGAATTTCTCCCCTTGTCCCTAACCCTAACTCTCCCCTTATTGCCTAACCCTTGCTTCACACCCCCTCCCTCGCATCCTAACACAGACCTCCCACCGCAGCCTAACCCTCCCGGCGGTGCCTAACCATCGACATCCCCAGCATGCCAACATTTTACATGGCGGCAGTTTCGCTGTCGATATTGGGAACATATTGACATTCAACATGTTGATGTCAACGCGTTGCCAGTTTGAACTATGACGACACTTTGAATGTTGACATTTTGGTGTCGGTATTGAGAACGTTGACATGGTTACCGTGCGCGCACCTGTGTGTATGTCCAAATATTCTCTGTAAAGTGTTGCACAATACGTTGTATGCACTATATAAATAGTTGGAAATAAATAATAATGATGTTTAAATAATAATATTATATACAATGTAAACAGTAAGACGTCTACAGTCCTTCAAATATATGTTTGATTGTATTGATGTGTTTTTCAGAGTTATTATTATAACAGAATAAACATTTGCTTACAGCTAAATCCAGCTAGAATAGATGCTTTGTTATCTCAGAAACACAGAAATAGTGCTTCTTGTGTCTTCTAAACATGTCTGTTACTTTCATACAGGTCCCTATGCAAAAAGCCTAGACTGAAACATGCCACTCTTCTCACCAGAGATGATAGGAGCGTTCCAAGCGTGGCTTATTGGTGTACTATTATCCCTCAAATGTTTGCTTGTTTTGTTCCCCAGAATGGGAATCATTAATAGGATTTTAGGTTACTAATATTTGCCTGATGCAGAATTGAATGTCCGCACGTTTGCACAATGTATCTTGGCTGCAGGCAAGTGAGGGCAACGTGCAGTCATACGCATTTTCATCACATCCATACTTGCACACAAAAAGGCGTAACTGAGTAGTAACTGGCATCCTCATGTAGTACAGTCAGTTTGTGTCAGCGCAGCTGTGGGCTATGCAGAGTTGGATGTAAGCGAAAATACGCCTATACACGTATTCATTTGTATCTAGTATAGGGTAGGTGCAAGTCTGCACTGATAATTATAGCAATCAGACATACACACAAGATTTGTACAAGTTTGCAAGCAGTTGAGAAGCACCTACACCTGATTTATTTCCAAGTATGCATTAGGGGCCTGATTCAGAGCCGGACGCTCTTTTAAGAGCGCTTGCTCTGAATCAGGGTGTCCCTGTTTTTTTTTAAAGACGGCCTCCTGGCCGCTCGCATAGCTGTGGGTGACCACCCACAGCTTTAGCGAGCGGCCAGGTGATGGTCGCGACCATCGGGGCTTGCGACGAGACCCTTATGGTAGGGTCACCCTTGTGACACTCGTAATGTCATATGGGACCGGCCCCAAACGGCAGGCGTTCCTTCGGGAATGCCTCCATTTGGTCAGCCCCGCTTTGGTGCGAGACCCGTAGCGACGGAGTGCCCGTCGCTGGCCCGGGTCTCACGCATGTGCACTCCGGAGCCGGCTCCGGCGTGTGCATTCGCAGTGGAGGACCATCGACCCGCTTGCGAGCGCTGTGTGCTCACGAGCGGGTCTGAATCAGGCCCTAGGTCCGTTGTCTAGACTCTAGAATGTCTGTCCCTGTTGTATTGATGTTGCTTCGTCCCTGTTTTTACCATGTATTTCTTTACAAAAATTAAAGTTAATAAAAAATTGATGGGAAAAAAAGTTTTGTTGGAATCATCTCATTGTTTTCCATAGAGTAAGTAATGTGTAAAAAGGGGGAATAGTGCAGTACATATAATACAAGTGTAGTCAGACACTGGGGAAAAGACCAAACTTGAAAATCAACCACAGAAAAAAATATATTTTATTATACATTCTAGCATAAATATTAATGTAAAACAGAAGTATAAAATGACTTATCACTGATTGTCGCTTCACTTTCTTGTACACAACAAGAAAGTGCATTTTATGAGTCCACAGGGAGACCCCCAAGGTGCTTGGCGGAAGATAAGAGACGCCCCCCAGTACCACTCCGAACGGAGCAGCCAGTCATGGGAGTGCAGACTAACAAAAGCTTCATCACAACCAATGTGGCTGAGGCTGTTATGGCTGTGCCTAAAAAGCCTCAGCCCATCTATGTGGACAACAAAAAGGGAGACAAGCATCTGCTGGAAACTTCTGGGCTTGTTCCTAAGTACATCAAGAAAAAGGTAATACTGCTGTGTACACTGTGTGCAATTACATACGCAGATCGATCAATTATTAAACACTGCGCATGCGTATGTACCGCACCGTGATTACGGACGCACTGAGGAATCCATCGCAGAGTGAGTGATAGGCCGTGAGCGTTTGGGGGTGTTGGCGGGAGATTGGATTGGAAAACACAGACGTGCCTAT
The DNA here is from genome assembly GCA_031769625.1 of Taudactylus pleione. Classification (NCBI taxonomy): domain Eukaryota; kingdom Metazoa; phylum Chordata; class Amphibia; order Anura; family Myobatrachidae; genus Taudactylus; species Taudactylus pleione. The sequence goes on along the minus strand of JAUIMM010000787.1, from coordinate 950,930 downwards.
CCGTTTGTACGCCGTTTCCTTGGCGAGCATAAATTAGCCACTGTGATTGCATACGCAGCCTGAGTACTCACTCCATGCGACGAGACTTGCAGGTTCTGCGGCTGGTCACACCTGGTGTAAAAGTTGGGTGACGGGCTGATGTGCGTCGCTGGTACTGATTTATACGCAGGAGTGCGAGGTATTACAGATGTGAGAAAGCAGCAGTGGGCGTCTCTATGCCAGATGAGCTATGGCAGGCATTAGCATACATTCGTAGCTGCGTATACAATAACAATCCTTACTGAATCAGACCCACAGGTTACAACAGTAATTAGCTTAGCATTTATATCATGTGAAGGCTGGTTGTTAGCAACAATCTGAAGATGACATTAATCTGTATGCTTAGTACAGCGTAAAGGCTACTAATATAGAAGCTCACACAACATGGTCTTCTGTTATAGTCTAATGCATATGGTACAATTTCAATATCAATCATATTATGTATCAGTCCTGATGGTAGTATGCTTTGTGTCCCGTCTTCTTTATTAGCTTTAAACTAAATATAAAACACACACAGTGTAAACTAATTGTACAACACCAATCAGAGAGCCGCCTTTGCGTCAGTCTTCTCTGCTGAGTATAATTATTATAGTTTGACAGTATTATAGAATACAGTCCGTGGGGGATAATAGTAAGAAAGTGTAGGTAGGAACCCGGAGCCCAGGGTTGTAATAGGGCCCGGTCTTGCCACATTGAAAAAGAGTAGTACAATTATAACAGAAATGAATTGATGTGATCTTTGGATACGGAACTCAGGGCCTGATTCAGAGCCGAACGCTCTGACCAGAGCGCTCGCTCTGAATCAGGGCCCTCCTACCTGTTCTTGGAGCGGCCTCATGGACGCTAGCATAGCTGTGGGTTACCACCCACAGCTATAGCGAGCGTCCATGATGATGGGCTTGCGACGAGACCCTGCGGTAGGGTCTCGCTGCCGCAAGCCCTGGAGTGATTTTGGCTCTATCAGAGCCAAAATCACTCCCACTGACATCACTACTGATGTCAGTGGGGCCGGACTCAGACGGTAGGCGCCTCCATCTGGCAGCCACGCCCCCGGCACGCCCACCAAAGGGGGCGTGCTGTCACTCACCACCGACAGCACGCCCCCTTTGGTGCGAGACCCCGAGCGACGGCTTCCTCGTTGCCCGCCGGGTCTCGCGCATGCGCACTTCGGCACCATCGACCCACTTGCGAGCGTCCAGCGCTTACGAGCGGGTCAGAATCAAGCCCTCACTTTCCATTACCATCAAGTTGGGGAGATCCTGGAAATCGCATAATATATGGAATAATACATTTGTTGGGCATACAATGGGGTGTGGATATTCAGGGGTTAATTTATTACGTACTATCCCTCGACAGTGTTAACTTAAAATTCATCTCACTGCGAGTAGCAGCGATGGATAATAAAACACAGGAGCAATTCGACATTGCTCCCATGTTTGGATACAGCTGATCCAAAAAATCAGCTGTCACAGTGATCTCTAACACTGCTACTTTGGAAGCAGTGAAAGTTACTACTGCCGAGTCTGACTTGGCAGTGTTAGTGCACATGCGGGAACTGGGTTCAAGCATGCTTACAAAGAAAGTGGTTGGATCCGAACAGGGGTGAATAGTTCCAAAAGGATCCCTTTTCTCAACTCAAACCTTCTTCCCATAGGTCCAGAAATCAGCGCCAGAAGATGGCATAAGTTTCTGCTGTCAAGTTCCGAAAATGTAGTGTTTTCAGAGCTTGATTAATTTAGTTCCCCATATTATTGTATGGGGACATCAGACCAGATCAGGACTGAAAGCTATACAGGTGAAAATTAAAATTTTCACCTACTTTTGTAGAAATTAAGGAATAACTAATAGACAGGTTAAGTATGGGATCACGACGGTCGGGATTCCGGCTGCTTTCGGGATTCCAGCGCCAGTATTCTGAGCTCTGGCATCCCAACCGCTGGGATCGTAATAGACCTCTTAAGTATTAAGGAATCTATATTTGTACCTCTATATACCCCTGCCTATACCTTCTAATATCCTACCTATAAACCTCTAAGGATGACGTTATTGTGCGTACGCAGTCATACAGTAAATAAAGACTCCAGACTTGGAACGTGTGGTTCCAAAGCACAAAGTATTATTCAAGTAAAAGTACAGTCAGTTACACGCTATTGATCCATACACAATTTGGCGCAAAGGAATTATACAGACCCAAGTACAGTATACATACGCAGCGCTCTCTGGTCCAGATGTTAGGCATCAGCAAGAAGACCAAGAACCCAGTGTTGGAGCACACATATTTATACCCCCCCGGAATAGACAGAACAATAGAGTAGTTTGTTGCTTATGCCATTGGTTCCCAAGGGGGAAGCATCTGTTACAGAGCATTTAACAGGCTGGTTCAAATAGACACACCCAGCCTCCAACAACTGGGGGTCTCTGCCCTCCCGCCCCATGCAATCATCCTAACAGTTGTTCATATAATATACATTTTGTTGCTTGAAGTCTCTGCGGTCCATAAGTTGAGAATGCATGATGCGATCTCCACATCGATAATACCGGAATTCTGTTGAAAGAGTACGCATCAGTACAAAACCAAACATGGCTTAATTAGCATGTATAAAACCTTAGTTACCAAATAATCTTTATTTCACAGCATTTATACTAAATGAACGAACTTAAATCTTATCCCTTAAAGCTTTTGGAACCTTGTATGTGGATATGTAATGTGTGAGTATGCGGGGTGTGATGTAAAGACGCTAGTTAACTTGGGGCAGATGCGTGCGCATGAAGCTAACAACCAGCGTTTTCATACGCAAAATGGCGTCTTGTAGATTCTTGTTTCTAAAATGGAGTCTAGCTGCCATTCGCAAGATGGCGTCGTGCACGCTTCAATTTTAAACTGATCTTGTCTCAGCCAATTATCCAGCTTCGACAGTATCATGATTGTTTTTCTGGTGACCAAGCTCACGTCGATTCAAGGCTCGCAACTCCCAGCCAATCAGCACCGGGTTTTCACCTTGAAAGCAACGCCTATTTTCTCTGCTTTCCACGAGAGCTGTCGACAGCCGCTGATTGGCAGGAGGCTGGGAGACGGTGAGGCGGAGTAACACTTCATTATCATGTGCATCTATAGGGGCTGAGCTTGCAATACCTCATGGAAACAATCCATTTTGCTTCAGAATCCATGGGCAAATATATAATCACACTTACAAATTGGCGAAATATTACAATAAAAAATTCCCCAAAAACCATAAAAGGGCGTGCTTAGCCGGTTATATTCACACACATCTTTTATTACCTGATTCCGTCGTATTAACATATGATCTAGCCATTATCTAGTGAAGCATTTTCCGTACGAATGTTCTGGGTTCAAATTTGCGAAATGTTCGCCATGGGCATACTAGTAATTAATAATTATTTTATGTTTGTCTTTTAAGGATTATGGTTCCACTCCGGAGTATCTAGTAAAGAGAAATGAAGAAGTAAAGAAAGCTCAAGAGGAATATGATGCTTACATAAAACAACGTCTTAAGATGGGCGCCATGCAGCAGCTTTCTGAGGAGGAGAGGCAGAGTATGCTGGAGGTAATGATAATTTAATCCATAGAGAAGACTGAGGCCAGAGCTATCACTGTGGAGATCACATTTATGTTAAGTGGTATAATGGCAATACAGATTTTACAGAAGAACACACAACAGACTTGTTTAACAACTTTAGTTATAATGTGTAAGTGTTGCAGATTCCCAGGGGCGCCAAGGTGTGTGTGTGTGGGGGGGGGAGAACTGATTACGTGGACTTGTTGAAGGGGCCCGGCAGGGTACCGGGTCAGCTGCTACTGAGGGGGACAAATTCATTTTTTTTTCCTTTTTCAGAGGGGCCATGTCCGTCCCCCCAGTACCCAGGCCCCGTTCAGCTCTTGGCGGCCCTACAGATACCAAGGGTTTTATGTATTAACAGGCTCCAGTTTATAGCAGCACCACATGTAATAATTATATGTATTACATAAAACAAGTAGAGTAGAGGTGACTGAGGATATTGATGCAGATGGGGAGGGAGCCATGCAGCACACTGCAGGATAATAATTTATTCTCATTATTATGCATATGCCCCTCACTCCACCCCAACTCTTCCCTCGGCCACACCATCCAGAGGCGCATATAGAGGAAAGGGTCTTCGTGTGCCCCTCAATCCTCCCTATTTGCTTTCATAAATAGAGGAAAATGTATCAAGCCATTTAAATGTACTTGAGCCATATAGAATGTTGCTATAGACCACTTCTCCACTTGTTAGAAGGCTTGATATATCCCCCCCCATAGACCCTAAAACATGTAATGATAGATAAAGCAGACAACCAAACAAGTCCCAAGATTCCCATGTTTTCTGTGGTATCCTTGTAAATCGGCATGTATGACATTCCAGCTTCTCAGGCTGCCCCGAGGTTCACACTTATGCTCATGTGACCAGAGACAAGCACCAGGATCACTGATCACGATGCAGCACAATATTCAAAGCAACATGGGCAACTTCTGCAAGAATGCTTTCCTGAACGCCTGTCGTTCAGGCCTGGAACTCATCATTTGACTGCTTTGTGAAAACCATCTTCCAGATGTGCAAGCACTGATATGCTTTATGAATGCTGAGGGCTACTTTTATAGAGCTTATCCATGTATCTATATATTCCAGGCTGCGGGGGGATGAGATATACTGCACTCAGAGCACCCATGTGTCGCTGGTCTGAGGCTGGTAGAAGAAAAGACACAATGTCAGGCTGCAGATTGCTCCCTTTCCCACAGTAACAGTCTCTCCCATCACACAAGAGTCAGTGACTTCGGGAATGGCCTTGTGTGACAGGAGAAGAGTAACTAGCGGAGAGAATCCTAGCTACCCTGGGCTCAGCCTTTCTGGTGTAACTCCAGCCTAAGGGTCCCTGCATGCTGTGACGTGGTGCAGGCTCATCTGCACAGAACTTATTTAGTCGGATATGTTCATGGTCAGTTGTACTGTGGCCTGAAGGCTCTTTGAACGTTTCTTTTTTTGTTGCAGGGACTGAAGAAAAACTGGGATGAGCTACACCATGAGTATCAGCGCTTGTCCGTCGTGATTGATACACCTCCCAAAAAGGCACACAAAGAGAGACTGGAGGCAGAGATGAGACAGCTGGAGCGGGATATTGATGTTTTTGAAAGGCACAAGATCGTGTACATTGCAAATCACTAGCACTTTCATTCCCGGCTGTGTGCTTACAAAACCAGAAGGAGAGGACCAGTTGTCATAGCATGAAATAGTAAATTATAGATCACTTTTAAAGATATTGGGTGTTTTTCCATTCTTTGAATATTTTCTTTTGCGTGCTTTAAAAAGCAGATATTTTAAACTAAACGGGTATTTATATCAGTCAATAATACAGACAGCCTTTAAACTATGCTAGCAAATAAGTTCTTCCAGATTATTTATATATCTTTATATCTTCATCTCCTTCTGTCAGCGGTACACTAATACTGATAGAGATGAGACACATTCAGCAGGTATTCTAGTAGTTGTCCCCTTCACTGCAGAAGCTGTTATCGCCCCTGTGCAGACCGTGCTTCCAGATGATCCCATCCCAACTACTTTACATTTTAGAAACTTGTATTGTTCACAACCCTTGAGCATCTATGCAAAATAGCAGAAAAGCTGTTGCTTTATCATTGGAAATACCAGAAAGTAAACTGCAATAAAATAAGTGATGTGTTTTATTTTTCTAAACTCAAAGAAAGACATTGGGGTATATTTACTAAGGTGCGGGTTTTTAGAAGTGGAACTGTTGCCCATAGCATCCAATCAGATACTACATAAGATTTATCTAGCACCTTATAGATGATAATAGCTAGAATCTGGTTGGTTGCTATGGGCAGCACCATCACTTTAGTAAATATACCCCTTTTTGTCCAAAATATGAATACACAATGCAATCAGGGCTGGCTTCGAGTGTGACCACTGGGTGTGGAGTGGGGGACTGTGGTAACACCCCACGCATTGTGTATATATGTAAGGAGCCCCTGTCCCTGCGATGTGCGGCAATAAGAAATTATAATTAATGGGAAAAAGTCCCCATAATTGATAAATATTATCTTATGTGAGGAGTTGTTTATCTGAGTAGCCTAAGACTGAAATGCATAATGACTTCCAGCAGGTGGTGCAATAGCAAAAAAGGGATGACATAGCAAGCCTATCTGTATTATATAGGTATGCAGTCGGGATGCCGACGACTGTCTAATCCTGGCAAGGGTCTAATGTAAGGCGTCAAAATCCTGACGCCTGTTATTTTACCTACACCGGGATCCCGGCATCCCAATCAAAGGTAAGCCGGGTGCGGACAGCCACGGGGGGTGAGGGTTAGGTTAGGGGCTCCCGGGGGGGACCTTTAGTCTGGTACCCTCCCGGGAGGGTTAGGTTTAGGCTAGGGGAAGGGGAGGTTAGGGTTAGGCATCCCTGGGGGGAGGTTAGGGTTAGACACATCCCCCCGGGAGACTTAGGGTTAGGCTGCGGGGAAAGGGGGATTAGGATTATGCACTTGGAGGGGGGTTAGAGTTAGGCACTTGGGGAGGATGTTAGGGTTAGGCACCCCTACGGGAGGGTTAGGTTTAGGCTAGGGGAAGGGGGGGGTTAGGCACCCCTGGGGGGAGGTTAGGGTTAGGCTGCGGGGAAGGGGGGATTAGGATTATGCACCTGGAGGGGGGTTAGAGTTAGGCACTTGGGGAGGATGTTAGGGTTAGGCACCCCTAAGGGAGGGTTGGGGTTAGAAAGGTTAGCGATATTTACCTTAACTGACGATCGGGCGCCCAGCATCCAGATCGAAGGTAAGTCGGGCGCGGACAGCCGTGGGGGGAGGGTTAGGTTAGGGGCTCCCGTGGGGGACTTAGGGTTATGTAACCCCCTGGGAGGGTTAGGTTTAGGCTAGGGGAAGGGGGGGTTAGGCACCCCCCGGGAAACTTAGGGTTAGGCTGCGGGGAAGGCGGGGGTTAGGTTTAGGCACTTAGAGTGGGGTTAGGGTTAGGCACTTGGGGGGGAGGTTAGGGTTAGGCACCCCTAAGGGAGGTCTATAGGAGTGCACTCTAATACCTAGAATATCATATTTAAAACATAGTTCTTTGTAGGTATTCATATAAGTTATGTTTTAAATATGATATTCTAGCTATTAGAGTGCACTCAGAGTTTCTTGGTTGAAGTTCTTTATGAACTGATACCCAATTTTTCTGATTCCTACATATTTACTCTGGGTAGCACCACCACCCTGTAACATTAGTGGTATTATAGCCCCACAATACGCATCAGAGGTGGCCTTAGCATACCTATTACATCCTACTCATTTAGATCTACTCAGGATCGGTACGGTGAATTCATTCCCCTCTTTTCCCTTCCCCATTTCATTTCATGACCCCTAATGGAAGGTTAGAGGGGTCAGAAAGGTTAGCGATACTTACACCTTAATTGACGATCGGGATTTTCACCCTTGCCGGGCTGCCGTTGTCGGCCATGCGGCCAGCGGTAAATCATACTGATTCCATTATATATATAAAGCTACTATATAAAATTGAAAATTTGTCCTTCTGTCTTTCTATACAAATCCACAGTTTACAAGCGAAGATCGTAAAATCTTACATATGAGCGTATTAACACATGGCGGTGGCAACTAAAAAAATGTGAAATCGAAATGAATTACTGTTAATTTTTAATTAATTAAAAAACACAATATTTGCATAGCATTCGCCCTCTACAGGTCAGCTATGGAATTAGAAAAGGATTTAGCTTATCTACAGGTACTATTTTTTCTTTTCTATCTTCTCTACTATACTATATAAAAGAGAAAATTTGTCCTACTGTCCTTCTGTCTTTCTATACAAATCCACAGTTTACAAGCGAAGATCGTGAAATTTTACATACGAGTGTATTAAAACACGGCGGAGGCAACTAAAAATGTTTTAAATCTAAATGAATTACTGTTCATTTTTAATTAATTAAAAAACACAATTGTTGTGGGACGCTCATTGTGGGGCCTCACGGCATATGGGTAGGGCCTTGGAGCAAACGTTTTGTGTTGTCATGATTTAATGTTTATTATCAAAGAGAGCTTTAGCAGCCTTTGCCAGCATTCTCAGCTCTCTAACTATACCAAATTACGCAACAACATTGACTTCTTTCTAAGAACTGTGTCAAGATGATGACTTTGCAAGGACCCTGCTGTACTGTGAGCTGCCAAAATATTACACATAGAATGCTTCTCGAAAAGTTTTTATGCGCAGAAAACAGAGAGTCGCCGTAGATGGTCATCCTGGTATCAGAGCAACAGAAGCTCCTGGCCGTGTTTACACTGAACATCCGATAAATTTTGAATGCTTCTATCTCCGAAGTTTGCTATACACCGTTACCGGTCCTACTTCCTTCGAAGACCTTAGGACCGTTGATGGGGAAGTTTGTCACACTTTTCGTGAGTCCTGCCTAAGGAGAGGTTGGTTGGAGGATGATGTGTAAACAAATATTCTTAAAATCCCGGGCAACGCCGTGTACTCCAGCTAGTGTATATATATATGTATATATATATATATATCCGATACACACACGACTATGTTATAATAATAGAGCCATAAATATAGATTGAAGTATAAGAAAATAAAGAAAGCATATACTTTTACAAAAGCAGACAAGCAGCTGTAGCAAATGTGGGCAGCCCTGCATTCCTATTAGGCTGACTGGGACAATATTAGGGGGCTTTTAGAGTACTGTATACCCCTTCCTCATATTAAATGTATATACAGTCAGGTCCATAAATATTGGGACATTGACAGAATTTTCAGATTTTGGCCTCTATTCACCACCACAATGGTTTTGAAATGAAACAAACAAGATGTGATTTAACTGCAGACTTTCAGATTTAATTTGAGGGTAATTACATCCAAATCGGGTGAACGGTGTAGGAATTACAACAGTTTCAATATGTGCCTCCCACTTTTCAAGGGGCCAAAAGTAATGGGGCTATCAACTCAAAAGCTATTTCATGGACAGGTGTGGGCTATTCCCTCGTTATATCATTATCAATTACGCAGGTAAAAGGTCGAGTTGATTCTAGGTGTGACATTTGCATTTGGAAACAGTTGCTGTCGACTCTCAATATGAGATCCAAAGAGCTGTCACTGTCAGTGAAGCAAGCCATCATTAGGCTGAAAAATCAAAACAAACCCATCAGAGATATAGCAAAAATATTAGGTGTGGCCAAATCAACTGATTGGAACATTCTTAAAAAGAAAGAACGCACCGGAGAGCTCAGCAACACCAATAGACCCGGAAGACCATGGAAAACAACTGTGGTGGATGACAAAATAATTATTTCTCTGGTGAAGAAAAACCCCTTCACGACAGTTGGCCAAATCAAGAACACTCTCCAGGAGATAGATGTATATGTGTCAAAGTCAACAATCAAGAGAAGAGTTCACAAGAGTGAATATAGAGGGTTCACCACAAGATGCAAACCATTGGTGAGCCACAAAAACAGGAAGACCAGATTAGAGTTTGCCAAACAACATCTAAAAAAGCCATTACAGTTCTGGAACAACATCCTATGGACAGATGAGACAAAGATCAACTTGTACCATAGTGATGGGAAGAGAAGGAAAGGAACTGCTCATGATCCAAAACATACCACCTCATCAGTGAAGCATGGTGGTGGTAGTGTCATGGCGTGGGCATGTATGGCTGCCAATGGAACTGGTTCCCTTGTATTTATTGATGATGTGACTGCTGACAAAAGCAGCAGAATGAATTCTGAAGTGTTTCGGGCAATATTATATGCTCAAATGCTTCAGAACTCATTGGACGGCGCTTCACAGTGCAGATGGACAATGACCCGAAGCATACTGCAAAAGCAACCAAAGAGTTTTTTAAGGCTAAAAAGTGGAATGTTATGCAATGGCCAAGTCAATCCCCTGACCTGAATCCGATTGAGCATGCATTTCACTTGATGAAGACAAAACTGAAGGGAAAATGCCCCAAGAACAAGCAGGAACTGAAGACATTTGCAGTAGAGGCCTGGCAGAGCATCACCAGGGATGAAACCCAGCGTCTGGTGATGTCTATGCGTTCCAGAATTCAGGCTGTAATTGCCTGCAAAGGATTTGCAACAAAGTATTAAAAAGTGAATGTTAGATTTAGGATTGTTTAGTTTGTCCCATTACTTTTGGCCCCTTAAAAAGTGGGAGGCACATATAGAAACCGTTGTAATTCCTACACCGTTCACCTGATTTGGATGTAATTACCCTCAAATTAAATCTGAAAGTCTGCAGTTAAATCACATCTTGTTTGTTTCATTTCAAAGCCATTGTGGTGGTGAATAGAGGCCAAAATCTGAAAATTCTTTCAATGTCCCAATATTTATGGACCTGACTGTATATTATATATTAATTCCTGGAAAACTCCATAAATAAATACTAAGGAGCAGTCCGTGCAGGGTCTATAGTGCACATGGGACAATAAACCAAGGGGGTCCTGTGCTGTCTTCAGGGGCGTAATGAGGCTTAAACCAGTCAGTCCCCTGACCACATCTATAAAGTGCATCACTGCCTGTGTAGTAGATAGCACAGACTCTGGGTCTCATTCAGACCCGCTCGCAAGCGGGTCGATGGTACCCAAATGCGCATGTGCACAACGGAAGGAGCTCCGTCGTGCGCATGCGCAAGACCCGAATAACGACGGTCAAGCCGTCGTTATGGGTCTCGCACTAAAGGGGGCGTGCTGTCGATGGTGACTGACAGCACGCCCCCTTTAGTGGGCATGCCGGAGGCGTGGTTGCCAGACAGAGGCGTTCCCATGGGAACGCCTACCGTCTGGGTCCGGCCCCACTGACATCACTAGTGATGTCAGTGGGAGTGATTTTGGCTCTGATAGAGCCTAAATCACTCCTGGGCTTGCGGCAGCGAGACCCCACCGCAGGGTCTCGTCGCAAGCCCGATGGTTGCGATGGTCTTGACCATCGCGACCATCATCATGGACGCTCACCCACAGCTGTGCGAGCGTCCAAGAGGCCGCTCCATTTTCAGGTAGGACGGCCCTGATTCAGAGCGAGCGCTCTGGTCAGAGCGTCCGGCTCTGAATCAGGCCCTCTGTCACAGTACCTTTGTTATTTTCTGCGCTGCTATTCCTGGGACGGGGAAGCCGCAAAAAACTCGGGAATAGTAGTTTGAAAGAGGGAAATTCTCTGTCATACTATGGTGCTCTAAACTTTGTAGGAGCAAGAGCAATGGAGATTGGAGCTCTTTTAAAGATCTGTCCATTCCCCTTCACATTCTTTGCTAAGTGCTGTATATTGCATTGTATATGGTGCTCCATATATTGACAGCGGACTCGTCGCAAAAGAGGATATTCCAGTTTTCTTTAGGAGAGGGAAGAATGACCTTGTGTCTTTACAGTGACAATACATATTAAATAGAATAGGTAGCCCAGTTTGAAAGGGATAACTATTTTGGGAAGAGGTCAGTGTTTTAAAGAAAACTCCATCCACTGCTTTAGAAAGTCCAATTTAACTTGTTACAAGTGGATGTGACAACTATGTGCAGGAGCAGAGGCGTAGTAAAGTCTGGTGTAGCCCGTGCACATTGCCTCCCTCCACCTTCAGCAGTGGCGCCAGCTTCAGTGTGATATGCAGGAAAATAGCACATGTGCAGAAGATAGCAATGGCCAGTGTGCCAGAGTCTTTGCTAATGGAATCAGTATGATATCCCGGCTGCCGCATGGCCGGCAGTTCGAATCCTGGCAGCGGCAGCCCGACAAAACAGCAGAGCCCCGCAGCGGAAGCCCCACAGCGCTGGAAATCCCGATCGTGGTAAGGTAAGTATCTACTAACCTAACCCTCCTCAGGGGTGCCTAACCCTAACCTCCCCCCTGTGCCTGACCCTAATCCCCTCTCTAAGGGCCTGATTCAGAGCTTAACGCAATTAGCGCTCGCTCGTCCAGAAAATAGGGGTGGCTATTCAAATGAACCGTTCGCTCTTTGCGGTCTGTTCACGCCTCCAGGTCTGAACGAGCGAACAAAACATACGAACATAATTTTGATAAATACGCCTCCTGGCCGCTCGCATCCTACGTCATATCCGCTATTTATTAGATTAATCGAGTACATCGACCAGGGTATGAACTGCTCGCTATTCTTGGGGTTGGTTTTTGCTACCACAATTTGCGAGCAGTTCTGGCTATAAAATAACCCAGTGACGTGGTCAATGACGCTGCTGTATTAATTATGCACACCCATAAAACGCCCGTTTTGACCTTTAAGCACGCCTGCATACGGATCTCAACTCCCCGTTTTCAAGCACCTTCCCCCGTTACCACCCACATACGCCTACTCCTGTCACTCAAATTATCAGGCATTCGCTATTTTGCGAGCACATGAATTTCAACCGCACTGACTGGTTCGCGCATGCGTATAACGATCCGTACGCATGCGCAGTTGGGCAAACATCGCTCGGAGCCATCGAGCGGCTGCTTACGAGCGGCTCTGAATCAGGCCCTAAGTGCCTAATAACCCCTTCCCCGCTGCCTAAACCTAAGTCCCCCGGGGGGGTGCCTAACCCAAAGTCCCCCCCAGGGGTGCCTAACCCTCCCTCCCCCTAGCCTAACCCTCCCTAAGTCCCCCCCGGGTGCCCTAAACCTAACCCTCCTACCCCCCCGCGGCTGTTCGCTTGCGGCGCCCGGCATCCGCTCGATCGGGATGCCGGGCGCCTGCCTCCCGGCGTCGGGGAAATGAGCGGCGTCTATATCTAGACGCCGGTCATTTATCCCACAGCGGGATAAAGCAGTCGGGAAGCCAGTTGCTGCCGGGATTCCGGCAGCCGGCTTCCCGATTGTATACCTTGCTAATACCTACGCTGGCGCCACCTATCTGAACATATCACCCGATGGTGTCAGTGGCAGATAAAATATGGGTGTCCTGCTACAGACACACTATGGGGTTTACTCTAAGAGCCTCTTGTGCGCAGCGGGGCCCCTTGAATGCACATCCTGGACCCAATAAGGATATGCCACTGTGCAGGAGGTCCTTCTGCAAACAAAACAACTGAGGCTGACTTTTCCAAAGGCGTTGCTTTAGATACCCCTTCACATTCATCAACACAGAGTGGCCACATCCACAGACACACCCTCCTCACAGAGCGGAGAGCAGATCACACAGCAAATACTCTCCAACTTGAGCCCCGTCCGTACACACTGGACGATCTTTTTGAACGATAGTGATATCTTTGAACAATATATATCAAATCGTCCAGTGTGTATACACTTACCAACGAACGATGCGCGCTCCTGCAGGTCTTTAACGATATCCCCAGTCGTCTGTACATGCAGTCCAATCTGGGGATATCATTAGCGATGCCACGCTGCAATGTGTGTATGCACTTGCTGATGCCGGCACCCCCACTACATCCGACATTGCTGGGTACACACATCGTCCATGGTGTACCTGGCTTTACTGCCTCCTCTATATGTGGTCCCTACTTAAATGTTAGTACATCCAAAGCTCGCTTCTGCCCAGAAATTCCTTATATATATAAATAAAAGGTTTCGCACCACAGACACAGCATTATATCTATGTCATGTGTGTTTTTTACTACATTGGCCAGAGCGGGCCTTGACATAAACCATACTTGCTGACTTTATAAATGAGTGGTAATTCACAGCATTGTTCAGCAAGCACCATAATCCTCCAGGACTTCCGACTTCACAGTAGTGGACAGCATCTGTCTACTCTCCTGGGCCCGGCAGTGCAAGGGAACACCCTGATATTAGGCAAGTATGCAATACATTCTTACACTGAAGTGCAACGTGCCAAGAGGAAAGAAATACCATTAAAAGTAGTGACTTGATCTCTACCAGCTCAGAAACTGAAGTAAAAGTCCTTTTGTGGAACAGAGAGGCCCTTGGGATCCTCTAAACTGTAAGGATCCGCTGCTGTGCAGAGGGGCGAACGACTTTCTACTGTGCAAAGTGACCAGTTTTGCACCAGCAAATCTAGGCTTTTCCGGCACAAAGCCTCTTTTGCACTGCAGAGCATCTGTTTTGGGCTTCATAAGTTGCTTCCAGCATACTGTATAGACCACTGGTAGGCAATGCTTTTCTCTTTGGGTGCCAGAGGTTCAACATTACAAACCCAAAAAATGTCCGCAGTGCCACAACCATTACTACCTATACAAACATTTACAAAAGTAATCAATGGGTACTTTAAACATTCGTGGCTTCCCTGCTCTTCCCTTTTTGCAGCTAGTTTACTCAGGTTAAAGTTGATCATTTGTAGTCTGGAGACTTAAGTCATGCTTCAGAAATTTGTACTCTTATTCCACTGTGAGCAGGACTAACCGTGGCACATAGGCCCAGGTTGGGTATGCAGGCCATGCTTCTTCAGTTTGGAGAGGATCTAGTGCATCAAAAATGTCTCCTCTGTGAGGGAAGGGTGAGGCACAAGAGGGGAAAAGCAGCACAGGGCACATAGTAGAAGAGGGACTGACAACTCAAGTGCCACTTAGAACATTCTATGGATGGACATCGGAAGCCCACCATCAAATGATGGCTGGGCTTCCACCATCAAAAATTTCGATGCAATGGTAAAATAACCATAGCATCAAAAGTATTAGATAAAAAAAAAACCTATTAATTTGACATTTCCATGTGCAAAATACCCTTCTTGCGCATGGGCAATAGCCCTATTTCATGGCTGGTAGGGGACGGCACTGGGGGCGGGACAGGGTGGGATCAGGGCAGAGGAAGATGCTTGATGCTGAGAGCTGCAGGCAGGGACAGCGCAGCTCTCAGCATTAAAAAACATCACAACACTATCGAATCATTACCATTTGATGGTGGCAAACATCGGAATGCCACCATCAAATGGTAAAAACACTAATGTCACAAGAAAAACATCAATGGTCAGCAAACATCGACTGTCGATGTCCATCCCTAGAACATTCTCAAGTTCCCACTTGTGGTACTAGTTCCAAAGGTTGTCTGCTCCCGGTATAGACAATGGGTAGCAGTACTGGCCTAGGTGCATCATCTTGTAGTAACCCGACAATCCAACCTCATTTTCAGTCACAGCTGTCGGCTTTCCTGAAGAAAAGATGAATTGTGACTATTTCTGTATTTGCAGGAAGTCCAGCAGACAGGATGACGATTCTCATTAGTCACAATGCAAGGCTGTAAATGTAAGAGGAATGACTGTCATGCATTGCTGGTTACAAGCAGATTTACCAAAAGAATGGAATGTGATATTCTATATAAATCCACATTGTGCTACATAGACAGTCAGGGATAAATGCGTTGAGCTGCTTGCTTTCAAAATCAGTGATTTTTCAGGTATGTTGCCGGCTGTTATGAAAACGGCAATGTTATTAAATTCAAAACCCGGTGTGTTTGGCCTTTAATAATATTGTTTTTAAAATGTCTGGCAAAATCTGAGAAAGTCATCAAGTTTGAAAACCAGTAGCTCAATACGTTTACCCCCTCAGAGCAAAATGCCAAATCTGCTCTTATATTTATCTGACTACTTCCATATCTCTGAAATGCTATCCTTCTGAAGTGACAAAGCCACCGGCAAATGTGCCTATATGTCTGACTAGTGAAATCACAGACGTACGCTCAGATATTTTGGGAGCTATCACTGAAAAACGGAGGTTCACCTACATTTTCCATCACTGTGTGAGAGACGCGTCTCCCACAGGGCCAATGGGATCCTTAGTATACTTGAAGCGGCACATAGTTACTGTCTGTGTAGTGTCTCTCACCCACCCTCTGGGAGGTAGTATTATGACGGTATGGGCACCACTCAGGTGGCAGGGCAGCACAGAGCGCAACAGCTCAATGTTACAGCAGGTATGGGCGTGACTGTGCATCCAAACTATGCTGCATTCTACTATTTACTAGCATATTAAATCTCTCTCACCAGGAGAAGTGGGAGTGAGTGCAGTGTGCTCTGCGGTTTGTGCTCTCTCTCTGCTTCCTGTGCCGACAGGAACTAGAGAAGTAGCTAGGCGGGGATAGTTGTCTGCAGTGGATGATAACTTGCCTGGAGACATCACCTTTGCTGACGGCTAGCCACATAGGTGTGCCCCTACACAGATGCTGCATGGTGACACCGGGAATAGCGGCTCTGTATAAGGGGGAGATTTCTACCACCAGACAAGTGACAAGTATATGCAGTTATACATACAAGCCGCTCATTGTCTGGGGATGCAGCATAATAGACTGTGCGTACACAGCTAAATGGCACAGCGTTTTATGCACCTGTGCTAATAATCTCACATAGGTTCAGGGGACTAAGGTGAATCTAGCCCAGGAGATCCTGGTAACCGGGCCAGCAATAACAGGACTTTAGAAATGTGCTCCTTTAAAAACTAACTTTTTTACAGATCTACTTGGATACAATATCAATTACACCCAAAAGGATATAAACTGCTTTGGTGAGCTTTCACACTAATAACCATTAAAGGGGACCAATAGAAAGACCCCTGGAGTATAGACATAAGAGACATTTTATTTTTATTTTTGTCTTAATGTTTTTTTTATGCCATTTTTATTATGATCTTTTATAGGAATATACACTTATATAATAGCAACCGGTTGCAATTTTTTAATTGTCTGAAACTTTTTTGGCAGGAGGGAGCAAAATTTATAGTTATGGCACTTGTACGATGCGATTCATCGTACGTTTTCCCTTCAACTCCCCGGCAGTCCCGACGGCACGATTTGGTGTTTTTTAACACACACGTACTGCATACGATTACGATATAATGGGCTGCACATCTGATCATACGATACATTTTAAGAGCCGCGGGAGTGCACATCGGATTGTATCCTACCTAAATGCTACATGATTTCGACACGATTCATCGTACGATGCGTCGAAAATCGGGCAAGCGGCCCGTAATCGCGCTAGTGTATGACCAGCATAAGTGTATCATCCAGGACTGGTTATAGAGGAAGAAAGGACCAGGCAGAGGAAAATGTTGCTGCTCGCTGGCTTTCTCCAGCATCTCCTCTTCTGCGCATGCACGACTATTTGATAACAGGAACCATCGATGGCAGCATAGTTTCAAGCCATCGATGGCTCCAGCTAAAACACCCATCGATGGCAAACATCAATGGGTGTGGTACCGATGGCCATCCCTAATTCTAAGCAGCTCAGTATGTTCTGCTCATGTTTGCCAGTGATTCCTCCAGTCTCCACCCACATTCCAAAAACATACTGCTAGGTTAAATAGCTTCAAAAAAGACAAAAACTATTGCATTTGTGTGATATAGAATTTGGATTATAAGCTACAATGAGACAGGAACTGATGAAAATGATCACATATTTTCTACACATCTGCGTTATATTAACGCTCTATATAAATAAAGGATGATAATAATACAGACCTATTGTATCTGTTAAAAAGCCTTGGTAGACTTTCAGGTCTGAGAAGAGTCATGCTTTGAAGCATATAATCTCCTCTCCAAAACTAGCACTGGGCTCAAATTACGTAACTGATGTGCCCTGCATTCCACTCCGGGGCTGAGAGAGTTAACCTAGTCCCTCAGTATGCCAGCAAATTACAGAGAAACAAGCAGAGTCTTTCAGCTCAGCCCTCCTCCCCCCCCCAGCTCAAATAAAGCTGCCTCCCCTTCTCTAACCTTCTTTTATTTGCTCTAGAGACCGGAAGGAAAGTTGAGGTGAGCTGGGGACTAGTGTCTCGGAGGGGACCTGGGGTGACCCAGTGAAGTGCTAGCTCAGCTGCTACACTTTATGCTCAGTGAATCATTGTGCACGTGGATCTGCATGTTTTGTGGCCATTGTCTGTGTATGTGTGAACTCTGACCTCATTTAAGGATGACTGAGTGCACTGATAGGGAAACATCATGGTAACAATGTAATACAGATTGTAGCTTGAGAGTACAGCCTGTTTACTTCTCTGTCTGTTATTACCCAGTCTTGTTTTATTACTGTTTTTATCCCAATTGTAAAGCACAAAACAAGCTGCTGGCACTATATAACTAAATGGTAATAATAATTAATAAAAGTGCAAGGCCTTCTATTCTAATGTGGAACACATCATTAGTTATACCTCCCAGGGTCTGAATCTAAACAATCCCCATTCACGGACTCAAAGGGGTGTGACTTTGTTTGCATGTGGGCGTGACTTGTGCAGATCACTGATTATTGAAATGCAAGAAATAAGGTGAAATGATTTGTTACAAGAAAAAGTTGATTTTTTTTTATTTTGAGGTGGTTGGTTAATAACATGTTTAACATTTTTTTGAATAGTAGTTGTGTATGCTGGTTACTTGTATAACTCCAAAATGAAGCCTGCGTCGTGGGTTTGAGATTATATTCTTAGAAGAAACGTATATTGAGACGTAGTAATGTTATTTTTAAATCTAAAAACTGTGAAGAAGGTCATCTTTTGTGTGCTCCAAATTAGAGATGAGCACAGATCCCTGGGGGTAAATTTACTAAAGTGAGAATTTTTAGAAGTTTAAGAAGAGATGTTTTTTTTTTTTTTTTTTTTTTTTGGGGGGGATCTGGATTCATTTTCATGATTTGGATAAAAATCTATTAAGAATCCATAAAAACATCTAAACAGTCCGAACCTAAAACCCGAGTTCCGAACCAGGACACAAAGGTGAATTCGATCCATGACCTGATTCTATTTGGAACACCTAAATTCGGGTGTGTTCAGATTTCAGATATCTGGACCTGCACATCTCTATTCCGAATACTGTATGTTTATACAGAGACCATGGGGCCCATTTATCAAAGTGCATTTGAGGTAAATTTTCGGGGGTTTACCTCAAATATTAAGTATCCCCCGAATGTATGAAGGAGGGACCGCAGCAGGTATCTCCGATATCTGCTGCGATCCCTCCATTGCCACCTGCAGCCGCCTCCCCCATAGGTTTCTATGGGGGATACGATGCTGCCAAATGTATCAATATCGGGAATGCATTCACGATATTGACCCCAGCAGCTAACGCTATCTGAAGATGGCGTTAGCCACTGTGTCCTATGGGCACTCACCGCATTTCAGCTGGCGGAGGGATCTTCCATGCGCAGCAGCCCGGGATGCACTCCGGCCACATCGCAGGGACGGGCTCTTTTCGGAGCCCGTCTCCCTGCATGTGCCAGGTCATACATTCGGCCGGTATGATCGCATTTTGCAATGTGATCATGGGCGGTACTGCATGCCCTGATCGCATTGCAAAATGCGATCCTTAATAAATGGACCCCCATGTCCTCTTGATGGCAAAAAATATAGTACTTGTTAATTACAAGAGTTCCACTGATGGCAGTCATGGGGGGCTGGGGTGGTTCAGTCAAGTACTTAAGCTGGGCATACACGTCCAGATAAAATGCCTGTCAGACCGACAGACATTTTATCTGGCAGCCTGCCAGCCGCCGATGTCCGTGGCATACACTGTGAGATTTCTCAGTGTATTAGCCCGACATCGGCGCTCCACCTTCGGGGGAGGAGCTATTTCCCTGTTCCTTCCAAGGGAAGGAACACAGGAAATGTCGGCCGCGGAAGGCAGTACACTGCCCGATGCCGCCGACAGATTACCCCATAAATATCGCATCGGACAGGCATGCTGGACAATCCGGCATGCCCGACCGAGCAATATTTAACCCTCGGTCACCTACACACACACTACAATTATCGGGGTGATCCGCAGTTATCGGGCGGATCACCCGGATAATTGTAACGTGTATGGCCAGCTTTAGCAATGCTAACCTTCCCAGGAATGAGAGATGGGTCAGGTGTCATCTATCTATATAATTAATAAGTACAAAAAAACCTTTAGTAATGACTTCACTTACAGTTGTGAGTATATTTGGAAGCACACTTGTGTACACTATCAATAAATTGTGAAAAATCAGAAACCAAGGCAGAAGTAAAACCTTGTTAATTATTTTACAGCGATTGTGCAAGTAGCACCTAGGCATTCTGCCAAAGGGACCTTTCTAGCTCCACGCTTGGGCATATCAAGTGCCACCCAGGGATGTGGCCAGCACCACCATGTGGAACCTACAATACTGTGTGCAACATGCCTCCAGAGGCTGTATAGCAGGGGTCGGGAACCTTTTTTCTACCGAGGACCATTTTGATATATATAACATTATTTGCGGGCCCTGTGCAGACCATGCCCCCTCCATGTGATGTCACACAAAGACGGGGCCACAATCGTCAGTGATTACAGCAATGCCTGGAGCATCCTGAGGGTGCTCCGGGGAGCTGTAAGGGCAGCGGTGTGACCGTCTGAAGCGTCCTAAGGATGCTCCAGGCAGCACTGCTGCATAGATTCTGGCTGCAGGGTGCCATGTGTCACCACCGATTACTGTTAAAGGTCCACTACCAACATATACAGATGTGTGCTACTCCATCCACGCATCCAACCTGCATTAACCATGTGGCTGATTCTGTCTCTTACTTGCATTAGCCCTATGTTACCCTGCATCCTGTTATCTGCTGGTTATTAAACTAACAAGTCTGGTTAAGTTATCTTCCGTGTGGACAGTCCTTCATACGCCACTGATACTTACTGTATCAACACCATAGGTATTGCCAGTATAGAAAACTGTTTTACCATTGATGGGGAAGAGGTTCCGATGGTGAAATCTCTTTTGCATGTAGGTACTACACACGTGCAGCCGCAGTCGTGTCCCTTTGCTCATGTGCAGAAATAAAAATCACTTGATTGTTAACGTGTCCATCATCATCATCCCTAATAAAGCTGCACCCAATCCATGCAATAAGCTGTATAGGGGACTTTCAGGTATTAGGCTTCTGAAACAGCAAGGCCCAAAACATGTTGTCAAAGCAACGCTCATAACCAAGTGAGTGCCACACCCATTGCTAGAGCCTGTGATGCCAATCTTTAATTAGGGGAGAACACTGGAACCACAAAACTACGGACGTGAGCCTGACTTTATGGGCAGATAATTTGATGAACTTCTGAGGGATGTGATTGCTATCAATTTTTTTTTCTAAATTATATTTGACAAAGAATTGTTACAAGAAGTAAACATCCATAATGAGTTTTTATGAGGTGATATGTTTTATACTGAAACTTGGTTGTATTATAGAAGATTTGGATTTTACTAAAGTGCTCCCTACTTTTCCACTTGGATCATAATATGTCAGTACTACTGGATCTCTAGAGAAGGCAAAAGTGTACATGATACATCAGACCCTACAACATGACCCATTCCACTAGGCACAAAACTCTCTGCTCCTGGAATTCCCACTTACAGTAATTTATGATTGCAGCCACCTGTGTTGAAACACCCTTCTGATCAATTTATTAGTTTAACACAGGTGACTGCAAACATAATGGGGAGTCCGAGAGTAGAGTACCTGGTGGAAGGGGTCATTTTAGAGGTCTGGTACATAGATAGAGAATTGGATGAAGGATAGAGAAGAGGATAATTTCAAATGGAACCTATTTAGGCTACAGATGATGTACACCAGAGCAGGGGTCAGTAGTGAATGTCCTTGTTTTGGACTAGAAAGTAAGGTGTCCATGATCCATATGTGACCCCAGGTTATATAGGGATAGTAACTTGCTGTGGAATTGCAGATACAATTTATTATAGATAAATGTATTGCTATGCACCTCAGACATGGTAGTAACAAAGCTATTTACACATTCATTGAAAATACAATTGGACAAAACCAAGATGGAAAAGGTGTGTCAATACTTTGTTTTCCTACCTTTCCATTATGTACAGTATACACTCACCCTGTCTGTGACTGCATGTCAACACTCACAAATATTGTTATTCCCCTGCAGTGGTGACAAGTCCTCCTATGTGTTTAAATGGATAATAATGTATCTCGGTCTCCCTGCACGAAGGGCCAAGGAATGGTGGTAAGTAAAGCTTCAAAACTTTTTTTTATTACAAGTATTGACAAACTTTTAATAAATTGGGGGAGATTGTTCAAAATGAGGGGAACACTGCTAAAACGTTTAGGTCATATTATATGGCAGTAAGCATTATGCCCATTTTTGCTGGTGATGGGGCTTCACCCGATATATCAAGAGCGGTGATGACACTGCAATTGTCGACAGGAGCTACTGCCGGTGATAACATTCACCTGCTTTCTGTGATCATTTCCCCATGCAAAGTATTATCTAACAAGCACTAGGGTGGTGCATCTACCACTGCAAAGCTTGTTCTGTTAGCTCAGTTTCAGTATGTTGATTACAGAGGGACATGATTGAAAGAATGGTTTCATACAGATGTGTCCACATACACCATTCCTCTAACTGCACCAAATAGCCCTGTTTAGTATGCCATGGACTTTGCGACATAGTCGTGTCAAAGCATAATCCTAATCGATCTAAAACGCAAAGTAGAAGAAAAAGTGCACAAATCTCCGGTAAATAAGGCTAAAGAAAGGTCTGATACAAGTGACCAGCGCCATGCATCGTTATGCTTAACCTGTGACTTTATGCCAGTCTTTTGCTACAAAATACTAGCTCTAAGTAACTGACTATTCAGCGATGTAAGCAAAACCGATGGTTTGTGTACTTCTCCGATGGCGGGAGACTGCACACGCACAAGACCCATTCTGCACATGTGCAGAACAGTTCCTGCGAGATCGTTCACAGTGCCCCTGGAGCCGAAGCATGATTGACAGGCTGCGGCCCATTGGGGGTGGGGAGGGGGCGTCAGTGATGTCCGTTTCATAAAGCCGGGCATGTCGTTTTGTAGACCTGAATTGGCCAGAGTCTGCGTATTCCGACGCAGATTTCCTGGACACTGCTGAGCATTTCCAATGTTGTGTTTTCGGTATACGGCTAGGAAGTCTGTGGTTGTAGCTGGCAATGCATGCTGGGCCTTGTAGTTCCCCAGCAGTTGGAGCACTGCTAGTTGCCTAACTGTACTTTAGAAACTGGTGGAAAAACCGAACACTGCACTAAGGATTAAACTTGGATGTATGTGTGAGAAATGAGTCGGTATACAAACATCTTTAGCAAATACATGGGAATCATGCCCTCTTATCTGTAAGGCGCCAAACCCTCTGGGAACGCCACGTCTGCTGCCAGACATGAACACAAGTACAGCATAAAATGGGGGATAATGCACCACATCTAGCCCTTTGCTTCAAGGGAAGCTCCAATTCTGGAACACTAATTTTAGCTAAAGCAATTTCACCAAATGCTAGTCACTACCTGTCAGCTTCCCCTGGTTGCGAATTGAAACCATCTCAACAAGGTAGCAGAGACTAACCTCCCGTTGTGTCGAACAGACAATTATTATTTTATTTAGTGTTATTTATGTAGAGCACTCATTCTGCAGCGCTTTACAGATAATATTTCATTCATTCCCAGCAGTCCCTGTCACAGTGGAGCTTACACTCATCACATGAACACACATTCAGACCAGGGTTGATTTTTTTCGTCAGTGGTCAATTAACATACCTGCATGTTTTGGGAGTGTGGGCGAAAACCCAGGGCACCGAGAGGAAACCCACGCAAACATGGAGAGAACATACAAACTACACATAGACCATAACTGGGTATTGAACTAATTACCTCTTGGCTCTGAGGCAGTAATGCTAACCACTATGCCATCCGTGTTGCCCACAATTTCCATTGTAGCTAACCAAGTCATGTACACCCTGCCATAGTAACCAAGCATTTTCTGGAAGTGGGGATATCCCTAAATATATACCAGAAGCATGGGACTAGATGTAAGCATAACACATGTTCAGGCACTTCTAGATAAGCAGATGCTATAGATCAATAGGTTTCTGATACCAGTTCTACATCTGTGTAGTGATATTTATCAAAATCAGCCAGCACTAAGCTGTCATTTA
Source organism: Taudactylus pleione (assembly GCA_031769625.1). Classification (NCBI taxonomy): domain Eukaryota; kingdom Metazoa; phylum Chordata; class Amphibia; order Anura; family Myobatrachidae; genus Taudactylus; species Taudactylus pleione. Next base: position 927,045 of record JAUIMM010000787.1, on the reverse strand, counting down.
AAGTTGTAGTGATTGTATCTTGTTCTGTATGACTGATGAAATGGTTACTCTGCAGATTGCGGACAGCTGGACTGGATACAACCTGGATGTATTTATGCTGCCCAACCACTACTGTGAAGATTTAGAATGTGTGTTCATACCTCACGGAATCATCGTGGACAGGTACTGGCAAGTAACCCATGTTCTATATCCACTTGGTCATATATTTAATATACATTTTACACTTTCAAAAAAGAGGATTCGATTAAATCGATTAGACACAGTCCTACATATTTGCCCCCACAAACCTGGTGCCGGTGAGCTGTTGTTTACAAAATACAGTAACATTGGGATTCCTGCTCTTAATTGAACCTGCCCCATAATGTTTAGTTCAGATACTTTGGACAACAGATACTTCTATAAAGACTTTGGGCTGCTTCCACCCTCTGCCCATCACTTTCTCTGCAATTGTCCGCCATGTACAGGCCCAATTTAGTCTTGCTGCACCAACTAACTTAGTACCAGCTTGGTACTGATGTCAAAATGCCAAGATAGATCATACAATGTAAGAAAATACGTTTAGCTTTTCTACTATAATCCTTTCACACAGTGCAGTTATTTCTTCCAACCTTACAGACCTAAGAATCATGACACTAAGCACTCCTCTGTGGAATATGGTCATGTCATTATGGGCACACCAGATGGCATTACTGAGGTGCTAGATTGCCCCTTACACTAAAATCTAGTCCTGTATTGCCATTAGTAGCATTGGCAGGAACTCTGCGCACCTCCTCACTATAGTATCTAGAGTGCAACATGCCTCACAACAGCCATATATTTGGCAGTCTGGACTGTCCCGTATTGGAAATGAGCTCTGATGTTCTTCCAAGAAGCCGCTAAAGATGGAGATTTAATTATTTAAGCTTCTGAAAAGTGGACAGGAAGAGAAATTTGCCATAGCAACCAATCAGCTTCTAGCCTTCTACCTATCATTTTATAGAATGTACTTCGTAAGTTGATTGGTTGCCATGGCCAATTTCTCCATTTCACTCATCGGAAGCTTTAATACGTCTTCCCTAGTCTCTGGCCTTTGAATATGACCTGGTCATATACTCCAGTTACAGAGCCTCCCCTGTCATACTCCTGAGATTTGATATAAAAATGATTAAAATAATACAAAGAAGATATTTTTAACGTCTAAACATCTTCTTTGTGTATTGTAATAATTTTTTATAGTTCACACTCACCAGCTTTGTGGAGCTCCCTGAGAATGCAGGGAGACGAGAGTTGAGGCAGCAACAGCTCGACCTCGCTTCTGTAAAGTCAGACACTGCTTGCAGAGCTGGGGGTGGGGCCACACCATGAGCCGTAAGCTACACAGAAAGAGAGCCAATAGAGGCATGCCCCTGAGTATGGAGGAGCGTGCCTTGAGCACTAATGGACACCTTGGATGTGTCATGTAACCAGGAAGTGCACTGCAGTGTTTAGAGATCGGAGCTTAGTCAGCAGAGGCATGAGTAGACACAGTGATGCAGGTAGGAGAATCCATAAACACTGAAGCTTTGTGTAGTGAGGGGAGAGTTACAGTGAGTAGGGGGTGAGACAGGCCCCCAGCACTCAGACCCATTTCCATGTGTGCCTCCCCAGCCATTGACCTCATCGCACGTCACTGTACTGTACTACACAGAGGTGCTCCCTATGCTCTTGACCTATAGAGAGATGTTATACATACTATAATACACAGAGGGGATCCCTATGCTCTGACCTATAGAGAGATGATATACATACTGTAATACAGAGGTGCCCCCTATGCTGTTGGCCTATAGAGAGATTATATACATTCTGTAATACAAAGGTGCTCTCTATGCTCTTGACCCATAGAGAGATGATATGATATACATACTATAATACACAAAGGCGCTCCCTATGATCTTGACCTATAGAGAGATGGTATACACACTGTAATACACAGAGGTGCTCCCGGCTCTAGAGGGAGCTTGCAGCTATCTGAACTTGGCCCGCTGCTTGCCAATAGCATCCATCGATGACCGGCTCATCTCCTGCTACTTCTGTGATGGGCAGAAAATTGCATTCACAGACTTCTCATTGTATGTTTTGCAGGGTAGAACGACTGGCCAGTGACATAATGAGAGACCTTGGCGACAATAGTATTACCGTCCTATGTGTGCTGAAGGGAGGATACAGATTCTGTACCGATTTAGTAGAACACATCAAGAACCTCAGCCGGAATTCAGAAAGGTTTATCTCCATGAGAGTGGACTTTATCAGGCTGAGAAGTTACTGCGTAAGTTATTTATTTTACTTTTCTCCCCTTTCTTTTAAACCTGGTCCTAGTTTGGCAGAATTGCCTGGGATTCATTTACATTCTTACTTTTCTGTATATTTATACTTTTTACTAAGGATGAGGGAGAAGTTATTTGTATGGGCAGTGGTGGGGCCAGACATATATGTGAAAAACACAATTCGAACCTAGAGAGGAGCGCTTATCAATAAATGTCAGTGGAAAGTTCACCGGAGAGTGAAATACTTTTACTAATGATATACTGATATGGAAGATTAATATACCCATGAAAGATACCTTGATGTGAATGTTTCATCTTTGCCATACGTGAGTACTGTACGCATGTACTTAAAGAAACCTTGATACAATTGATTACACTGTTATTTCCTTTCATCCATCTTCTTGTCTTGGTTGTGGGGAATTTGACGGTGCGGAGCATACACAGAGGAGACTTTTTTTTTTTTTCTTTTCTTACAGTACATATACCGCACGCTCCTCCAGCAAGTTATTTGTGAGGGATATAGTGGGCATCTTTTTATCTACAATCATTTCTTGACCAAACACATTGGTTGTTTTTGTAGTTTTTTTTTTTTGTTTTGTTTTTCTTTATGACCCCCACCCCGGAGGAACTGAGAAAAGTACAAAGATAACAAAGGGAGACTGAAGAATTACAATCTCCACTATTCCAGACATCTCAAGTGACATTTTGATTTACCACCCTCCGGTGAAGTTTCCACTGACCTTTATTGATAAGCGCTCTTCTCTAGGTTCCAATTGTGTTCGGGTGATACTCGGGGGCCTATTGAGGGGAGCTGCTGTCTGGTCTGCGCAGAAGCATATTGTAATTTTTATTATATATGTATATGTGACCATTTCACCGCGATGGCACATGGTGGAGGTTATGGCAACAGGGAAGTGACGGAGCGTAGTCAAAGTGATGTAGCAGGACCATAACCTGATTTGAGACAATCCTAACACTTAAAAAAAAAAAAAAAAAAAAAAAAAAATCACATATGTAACGCACTTTTGATTAATTTGTTGCAGTTTGTTCAATGTGTTTGTTTTTTGTTTCGTTTTGTTTTTTTTTACTCTCCCTTTTTAGCAATATGAAATAAAGGTTACATTTGGCCGGTCTTTCAATGATCTTGCTTTATTATTTGTTGCAATGTTTATTTTTGAGTTTCTGTTAATACTAAAGTGCAAGTTACCCATCGGCGTGCGCAGAAGCTGGCACAGGGGGAAGGGGCGGGGTAGTCAATCACCCAGCAGAGGGGGAGGTCTCATTTCAGCACCCCCAGCTTCTGCGCACACCTTTTGTAATTCTCCCCTATCTCTCCGCCCCCCCCTCCCCATCATCTTGAATTCTCCAGAATGACCAGTCCACAGAAGACCTGCAGATAATTGGAGGGGAGGACCTGTCAAAATTGGCTGGAAAGGTATTTAATGTATCTCTTACTTTTCTAGAAATTGAACCACTTAAATGGTTTCACCTGCACAAAGCAAAACAAAAGATGCTCATATGCAATCAATGATGTCTAGCGCATAGTTTAAAGATTTCATCACTTTAATGACTTGATAAAGAGAGAGACAAAAACAAGTCTCTAGTGTGATTATTGCTAATTTAACATTACGGGGATGAGAGAAGAACCATAATATACTCCTAGTAATTATAGTTATGATGTGCCGACAATCACTGTCTGCATTGGTATGATGTGCCGACAATCACTGTCTGCATTGGAATGATGTGCCGACGATCACTGTCTGCATTGGTATGATGTGCCGACGATCACTGTCTGCAGCCTAATGTCAACCCCAGTATGCCAACACTGAAGCAATTTTCTTTAAAGCATTGTAACCATGTCGGCATCATGGGTAACTACCATAGGTGCAAGGGGTGCAGCTGCTATGGGGCCCAGAGCTGAGGAGGGGGGCCCATCTTCCTTGTCAAAGTTACATGTGTTGCATACATTTTTCACTATTGGGTGGTACATAGGGGCCCTTACAAACTTTTGCTATGGGGCCTTTAAATACCTAGTTATGTTCCTGGTCAGCATTATAACTTTAAACTTGCTTGGTTAAGAATCATATTTAAATTTATAGTGTCGAACTCTGCTGTAGTGCTTTAACTAACATTAATATTGTGTCTGTAGACTGGGCTAGACATTACTTCCGACAATGTGATTATTTAAAACCTAGTCAGTGATTTATTCATGGCAAGGTAATTGGAAGCTCTTGCTGGTTCCTGGAGATAAGTGCTGGAGGTGTGTAATACTTACAGAAAAAAAGTACTGCAGTGTACACATCCGCAGGGCCTAAGATAGTTTGTACCTCAGCCACAAACTAGCAATATCTTTGCAAAATTAACAATATTTTTACTCCTCTTTGGCAGTGACCTTTTTCATTTCTGTGAGCCTGGTTTCTAATGTCTGATTTTTGTTCAGTTCACATTGTTTGTGACCACATCAGGCTGCGCGTCAACTGATAAAAGGGTCTATTTACTAAGCAGTGTTAGGAGACGGAGTGAAAAGTGATAAGGTGCCAGCCAATCAACTCCCAACTGTAATTTTTCAAACACAGCCTGTGAGATGGCAGTTGGGAGCTGATTGGCTGGCACCTAACACTGCTTAGTAACTAGACCCCAAAGTTGCAAATTATGCGACCTGTCAGAACTGCACTGTCGGCGGCTGGTGGAAGGTAATCTTTCAGCAGCCACCAATAGCAGCGGGGCCTCCGGCACCCTCCCCCAGTGACTGTGGTGCTGCCGATTACTGCTGATCGGTTGGCATGGCAGTAAACCCTACCAGACGACTACAGATAGGAGCAGCCACTGGGGAAATGTAAATTAACACCCCCCCCCCCCCCCAGTGTGTACCTAGCCGCTGCTTAGAGGATCTGCCGCTGGGGAACTCGAAGTTGCATTATTCCGAACAACGATGATCCGATATTAAAAAATCGATGGTAAGTTATAGGTTTTTTTTGGATCATTTCTGAGTGTTTTTTTAAAAATAAATAAATAAAAAATGTGCATGCCAGTTAATGGAATTCTTACATTTACAGCTGCTACATAACAAACACCATCTATGTGGGTGTGTAATCTACCTGTGGGGTTAAGATGGAAACACCATTTACAGGATACTTAGTACCGCACCAGCAGGAACTTTGCTGCTGTGTACGTGTTCTGAAGCCCCTGAGCAGAATACACACCCACACACAGTCCCTGCGACATCAGCTGTAACTTTGTAAGTCCGCAGGTGGCTGTCAGACAAGTCAAGGAGGTTGGATCAGTCCCATCTATCAGCAACTACACACAGGGTAGGATAAAGAGGGGGAGGGGGCGACACAGGTGGATGCCCCAGGGCCCCCAAACACAGAAGGGTTCCCCTGCAATTGCTGAGAACAGGTGTCCGGCGATACCTGTTCCCGGACCTTGGCTCTGTGTTCTGCATGCACAGCGCAATCCGTGCAAAGCGGCTACCAAGTCCTCTCCTCAGCACCATGTGACACATCACGTCCAACATGTCGTTCTATGCTGTATGTACTGTGCATGCAGAACAGAGTTTTCACAGCCGGACAGGTGGGGCACTGGTGGTGGGACACTGTATACCAAACAGGGGGCACTGTGGGGCATATAGGGTGTCATAGTGTCAATTTTATTGGAGGGGGCCCCTCACAATTTAGTTGCCCTGGGGCCCTCACAAGTCTTAATCCGGCCCTGACTACACAAGAATATTCTAAGGGCGTTTCTCATTAGACTGACGCGGCCATCTGCTCTTGACTTGTGACATGTTAGCACATTGTGTGTTTTATCAAAACTAGGACACAAACGCAGTTGGATGTCTTCATTTTCTAATTAAATTCAAGATCTATAGAAGTTGCAAGTTTCAATATTTTACACAAGTTTAAAGGAAATTGTGTTTTGTTGACTATAGCTGGCATTGCCTACCTGCCTCTCAGTCTGTACTTGTTACCACCAGGGTAGCCAGACATCCTTACTATGCAGGCACTTTGTGCTGATGTCCGTTAGTGGTAGTAGAAACGTCTACCATTTTTGCTTGGGTGTAAAAGTAGTTTAGTGCTAATGTACAGAAACCAATAAATACAATAATTTATTTTCTAACTAGGTCAATAAAGGACAATATTATTGTTTACTTGTTATAGGTTACTGCATATTTGCAGCTTTTAATTTATTGTTTGTTTGTAGTGCTATTTACTATAAGGGACATTTCTCCCATTAGGTGAGCTATTAAAGTTCAATGGGCAACAGAGACTCCTTACCCCCTACCTGTTTCCTTACTCCCCCCAAACCCCCTGAAATTCATCTGGTACATACACTATCTGCACTTCCTCCTGCAATCCATGTGTTAATAGTGTAATGAGTGGACTAGGGGCAGGAGAAGGAGAGTAAATGTTCTGAATCTAATCTACCTTACAGTGCACTGCTAATAGTTACGGTGGAGGAAATTTATCAAATCATGTTAATAGAACAAGTGAAGGTGTTTCCCATAGCAACCATCTTAATGTCTAATTCTAGGTTGTTTTTTTTTTTTTTTGTGAAACAAATGTCTGAGTCGGCCGTTTCACGTTCTCTCTTTCTCTGATTTTTGTTTTCTTTTTTCCTTTCTTAGAATGTACTGATTGTAGAGGTAAGTCATGATTTATTTGAATTTATCATTTACATTTTTGGAAGTTAACATTTTTAAATGGAGCTACAAACCAGTATTGAATTGAGTGCAACTTTAATAGCTGTACTAGCAATGTGACTGCGACTGTATGACCGATTGGCTAGTACTTGGATGGGAGACCACCCGGGAATACCAGGTACTGTAGCTTCTTTAATTAAGAGGTGGATTAAGTGGTAACACAACAGAGCAGTTACATACATATTTTTGTATTTACACGTTCATCGGTCTGGCTTACTTGCAATTCATCATATGTGAAATCTTTAATAGGGTTTTTTTCTGGGTATTCCTTCTTCTACATTATATACCAATGTAATATGAGTCTAATGTAGTATTACAGTACAGTTTTAGGAGTTTTATTCTACCTATTGAATATTTTTGCCATTATTAAGTTATCACCTCTTGATATTTCAAATATTTTGTGATAGCAATTTTCTGTGTATCATGGGGTCCTTTGCAATTTTTAACTAAGTTTTTTTAAAAGTTATTTTTTATATAATTATTTGATCTGATTATTCAATTTAAGAGTGCCCCAGCGACAAGCCCTTCTTCCTTTTTTTTTTTTTTTTTTTTGGTGTATCATGTTATACTCTGGGCTCTGGGAGCACCACTAGCGACTACTTATGATTTATTAATATAGAATGACATAACATTGCTGGTTCACACTAATTGGCTCTTAAAGGTTCTGTGTGGAATTCCCTCCCCTCCCCCCCCCCCTCCCCCCTTTTCCTTTACTGCTTCATGTTTCTTACAGTTGTATACTATGCAGAGTTAAGATAGGGTACACACACTGGGCGATACTGTATATTGGCCGTTCAATCGAACAGCTGAGATATCGCAGATCGCCTGTACACTTGCTGCAGGGACCTGGCAGTGAGTGACAGGTCTTCTGAGCGGGCAAATTTAAATGCTCGCCTAGTTGTCACATCAGGCCCGAAACCCCAGGCGGTTGATTGGTAAGTGTGTATGCCAGACGGCCGACCCGTCGATATATTGTGTACCCAGCATTTCAGATCCTTCATACCCGAGTGCTGTGAAGCCAAGCATGCGGATAGGCCACCAAGATTAGTATACAGAAGAATATACACAATTAGTTCTGTGCATGGGATATGGGAGCAATTACGGCTGACTTGCATTCAGCACTGCCCATTATGTGAACGGAATTCCTTGCCGTGACTCTCATCCATCATTACAGGCACTGTCCAGCAGAGGTCACCAGTCACCATATGCACTGAGACTATGCTGTGCAGCAGAAACTGGGGGAATATGAGGGGAGGGTGCTCCACTTATGTTAAGTGTAGGGTCCAAGTAAGTTATAGCAAATAAGTAGTTAAAGGTGAAAATAGAATCTATACTGTTAAATGATTAAAGTGGAGATGTATCAAGCCTTAGAGAGAGATAAAGTGGAGAAATTGTCCAAAGCAACCAATCAGCTTCTGTTTATCTAGCTGTCTATTGACAGAAGCTGATTGGTTGCTATGGGAAACTTCTCTATTTTATCTTTATCAAAGGTTTGATACATCTCCCCCTAAATCATAATTAAAATACACACTGCCATACTTAACAACATCATCCCAGATTGTATTTAAAGTATGGGTATAGGGAGGATTTTGGCAGTGCTGTTAATGTGACCTGTAGTATCATTGCCGGGGGATTCTGTAACTGTCTTTTTATCGGAGGTAGATTATCTCCAGATATTGGAGATCCATCATGGATATTCATCTGGCAATTATGGAAAGTATTGAGGAACTGTCCATTACATTATTAAAGTATTCCATACAAACCCCAACCTTACAAACAACCAGTGATTCCGGAATAACACCAGGAGGGTCGCGCTCCTCTTGAGGATTTAAAGATTGGATGGGGCTACGTAAATTGGCAAAAATAGACAACAGTCAAGCGTTGCGTTATTAAAGACATATGGGCTATATAAGCAAAATATGGGTTTGTTGAAGAACAATTGCTTCCTAATTGTGACCGATACTCTTTTCTCTTCTCAAACTTGATGAGCGCACATCTTTGTATGGCTAGCCCACTCATGTGCTCTTAAGTGCCAAGATCATACTACCAACAAGATGCATTAAAACAAAGACAATTAGTTGTGTGAGCAAACCAAATGTGGATGAAAAACCTGCCTAATTCAGTTTAATTGCTAAGGAAATCCAGTATTTTCCATATCACTCATCTTTTTAAAGTGTTTATGGAGACTTGGGCTGTATTTCAATTCCTTGTTGCTTCAGTGACCATACATCTATTCACCAAGGGGTATATTTCCGAAGCAAAAGCTACCGCTTCTTGGCAAGTTTGACCTTAAAATATAAAGTGAAACTGGCATTAAATGCAAAATGCTACTGGTTTTGCACATAAGATTAGTGCCGCTTGAAAGTTTGAAGTCCAAACCAATCAAGAAGGCTTGCAAAAGCCGCCGCTCTGTAAATATACCCCCAAGGCTGAATGAGATTTATATGTCCTGCTGATGTGTCCATCTCTTTATTTTTAGGCTGTTATAGGAACTGGACGAACAATGAAAGCTCTTCATGAGCAGTTGGAAATATACAAACCAAAGATGGTGAAGGTGGCAAGGTTGGTACTTACAGTAGCAGACACGGCACAGTCTTTGTATTTGAACTTATATTGTTAGCATAAAGCAAAACTGCAAAGGATTCCCGTGCCCATGGCAACCTCGCTCATTAACTGCTGTACTATTTTATCTAGGGCTGGGAAAGTTTTCTGTGGTTGAAGTTGTTTTATTTCTTTGGCTGTATTTAGAGAGAATAGATGTTGGTAATTTGCAAGAAACAAAATGGTTTGTAGTTTACTAGCGCTACCTAGAAAAGTATAATAATCTCACTGTGGAGATCAAATATAAACAGGATGAAAAATTGCTATAATAACAAAAATATAATGACACATGGTAATTCAAGAATTTTGATTAAGATGAACTCCATCAATGTTCAGAATTGTTATATGCACCGGTAACGTTACCAGTTCCTGATCATGTGACCCAGCTAAAGAGGTTTAAAAGCCTTCTCTCTATATACCTTGAAAAAGAAGCCTTGAGATTTGAGGGCCTGATTCACTATGGAATGCTATTGCGATCGCGGCTGTGATTACGCACACAGGTCTGCTGCGAAAATATGCTAATGAATGCAATCGCAAAGCCGTTGCACAGCCAGCATGGAGACGCCCACTACCGCTATCTCACATCCGTAATACCTTGCTGTCCTGCGTATACATCGGGAACATCGAGTACCATCGGCCCCTCACGCACAATTAAAACAGGTCTGACCTCTCTCAGAAATTGCTAACCTGATCCCACGCGGTGAGTACACAAGCTGTATATGCAATCGCAGTGGCTAATTAATGCACGCCCATGCAATGGCGTTCAAATGGACTGGCACGCCTGCGTTCCTCCGACCACTCTTTCGTCACCACCTCGCAAATGCTGACATCCCGTCCCTCGACCTGCGAGGGCTTTCTTTGTGCATGCGTGATCGTGGAGCGACCGCAATGCCAACACACACACACACATGTGCACTGCGAAATATGCTCAGTACGCACCATCGGCTGATCTGCGTACACTGTTGCAGTTGTGATCCATAATGAATCAGGCCCTTAACGCAAAAGGGCACTAGATTGCTACCATCCAGAGCAGGAATACAGAGCCTTTTCATCCCGGGACTACTGATATAGTTGATCAGTTGTTCTCAGTTCCAGTCCTCAACTATACCAGTGGTTCTCGGCTCCAGTCCTCAACTATACCAGTGGTTCTCGGCTCCAGTCCTCAACTATACCAGTGGTTCTCGCCTCCATTTGCAAACCACTGATATAGTTGATCAGGGATTCTCAACTCCAGTCCTCAAGTATCATCAACAGGTCATGTTTTGTGGATTATTTTAATCATACACGTGAGTTAATATATTTTTCTTGGTCCGTAATTATCCTACCTTATTGGTTTAAAAGCATGGAGTATGGTGATGTATATGCACACTGTATTAGGCACAATTCTAGGTAAGTCCTAAAAGTTATATACTGTAGTGCAACTTTGGTTCATTTTTGGGGTGTGGGTCCCCCTGGATTGCGTTGGTTAATCTGTCTCAGGGCACTGCATTATAACACATTTTCCATTATAACACATTTTAACCCTTCACTGTGTGTTTAATATATATGTGCTTCACTTTTTTATTTTCATTCTTTATATGCAGCTGCTCCTAACTATCTCTTTACACTGCACTTTTCTTACTATGCTGGTGCCCTGGGGCGGCTTTGCTGGGGCAGTTTTTGGGGGGTCCTGCGCTCTGGATTTGAACCCTAGTATGTTAGGGACCTACCCGAAAGAGGTTATATGGATATGGTGGGTGGGCCCATAAGCTTGACCATGATTATGCTAAAAACCTCTATTGATTGCAAAATTTTATTGCATTTATATATATTATTAATAATTTGGAGTTGTGCACCTGAGATTTGTCTGTTTCTGTGCCTGCAATTAGTCTCATCAGGTAGCACCTCCCATCATATATATAGTCAGGTTGTGCAGTCCAGAAATTTTCCCATATGCTCCGTAATTATCCCCACTGCCTCCACAGACACATCCTCAAAACATGACCTGTTGAGAACCCCTGTAGTTGATCGTTGTATTGTATCTTCAGAGACACACATTTGGAATTACTACTTTCACAAGCCATTTTCATGTTTCGCCAGATGCTGAATCCTAACGTAAGTTTAGTCACAAGGGTCACCTACACATAGTAAGCGTTAGCAGCCATTTTGTGGGCCGAACCTACTGCATAGTCGTGAGACTGCAACTTTTCAATTCACTGGGAACTAATGAGCTCCCCGAGACACTACATGACCAGGTATTTATGAGGCACTAGGTACAAATGACTTGATAGGCTGCATTCTTATGAATATTACTCATGCCCCATCTGTAACAGTACACTTACCTTCATATTACATTACCTTTATGCTAGCCTAGCACAGGCTTTTTACATCCCTCAGCTGACTATCTGGTCATCTATCATTCATGCCCCTTCCTCTTTCTGGACATAAATGTTACACACTTGTTGTGGAATCAGTTCCCGGTTACCATGGCTACGGATTATGATGCTTCTCTATTGGTCCCTACATGAAGAAACTGCACTCTCCTTTAGACTCTATCTCAGTGGTTCTCAAACTCTGGCCCTGATTCAGAGCCGGACGCTCTGACCAGAGCGCTCGCTCTGAATCAGGGCTGTCCTATTTAAATGTGGAGCGGCCTTTTGGACGCTCGCATAGCTGTGGGTTACCACCCACAGCTTATTTGAGCGTCCATGATGATGGTCGCGATGGTCAAGATCATCGCGACCATCGGGCTTGCGACGAGACCCTGCGATAGGGTCTCGTGGCCGCAAGCCCTGGAGTGATTTGGCTCTATCAGAGCCAAAATCACTCCCACTGACATCACTAGTGATGTCAGTGGGGCCGGACCCAGGCGGTAGGCGTTCCCATGGGAACGCCTCCGTCTGGCAGCCACGCCCCCGGCACGCCCACCAAAGGGGGCGTGCTGTCAGTCACCATCGACAGCACGCCCCCTTTGGTGCTGTCGCTGTCCGGGTCTTGCGCATTGGGGTAACATCATGCGCATTGGGGTAACATCGACCCGCTTGCGAGCGTCCTGCGCTCGAGAGCGGGTCTGAATGAGACCCTCTGTCCTCAGGACCCCACACAGTTCTTTTTGCAGGTCACTCAGCAGGTGCACAGGTGTATTCATTACTCACCTACACATTTTAAAAGATCTACAGGTGCAACTAACTATTTCACTAGTAATTATGTGAGGATACCTGCAAAACATGCACTGTTTGGGGTCCTGAGGACCGAGTTTGAGAACCTGTGCTCTATCTAATGGGTCTGTCAACTGCAGCAGTCTCATTTTGCATCTGGATCAGCTCTCCACAGAGCATACCTACAGTCAAATACCAGACCAGGTCAAAGCTATAGCCATGAGCTTGAACTTCACTCGGAGACTTGCTCACTCTCTTTCTGCACCCAATCCTCAAATTCTACCACTTATCTCCAATCCATTCCCCGCCGCGTTACTGTAACTCATAGGTAATCCCATAGTGACACATCCACTATCAGTGCTCTCTAAACAGGGTCATTGCACATACATTAAAACAAAGATGTCCAACATTGATATTCAGAATTACAATGTCCCAAACGCATGATTTTGTTTCATTGTTACCAGTGCTGTAACTGTTGAGATGACAACACAGTTGTAACATGGCTCACTTGTTTTCTGTCCATGAATCAGTCTGGTTTTATGTAAATGAGCAATGTAAATGCAAAGCCTAATAATCCAAAAACAAATTAATTAGTTAATCCTGCCCAGTCTGTAGTTGTTCCAGATTTGCCTTTGAATTTGTCCCTTCAATTTACTGGTGATATGCTGAATTGGGCTTTCAGCCCAAATGATTGCCCTTATTGACAGTGGAGTGGGTTCACATAAGGTCAAGGTTTGCACTGATCTTATCTTGCACAAGGTTTCCCAAACGCAATCTTCAAGGCAGTGTAACAGCCCAAGTTTTAAGGCTATCCATGATTTGAGCCAGGATGCTTATATCAAATTAACTAAAGTATTAATGAAGACTCCTGTAACTAAGCATGACTATCCTTAAAACAAGGACTGTAAAGCTGGGTACACACTAAACGATTGTGTACCCAGCGATGGGACCAAAGATCCAGGGGCGAATCTATAATGGGTGCAGGGTGTGCGGGGAACACGGGCACCTGAGTCCAGGGGGGCCCCACACACCCTGCACCCAAAAGATTACTTACCGCTCCGGAGTCCCACGTCGGCGCGGGGGTCCTGTGCTGAAAAATGGCTGCGGCGGCCATTTTCCCATCGTATGCACAGTACAGGGAAAATGCCCGCCGCAGCCATTTTCCCTGTGACCTGTGCATACATTATAGACTATGGGCACACTCTAGTGCCCAGAGTCTATAACTCCAGTGCTGTACGCACACAGCTCAGTGCGCTGCCGGCTGTCGGGCGGAGAGGAGGGGGCCCGTGTCGGAGACTGCACACGGCCCCACTCCTCTCTAGAAATGCCCCTGCAATGATCCTAGTGCCTTCGGGCCGATATATCGGGTGGTCTGTACACACTGGGTGATCCCATGCCCGACCACCCAATATGCTAGCCCCCGCCGCATAGCGATGCATGGGATCGTCAGCCGCATCGCCTGATATTCCTGTATGTGCAAAAGATCACACGATGCGGCTGACTATCCATCGGGAGCGCACACTACACGATGTAGTGCATAGACTCTGCATGATATGTACTATTTGTCGTTCTGATGCATTGGAATTGGCCAAATCTTTAGCAATATCGAGTAGCATGTAGGGGCCTTTAGGGTTCCCTGAGGACTGAAACTGGGTAGACACTAAACGATTGTGTACCCAGCGATGCGACCTACGATCCCAGTGCCGATGGGCAGACATCAGGCAATCTGTTGCTCGACCACCCGATATGCTGACCTCCGCTGCATAGCGCTCCATGGGATCGTCAGCCGCATCACCTGATCTTCCTGCATATACAAAAGACCAGGCGATGTGGCTGACGAGAAGTCTAAATAAATTGAACATGTTCAGATAATCTAATGGTATATTTTATATAGATTTGATTTGCCATCAGTTGTCTCTAGTGTAATTGTAGAACTGCATAATCTTTTTTTCACCAGCTATTTTATTTTATGATTTTATTTGGTTTTTATTTTCAGAAATATATTATCTTGTTTAATAACTTTCTCTCCTCCTGTTTCACTTCCAGCTTGTTGGTGAAAAGATCTGATGATAACAACAAATACAGACCAGACTGTGAGTCATTTCTAAAGAGATAATTTGAACACAGAATTTACTTCTCTCTTGTACTTTGTTAGTTTATTCTTCATAGGTATAAATATTAGGATGTACTATCCAGGGGCACATTACTGTCGGACAGAGGGGTTTTTATTAAACACAGTGTATGTCACATGCTGGATCCTGGGGCCTCATGACTGGATCCTGGCAGTGTAACTTAGTATCAATTTGTTCCTCCCCACTGGCTGCCTGCAGCGCACCCAAGTCTCCACTTCCTGGTGGTTCCTGCAATTCTGGACTATGGGCGCCGCCATCTACAATTTAGTCACATGACCCGCTCTGCCAATAAGCACTAAGCAGCTCCCAGTCACATATCGATCAGTTTATCTGTGCCTAGGGCGTCCTATTTAAACCCAGGAAATACTGGCAGAACATTGCTAGTACAATTTGTCATCCAGAGGACCTACAGTAGTGCCCTGGATTCTAGTTTTTCATTGCTTCTTTGCATTCTGTTCAAGTATATTCATGAAGTCTGCTCCAGTTGTGCTTCCCAGCATTCTGTTCCAGTTTGTTCCTGCAGCCTGCTACAGAATGCTGGGAAGCACAACTGGTCCAGCTCCTCTGCGAAGAGGCAAATCCTGAAACTCTGCATGTGCCTATCTTCCAGCCAGGGCCATAACTGGGGTGGTGTGACCAGTGTCATGGCACAGGGCAGGGGGCACTGTTTGGGTCTGTCAGTTTTCCTGTTTATTATCATTCTCACTTGTAGCTTCCTCATCTTTTATCCCCAGCATCTCCTGTCCTCCCCTATCTCTTCCCTGGTCCTTTGGTCCTTCCCCATGAGGCCAAGGCTCTTAGTGCACCTGACAATCTTCTGTCCCTATTTAAAAAATGGAGGGGGGGGGGTGGGAGGGCGCCAATGCTCTCTCTGGCACAGGGCACCAAAAAGTCTAGTTACGGCTCTGCTTCCAGCTATTGGCAAATCCTGCGAGTCTGCATCCATGTACCTGTGCCTTGGTATGCCCCCCTGGCATTCTGCCTTTGGATTCTTCTCAGCAGCATCAATCTTCCTAGAGCTGTGACAGTGTAACAGGTGGTCATACAGTGCGACACCTAACAGTAACATGACCACAGAGCATGATCTGGCCACAGGGGACACCAGTCACCCGGATGTTGTTTGATGACCAAACACTGATGGCTAGTCATTTGGAAAGCTTCATTATCTGGTATCGAGGTCTTTTGAGGCCAAACATGCTGAGATATTCACAAACAGAAAATATGTGCCTGCGCTTGAAAATGAATAAATGTCCTGTATATTACTGTAAATGATGATGACTAAGTATGTACTTTTATAGATTTATTTATTGCTGTATTAGAGAATTAAGTGGAGTCACACGGCTCCTCTCTGCAATCAATAAATAACAGTGTTTTCATAGGAAAATGCTGGCGTGGGGCTGGGAAAAAAAGGGAGGGGAGAGACTGCTAACAGCCTTGATAAAGTTCCTATGGAGGAAGTATGGAATAGAATAAAAAAATTCAGGATAATAAAAATTATGTACATGTAAAAGTCTCAAAGGGAAAAAAATCAGGCAATTAGAAAACAAGGTGTTGTCTTTGGTAGTTGCGCTCTGGAGGGTCGGCGTCCCGTACCCTCCAGTCCGACAACTTATCCGGTGTCCTGCAGGTGCCGAGGTCCTCTGCTATCCTTCATGTTAAGTCCCACTGCCTCCTGTTGGAGTGTGCGCCTCGTTACACTCTCACTATTGGTCCACCTCAATCACCAGCTGTGAAGTTGTCTGCCGGAGCCCACGTTCCCTTCCGGTCACGTGGTCCCGGCTGACAGATGACGCGGCCAGTCGCTCGACCCACCGGCCGGTGGGGAGACTTGGGGGATGTAGTCGGTCGGCAGTTCGGGCTGTGCACGTGGGCCGTGCACAGTTTGGACGTTGTCCTGGATTAGGTTAGGAATACTAGGCACGAAGGTGAGCTGATGGAGGAAGAAAGTATGTGTGGATGTCCGACACTTAGCGGCTTGTCAGCCTTCTTCAGGGATGTTCTGTGATGAAATTAATGGTCTCTTTAAATAGGGGAGACCCACTTACATGGTTGACGTGTGGTGATTGTTGTCATGGAAACACATCATATGTGATACACTGGGCCAGCCCAAGCCTAGATTTTTTTGGTAAGCGAATATAGATTTTGGCACCCCTAAGTTATATGTTTGATTGTGCGTTTTTTTTTGTTTTTTTTTTAATTTAGCTTAAATATTGGTCCCGCACTCCAGGCACACCTTATATTAATAATTGTATAGTTTGTAATAATATAGTTCTATATGGAAGAGAAATTGATTTATGGGTTTCGTTTTCAGAATATTTCCAATGAGGCCAGCTGTAACCTTAGGCATTATGGGTGGCAGAAAGGTAAAGCTGAGAAAATGTAACTTGATGTAAATGAGCCAAGAGGTGAGGATAAATGATGTAGGATCTGGCACTACATTCAGCTCTGTAACACATAGCTACAAATGATGTGAGTAGTGGATAAAGGTGCCCCAGTTATGTCCCAGGTTCAGGATAATAATGTGACAATACACAAGGTGAATCTTTAGATCAAAAGACCAGTTTTATCTAAAAACAACATGTTATGAACACTCTAAACAAAATTTGCACATTTCCATATTGTTATAAGTTACATAAATTAAGATCGAAATAGCCCTGTCATATACAAGTAATGCATTGCAACACATCTAAAAACAGAAGGTATTCTCATAACTACTGTAGCGGATATCAACCAGCATTACAACACAGAACAAAACAATCCTAGCAAATTTTAAGAACTGTTGTATTCCTAGCTGGGTACCAGAGGTATCACAAACTTTCCAACTAAATTTATGATTATATTTTTCAGTGAAAGATATAGAGCAGTGGTTCTCAAACTCTGTCCTCAGGACCCCACACAGATCACATTTTCCAGGTTACCCAGCAGGAGCACAGGTGTCCTCATTACTCACTGACACATTTTAAAAGATCCACAGGTGGAGCTAATTATTTCACTTGCGATTCTGTAAGGAGACCTGGAAAACATGCACTGTTTGGGGTCCTGAGGAGCGAGTTTGAGAACCTGTGATATAGAGTAAACACTGTTGCACATACAGTACTCAACCAAAAATGCAATACTTCAAATTAAAATATTGAATGACTTTAAACTCTGAGCAGGCAGATTGCTCTAACTGCTTAAATACAGTTAGGTCCATATATATTTGGACGTTGACTCATTTTGTTATTTTAGCAGTTTTTAAAAAAAATACAAGTGACAATTATATAATGAATATGGTTCTACAGTGTATACTATCCACTTTAAATTGAGGGTATTAAAATCCAAAATGTATGAAGAGTTAAGGAATTACAGCTCTTTAATATGTAGCCCCTCTTTTCAAGCAGGCAAAAATGTTTGGAGTTGATTCCAACTGAGGCAATTACATTTAGAAGATGTTGCTGTGAACTCTCAATATAAGTGACACAGGTCATCCTTGGGCTGTAAAAACAAAAAAATCCATGAGAGACAGTGTGAACCGTAGGAGTGACCAAATCAAGTGTGGCACATTCTAAAAAAAGAACAAAGCACTGGTCATCTTACAACACAAAAAGGGCTGGACGTCCATGGAAGACAGCAATGGTGGATGTTCACAGCAGCCTTTGCATGGTCAGTGATCATGCTGAGTGAACAAAATTGTGGGTCCCAGGGATCCCTCACTTGGGGTCCTGATCCACTGTTTATTGGTCCATCACATATTAAGGGTGGTGAGGGCAGACAGCAGTTGCGACAATGCTCGGGGGCAAGGAGGGGGCTAGGGGCAGGCAGTTCTGGAGGTAGGGAGGGGGTGCAAGGGTAGATAGCACCCGGCACAGTACTGGGAGGCAAGGAGGGGGTTAGGGGCAGGCAGTACTGGGGTAGTAAGGTTTTAAGAGTAGATAGCTGCTAGGGCAGTACTTGGGGGCAAGGAAGATGTTAGGGGCAGTGCTGGGGGTAGGGAGGGGGGGCATGATGGCATCTGGGGCAGCACTGGGAGTAGGGAGGGGGCAAGTGTAGATAGCAGCTGGGTGCACACAATGTTCATTGTGACAGCATGCCCAGCCCCTTACAGAATGTGTCAGCATCGCCCCTTTACAGTCACAAATTGACTACTGCAACCTTCTAAACACCCATCTGTCCCAGTTTCTGTCCATCCTAAGTACAGCGATCAGACTGATCTCTCATCTCCTACCATCCTCTGTACCTCTCTGCACATAACTACAGAAAATCACCATGTCATCCATAATCTGGTTTATATGGTTTATCCTCTGCTACACAAACAAATCATACATCTCATATCTCCTCTCTCCCCATAATGCTCAGGCCTATTCAGTTAACTGCAGTGGCTACAATATGGCGTAGAAACACTGGTACCGGCAGCACATCGCATGCGCATTATTGCAATATTGGGGGAGTCTGTAGGGCAGGGCAGTCCGCGGCACTATATTAGCACCGCAGCCAATAAGTGTCAGACAGGCTTTTATTGGCTGCTGCACCCAGGGCCAGAGCCAGGCTGGAGCTCACCCATGACCTCCGCCTTCTGGCTCCCGCACTGGGTGACGTCATGACGTCTCTCCCATAGTGTCGAGCGGGACCGGAGGAGCGGATGGCGGTGGGCACAGGAGGGGTGATTTGGTAAGTAAATTATGTGTGTGTGTTTTAGGTGTACGGGCCATTACTACTGTACTGGGGCACTAATGAAGGCACTGTATAATAGGCACTGCATAAGGGGCACTGCTACTTGGGGCATTTCATAAGGGGCACTGCTACTGGGTGCATTGCATAAGGGGCACTGCAACTGGGGGCATTAAGGTGCATATGGAATGGAAAGGAATGTTTCCAGAGTGACGAGAAATGCTGGTGTGTCATGTTGACACGCCCCTTGTGGCATCTGGGCATGCCCACTTTTTTGCGCGCACAGTTTTGGGGTGGCTCAGTTTTTCATCTTGCACTGGGCTCCAAAGACCCTAGTTACGCCACTGCTTAAGTTTTGTTTTTCCCACTGCGGGCTGCCTGTGGAGCAACTGATGATGATGATGATAATAATAGAGTTGTTGTTATTATTGATTTTTCATTATTTCATTGGAAAAAAAAGGACTATCAGGAAATCAATGGATACATTTTCTGCCAACTAAAATATTTCCACTCATATTACTGTGTGGGTGACCTGTCTGTTCAATATAAAAGTAAAAAAAAAAAATCTTGTTTTTTATTCCACTGAGAGAACCTCATTTTCATCAGATTTGTTATTTTATGAAGATGTAATATTGAGCAGCGCGATGTGAAACTTTCGCTATAGGCTCCAATGGAACAGTGCCCCGTGTGGACAGATTATGATACATGGTAGGATATGTGCAATAACATATGAAATAGTTTTGTGAAAGCATAGTTAGTAGTAATGAGACAGAATAGCTGTATAAAACACATTACACTGCAACATGTCACACAGTCTCCACTGAATCGTTCTGCAATGATTTATAATGTGCCTCCCACAAACACCAGACAGGCATACTAACCTCCGTGACGGCTCACTTAGTAAATACAAGGCCAGCCCCAGCCCTTGTCATGCAGTTTGCCCTTAAGGCAGAACTCTGTATTGCTGGTGGACAATTATACGAAGCAGTCGAGGAAGCCGAGAGATTAGTGTGCAGTCATCATTTTATACTTCCATCAGAAGTTGTTTTTTATCAGAGTAAGCAAATAATAAAATTCCTACTTTTGCCATTATTATGAAACTGTACATTTAAATTTTGGGGATTTAAAGGGACAGATTAAAAAAACAAAACAAACAAACTTATCTTCATATAGAGAACATCATTTCAAAACCAGCAAAAGTATTTTGTGTACTAGTAGATTTGACTCGGCAATGTGTCTGTCTCTCTATTTTCAGGACCATCCGTTTGTTTTCTACATACAGGGGCTAAGCGAGCAGGGCCCTCTTACCTCTTGTCTGTCGTTACCCAGTCTTGTTTTATTATTGTTTTGTTCTCAATTGTAATGCGCAACTGAATATGCTGGTGCTATATAATAATAAGGGCTGTAGTAGGTATCACCGCCGGACACATGTCCTGACACCGGCAGCCCGGCAAGGGTGAAAATCCAGATCATCCCTACGGTAAGTATCGCTAACCTAATTCCAACCCTCCCTTAGGGTTGCCTAACCCTAACCTCCCCCCCCCCCCCCCCCCAAGTGCCTAAACCTAACCCCCCTCTCCCCGCGCCTACACCAAAGTCCCCCGGGGGGGTGCCTAACCCTAACCTCCCCCCTGGGGTGCCTAACCCTAACCTCCCGGGGGGTTGCCTAACCCTCACCCCCCCCTGCAGCTGTCCGCGCCCGGCATCACTTCGATCGGGATGCCGGGCGTTTGTCTTCCGGTGTCAGGTTAATGACAGGCCGGGATTAGAATGTCTGGAAGCCGGCGGTCGGGATTTAGACCGTCGGCTTCCAAACTACATCCCAGGATAAAACCGACTTGGCTTGGCGCATTCCCACCCAAATCCAGAGCCTGAGCTGCATTGCCATCAGCAACAGTAGCTTTTGCCAATAACATAGTTTTCCTAGGTGTATGTGTCTTATTCCGGGGTCTGCATCTTATCACATGTACTATACTTGACCCTTAGTTAGAAGACCTGCATTTCGCCTCATACTGCCCATCCAAGCACAGGCAGAATTACATAGACGCATATGTGTTTGTGCACTGTTCTTTGACAAATTCATGTGAGATACCAGCGTAGTACTCTGTGCATCAAGCCAGCAATCTGTGACTCATGTTACTTATATTCCCATAATTCAGAAAACTGATCCTCTGAAATGATCAGTATGTGGGGATACACCATACTAAATGTTATCTAGTATGGCATAGAGCTTTGCCATCACAACAAACTCCAGCAAACTCCAGCAACTTTCCACTCGCACCTCCCTGAGGGTGAGAGATGGAAAGGAAAATCTTTATTGTAAGGTTAAAATGTGGGGACACTGTGCTGAACCCCTTGGCTACCCCCCTAATGACCAATTAGGCAATTGGAAGTTTCTAATTAGCTTATTTAGTCCGATAATTACATGTCATTTTTTGAGGTAAAAAAAAGTCATCAAATTACCCCCAAATTAACTTTTTCGTTCGTTTAGGCACCCCAAATTTAATTACAATAATTTTTTCAGTTGAGAAATAATTTGTTTTTAGCTTTTTTTTTTTTTTTTTTTTTCCATTTTTCAAGGTGCCCTCAAAGTACCCCAAAATCACCCTTTTTCATACTTTTTGCATTTTTCGTTTAATTCGTTAAAAAAAAAACTTTTTCGTTTTAATCTTTATAATTTTCTTGCATTTCAAAAAAAAAAAAAAAGCACCAATCAAGCCATTTGACACCATTTCAAAGCCTAATGCCCACAAACAGCCGTCTATACAGTCCTGCTACCGAAATTATCCATTTTGGGGGGGTCCAGGATGGTCTCCCCACATTTTCATGCATTTCTCGCAAATCTCATTTGGCAGTCAGTTCGCACCCCTCCGCTGCGAGTAGTGCGATTAAGCATTTTAATTGGATTGGAGAATTGTCGGGAGTGCGCTTCGCGTTGAAGTGTGCGAGTTTAAAGAAACAAACTCGCCACTTGCAATTCGCACCTAATTGGATCGAGCCCTATAGGTGAGTTTTATATTGAAGTCTAGAGAGGACATGCATTTTGCATTGTCTAACTAATGGAGCGTACACACGGTCAGATTTGTCAGACTTGTCAGATGAACGATTGAACGATTAAACGATCTGAACGATTGAACGATTTTTGACTGCATTAAAATGAATGGAATCGTCCAAGTCTGACTGCAAACCCATCAGATGTCAGATATCGTTATCTGACAAACGGGAACGCGCATCGTTGATCGTCCATCGTTCAGGCATGTCAGATATGAACGATTTTCCTTCAGATATGAACGACCGAACGATTTTTAAATCGTTATCGTTCATATCTGAAGGAAAAATCTGATCGTGTGTATGCACCATAAGGCCGGGTACACACTAGAACAATATCGGCACGATTTGTCAGACTGAATTTTGACATTTTGTACCACACCCTTGTGAGCTGGTTACATACATGCATGCATGTAAACACAAACATACCTATGGCAATCAGTGACGGAGGGATTGTATGTGTCTTTATGTAAATAAAGATTTTATTGTGTGTTTTTCTTATAATTTCTCCTTACATTACAGGTTCTAGCGTGCCCTGGATACCAGGGCATGCTGGCACTTGTGGTTCCTCAAGTGCCAACATGCCCTGGCTGCCATAGGTAAGCCTGAGTTTGAAGTACTAGAAGTGTCCATCATGCCCAACACTTTAAAGTTGGCCAGGACATGCTGTGACTTGTAGTTCACCAGGGAAAGTATGATATATTTATTATTTTCTATTTTTGGAACATTAATCTAACATTGACCGCCCAAGGGTTTTGGGCATGGCCCTGGTGCTATAAGCAATAGGGCTGGCTTTACTTAGGGCATTTGATTATTCCCTCTAGGGAGTACAACCACATAGTGACCGGCCTAGGGTTGGTGTGGCACTGTGGCAGGGGGACCACATACTGCAAGTGTCTTTGCTATAGTGCTGGCAAAGCCTAGTGTGGCATTTTGGATACTATCTATACATGCCAAAATCTCCCGGAAGTTCCCTAATTTGGGGGAGCTCTTTCAGCCCCACCAGACAGAGTTCACCAGTCTCCCAGAGCCACCCGTTTCTAGACTGAGGAGGGCAGCCAGGAGGTACGATGAATCAATTCACTTTGAATTGTGTCACCAAAGCCCAGCCCCCGTTGTAAATGGCCACGAATAACAGCTTTGAACAGTAGGGGGTGGGGTCACAATCCCTTGTAGCCCTGTCCTCTGCTGTAAAATGCTGCAAATTGCTGCTTTAAAGACTAATGAAAGTATGTAAGTAGGATACTAATACTAAGGAATTTGTGCCCCTCTTATATGGATGCAAGTAATCTTAGATGTAAGATTTGTCCTGAACAAAATGCAGTTTGCTACACTGCCTATCCTAAGTTGTAACTGTAGTAACATGTGAGTTTATTGGGGGGCATGTTATACATTTGCAATTACACCCGATTTGTGTCCAGCAGTGTATAATAACTGTAGACAATAAAACTGTAAAAAAATAATGTTCTAGTTTTCTATTGAAAGAACCAGTAATGTTTTTTTTTTTTTTCTTTAGTATTACAATCTACCACTGACTTCAATCATTTTATTGCAGATGCCGGATTTGAAATTCCCAATCGGTTCGTGGTAGGTTACGCCCTGGATTACAATGAGCACTTCCGAGATCTTCAAGTGAGTGCACTTAGTCAGTGGGGAAGTGTTAGATCTTAATCTTTGCGGGATTCCGAGACTTTATAATGGTTGAAGCACAACTGCACATTATAGCTTGTTACCTGTGTGTACAACCTGTGTAACATTTGTAAACTCATTTTAAGGATTATGAATATAAAACACACAAAGTAAAATACTATTGTAAATTTTGTGACCTGCATTTAATAATCCAACTCTAATGCAGCCCATTCATCTATGGCCCGATTCCCCGTTCTGCCGCCACCAAACAGATTCACCGATCTTCGGGGCGGAATTGGGGAATTTACATTGTTCAATATGTTGTATGTCCCCAGTTCCATCGTAGATATATGGGCCCCATAAATGCAGATAAAGTTACATTTAGAATTTTATTACAAGTGTATCCAATAATCCTCTAAAAGACAAATTAAAACTTTAGAGATTTCCTATAGCAATACAACTAACAAAATAGCGTAACTCCAACTGATGTAATCCATGTTCTCTGGGACAAAATGATCTACTCCAGGTTTCTACTGTTTAAATCCTACTTTAAGTGTAGCAGTTAAACACCCTAATGGAAATATCATTTAACTCTGCAAGGAATGTAATTTTATTTAATGTACTTTCTGATGCTCCTTATCATACAGTATCTTCTATTAGATCTACATCTCAGTTATTGAAACAGTGCCATCTGCAGGCAGAAGGTTGTAATGGCATTACACAACTCGCTAAGAGAAATGTACATAAAGATTGCTATTATCATTTGGCAAAACAGGAAACCTCATTACCATGACGTTGTGAATATTTTCAAATGCAAAATACAAATCTATTTGAATTCTAACAACACTGTGGAATAGAAATTCAGGCCACGCTCGCAGCGAACTTGTCACCAAGTATTGATTGTAATTTTTTTTTTTTATACTGCACATTATGCATACTTGTTTCCGTCATCATTTGTTGCAGGGTAGGTGAGCTTTAGATTGGTAGTCCCCTAATATATACAATATAGCTCAGTGTGCCGGGCTATTAATATACGGAGTGTGCCAAGTTATATGTTCTCTAAAAACAGTATTGTTTAAGTTTTTAAAACCAATTGTGCACTAGGTACTATATACAAGGTCATTCTGCCCTGAGGCCTTCTCAGAAACAATCGTACAAATACTCCAAATAGCCACTGTAGTTCCAAGTTTAGTGCACACAAGTACTAGCAAGACTTGCCAGGGTGCTAGATCAAATAGTGTTTCAGGCAGATCTTCAGTCTACTCCTAATGCCTTGACAGGGTACCTATCTCCACTGGAGGCAGCCATTTTTTAGCCGTGAGATTCAGAAAGCAGCAGGTATCTAGTGGCATCGGGCCTGATTCACTACGGAACGCAATATTGCATATGCACGCAGTTCAACAGCGATAGTATGCTAATTCATCGCGATCGCAATGAAAATTCAGCACTACATAAGGACGCCCACTCTACATTGCTCAAATCCGTAATAATTAGCAGAATAGCGAACCCATCGGTAACATCAAGTACCATCACAGCCTCACGCACACATGCACAAGCTCTGACCTTACTCAGAAATTGCTAACAACCACGCACATGCTATGAGGCCTCAAGCTGCGTATGGCATTGCAGTGGGAAATTTATGCACGCCCCTGCAACGGCATGCGAACGCACTGGCACGCCTGTGTTTCCCCGATGAACCCCCGGTACCACCCACAAACTGTGCTTCCTGTCAATCTGCGAGGGGTCTGCGTAGCACTAGCTATGTCGCACACTGCGATGCATGCACAGTACGCTACAATCGGCTGATTGCGTGCATATTACCAACTGCATACGGTAGTGAATAAAGCCCATTATGAGGCAGCCGCCATGGTTTATTTAGGGACATATGTGCTTAAAAATAAACATCTGGAAAGTAAATGGTTTCAATCCAGCTAAAGCCAGTAACTGTGCATAGAGTTATACAAGGGGATATACACTTGTCATATATTTTAGCTGTAGGATTATAATTTGATTTTCCACTTGCTGTGTTTCTGTAATGCATAAACCCAAGCGATACAAATAAATTCCAGCCATCCATGTGTTAAAAGTATTTAATTATGTCTGTGAGCGGAGACAGTTGAGAATTGCCTTGGAAACTGAGCGCAAGTGGGAAAATTGTCTATAACCAGTAACTGATTTAATCCTCACCAAAAGGTTTGTGTTTAATTTGCCTGTGTATATGGTTCACTTTTTTTTCTTTTTCTGTATAAACCAATTAGAGTACTGGAATTTTTACAGTAGAAATATATATTACACAGCTGGAACCTGTGACTGTCTGTCAGGGAGAGGAATGTTTATTCATTGGCGCTGTGGCTGAAGCAAAGTTTATTTGTTTTGTTTTTTTCCTCTCTTAGGTTTTATGTGTTAGCTAAACCTAAAGAGTCTATTTTGCAATTATAAGGCCAGACCTATACAGTATGCAGTCATTCTATTTTGTTACATTTACATGAAGCCTTATCAATCCACAAGAAGTAACAAATAAATAAGATTTTTACACATTAGTTACAAATCAACAAAAAAATAATAATATGGCACACTTCTGATGCTACAAAATGAAGGGTTGGTAACCCTCTGCTCTAACTAAGATATCTAAAAATATATATTGTCTTGACGAAGGCCACATTATCCATATGTCACAACGGGATGCAGTCAGGAAGCCAACGGTCGAAATGCCGACCGCCGGCTTCCCAACACTGCAATCCCAACAGGGGACTAATGATAGGTCTCGAAACCCGACTCCTATCATTATCCCTACGCTGGGAGCCCGACGCCCAGCATACCAAACGAAGGTAAGTCGGGCGCTGACAGCTGCGGGGGGGAGGGATAGGTTAGGGGCTCCCGGGTAGGATTTAGGGTTAAGCTTCCCCCCCGGGAGGATTAGGGTTGGGCTAGGATAAGGGGGGGCGATTAGGGTTAGGCACCACCTGGGAGGATTAGGGGAAGGGGGGGGTTAGGGTTAGGCACCCCCAGGGGGAGGTTAGATTTAGGTACTCCCCCGAGAGACTTAGGTTTAGGCTGCAGGGAAGGGGGAGGTTAGGGTTAGGCACTTACAGGGGGGGTTAAGGTTAGGCACCCCTAAGGGTGGGTCAGGGGGGGGGAGAGGGTTAGTAAAAGCAAAAAAAACCTTCTATGTCGGGATCTTCTGTTGCCGGCGTACCGATTGAAACATGCGTCCGGCTGTGTTTCATACCGATCCCATCACAACTATGTGGTTGTGCACTGAATAGTACTATACTATTGAATAAAGGCTTTGGCAGAATCTGCCAATGATTTGTCACTTGGGAGAAGCTTTTACTGGCCAAGCTTAGGAACTTGGCCACGTCCATTCTGACAAAGAATCACTATGGTGCTTGCTCTTCACAAAGGCTGAGGAGGGGAGGGCGATCCTTTGTGTTCAGGGCTGGCACAGGTCCTTGTCGTGGTCTCCAGACATTGGTAATCCGTATCAGCCCCTCTCCCACTTGGCACCCTTGATAGGTTATCTACAAGCCAGCTAGGCAAGAAACTAACACCCAAAATGAAAGCCTGTAATTTGGTTAAAGTGAAACTGGTCCTAATCCCTGAGATGTGGTTCCAACCTGTGATTAAACCTGGCTGCTGGAGGTAAATTATTGATGTCTGGAAACTGTAGACTGAAAAAAGGGCCCAAGGACAAGGGCGTAACTACCCTAGGTGCAGCTTCTATAGGGCCCACTGCTGAGGGGTCCTGTGTTCCTTGTCTGTCCCATGTTTCTATGTGGGGTTTTTTTTTACCCGGGGGCCCCAGCAAATGTTGCTTTTGGGGGCCAGAAACTACTACTTCGCCCCTGCGCAAGGATGTTATGAATAAAGTGGAGGTTTATGATCTGTATAGTAAGCAATAAATATGTACTAAATTGTCCTAAATTGCTTTGCAGCATATATGTATCATCAATGAAAAAGGCAAAGAGAAGTACAAGGTGTGAAAACTCTGCATTGCATTCTGCTTTCCAATTATTCGAACAAAGAAAGACGACCTGAAACATGAAGAGCTCTCATGTGAGGGAGGAAAGTCTCATTCCTATGACTGCAATAAACTCTCAGTCCCTAAATGAGGTGCAGTTACTTCTAATCCTTGTAAATCAAGATTGGATTATTAAAGAGCAATTATGTCTATTTTATAGGGATGTGTCTCCTTTAAATAAGGATCCTGAAGTTTATTATATAAGCAGCACTCAGAAATTTTGCACGAGCCCTTGCTTTATTTGATGGGGTGAAGAAAATTCCAGCAATTATCAACTGATCATAATCAGTCAATGTTTCCAATTGTAAAGCGCAACGGAATATGCTGCGCTATATAAGAAACTGTTAATAAATAAATAAAATAAAATCAGTGCATTGTGGGAACTGTTGGATACCTGCTTGGCTTTGACAAGGAATCATTTGATTGCTAAGACGTAGACTTATCCCTATAGCTACTATATAAAAATGGTGATTTCTGTATTATGTCTCCTGCGTTACCTGCAACTATAGTAGGGGTGACCTGCTGTAGAGATACTGTCGTTCTCCAGCTGTGTAACTGAGCTATCTGCAGCCCAACTAATGAATCTCCAACTTGTGTGTTGTTCTCGTTCTAGAGAAGGATGAAAGGAAGTATCCTGTGATGTCACAGTCTGGGAATATATGAATGATGAGGATTGGCAATTATTTGTATGCCCTGATAGAAGGAAAGTGCAGGAGATGATCATAAATTTGGCTCCTTGGATCTCAGCAGCAGAGTGACTTCAGGATAAATTATCACTTTATTACAAGGAATAAATGTTACATAGAGCTCAGTCCAAAACCAACAGTAACTTGTTCCCCATAACACACAGTAAAGCAATGTGTATGTTTCATGCATCAGTGTGTCTACAATTTAGTGAGATTCATATTAAATTCTAGCCTGAGGGGTATATTTACTAAAGTGCGGGTTTTTAGAAGTGGAGATGTTGCCCATAGCAACCAATCACATTCTACTTAACATTTATCTAGCACCCTCTAGAAGATAATAGCTGGATTCTGATTGGTTGCTATGGGCAATATCTCCACTTCAAAAAACCCACACTTTAGTAAATATACCCCGAAAGTCTTTGCGTGATATATATCTATCTAATTTTTTTTTTTTTTTTTTTTTCCACACACATACCCTGATTGGCCACATTATTATGACCACCAGGTAATTTTATGCAAATGATCTATTCTGCAGATAATGCTTGTGTGGGGATGTCTGCATCGGCATAGGCATGGAAAGACGAAGGAGTAATGAAGCGTATCACACATGAAATAATAGGTAAATAACGCGATCTGGCGGACTTTAAACATGGTAAATCGTCTGCACTGGTGAACTGTTAGAGGGCGGCAGATTGTTTGTGTGTGTAATATATATATAATGTGTAGACCAACAACAACAAAAAAATCCTGTGTCTGAGTGCAAGGCCTGTGAGCGTATACGGCTACTGGAGGCTCGCAGTTAAGCAATTGAAAGTAAATATCTGATTGTGATGGTAACATTACAGCACTTGTTTTGTAACACAAAAACGGAAATGTTTATTTTTTTTGTGGAAAAACCTAATCACAGCGATTCAATTTATCAATCATTGTCTGTTCAATAGAAACACCGACATCTACTTACCATAACTTAAACATTATGAGCACAATGACACATATCAACAATCAATCACAAACTGTAACCTACATGCATGGAATAAAGTGGAATTATATGCATTAATGAATTACTACATTCATGTTTAGTTATGTCACATAACTAGACATGAACAATGGGCCTGATTCACTACGGAACGCTATTGCGATCGTGGCTGCGATTAAGCAAGCAGTTTTCTGTGAAAATATGCTAATGACTGCTATCACAATGCCATCGCACAGCCAGTATAGAGACTCCCACTACCGCTATCTCACATCCGCAAAATATCTTGCTGTCCTGCGTATACATTGGGAACATCGAGTACCATTGGCTCCTCACGCACAATTAGAGCAACCCTGACCTTACTCAGAACTTGCTATCCTCGTCGCATGCAGTGAGTACACAAGCTGTGTATGCCATCACAGTGGCTAATTTATGCACGCCCATGCAACCGCGTTCAACCGGACACACGCCTGCGTTTTTCCGACCACTCCCCCATCACCACCCACAAATGCTGATGTCCCGTCCCTCCATCTGCGATGGCTTTCTTTCTGCGTGCGTGATTGCAAAGCAATCACAATGCTAACTCACGCACGCACTCGGATGTATGTGCAGTACTCCCATTCGGCCGATTTGCATACGCTGTTGCGATCCGTAATGAATCCGGCCCTATGGCAGTCATCTAACAGGGCAACATGGTGCAATTTAAGAACTGTGGTGAGAGCACCTGTATCTCTTCTGGAGAGAGAGGGTCTCACAGTGTGCATTTCCTTTTGTGCAGTGCTGGGCTCACTCCTCTCATTAATTATTACCATTAATGGACAAATTATTTAAATTGGGTTAAAATCAGACGACCTATCCTGAAAATTAAAACAAAACCTATAAAAAGTTATTTGGAATAACAATACAAACCTATCTAGTGTGTTACTGTACCATACCTCCCAACATTGGGGGGAGGGGAGCGGGACATTGTGCGTGTGGCCACGGTATGTACATGAAAGAGGGAGGTACCTTCACAGTACAGGGATGTGGCCTTTTGGTACGAGGGACTGGGTTTGCATCATGCCCCCATTTTTTGGGGGGCATGCCCAGCACTTCCTAAGCTGCTGGGCTGCCCTCGGTCCCTCTCCCAGTGTATTGATGCCATGTGTATGTGCATCCATTCATCGCTGTACTCCTATGCAAAGCAGCAGGTGAGAGGGAGACTTCCCAACCTTGCCACTCCCCACTGGACAGTGCCCGAAAATCAGGATGGTTCTGAAGTGCTCAGGAGTTGTTTGGATCCAAGATACTCTCTCTAATCTCTGCTCTTGGTCTCTCCCAGTGGACTGACTATTTTACTCATTTTGAATGGTCATGATCTTGAGCTTGTATTCCCTGGACTTCTCGGTTTCTTAACACTTCTTTGCCTCTCTGAGATCACCTTCTCACCTGCACGCTCTCCTCTAATACTTTAACCTCACTGTTTATGAATTTTACCAAGCCTCCTCATACCTGTAGAATTATTAAGTCTATTTCTGTACCACATTTTATTCAAACCCTAGAAATTGCCTTTGATGTAGTGGCTCTAGCTACTCTTCACTCTCCACATTTACTTCAATGTCAGCCATGGAACTCTAAAGTAATAAAACCTCTTTTAAAAACTTTCTTGCAAAATAGAACGTCAATGGTGATAATATAGCACTTCTAAAAACTTCCTCACATATGTACGACTGTCTACCACTCCTTTTCACAAGGTTCTAGACTTTTCCAAACAAATATATAGCCTCTCCTCTCTGCTCAAGCTTCTATTCCCAAACCCCTTTATAATACAGTACATTTAAATCTCTTCTAATCTGTCCCATACTAAACCCACCGCAAACCATCAGAGGCCAAGAACTTGCTTCCTCCTTGTAGGAAAAGATTGATGAAGATTTCATTTCATGTTGCATCTGATCAAACAGCAACCTGCTCAATTTCTTCCCTGAATCCTCTGGCATCTTCTCTTCATTTGATCGCACAAATGAAGATGAAGTATCTACTCTATTATCTTTTTACTTTACTACCTCTCCTCTTAAGCCTATAACCTCACAAATTAGTTGAGCCATGTCTCATGTGCTCCTCCCAAACTATACAAAAATCTGCAATCATTCCATTGGTATATCTCAACTATTATTCAAACATGGAAGGCAAAATTCTGACCCAAACTGTCTCTCAAATGAATGTCCAAACTCTCAAATGAATGTCCAAACTCTCAGCCACTACTGACCTACAGTAGTTTGGTCCAACTTTCATTCCTAACACTCCACAGATGCTGCACTGACTAAGATGATCTATGACTTAATTATTGCTAAATCTAAATGCCATTACTTCCATGTAATGCTCCTGGATCTACAGGAGCTGCTGCATTTGACACTATACTGTAGACCATTTTTTTCTCACAAATACTACAATCTCTTGGTCTTCAGAATACTGTCTTATCCTGGTTCTCATCTTTTATCAGTTGGAATATCACAAGGCTCATTCCTAACTCCATTGGTTCCCCTTAAATCTATACCATTTCCTTTGGAAAACCCTCAGTAGAGCACTGCTCGAAGTGTCCTTAGGATTCTCCAGGCAGCTCTACAGGGTGCAGGGTGTTTACCTAGAGCATCCCTTGAACACTCCGGGTGGCTCTGCAGATCTGTTACCATCTGTGTTGACCCAGATTACTGAATTTCTTTCTGCCATTTCATCTTGAGGTCATCTCTCCACGTCACTTTTACTGTTAAAAAACCCCCCAGAAATATTAGTTTTGCAACCAGCCTACAGTAGTTCCTTACCTGACATCTCTATTTATTTTGACACCGTGATAATAAACTATAGCAAAAGGATATGGGAATAATTTTCTCTAGAAAAGGTCACCTAATGATATGGTATTACCAAAGCAATACCCAGAAAACACAGAGGTGTAAACAGATTACACCTTTTTTTTTTTTTTTGCAGCTCCCAGTTGCCTTCCAAACTATGTAAATGAAAACAGAAAAGAAAATATTGTAGTGTTATAAAATGGCTTTCACACCATGTGATCACTGAACTCAAGGAGGCGTATGTACTGTATAATAATCACCCTTTTTCTCCAGCAGGGAAAATAAAGATAGGGAAAGATATGCCCATCCATATAGAAAAGCAGATAACCTCTTTATTTTATCCAAACTTGTATTTAGACTCCTTGTTGTATATATGCATGATTTCTATGAGAATGATTCATAAAAGGAGGGGGGAAAACTGCATCTAGCATATTATCCTTCTATATATTATTTTAATAAAAAGTTACGTTCAAAATGGACATTGAATAAATTGTATGTAAATAGAAACTTAAATTGCTGAAACTCTAATGAGCTTTACTTCCTACCAGAAGAGTGAAATTCCAAGCATATCTACATAGTCCAAAACAGAACCCTCAGGAACTTTTTGTGTTCACAATGTTAGCTTGCTCCTAGTAGTCAAAGCATTTCCCCATTTTTCGACTTGCACACTGTAGCCTTTTTCAAGGCATGTGGGCTAGAGGTAATATCTTTCCAGATGATCACAATAATCAGCTGCCATCTCGTGACTGGAAAAAGAATCGCGTTTCAGCTTAAACTGCAGCCAGAAAACAGACGTAAATATACTTTTCAGCTTATGTCCTCACTGTGTATATAACCAAACTCTATTTGCGTAACAATGCAGTATTATTATATGATTTTGCCCACAGCTGAAGATAATCGCGATATATATCATTATTCATTAAACACTAAAAATATAAAAAAAATTAGTACTAACATAATAAAAATATGCCAAATATAATATTATGATAAAAACTTGATTACATTGTCGTAACTGGTGATGTAAATTCTCTATACAGGTTGAGTCTCCCTTTATCCAAAATGCTTGGGACCAGGGGTATTTTGGATATCGGAATATTTTGGAATATTTACATACCATAATGAAATATCTTGATGATGGGACCCAAATCTAAGCACAGCATGCATTTGTTTTATATACACAGGGCCTTCAGGTAGTTTTATACAATATTTTTTATAATTTTGTGCCTTAAACAAAGTTTGTGTACATTGACCATCAAATCAGTCATGCTAAAAAAAATGCCGTATTTCTGAATATTTGGATATGGTAGACTCAACCTGTATAATCACAATGATGGAGTTGAGCGTACTAAATCCTTTTTATACAAATCAAAGTGTAATTTCAAATTAATTAGTTTTGTTGACGAAAGTATTACATTTATTTTACAGAATAATTAATCCAATGTTGATTGCATGCAAGAATATAATTTTTTTATCCAAGTTTTATTACTCTTTTGTTCCCCAATTGTAAAGTGTAACAAAATATGATGGCATTATAGAATGTAAGCTTTCACGAGCAGAGCCCTCTTCCCTCATGTGCTTCTCCTTCCCTTGCTTATGCGATCATCTACTCCAAACTCCCCACAAAGGCACCTAACACTTGTGCGCTGATGCCATGCTGGTTTAGTTATGATTGCAATTGCAGCAATGTTTATAAACTATGTCCTTGTCCTGCATTGTTTTGTACTGTAAGTTGCTATTTTCTTGTGTGCTCATTTGTTTATGTACTTTGTGAGGTGCTGCAGAACCCTTGTGGCGCCATATAATAAAAGATAATAATAATTATACACTGATATCCAAAGAATCAAGGGATAGATGCCCAGTATTGTGTAGGACCCCCTCTAGCCCGACAAAGTGCAGCAACTCAACATGGCATCAATT
The DNA here is from genome assembly GCA_031769625.1 of Taudactylus pleione. Taxonomy (NCBI): domain Eukaryota; kingdom Metazoa; phylum Chordata; class Amphibia; order Anura; family Myobatrachidae; genus Taudactylus; species Taudactylus pleione. Next base: position 892,448 of record JAUIMM010000787.1, on the reverse strand, counting down.
CCACAAGTGGATGGAAGAGCTCTGTAGAGATGTTGACCCTTGCCTTCTGGATAGCTTCCTACAGCTCCTTGATATTTATAGGTGCAGGATATTGGGTGCGAATGGATCTCTCCGCCACCTTCTATAAATGCTTCCTGGACCAATTCTGGACAACTTGGGACCAATGACACGGCGCATTATCCTGCTGGAATATTCCATTGTAGTGAGGGTACATGAAGTCCATGAGAGGCTGCAAATGGCCATCAAGCAAAGCAACATAGCAGTTACTGGTCAATGACGTGTTCAGGCAGACTCAACCTATGCCAGGTGAACACACATCACACCGTTATGGAAGCACCAGCATCCTGCACGGTAGCTTGTTGACAACTGGGGACCATGGCCTCATGGGGTCTGTGCCACAAATTAATAATAATGATCACTGGCAACATTCTTTAACAAGAGAGCTGCAAAAGTACTTTGGGTAATTGAGGGGATGTATTAAACCTTATATAGTATACAAGTGAAGATGTTTCCGATAGCATCCAATCAAATTCTATCCATTATGTGCTTAATAAATTATAGCTAGAATCCAATTAGTTGCTATGGACAACTTCACTTGTTCTCTTTAGAAAGTTTAATACATCTCTCCCATTGCATTTAAAAGACAGTTAACAAATGTCCTTGAAATACGAATGTAGACATTACACACAAAAGGTTCTTGTTAAAACTACTTATCCATAATGCCTACAGAGAAAAAAACAGTGCTCAGCAAAAAACCAAATACAATCTGATATTTCCAGGGATCATTTTTACTATACAGCGGTTTCCTATGTCTTTTCCGACACTGGTTCTATACAGTGTAATCTAAGGAGCTACTCTGTTGCTTTCATAATGTCCAAACTGCACTTTGGATTTACATGGACTTTCAGTACATACTGATCTGTAAATGCACCACATTAATACTATCATCAAAGGTTGGAAATCCCAAAGAACCTGGAAAAAAAAATATTTTTCAGATTCCAGAAATAAAAGAAGAAGAGCACTGGCCATCCCCGGTAGGTCCATAACTAGATGGTTAGCCAGGATGGCACCTGCCAGGGGAGCTGTTCAAAGGAGGGGGGAGTGCCATTCTGACCATGGGCAAAGCTAAAGCAATCCCCCTGGCCTGGCAATCAATAGGACTCCTCACAGAGGAGTCACAATGCCAGGTAAGCCGTGCCCCGCCCAGCGTTATAAATGATGCATGTGGTGCTCCCGTCTGTTGGCCTACCTCCCCCTCCTCATTTGTCTGCCGAGGGTGCATACGCAGAACTGTCAGGATTACCCATGGATCAGGTGCAGGAATCATAGTGGTGCCAATGGGACATACGGAGAATTGTCAGGATTAGCCATGGATCAGATACAGTGTTGGACTGGAGCATGAAGGGCCCACCAGGGGAAATGCAGTGGTATAGGCCCATGCTTAAGGGCTAGCCGCCACAGAGCGTGTTGCCAACTACCAAAGAGGCTTGGCCAACCATTACATAGGACAAACCAAGCACCCTTTTTCTTCCATATTCCTGCTCTACCAGGTAACTGATCCTCTAATAGAGTAATAAGGTATAATTCAAGTGTATGGTCTGGAACCTGGCATTAGAGGAGGGGGTGGGGCCCTCAAGCATTGGGGCCCACCGGGGATTTCCCCTATACCCCTGTTGGCCAGTCCGACCCTGGGCATCACAGATGTGGTGCCAATGGGACATACAGAGAATTGTCAGGATTAGCCATTGGTCACACTCACAACCAGGAACCAGTTATGATGCTAAAGGATGGACGGAGAGAATAGTCTAAACAGACCAGTTCAATATTCAGGAACAGCAACCAAGTAGCCAGGGGTGTTTTAAGAGAGAGGGGGCCCCTGTGCAGCCTCCATTTGGGCCCCCTCCTCTCTGTCAGCGCAGTACATGCTGGCCTACTGCCAGAATCTACTGCGCATGCATGGGTCTCTGGGAAAATGGCGCCTGCGACTTTTTCCCGGGGACATATTTTGTGCGCATGCTGAAGTCGCTGGGAAAACGGCCCCCACCATTTTCCCTATGATTTTTTGCTGCGCTGCAGAACAGCACACAGGAGTTTGCAGAGAGGTAAGTATAACTAAATATGGGTGCGGTGTGGGAACCGCATATCCTGCACCTATTATGAATACGGCCCTGCAAGTCGCACAGGAGCCTAAATAAGGATACTAAAGATCAGGGTGTGAAACCTAATACTCTGGCAGTGTCATACTGAGTTGTCTATAGACAGTAGAGTTATCCGAATCTGGTGCCAGTTTGACGTCAGACTGGACCGGCGGCAGCATGTGACAGAATCTTCATGACTAAGCCTTCCTGTTGCATAACTTGAGAAATACTTACGTGACAAGTTATGACAACACAGATATCTCTGCGAGCCAAACACTGTAATCTATGCAGCATTTACTAAGCAAACTATGCTCAGTCTCAGACAGTGTCACTACTGAATCAGTTTTCCATCTACTTCTGGCAGTAGATATATAATATTGACACTACACTTGTGTTGTCATAAGGAGCAGCAGCAAATCCGTGAGGAACCTGTAGTGTATGGTTATAGGCATTACCATCAGAGGGGTGGTAGTAGGCCCAGAATTGTGGAAAGACCACCTATAGCTTAATATAATTCTACATTGGTGTGTTACAATGCTACAATTATCTGACTAGAAAATTATTGTACAGGGTGAAAGACTTGAAGTGTGTTACAGTGAAGGATTAACGCTGCTCACACGTGAGTGCATTGCCTGTAAAAGCTCTGCGTTCTCTGTGTGGCAATTGTATTGCTCTTTTCAGCAGCGACATACCTTTTCCCATTCACTCTTATGTCTTACTGCAGGAGTTTGAAACACTAGCATTCAGGAGAAAAAACTCATGGGGTTAGATTTACTAAGTGGTGGATTTCGTACTAAGGGCCTGATTCAGACCTGGCCGCAAGGCTGCGCTCGCACGCAGCCTGCTGATGTTTGCAATCTGCGCATGCGTACAAGACGCAGTGCACGTGCGCGAACTTGTCCATGCGATCGGGAAGCGTTCGCACCCTGTACAAAGACACTCCGCTAGCATAAGTGACAGGAAGTGCCGTTTGTGGGTGGTGATAGGGGGTGACTGATGGTAACGGGGGTGTGGTGGTGCGTACGCAGGTGTATTTGTGCATTGGGACGGAATTTCAGGGGCGTTCATAATTAAGATGCAACAACAGCGTACAAATCACATGGCTGAATTACACACAGCAGCACTCGCAGTGCTTGCGGTAGGGTATGGTCAGCCACAAGTGGTGCGATGTTACCGATTGTGTAATACACTTCCTGGAGATGACGTATGTTACTAAGGGAAAATGGGCGTCTTGTGTTAGGCTGGTGGGCATCTAAATACATACCGGGATCACATGGCAAAACATAGTGGGCATGCTAATGTCTTGCTAGCGATGGCAGGATTTGCATACTTTGGCTGTTGACGGCTGCATGTGAACGCAGCCTTGCGACCAGGTCTGAATCAGGCCCTAATAATTAGTGGCGCTTCAAATTTCGAGGTTAAATGTGCAGATAAACTGCGGCTTTTCTTAAATATAGACAATGGGCTTCAGCCAAAAAAAAAATGTCGGTCTGGTGCACTATCGAACATAAAAAACAATCTTTGCTTAATTGTGCGACTTATTGTGCCTCTATAGCTCTTCCTGCTGCACCTTTTTATCAAGGCAAAGCAGGAAGCAAAAATGCCAAGAGATGTACTAACATCTCATCCGCCGAAGTAGGGGAGAGAAACCACAGTGAATGAGCCTAGTGCTGATGCGCTTTGTCTTAAGGTGCCCACACACATAGCGACATTTTACACGATTTGGCCGATTTCGACGAATCGTGACGACGAATCGGGTAAAAAAAGTACAAATCGTGAGTTTATACTCACGAGCACGATGCTGATGCGCGTCCCCGCTCGTCGTATATCGCATCTTCTGATCTGCCGTGCTGTAGGGCAGATTAGCCAACCATGAACCCGATGGACGCCGATCGTGAGGGTTTTTTTCCTCACGATGAATCGTACGATTCATCACACAATGCAGAATTTGACTGACAGAAGCCTGGACACGCCCCATCGCCATCTTGTGCAGCATCGTGTATGGAGCAAGTCAGTTGCACTTTGGGAGCCTGCACACTGGATATTTGTTTTGTTGGATATTTGGTGAGTATTTGTACAGTTTGCAACCACACTGACCACCAATATGTGCTCCCCACTGCCCACCAATGTATGCCCCCAGGCAATAAATGCATGACCCAGCCACCGCCCGCCGTATTGAGGCGGGCGGTGGCTGGGTCATGCATTAAGCTCCCCCACTGCCCACCAATGTGTGCCCCCAGGTAATAAATGCATGACCCAGCCACCGCCCGCCGTATTGAGGCGGGCGGTGGCTGGGTCATGCATTAAGCTCCCCCACTGCCCACCAATGTGTGCCCCCAGGCAATAAATGCATGACCCAGCCACCGCCCGCCGTATTGAGGCGGGCGGTGGCTGGGTCATGCATTAAGCTCCCCCACTGCCCACCAATGTGTGCCCCCAGGCAATAAATACATGACCCAGCCACCGCCCGCCGTATTGAGGCGGGCGGTGGCTGGGTCATGCATTAAGCTCCCCCACTGCCCACCAATGTGTGCCCCCAGGCAATAAATGCATGACCCAGCCACCGCCCGCCGTATTGAGGTGGGCGGTGGCTGGGTCATGCATTAAGCTCCCCCACTGCCCACCAATGTGTGCCCCCAGGCAATAAATGCATGACCCAGCCACCGCCCGCCGTATTGAGGCAGGCGGTGGCTGGGTCATGCATTAAGCTCCCCCACTGCCCACCAATGTGTGTAATACCTCAAATAAATAAATAAACATGTTTTTTCCAAAAAAACACCATACATTACATTTAAAAACACACATTATTTCAAGCTGGGGGTCTTCTACCTTTCGGTCTCCAGCTGTTGTAGAACTACAGATACCAGGATGACCTGCCACCCACCTTTGAAACTATTTTTAGGGCATCCTGGGATCTGTAGTTCTACCACAATGACAGGCCCAAAGGTGGAAAACCCATACTGTCAAAGAAAAACATTATATTACCAAGCAATAAACACATAACATTTCTGTAAAAGAAAACATGATTAGAATACCATAACAAACCTTTAAAAACCTGTAAAAAAGAAAATATTAAAACATTAAAAATGTGAGCTATTACAACATTACATTTTACAAAACTATATACACAAATATTTAAATGTCCTTTTTTTTCTTATTCATAGATAATGTCCATGGATTCTGAACGTGAATTCGTTACAGGATTCATTGAAATTCTGCACTCGAAAGACTGTCTGTGGAAGATCAGTTCTCGGAAGTACCACAATAAGTCGCAGAAGTTGGCCGCACTCGAGGAACTGTTGGTGTATACAAAAAAAAACATATCTGATGCAGACCTGAAAACTGTACGGCAAAAGATACAAAATCTCAGGACAGTATACATGAAAGAAAAAAAGAAGGTGGATGACTCCAAAAAATCAGGAGCGGCTACAGATGAAATATATACTCCTGCACTGTGGTACTACCAAATGATGTCATTCATCAGTGAACAAGAGCCTCAAAGGGAATCAATCATCTTGATGTCTGAGCGTGAGGGAGATGAGGAGGTTGCAGAAGTCTTGGTAAGTAGTGACACAGTTTAAACCAAAATCCTTAATGTTTTTGTTGTTAAATCCCAAATGTCCAATTTAGTCAGTAGTTCACAGATAGTCCTCCTGCCATGGTACAGCACCTGGTCCATTGAAATAGGTCATGTACTCCTCCCTCACTTCTTTGGCACGTGCGGTGGATGTTGTTGTAGTTGTTGGTGCAGACACAGATGTCAAATGTTCAATGTCCTCCAGGGGTCCTACATCTTCTGGTCTAGCTGGGACTGGTCCTCGTTGAGTAGACTTTCTTTGCAGAAAGTTGTGCAGCACACAGCACGCCATCACGACCCAGTCTATCTTCTCCACATGTAGATTGATGGTGGTGTGGAAAATGCGGAAGCGGTTGCTCATTATTCCAAACGCATTTTCCACAATGCGCCGTGCCCGGGATAGACGGTAGTTGTATATCCTTTTCTCTCTGGACAGGCCCCTGTGTGCAAATGGCTTCATCACATGTTCATGTAATGCAAAAGCCTCGTCTGCAACGAAAACGTAATTTAAGCCATGCTTTGTCTGGTCCAGTGAGGGCAGGTTGAGGGTTTTGTTGGCGAGTCTCTGGTAGAAAGCCGTCTTTTTGAAGGATCCACCATCTGAAGCACGCCCATTCTTGCCGACATCCACAAACAGAAATTCGTAGTTGGCATTCACCACTGCCATGAGAACGATGCTGAAGAATCCTTTGTAGTTGTAGTAATATGATCCGGTGTTGGCAGGTGGGTTGATGCGGATGTGTTTCCCATCGATGGCTCCTCCGCAGTTAGGGAAATTCCACCGTTGTTCAAAATCTTCCGCGATGCTAGTCCACTCCTCCACGGTGTTAGGAAACTGTAAAAATAGGAAAAAAGATGTTAAAACATGACTATAATATTTTTTATATCTTTTTTCCCTATATAGACTCCCACCCAAGACCCTGATTTAACATCAACACCGGACCCCAGTCTGCTCGGTGGCGACAGTGATCCGGAGAATAGCACACAAGTGGAAAGTCAAGTTCCACCTGGACCCTCATCTTCGCAACAACCCCAAAAAAAGAAAAAAAAAGGCAGAAAGGAGAATTTTACAGAACGAGAGCACCATTTTTTACAAAACGCAGAACGGCTGCTGCAGAAACCCCCAGATGCAATTGATGATTTCACAGCTCATGTGAACAGCACATTGAGAAATCTGGATGCAGATATCCCAAAAAAATTTTCACGGTTAAACTACGACCTCTTGAGTCGCTGTATGAGCAAAAATATCTCAAATTCGACATACATTGCAGATCCAATGCTATTTTCCCCTGCCCCAAATAGGTATGTCTGCCCCCCCCCCTGCCCAGTTAGATATTACTCCCCCACCAAGCACCCCAAGCACCAGCACCACCTTGTATAATGCTCTGCTGGATGCAGCAGATGAGTCGCCCCAATATACAGAGATGTACATTTTTTCTATATTGTAATATCACCAAATTTTATGAATTCCAATCGGTGCTTGCTGCATGGGATAGGGTGGTGATGACACCATTTGAACAAGGTCACTACGCACATGGCACAAGTACAAATAGCTGGAAGCCGGGGCCACAATGTGTACTTGTTCCATGTGTGTATTGGCCTGTTCAAACTGGCGTCTGACCCACCCTATCACATACAGCCGGCTACCTATTGGGATTCATTAAATTTGGTGATAATGTTCTTTTGTAAAGTTGTAATAAAAAAGTATTTTGCACACAGTTTAGTGCACACTTTCAGTTGCCTGCAGGTCAGTGCACATTGTACTAAAAGAAGGCAATTTCTTGCTTTATATGTTGAGTAAAAAATAAATATAAAATTTTTTCTTTGCACAAGAAACCAATGTGTGGTGTTTTTTTTAACTTACCTTGCAATACTGGTACTGTAGCACTTTTACGATGGCTTTGCAGGTCTCTGGAATGATGACGCCCTAGGACTGAGGTGAGATGAGTATCCCAAACTTTAGGTCTTCCAGTGACCTTCCTGTAGCCAGGTACTTCAGGGTAGCCACCAGTCTGTCTTCAGCAGGGATTGCCCTCCGCCACCTTGTGTCCTGTCTCTTGATGTGGGGGATCACCAGATGCAGCAATTCTTGGAAGCTGGCGTCATCCATGCGCAGGTAGTTCCGATAGTCCTCCGGGTTGTTCTCCTTGATCTCTATCAGCAGGGACATGTGAGAGCGGGTATCCCTTTGTAGCAGCCACTCCTTGGTCCAGCATGCTCTCGTCCTTCTTCGCTGGGCCCTCTTCCTAATCTCCCGGACCCCGGCTTCAGCGACCAACACTTTAAGTTTATACTGATAGGGACACATCAGTACAGAATTCAGGAATAGGATAGAATGCAGGTAGGTAGCACACACTTGCAGGTAGAATAAACTTTGTATAAGGCAAGCCAAATACAAAGAGCACAGTAGCAATGTACAGGATTCAGCAGGAATACACCTAGCCTCATCTAGTAGCAGAGCAGAATGTACACAGAGTTTAAACGGTTCCTGCTGTTTATACTCCCTTGATAGCCCCTAACATTGTTATGGCTATTTAAATTTCCCACCAATAGTCAAGAGCCTGTTTTTTTTTTTTTTTTTAAACTCACGATTTGTTATGTCCAATCTCACGATGCGTACGATCCGATAGATCGTGAGATCGTAAGACAGATTGGGTGTCTTTTTTCCCAAATCGTGATCACGACGGCAAGGGAGCTCCCGTGAAAGTTCATGAGGAAATTGGCCATAAAATCGTATCGTGAGCACATCGGTATATGTGTGGGCACCTTTACAGTACCTCCTGGCTGGCAAACATCACAAGATCTTGTGCGCAGCCTGAGAAGCTGCCCGGCCACTGCAGGTTAGCACACATACCAGCAGGGAATTCTGCCAATATGTGATAAAACAATAAGCCACAAAAGTGGACTTATTATTTTATAATAACATCTGCATGATTCAGTCACCATACAATAGTATGGCAATGGCTAAATCATTAGATGTCTGCAGATAAAGTAGAGAAAAGTGATTTGGCTCTGGGGATCGTTTTAGGCATCAACCAGGCTTAGTTAAGTCTGTTTTACTACAGTTGGTAGTGTGGGACAGACACTTCTCTGCTAGTGCATAAATCAGAGCTGTAGCACAAAATGTAATTTAACCCCAGAGCTGGCACTCTTGCTGATTGGTGTTGTCTCTCACTCTCCAGCCCCTATGCTCACTTCGCCTGTCCTGTTCTCATCTCACTGCATCCAAGTTATCTCTTCCCTGTAGCTATCTTACTCCACTTGCTACTAACAAGTGGACAATCTCTACATTGTACATCCCTCTCACAGGGAACATACACCCTCCTAACATTCAGTTATTTCACAGTCAGGCTGACAGCACCCAACTTGGCTTTGGCTGCACCCCTCGACAGCTCTCATTGCCGCTCATAGTGTTGTGTCACCGACTACTCTTTGTGGGGTCTATTTACTAAGCAGTGTTAGGAGACAAAGTGATAAGGTGCCAACCAATCAGCTCCAAACTGTCATTTTTCAAACACAGCCTGTGAGATGACAGTTAGGAGCTGATGCGCTGGCACCTTATCACTTTCTTATCACTTTTCACTCTGTCTCCTAACACTGCTTAGTAAATAGACCCTTAAATCTCACTTGGTTCCAGAATCTTCCACTAGGAACTCAGCCTCAGGGGCAAACTTGCGATATATAAATAATGTAAATAAAATAATATAAATAGATGAAAATAAGATAAATATAACTAATAGTTACTCACCCAGATCTCTATGTAGAGTTGGACGCATTTTATATAAATAATGCAGAAATAAAATGTATCCAAAATAATGACGCAATGACATGTACATGCTGAGTTGCACGTACGTATGTTGAGATACATAGCACTTAGCATACTATATGAAATGCATCTTCTGCATAACGATACATTTACTGTAAAGCATATCATACTCTGTCATCATGCAATAGAAACACCAGACACCACTGTCAAGTTGATGACGACAGCATTTTTTTGCTGGCTAATTATAAAAAATGTAAATAAAGACATTGAACAAAAAAAAGATGTGTATCCTCTGTCCTCCCTGTTCAAAATTGGTACCAGTGCTCGTAGCCTGGGCTGGCTTTTTTTCTTTTGAAACTGGGGGGGGGAATTTTACGTGGGTTCCCCTGCAAAAACTCACTACCAGCCTCTGGCTGCAACAGGCTGGCCATAGGGACATTACAGCAGGGAAATCCCCACTGTAGCAGGACCCCAGTCATACAGGACTCCAGCCTGTTCACAGGAATGAATCCCCCAGGGCAGTGGTTTCCAAGCTTCCTCTGTTCACGACGCCATTAGGCCCTCCACAATTCTTTCCGTGGTACACCTAGGCCAAGGGGGATATTTAATTATTTAACTGCGCATGCACAGAAGGATGTGCGTGCAGCAGGGAGTGCTGGGAGGGATCCTATTGGATCCCTCTCACAGCACTCTAACATACCTCCCAACATTTGATAATACCAACTAGGGACATCTGCACGCCGAAGGCGTGCGCGATCCCGAAAAGTGGCATGGTCTATATGTGAAAGGAGCATGGCCTAGCGGCAAGCCCCGTTTACATCACTAAGGTGCGCGTCCAGCATCTCCGAGATGCTGGACTGCCCCCGGGCTTCCCCCCCGTACTGTGAATATTCTGGCTCTGCATACACGCTGCTCTGCTGTGCAGAGCAGCGGTGTATGCTTCCCCCAACTTCCCCCCCACCGCAGGACACCGCGGCCCACAGGTGGGACAGCGGGACAGTCCCATAAAAACGGGACTGTCCCGCTGAATGCGGGACAGTTGGGAGGTATGCTCTAATGATAGAAGCCCATAGGCTTCTATGGGTAATGACATCAGGAAGATGGCGTTACCCACTGCAACCAAGCGGCTTGGCGCACATGGGAAATGCGGTCAAACACGCATTTTGGGGGGTTTACAGCATTTCTCAGGTTGCTGCATCCCGCCCATTGACTTATTTCATCTCCTCTCCGGGAGAAGCCCAGAGAGGAGATGCTGTTTGCTACTTCGGGGGGCAGGGCCTGGGTCTCACGTCATTAGGCCCCTTCCCCGGCACTGCATATGGCTGCGATTCCCAGTAATTATCTCCCCCATTCTTCCCACTTCACTAGGGAGTGGTAGGGATGTGGGAGATCCGTCCACTATTTCGGGGGTGCAGGGGGCTATCTGAGAATTTGGGAGAGTTGGTAAGTATGTATGAAAAATGGAGAATTACGTAACTAATAAAATATCCTTATGCTGTTGCAATGTAATTATTGAATAGGGGTTCATTTAGCAATGGAACCTTATACCAATAGTTTCCCAATTTAAATGATTACCACCACTGCCCTAGGGAATTTGGGCCTACAAAAATGTGGATAAATCAAGCGTGTGCTGAAAGCTAGGATTCCTCTCAACAGACCTGTTGGTCGGATTTGATGGAATAAATGTCTTAATCAAATACAGTAAATCAGCTTTTTGCTTTTCATGTTGCACTACTGGTCCCAGCAAGTACTGGCAGTCATAAACTGCTTAATTATGCTGGTGCTTGTAGAACTACAAGTGTCAGCATTACCATGGTTGTCAGGACATGCTGGCATTTGCTGAACTAAAAGTACCAGGATGCCTGGGCAATCAGGTAGATGCATCCTTCCCCGTGGTGACACCCGGTGCAGTGAAAAGGGGGCGTGGCCTTGCGGGCAGGGGCATGGCCCCTTGGGCCGAACCCCTGTTTTAGTCACTTCGGGGATCCCGGATATGCGGATTGCCCCCAGGGACCACTCTGTGTGCAGTGCCTGCTGCCTCTCTGTGTCAGCCGAATGCTGCACGTAATGCTACAGTGCAGCACCCGGCTCCCGTCACTGAGGAGTCGGCACATTGGTGTCACCTCTCAGCGGATGACACCCGGGTGTGGTTCGCACCCCCTGCAAGGGCCCACTGTGACTTGTAGTGCACTAGGAAATTAAAAAAACTGCAAACACAAAAAGGCACTGTGTAAAAAAACATTACCATGAAGACTCTGCCACACACCCAATCACACATGTTCTGTGAATCAGGTAAACATGATACATATCCTCATCTGCAATATAGCAAAATCATGTTATTCCACTATATTATATCATATTTTTCCAGTTTCCATTTGCTATTTTTAACTACATGGCTATAATACTGAATTGCGACATTTATCTCTCATAAAAACACTTGCAAAATACTTACCATGATTTTGAAATATAACTTTGCTCCCTTAATTGAAGCCATGATAAAGACAATACTGGTATTTCAGCATAGGCAAAAGTCAGTATCTGAAATTAAATTACTGGTACACAAGGTTATCAATTGTAAGTTTTATTATCATTTAAGCGATAATGTTAGTTTGAGGAATGCTGAAAACCTTCCCCGTTGTGAGATATAGGGCCTGATTTATGGGCCCCATCCATCTGCGATGGATTGCCGCGATCCTGCGATGCTGCAACCCAACATCACAGGATCTCAGAAATCTAACATGCTGGATTTTGCCGATTTGACGATCGCGATCAAAAAATGATCGCGATCGTCAAATCGCCGCCATTTAACATGGCAAATGTCTGCGAACCGGCGACGGATCGCAGAACATCGATGGTGGGCGTTCGGAAGAGTGTCCGGATCTCCCACATCCCAAGCACTTCCTGGTGAAGTAGAAAGGATGGGGAGATAATTGGCAGGAATCACAGCTCTGTATGGAGGGGGTAAGGCTAAATGACGCAAATAACCTCGTCATTTAGCCCGTCACCTCCTCGTGGCCGAGTGATTTGTGGCAGTTTACTGTGACAGGGATGAGGCATAATGACATAGAAGCCCGGCCCGTCTCCCAAAGTTGCCAGCTGCATCTGCTCTCCAGGCTTTTCCTGCTGAGGAGAAACAAAAAGTCGGCAAGTATGCCTCTCTGCCGACGCATCTGCGCCGAGTACGCCCCCAACACATTCGCCCTCTCTGACCTTCCATGTCTAAGTGATTGCCCAGCACCTCCGCCGATGGCCCTGGTCCCCTCTCCTGCATGGATAGCACTGCGGGAGGGTCTGTCATCCTGCACTTGCTGCCAGCTGCACCAGATAGCTGCAGATTTGCCTATTATAGCACCGGTTGGGTTCTCCGCAGCCTGTGCTACTTCCCGCACATGAGAGGGTAATGTGGACTGGTGTGCAGCAGGTGCTGGGTGGCTGTGAACGATAGGCACCTATAGTGCAGGGAGATGGGGACACACGTATACTGATTTGGAGTTTTGGTGTGGCAACCCTAGAATTTCTTTGTGCACCTGAATGAGCAAGCACTGAAACGCCCACTTTCAGCAGTGCTGCATGGTGCAACTGTGAAACCCTACTGGTACTGTGGTACACTTACATGGAGTACCTGAATACTGTCTCTCACCTCTTCACGGTGACTCTCCTATGGCGTGGGTATGGCATCCATGACTGGCAGGGCCCCCGAATACTCGGGAGCTTAGCACAAAGTACCTGATGGAGGGAACACATGTGGACAACAGGTGCAGTGCAATAAAGAAATGTTGGGCGCCAGACCATCTCATAATGCAATAACAGGAAAACTTTATTTACACTCCTCCATATCCTCCAGCACAGTAAGCGTAACGGTTACAAGCTCTACTTCGCCAACTTCCTCCAGCACAATTCTTGCAGCATATGGTAAATACTGTATTTTAAGCTATGAATTTCTATTAACCTCTATACCCTAAAGTCGCTATTTAGCGTTGCGTACGCATAAGAAATAATTGCTTCCCAGACTTTGATTGTGGTTCCAAAGCACAAAAAAGATATTATTCACATAAAAGCATATAGTTACACGCCTTGATCTATAACACAATTAGCGCAAAGGTTATACAAAATACAAGGTACAGTCGATGCATTTTCATGCGCTCTGGATCCAGATTTCCCGGCATCAACTATGAAACCTCCGCCAACAGAAAGAAAGATGACTACCAGATCTAGAGTGCTTGCATATGTAGCCTTGCAGACATAGGCAATACAATAGAACGAGTCGGCATAATCCCATTGGTTCTTCCTCCTGGTTCTTCTGTTACGATCCACTTCATAGGTCAGTTTGTATTGTAATAGTTCAGCCCTCCAACAGCTCTTTGTGTGCGTTTTCCTGCCGAAGAACAAGTCTAAACTGGTTAATAACATTACATTTACAGAGTACATTTCAATGCCTATCTCTCTATGATCCATAACTTGCAAACACATGTTGCAATTTCCTTGCCGATGGAACCGGAAGTCTGCAAATAAACAGTGGTTTAGAATGGCACCAAACATGATCTGCTTATCATGTACTAAACCTTAGATACCAAATATATGTATTTCACAATAGACTTGATAACGTATAAAATCTCTAATATTAACCTTAATGCTTAGGGAATCTTTTATAAGTTTTGGTATGTGTAAGTGTAAGGATATTGCGTGTAGTCACTAATATGCGTGGTGCGTTTTATGTGCAGAGTGTTTTAATAAACAGCGCAACTGTGCGCTGTGCATCTTGTATATTATATGTATGATTTAATGTGCGTATGGGATATGGTAGGACTTTTAACAATATACGTTAGCAATGCAGTCGCACGATGCTAATAATAGCATATTAGCATTGCACACAATGGTTTCATGCTGACGACGCAAGATGGCGTCGTCAGGGGCAACATAAACCTAGGACACCAGGGTACCGCAGGACCTCCCTCCTCCTGTCCCGCGGCCCCAGCGTAAAATGGCCGCACTCTTTATCCCTCAGGACACTTCATTGCGCCTGCCATGAGGCCACACCCCCTTTTGGTCCCACGAGGCCATGCCCCCTGTGCAGCCTGCTTCCTCCTGCCCCCCCCGGTGATTGACAGCGGATGTTACCAGGAGGCGGGGCTTAATCGCAGCAGCGCTGGGAGGTGGGGCTTAATTGCAGGGGCGGAGCTTAAGCCCAGCTCTGCCGGGTATTACACAAAACTGCCAGTGATTCAAGGCACTCTACCATCATGTGCATCACCAGCACTTGTATATGCCTATGGCAGGTGCAGTGTCACTGTCTAAACTCCCTCTAAACATGGCCTCTGTGGCTGCTGCTCTGCGTTGAGGAATGCAGCCACTTTCAAGGATTTTATTGCGTTCACTTCAGGCCACCTCCCAGTCACCACCCAGGAACGCCCATGGTTTTCCCTTGCCAGTGTTGTTTTCCCTTGCCAGTGTACGCACACTCTACACACAATGTATGCGTTGTAGAAGTTTTCTGAACTTTTCATGCATGTACAGTAGCAAATAATCGCTCAATTATCTGAATATCGGCATTGCGTGCAGTAAGCGTGCACCTCTGAATCATGTTCATAGGCACAGAACTAGGGGCTACTCTACAGAGGGACATATCATATCCCCACTAATGCACACTTCTCCTTGCTGTCTGCCACCCACTGCACTTCCTGCTCAGGGGCTTATTCATCAACACTAAAAAAATCGATGGAGGTAATTAGGTTAAGAACTCGCATGGAGTTCTACCTAATTACAGGAGGAATTCATCATTCCTCCTCTCCATAAGTATCTATTCCGAAAAGCTGTCATATTTGCGATGACAGCTTTTCAGGAAATAGATATTTTTCCTTCTCTACTCTAACTTACCGCAGCTGTAATCAGTGCTGCACATACGCCATTACAGTCACAAAAGCGGTGCATGCGCAGTACTGCCTACAGCTGCAGTAACTCTGGGCCTGATTCTGACCCGCTCGCGAGCGCTGAGCGCTCGCAAGCGGGTCGATGGTGCCCAAGTGCGCATGCGCATGACGGAAGCGGCTTCGTCGTGCGCATGCGCGAGACCCAAATAACGACGGTCAAGCTGTCGTTAAGGGTCTCGCACCAAAGGGGGCGTACTGTCGATGGTGATTGGGAACGCCTACCGTCTGGGTCCGGCCCCACTGACATCACTAGTGATGTCAGTGGGAGTGCTTTTGGCTCTGATAGAGCCAAAAGCACTCCTGGGCTTGTGGCAGCGAGACCCTACCGCAGGGTCTCATCGCAAGCACAATGATTTTGGCCGCTCGCTATAACTGTGGGTGGTCACCCACAGCTATGCGAGCGGCCAGGAGGCAGCTCCAAAAAGGAGCAGGGACGGCCCTGATTCAGAGTGAGCGCTATGTCAGAGCGTCCATCTCTGAATCAGGGCCTCTGTGTGTTAGACAGAACCGTGACTAGACTGTTTGGTGCCCTGTGTCAGAGAGAGCATTGGCGCACCCCCCCCCCCCCCATTTTTTAAATAGGGACATAAGATAGTGCACCTGAAAAAGGGCCATGTCTTCATGGGGAAGGGTCAGGAAAGAGATAGGGGAGGCCAGGAGATGCTGGGAATAAAATAATAGGAAGCTACACGTGAGAATCATAATAAACAGGAAAACTGACAGGTCCAAACAGTGGCCCTGATTCAGAGCCGGACGCTCTGACAGAGCGCTCGCTCTGAATCAGGGCCATCCTTCTGAATTTTAGAGCGGCCTCCTGGCCGCTCGTATAGCTGTGGGTGACCACCCACAGCTATAGCGAGCGGCCAGGAAGATGGTAGTGATGGTAAAGACCATCGCGACCATCGGGCTTGCGACGAGACCCTTGTGGTAGGGTCTCGTTGCCGCAAGCCCTGGAGTGCTTTCGGCTCTATCAGAGCCGAGAGCACTCCCACTGACATCACTTGTGATGTTAGTGGGTGCCGGCCCCAGACGGTAGGGAACGCCTCCATCTGGGCAGCCATGCCCCCGGCACGCCAACCAAAGGGGGCGTGCTGTCACTCACTATCGACAGCACGCCCCCTTTGTAGTGAGACCCATAGCAACGGCTTGCCCGTCACTATCCGGGTCTTGTGCATGCGCACGATGGAGCCGGGTCCATCGTGCACATGCGCAGTGGGCCAACATCGACCCGCTTGCGAGCGCTCAGCGCTCGCGAGCGGGTCTGAATTAGGCCCTGTGCCCCCTGCCCTGAGGTGCCCTGTGCCAGGTTGCACTACCCTAGTTACGGCCCTGGTGTTAGAGATCAGACCTCAGTCAGCAGCAGCAAGAGAAGACATGGGGCCTGATTCAGAGCTGAACGCTGTGACCAGAGCGCTCGCTCTGAATCAGGGCCCTCCTACCTTTTTTTGGAGCGTCCTCATGGACGCTCGCATAGCTGTGGGTGACCACACACAGCTATAGCGAGCGTCCATGATGATGGTCGCGATGGTCTTGACCATCGCAACCATCGGGCTTGCGACGAGACCCTGCTGTAGGGTCTCGCTGCCGCAAGCCCTGGAGTGATTTTGGCTCTATCAGAGCCAAAATCACTCCCACTGACATCACTAGTGATGTCAGTGGGGCCGGCTTCAGACGGTAGGCGTTCCCATGGGAGTGCCTCCGTCTGGCAGGCACGCCCCCGGCACGCCCACCAAAGGGGGCGTGCTGTCAATCAACATCGACAGCACGCCCCCTTTGGTGCGAGACCCGGATCAATGGAGAGCCCGTCACTCGCAGGGTCTCGCACATGCGCACGACGGAGCTCCCTCCGTCGTGCGCATGCGCTGTGGGGGAACATCGACCCGCTTGCGAGCGTACTGCCGCTCACGAGCGGGTCTGAATGACCCCCACAGTGATGCAGGTAGGAGAATCAATGGACACTGAAGCTTAGTGTAGCGTGTAGCATGTGTGCCTCCCCAGCTATTGACCTCACCGCACGTGGGTCAGTGGAGCAACATGGATTGTAGCTACAAGGAGCCCAGCAGTTGAGGCCATGATGGGTAATCTCAGTTGCTGACCCCTGCAGAGTCTGCTTCCCATTTTGCCCAACATCAGAGACCAGAAACTTTTTTTTTCAGCACTTTAGGAGTGCGAGACTGAATATTCATATTTTGATAAACTGTACTTACATAATCAATATGTAATAAAGATCACATTGTGCAATAAAGCTCTGCTGACCATATATATTGAATAGAAAAGACATGACGTATGCTTATTTGGGGCTATATTACAGTATTAGGAGTACAGGCGTGGTTGTGATTGCAGCAACACCAGAAGTGATAAGAATAGTGAAATATCAGCATAAGGGAGTAATGCACACATCAGCCTGATTCACTGAAACCATATTATGCAATAAATAGTCCATTCACTTTCATCCATTAAGGCCCCTACACATGGAACAATATTGCTAAAGATCTGACGCATCAGAACGATAAATCAGCAATATCGTCCCGTGTGTATGCACTATATCGTGTAGTGCACGCTCCCATTGGGCCATCAGCCACATCGCCTGATCTTTTGTACATGCAGAAAGATCAGGCGATGTGGCTGACGATTCCATGCAGCGTTATGCGGCGGGGGCCGGCATATCGGGTGGTTGGGCACCGGCTCACCCCGTGTGTAGGGACAGCCCGAAATGTCGGCCCTGGGATCGTGGGTCGCATCGGCGAGTACACATCGTCAGGGCTGCCAAGAGAAATTCTGGGCCACGGTACAGCAACCCCCGAGGGCCCCCCTGGAGGGGGTGTGGCCACAGCATGTTAGGGGCAGGGCTGCACATTTTAGGGGGTGTGTCTAGCAGTTTAATTGAAACCAGTGAGTGCCGGACATATTATATATATATATGCATTACAGTCGGCGGCACTCAGGTACTGAAACAGCATTAGATTAGACACAGGAGTATTCCAACGTTTCAATGTTTACTACATCGTGATCCCTGATGACGATATAGTAAACATCAATACTTTGGAATACTCCTGTGTCTAATGCTGTTTCAGTACCTGAGTGCTGCTTACTGTAATGCATATTGTGGATTCTGTGTGATGGGATTCTTTTGGAAGGCCTTTGTTATTCAAATTATACTGTGAGTGCTGTCCGACTGCAGTTATATATATATATATATATATATATATATATATATATAATTATATATATATATATATATAAATATATATATATAAATATATATATATATATAAAAGAGAGCAACAAGTATCGCACACTCACAATAAATATAAGATGTGGTGTTAAAGTGCATATACACACTTGCCGATAACTGGTGGGAGGGAGGTACGTGTCATGCTGCAGCAGTCATAAATGATAAACGATAAACGCTATGTTCAGTTTATCGTTACCCCTGACACGCACGTGTCACTTACGGGTTTTCTGGTGGTTGAGACGCTACATGCATGTGTCTCTTTTGAGACTGATTGATTTTATATATCAGGTGATTATTGTTCTTAATTATTGTCACGCATTGGGTGGGCGTTTTGCCCCTTATATACTCTTACTTTTCTTGTACATCTTAGCTGGTGTTGTGCCCCGTGATGATGGTGCTGCTAAACACCGAAATGGCTGTCGGGCTGCTCTTGCTTTAACACTATGGCTCCATATGGTCCCTATGAAGTCTGTTAAGTATAAGCTTTTTTGCACTATGCACTTTAATATGTGATATGCTTTACTTAAACATGCACAATACAGAATACTTTGCATTTATATGAAAATGTGCTGGTCGTTCCTTTTTATGCAGATGCTAAGATACATATATATATATATATATATATATATACTGTGTATATATATATATATATATATATATATATATTTATTACACACAAATATTTACACACATGTTTAGATCGATATACCTATTATATAATATTACATATATATATATATATGTGTGATAAGAGATATATATTTGTATATATATATATATATATTATAGATATATTATAGATATATATTATATACATATGATGTACCTAACACTTGGTGGATGCATTGTATTTGTAAATGATATAGAATTACATAGTTGCAGCACCACAGTGCCAAAGACGGTTATTTCACAGTCACTCACACATTGATGGACTCACAGGTTCACAGCACAGCAGAAAGCGCACCTGGGCTCTTCTTCCCTTCACAGTGCAGCCACGGTCACCTGCTTTTCTGTTATACCTTCCAGTCCCCACCCGCCGTCTCTGCCCAGAGGAGCCTGGAACTGGTGTCCCCGCTGGTGATGAGAGCCTCGCGAGATGATGACGTCATCATCTCGCGAGAGCATCAGCTCCGCAGGGATACGTCTGCCTCCTGCAAGTAAGTTACACCACTGTCTGTGTGATTTATTGACACACAGACAGTGCGCGGTGACAGTGACCCCTTGACCCACTTCTCGAACCGCCAGCGATTATTTATTAAAGGGAAATACAAAAAAAAAATAGATTAGAAAAAAAAAAACGTGGTGTGCTGCAGGCGGCCCGGGCCCCTTGCCAGGCCCAGGCCCGGGTAAAATGTACTCGCTCCCCCCCCCTCTCGGCGCTCCTGCTCATCGTACCGTGGTTAAACACCTTAAGACTATAGACAAATAATTTAATTTATAGTTGTGGAAATGGCCTTCACTTGTCTAGCTCAGTGGTTCTCAAACTCGGTCCTCAGGACCCCACACAGTTCACGTTTTCCAGATCACCCAGCAGGTGCACAGGTGTGTTCATTACTCACTGACACATTTTGAAAGAGCCACAGGTGGAGATAATTATTTCACTTGTGATTCTGTGAGGAGACCTGGAAAACATGCACTGTTTGGGTCCTGAGGACCGAGTTTGGGAACCTGTGGTCTAGCTTATCAACAGACCTTCCATCAGGTACAAGATGCTCTGCTCCTGAACTTCCCTCTTAAATTATGATTGCTGTCGCCTGTGTTGAACTAGTTCATTTGTAGTACCCCGATTAGCATAGTAAAGGAATGTGGAAGTATTTTTCACTCTTATACCCCTTTTACACCGAAGCTAAAACCCGGGTTTTTGAAGGGTTAACCCCGGCAGCTCCCTGGTGTAAAAGGGCAGAGGGTTGGATCGCCGGGTCGAGTGACCCGGCAATCCAACCCAGGTAACTAGCAGGGTTTAACACGGGCGTAGCCCGTGAAACCCTGCTATGGGAACAGCGCACTCCGGGTCACGAAGACCTGGAGTGCGCTGCTAGCCGGCCGATTGGTCCGGCTTCAGTAGCGCTTGGAGATGACGTCCACTTTCACTCTGCAAAAGCCGGGTCTATGCAGACCCGACTGCGGTGTGAGCGGCGCTGACTCGGGAATATCCAGAGTCAGCGCCGGCAAAATTCCGGCAAAATTCCGGGTCAGACCCGGAATTTAGGTGGAAAAGGGGTATTACCAAGGTGGGTGGAATCCGCTTCCTTGATTTGTGCTTCCCTCAGTAGGTCAGGGAGGTAAGGAGGGTTAAACTGACACAGGAGGTCACCACTTCAGGTTGCAATTAGAGTTACAATTTATTGCAGAAAGCTAATAAAGGTTTTAAAATGCTGTAACAATATACAATGTTACCATTAATATGTACACTAGTAAATTTATATTTTATTATACTGGAACAGCTTTATACCCCTTGCTTCTGAGGTAACAGCAAACAAACACTGTTGATTCCAATGGGTTACCTCAAGGGGTATACGTTTAGGAAGCCGGCGGACGGAATGCCGACCGCCGGCTTCCAGACAATTTAATCCCGATGAGGGACGAATGACAGGTGTCTAAATCTAGACGCCTGTCATTTTACCGACACCGGGAGACCGGCGCTCGGCATCCCGATCGAGTGGATGCCGGGCGCCGCAGTGGACAGCCCTGGGGGGGAGGGTTAGGTTTAGGGCTCCCTGGGGGGACTTATGGTTAGGCACCCACCCGAGAGGTTAGGGTTAGGCTAGGGGGAGGGAGAGTTAGGGTTAGGCATCCTCAGGGGGAGGTTAGGGTTAGGCACCCCCCCGGCGGACTTAGGTTTAGGCGGCGGGGAAGGGGGGGTTAGGTTTAGGCACTTAGAGGGGGGATTAGGGTTAGGCACCCTAAAGGAGGGTTAGGTTTAGGGGGAAAAATAGGTTAGTTTATACTTACCAAGGGACGATCGGGATTTCCTCCTCTGTCGGCCAGCCGCTGTCGGGATTTGAACTGCAGTCCAGCAGTAATTCATACCGATTCCCCTCAAGGCATATACAAACACTTAAAGGACCAAATAATGCTTAATTTGTACAAAGTTGTAAATTTCCTAAGAAATTTACAAAATTATAATAAAATAGCTTCTCACTAAGATTTGCCCTGACTTGTCCCTATCACTAATACTAGTACTTAATAAGACATATTACTATAATAATTATTTCCCAAAGATGCTTTACACTATCTGGCCAGATTTCCTTGCATTGGTGCACATATGGATGGTTTATGCTCTCCTGGTGTATAGCTGAAGGAACAAAGCAGTTATAATGATCCTGTGGCTCGATGCATTGCTATAATAGACACTTGAATGGTGGAAACCCAGGTTTGTTGTTTATGAAGAATTGGGTGATAAATCACTGCACTTCACAATGAAACTGTCCATTATTTTATAAGAGACTGTCATCTTCCCTAGGCTAAGCCTGGCTACTTTAAATTTTAGGGCAAATGTCTGTGCACAATAGTTGTCCCTCAGGAATGGAAAGAAATCTGCTGCTCCTGGGCTACTAAAGAATGTGCCAATCGCTGAATGGTGTGCTGATGTAACCTGTATGCTGCCAGACCTGTTCCTCGTGGGCAGGGATCTGCAATCAGCACCACCAGAAGCTCCAACAGCTCTCCCTCCTCAGTGCAGTGTCTCAGCTGTCACTCAACAGGGCAGGGGCGGCACCAGAGCTCTCCTCCAGTGGAGCTATTTAGCAGCTTTCCTGCAGTACAATACAGGATGTCCTGGTCTCCTGCAACAGGATGTTTGCTTCCCCGCAGGGCGCACACACTGGTTCTGGCTCTCCCTGACAAGATATGGCTGCCTCACTGGCACAATTCTGCCCTCTCAGGCTGTTACCTCCTGAAACAGCCCATCAGTGCTGGTCTCCTATTTATACCCTGCAGTCCCATGCTGGCCCGGGTGAAGGGGCGTGGCCTAATCGCAGGAAGTGTGGCCACGTCCCCTTTGGGGGAAAAAGTAGTTTTTCAGCATTGCGTTGAGCGCTGGGGAGGGTGGCATTGTGAGCCACTCAGCCCAGTGCAAATCCAAGGGGGATGTGATTAGTCTCTTCCTTTGCCCTTCTCCATGTCCCCATGTCCCCATCCTCCATGTCCCCATCCTACTTACCTTTAGTTGTGAGTGACGCATTACAACATCACTCCTCAGATCAGATCAGACACTTCCTGTCTGATCTCCCACAGCGCACTGCATTGTAGAACCCCATTCAGCTCTATGCAACCTCAGGATTCACTGTCAGTTGCTTTACAGTGACAGCTCAGGTCTCTCCCCAAAAACCCCAGGGAGCCGCGGTGCACAGTGTGGGAACTACTGTACTAGCACATTAATAGCAGCCATGGCAGTCCATTCAATCTAATTTCTCAGACCATAAGTCACCATAGTAAGCAAGAGGCTGTTGTGCTATTTCCACAGCCATTCTCAACAGCTAAGGTTTTGGGCATGTTTATCATAAGAAATTTGAAGGATATCCCTTGAACACACCCTTTAGGTGATATCTGCACATATTAAAGTATCCCCATTTATGGTGGCACAAGCAGAACCCACAGGTTTGTGAGATTACCAAGCTTGGCCATCCTCTGATGTCATTAACCATCCTCTGATGTCATTAACCATTAGTAGCCTATAAGCTGCTCTAACACAATTTCTGTTGTAGGGGGACCTTTCTGATCCTTCCCCACCAGCCACCACTGATGCATGCGCAGCGCAACGTCGTACACATTAGGTTGTCCGGATCCAAACCCAGAATCAAAGTGATAGCGTAACCCTGCGTCTCAGAAAGGCACTTCTGCTAAATTTAAGTGAAAATATTGATTTTCACTATGTGAATTTAATTGATATTACCACACCGGCATTAAATATGTGGCATGTGATAAATAGGGCGCTATACCACTAAACCTATCTTAATAGTCTGTGATGCCTTCCTCCAGCGGAAGACCCTGTTGACTTGCATCAACTTTATTTCCCTTTTCATTGCCTTTAACTATTTGTTAGCTTTCCCTTCTGAAGGATGAGATAATAATTTCTGGTATGTAGCAGGCTCAGGTATACTGATTGCATTTGCCCTGCATGAAAAGCGTACAGGTGCTTTGCCTGATTTGTCTAGTTGAAGGGCGTACTTCACCATCTGTGCATGGCTATGGGCCTGATTCAGAGACATACACTAATGCCACCGCTGCTGCGAATTATTACGCAGCGACTGTGCAAAAATATGCAAATGTCGCAGTTGGGATTTGTATTGAGACAGTGGCTTCGCAATTCCAAGTGACTGCGGACATCGATGCGGGGGGAGGAGGGGTTAGGGTTAGGCTGTGGGAATGGAGGGTTAGGATTAGGCTGTGAGAAAGTTGGGTTAGAGGTTAGGGTTAGGACACTTACCTAACTGGGGCGATATTCTGATTGTCGGGATACAGCTGTCGTATTCTGATCACCGGCATCCCGATCGCTGGGATCCCATACCCAACCTACATCAGTGATGTGCAGTGAGGTGAGGCAGAGCCTTTCTTGTCATACTTAGGTATACTCCACAGTTTTTACTATAAAAATTATATAGTCAAAACTCTGGAGTAATAAGTGTATGGCAGGTGAGGCACTGCCTCCCCTGTCTGCCTTTTCCGCACATCCCTGATCAAAACACACCAAATTTACAGCATTATATGCATTCCTGCCCTAGGAAGGAAGGGTGGGTTCTCACCTGTTTGTAGTGAGATATTGTGGTACATTCCTAAGAAATAAAAACTTAATTTCAAATAAAAAAACGTACTTTACCCTGACATCTTGACATGGGGTTACCTCAAACAACACTAAATTCTTCCCAAACATTAATAGGACAGTTGCAGAGTGGAGGCAAGCCAGCCATAGTTACACCCCCATTGCACAGACACAGAGAAAAAGGTGGATATCGCCGGGTCCCGTTTTCGCCGAAATGAAATTGATACAGGGAATATCGGCAACGAGCTCAATACTTTATCGCTGTCAAAACCTCAGATGACGGCGAAAAGTCTGGCAATGGACTTTTCGCTCCAAATTGAATATGCCCCTTAATCTACTATTGCAAATAATATTTACAGTATGCTGGAAGAAAGATTGATTCCTTTATTAAAGATGCCCGTACATGCTTTAGGTATTTATTGAAGCTGTTGTTATTTTATTGCCTTTAACTTTTATAGTGCAAAACTCCAAAATAATTCAGTCAGTTCCTGTAGATTATACCCATCAGAAATGCATGGACCATTTCATTTGTTTATAAATTGATCATTGATTAAGTCTCAAGATTAAGATCAAGTCCATAATGTTGACAAACCAACATTTGTTGTGTCCTGCTTAGGCTGGGCGGTAATGTCATTGCATTAATATCATGGTTTTAAAAATATAAATATTATTCCCATAATATTGTCGATGCCGAATCACTCCAGAATATGGATACAGGATCTCCGGGTTGGCTATCCCTGCATTATAGCGATAGACAGGGTGGTGTAATGAAGTGTTAAGGACAGCTTCTAAAGATGGGTACACACTTGTCCAATCCTCAGCAGATCAGACTCCAGATCAGACTGTTAATTCAATCTTACTGCAGACCTGGTGGCAGATTCTACATCCAAACTATGCATATGATTCACATATTTCAAAGCAAAATTATTAGGTGCTTGATTAGAAAATCTCTCTGCCCAAAATAGCTTTGATATGGGACCGGTCATTAAAATTACACATTAGCATTTATTCTGCATTGTTCCCGAGACCCCACTATGAACAGACAAGGGTCTTGTCCTCTCATATGACATTCTGTTTTACCACCTGAATTCTTATAAACCTTCATCTCAGTGGTATCCTGTGCATACACCATATAATTAAAAAGCATTATATCTAAAGTAAACCATAATATAAATAAAGACTCGTAGACATAAATTTGGCAGAATAATTTGTTAGCTATTTATTAACACATATAAGGAATATTTAAATGGGTTGGGTATGGGAGACCGACAGTCAGGATGCTGGCTGTCAAAATACAGACAGAGGCATCCCGATGCTCAGAATCCTGACTGGGGGGTGAGTAAGTATTCTAACCCTCCCCCTTCACCGTGTAACCCTAACCCTACCTTCCTGCATCCTAACCCTAAAGCTGCATACACACACAACGATTTTGTAAATAAACGATTTTAGTAAACGATTTTCGTTAATTTTTTCAAGGGAAAAATTAACGAAAATCGTTTACTAAAATCATTCATTTACTAAATGTAATGAATGATTTTTTTGAACTACAAACGATTTTTGCATATTCCCTTAATGAAAATCGTTGAGTGGGCCAGTCTGACTGAACTACAAACTACCAACGTGAACGCGCATGAACGATAATCGTTCATCATTTTAACTTAGAAAGTGAACGATTTTTACAACGATTGAACGATAAACGATATCATTAACGATAATCGTTCAAAAAATCGTTGTGTGTGTATGCACCTTAACCCTCCCTCCCCATTAGTGCATAAACCTAAACATTTCCCCTTAGTGCCTAACCCTAACCCCATCCCTGGTGGCGCCTAAACTTAAGCCCCCCTGTCCACAGCCTAACATTAACTGTTCCCCCTTCTGCAGCCTATCCCTAACCCCCCAGTGGTGCCTAAACCTAACCTACCCCCCCGCAACTAACAGCTAACCTGGCCCGCTATACTTACGTTCGGGATGCCTACTGTATGGATGCCGGCTATCGGGATTCCGGCACCGAGATTTCGACCGCCGGCATCCCATGCGGCGGTCACATAACTACAATAAAGGATGTGCAGAATCTGCCACCCCAACAATGGACTACACAACAGATGACATACAGTATGAGTAAAGTCAAACAACACCTATAAGGATGGAGAGAAATAATAAAACATTACATTATTTTGAAATTAAAACCTAATGTAAAGAAGGATCTGCCAAAAAAAAAAATGAAACGCAATCCCGAATCAAGACAAGCATCAGTGCCAATTAGGAGCAACATAAAGAGAGATGAGGGTAAAGGAGGAATAAGGAGGAGAATAGAGTAGGAGAGTGGGGGAGGGGTGGGTATGAGAGAATAGTAAGGATAACACAAGTAAACTCGACCAGAGGTAAAACCAAAAACCTGCCGAGGGACAAAATAATTAATTATTGGCAATTAGCCGCTAAGCCAAATTAAATCCATCAGTTCAGGCAAAAAGGCCAAATCCCTCCAAACTTCCGCTGCCAACAGCGGCAAGTAGCTAGTCCCTGAGTAGGGAAAACAAGGGGGAACGAGACACAGAAGACAATGAAGACATAGTAATCACCCACTGCTTCCCCCTTCCACCCACTGCATATCCCTGTCACCCTCTACCTCTCCCTGTTACCCACTGCCTCTCCCTGTCACCCACTGCCTCTCCCTGTCACTCTCTTCCTCTCCCTGTCACCCACTGCCATTCCCTGTCACCCTCTACCTCTCCCTGTCAACCTCTATCTCTCCCTGTCTCCCACTGCCTCTCCCTGTCACCCTCTACCTCTCCCTGTCATCCTCTATCTTTCCCTGTCACCCACTGCCTCTCCCTGTCACCCTCTACCTCTCCCTGTCATCCTCTATCTCTCCCTGACACCCACTGCCTCTCCCTGCCACCCTCTTCCTCTCCCTGTTACCCACTGCCTCTCCCTGTCACCCTCTACCTCTCCCTGTCACCCACTGCCTCTCCCTGCCACCCTCTTCCTCTCCATGTCACCCACTGCCTCTCCCTTTCATCCTCTACCTCTCCCTGTCATCCTCTATCTCTCCCTGTCACCCACTACCTCTCCCTGCCACCCTCTTCCTCTCCATGTCACCCACTGCTTCTCCCTGTCATCCTCTACCTCTCCCTGTCACCCACTGCTTCTCCCTGTCATCCTCTACCTCTCCCTGTCACCCACTGCTTCTCCCTGTCACCCACTGCCTCTCCCTGTCACCCTCTCACTACTATTTATAGCCTCTCCCTGTCATCCTCTACCTCTCCCTGTCATCCTCTACCTCTCCCTGTCATCCTCTACATCTCCCTGTCACCCACTGCCTCTCCCTGTCATCCTCTACCTCTCACTGTCAACCAAGGCTTCTCCCTGTCACCCACTGCCTCTCCCTGTCATCCTCTACCTCTCCCTGTCACCCACTGCTTCTCCCTGTCATCCTCTACCTCTCCCTGTCACCCACTGCTTCTCCCTGTCATCCTCTACCTCTCCCTGTTACCCACTGCTTCTCCCTGTCACCCACTGCCTCTCCCTGTCACCCTCTACCTCTCCCTGTCATCCTCTATCTCTCCGTCACCCACTGCCTCTCCCTGCCACCCTCTTCCTCTCCCTGTTACCCACTGCCTCTCCCTGTCACCCACTGCCTCTCCCTGTCATCCTCTACCTCTCCCTGTCATCCTCTATCTCTCCCTGTCACCCACTGCCTCTCCCTGCCACCCTCTTCCTCTCCCTGTTACCCACTGCCTCTCCCTGTCACCCACTGCCTCTCCCTGTCATCCTCTATCTCTCCCTGTCACCCACTACCCCTCCCTGCCACCCTCTTTCTCTCCATGTCACCCACTGCCATTCCCTGTCACCCTCTCACTACTATTTATAGCCTCTCCCTGTCACCCTCTCCCTGTCATCCTCTACCTCTCCCTGTCACCCACTGCCTCTCCCTGTCATCCTCTACCTCTCCCTGTCACCCACTGCTTCTCCCTGTCACCCACTGCCTCTCTCTGTCATCCTCTACCTCTCCCTGTCACCCACTGCTTCTCCCTGTCATCCTCTACCTCTCCCTGTCACCCACTGCTTCTCCCTGTCATCCTCTACCTCTCCCTGTCACCCACTGCTTCTCCCTGTCATCCTCTACCTCTCCCTGTCACCCACTGCTTCTCCCTGTCACCCACTGCCTCTCCCTGTCATCCTCTACCTCTCCCTGTCACCCACTGCTTCTCACAGTCACCACCTGACACCCCCTGCCTTTCCCTACCCTCCACTGCATCTCCCTGCCCCCCACTGCCTCCCCTGTCACCCACTGTTTCCCCAGTCACCACCTGACACCCTCTGCCTCTCACTGTCACCCTCTGCCTATCACTGTCACCCACTGCCTCCCCAGTCACCACCTAACACCCCTTGCCTCTCCCATCCACCCACTACCTAGCATTGCCACCCTCTGCCTCTCCAGTCACCCACTGCCACACACTACCTCTCACTGTCACCCACTGCCACCCTCTACCTCTCACTGTCACCCTCTGCCACCCTCTACCTCTCACTGTCACCCTCTGCCACTCATTGTCACCCTCTGCCACCCTGTGCCTCTCCACTTCACTCTCTGCCTCTCCCAGTCTACTTCTCCCCGTGTTGCTGTTAGGATGTTTTCTTCCTCCTCTGGATTTAGTAGCTCTGGAGCAGTGAGCAGGAGGGGACTCCGGGCTGCTGAGGAGGGTCACACAAATGACAAGCTGGGATTGGGTGCCCAGGATATGTTATTATTGCCCAACCATGGTCGATTTTTCGCTCTCTCCTCCATGCAGGATGACAGTCGTCTCGCATCACCTAGTATAACAAACTGTAATTTAGATGAGGCCACACAAGTGATTCTGAGGGTCCTAATCAGCTGACAGTTTGTTAGATGCTCTAGAATAAAGATTCACATCTTGTGGGGCCCAGAATCTGTTTTCTGGGCCCCTGACTGCCAGATATGATTGTCTGGGGCTTATGCAGAGTTGGCTACAAAATTAGAGTGTTACTATTATATAAGGCATGTGCAAAATAACATATTTCGGCCTATATCAGAGCCTGAGATATAGCAAATGTCACAGACGGGATGTAGTCAGTGTAGGCCGACATTTACAATGTCGACATTCTGAATGTCGACACCACAATGGCAATGGTTATGATGTCAACATTGTTAAACAGTCGTGCCAATGTTGACATTATGACCATGTCGACATTCTCATGATGACAAGATTAATGATGATGGTACATGTATCATACCACCACACCACACCCATCACAGAAATCAGTAACACTGCTAATCTCTCTCCGCAGACATCAGTGGCAAATGCAGGATTTCTAGAGGGGGGTTTCCAAATGCTTGATTTTAGAGCGAGTGTGGCCAGTCCATGGGGAGGGCAGAATTAGTACTTACCCAGCTTTAATATGTGTCATACAATCTGTATTGTGTGTCATATTTCCAGCATATACAGGATCACAGGAAGTCATTTGATGCAGCAGTAGGGCCATCCTGCCTGAGCTGAATGTTTTTATTTTAGATGTAGGCACCATTCCAGAGTATGGGAGCAAGTCCAGGAGTCTGGGGGAGCAGCAGAAGAACCTGGCACTACCCTGGACATATATGTACATATTGGGGTCTATAGCAGTGCATCCCTAACAGTGCATGTTTTCCAGATCTCCTAGTTGGTGCACAGGTTATTTATTACTGGCTGATACATGTTAAAAGATCCACAGGTGGTGCTAATTATTTCATTTGTGATACTGAGAAGAACATGTAGCACTAGTAAAATTCTATTATATTACTATTTCTACTGTGGTCATGGTATGTGCTGGGGAGGGCGGTTTCCAGGCAGACGGAAACCCCCCCTGCATTTGCCTATGGACATAACTCCCCATCTCATGTGAGAAAACATTTTGCTTAAACACGCTGACAAAACTGATAGTCTATGCCCGGGTGACAAAGAGCCATCTTCTGCAGAGCAATGTGACACCTGAATTATCAGCTAGAAAAGGTCAGCACCAGTGCTCTGCAATAGTTCCTATTGGCAAAAGGGAAATGCTGGGAAATTGTTACCATGCGTAATAAGGAAAATGTTCCCTTTTACATGTAACCTCACTGACACACGTGTGACCTATTCTCCAGTGATTATATGCCCAGCCCTGAGAGCCAATGCTTTACTCTATAGGAGCAGACTCCTACCAGAGCCCATGTCCCTGCAGGTGTATTTAATGCATCCCGGTACTTCATTTCTTATTGCCATGATAATAAATGGTAAATAAAACCAGATAATTAATAAATGGGCCTCTTGGAGAGATCCCCATCTACAGAGGGACAGTGTTGTTTTGTTTAGCGCTCCTCAATGTCAGGGCCGTAACTAGGGTAGTGCGACCAGTGCCATGGCACAGGGCACAGCAGGGCAAGGGGCGCAGTTTGGGCCTATCCAATTTTCTGTTTATTATCATTCTCACTTATTGCTCCCTCTTATTTTATCCCCAGCATCTCCTGGCCTCCCCTATCTCTTCCCTGACCCTTCCCCATGAGGCCATGACCCTTTTCAGGTGCACTATCTTATGGGGGGGGGGGGGGGGTGCTAATGCTCTCCCTGGCACAGGGTACCAAAAAGTCTAGTTACGGCTCTGCTCAATGTTGGGTAGAGGTTCATTGTTTTGCTGACTGTCACCTTAATAGTCGTAATCATTTATTTATACAGCGCCACCAATTAAGCAGAGCTGTACAGAGAGTATTTGTCATTCACATCATCCCTGTTCCATCGGAGCTTACAGCGTTGGCAGCCAATTACACTACCAGTACTTTTCTGGAGTATAGAGGGTAACACGAGTAACTGGATAGAACCCATACAAGCTACCAAAGAACATACAAACTCTGCACAGATAGGGGGCTCGTCAGGAATCAAACTAATATTAACAGGGGTATAATACAACAATGCTAACCACTGTGCCATTGTGTTGCCCAGTTCACACGCAGATAATTCCCCACCTTACACTGATGAGTATAAAACAAGGAAGCACAGCCTATCTGTAAGTGGGATTCTGTCTCAGCTCTTCAGCGTACTCTGGATACCCTGTGGGTAGAGCATTGGCCATATAAATGGCTTTCCCAGAAACAATTCTAACTAGCAGGGACTGAAAACATTTTTTTGAATGTCTCAATGATGTTGCAGCTGATGCAGAGAATCCATAACCTGCACAAAGAACAATAAATATGTTATTCCCAAATACTCCAGAACTTCATCTTGATACACTGGAATAAAATATTTTTCCTCAGATACATGAAACGTTACATTGTTCATTGTTGATAAGGGAGCTGGTGTTTACAACTCCCATACACCACACCTGTACACAGTGCCAGATTAAGGCCCTCATGGGCCTGGAGCTGAAATTTACAAAGGGTCTATTGCGTGCTGCTGCAGGGGGTGTGATTACTGATATGGGGGTGTGACCAGTGGTGTGGGGGTGTGGTCTGTGCCGTGGGGCGTGGCTAGCACCATGAAGCATAGCTACTCACCTACATTCAACTATCTCAATCTCCCTCCCCTCTTTGATTATATGAAGCATACACCACCTGGTTTATTACTAAAATACAACAAATTTTACTAACAAAGGCCCTGATTCAGAGCCGTACACTATTTGCGCTCGCTCGTTCAGAAAAAAGGGGTGGCTATTCAAATGAACCGTTCGCTCTTTATATATATATAGTATAAATGTGTGTATATATTATAAATATTTTGAGTACACTAAATCTGCTCTCCGGGGGGGGGGTTCTTGGTACCCAGAAACTACCCTGACAGACTGGAGAGCAGGCACCATCTGCCTAAAAATGCAGTGATTTGCGGGTCATTTGGGAGGAGGCAGAGCCAATATGACGTAATTCCATTAGAATTGCACAATTTGGCTCCGCCCCCTTCTGATTGACCCATGAATTGCGGCATTTTGTCGCTACAGGGAGGGGCCTAATGACATGGTGCCAGTCTGCCAGATTCCATCCTCATCACAGGTCTACAACCCGCAGCTGCTGCAAGGTGAGTGTGTGTATAATATATGTGTGACCAGGGCCGTAGCTAGGGTAGTGCGGCCAGTGCCATCTCACAGGGTACCACAGGTCAGGGGGCGCTGTTTGTTCCTCTTATTTCATCCCCAGCATCTCCTAGCCTCTCCTATCTCTTCCCTGGCCCTTCCCCATGAGTCCATTCCCCTTTTTTGGGTGCATTATGTCCCTTTGAAAAACGAGGGGGCGCCAATGCTCTTTCTGGTACAGGGCACCAAAAAGTCTAGTTACGGCTCTGTGTGTGACAAACAGTAGGTGTGTTTGAAAGGTATGTGTGACATATGTATGTGTGTGTGCATAATGTATGTGTGTGTATATCTATGTGTGTATATGTATTATATACTGTGTGTGTGTGTGTGTGTGTGTGTTTGTGTGTGTGTGTAACCCCCTGTAAAAATCCAGCATTTGCCCCTGCATGTTACACACCTTGTCCAGTTCTTCCCAAATCACAAACGTTCTGTGCTGCATTCTGTGCCACAGGGCGTCCTTCACCTTCCAGAATTTCTTGATGAGTGGTCTAAACCGGACAATCTCACGTTCCAATTGCTGGTGATCCTCCTCCATCTAGTTTGCAAGATACCTACAGAAACAGACCATAAAGAGTAAGGTTTGTGCCATATAGTCACCAACTACAGCTAAAGTAGATGTATGAGGACATATCTCAGGGGCGTTTCTAGAGAGGAGGGGGTCCGTGTGGAGTCTCCAACACGGTCCCCCTCCTCTCTGTCCAGTGGCCAGCAGCGCACTGAGCTGTGACCGGCCAGCGCTGGAGTTATAGACTCTGGACACTAGAGTGTGCCCATAGTCTATAGAGTATGCACCAGTCACCGGGAAAATGCCCGCGGCGGCCATTTTCCCTGTACTGTGCATGCAAATATGATGGGAAAAAGGCTGCGGCAGCCATTTTCCAGTCATTGTTAGAGCCCGGACCCTCGCTCCAAAGTGGGACTAGAGGTAAGTATGCTACAGGTGCCCCGCACACCCTGCACCCATTATAGATACACCCCTGACACATCTGTACATGCGTGCACCAGGCCCAGTACATGCTCAGGGCAGAATGGGGGCCTCTAGATTGGTCAGTAACTATTACAGCTCTGGATGGTGCCTCCATGGCAACTGGGTATTGTTCAGCTGTCACTGTGACAAATGAGTGAGGAGTCATTGTGATAAGAACATCTTTACTACCATGATAAACAGTGATAAACATGAGAGGTATGGCTGTAGGCATTCTCTCAGTGATACATATACCCCGGTGTGCTGTCCGTTGCGCTGACAGCTATGTGCTTTTCTTATACAGCAAATTGGGGAGAGATAGGGAGAAATCTTTCTCCTATGTATTAAACTTTCTAAAGGGTGGAGAAGTGGAGAAGTTGTCCATAGCAACCAATCAGCTTCTAGCTAGCATTTATTAAGTACAT
Organism: Taudactylus pleione; assembly: GCA_031769625.1. NCBI lineage: Eukaryota > Metazoa > Chordata > Amphibia > Anura > Myobatrachidae > Taudactylus > Taudactylus pleione. The sequence goes on along the minus strand of JAUIMM010000787.1, from coordinate 858,567 downwards.
TCAATAAAATAATAGGTACAAGCTGATTGGTTGCTATGGGCAAGTTCTCCACTTCTGCACTCCTACAGTCATTAGAAGGATTGATACATCTCTCATAGGATGGAATGTACCAAGTATTGCATATACTCAGTGGTGTAACTTCATCCCAGGTGCCCGGAGGCAAGAAAAATGTTGGTGCCCCCCTACCCCCCAAATGAAAATGTACCACCCGCCAGCACCTATGCCATCTCCAGCTGCCATAGCCCCCCTATACAGTTAATTTTATACAATGCCCCCAGTAGTGGTCCCCCTATGCAGTGCCCTCAGTAGAGGTCCCCCTATGGAGTGCCCACCTATGTAGTGCCCCCTAGTAATGGTCCCCCTATGCAGTGCCTCCAGTAGTGGTCCCCCAATGTAGTGCCCCCAATAGTAAAGCCCCTGTAGTGCCCCCATATGATGCCCCCAGTAGTAATGCTGCTGTAGTGCCCCCATATGATGCCCCAGTAGTAAGGCCCCTGCAATGCAACCTGTAGTGCCCCCATATGATGCCCCCTGTAATGCCTCCAATAGTAAGCCCCCAGTAGTAAGCCCCCTGTAATGCCCCCTGTAGTGCCCCCAGTAGAAAAAAACCCCAGTAGTAAGCCCCCAGTAGTAAGCTGACGTCACTCTCATAGTGCACTGTGGGACCCGGAAGCCGGAGCTCAGGAGTGAGCTCCATTCTCCGGCTAACTTTGGGGGGAAAGAAGGAGCCGGGCGGCCACTGATAACACACTCAGCGGGTGCCCGGCAAATGGGGGATGCAGGGGGTGCAGTCGTAGTTACGCCACTGGAGCTCCTGGTGACAATGGAGCCAGGTGCCCCTTCAGGGCTGGCGCCCGGCAGCAAATGACTCCATTGTCTCCGGGAGCTCCACCACTGCATATACTGTGTGATACATCATGCTCTCTATCCCATGCATACTGACATTTAGTAACACCAGTATGCATCATTACTTACCTCCTAGGACAACTCTTCTGATGTACAGCTGTCCTGGCAAAGTGCTGAGTTCTGGGTTTATGACCCATGAGTCCTATTGTACATGTGTGACCGGGGGCCTGAGCTTGTGCAATCGTCCTTTGGTTCCCTCTCTAAGGATTTCTGTGTAAAGAATCCCATAGGCTCCTATAGGCAGCGCCACCTACAGAATGCACTGACTATAGTGCAGAAGCTCCGGAAAGTTTCTTACTCATAGTTTCTGTATAATGTGGGATTTATCATTTGAACACATTGGGCTAATTGTAATAGTCTGCAATTTGTCAAAAGTGCAATTTTTTCATTGATTTTGCCACTAGACTTAAAGCAGGAATTATTTTAACGGCAAAATCAACCTGGAATAGGACCTGGAATAGGTTTTTACTAATAACTTTCTACTTTAAATCCAACTGCATATTTCTACAGATCATATCCTATTACATTTGGCTCAGTATCCTTTATTATGTGGACAGTAACTAGTATTTTGTGAGTAAATAAACTATAACTTGGCTAATAAGTTCTTCGGGGATGTATCTCCAGCTGTATCTGACTAATCACAGAGGGAAATACTTCAAGTGCGCTGTAAGAACTGAGCCAGGTGTATTCACTGACAGTCAGACCAGATCTCTGGAAATACACCATCACCATGGCCAGCAGGTGCTAGGATAGAAATACCAGTTATATAGTCAGAATGGAGAAACGCGTGTGTATGTACATACCTCAGCAGTCCTATTTCCCACCTATTACACTCTACTAAGTATGAATATAAGGAAATAGTAATAGATAAGTAACATAAATACCTTGTCTGACATTTCCTTGATGCTGTCTAACTCCAGGAAGCTCTTGGTGAAATCTTCCTCTGCAATGAGAAGCAGTAATGGTGTCATGTTATATGATATAGTGGGCAATAATTATATAGACTTTTTTGCAGGTAACTGTGAAGAAGAGTTGGTGTTGCCCATAGCAGCCAATCAGATATTTGCTTTCATTTATATACTACTAGAAAATGACAGAATCTCATCTCATCTCTGGATGAAATGGAGATTGATTTTTCTACACAGTTACACAGAGTATTATCCCTTATGCCATAAGTGTAGTAATGTGATATATTAGGCAAAACTGTACAAGGGAATGTTATCATATCAAAGGTGGGATATATTATATATATATATATATATATATATATTTTATATATATATATAATATATATATGTATATATATATATATATATCTATACACACACAGTATATATAATATTATTGCGCGGGGGTGGGCGTACTCTGCCACCATGAGTTATAGGGCCTGATGCTTGTGTACTGTAGATACAACACTCACATGGGAATGCTATTTGTACAGACCACAGGGCCAGGATCAGGACAAACCTTTCCCTAGCCCCATTGCTAGACACTTCGGCCGAGATGTGGGGGTGCAGGTATGAGGGGGTTCCTATATCTGTACAGCGGTGATTAGTAAAGGCGTTGTCTGTGGTCTGAATAAATGATAAAGCAATAAGCCTTACCCAGCAGTTCATAAAAGGCCGATTTCTCCTCCGGTGTTGGTCTGGGAAACTGTCGGCCTTGGTCCTCTCCACCGACGTCCAGTCTTCTCCTCTTTGCTGGATTCATCTCTGCGCTCATCCTGCGGTGATATATTATTCTCTGTTATATATGGTAATAATGAATACCTATTTATAAATGAAAGATTAGACAAGTGACCCGTCATCCATAAATGTACCCTGCAATTCATAGTTTATTGCTCAAATGCAGCAACATGTTCTCCTAGCACATGAGGGCCACATACTGCTGGGGGAACTGCCGCTATAACATGGGGATACAGCTACGTTTGCAGGACTACAGGACGAGCTGACTACGCGCAGGGGGAAGGGAATAATAATGTAACTTCCTCCTACTAACACTTCTTAGCATCAACTTCTCTCATATTTTCTTTTCCTCCCAAAATCCTACATGCTCCAGCCTCATGTATGTGTTACAGTAATTATGAGAATGATAGGGCAGCAGACTGCTTATATCATGTGTCCTCTATTCTCTGGGTGACTGTTTTTATAGTGCACTCAGGGGGAGGGGAGGGGGTGTACCTGGAGGGACCCGAGTCCAGCACCGCCCCCCCCCTCTTACATCACAGCAGCCCAGCATACGCTGCTGTGTGCTGGGCAGCACTGGGAGACTGCTCGCTGCTGCTAAGAAGTCTCCTATGCTTGTGGGGGGAGCGATCAAGCCCCCACTGGTTATGCGCCAGTCTTCGCGGCGCTGCAAAACTTTACTTTTTTTTTAAACCTTCTAAAGGGTGGAAAAGTGGAGAAGTGGAGAAGTTGTCCAACCAATCAGCTTCTAGCTAGCATTTATTAAGTAAAAAGTGGGAGGCACATATAGAAACCATTGTAATTCCTACACCGTTCACCTAATTTGGATGTAATTACCCTCAAATTAATTCTGAAAGTCTGCAGCTGAAGCACATCTTGTTTGTTTTATTTCAAAGCCATTGTGGTGGTGAATAGTCGCCAAAATATGAAAATTCTGTCAATGTCCCAATATTTATGCACCTGACTGTATATCTATAACAAGGTTAGGTCCAAATCTAAAGGTGCCCACACACATACCGATCTGCACACGATCCCACTATGTGTGCGATTTCCCCTGAACTCTCCCCCGGCAGCTCCTACACACGATTTGGAGCAAAAAGCATCCAATCTGACTTAAGATCTATCGTGCAACTTAACTTTTTTTTTTTCCCAGTGTATTGTGTCCCAGATTGTCAGATCTGCCCTACTGCACGGCAGATCTGTCGATGCGATGTGCGACCAGCGGGGACACGCATCGCATCATGATCGTGAGTGGTGACTCACGATTTTCTCACGATTTGGCCATATTTTACGCGATCTGTCGTTCCAATGCGTCGGAATCGGCCAGATCGTGTTAAATATCGCTATGTGTGTGGGCACCTTAACACTATGGGCCTGATTCCGAGATTTAGGCTAATGCATTTGCTATAATACGCTAATGCCTTCCAAAGCTCAGCCAAGCATAGGGACTCCCACTGCTGCCTTCTCATGTCTGTATGATGCAGTGCAACAGCATAAACATTGGTAACAGTGATGCAGATTGGACAGCCATGCAGCTTGTAAGTCACGTCTGACCTGCCTCACACACTGCAGCTCTCCTGACACGCAGAGAGCTCTCATGCTGCAAAGGAGATCACAATTGCTAATTTATGCACGTCCATAAAATGGAGTTTAAACGGTCCCGACACACTTATGTTTGCCTAGCCACCATCAGTTACCTCCCCCAAACGCTGACTTCCTGTCACTGACTTTGCGAGTGAATCATCTGTGCTCCATCTGCGTAAATATCAGAAACAGCGGTAAGGGCCAAATGGTTTATTGGAAAAATCAAACAGTACTGATCCTGTTAGGTCCCAGGCACCCAGGGGAAGGGTGAGCGATCCACTGGGGGGTGTGTGTGGGTGGAGACTGGGAAGGTGAGTCGACCCTTTTAGGGAACTCCTTTCCGTGCAGTTCAATTGACCGGCACGTCACCCCTGCTGGACCTTTGGTCAACAGTCTTAGGATGTCTCGGGGGGAGGGAGGAGTGGTGAGTAGGCAGCGGGTGTGGCAGTATGGGTGTACACACTGGCGGCGTCCCGCGCAGGGGTATGAGTCTCGGAGTCACTTGCCTACTGGTAGGATTTGTAAATGAAGGTACCGTGGGATGCTGGTAGCTGTTGTTGGAGTTCCTTATTGTGGATGCTGTGTTGGATGGCTGGTGCATTGTCGGCGGTAAGAGGACAAGGTCCTTGTGGGATGCTTGCTGGTGCTCTGCGGGGCTTGGTGCACTGCGTAGTGGGCGTTCTGCTGCCGCTGTCTGGTTGGTGCCTGTCGGCATGGCTCGCTTTGGGGATGTTGCTGGATGGACAGCTGCGAGTGGAGCTGGTGTTGGTTGCTCTCAGGAGGCGGTGCGTGGTCACCTGGGTTCCGCAGGTGGAGTGGTGGTCAGAAGGGCTGTGCAGGGCTTTGCAGGGCCTAGCGTAGCCCTGCGGGTGGAGGGTATAGGGGGGCTGGAAGCAGCAAGGCTCAACCGAGTTCTCCGCGGGGATGAAGAGCTCAGGTGTGAGCTGACTGTGGTGTGAGAATGCGAGGGGACTCCGATGCGTTTCGGCAGGGGCTCTGCCTTCTTCAAGGAGGTAGGAAGTGTGGCTATGCACGTGTATGGTTTAAATGTAGGACTTCCGGGTGCAGTGGTTGTCAGGTGGTGTAGATGGCCAATCATGGTTGTGGGTGGGTGTGGCCCGTGTGTCTGATAGGTCGTGGGTGGTTGTATAGTAATGAGCCTGTGATGAGGTGATGGCGGCGTCACATGGATTGGACAGCCAATAGTGTCATGTGCTGGTGTGGGTGTGTTGGCTGGGACTCGTGTCTGGATTGCGTATGTGGCTGCTAGGGGGATCGTGACCGGCTGTGATTGGTCAGCGGCGGTCACGTGGTGCGGGAAGCCAACCGTGTGCTCTGATGGTGTGGGTGTGTGTGCTGGGGCTGGTGTACTAGATGCCGTGTGCGAGCCACCTGTCACCTCCGCAATGTAAACACACGGAACCCCAACACACCACACGATTGGCTGCGCGCACCACGTGACCTTCTCTGACCCATCACAGCCGATTACGATCCCCATGGCATCCGCACACGGCATCCAGTACACCAGCCCCAGCACACACACCCACACCATCAGAGCACACGGTTGGCTGCCCGCACCACGTGACCGCCGCTGACCAATCACAGCCGGTCACGATCCCCCTAGCAGCCACATACGCAATCCAGACACGAGTCCCAGCCAACACACCCACAGCAGCACATTACACTATTGGCTGTCCAATCCATGTGACGCCGCCATCACCTCATCACGGGCTCATTACTATACAACCACCCACGACCTATCAGACACACGGGCCACACCCACCCACAACCACGATTGGCCATCTACACCACCTGACAACCACTGCACCCGGAAGTCCTACATTTAAACCATACACGTGCATAGCCACACTTCCTACCTCCTTGAAGAAGGCAGAGCCCCTGCCGAAATGCGTCGGAGACCCCCCGCATTCTCACACCACAGTCAGCTCACACCTGAGCTCTTCCTCCCCGCGGAGAACTCGGTTGAGCCTTGCTGCTTCCAGCCCCCCTATACCCTCCACCCACAGGGCTATGCTAGGCATCCCACCTAGCAAAGCCCTGCACAGCCCTTCTGACCACCACTCCATCTGCGGAACCCAGGTGACCACGCACCGCCTCCTGAGAGCAACCAACACCAGCTCCACTCGCAGCTGTCCATCCAGCAACATCCCCAAAGTGATCCACGCTGACAGGCACCAACCAGGCAGCGGCAGCAGAACACCCACTACGCAGTGCACCAAGCCCCGCAGAGCACCAGCAAGCATTCCACAAGGACCTTGTCCTCTTACCGCTGACAACGCAGCAGCCATCCAACACAGCATCCACAATAAGGAACTCCAACAACAGCTACCAGCATCCCACGGTACCTTCATTTACAAATCCTACCGGTAGGTAAGTGACTCCGAGACTAATACCCCTGCGCGGGACGCCGCCAGTGTGTACACCCATACTGCCACACCCGCTGCCTACTCACCACTCCTCCCTCCCCCGAGACATCCTGAGACTGTTGACCAAAGGTCCAGCAGGGGTGACGTGCGGGTCAATTGAACTGCATGGAAAGGAGCCCCCTAAAAGGGTCGACTCACCTCCCCAGTCTCCACCCACACCCCCCCCCCAGTGGATCGCTCACCCTTCCCCTGGGTGCCTGGGACCGAACAGGATCAGTACTCTTTGATTTTTCCAATAAACCATTTGGCCCTTACCGCTGTTTCTGTCTTCATTTCTCACCCAACACCTCCAATCCCTCCGCCCCACCTCCCTTTTCACACCCCATCACCCCTGACACGACATCCAACACACATAGACCAGGACATACTACCACTTCAGCATCGCACCCATAGGGCGAGCGCACCCTCCGCATCCTCTACCCCATTGTAACGATACACAGGACCCGGTACTCCTGTTTACAGGAAGGTGCAGTATCCCGTCGCATACTAAACAATCCACATCCCATCTGCCCATACAGCAGAGCGCAGTTCAAACCTATCATCCGTGCGTAAATATCAGCACTGCACAAATTTTGGAATCAGGGCCCTCATTCAGACCCACTCGCGAGCGGCTGTCCGCTCGCAAGTGGGTCCATGGTCCGCACTGCGCATGCGCACGATGGAGGGAGCTCCGTCGTGCGCATGCGCGAGACCCTACGAGCGAAGGACTTTCCTTCGCTCGGAGTGTCTCATCAAAGGGGGCGTGCTGTCAATGTTGACTGACAGCACGCCCCCTTTGGTGGGCGTGCCGGGGGCGTGCCTGCCAGACGGAGGCGTTCCCAAGGGATTTGGTGATGTCTGATAGAGCCAAAATCACTCCTGGCCTTGTGGTTGAAAAACTCAACCGCAGGCTTCTGCTCGCAGTTTCTATGGTCGCGATGGTCAAGACCATCGCGACCATCATCCTGCAGGCTCGTATATGCTGTGGGTGGTGACCCACAGCTATACGAGCGTCCAGGAGGACGCTCCATATTAATGGAGGTGGGCCCTGATTCAGAGCGAGCGCTCTGGTCAGAGCGTCCGGCTCTGAATCAGGGCCCAGGTTCCATATTTCCCTAGTTAGTGATATATATATATATATATGGGGTCTATTTACTAAGACTTGGGGCAAAATTTACTAAGCGGCGGTTTGACGGCGGTTTCTATTCTATTCTAAACCCCAGTGGTTTGGTGGTGGTTTCTATTCTATTCTAAACCCCAGTGGTTTGGTGGTGGTTTCTATTCTATTCTAAACCCCGGGGGTTTGATTTTGCAGCAGTTTCTAAATGACAGACCTGTTCTATTCTATTCTAAAATGTGTTTTGATGGCAATTTTGCAGCGGTTTTGGCCTTAGTAAATCTGCACATAGCAAAACCGCTGGCAAACCACAGTCAAAACACATTTTAGAATAGAATAGAACAGGGCTGTCATTTAGAAACTGCTGCAAAACCAAACCCCCGGGGCTTAGAATAGAATAGAAACCGCCACCAAACCACCGGGGCTTAGAATAGAATAGAAACCGCCGTCAAACCGCCGCTTAGTAAATTTTGCCCTTGGATGGAGATAAAGTGAATAGAGATAAAGTACCTTCCAATCAGCTCCTAACTTCCATGTCACAGGCTGTTTGAAAAATGACTCTTAGGAGCTGGTTGGCTGGTACTTTATCTCCGTTCACTTTATCTCCATCCAAGGCTTACTAAATAGACCCCTTAGCCACTTACATGCGTTACCCCCTCCACTACCCTTCCTATAACCCTACAAGCTACTATATATAGTCACTGGCTTATTGCACTCACCCGCTGTCCAAGTCTCTGCTACTGTCCTCCCTCACACCTAGAAGAGAACAACTCCAAACAGAAGAAACTTATTAAAAAAAAAGTCTTGGGTAACAATTTCAAATAAATAAAGAAGTAAATTTAAAATCAACAAATATAGTGTAAATCTCAATAGTTTAAATTGATTAACACTGTGTAATTTACTTAAATCTTAGAAAAATGTAGTAATATATACAAATATTATACCCCACCAAACAGCAATATACTGTATATATATATATATATATATGTTATAATATACAAATGTTATATTAATTATTAGTTGTGTAATAAAAAGTGATATAATGAAATGATATAATGAGATGTAAAAATAGATAAGAAAAAGAGATAAATATACTATATGTATATACTATACATATACTATAAGTATATGGAGATATTTAGCCAAGTAGTGCAGCTCCTCAGTGGTCAGGCAGATGCGTCACCATCAGAGCTCACGGCCAGTTTGAAAACAAACTGACGTTGCCATGGTGACCACCAGACGTGAAGGGCCACTACAACTCACTTGCTGCATTACATAAGGCAACTAATAGTGACATTTATAATTACATACAGTATATCTCAGGGATACCTCACAAAATTATAATATGTGACACATACCTCCCAACATTTGTGTTAAGGGAACCGGGACTTCCACACGGTGGAGGCATGCGCGGCCAAAAAAGGGGTGTGGCCTGTTAGGAAAGGGGGCATGACCTGATGGCACAACCCCGTTTACATCACTATGGAGTGTGCCCAGCATCTCCGAGATGGTGGGCTGCCCCGGGCTTCCCCCCGTACTGTGAATAGATGCCGTGCGCATCTCTCTCTTTCATAGCAGAGCAGCAATGTGTGTTCTCCCCCCAAATTCCCCCCCACCGCGGGACACTGCGGCCCGCGGGTGGGACAGCGGGACAGTTCCAGAAAAACAGGACTGTTGGGAGGTATGTGTGACATGAGGCAGTGATTGTGGTGGAAGACTTGGTCAGATGCATACCATGTTTCCTGTTTTTAGGACTATTAAAAGTGCCTTCAGTTAGCCACTTCTGGGTCCCTTTCATATGCCCGCTCTGACACCAATCTGAGGCCTTTGCTATCAGGAGCAGATCTAGACTTTCCATTTAGGAGAGGCGGATTATATATATATTTATATATATATATATATATATATATATATATATATATATATATTAGGGGTGAGCGGGTTCGGATTTCTGAAATCCGAACCCCCCCGAGCCTCCCCGATCCGAGGCCGATCCGAGTCAGGCTCGACTTTTCCCGCCTGACTCGGATCTGAAATCAAGGCAACACTTCATCATCCCGCCTTCTGGGTCTCGCGGGTTTTGGATCCTATATAAGGTACCCGCGTCGGTGCCATTTTCTCACTCGGCTGTGGACAGTGAAGAGGGAGGGTGGGAGTTAGGGGTGGCTGGGCTGTGTAGTGTAGTGTAGTGTAGTGTAGTGCAGAGTAGTGTTGTGCTGTGCTGCGCTGTGCTGCTGTTGTCCATAGGGGCTGTGTCCACTACTTCAAAGTCCATAGGGGCTGCCTGTGTTGTGCTGTGCTGCTGTTGTTAATAGGGGCTGTGTCCACTACTTCAAAGTCCATAGGGGCTGGTTGGACTGTGTTGTGCAGTCAGTTCTCCATAGGGGCTGTGTCCACTCCAAAGTCCTGTGCAGTGTCCCAGTCCTAAAGGGGTGCTGTAGTGTTGTTCAGGGGGTGCTCTGTCCATCAGGGGTGCTCCCCCCAAGTGCTAAAAAAATTATATTTTTTCTGTGTTTGTGAATTGTGTGCGCAGTAGCCGCACGTGCATCAACAAAGTAGTGCCAAGCGTGCGCCTGTGTCATAAGTAAAGGGCCGGCTGGCTTGACCGTTAAAGGGTGCTGTAACCCCCAAAGTACACTCCAGTCCAAACCAAATAAAAAAATATTTTCTGTGTTTGTGAATTGTGTGCGCAGTAGCCGCACGTGCATCAACAAAGTAGTGCCAAGCGTGCGCCTGTGTCATAAGTAAAGGGCCGGCTGGCTTGACCGTTAAAGGGTGCTGTAACCCCCAAAGTACACTCCAGTCCAAACCAAATAACAAAATATTTTCTGTGTTTGTGAATTGTGTGCGCAGTAGCCGCACGTGCATCAACAAAGGAGCAGCGCCAAGCGTGCGCCTGTGTCCCATAAGTATAGAGCCGGCTGGCTCATTTCTTAAAGGGTGGTGTAACCCACAAAGTGCACTACTCTCCAGCAAAAATAAAAAAATATTTTCTGTGTTTAGCCGCACGTATATATAAAATCGATATAACATAAATGGAGGACCAAACTTTCTCCGATAAAAATAAAATAGAGAAAGATCAAGAACCACTTCCTCCTAGTGCTGAAGCTGCTGCCACTAGTCATGACATAGACAATAACATGCCATCAACGTCGTCTGCCAAGGCCGATGCCCAATGTCATAGTAGAGGGCACATACAATCCCAAATGACAAAGTTCAGGAAAATGACCTTGAAAAAAACACTTAAATCATCTGAAGAGAAACGTAAACTTGCCAATATGCCATTTACGACACGGAGTGGCAAGGAACGGCTAAGGTCGATCCCTATGTTCATGACTAGTGGTTCAGCTTCACATGACGATGGAAGCCCTCCTCCCACTAAAAAAATCAAAAGAGTTAAGCTGGCAAAAGCACAGCGAAGAACTGTGCTTTCTAAGAAGATATCACAAATCCCAAAGGAGAGTCCAAGTGTGATGGTGGTTGCGATGCCTGACCTTCCCAGCACTGGACGGGAAGAGGTGGCTCTTTCCACCTTTTGCACGCCCCCTGCAAGTGCTGCACCCACAGTCCACTTGCTGATATGCAAATTGAAGATGTCACTGTTGAAGTACAACAGGATGAGGATACTGGTGTAGCTGGCGCTGAGGAGGAAGTTGGCGAGGAGGATTCTGATGGTGATGTGGTTTGTTTAAATCAGGCTCCGGGGGAGACAGTTGTTGTCCGTGGGATGAAAAAGCCCATCATGGTCATGCCTGGGCAGAAGACCAAACATTCCACCTCTTTGGTCTGGCAATATTTCTATCCAAATCCGGACAACTGTCTTGCCATATGTACCATATGTAAAGGTGGAATAAGTAGGGGTAGGGACGTTAACCACCTAGGAACATCCTCCCTTATACGGCACCTGCAGCGTGTTCATAATAAGTTACTGTCAAGTTCAGAAACTTTGGCTAAGACCGTAAGCAGTCCAGGGACACCTAAATCCCGTTGTCCTGTTGTATCCAAGCGCCTGCAAACCACACCGTCAACTCCCTCCTCGTCAATTTCCTCCTTAGTCAGGATCGGAAGTAGTCCTGCAGGCCATGTCACTGGCATGACTGACTCTCCTATCCGGGATTCCTCCGGAGGATCCTGCATTGCTACGCCTCCTGCTGCCGCTGCTGCTGTTGCTGCTGCTGGGAGTCGTTCATCATCCCAGAGAGGAAGTAGGAACACCACTACTTTTACTAAACAATTGACCCTCCAACAGTCCTTAGCGAGGAGGATGAAGTACGACAGCAGTCATCCTGAAGCAAAACGTATAACTGAGGCCTTGACTGCTATGTTGGTGTTAGACGTGCGTCCGGTATCCGCCATTAGTGCAGTGGGATTTAGACAATTGATGGAGGTAGTGTGTCCCCGGTTCCAAATCCCGTCTAGATTCCACTTCACTAGGCAGGCGAAACCGAGACTGTACAGAAACGTCAGAAAAAGTGTCCTCAGTGTCGTGAAAAATGCCGTTGTACCCAATGTCCACTTAACCACGGACATGTGGACAAGTGGAACAGGGCAGACTAAGGACTATATGACTGTGACAGCCCACTGGGTAGATGTATCACCTTACGCAGCAACAGCAGCAGCGTCACCAGTAGCAGCATCTCAGAAACGCCAGCTCGTTCCAAGGCAGGCTACGCTGTGTATCACCGGTTTCAGTAAGAGGCACACCGCCGACAACCTCTTAAGAGAAACTGAGGGAAATCATCGCCCAGTGGCTTACCCCACTTAGACTCTCCTGGGGATTTGTGATATCTGACAACGCCACCAATATTGTGCGGGCATTACATCTGGGCAAATTCCAGCACGTCCCATGTTTTGCTCACACAATAAACTTGGTAGTGCAGAATTTTCTGAAAAGCGACAGGGGCGTGCAGGAGACGCTTTGGGTGGCCCGAAAAATTTCTGGCCACTTTCGCCATTCAGCGACTGCGTGCCGAAGACTGGAGCACCAGCAAACACTCTTGAACCTGCCCCGCCATCACCTGAAGCAAGAGGTTGTGACGCGGTGGAACTCAACCCTCTATATGCTTCAGAGGATGGAGGAGCAGCAAAAGGCCATACAGCCTATACATCCACCTATGACATAGGCAAAGGAGGGGGTATGCACCTGACTCAAGCGCAGTGGAGAATGATTTCCGTGTTGTGCAAGGTTCTCCAGCCCTTCGAACTTGCCACACGTGAAGTCAGTTCAGACACTGCCAGCTTGAGTCAGGTCATTCCCCTCATCAGGCTTTTGCAGAAGCAGCTGGAGAAAGTGAAGGAGGAGCTAAGACAGAGCAATTCCGCTCTGCATATGGGACTTGTGGATGAAGCCCTTCATTCGCTTTGCCAGGATTCCAGGGTGGTCAATCTGTTGAAATCAGACCACTACATTTTGGCCACCGTGCTCGATCCTAGGTTTAAAGCCTATGTGGTGTCTGGAGTGTTTAGTGCAGCCGGGAACCTTGTCAGCGAAAGGCGTAGGAGGTTGCTTCCACAGAATGTGGAGAAGATGATGTTCATCAAAATGAATTATCAGCTCTACCAGGGAGACCAGCCTCCAGAACGTACAGAGGGACCTGTGGTGGTGGATTCCAGTGGGGACGAGTTAATACTCTGTGAGGATGAGGATGTACACAACACTGAAGAGGGTGAGGAATCGGTGGATGAGGAGGATGAGCATGACATCTTGCCTCCGTAGAGCCAGTTTGTGCAGGGACAGATTAATTGCCAGCTTGTTTTGTGGGGGCCCAAACGAACCAATCATTTCAGCCACAGTCGTGTGGCAGACCCTGGCGCTGAAATGACTGGTTTGTTAAAGTGTGCTTGTCCTGTTTATACAACATAAGGGTGGATGGGAGGGCCCAAGGACAATTCCATCTTGCACCTCTTTTTTTTTTTTGCATTATGTACAGTTTGGGGCCTAGATTTTCAAACTGCAATCCTGTCTGCCACTGCAGTATCACGCCTAGATGGGTCACGTGTTTGTGCCGCCCACTCGTGTCGCTTAGCATAGTCATCCAGCTACCTCGGTGCAACCTTTTGGACATAAAAACACTATTGTGAGGTGTTCAGAATAGACTGGAAATGAGTGGAAATTAAGGTTATTGAGGTTAATAATAGCATAGGAGCAGAAAAACCTACAAATTCTGTGATTTTAGCTGTTTTTATGCTTTTTTTCAAAAAAATACAGATCCAAAACACAAAACCCAGAACCCAAAACACGGAAGGGTGGTTTTGGCAAAACCAATCCAGATCCGAAACACGAAGAAAGATCCAGATCCAAAACCAAAACACAAAACACGAAAAGTGGCCGGTGCACACCCCTAATATATATATATATATATATATATATATATATATATATACGCATCTACATAAGTTGTATGAATAGATATTGTGTTTTAATGCTATGATTGCCTCCCCCAGCCCCCTTATTAAACAAATCTCAGATCTAGTATGGGATGACCTAAATATTCAACCTTTCCTTGTCCCTCGGTATGCTTAGACAGTTTCCTGCAATCTGATTGGTGGATAGCTCCTGCCACCCGCCAATCAGTGTGTGGAGAACAATCACCACTGTGATTGGTGAATGGCCAGCAGGATCCACCAATCGGCATTCTAGCAGTCATTTACTGGGTATGACAGAATCGTCGTACCCTGTAACAGCGCGGCTGCGGCGCAGTCTGTGTGTCATGAAATCCATCTGGTGGCCTGGAGGAAGGCAGCGTATCTGGGGATCTCCCCAGTGGCTACTCCAACCCTGAGGGCAGCGGGAGCCGGATTGCGACTCTCTGGCTGCAGCTGCACACAGCAAGCAGAGCTCAGCCTGCTTATCTCACTGCAGCTCGAACAGAAAATATATGTGATGGCCCCCCTGGATCTGTCATTGTTTGCAGGGCCGGCTCTAGGGGTGTTTGACCAGTGCGGTCGCACAGGGGCACCACCCGTAGAGAGCGCACCCCTCCCCAGCACCCTTTTTTCAGCAGGACAACACTGTCCCGCTGTTCTACCCGTGGCTCGAAGTGGCCCACGGGTGGCCAAATCGGGCGGTTGGGGACCCCCACCGCTGCAGCTGGGCGGTGGTGCCGGACCCCCGGAGTGTAAATGGATGCAGCGCGCATGCGCGTGGCATCCATTCACTGACTGGATAGGGCTGGGGGAAGCCCAGCCAGTGAAGGAGGGCTGGGCTTTACCCCCAGCCTGACGTTATTTGGAGGCGTGCCATGTGGGCATGCCTCCAAATAACGTCACGTAGGGAGCATGGCCTATGGTAATTTGGCCACGCCAACAATTTTGGTCGCCGCACATGATTTAAGGGCGTCTTGTTCTGGGCCGGCACAGGGTGCTCCAACCCATGAAGCCAGCCCTGTTTGCTATGATCTGTACATACACAGGCCTGATGCATGTGCACTGTGGGAGGGCATAAACAGACTATCCCCCCTTTGCCATGGGGCCCAGTATTGCCATGTTCCTCCCCTGTCTATCAGTGGCAGTGTGACACGCTCATGACACTCCCATAACACGCCCATTACACTCCCATAACACGCCCATGAGACAGCCTTTTTTTGCAATCACTTCAAGCTACCTCCCAGGAATGCCCATGGCTTTTCGCCACTAGCACAAATAGGAGCGAATCCATACACAGCAGCGGTCTCTGCCTACAGTCACTGGTACTAATGTGCCAAAGCAGTGTTCAGGACTTTTCGCACATGCACAAGAGCAAATAATCACTCAACTGAGAGACACTGCTCTCGGATCGCAGTTACATGCAGGAGATGTCTAGTTCCCACAGACACCTCCTGCTGCATTGCATTTTAATTGGACAACAGGGCCGGCGCTTCCATTAGGCAGCCAGGCCCTGATGGGCGGCCTGCTGAAGCTGCTTCCTAGAAGGGGCATGATCTTGCCTCTCCTGGAAGCCACTTGAAAACACCTGGTGAAGGCTGCTTTCCCCAATGGCAGGTGCCCGTCTACATCACTCCCCCCCCCACGCAGCTAGACCCAGCAGCTGCAGGAGACAAGTCGCAACCCGCAGCACCTTAGCCCGGTTCCAGTGACATCACCGGCCGACTCACTATGCCGCTTCGTCTCTACCATCAGCCTATGAAAGTGGATAGATCCCCTTCCCGTCTGCCTGCTCTCTGGCTGCGTGGCTGTGCCCCTCCTCCCATCCTGTGCTGACCCCTGAGCCTCTGAGGGAGCACACAGATGTTGCAGCCTGGTGTGCTCTCTCTTTACTAGTGGGCTCTTTACGCAGTCTATGGTACAAAAGTTGTTCCTTGAGGACATTAGGAGAAGGTAAGCAGGCTGGGGGAATATGTATGTATTAGAGATGTGCGCCGACCCCTGTCTTTTGGTTTTGGATCTCTATTTCCTCATGTTTTGGATCTGGATTGGTTTTGCCAAAACCGACCCTTTGCGTGTTTTGTTTTTTGTTTCGGTGTTTGATCTGTATTTTTTTTTTTAAATCATAAAAACAGCTAAAATCACATAATTTGGGCCTGTTTTTGTTTCTACAGTATTATTAACCCCAATAACATTTATTTCCAGTAATTTCCAGTCAATTTTGATCACCTCACAGCTCACAATATTTATTTTTTTCATCTAGTTTAGGGCCAAAAGGTTGCATCCAGCTAGCTGGCTGACTAAGTTAAGCGACAGCAGTGGGCAGCACTAACATGTGGCAGTTCATCTTCAAACATGGCACAGAGTGCCATAGAGAGGATGGCAGTTTAATAAACTATACGAGCCCTAAGAATTTTAAAAACCAATTTGATGGTTCAGAATTTTCTTCTAAAAAAATTAAAGGGGTATGAAGGAGATGCTGTCTGTGGCCATTACAATTTCTGGACATTCATAAACCATAAAATGAAAAATGTCAGGCAGCAATGCCACAAACAGCACATAATGCGAAGAAAAGAGGTGCAAGATGGAATTGTCCTTGGGCCCTCCAACCCACCCTTATGTAGTATATATGAAACAGGATATTCACAGGTTAACAAACCAATCACTTCAGGGACTGCCACTTGTGGCTGAAATGATTGGTTTGTTTGGACCCCCCACAAACCAAGCTTCCAATGCACAGTGGACATTGGTGGCAATGATCCCATACACAAACTGGCTTTACAACATAGGTAAGATCAGATGTCGTCATTGTCATCGCCCATCATCTTCCCCATCAGTATGTACATCCTCTTCTTCACACAAAATTAATCCATCCCCGCTGGAATCCATCATTACAGGCGCTTCTGTAATTTTTTTACTTAATTGCTGGTAAAGGTCTTCCTTGTGGAATTTGTAATTCATTTTGATGAACATCATCTTTTCCACATTTTGGGGAAGTAATGTCTTACGCCGATCACTGACAAGGTTCCTGGCTGCGCTGAAAACTCTTTCAGAGTACACACTGGAGGGTGGGCAACTGAAGTAAAACAAAGCCAGTTTGTGTAAGGGACTCCAAATTTCCTCTTTTTCCTGCCAGTAGTGAAACGGACTGTCTGACATGCCTATTTGGATGCTATCCCTAAAATAATTATCCACATTCTCTGAATGGTGACCATATCAGACAAAGGGCCTGATTCAGACCCACTCGCGAGCGGCTGTAGGCTCGCAAGTGGGTCGATGTTCTGCACTGAGCATGCGCACGACGGAGGGAGCTCCGTCGTGCGCATGCGCCAGATGCGACGAGCGAAGGACTTTCCTTCGCTCGTTGTATCTGATCAAAGGGGGCGTGCTGTCGATGTTGATTGACAGCACGCCCCCTTTGGTGGGCGTGCCGGGGGCGTGCCTCCCTGACGGGGGCGTTCCTAAGGGAACGCCTACCGTCAGGAGCCGGCCCACTGACGTCACTAGTGATGTCAGTGGGAGTGATTTTGGCTCTGATAGAGCCAAAATCACTTTGGGCCTTGCGGTTGAAAACCTCAATCGCAGGCTCTGGCTCGCAGTTTCAATGGTCGCGATGGTCAAGACCATCGCGGCCATCAAACTGCATGCTCGTATAGGCTGTGGGTGGTGACCCACAGCTATACGAGCGTCCAGGAGGACGCTCCATAGTTATGGAGGACGGCCCTCATTCAGAGCGTGCGCTCTGCTCAGAGCGTACGGCTCTGAATGAGGGCCAAAGTCACGGTAGACATGTCACTAATTGTAGACAGTTCTTTCAGACTCAACCAGATGTCATTAGGTTTTGCTGACTGATCTGCTTCACCACCAGCAGTGGGTCTCTTAGGAAAATGTTATTTTTTCCTGGCAGCCGCAGAAACTGAAGGAGGAGATACTGCCGTATCACGTGCCGCTTGAGCTGACAATTTTTTCACCAACAGCTCTTTGCACCTTTTCAGATATATGTCCGTCGGAAAGAAAGACACAAAGTATGACTTAAACCTAGGATCAAGTATGGTCGCCAAAATATAGTGATCTGATTTCAAGAGATTGACGACCGTTGGATCCTGACGAAGTGAATGAAGGGCTTGATCTACAAGTCCGACACACTTAGCGGAATCACTCCGTTCCAGCTCCTCCTTCAGTTTCACCAGCTGCTTTTGCAAAATTGTGATTAGAGGAATGACCTGACTCAAGCTGGCAGTGTCTGAACTAACTTCACATGTGGCAAGTTCAAAGGGTTTGAGAACCTTGCACAATACAGAAATAATTTTTCACTGCGCTTGACTAAGGTGCATTCTCGCTCCTTTGTCTATGTTATAGGCCGTTGTGTATCCTTGGATGGCCTTTTGCTGCTCCTCCATCCGCTGAAGCATATAGAGGGTTGAATTCCACCGAGCTACTACCTCTTGCAGGGCAAATTCAACAGTACTTGCTGGTGCTGCAATCTTCGACATGCAGTTGCTGAATGTCGAAAATGTCCCGAAATCTTTCGGGCCACCGAGTGCATCTCCTGCATGCCCCTGTCATTTTTCTTTAAATGTTACACCACCAAATTAATTGTGTGAGCTAAACATGGGACATGTTTGAATTCGCCCACTTGTAATGCTCACACAATATTGGTGGCATTGTCAGAAATCACAAATCCTGAGGAGAGTCCAAGTGGGGTAAGCCATTTCGTAATGATTTCCCTGAGTTTTTCTAAGAGGTTCTCAGCTGTATGTTAGTGAAACCGGTGATTCACAGAGTAGCCTGCCTCTGAATGAGCTGGCATTTGTTAGATGCTGCTGCTGTTGCTGTTTGCACTGTTGGAGGCAATACACCTACCCAGTGGGCTGTTAGAAACATGTAATCTTTAGTTTGCCCTGTCCCACGTGTCTATATATCTGTGGTTAAGTGGACAGTGGGCACAACGGCATTTCGGATTACATTAATAAGGTTTTTTTAAATGTCCTTGTACAGACTGGGAATTGCTATTCTAGAGAAGTGGAATCTAGAAGGGACATGGTAGTGGGGACACAGGACCTCATTTAGCTGTCTAAAACCCACTGCATTAATGGCGGACACTGGACGCACATCTAGCATCTAGTACCAGCATAGCTGTTATGGCGTCAGTAATCCGCTGTGCAACTGGGTGTCTGCTGTCATACTTGTTCCCCATTGCAAAGGATTGTTTGACAGTCAATTGTTTTGTTAAACTACTAAAAGTAGTCTTCTTCCTGGTCCCCTTCTGGGATGAAGATCCACTCACAGCAGCAGCAACAGACGTAGCACTCAAGGATCCTTCTGAGGAATCACAGATAGGAGAGGAGTCAGTCATTCTTATGAAATTGGATGCAGGACTACTTCCGATCACGATTGAGGATGTTGATGATGATGCAGGTGTTGGTGTTGGAGATTGCAGGTGCTTGGATCTAACAGAGAGAAGGGAGCAGCTAGGTGTCACTGGACTGATTGTTACATTTTTTTTAGCCAAAGTTTCTGAATTTGAAAAACACTTTTCAAATTGATGAATGCACTGCAAGTGACGTAACAGGGAGGAGGTTCCTAGATGGTTAAGGTCCTTGCCTCTACTCACTCTTGCTTGGCAAAGATTACAGATGGCTTGACAACTGTTGTCTGGATTTGGGTGGAAATGCCCAGGCATGACAACAATGGGCAACAACTGTTGCTTGACTTACACAAACATCCTCGACATCAATATCCTCATCATCATTAACATCCTCATCATACTTGTTAGTGCCAACTACAGAAATATCCTCATCCTCCTGGTACAATTCCACAGAAGCATCCTTGATTTCTACGTCAGCATGTTGACCTGTGCTGCTCATCCCCACTTTTGCAGAGGGCACACAAATGGTGGAAGGAGGATTCTCTTCAAGTACAGTATTAGAAGGTCAGGCTCACACATGGCAACCGCAGACACACTTGGACTCTGAGCACACAGTTGGTTCACGTGATTTACCGATTTTCATTTTTTTTACACTTCTACAGGGAGAAGGGCTTACGTCATCATAAGATGTAGAACCACCAGTCAAAAATAAAGGCCAAGGCCTTATCTTTTTCTTGCCATTTTGTGTAGTAAATGGCATATTGCCAATTTGTTGTTCCTCTGCAGCTAACTTAGCTTTTAATTTTTTTTCTTCAACACTGTAAAACATTGCTTGCTTGATTTTAGATGCCCTGACTTAAGCCCTGTATGCTCTTGGGCATTGACTTTAGTAGATGATGTAGATGGACTAGTATCGCCATGAGTATGACTGGTGGCACTGGCAGCAGCTCCACCACTAGTATGTGGTTCCTGCTCTCCTTTCAACTGATCGTTCTCCATATTAACAAACACGAATAAGTGGGGTACAGCACACACATCAATTTGTACCAATTTTAAATATTACACTGCAGTATGAATGACCTACAGTGTGACTGTATTTTTTATGAATACACTGCGTTTCCACTTACACCGTGACAATATTTTTTATGAATACATTGCATTTCCAATAACAGTGTGACAATATTTTTTACGAATACACTGCATTTTCCACTTACAGTGTGACAATATTTTTTACTAATACACTGCGTTTTCCACTTAGTGTGACAATATTTTTTATGAATACACTGCCTTTTCCACTTACAGTGTGAAAATATTTTTTATGAATACATTGCATTTCCAATAACAGTGTGACAATATTTTTTACGAATACACTGCATTTTCCACTTACAGTGTGACAATATTTTTTACTAATACACTGCGTTTTCCACTTAGTGTGACAATATTTTTTACGAATACACTGCCTTTTCCACTTACAGTGTGAGAATATTTTTTATGAATACACTGCGTTCCCACTAACAGTGTGCCAATATTTTTTACGAATACACTGCATTTTCCACTTACAGTGTGACAATATTTTTTACATATACACTGCGTTTTCCACTTACAATGTGGCAATATATTTTCCGAATACACTGCGTTCCCACTAACAGTGTGACAATATTTTTTACGAATACACTGCATTTTCCACTTACAATGTGGCAATATATTTTCCAAATACACTGCATTCCCACTAACAGTGTGACAATATTTTTTACGAATACAGTGCATTTTCCACTTACAGTGTGACAATATTTTTTATGAATACACTGCATTTTCCACTTACAGTGTGACAATATTTATTATACACTGCGTTACCACTTACAGTGTCACAAACAATACGTGTATGAATATTACACTGCGGTCTGACAGGCAGCGTCGCAGTAAAAATAATAATAATAATAATATAGTACACTGGGATACAGCACAATAAAATATATAATATATTATTTTTTTATTAATTATATTATTATTAGCTTTTATTTTTTTATACACTGGGAACCATTGGATGGACAGAGCATCACTGGTTGGACACAGTAGCCCCTGACCCTGGATGGACACAGAAACCCCTGGATGGACACAGCAGCCCTGGATGGACACAGCCAGGGGCGTATCTACCCATTGGCCAGGATGGCACTGGCCAGGGGTGCCGACCAAAGGGGGGGCGCCACCCAGCAGTGCCACCAGTAGCCAAGGGGTGGACAAGTCCCTCGGCTCCACAAGTGTAGGGCATACTGCAGTGAGAGCGGTTTTGCCCGGGCCTACACAGTTTACAAACACGCAGCCGCCAGCGACGGCTGTGTGTTTGTAATAGCAGCCAGCCGATGAGAGTCAGACAGACTCTCATTTGCTGCTGCATCGTCTGCAGAGAGAGCCGGCTGGAGCTCACTAATGAGCTCTGTCTTCTGGCTCCCTCTGCAGCATGTGATGGGAGAGACATATGATGTCTCTCCCATGCAGGAGAAGAGCGGGTGGGACTGAGCGGACAGCGGCGGTCGCGTCAGAAGAGGGGATCAGGTAAGTTTCTTTTTTTCTTTGTGTGTATGTGTGTGTAGGGGGGTGCACTGAAATAAGGGGTGGCTGCTACTGGGGGCAATTTATGGGGGGGTGCCCACTACAGGGGGCTCTGTATAGGGGTGGCCACTACTGGGAGCACTCTATAGGGGAGGCCACTACTAGGGGCAATTTAGGGGGGTGGCCACTACTGGGGGCACTCTATAGGGGTGGCCACTACTGGGGGCACTGAAATAAGGGGTGGCCGCTACTGGGGGCACTTTATGGGGGGTGCCTGCTACTGGGGGCTCTGTATATGGGTGGCCACTACTGGGGACAATTTAGGGGGGTGGTCACTACTGGGGGCACTGTATAGGGGTGGCCACTACTGGGGGCACTGTATAGGGGTGGTCAGTACTGGGGGCACTGTTTAGGGGTGGCCACTACTGGGGACACTGTATAGGGGTGGCCACTACTGGGGGCACTTTATAGGGGTGGCCACTACTGGGGGTAATTTAGGGGGGTGGCCACTACTGGTGGCACTGTATAGGGGGGACTACTACTGGGGGCACTGTATAGGGGGGCTATTAATGGGGGCAATGCAGCATAGGGGGATTGCTACTGGAGGGTTACTACTGGGGGCACTGCATAGGGGGTGGTGCCAGTCCATTACATTGCCAGGGGCGCTTGGATCCCTAGATACACCCCTGGATACAGCAACCCCTGAATGGACACAGCAGACCCAGGATGGACACAGCAGTCTCTCTTGGATGAAGCACAGCCCTGACAGCCCGGGACTCAGCAAGCAAATGGCGCCGATCACCATGGGGGAGGGACCAGACCCGCTCATCTCTAATTATGACAGATGTCCATTATAATCTTCACAGATTTTGTGACATTTTATTCACATGTATAATTCATTTTTGTATGGCTTATGGTGATTTTTAGTCACAGAATACACTGAAGGGTTTATTAATACTCTATCATGGATATCGGCACTCATGAGGAGTTATAATAATAATGAATAGGGAAGAAAGGCACCAAATGATGAAGGCAGGACACAACCAATAATGTGATTAATATATGGAATACAAGGAAATGACACATTCAGATAAATAGGAACAATCAATACTTAGGAATAGGCTTTGTGGTTGTATAACTATCTACTTTGCATATTCATTCTATGAAAAAAGTGAAAAAAGTGGGATTAATGAAAAAAGTTCAGGAACACCTTATCCTTGAAAAAGTACCCGCCGTAGTACGAAACGCGTTGGAGAAGGTGGAGAGAGAACCGGAGTCCGATAATAGAGGAGACGCACTGGGCACGGAAGCGGGAGACGTCACATCACCCGTCCCGGCAGAGCAACACCACAGGCGGCTCCCTTCCTGCATCCGCTCCGAGGAGAAGACCTGCCGCACTACAGAAGAAGCCTAGGAGGTAAGATAGGGACAGTTAGTGTGCCACGCTACCTCCATTTTTTGGCCTCACTGTTAGGTGCGGCATCCATCAGCGGCATACAAGCTGCTCACAGACTGATGGACTCTCCCGACAAAATATCTCATCAGAGCTATAAACATAAATATCTTAATCCAAGTGGATCTGTTTGTTTTTAAAATTAGCCTTGTGTTCCATATATTGCTTTTAAAGTTTATTTAAATGCTCCCATTCTATATACAATTAAATACACATCACTGATCATACACAGAGGTGAATGAGATACATTGTTGCAGAGCCTACACTTTCAGCAAACACATTAGCTACTAAATAACAAGTCATACTGGCATCTAATTATTGTTACTGATACCCCAAGTGGTTCTAGTGGTTCTAGTGCTCCTATTTCACCTTTAATCATTTACACATTACTCAGCACATACAGGTGCTACTGTTACACGATATATGGTGATGTAGAGCACATATTCTCAACAATACACTAGCTATCATTTAACAATTTACATATCCAGCATTGTCATATAGATATTATTATTCATTAGCGCTCGTATTTGATATATCATATTCATTCTATGTAATTAATTTTCCAATTAAAGTATTGTGTATCTGAATAATTGTTGTTGTAATGTAAGTTCAGGGATATCGGGGGTAATCTCACCTCTTCCTGTTGTAATTAAATGAGGAGTAGTCCGATTGATGGAATGACTTTTAAATAGGAGGTAGTAGCCACACTCTGGCCACTCCATTTGATAAAGCATCTTGGATGCGAAACGTACGTCAAACGGACCCAGTTTGATGGACACCTATATTTCCTTTTAGTGCTAAAAATGACCAAGCTAGTTTCTGTTTAGGCAGTTAGTAATACATTGGTTTTTATTTTGCAGCAATACCTCCTACTATGTGCATAATGGCGTTGATGTGTATTTAAACCTGTTGTGCAGTGTGACTCTCTAAGTGGAGAGTAGCCCTCAAGGGGATTTATCTTCAATTCTGACAGCAGCAGCTATGTGAAATACATAGTAATACAATGACACTCTCCAATGTGCAATCCACTATTGAAACATTGCTTTTAGAATAGTGTAACATACAGGGTTATGTTGTACTTGAGAGGTAGAAGAGTGATATACTAGTGAATATGAAACTTTATTCAGAAATTGCTAGTAGGTGAACCTAGATCAACGTACCTGTTGAATGGAGGATCCTCAGACATACTGAATGCCTTAATTAACAGGCTATATCATCTAGACTTATATTTAACTTAATAACAAATCACCAGAAGGCATAGCAGCAACTTTATTTACAGACAGGAGGGATAATATACTCTGTAGTGACACTTTCTGATTATAGCTGACACAGCAATAGAATGAACCTAACGGTAGATCTGATGTATAGATCACTACTCCACAAATATAAGGGCTATAATATGTATATATGTTTGAGAAGGTTATATACTCACCCACTAATTTTCTGTAATTATATTTTGGCCAGAGTGACACCAGACACATTCCTGCCATTTAGCTAGGATCGAGTGAAAGTGTTCCCTAACTGTGTGGAGTTTGTATATTCTCCCTGTGCTTGCGTGGGTTTTCGTCCGGGTGCTTCGGTTTCCTCCCACACTCCAAAAATACACTGGTAGGTTAATTGGCTCCTAACAAAAATTAACCCTAGTGTGTATGTGTGTGAGCATGTGGTTGGGAATATAGATTGTAAGCTCCACTGGGGCAGGGACTGATGTGAATGGCCAAATATTCTCTGTACAGCGCTGCAGAATATGTGTGTGCTATATATAAATAACTGGAAATAAATAAATAAATGGTAATAAATAATTGACCTGGATAATAATACACCCCCACTACCAAAAGCTGCATTCTAGCTTAAGGCCCACATTCTAAGGACTGGGATAAATACCCCATATTTGAGGTGTCTGTTTTTTAACTGACAATATAAACTACATACATGTTACAGTACATATCACTTCACATTCTATTTTTATAATGCTTTTAATTTATGTAATAAGGTAACATATTAGGAGAAAAAACTCTTGAGAAACAAAGGAAAGACTCTTTTTTGGGGCACTCATTTAAATAATATAATAATGTATTATCCTATTCAACCCCTTTGATCCTCAATCGCATAAATTGCGCGTGATGAATAGGGATCGATTCTATCCACATATGTGATCGGGTGGTAGAAGTATTATGCACAGTTAACCCTAAACACAAAAACATGAGACAAAAACAAAAGCCGGTGAAAAATATTATTACAATTATAATCTCATCGTGATATAAATATCGCCATTCTCCAGAATTAAATATATCACACCTGGTAATTTTTAAAATATATATTTTTTGCAAGAGTTAATCTCTAGACCTTATTATATTTATAAATATTAAATTTATTTTCTTTAATAATTGTGGTAAATACTATCAACAGCAAGTTATCATACATATACAAATCATTTATTATAGTACTTAATTGTATTATATTATTTCATAGACAAGGATTCATCTGGGCTGTGTGAGACACTTCTGTTGCTCAGGTGTGTGCTTTATACAGTGAACACCTTTGAGTGAGAGAGTGTATTAGGTATCTCAGCTCAGAAAGAAGAAAGCATAGGTGGAATCTGCTGTTGGATAGAAAATTCCAGTGCATAAGCTCAAAAGGTCAGGGATCGCAATGAGAGTTCTACTAAACACAGAAAGGAGAATTAATGAGATGTGTGAAATCACATTAAATATGATTACTTCATAGGTTGGTATTGGTACATAATTATACACTGTGATTTTCACTTGAGCTTCTTCATAGGTTTGCACATATCTGCAATTCGAATCATCACATCAAATTATACATATCCGTTTTTGTATTATTTCAGACTGTTAGCAAATCTACATTCCATCAATTTTCCACATATATATGTTACCATTGCATACGGTATGATTTACTGTTGGCCGCATGGCCGGCGGTTCAAATCCCGGCAGTGGCAGCCCGACAGAGGAGGAAATCCCGATCGTCCTAAAGGTAAATATAAACTAACCTAATTCTATCCCCTAACCCTCCTTTAGGGTGCCTAATCCTAACCTACCCCCCTGTGCCTAAACCTAACCCCCCCTTCCCCGCCGCCTAAACTTAAGTCTCCTGGGGGGGTGCCTAACCCTAACTTCCCCCTGGGGGTGCCTAACCCTAACCCCCCCTTCCCCTAGGCTGACCCTTACCTCCCGGGTGGGTGCCTAACCCTAAGTCCCACCAGGGAGTCCTAAACCTGTACACGCCCGGCACCCGGTATCCCTTCAATCAGTCTCCCGGCATTGGTAAAATGACAGGCATCTAGATTTAGACATCTGTCATTTGACCCTCACCGGGATTAAGCAGTCGGGAAGCCGGCGGTCGGCATTGCGTCCGCCGGCTTCCTGAACGTATACCGTTACCATTAAAGCTGGATTTTTGAGCTGGAAACAGCTGCTACATATTGTTATAGTTTACAGATAAAATTAGAAACAGTGTTGCTTCTGCTTTGCAATAATAATCAGATACAATATGTTTCTATACAGTGCTGACTCATATCATGCAGCCGTTCCATGACAGTTCCTTCAAAATCTAGCACATGCTTAATGCTACCACTGCTTTGGGGAGATCACACATTATGTTATTCACCACATTCCCACGAAATATAATATAATTCTGTAGTTCTCAAACACAGTTCAAGTCACAGGAATAAATCAAAAGAACAAGTCAAGCTCGGTCCTGTGAATCTCCATTTAAAAAATTGCAACGCAATGGTAATAGCATCTTACAATATAAGCATCACTGTAATAGTAACATGACTTAATGTTAATGATACCAGTGTATGATCCAGAGCGGTGCAGTCCGTGCACTGGACGGAGCCACCTTGTGACAACAGATGCACGTTTCACCTCCTGAGGCTTGATCACTGTCTAATGTTCTCATTTTTATAGCTTTTTAGGAGATACTGCTTATTTGAGTGCCCCACTTTAGAATAGTACCCCTTTTATTCTTGCATGTGATATTTATTCATGAGAAATTAAATATATATTTATTAGACCATATGTATGGATGCAGTATATAATATATAATAAAGTGGTTGGGCATTCCTGAGTGCTGGGGATCCTAGCTGCTTGGGCACTGCCTCAGGTCCTGTTCACCACAGGACAGATAATAGTGACAAAAAGGTATGTGTGTGGGGCAAGTGCTCCTAGCGCTCGGATGGATAGATCAGAGGAAAATTTCTATAAAATTAGAACAACATTTATTCTTCGAAAAAAAGATAAACAACAGTAAAAATGCATTTCATGTACTGTATATCCAAACAAAGCTTCTATTGATCTTAGCAAAATTGATCAAACATGAATGTGATGGTAATGTCAATCAAGATCTATGACACATGGATATAATCACAATAACCCTTATATAAAGGAAAGGAGCATAAGTAAATATGAACATACCCAAGTGCTGTGCAGTGGGACCCCTAGGTCACTGGTTCCCATAAAATTCTGGATATTTCTAGGGGTTTGCATACAGAGGGTCCCAAAGCATACAAAAGTAATGGGGGGTTCTTTAGTAGTCCACACACCTGCCGACGACGCGTTTCAGTATATAATATGTAAAGAATTGAACTGCTCTTGTGCGGGTACTAAATCCCCTCTTTCTACGTAACTGACAGGATTGAGCAAAGTGCACTACTGATGTATTGGAAAGCTTCCTACACCCTTCCCTGCATGTCTATCTACTACTAACAGCTATTCCTTTAGCTTGAATAGTTGTTGTGATGTATACACCTTAATCACAACCAGCTATTCTATCAAAGGGGCTTGAAAACTGCACACTTAATAGCCTCTGAGTCACTGACTTTCGACTATACTTACTTTACTCAGCAGTATATTTATATCAGCATGATATAATGGGCATCACTAACTTATAAGACTGAACCTAATGGATGATGTATATTGATGTGACTGAGTGATGAAGTATACATTAGAGGTTTATTCCCATGGGAGTTTTTTTTATATATTTCATTCAACGTTATGTTTTTAATAAATTAAAATTTTTAATGTCTAATATGTTGTTTGTAATTATATTTGTGCCCTCAATGGTGATAGTTTCACCATCTGTTTCTTTGATTGTTATATAAGGCCTGATTCAGAGATATACGCAAACCTGATGGTTTGCGTACATATCCGATCGCAAGAGGACTGCGTACAGTATGTACAGGATCTGAAAGATATTTCGCAGTGTCCCTAAGCCACAGCCTGATTGACAGACTGCAGCCATATGGGGGCAGACAGGGTCCAAGGCCAGGGCCTACGTCTTTCAATGCAGATTTCCTGGCCCCTGCTGAGCAGTTCTGGTGGCCAGTCTGAGTAATCTTAGGATGCAGCATTTGGATCTGCGATGCTGGCAGGCGACAAAGAAGATGCTCTGAGCAACTGCCCAGGCTACAGGGTGCATGCCCAGAGTGTCCAAAGGGGTCATGGGGCAGCAACGGTGCCACCCCCAGGACCCTCTGCCCTGTGCAATGGCACAGCTCGCAACCCCCTAGTTATGACCCTGGTTCATATTCTACACCATTCTTTTAACAGACAACATAAGCTTGAAATGAAATTATTGGCTGTTATACAATGGTTAAATGTTTGTATAGAGGGCATAAAACAATGCCAGTATGGCACCATAAACTGGCATGTTAGTGTTTCCTTGCTACTGTAGGGGAAATCCAGACAGAGGAACTGTGTAATGATAATGTGATATTATAGTGTGTCACTCTTATCAGAGTGTAAATACTGGTTAATAAAAGTACATGGACTTTAGCACTGAAAGAGCATTTCATTATTAGTCTGTGTAAGGGAGGACGACTGTTACAGACAGGCACTGAAGGACTGCCAGGGTTTAAGCCGTGAATCTGTGAGTATAACATCTGTAGACATTCGTAGAACTTAATATTATATTATTATTATTATTATTATTATCATCATCTTAACATCTCGGAAAATCTACTGTAGATGTCTAAAAAGTACTGATTAGTAACTGATAAGCGTTTAGAGTGTATTGGTTCTATTTGATTTGTTTTGCTGGCTTAAGAAATGAAAGTGGCAAAATGAAGCAATAAGTTTATTATGTATTTACTGCACCTTAGGCTGGAAACCTACTGATGTTTGAACTACGGAAGTTCAAACACTGGTTATATTGTATGTTCATGAACTTGCTTGTAATGAACACTTGTGCTGGACTTGGGAAGGTCAGTGGAGGTGGTCAGCCTCAATGGGTTCTACTTACATTGAATATAGAAATGTGAAGCTGACTGCGTAAAAATAAAAGTAGTAATGCAAATACGATACTTTATGTGATTATATATTCTGACGGATGTGCTTGTGAGGTGGGCTAAGGCACTTTTCTCAGCCACAAAGTTCTGGGCACAGCAAAATACATTGAAAAGAATGTTAACAAAATAACTATTGCTCCCCCAGTAGTAGTCCCCCCCAGCAATGCCCCCAGTAGTAGTTCCACCCCAGCAATGCCCAAGTAGTAGTCCAGCCCCCAGCAATGCCCCCAGTAGTAGTCCCCCCTCCAGCAATGCCCCCAGTAGTAGTCCCCCCCCAGCAACGCCCCCAGTAGTAGTCCCCCCCAGCAATGCCCCCAGTAGTAGTAAACAACAATCCCCCCAGACAGACAGGAACACAAAAAATCCACTTACCTTGATCAACGCTCCGGCATCAGCTTCTCCGTCCGGCGTCCTCCCGGGCTGGCCCACTCTGCATGATGGGAGAGACATCATGACGTCTTTCCCATCAGCCTCTGCGGAAGCCAGAAGAGCCCGACTCCGGCAGTGGGTGCAAGACAAGCAGCCGATGAGAGTCTGTCTGACTCTCATCGGCTGCTAAAACAAACACACAGCTGCCGGCGCCAGCGGCTGTGTGTTTGTTATACTAGTGTAGTGTGGACTGCACTTATGTGCGGTCCAAACTACCGGCCTGCCTGGGTGACTAACAGATGCTAGAGGTCCAGTAGGACCTCTAGCATCTGTCTCCTCCTAGGTGGCGGCCATTTTTGGAGGGCCGTTTTCTGCAGATTCCATGAGGACGGCTAGTCCGCATGGAATCTGCAACCATCGCGCCCCACAAGCCCCCGCGCCCCCAAGCCACCGCGGGGTCTGCGGGGGCTGTAGTTACACCGCTGGATGCCAGTACATCACTGTTTAACATGGAGAGCCATCCTCAGGTTTGCTCTTGGAGGATATTGTAATTGTAACAATTGGTTACTTATTTCAAGCCATTTGACACATTCATTTGTAGCAACATTTATTCAGCTGTGAACACTGACCATTCCTATATACAAGTGGCGATTGAACAGCAATTTATGACCAGTTTATTTAGCAACTAATTTTATTGAATTTGATTATTCATGAGCTCATTATTGTTCTATATTATGCTGCTTTATTGATTATATCTTTTTTATTTTTATGCACCTCTATATATTTTTATGTCATTCAGATATTTTTGTGATTAAACATTAGTGCATTTTAAACAAGCCTCCTGAGTCCAGAATACCAAGCAAAAATTGATTTATTCATATATTTTTTTTTTAATGGGATTATTATGTATCACCAAGCGCAGTTAACTTTTGTAATCATTATCACTTAGTTTCTACAGAAGCAGGTGAAACTTAACATTTTCACCTACTTTTGGAGAAATTAAGTTTTGGGGCGATTCATCATAAAGATGAATTTAGGTCCGCATACTACACTGGTATGGGGACCTAAATTCATCAAGCTCCGAAAATACAATATATTCTAAGCTTGACTGCGGAAGCATTCGCCATCTTCAGATTCTATGGGAAGGAGTCCCGGGTTGTGAAGAGGGATCCTTTGGGATCCCTCCGCCCCTGTCCGGTTCCTATCGCCGGGTCTCTGTTAGCCTGCATGAACTCTAGTTCACGGCAGTGCAAAGTTTCACGAGGTATAATGTTAATTATCGTGGTCCGCCCGAGACCTCAATATGTAACATAATGAATATGGCTCAGTGTGAGATGTAACAAATATCAAAATGCGGTAAATCCTCCTAAATGCTGTAAATCCTCCTAAAACTGCTGTTTTCAGCGGATTACAGCATCACTTGTCTATGTATGAAAAGGGTATTGGAGATATCTGCTGCGTTCATGTGGCACAGCAGTTCCCAGAGGTTCCTATGGGCACGTGAAGTGGCCACACACATCAATCTCCAGAAGGTGTAATTTTTTTGGTACTTGTGTCCACCAACTAACTCCATCATTAGAAGGTGTTGGCTATAGTAGACTATGGGTTTCTCTATACACAGAAAATTACAGAGAAGAATCCATTGGATCTCTCTCCATTGCTGGTCAAATTTCTACCATTGGATAAGAAAGCCGGAAGTCAGTGCATTGCCAGGACAGTTTTATATCCAAAGAGCTGTCCAGGCAAGAAGGTAATCACATACCGGTGATCTAAAATGCTGGGATAATCAAACAAAAGAAAACATGACACCAAAGGGTCCTTCAGTGCTATATCAGATGAAAACAATCAGGATGAACTTCAAATGTGGTACTCGAAATATGAAACTTGCACTGGAGTGCTTCAATTTCTTATTAATACCTCCAAAACATAACAAAAACAACTTCTTATAGTGAAATATGTAAATCCAGACTTAAAATATTAAACCAATAATACAGACTCTCTTACCAAATTTGATGGTCTATGTTTTTAAGGTTGACAGATAAGCATCGGGGTGAGAGGGTCAGTAATACACCAGTGTGAGTCTTGATAGTGTTTTCCTCCTCAATATCATCAAGGGTCCAGCATAGTCATACAAATAAATGGAAAAATTTCCAATAGTGTGAAACTGCATTTATTACAAATATAAAAAGACATATAAACAGAGAAAGGGTGCAATGGACTCTCACCGGGTCACCTGGGTCACCTGGTCTACCAGACTGAATTAGTAGACAATATAAGCAATGTTTTATAGATATAGCCCAGGCATCCACGGAAAACACAAAATAGGCTAGTAAAAAACTTGTTCCATCTTCCTGACGCAATTAAACACGACACAGAACTTCTAAACCAACTATGGAGACAATGTATAGTAGATCCATTCCTTACCTTCACTGATCCTCTGTTGACTCCAAATGCTTTTAATACTTTGTTTTTTTTTTCCTTTTAAAACATCCTATCACATTTGAGCTACAGGTAGGCCATACTGTAGCAGCGGGAAAAGTACTGGTGGGACACTTGCACATTTTCAACAGGTATTTTCCTGCTCCGTTTAGATGACTTTTTAGAGCACAATTCAGGTTGTACAATGTTTCACGCAAGCGATTATAATTTTCTTATTTTTATTTTCTACAGAAAAAAAGAAAATGCAGCAAAATGGGCAGAATGTCAACACCATTAACTGTAACCCTCAGATAACCTATGTTTACACCACACAAAACCCAGCCTACCCTCCCCAAATACCAAACTACCAGAATTCCATGCCAGATCCGCCACCTTATAGTGAGCAGAACCCAGCGTTCAGCACATACCCTTCTCCTGACCAGCCACACTCTGCTTTCCTCGAACCTGAGAATGTGCCCAAACCAGATGTGGAAACACCCCCTGAGTACACTACCGGACTGCAGGATAGCAGCCCCTTCTCTGAGCGCTCCATCAGACGAGGTGAGTGGCAAGGCTGGATTAAGGGCCACATGAGTCTGTGGCTGAAAATAATTACGGGCCTATTGTGAGAAGTGGTGGAGCTGTGACCAGTGCTGTGTGGATGTGGCCAGTGTCATGTGGGTGTGACCAGTGATGTGTGGGTGTGGTCAGTGCCATGTGGGTGTGACAAGTGATGTGTGGGTGTGGCCATTGCCAGTTCCATTTTGTGAGGAAAATAGCAGTACAATTTTAATATTTATGATTTATGGCCAACCACCTGGGCGGCTGGTGATCATGATGATGGGCCTATTTTAATGTGGAGGCCTGGAGCTGTAGTCCCATCTGCCCAATTTTAATCTGGCCCTGGTGAGTGGGAAGCAGGACTAAAATGAACACAAGGCAATCACGTAACCTCAACTGAATGCATACCTGGTAACAGTCACAATTTTTGTGTGGCCAGCCCTGTTTACCTACTACATCACCCAAAACATGCCTTAGTTGGACTAATTGGCGGCATGGACTCATCTGTCAAAATTTTCTCAAATAATAAAATAGAAATAATAAGTTTTAAATATATTTATAGGTCATAGGAGTGTGTGACCAAGTCATAGGAGTGTGTGACCAAGTTATAGGAGTGTGTGGCCAAACGTAGTGGCTACCGGGAGGGGGGCTGGCCATGCCATCTTTGGGGCAGGGTTACACCTCCCCAGACTCCTAGCTCCTAAAGAGGCACAGATCGATTTTGCCACCGCCCGTTGAGCACAAGGTAACTATTTGTTTTACGGTTCTCCATCTGTAAACTTTGGTATTTCTAAAGCTGCGTTCACTATTTCATTCTAGATAATCAGCTGCAATATATTTTAGAATATTGTCATATGTATTTTTCCAACATGTGACATAATAATATAATTTGTGATGGACTTAAAATTAGGGCAATTCAATACTGAGTGATTACTATCAGTGAGTTTTCCACATTCTCTTTCGGTTTGGAAAATGTTCTATTGATTAATTTAGCGTTTAATGTTTTACCAGTAGTTTATGTTTTATGTTTAGTTGGATATATGACATTCCCGGTGAATAGTACAGTGATATTACATATAGATTAGATATCTAATCTCACATACCATTGTCATGTTTCAAAAAGTAATTTGAATATATTGATTGGATGTTGCAAACAAGTTCATAAACTTTGGGTCTGATTCAGATTTGAGAATAGAGTTAGAAAGAGCAATAACTGTGCATCTTGGTAGATCCATACTGCATAATGGGGTAGATTTAAAATGTGCAGAGAGATTTAGATTTGGGAGGGGTGTGTCCAAACTGAAAGCTAAAATGCAGTGTAATAATAAAGCTGTCCAACATTTCTAAGCTACATGCAAAAGGGATTCAATCGGGAAACCGGCTGACGTAAGCCCGACAGCCGGCTTACCGATTGCTTTAACCCGGCGAGGGTTAAATGACAGGCGTCTAAATCTAGCCGCCTGTCATATTTCTGACGCCGGGAGACCGGTGCCTGGCATCCCGATCGAAGCGATGTCGGGCGCCCTGAGCGTACAGCCGCGGGGGGAGGGTTAGGTTTAGGGCACCCGGGGGGGACTTAGGGTTAGGCACCCCCCCGGGAGGGTAAGGGTTAGGCTAGGGGAAAGGGGGGTTAGGGTTAGGCACCCCCGGGGGGAGGTTAGGTTTAGGCACCCCCCCCGATTAGGTTTAGGCAGCGGGGAAGGGGGGTTAGGTTTAGGAACTTAGAGGGGGGATTAGGGTTAGGCACGGGGGGGAGGTTAGGGTTAGGCACCCCTAAGGAGGGTTAGGGTTAGGGGGGTTAGGTTAGTTTGTACTTACCTAGGGATGATCAGGATTTCCAGCGCTGTCGGACTGCCGCTGCCGGGATCTCTGCATCTGTCGGGCTGCCACTGCCGGGAATCAAACTGCTGGCCATGTGTCAGCTGGTATTTCATACCGAATGCATGCAAAAGCAATCAGTATGTACCCCACATGCAATTTTTGTATGTATTTGCACCACTTGCATTGCAACATGGTTTGACCAGGCACACAGTTACTTGCTCTATCTTACTCTATTTCCAAGTCTGAATCAGGCCATTTGTCATACTGAACAGTTGCATAACCTTCTTAAAGGCAGATGCCATCCCGGTTACCATGGTATGCCCTCTAATCATCAAAACGTTAAATAAATACACAACACATATGATTTGGCGGTTTAAATTTGGTCATCATTTTATTGATAACATTGGAAAAATACAAAGCAGAGAAAAATGGTCGCAGGTAAGAGAGGGCTGGTAGATTAGTATCCAACTATCATGCGCTGCCATACTGCAGCAGGCTCCAGAGGAAACAGACAAGGCTGGCAGCATCCTGCCCTTGGTGCAGAGCTCAAATGGTTTCCCCTACTTTACCATGCCTACAACGAAGTCCCATCTGGCCAGATGGTGTCACTGACACAGGACACGGGATATCAGCTAAGACCTACTGAGAAGGTATATGAGTATAACAACTATATGAGTATAACAACTATCTACCACTAAACTGCTGATCTGCCGTTCACCCCGTGACAGAAAACAGGAACCAACGAACCAGGGCACACACAAAAACAAGGAGGCGGAGTGGCATGCTTGGAATCAGTGAGGGTTCAGCCAGGATGCATCAGGCTCACTGTACTTTGACTGCTGATACATATTGATGGCCATTGCCCACTGATGGCTTGCAACCATCAGTGGTCTACTACCGATGACCAATGGTGCAAGTTCGATGTTTTCCCACCATCGATGGTGAGGCTCAATAGTGAAGCTGCAATGGTTTGTTATTTTTTTTTTTTTATTGCGGTTGCTGAGGTCAGGGGCAGAGTAACTCTGAACTTTCTTTCTGTAGCTAAGACAGGCAGGACTAGCTAATACTCAAGCTGTGAATGGCTTGCTCCCTCACTAATCACTGGGCACACACTTGTAGATACAGTATATTGTTTGTGTGTACACCCGCCGACACTAACATCACAACTGGGCGTGCAAATTTAAATGCCCACCCAGTTGTACAGACATATTGAGTGGCCGATTAGTAAGTGTGTATAGCTTACAAGTCGGCTGCCTGATCCGTCGTCAAAGTGTGTACCCAGCATTACAGCCACCTCTCTCAGGCTTGCTTGTGTCAGTTAATGCAAGTGCTACATTAATCTAAAGTAGTGATATCCATAAATGGCTACAAACCATCAATGGTTCCCTTCGATGGCTTTATAACATCGATGGAAAACTGAGTCCCATCGATGCTGAAGCCTTCGATAGACAACCCTACTGAGGCCTCAATTCCTCCATGCCAAAGTTCATATGGAGTCTTCACCACTATTCTGAATAATAATCTGTTCCAGAGCTGCAGCTAGATATTATAGCGCCCTGGGTAAGAGAGAACACTGGCGCCCCTGCCACTATCTCCTGTCCTGGAACAAATATATAATTTTGCTTCCAATTTTTAAACATTACTTATAATACTATATATATATATATATATATATATATATATATATATATATATATATATATATAATGTACCTTAAACTATCTACATGAAGGTCTGACTTGCCATCCTTTCATGTTGGGCTGATGAATGGTGTGTCTACAGCGCTGGGACAGGTCAGGTGGTTTATTTCTTCTACCTAGGTGAATTTTAGAATGGGGGTACATAAAATGAAAAATACACCAAGGACCTCATTCAGACCCGCTCGCTAGCACTGTGCGCTCGCAAGCGGCAGGATGGTTTGCGCATGCGCATGCGTATGCTTTGTTCTGCACATGCGAGAACTACTCTGTGTGATTGCAGCCCACTCGCTTGCCCAGCAAAGACAGCCCAGTGAAATGAGTGACAGGAGAGGCCGTTTGTGGGTGGTAACAGGGGCAGGACACTAATAACGGGGGAGTGGAGGTGCAAACGCAGGCATGCCTCGGTGTTTCAACGCCGTTTTTAAGGCATGCATAATTAACAGTCAGCATCATAGTACACGTCACATGCCTGTTTTTACACTGAAGTCCTCACAGTGCTTGCGGCAGGGTAAGGCAACCACAAGCGCTGTGATCGCTACCGATGGTGCTCGATGTACCAATGTTTTAATACACTTCCTGGAGATGACGTGCGCTAGTGTGCATCTCAACATACGCTAATGGGTGTCTGCATACACAGAGCGATCGCTCGCACTGTCAAAGTGGGTGTGCTTATGCCTTGGCGAGCGATCGCTTCTCATGTCGTCACTTTGACAAAGTTGCATACGCTGGATGCGAGTGATCGCATCTAGCGAGTGGGTCTGAATCAGGCCCTAAGTCCGGAATTTGACAATATTACACACCAGTGCATATTATTCAATATATGCTGCTTATATGGAGGGGACTGATGGCATATAAGAGGAATGTGAAAGAGTCTGATGGCATATAAGTTCCATATGGAGGGTTATGTTGGCACAAAAGGAGCATGTATAATCATGTATTATGCATCTAAAAATTAGCACAAATGTAAGGGCACATAAGGGGCTTATGCTGAGATTTGATGGCACATAAAAGGCATGTAGAGGGGTCAGATGGAACATAAATGGCATGTGGAGGAGTCTGATGGCACATTAGGGGTGTGGGGGGTCTGATGGCACATAAGAGGCATGTGGAGGGTTCTGATAGCACATAAGGGGCATCTGTAAAGGTTATATCTGATGGAACAAAAAGAGCACGTGGAAGGGTCTGATGGCACATAATGGGCATATGGGGTGGTGTGATGGCATTTAAGGGGCATCTGAAGGTCAGACATTGCAGTATAAAGTTATGCTGCTATAAATTAGTATAAATCTGAGGGCATGTAAGGGGCTTATGGAGAAATTTGATGGCACGTACTGTAACAGTCATGTAGAGGGATCAGGTGTAAAATAAAAGGCATGTGGAGGGGTCTGATGGAACATAAGGGACATGTGGGGGGTCTGATGTCATATAAGGGGCATGTGGGGGTGTTTGATGGAACATAGAACATGTGATGGTTTCTGATGGCACATAAGGCGCATGTGGAAGGTTCTGATAGCACATAAGGGGCATATATAAGGAGTCTGATGGCACATAAAGGGGATCTGGAGGAGGTTGAAGGCATAAAAGGGGCTGTGTCTGACCTCAAGATGTCAGGATGTTACCGGTGTTACTGCAGGTGTTAGGGATCACGGGGACAGCTGCTTTTCGGTGCAGCTGTCCCCGAACTGGAGTAATGCTGAATTGCTCTGGTAGTTAAGTATCCCCCAACGCAACTCACAGTGGGTTGGTACCTTAATTATAATGAATAAGCCCCTCATTTCCATGCCTAGTTTTCACAAAGTCTAGTGTCAGCCCAGGTTCAGTCTTTGTCTTTGGAGCATTTATGAGAGCATTGCATGCATAGATCCCAACCATTCAGCAGGATAGTCCCTATTTGAAGGCTCTGTCCCGCAGTCATGATTAGGATTGCTTTGTCCTAATCTTCTTGGTAGTTGAGAGGTATGAGTCATTTATGCAGAAATGAATGGAAGCTGCATGAACCTACCCAGGGATGTGGACACATCCCCTTGTCATGTCGCATTACTCAGCACTAGGTACAGTACATCCCCTTGACATCATGGCACGCCCCACAAAACTGTGGCTCTCCTTATAAACTGGAGTTGTGTTACTGTCTCCAGCATTCCACTCATATGTTCCTGCAAGTTCTTTTCTTTGCTAAGACTCATTTGATATAGTTTTCTAGGCAGGAATAACTTCTGTTTAAACTGGATATTTCCTGTAGCTTCTGTAGCGCCTCCCACATGTCCTTTGCACTACTCTCATGTCTTATGTGAATTGGTTGGTCATCTCCAACTAGTGCCTGTCTTTCTCTTTTATGCAATTCTTGGTTATTAACTTTTTACATACATATACATTTAACAATATATTCAATTAATCATATGTAGCCTTATCTGTCCTGAACATTTTTATAAAGTTAGTTTGGATGTAGTAAAGAATAAGAAAAATTATTCGATCACCCTAGGCGCAAACATGTCTCACACCCCTCACAGTGGATAAATTAAAGGGATTGCTACAATTTTAATTATTATTTCTTAAATTATATGTATTGAGTAATATAGTTTTATATGTCATATGCGTTTTAATGAAGGTTCAGTATATATGTTTATACTATTAACTAATATTTTGGGTTGCTCCAGGTAGATTACTGTACATGTCACTTCTGCATATTACCCAATGATATAAAGGTGAGGAATATTGTGATTTCTTTTTTTCTGGTCACTTTCCATGATAATGCATCTCAATTCTTCCCATATATCCTGACACATTAGTCATTTTCCTTAAATATGTTTTCTATACAGTATTTTAACCTGCATGTCTTTTCTTGACAGCTTTTATTCGGAAGGTCTATATTACATTGACCATACAGCTCATCATAACCTTTGGACTTGTTTTTATGTTTACATTTTGGTAAGTTCTTTTTATTTAATTAAAAAATAAGTTGTGCGTAAATACATTTTACCCATATGGGGATATTACCCATATGTGACTGATATTTTATATTACCCATATTACCCATATGAGGATGATATTTTATATTACCCATATGAGGATGATATTTTATATTACCCATATGAGGATTATATCTTAAATTACTCATATGAAGATGATATCTTATATTACCCATATGAGGATGCTATTTTATATTACCCATATGAGGATATTTTATATTACCCATATGAGGATGATATCTTATATTACCCATATGAGGATGATATTTTATAGTACCCATATGAGGATGATATCTTATATTACCCATATGAGGATGATATCTTATATTACCCATATGAGGATAATATCTTATATTACCCATATGAGGATGTTTGATCTTATATTACCCGTTTGAGTATGATATTTTATATTACACATATGAGGATGATATTTTACATTATCCGTATGAGGATGATATTTTATATTACCCATATGAGGATGATATTTTATATTACCCATATGAGGATGATATTTTATATTACCAATATGAGGATGATATTTTATATTACCCATATGAGGATAGTATTTTCAGAAGCGGCACTCCTCAATAGATGAGTAGAAACTGGAAATAAATAAACTGTCAGGTGCCCTCCAATGGGCTCCACAACTGCTGGGTGGCCCGAATGCAAACAACCAACCGGCGGCACTCAGATAAAAATGAGACTCAGTCGTTAAGGTGAACCAACGTTTCAATACTCCAATTTGGTATTTTCGTCAGGGTGCAGATACCCTGACGAAAATACCAAATTGGAGTATTGAAACATTGGTTCACCTTAACCCATATGAGGATGATATTTTATATTACATGTTTGAGGATGATATTTTATATTACATGTTTGAGGATGATATTTTATATTACCCATATGAGGATGGTATTTTATATTACCCATATGAGGATGATATTTTATATTACCCATATGAGGATGATATTTTATATTACCCATATGAGGATGATATTTTATATTACCCATATGAGGATGATATTTTATATTACATGTTTGAGGATAATATTTTATATTACCCATATGAGGATGGTATTTTATATTACCCATATGAGGATGATATTTTATATTACATGTTTGAGGATGATATTTTATATTACCCATATGAGGATGGTATTTTATATTACCCATATGAGGATGATATTTTATATTACCCATATGAGGATGATATTTTATATTACCTGTTTGAGGATGATATTTTATATTACGCATATGAGGATGATATTTTATATTATCTATATGAGGATGATATTTTCTATTACCCATATGAGGATGGTATTTTATATTACTCATATGAGGATGATATTTTATATTACCCATATGAGGATGATATTTTATATTACCCATATGAGGATGATATTTTATATTACCTGTTTTAGGATGATATTTTATATTACGCATATGAGGATGATATTTTATATTACGCATATGAGGATGATATTTTATATTATCTATATGAGGATGATATTTTCTATTACCCATATGAGGATGGTATTTTATATTACTCATATGAGGATGATATTTTATATTACCCATATGAGGATGATATCTTATATTATGCATATGAGGATGATATTTTATATTACGCATATGAGGATGATATTTTATATTATCTATATGAGGATGATATTTTCTATTACCCATATGAGGATGGTATTTTATATTACTCATATGAGGATGATATTTTATATTACCCATATGAGGATGATATCTTATATTACCCATATGAGGATGATATCTTATATTACGCATATGAGGATGATATTTTATATTACCCATATGAGGATGATGTTTTATCTGCTTTACCGAAGCTGGATTGTTTGGAAGCCAACTAATAAATCACCATCAGTCAGTTGCATGTATGAAAACTGGTGGACAGTAACTAAGGGCCTTATTCAGCATTGCACGCTAGTGCACTGCTGAACACAGATTCCCAATGAATCTGCGTAGGCTCCGGACCTGTACTGCGCTTGTCTGCTGCCGT
Organism: Taudactylus pleione; assembly: GCA_031769625.1. Classification (NCBI taxonomy): domain Eukaryota; kingdom Metazoa; phylum Chordata; class Amphibia; order Anura; family Myobatrachidae; genus Taudactylus; species Taudactylus pleione. Next base: position 816,947 of record JAUIMM010000787.1, on the reverse strand, counting down.
TTGTGGATGGGAGGGGGCAGCGTCAGCCTCCGTTTCCCCAAACGGATGTGTGTCATCGCCGTTGGGGGGGTGGGAAGAGGCCAGGATCTCCATCGGCTGATGGAGATTTCCTGGCCTCTTTGTTGTATCTGCAGAGGCCGGTTTGCGTGACCACATCGCAGATTATCCGATGCTGCGTTCTTGGATGCAGCTTAGATAAGTAATGCATACAGGGGGCATGATGCTTCCTGCTGCATTACCATAACTACAAGGACTGCTTGAATGCAGCTTTGCAACTCCGTCCACTGCTAAATCAGGCCCTAGGTGCTATAATGCATATTAGTAAGTCACATGAATGCATTCATATTTTAACAGCACTGGAAATAACTTGCTACTGTGGCTTACAGCACCTATTTCATACCCCCCAACATGTCCTTCGTGCCCTTGTGCCGGGAAAATGTGACACCAGGGTGAGAGGGATATGCTGGGTGTGATTCCGTGTCCCACGGATTGCCGTTGTTCATGTAGTTGAGCAATTTTAAGTTGATGTATATGTGGTGGCGATTCAGTCTCACTGTCTAGGCAAAGTATGTGGCGTTACTGGGTGGTGACTGGGAGGTAACGGGAGGGTGGCATGAAAGGCGCACGAGGTGATAGCGTTCTATAGGTTGTGTTCTGATAGTGTCACTGGCGTGTCGCTGAAAATAGTTACTTACAGAGGCGCTCAACCACTCAATAGGAGGCCATACTCAGAGCCCTTAAAGCAACTACTATAAGCTTACAAGTATACCATCACAGCCAATATTACAGATACCCATGCTCGGTGGTGGGCAGCTGGTATTACAGATACCCATGCTCAGTGGTGGGAAGTCATTATTACATATATGCTTGGTGATGGACTGCCACACCGCATCACAAAAACAACCTAGCTTGGACAGGGGCTACTGGAAGGACTTGAGGACACACAAACAGGACTGGGAGCCAGACTCACTGTCAGGACAGACAGAAACACAAGCAGGACTGAGACACAGATACATTGACAGATCTATAAGACAGACTCACAGTTAAGAGAGACAAACACACTGACAGGTCAGACAGACACACTGACAGGACCGATGGACAGTCACAACAACTTGTTAGGAGGCAGGCTCACAGGGAAACACATTGACAGGTCAGACAGACACACTGACAGGACAGGTGGACAGTCACAACGACGTGCTAGGAGGCAGGCTCCCAGGCAAACACACTTACAGGTAACACAGATACACCTTTAGTGCTCACCCTCTTTCACCTGCAAATCAGACATTTACAAACTTCTTTCTTCCCTGTGCTGGGAGTCTCTTGATGACATAAAGGAGACACTCAGCGCAACTGCTGTGTTCTGCAGCCGCCAGAATTCGTCCCACCCCTCGCTTATGCTGATAGCCGCCCTCGCTTATGCTGACAGCCTCCTGCAGTGCCCTAACACATGCATGACATGGAAGGTATACAATCATTTTCAGCACCTGGGAAGGGATGGGGTCTGGCATCATTAAACCCCCCTAAGGGTACCTCTGGTCTAATGGTCACTTCCAGAACCTGTATTTGCCTGTGCTTGACCCAAGGCAAACATTGTTTTTTGGACCTTTGTAGACAATTTCTAGCTCACAGTATGAAGTTTTACTTAGCAAAACAAAACAAATGCCTTGCAATGTATCTAATGTTACATGCACATTGTTCTAGTATGTCCATATTAATTAACTTAAAGTATGACTTCGGGTTGTCTTCTGGATCTAAAAAGAACTGAACATTTCTATGTTCATTTTGTTACATAGAAAATTCTGGGGCCCAAGACAATTGTTTTGGGTGCTGAGGCATAAAGCCTGGCCTGGTCACTTTCCTGTACCAGTGGGCAAATGTCTCCCTTCTACCTTTATTAATATGACCCTGATTGAAATGTATGGGAGAGCTAGAGCAGTCTCTTAGTGTGAAGGCCAGAAGTAGGGATTGGCCAGATAGGCAGCAAAGAGCAAAGAGGATTGGGCACCGTGATCATTCTGGAGAAGCATAGGGATTTGTACATTTCTTGTATTAATGGTTGACTTATTGTTAACTCTCAGTTCTCTGAAAAAATGGTGATCAGATTGTATTACTTAGTATCAAATTTATATTGCTGTTGCGTGATGGACTTTTGTGTTATTTTGCCTTGTGTTTGGATATTATCGGCATTGGATTAAATGTATTCTTTAGTTATCTTTTGCTCTTGTGTTAGACTGAGAGAACGATGCTGGGCTGTGACATCATAGCCAAGTGCCACTCTCCCAGTGTATCAACTTATTGCACATGGTAATACCTTGAAGTCATTTAAAGTTGGGCAACCCCTTTAAAACTAATGGAAGGTCTGTGTTTGCCTGTTTCGGTTTACTAGAAAAATATTATAAAGCTGATGGTTGTATATGTAACACAATGGTATTGTTTTCTTCTCTCTCTTCTAGGAAAACTTTGAGGAATTGGGTATGGACTTACCCATATATTGTATATGCTCTGATGTAAGTAATTTAAAAACCTTTATGGGTCTATTTACTAAGCAGTGTTAGGAGACAGAGTGAAAAGTGATAAGGAAGTGATAAGGTGCCAGCCAATCAGCTCCCAACTGTCATATCACAGGCTGTGTTTGAAAAATGACAGTTGGGAGCTGATTGGCTGGCACCTTATCACTTTCTTATCACTTTTCACTCTGTCTCTTAACACTGCTTAGTAAATAGACCCCTTAATCCCTTATCCATGTACGTTTTAGATTATGTTTTTTACTAGCACTTTTTAGAACTAGTAAAAGTATAAATTGGGAATATATACCCTGTGGTCATGGGTGGTATAAGCACAGTAGTGTCTTTAATCACTCTATTTACTCTCTAGCGCCTTCCATTGAGTCTCTCCTTCAGCTGCAAGCACTGGTTACTATTACATGTCAAACTCAACCCTTACACAAGTACCTAATCAGCCTTTATTAATCGGAACCACAAACAGTAAGGGCCTGGTCCAGAGGTGAACGCACTGCCCATGTCGGATGTAGTTGAGCAGTTTTTTTTTACAGCTGTGTCTGAGTCACTCTAAGTTGCACCATACATGCGTCCCGATTGTGTCCACTCAGTCTTAGCACACGCGCGAAGGTGGTCTGTCCTATGGGCGTGTTATGGAAATGTCTCGGGCATTTTAGTGGTTGTGTATACAGACGTTCGACCGCTTACATGGAAGGAGAAACTGCATCTGCCACAGTGTAAGTTACTAGGCCGCACCAATCGGTATTACTGCGTGTACGATCGCTGACAGTGGGCGTCTCATTCCGTTTACATTGCAAATATGCAGACAGGTGACCGCCAGCAGGCACAGAAATAGGGAGCTCCTGCCTCCACCTCTGTATCAGCCCCTAAATGAGGTCAATACACCATGAAAGAAAACCCATGCCTATTGATGTGTAAGCTGGTTTTTCACGTTAGGTTCTTTTTATTATAGAAACATCATACAAAATCATATGGAACAGTGACCCTATTGGCCAATGTAGGGCCTGATTCTGAGTCGGACAGGAGCCCAAAAGCAGACGCATCCTGCGAATATATCAGACTGCACATGTGCTTCATCATGCGTACAACCCTAGATACTGAATATAAGGCTGGATCTCTCCATCTATTGCTCCTTTAGCACTAATTGGTTTGCATGCATGCAGAACAGTAGTAAATATGACATTCATTGTCTGGGATTGTTACTGTGCAGCATTTGCTATTCTAATATAAAGGGAAATGTGACATATACTGAATGACTGGTTCTGTTTTTCTTAGTATAATCATGATGAGTATTAGGCTAATTACTAATCAGATTCGTGTTCTTTCTTTCAGACCTTGTACATTTATCCTGGTTATGGTGCTTGCCTGCTGTAACCAAGCACGTCGGAAAGTTCCATTAAACTTTATTCTCCTTGGAATATTTGTAAGTCTAATGATGGGAGCAGTTATGTTATCATTAAACCATTGTAGCCTGTAACATTTTCACTATTAAAAAAATCTAATATAATAGGATGATTTGCAAAGGTTGTCGTTCATTTTTCCAGTGAAATACATTTATTGGGTGTGCAGCACTAGAAGCAGAGAGCAGTAAGACGTTGCAGCCAGTAGGAGGCGATGCAGAGTCTAGCTTACTGTCTTTTTTAAATGACAATGATACGTCCATATCTATTTATTTTTGTCTTTTTCTGCGCATGAGTTTCATTTAAAATGGTAAGAAAGGGCCATCATGTATCCAAGCCCCATTATTTATGCTTCATTTTGATGTTTACATTCCTAGAATTCAGATTCTTGAGTGGAAGAGTATATTATTTTTTTTTAGAGTGAAGAAATATTTAATGGAAAGTTTATGCTGCTCGTTCAATATACATAATACCGATCTGTCTGTTTCTTTTAGACGGTGCTTGAAGGTTGCCTACTGGGATCACTTGCAGCGTACGTTTAACAAACATCTTATTATTTAAGTTGTAATTAGGTGAATGCCCTGTTAGGATTCTCTCTGGCAGCACTTGAATGTTATATAGTTTCAGATGTCTCATCAGTATTCTTAACTAGAAAACATATATTTGTGTGGTTGCAGGTTTAAAAGGCGTTAATCAAGGGAGGGTCGATCAAAGCAAAATCACCTGGTCTGTCTAAAAATTATTAAACTCACCCAAAATTATATCTACCACTCACTATTAACTACTAAAGCTGCATACACACACAATTTTTTGAATGATTATCGTTTAACGATATTGTTTAACGATAATCGTTTGAAAAAATCGTTCACTTTCTGAGTCAAACAATGAACGATTATCGTTTATGCGAGTTCAAGTTTGTAGTTTGTAGTTCAGTCAGACTTGTCAAATGAATGATTTTCATTAAGGGAATACGCAAAAATCGTTTGTAGTTCAAAAAAATCGTTCATTAAACTTTAAAAAAATCTGGCCCTCATTCAGACCCACTCGCAAGCGGGCGCACGTACGTTAGGCGTACGTACAAAATTATTTAAATTCAATGGCTCGCTCGTATTTTCGTTCGCATCTAAAATTCCTCCCTAAACTCAGGCGACCCCTCCTCTAACTAACGAGCGTGCGAAATAGCGAGCGTACATCCCCGAAATGGCTTGAAGGGAACGCACGCACAAGTGAAACCGGAAGTGGCCTTGTCAGATGTCGATTACCTGCTCCTTTATTCTGCCTACCTCCCTCAATCGTATCATGCCAATCAATGTATCAATTAGCTTAATTGTTTTTTTTTTTTCAACACAATGCAAGAAACTTTACTCTTGTCCGTGTTTGTGTTTACCCGCAGAATACGTACGGATGGAACATTCGCTTTTATTGTTCAAAAAACATGTGAACCACAATTAAACAATTGTTCTATTGCTGTGGATCCCCGCATATTTTCCGGGGTTCATTTCTTTATTTAAATTTGCAAACGCATGTCACTGCATCAAGCCTATCATAACTCTCCAGAGATTTCTGGCCCTGTTGAACACATGACTCATACACTAACCAATAAAATTGCTCCTGTTAATTTCCAAAATACATTAGCTAATCAGAAATTTTTTGCACACTTTATCAAAACTGTTTTGTATGAAAAACTCCATTGCCATCATGAGAGCCTCCGCATTCACCAGGCGCGAGCTGCTGGTGCTTACGGAGGTGATGGATCGCCGTATCACCAGCCAGACTCCACCCATCACCAACCGGCAGAAGCGCTCCGCGTATGCGGAGGCACGGTCCCGCCTGCGGTCCTTGGGTTCACGCCGCAACATCGGGCAGCTGGAGCGCAGGTGGTCAGACCTGCAACGGCGAACGCCCCGCTTGCTGGCATGCTTTCGCATGCAGATCCTGGAAAGTAAGTGTTATGTATTGTGGTTTTCATGTTTGTGTTTGTGGGGCAAACTGCGTGTGCATGTTTTCCTGTCTGTCCTATTTATTATTTGTCCTCATATCTGCGTGTGCATGTTTTCCTGTCTGTCCTATTTATTATTTGTCCTCATATCTGCGTGTGCATGTTTTCCTGTCTGTCCTATTTATTATTTGTCCTCATATCTGCATGTGCATGTTTTCCTGTCTGTCCTATTTATTATTTGTCCTCATATCTGCGTGTGCATGTTTTCCTGTCTGTCCTATTTATTATTTGTCCTCATATCTGCGTGTGCATGTTTTCCTGTCTGTCCTATTTATTATTTGTCCTCATATCTGCGTGTGCTTGTTTTCCCTCTATTTCTGTTTTTTTCATTCTACTCCTATTTGCATGTTTTTTGTTGGTGGTTTTTTTTTTTTCATTTGGGCCCCGGATTTGCCCAGACACTAACCTCAATTTGTTTGACATATTTTAGGAGGACAGCCAAGACTACGCCGTCACCGTCCGGCCAGACGGCGTTCCCGGCCACTATCCCCAACCCCCAGCCAACACTCCACCCCAAATATTTCCCCTATACCCCACTCCTCCCCAGCCTTCCAAGACCCTCTCCCGGAACTGTCGGGCCTCCTTCCCCTCCGTCCCATTTCCCCCTCTCCTCCACCCACCCCTCTTCCAATTACCCCCTCCCCGGAGTCCGTCATTACCCCTCCCCGTTCTTTGGGGAATGAAGGCTCCTCCGAGGAAGAACATGGAGGGACTTCCGGAGCTCCCGTTTTGGCTCCCGGTATGTTTTTCTTTCACATTTTTTTTAACCACAAACTGTTTGTATGTAATCATGTGTCGTGCCTTTATTCGTGCTTGTTTGGTTTACTTTTGGTGATTTAGCAGTTTGCCTTTACCTCTTCCTGCTGATTTCAACATACACATATCACACCTGTGGGAATTTGTACATAGGCCTTGTATTTTTGGCAGCACCCCCTTTTTGTTTTGGTTTTTTTTTTTTTAGGTTTAGGAGTGATTTCGTTGTGTTTTTGTTTTTTTAATGTGGATTCCCTATTGTTTTATTAATCCACACACTTTTCTCACCCACAGAGGAACAGAGGCGTCGACAAGAGGTGGACGAATGTGTTGGCCAGATGCGCCAACATGTCATTGGCATTCTTGTGGGCCTTGACCGGCTGTCTGGCATCCTTCGCCAGTAGTTTTTTTTGTTTATTTTCGTTTTCTAAATACATTTTTTAGTTCTAATATACGTTCTGGCTCATTCTTTTTTTCCAAAACAAAAATAGTTTTCCCTGACATAAGTAGACTGTTCCTGCAAGGATTTCCCTTTTTTAAAAGTTAGATTGTGTTTTGTATTTGTATGTTAAACAGCCACAAGAAACACATAACAGTAACAATGTCATTTCCCTTTTTGGGTGTAGTGTCAATTAGATATTTCGACATTTTACAGGTTCCTAGTTGGTGTGCAAGCTGCTTAGGCCAATCTTCAAAATCCAAAGGTTTGGACAGGCTTCCTTTTGGTGTGGGTTGGGAACCTGAAAACATATTTCAGTTTACATCAACTGGTGTCAGTACTGGATTACCCCTTAGTCAAATGTAAGGTGTGTTAACCTGGTTACACTTGCTGTTAACGTCCAAAAAAAGGAAGACCATTTCACTCTCCAAACATTTATTCACAACATAAATGAGAAATCAAAGTGGTCACTCCCAAAAAAAAAAAAACAGTGATAATCTCAAATACAACACATACAAATAAAATATTTAAATAAAAAAAACAATCAAGAACTGGTTGACGAAGGACCATGCCAACATGATTCCACAAACATGGCGTTGCGATATTGGTTCCAGAATATATGCCCAAAATCACCAGATCCAGGTTTGGTAAGGGTAGCAGGAAGTAGTGAGCGTTGGAGTGGCAAAGATTATGTGAACAAACAGAAGATGGTGAAAAAAATAAAAATAAATTAGATGTTCGCAAACAAACACAAACACATTAGGTATAAATACTGTAGTTTTGGTCAAACTTACCTAAAAAATCTGGCCACCACATCATCGCGTATGGCCCCCCCACATACTGACCTCCGACCAACCTCGGGGGGGCCATCCTCAGGTAAGGCATCCTCTGGCTGCATTGGGACACCACTCCTTATGGCGATGTTGTGAAATATCCCACACAGGACCACAATTTTCGACACCATATCCGGCAAATACATGAGCTCGCCACAAGAGCGGTGGAGGCATCTGAATCGGCCTTTTAAAAGGCTGATACAGCGCTCCACCACTTGCCTGGTGGCTGTAAGTGCGGAATTATACTCACTTTGTGGGCCTGGTGTGGGAGCCAAATAAGGAGTGAGCAGCCAGGACATGCAAGGGTATCCACTGTCTCCTGTGAAAAATAAGAGACAACATCAGGAACACTGTGTATCAAGCTTAACATTGTTATGTACTAAAGGTCTCCACTTACCCAGAAGCCACGCATCACCAGCTTGTAGGTTGGTTAATTTCTGCCATATCCCTGATTGCCGGATGACGAAGGAGTCATGTGCACTTCCTGGTAATTTAGCATTCAGGGACAGGATCTGGAGGGAGGCATCACATACCACCATTACATTCAGGGAGTGATAGTGTTTCCTGTTTCTAAATATTGCCTCCAGCCGTGCTGGAGGCTGAAGTGGTATGTGAGTACCATCCACAACCCCTATGATGTGTGGGAAGCCAGCTATTTGGTAAAAATTGGCCTTGGCCACACTAAGGGCACCCATATCCAAAGGCATTTGAATAAAATGATGGAGGTGCTTGAAAAGTGCCTCCATCACTGCCCTCAGGATCCGGGAAAAGGAGGATTGGGAGATGCCCGCCACTATTCCCACCGTTGTTTGAAACGATCCTGAGGCACAGAAATGTAACACCGCCATAAATTGCGTCAGTGGTGGTATTGCTGTTGGACTGTCAATTTGCCGCTCAAGATCACTTTCTATTAATGAGAGAGTGTCTATGATGATTTTGGGAGGTAGACGGTAGCATCTTAAAACCTCATCATCGGGCATTCCAAAAAGGGTGACACGTGTTCGAAATATCTGGGGCATTGCATGCCTACGATGCCTACGCCTGGGATGAGATTGAGGTTGGTCGGCTTCCGGGAGCATGGCCAGAACAATCCGCCCCAGATCAACCTGAAATTCAAAGATTTCAAAGTAAGGCTTTTGACTCACCCCAAAACTATATTAAAACAACTTAGCTTGATGATACCATCCATTGCTGCTTACATGCCGGGGTATTGTCATGATACGTCCAAACTGAAAATAAACACCAAAATTACTTGACACATTTCACTCTGTGCATTTTTGTTTATAAATTTTGTGCTAGACCAAAGTTAAAATATGCCAAACACCCATTTAGCAAAACCGCAAAGCGACATTTAACACAGTACATCAAAACGGGTCGAAATGTTGGCTCAAAAAGCGAAAGATAAACCACCAAAAGTTAGAATGATTATTAAGCTGTTTAAAATGTGCTAATTAGTTCGCTAATACAAGTCACAAGAGTAACTACTAAAAATGCGCTAATTAGTTCGCTAATACAAGTCACAAGAGTAACTACTAAAAATGCGCTAATTAGTTCGCTAATACAAGTCACAAGAGTAACTACTAAAAATGCGCTAATTAGTTCGCTAATACAAGTCACAAGAGTAACTACTAAAAATGCGCTAATTAGTTCGCTAATACAAGTCACAAGAGTAACTACTAAAAATGCGCTAATTAGTTCGCTAATACAAGTCACAAGAGTAACTACTAAAAATGCGCTAATTAGTTTGCAAATACAAGATAAAAAATGGACTTACCAAGAGCAAATATCTAAGATGCAAAATCAAAAGGTCTTTGGGGTCGAAAATAAACAAAATCTAAAATAGAAGAAATTAGGGATCCAAAAATTACAAAATATACGAAACACAATGAAACAACAATTGAACAAAAGTTAGACTTCACAAAACTTACCAAATCAAGAAACGAGGTCCCAAAAATATAAACCAACAAAGATAACGGAAAAAAAAACGCAAATCTAACCAACAAACGAATCTCCAACCTCCAACTCCTTTCTACGCAATCAATAAACTCCAGCCAAGATAACCTCCAACAATCCAAAAACGCCACCTCGACTCGAAGCCATAAATAGTGTTTCGTTTCCCGCACAAATTAAGGAGGGATCATAGGGCCGCACAATCAATGATGCGGCCGCAAAATAAGGACGCATGTATAAATACGTCACGAAAACACATTCAAATTCTGGTGTATTTCTTGTTTGGACCTCAGACATGGCGACAGACCAGGGAAAAAATGCCCAAGAGTCAGGCGGTAAGTCTTTCATGCATTTTCTATCAACGATTAATTTGAAACATAAGATTAGGCAAGTTGTGATTTTGTGAATTCTGTAAATTTACACAAATAGGCGAGGAGGATGACATGGAAGAGGCTGCTGGGCCCAGTATTCCGGCCAAAGCTGCCAAAAAAAAAAGGCAGCCACATTTCACAAGAAAGGAGATGGAGGTTTTGATCCAGAAGTGTGTGGACATCCTGCCACAGGCAGACAGGAATATGAGTCTAAGCCAGAAGTGGAGAATGTGGGAAGAGGTAGCCGTTGCTGTCAATAGAGTGGGTGATTATGTCCGTCTAGCCCGGGATGTCAAACGGCGGTAAGTAAACCCTTGCCCCCCCTAAAAACAAACCCCATTTTAAACCAAAGGATAATGGCTTCCATTTTTCCCCACAGATGGGGCGACTTCAAATATCGCCTAAAGCAAAAACTCGCGGACAGGGCTAGGCATGCAAGGGGGACAGGTGGGGGTCCCACCCCTGTGTCATTGGAGTTGACGGATTTAGAAGAGCTGGCACAGGGGTGTGTGCAGCCTGTGGAGGTGTTTGGCGTGTCCAACATGGATACGGACATGCCAGACTTTGCGGCTCCTCATGTTGGCCCAGGTAAGTATTGTGATGTCACCAACTCTGAAATGCTATTGTGCCAATATGTAGATTCTAATGTGACTCTTTTCTCATTTTTCCAACAGAGACACAGGCGGATGAGTCTGCTCCAGAGGGAAGCCTTGGCCGCAGAATTTCTGCTGGCTCTGCAGGGGAGGAACCAGTACATCCGGCTGAGGACCCTGCAGAAGCCAGTCCAGGGCGTGCCCCCTCGCAGGCAGTGGGCCTCCTCACAGAACTCAATTTAAAATCGGATTTCCATACGGAGATTCTGCAGAGGATGGACGCCAGTCTGATACGGGTGGCTGAGGCCCTGGAGCAAAATGCTGCGGCCAACGTGACCATTGGTCAGGCCCTGGCGGAAAATACCAGGGCCAACATCCGCATCGCCAATGCCCTGGAGCAGCTCGTTCGCCAGCACATGGTGGAGCCGACCTCCCTTCCTGCCGGAACATCAGGATCCTCCACCTCTGGCACAACATCAGCCAATCCTCCAAATGTGCCTAGCCCTGTGCCTAGTCCAGAGGCCACAACATCTGCCTCTGGACAGGCCAGCCCGATGGCATCCCGGACCCGGTCTGGCGCCCACCCTCCCCCATCCAAACGGGCGAAAAAACGGTGACAGCAATGGCGACTTTTCCCACACTCCTTCTGTGCTTGGCTCATATTCCTTTCTGGTCAAAACTTCCCTCTCCTTTCTTGTGAAATGTTTTTAATTTATTTTTGTACGTTTATGTTAGCAGTTATTGATTATTTATTTTTGATAAAAAGTATCTTTGCCAGAAAAAAAGAAAACAAAATATTATGCCAATTGGTTTGTGTTTAAACAATAAATTTATGATAAAAATCTGACATTGTATTGTGACATTATTGTACAAATGGGTTACATTTAATCCTGGCCCTAAAGGCAGAAAAGGACACAAAAAACCATTTCATTTGTAAAAAAAAAAAGGCCTCTTGAAGGAACGTTTAAAAAATCACATAACGATGCAAATTCCACATTAAAAAAAAAAAGGGGAGCTAATTAAAACATGATGACATTATTGTCACAATAGGCCATAAACAACAAATTGAGGCCAAAAAAAACCCCAAAAAATGTACGCCAATTGATTGTGTAATCCTGACATTAGCAGGTATGATTTCCACCTGCGTACGGTTTTGTGCTATCCCAATAAACTGCTTGCCAAACACATACCAAGCCGGTTTTCAATACAACACTAATTGCTTTTGTGACCATCCGCGATTAATCGCTGCAACATCATGGAGTCCCGGGACGGAGGAGAAGGCCATCGCCAATGTGGTCGAGTAATCCAGACCCTAAACTGTGCGAGCATTTTGAAGGGAAAGAGGATGTTCCAGTGACGTATGTGACGGTCCGAACACATTTGACGTTCGCATCTGCTAATGTATGTACGCCCCAAAAACGCCTCGCCACGCCTGCGTTTTACCATCTCCACCCCCGTCAACACCCAAAAACGCCCTGTTCTGTCAATCACATTTGACATGTCACTTCCTGTACGCTATTTTAGGAACGAGAGAAAAAAAGCTTGCAATTTGCCGTACGCACATGCGCAGTGTAACACCGACGCATGCGCGGTTAGTCAACATCGGAACGCAACGAGCGTACTGTTGGTAACGTGCGGCTCTGAATGAGGGCCTCTGACAGGTAATCTGACAGAAAATCGTTCATAAAATCGTTCATAAAATCATTGGTAACAAAATCGTTGTATGTGTTTGCAGCTTAAGATTTGGTTTCAAAGGTGACACTCCACTTGATTTAATAAGAGTTATCGTAAACCCAACCTGCATGAAATTTAGCATTATAAACAATAAAGCTTTTCTGTCAAAATAATTGTATGATGAAGAAAGTTACAATAACTATTTTATCTTAAAAAATGATACAGAATTAAAGAAACACAATTCCAACACAGTTTCTTAAATGAAACAGTAATAAAGACAAGAAGCTCACATCATTTTCATGTGACTGCTGCCTGGGGTATGGCTAGATTTTCAGTAGTAAGCTGAGGGCCTGATTCAGAGCCGGACGCTATTTGCGGACGGTCGTTCTGAAAAAGGGGCCGGATATTTAAATTAAGCGCTCGCTCTTTGCGGTCTGTTGACGCCTCTATGTCTGAACGAGCGAACAAAACATGCGCTCGCTATTTTGAAAAAAACGCCCCCTGGCCTCTCACATCATACGTCATCTCCGCTATTTATTAGATTAATCGAGTACATCGAACGGCGTATGAACTGCTCGCTATTCTTGTGGTAGCATTTTCCTACCGTAATCATGCGAGCAGTTCAGACTAAAAGACAACCAAGTGACGTGCTCAATGACGCTTCTTTGTTAATTATGCACACCCTTAAAACGCCCGTTTTGACCGTTTGGCACGCCTGCGTTCGGATCTCCACTCCCCGTTTTCAAGCACCTTCCCCTGTTACCACCCATAAACGCCTCATCCTGTCACTCAAATTAGCAGGCATTCGCTATTTTGCGAGCACACGATTTCCAACTGCACTGACTGGTTCGCGCATGCGTATTACAACCCATATGCATGCGCAGATGTGCGAGCATCGCTCGGAGCGAAATAGCGGCCGCTTACGAGCGGCTCTGAATCAGGCCCTGAGCTCCTTAAAAAAGCTCCCAGCTGTGAGCTACAGTATTTTCATCATAGCTGCCAACCTATTGGCAACCAGGCAGCCAGGTCGGCACTGAGGGGCTCGGTGGAAATGGGCGGGTCAAGGCTGGCGATGGGTGGGGCTCGGCAGAAGTGGGCAGGTCTGGGGCTTGATGATGAAAATGCGTAATTGTAGCCCCCCTCTGCTATGCAATGCCGAGATTACCTGCTTGTGGAGCAGGAGGCGGAGCCATGATGATGCAATTCATCGCAAATTAATATGATTTGTTAGAGTAAATCTGGAAAACTGTCTGACCTCTCTCTTTCTTCTTGAAATTGTTGGTCTGTGCCTAGGCTTACTGATTATAGGGGAGATGTATCAAATCTTGAAGAGAGATGGAGTAGTTGCCCAAAGAAACCAATCAGTTTGTGTAATTTTAAAGACTATGCTAAATAAATGACAGAAGCCGATTGATTGCTTTAGGAAACTTCTGTATTTTCTCTCTCCAGTTCTTGATACATCTCCCCCTATGTGTCTTGTATACATAATCAGGTTACTTCATATATGGATTAAAAAGTATTGATTTGATTCATGTAGATTCCTATATAAATCACAATGCTCTTGGAATATTCCCCACCTTCCTTCAATCCTTAACTGGACATTAAGGTGAACGGAGTTTCTGAAATCTTGGGGGTGCTATAAACCATAGTTGACTGGTCTCTTACATAAATAATGAAAATTAGATTGTCTCCCCTGATTTATTAACCCACAGTGATGTCAAAGGTACTCATAGCTTTGGGAGTAATTTTGACGACATGTTATTTTCCTACAGTAATTCCTGATTAGCCCATAATCATGGTTTTAGCTATTACTAGAAAACTTACTGTAGGTGGTTATCTAGAGTCAGGATGTTAGGAGGGGACTAGAGGTAGGCAAGAAATCAGAGTGCTAATTATATAGTTAAAGGAGTAAGGTCACCAACAGCACATAAAGGAGTAAAGCACAAAAGAGAGAGTAACTATGCACCTTGGTAAACCCATGTTGCACTGCAGGTGGGGGAGATTTCAATGTGCAGAGAGATTTAGATTTGGGAGTGGTGTGTCCAAACTCATATCTAAATTGCAGTATAAAAATAAAGTTGCCCAGCATTTTTGGTCTGCACACAACAGCAGCCTGTATTTACCCTGCATGCAAAAGAATGTATGTATTTGCACCCCTTGTATTGCAACATGGTTTGTCCAGGTGCACAGTTACTTGCTCTTTTTTGCTTTACACCCACCACAGAATGTTGAATGAGGATATCTGGAAACCATTCAAATAATCACATCTGAACGTGGAGACCCCCTTTACATTTTCTTCTGTTAGAGAATATAATAGAGAGTCTGTAAATCAAGTTGTGCAGTTGTTTTCAGTATATCCACAATTTCTCCCCAGGTTCTTTGATGCTGATGCTGTAATGTGGGCCACTGGAGCCACCATACTTGTCACGCTGGGTCTGACAATTTTTGCTTTGCAGACAAAGGTAAGAGTATAACTTCAGCAATACAGTATATAAAGAGAACTATATAAAGAGAACTGACATTGCTGGTACTGTAACCAGTGACCACAAAATTTTAGTACTGCAAGTGTCAGCGGCTTATCTATTATGGGTTCTTGGGCTGTGGTCTACATGGCTCAAATACGGCCCTGCATTGCACACCCTGCACCCAGGAGATATTTGCCAGTGTGGCGCCCTCTCATCTATATATTCTACCCCTGCTGCCATCTTTATGGAGTTGTATTCGGATAGATGCCAAAGGCACGGGTGATAGCAAAAGCTCCGACACTGTTTCAGTCTTTGCTATCTTCTTTGCATGCCTCATCTTTCTGAATACATTGTCTGAAAGATGGCACTCCACAGTTGGGGGGGGGAGGGGAGGGTATTACACACGGGCAAGGCCACCATGTCTTAAAATGCCCCTGCAGTGAAATATATTTTCCAGTGAAATTGGGGATCATAATCCTGTTTAGTAGCTCGATTTAAAAATACTGATTAAAATGATAAGAAATAAATCTGAAAACATATACTGTATGTACAAACCTGCAGCAGACCTAGGTGCTGTATGGTATCTGTTGTAACAAATCTACAAGACCGTTCGACGGTGCCAGCTGGAAGTAGTTCTGTTTTTAATGCATTTTAAAACATTGTATTTTTGAACCATAAGTAACTGCCTGTGGAATTATTAATTAATCTACCATATTCAATTGTCATTAATTAATTAATTAGATAATTAATTACATTGAATTAATTAATTTTTTAAGAAGTTATAGTTGACTGATTGCTCTCATCTCTAGTGGGATTTCACCATCTTATCTGGGGGTCTGTCTGTTTTCCTGCTGGTGTTACTGTCTTTTGGGATATTTGCTGCCATCTTCAGATCTTACGTAAGTACTAACAAAAACACAACCCTTTTCCTTATATAACTACGCCTAGATTGTGTGTCCAATGCATTCCATGTCTATGCCTCGGGATGCGGGTCTGCAACCATGAAATGCACCTAATTGTGAGAGGTGGAAAAATCTCTAAAGACATATTTATCAAGAAAGTAATGGAAACATCAAGTCCAACCTCTGACCACTCTACAATCACCCATTTCATTAAATTGAACCTTTCTGTTTTTCACCTAAATGACTGCCGGGAATGACCACATTTATGACTTATGTGAATCAGGAGGTGAAATGGGGACTCTTTTTATTACAAGTCACTTTTGAGTGCACAAAGTTATGACAGACTTCTCTGGATTGACAACATAAAAGTGCAAAATGCCCCCCGCTAAATGTAAATGATAATACAATAAAAATACAAATTTGCGCTCCACGCTACAAAAGGCAGCTCAAACTGAATGTGTCTATCACCAATCACAATAAATTTGCAAATAAAAACAAAGAAAGTACAAGCGCTCTATTTGGGTATGATACACAGGATAATTAGTCCCGAGTTGATACAAATTAGAATCTTGCTCCAGCCCCTCATTAACCACGTAATAGCTGAATAAGCATATGTAAGACATAGATGAGGACACCATATAGTGTAAAGCGAAAATACATTTATTAATGTGATAAAAAAACACAATAAAATGGCTGCGTACCCTTACGGTACGCAGCCATTTTATTGTGTTTTTTATCACATTGATAAATGTATTTTTGGTTTTAGCCTGTGTATCATACCCAAAAAAGAGCGCTTGAACTTTCTCTGTTTTTATTTGTAAATGTAAATGATGACCTTTGAGTGGATGTAAATTTATGATTGAACGGAGTGACTATGGATGTTGTTATAAAAACTCACCCTCTCCACCTGTTCATTCATTTCAATTACTGTATTTCGCATTGTAAAATGAATATTCATTTATTTTTCACTGTTCCACAAAAAGTGGCACGCTGGTCCCCATACTACTGTAAGTCCTGAGGTCACTCTGTGCATGTGTGGGTGCACAAAGGTTAATATTAAAGGTATTCAAACCCCCCAAAAAAACCATTGCTCATACTTACAATTATCTACACAGTTTTACCACCACTAAGAGTTGGTCCGGAAGCTGACACCACAGGAAGTCTTCAGTTACTCCTTTCTCTATCACTGAATAAATTAAACATTGTTACTGTAACACTTGCAGTTATTTTTTTTAAATTAAGGTTCTTGGTTTTTTTTTTCAATCAAGCTAACATGGCACATAGATGATTTATTAACACAATGACAGACCTTTATTAAAGGGAGTTTCATATGACAAAGAAAGTCACAATGCTTAATATATATAAAGATAGGCACAGAAAAAGGCAGATCACAGGTGCACAACTCCAAATTACTGATTATATATATAAATACATTATACAATAAAATGTTGCAATAAATAGAGGTTTTTAGCATAATCATGGCCAAGGTTATGGGCATACCCACCATATCCAGGTAATCTCTGTAGGGTAGGTCCCTAACATGCAGGGGTTCAAATCCAGGACGCAGGACACCCCCAAACCAGCTCAGCTGAGCCACCCCAGGGCATCGCTCTAATAAGAAAAGTGAAGTGTGAAGTAAGAAAGATAAGAGCAGCTCTGGATGCATATATAGAATAGAAGTGAAAATACAAATATAATAAAAACAAACAGTAAAGTGTTAAAAATGTGCAAAAAAAAAGGAAGAATGTGTTTTGCAGGAAGTCTGTGACCAGTGACCTCAACATAAGTATTGTTTAGGGATCAATGATCTTCAGGTTGATCATTCCTTAATTCTTGCTGCACTGCAAATAGTAGTCTAGCTCATCCAGCACATTCTTACGCTAAACAGCCTTTCAATATCTCCCAAAAAATACCAAGAAAAAGAAAAATCAAAGCATGAGCAGATCTGTTCTTAATTTAATTACAGCAAAATATAAAGATTCAGACTATCTCAGGGATTAAGTGTGCGCAGAGGCAGAACTGTGGGAGACAAGGGAGATGCATGCCGCCGGGCTCCAGCTCTAAAGGGGCACCTCCTTCATTGTCCACATCATATTCACCCCACATAGGGCTGTAACTATGTACCCGGAGTGTACCGTCATGGCCGCCCAATGCATGGCACCCCTTCCCGGCACCTGAGAAGCCACCATACACTAGTGGAGAGCTCCATGTCAGACCATCAGCTGCTGCCTTTGTCTATCTATAGCCTGTCTGCATGCTAATTGCTAGACTACAGTGTCAGCGGCTGTGACCGGGGGTGGGGGGCACCAAATTATATCTTGCCTCCGGGCTTCTGGGATGAATTTACGCCACTGAGTGTGTGGGAGAAACACATTTGACAGGTAAACCAACTAATGTAGTTCCAATGGTTGAACCAAAACTAAATGTTTCCATACAACAAAATTAGGTGAAGAAACAGTCAGTCTGTACAATAAGAAACCTGAAGGTATCAGCAGACTATGGCCCAAATGTAATAGCCTCCGATCTGCTTGTCCCATCATGATTACAACAGTAATGTCAGCTGGATTTAAAACAGCAATTAGTTTCAAGGCAAAACTAGGTTAATTTTGAATATATTCTACACGTTTCTTTATTGGAAAATTATGGAAATGGAATATTAAATCCGATGAACAGAATATGAATTTCTGCATATAGGCACATGAAACAGGACTATGTTATCTCTATTCCTTGTGAAGATATATAGGTTAGTTCCTGTGGTTGAAACATATGTAATGGGCCTGAGTTTTCAGAATAAAAATCTATACAGAAATTTCCTCAAATATGAATTTGATAGATTATGTAACCTGTCGGAATACTATAGATACCTTGGGGAGAAACTCAACCATTGTCCTCTGAGGATACAACATGTGGTCATTGCTATAAACCTTATATGACATGGTGATCTTATATGTAGCTGAGAGACTGACGAATCTCTCTATAAACATTTCTCTATTCCCTGTTTGATTCTTCATTAACCCCTGATGTACTCACAGTTAATCATATCACTGAAAGTCATTATTTATCTAGTTACATTCTGCTTTTATCACTACTGATTATACAATGTATCATTAAAGTAACACCATTAAATTACCTTTTTCTAGGCTTATTTCCAAGCGTACTCTAATCTTTCTATTTTATTATACAGCATATTGCCTTCTTCTATATTATAATTGAAAGTGCAGATAATTGTAATATACCCAGTTCTGTCTTCTCTAGCACCTGTAATGTCCCATAAGTCTTTATCTGCCCTGCATGCCAGGACTTGTAGGGGAATATCAGCTGGATACCCAAGGTTACATACCTGTGAATGATATGATCAGTATTATTTGATGGTTCCTGACTTGGCCTTTGTCTTTCCTCTTCCAGTGGCTGAGTATTGTTTATGCATGTATTGGGACATTTGTATTCGGAATGGTAAGTGTTGTCTTAATCTGAATTTAAAACTGTTCAACTTTAATATATTTAGAAGTCTTTTTTACTCATAATTAACATATATATCTAAATCTTCTGGCACCTACATTATAATAACTGTGTTTCCTTTCCAGTACTTGGTTATTGATACACAATTAATTACTGGTGGAAAACACCGCTACTCTGTGAGCCCTGAGGAATATGTCTTTGCAGCGCTCAACATTTACGTGGACATTATCAATCTCTTCCTGCTTCTGCTGCAGCTTTTTGGAATGTGCCGTTAGAGATTTTTTTAATGGATTTTCATTGTCCAAGGATAATGACTGCACAAGTCACTGTAAGGACTGTTTATGGTACCCATTACAAGGCCATGAACATCAGTTCCTGAAAAAGCACAACTCCATGCAACCATTTACAGAAATACTGGTATGGCCATGGGAACAAGCTGTACCAACCATTCTTTATTGAAATCCATTAATGTTTTAATTTGCTGATTTTCACATTGTCATTTTTAAGTTATTATTTCTTGTTTGATTGCTGTGTTTAATGTACTTATTGAGCTTTTACTATTACTTTTTTATTATTAAAACTTACGCCCCCCCACACACACTTCCTCCATTATCACATGGCTTTATGTATTCCTCTATACATTGCTGCTTTGTGAATTAGGACATTTAGGCCATACCCGTGATACTGTATGTCCACCTCCATATTGCAATGATCCACCACTTATTAGTCCTGAAAATTGGCATTTTACAGACCAATTGAGATGACTGTAGTATATGTACATGGCTCCAACCTTTACTTGTTCCCCCCTGTAAAACCTTGTATAACATGCATGTATTGTATCAGTATATAAAATTATCGTGAGATATTTATGCTGCCACTTATGTCTATCCCAACAAACCCACTGGATCATCCTATGCAGAAACACATAAAATTGAAAAAAATTACATTATGTGGTCTGAGTATTTGTGGTCTTTTTCAATCCCATCCACATCATGCTATCACAGTTTATTTTTGACTGGTATTATTTCTTAAATGTACGAGGACCATGAAATCTGAGAGGTTTCAGGTACATTCTACATAAATTCTGTTTATACAAAAAAAGAAGAAACAACAGCGCTGTGGGACACCTGCAGCTAAATTGATAATATATGGATACAAAAAATATTCAGTTATGGCAGATAAAAGTGTTACCTCTTTTATTTACTAAAAATAAATTATAAACATGTAAACAACATACATCATTGGCCAATGAGACACTTCTAAAAAATATACATTGTATTATAGTAATCAGTGAATGACACTGTAGCAAATATCCTAAATTGTTTAAAACACCACAGAGACTTAATATCAGCCAGCAGCTGATTGCTATTCACTTGTAACACTGATAATCAGCTACCCAAACTCGTACTGAATAGGTCTTATAATTTATATTGAATCCGAGCACAAAGGAATAAAAAGTCTCAATGAATTTCACAGTTTCAATGTTCCTCTTTGTATATAAATCTCCCAATGGAGAAATTGATTAATTCCAATGAACAATGGCAAGATCTTACTGCAAATTGCACGGAGAATATTTTGAGAATAAAATTATTCCATATACTGGTAAAAATGTAAGCTCTTACCACCAGCCTCCTGGTCCTGACTGCCTTACTGGCAGAGACCTCTCGCTCAAACTCAGTCCCGGCTTGCGACACCCGGTAATCAACCGCTTATGTGTGCTGCCCTGGGTGGTATCTGTAATGTCCTATGGTAGTAGGAAACAAATCCCCAACTCCACTGGCTCTGTTTGTGGCATTCACTCTCCACGCTGCGGCTCGCTTGATGCTTCCCAGCATTGCACGGCCTCTCCACGTGGTGTCCGGGGATATCCGTGATACCCGGCAGAGGTGTATTAGTAAGATGATACGTCCTGGTAGGACTATAATAGCTCAGCCTCTCCGCTGAGCTGTCTGCGCCCACCTTTCGGCTTACCTTCGTTCGTTATGGTGGGTGGGCTCCTGGCATAGGGATAATGATAGGCGTCGGGATGTTGACGTCTATCATTAGACACCTGCCGGGATTAGACAGTCAGAAAGCCGGCGGTCGGCATTTCGACCGTCGGCTTCCTGACTGCATCCCCTTGTGGACACCCGTAGCCTCTCCTAAGGAATATGTGACGTTTGTGAACACACAGTTTGTTCTGCTGCCTTAAGGCCTGATTCAGCTTAGATCACAGTTGCTAATACACATGCAATGGGATGATTATTGCGTTCTGCGCATGCGTATGCATCGCAGTGCAGGTACACGAGCCGACCACTGAGATCGGAACTGCAATCTTAGTGACTAAGGCCAGATAGAGTTCATTGTAGTTAGCAATTGCTGAGTGACTTCTTCATACAAACCATAGGGATGCTATCAAATTGAGCAACAAGGGCAGCTCTAATGAAACAAGATAAAGACCTCAGCAATAAACAGGTTCCACCATGTCAGAAGATGAACTCACCATACAAATGAATTAGTCAGAGCCAGTACGCTGTTCACAGTAGAATGGGGCTCTGCGAGGCAAGAGAGAGACTATGATGATGGTAGATCCACAGGATTGAGAGAGTGTGCTGGCAGATCCATACACAGACAGACAAGGCAGGCTGGAGTTACATCAATTCTCGATAGTTGGCAATGGTCACATCATCCCCATCCTCAGCAATGGACAGGAGAAAACTGTACAATGCGATGAATGTAAGTCTCTGCGTCAAAGGCAGGTACCTGCCGGGCATCAGTGGATAGATGCAAGAAGTTTTTTCATATATAGACGAAAAATGGGTATCTGAGGCGTCTCTGTCAGTGGAATCGGAATGATTCACCGCCGGTGGTTTAAATCCTGGCAGCGTCAGCCTGACAAAGGAGGAAATCCCAATCGTTCCCAGGTAAGTATAAACTAACCTAATTTTACCCCCTAACCCCCCCCTGTGCCTAACCCTAATCCCCCCTCTAAGTGCCTAAACCTAACCCCCCCTTCCCTGCCGCCTAAACATAAGTCCCCCGGGGGGGTGCCTAACCCTAGCCTCCCCCCGGGGGTGCCTAACCCTAACCCTCCCTCCCCCTAGCCTAACCCTAACCTCCCAGGGGGGTGCCTAACCCTAAATCCCCCCTGGGAGCCCTAAGCCCTCCCCCCTCGCCCCCCCGTGGCTACCTGCCCCCGGCATCCCTTCGATTGGGATGCCGGGTGCTGATCTCTCGGCGTCGGTAAAATGACAGGCGTCTAGATTTAGACACCTGTCATTTAACCCTCACCGGGATTAAGTAGTCTAGCAGCCGGCGGTCGGCATTCCGTCCGTCGGCTTCATAAACGTATACCTTGTCAGTGATGACGTAGCAACCACACTAGATTAAATAGTTTGGACATTGCAGCCAGATTCCCCCTTCATTTTGGATAAAGGTAACATTTGTTAGTGCATCTCTTTCTTTGCGGAGCCAACAGATCTGCATTCTTGGTACCTGGCCAACAAGCAAACACCTGGAAGGTAGGAGCAGGTGGATCAGGTAAGAGTCACACCGCACTCTTTACATAACTATAGCTAACTCTCTATTACTGTACATTTCTATACTATACATTTCTGTGTATAAGTGTATATTTTGGTGTATGATTATTTACTACTGTGTATACTGTACAACTGCATATTACTAGGTATAATTATATATTAAAAATTAGTGTACAACTGTTTATCACTATGCATTATTGTGTATAACTCTATATGCTGGCACTCATGTAGAGTGGGGAGCAATTTATATAACAATCCTACATGTAAATTGCACCCATAAAAATACTTATTTTTCCAAAGTTTCAAGTGAAGACCTAGGGGCTTATGTAATAGGCTGCAAGATGCAGGCTCTGGCAAAATTACAGAGAGTCTGCCCGTAATCTTGTAGTTACAAGAAAGCAGAGCAGGAGGCCACAGTGATGACCCTCCAAACCAGGTGTAGCTGGAGGAAGACAATAGACACTAGGCGATCAGGTCTGGAGCACTCGGGCAGCTTAGCAACAATGGCATTGCCAGACAAATCATAAGGATGGCAGGTTGTTGAAATCCCAGCTGTCATGATGGCCTCAGGTCCAGTCTGATGACCAAGCAGTAAGAGGTAGAAGCCAAAGTCCTGGAACTGTGTGCAAGACACTACATACTATAAGAAGAACAGAAGATGGCAAAATAAGAATCTAAGACATCGAAAAAGGAACGGATGCCCTGAGATAGTGGCGCCCGTTTTGGTAAATGAGCTGGTGAACTTTCCATGTGGGCTGGTAAAAACTATCTGATGGACACCACAGGTGGTATTTGTTTGAGCATGCCAAGGGTCCATAGATGAAAACGGTGTGTAAGGCATTTGAACCAATTATGAAAGGAAATAACAAAAGGCCAAAATTAATTGAATTACAGAAGGTGTTTAGTAGTAAAACGCGTTGAAATGAACCCTCCTCAATCTACCCTCCTGAAAGAGACATCTTTGGAACCACTTTCATGGAATTTGACAAGGGACTACTGTACCTACATACTCCATGACCAGATCATCACAGATAAGCTAAAACCTCTTTTGGAAAGTTTTTTCCATATATATCTTGTGGTGTGAATAAATATTTATATTTTACAAAAATATACTGTACTATGGAGACTTTTTATGTTTATTGAGGTTTTATGCTGTCGCTAAGTGAAGCTGACACTGTAACATAGCATTTTGCATGCCGATACACCCACAGTCAGTGGCCCTGATACAGAGCCGGACGCTCTGACAGAGCGCTCGCTCTGAATAAGGGCCGTCCCTCTGAATTTAAGAGCGGCCTCCTGGCCGCTCACATAGCTGTGGGTGACCACCCACAGCTATAGTGAGCGGCCAAAATGATGGTCGCGATGGTCAAGACCATCGCGACCATCGGGCTTGCGACGAGACCCTTGCAGTAGGGTCTCATTGCCGCAAGCCCTGGAGTGCTTTTGGCTCTATCACTTGTGATGTCAGTGGGGCCGGCCCCAGATGGTAGTCGTTCCCATGGGAACGCCTCCGTCTGGGCAGCCACGCCCCCGGCACGCCCACCAAAGGGGACGTGCTGTCACTCACCATCGACAGCACGCCCCCTTTGGTGCGAGACCCATAACGACGGCTTGGCCGTCGTTATTCGGGGCTCGCGCATGCGCACG
This sequence comes from Taudactylus pleione, assembly GCA_031769625.1. Taxonomy (NCBI): domain Eukaryota; kingdom Metazoa; phylum Chordata; class Amphibia; order Anura; family Myobatrachidae; genus Taudactylus; species Taudactylus pleione. Next base: position 792,425 of record JAUIMM010000787.1, on the reverse strand, counting down.
ATGGAGCCGCCTCTGTCGTGCGCATGCGCACTTGGCCAACATTGACCCGCTTGCGAGCGGGTCTGAATTAGGCCCAGTGTTCGAAGTGAGCCAGTATACGGCGGTATGCCATACCACCACTTCAGTCAGTGTCCCGATTGAAAGTTGGAGCTGGGAGCAAATATGGGATCCCAGCACCAAAAGAGCATCCGCATTACTTGGAGATGTGTGCACTAGCTTGACCCACTGTAGCATCAGGTCCGGCCGGCACCAGGGCATATGCGGCGTTAGTTTTAACATGTCGCCGGCCATGTGAGCCAATCGCAGTTTTGCAGCCAATCAAAAAGAAGCATCGGATGTGGCCATTTCAATTTGGAACCGACCGCTAGCCAATCACGGCTTGCAGACCAGCAGCCAATCAGAAGCAGCCACGTCGCTGCTTCTGATTGGCTGCTGGTCTGCACCATGATTGGTTCATGGCCAGATCAAAGCTTAACCTGTCACTGTATCTGCCCCCTCATTCCCTGGCGCTGAGACCTGATACTCTGTCCCAGCGCCAATTAAAGCTGTGCCTCTGCTTGGTGCCAGGTGGCTGTGGAGAGCCCACTGCCAGCGGGAAGGGGAATAGGAGCAGCAGCTGTCTCAGCAAACACCGATCAAAGATGTGCCTCTGATTGGTGCAATGCCCACTGCCAGCCGAGTGATGGAGAAGAAGAGAAGCAGCTTGTCTCTGTCAGAGCAGTCAACGGACATGGACTGAGAGGTACTGTGGGGTGAGGTAGTGTAAGCACTGTAAGGTGCAGGGGTGAGAGATGGAAGCAGGTACTGTGAGGTGCAGAGGGTGAGAGAGGGAAGCAGAAACTAATTCTCATTATCAATATCCCTAAAGCTTGAGGGAAGGGGGGGGGATTCAACAAAAATTTCCATACCCCCACTTCAAAATTCCAACTTCGAGCACTGCCCACAGTTGCACATAGAACATAGGCATGTCGCATATAATTTTAATCAGCAGAAGCTGTTTGTGCGTCCTGTATCGCTGTGCGATTAAGATACATTTGAAGGAAAAAATGTGCACAAAAAGACGTTTGGCGCTACCAAGTCACGCGGCGCTCACGCGTTATGTGTAACGTGACTTGTAGCGCATGGAGGATAAATGGATGTGAACACATCTGTATCTTGAAAAATGATTTGCTGTATAGAATTGCTAAAGATCAAGATAAAATTGTAGAACAATTGTTGGTGCCGCAAATCCATGTAAAACTCGTACTTAAAGTTTCACACACAAATCTGTGTGGTGGACGCTTGGGAGAAGACAAAACACGGGAGCATATATTCAGGGCCGTAGAGAGCGCCGCGGGGCCCCGGTAAGGAGGGGGTGTGGCCTAATCGCGGGAGGTGTGGCCATGCCCCCTTGAAGAAGACAATAAAAAAACAAAACATTTTTGCAACTCCGCGAAGCGGCGCTGCGCGTCGGAGAGGGGGCACTGTGAGACCCTCAGCCCGCCGCAAAGCCAGACGGGGGCGCGATCAGTGTGATCACTCCCCCCCTCAGGCAGAGGAGATTGCTGTGGCTGCTGCTTAGCAGCCGCTAGCAATCTCCCACGTGCTGGGCTGCATCGAGGGAGGGAGGGAGGCAGGAGGAAGGGAGGGGGGGTGACGCCAGACCCGGGCCACCGCCAGGCCCCTCTGGAAGCCCGGGCCTGGGTAAAGTGTACCCGCTCCCCCCCCCTCTCAGCGCCCCTGCATATATTACTTAGATTTAATTAGTCAGGGTTGTCTGAAGCTGAAGCCAGACAAATCCGGTATCATACATGGGAGAGAAAAAGCAGACTCTTTTTTGGGGGGCACAGATATTTATTTGTGATTGAGAATTGTACGTATTACTTTTGTGTACTACAAATCTTTTAATCTTTATCAAATATATTTGAACCATTTATTGTAAAGATATACCAATAAAAGTAAAATTTTAGGTAAATCATTTAAACCAATAAGAGTGCCCCCCCCCCCCCCCCCCCAAAAAAAGTCTGCTTTTCCTCTCCCATGTATGAATCTTGTTAATTCTGACTCAGGGGAGCACCATCAACAGATAATAATAATAATACCTGCCCTTGTACTGTATGTAGTTGTGATTCAATCTTTCGTTTTTGTTTGGACATATCCGGTATGTCAGAGGACATGTCCAAAGCCAGACTACTGGGCCCCGCTAGTTCCCTCTCCCGTGGTGCAGGAAACCAAAGTTCCCATAAGGGATGATGTGTCTCCAGAGCAGAGACGACAGAGGAAATGGTTCAGAGGAACCATGATGTGTTTTCTGAGGTACCTGGACGTACCACCCTTGTAGAACACGATATAGTTACTGCTCCAGGGGTAGTGATGAGAGTAAGGTCATACCGCATCCCTGAAGCTAGATGTAGAGCTGTGAGACAGGAAATTAAAAGCCCCAGCCCTACCATTTTGCAGGAGACCATAGACCAGAAAGTCTGCATAAATATTCGAATGTCCTTTTTCACTGAGATGCGGTCTCTGCGGTGTCCACGTCATCAAGGTTGGCAACGCGCTAAGGGGAGGGGCATGCGACAAAGAGGGGATCCATAAAAGCCTGCAGACAGGATTAAATTCACACTGGCAGCACACATACAGTAGGTGCACCACATGGGCTGATTGATTTGTCATTTTCTGTGATCGGTGTGTAGTACTTGGGTGGAGAATAATGCACTGTCCACTTTTGTGTTCAGCGTCACTGATGCCAGCTAGTTGGCCGGTAACTAAGCAGCCGAATTGTGTCTAGCAGGCGTGAGGGTCATCTGATGTCATTCTGACAACATTCTGCTGTGCTATTTGTAATGTGAGCAATAAAAAGCAGCATTTTCCCAGCAAGAAGTTGTTGGTATGTCATTCATACAGCTGGGAATGCACTTATCTCATCAACCACCAGATGTCACTTGAAATCAAAAAAGAAATTTGCACGGACAGGACACAAGGCTATTGCTACCTATCATTCTTGGTTAGACAAAACAGTGATAATTCTAAACAATAAAGCAAGTGAATAATTGAAATTAAGGGCCTGATTCAGACCCGCTCGCTAATACAATGACACACGCAGCCGTCCGCAGTGAAAGTATGCAAATCCGGCAACCGCTAGTAAAACATTAGTACGCCCACTATGTTTTGCGGTGAGATCGCGGTAAGAAACTAGACGCCCACCAGCCTGAAATAAGACGCCCACTTTTCGTTTGTCACATCCGTCATATATAGGAAGTTCACTTAATAATAAGTAACATCAGCTGACATCTGACCAATACGCACCAATTGTGGTTGACCTGACCCTGCCGCTGTGTGTAATGACACCTTCTGCTACATAGGCTGATGATGCATCTTATTATGCATGCCCATGAAATGGTGTTCAGACGCACAGTCGACCCCCTCCCCCCGTCACCACCCACTTCCTGTGACTCATGCTTGCGGGGAGTCTGAGTACTGATTGCGATAGCTTCACGATCGCAGTAACTGGTTCGCGTATGCGCACTTCATCTTATGCGCATGTGCAGAACAAAAACATCGGCGGCTAGCGAGCTAACGAAGCCTTGCGACTGGGTCTGAATCGGGCCCTAAGATCGTTCACTTTATATATGAAATATATGATTGACAGCACTCAACAGTCTTGAATAAAGGGGAGAAAATCATAATTTAATGACTGTGATCAAAGCAGTCGACATCAGCCCCCTTGCCCCTACCATTACCCCCAGAACAGCCTGCATTCTCTATGGCATGGATTCAAGAAGGTCCTGGAAACATTCCTAACAGATTCTGGTCCACACTGACATGATAGGATCCCGCAGGTGCTGTAGATTTGTCACCCGCACAATTTATGTACAATAACGCTGAGCGAGATGAGGTTATTTTACATGGACTAATTTCCTTTGGACAAGTTCATGTCAGAAGTGATATAGAAATAAAGTGACCATTTATAAGTTATATCAATGGCTGTGTATATACAAAATAATTGTAGGCTATATTTAATTAAATAAGTCTGACAAGCTCTCTGCTCTGTAGCAGGATGCCGTATTATGAGGGATAGGTTTTCTAACTAAATAGATAAATAATGGATAGCGCCACAGTGTCTGTCCCAGACCAAAAGGACACACAATCCAGATAATCCCAATAATATTTTAATTAATTCAATGGTCAAATGAATTAAAAATTTACATATAAAATGAACATACAGGATGACAGCACACAAACAATACACTACAGTAAATCTGCATATATAAGGACGAATATCCTAAACTGACACCTATATACATTTACTGTATTGAATTGTTGTTGTGCTGTCATCCTGTATGTTCATTTTATATGTACATTTTTAGTACATTTAACCATTGAATTAATTAAAATATTATTTTGATTATCTGGATTGTGTGTCCTTTTGGTCTGGGACAGACACTGTGGCGCTATCCATTAGTTATCTATCTTACTGAATTAATTTTCAATTAGGGTGTTGGGAGACCCCTAGGAGAGCTGTCTGTTGTGTTCAACCATCGATAGGTGGGCGCCCATACCCACTTTCTATACATATCTAACTAAATAAGCAGACAATGGCTGACAGCTAGACAGATTTGCAGCTTGTGAGGATTTATGTGTGCATTATTGTTGCAGGTTGCAAGTAATGTCTTTTACAAAGGTGGCGGTTTATAACTGTGCAAGGTACCCCAGTTCCTTTATGGTTTTAGGGATCACACAGCAAGGATACAAAAGCAAGGGAACAAAAGGCACCTTTAGTAGACACAAGCTAAACATACATGTAAATTGTCATGACACTATGTAATATATACAATATATACAACAGAGGTTCCCAAACACGGTCCTCAAGGCACACTAACAGTTCAGGTTTTAAGGATAGCCACACTTAAACACAGGTGTCTTAATTAGTACCTCAGTTATTTTGATTTAACCATCTGTGCTCAAGCATGGATATCACTAAAACCTGCACTGTTAGTGTGCCTTGAGGACCGAGGTTGGGAAGCCCTGATATACAACATATACAGGTAGGATTAATACTCAGAGTACGACTACTATAAAACCACACAAGGGGATCCTCCACCACCTACACAGTCAGTAATCACCTCAGTAACTCAGAAGGAGAGAACCCTGCTGGGTGACCTGCTGCTGGGAGAGTTACCAATGAGAGAATTACCACTGAGTGGGGGGGGCGATTCAAATGTTCTGGTGGCGGCTTTTTTTTTTAAGGTGCCTGACAGAGCAATTCAATTGTTGCTCTGTCAGGGCACGACAGCCGCCGGCGCCGGCATTTCTGCACGCACTCAGTAGTGCGCGAGCAGAAATGTGTCTGAAACACCCTGGTTAGGGTGCGCTAACCACAGATAATGCGCCCTAACCAGAAATTAAGACGGGTTTAGCCGTTTTAGAAGGCCATCAGTAGGTTAACTATCAAAGGTCACCATTATTGCACCATCAGTGGTTAACCTCAATGGGGTGTAACTAGTGGCAAACGCAGGATTTCTATAGGGGGGTTTCCAAATGCTTGATTTTACAGTAAGTGTGACCTGTCCATGAAGAGGGTAGAATTAGCACTTAACCAGCTTTAAAATGTGTCATACAAAGTGTATTGTGTGTCATAATTCCAGCATATACAGGACCAGTGATCACAGTAACCCATTAGATGCAGCAGTAGGGCCATCCTGCCTGAGCTGAATGTTTTTATTTTAGATGTGGGCACCATTCCAAGAACATGCAGAACTATTAATATTCTACTATATTACTATTTCTATTGTGGTAATGGTGTGGGCTGGGGAGGGGGGTTTCCAGGCAGACGGAAACCCCCCCTGCGTTTGCCTATGGTAACCATCATCGGGAAATCTCCAATGGCCAACCCTGCTCTTTTAGTCACTGGGCAAAGGACCAATCAGATATGGGGGTGGGGATTCGCAGGTCACGCCGGGGTATGGAGCAAAGGAGCTCATTCAGACCCCACACTAAGATGTATACTTTTGCTGCTGCCGATGGAATGCATTGTGCACATGTGCATACCTTAGCGAAAGTTCACAATGCATTCGCTAGCAGTGAGTGACAGGTGCAGCCGTTTGTAGGTGGTAGCAAGGGCTGGCCATTAAAAACGGGGGAGTGGAGGTGCAAACGCGGGCATGCCTGAGCATCTCAACGGTGTTTTAGAGGTGTGTATAATTAAAAGACAGCATCATAGTACACATCACCTGGCTTGTTTTTACACTGAAGTGCTCGAAGTGCTTGTGGCAGGGTATGGTCAGCCTCAAGCGCTGCGATCGCATCTGATGTTACCTGATGTACCGATGGTTGCATACACTTCCTGGACATGACGTGCACAAGTGGGCATCTTAACACAGGCTGGTGGGTGTCTGCATACACTATGTAATCGCTCTCTAACAAATACTGGGCGTGCTAATGCATTGTTGTGCGGTAGCACTGCATATGGAATTTGCATACACATCGTGCGAGCGATCGCATCTAGCGAGGGGCTCTGAATCAGGCCCTATGCTCCTTGTTTGACGTCGCAATGAGGAAAAGAAAACATTTGGGGGCTCTTTGCCATCGATGGCGGTGAACCACTGGATGGCAAGACCATCGTCCATCGTTAGTTAACCATCCATGATTGGTAATCATTGATGGTTGATGGCCATTCCTACCATATAGACAGTGTAATGTCAGGGTAACACAGATCATTGTATTTTACTTTCAAAGTTCAACATTGGGGTTTATTCATCCTTCATTTGTGCTTATTAAGATGCTTAAGGGCCACTTTATTTTTATTTCTGATAGACAACGGAACAGTTGTACCTAGTAGCACAGACACAGTTGTCATGTGAACAAACATTTTAATTGCAGAGTTTGCTGTTTGCTTAGTGTGATCCAGAAGGCATGCATAGATTATGGTGTGTTCAAAAATACAATTATTTTCGATATATATATATATTTCCGAGATTTCTATAAAATGTACACAGACGACATATCGGTGGGGGGCTTTGCTACAAGATATGGGTGTAAGTTAGGGGTTTATTCTTCATGACATAATTATTACTTGTGATAATTATGGCCCTCATTCAGAGCCACTCGCTATTTGCGGTCGTTCGTTCTAAAACAAAGGGTGGCTATTCAAATGAACCGTTCGCTGTTTGAGGTCTGTTCACGCCTCTATGTCTGAACGAGCGAACAAAACTTGCGGTCGTTTTTTGGCAAAATACGCCCCCTGGCCGCTCGCATCCTACATCATGTCCGCTATTTATTAGATTAATCGAGTACATCGACAAGGGTATGAACTGCTCGCTATTCTTGGGGTTGGTGTTTGCTACCACAATCTTGCGAGCAGTTCTGGCTATAAAATAACCAAGTGACGTGGTCAATGACGCTGCTGTTTTAAATATGCACACCCATAAAACGCCCGTTTTGACCTTTAAGCACGCCTGCGTTCTGATTTCCACTCCCCATTTTCAAGCACCTTCCCCTGTTACCACCCACATACGCCTCCTGTCACTCAAAATAGCAGGCATTCGCTATTTTGCGAGCACATGAATTTCGTCCGCACTGACTGGTTAGCGCATGCGTATAACGATCCGTATGCATGCGCAGTTGGGCTAACATCGCTCGGAACGAACGAGCGGCCGCTTACGAGTGGCTCTGAATCAGGCCCTATGTTTTAAACTCACTGCGAGTTGTCTCCCACCCATCTCCCCTCCCCCTACTGCTGTGTCCTACCCTGGTACCCTTACCCATGTTTCACTCCGTTCCCCCTGGTCCCCTTCCAGGTGTCCTCTGTCTCTTCTCCCCCCTGCATGTTTTCAGCGTTTCAGCCGAGAGGGTGGACGGGTACAGCATCGCCCACCCCTCCCTCTTACATCACAGCACTGGGAGATTTCTCGTAGCTGATAAGCAGCAGCCGCAGCAGTCTCCTATGCCTGTGGGGGAAGCCATCGCACTGATTGCACTCCCCACTGGCTATGCACCAGACTGAGGGCTCGCAGCACCACCCTCCCCTCTTTGCAGCGCTGCAAAAATTATTTTTTTTCCCCAATGAAGACGCTACTAGGTCACGCCCCCTCTTCTCCCAGAGCAGCTGTCTGTGCGCCTGGGTGTGCACTCTGCTGTCTCTCCCCCCCTCTGCTGTGTCCCATCCCCGCATTCTTTCCCCTTCCCCGTTCCCCCACTCCTCGTCCCCCCCCACACCAACCTCTCACATGTCTTCGGCACGCAGGCGAACATAAGCCCCGGCGTCCGGTGGAAGTAGCCGGACAGAGGCAGCGGGATCCAGAAGGATCCCTCTTCACAACCCGGGACTCCTTCCCTTAGGGAAGTAGAGGGTTGTGGGAGCAAATGCCATCTGGAGATGACGAAAGCTTTCGCAGTCAAGCTCTGAAAACATTATATTTTCGAAGCTTAATGAATTTCTGTCCCCATGCTCGTGTATGGACAACGGGCTATTTATTGAGAGAAAGGTAAGCAGGGGATACAGTATCTGTGCTATCTCCTGCATTACCGTGTTGATGAATGGCCCGAAAACTTAATTTCTACACTTACAGGTGAAAATGTTAATTTTCACCTGTTTTTATAGAAATTAAGTGATGGGATTCATCATCACTTAATTTCTACAAAAGCAGGTGACCCCGATAATTAACATAATGAATAGAGCCCATAAATATCTCAATGATATAGGAATGTGGTGTAATTTTTCATTTCATGGCGACAGTTTGATCCGGAGGGGACAATCACAGCAACATAACAACCAAAAGGAAATTCTATCCAGTTTTGTCAGCATCCGCTGGCAGTTACCAAGCATTTAGTTACAGGACACCTTTTGCTACAACTCACAATGCATTTAAGCAAAACACATTAGTTAGTCATTTTGTTGACCTTATTTTAGACTGAGTGAGCTGCAATGTTACTATATTTAGTCATTTAACTAATCTGTCGTGGTGGAATCTATTCTGCTATTGTTTCTTGTTTTAGTCCCTTATTAAACGTCTGGCTATTTAAAGAGAAAACCTCATAGGAAAGAGTTTAACTGTCACAGCCCTTAGTGAGCTCTCAGAATTACATTCTGCCGGTCATTTTCTCTAACGGAGTCGTGTCGCCATCGCTTTGGGGGGGAGTGACGAGGCCAGGATCTCCATCTGCTCACAGAGATTTCCTGGCCTTTTTTTTACCATCTGCGGCACCGGCTTGCGTGACCCCTTGGGTCACTTAGCCGGCTGATGGGCTTGCAGATGATCCAATGTTGCATTCTAGAACGCAACTCGGATCAGTAATGCATGCAGGAGGCAGGACGCCTCCTGCTGCATTACCATATTAGTGCTATCGCAGCTGCTACCATGTTAGCAGCTGCGATAGCTAGTGCGTCCTCTGCTGAATCAGGCCCATAGACTGGTGTGCAGGACGCAAAGGTTGCAAGGGATATATTTAATGGGAATGGTTTCGCTGACTTTGCTTGATTTTCTTCAAACCATTTAAAATAACATTTGCAAACTTGGGATAATGAGCTGTGCATGATATGATCACTAGACAGGTACGGCCCTGCACCCTATCTACTATATCAGCAGCTGTGCCTGTGTCCAGAAGGTATCCTGTTATATCATACATGGAACATACTTACCTACCTTCCCGGGACTGTCGGGAGCCTCCCGAAAATCAGGCGTCACTCTCGGCACTCCGCGAGAGGAGGCAAGTCTCCCCCATTGTCCGCTGCCCCCCCTCCCCCACGCGCCCGCACGTCAAAGTGGGTGGTTCGGAGGCAATGACGCAATTCGCGCAGAATGGCATCATTGTAGCCCCGCCCCCTGCTATGTAATGCCGGTAATATCGGCATATAAAACGGGGGGGCAGGGCCGCAATCACGCAGACACGCCCCGTTCCACCCACTACAGCCACCCCCACCCTCCTTGCTGCACCGACCTGGCAGCCCCCTCCCGGAGGGGGTTGCCAGAAAGTCGGCAAGTATGACATGGAATTGTCAATATATAGGCCCTGATTCAGATTTGGGAATAGAATAAGATGGAGCAAGTAACTGATCATCTTGGTAACACCATGCTGCACTGCAGGTGGAGCAGATGTAAAATGTGTAGAGACAGGGGCGTATCTATAATGGGTGCAGGGTGTGCGGGGAACACGGGCACCTGGGTCGAGGGGGGCCCCGCACCGGACACCCTGCACCCATAATATTATTTACCTATCCGGAGTCCCACGTCGGCGCGGGGGGCCGGCGCTGTAAAATGACTGGAAAATAGCTGTCATGGCCATTTTCCCGTCGTTTGTGCATGTGCAATACAGGAAAAATGGCCACCACGGCCATTTTCCCGGTGACCTGTGCATTCATTATAGACTCTGGGCACACTCTAGTGCCCAGAATCTATAACTCCGGCGCTGGCCGCGCACATCTCAGTGCGCTGCCTTGCCGCCAGGCGGAGAGGAGGGGGCCCATGTTGGAGACTGCACATGGGCCCCCTCCTCTCTAGAAACGCCCCTGTGCAGAGAGATTTAGATTTGGGAGGGGTGTGTCCAAACTGACATCTAAACTGCAGTGTAAAAAAAAAGCTGTCCAGCATTTGTGGGCTACATGCAAAAGCAATCACTATTTACCCCACAAAATGTATGTATTTGCACCCCTTGCATTGCAACATGGTTTGTCCAGGTTCACAGTTACTGGTTCAATTTTACTCTATTCCCAAATCTGAATCAGGCCCATAGTCTGCTCCAGCAGTGTAACTAGGTATTTGATGGCCCCATAGCAAAAGTTTGTAACGGCCCCTATGCATCACCCAATGGTGAGAAATGTATACAGTATAATACATGTAACTTTGACAAAGAAGATGGGCCCCCCTTCAGCTTTGGGCCCCATAGTCGCTGCACCCCTTGCACCTACAGTATGGTAGTTACGCCCTGTTGTCTGCTCCAAGCACAAGACATCCAGGTCCTGCTTTAAATGGTGAAATAAATTATTAGCTGAGCTGAAACTACTATGGGAGAGATGTATCAAACCATGGAGAGAGAGAAAGTGGAGAAAGATAAAGTGCCAACCTATCAGCTTCTAACTATCATTTTTCAAACACAACCTGTAAAATGGTAGTTAGAAGCTGATTGGTTGGTACTTTTTGGTAGATGTACTACCTAAGCCCTGGAGAGAGATAAAGTGCCAACCAATCAGCTCCTAATTGTCATTTTTCAAACACAGCCTGTAAAGTGACAGGAGTTGATGGTTTGGTACTGTATCTCTCTCCACATTATCTCTCTCCAAGGTTTGATACATCTCCCCCTCTGACTGTTCAAAACGGCGACCATCTTGGTTTGTTATAAGATGCAAGTAGGGCTTTAAATTAAAGATTTAAGGTAATCAACTGCCATTCAGTAGGATTGCTGCAATTTCCATACTTTGAAATCATAACATCCAGTTATTATAAAATCAGACAAAACATTGGTTTGATTAGATGCACAGATGAGTACTGTCAGTGCTCTTTACCAGGAACAACCACAAACGCTGTTCCTGAACCTCTCATTAGCTATGACATATTCAGGACGGGCAAAATACATTTTCATTAAGATAAGTTTTATTTTAAAGTCCCTTTTCATTACCTTGTTCTCTAAATACTATGTAAATACAGTATATATATATTAATCATTTAGCTCCACCCTCAGACCCAGTGTTCCTGAACATACAGAAAAATAGCACTGAGTGTTGTCAAAGGGCCTCATTCAGACCCACTCGCGAGCGGCTGTCTGCTCGCAAGTGGGTCGATGGTGCGCATGCGCGAGACGAGACGAGCGAAGGACTTTCCTTCGCTCGTTGTGTCTGATCCAAGGGGGCGTGCTGTCGATGTTGATTGACAGCACGCCCCCTTTGGTGGGCGTGCCGGGGGCGTGCCTCCCAGACGGGGGCGTTCCCAAGGGAACGCCTACCGTCAGAAGCCGGCCCCACTGACATCACTAGTGATGTCAGTGGGAGTGATTTTGGCTCTGATAGAGCCAAAATCACTCCGGGCCTTGCGTTTGAGAAACTCAACCGCAGGATTCGGCTCGCAGTGGCGATGGTCGCGATGGTCAAGACCATCGCGACCATCATCCTGCACGCTCGTATATGCTGTGGGTGGTGACCCACAGCTATACGAGCGTCCAGGAGGACGCTCCATAATTATGGAGGTGGGCCCTGATTCAGAGCGAGCGCTCTGGTCAGAGCGTCCGGCTCTGAATCAGGGCCAAAGTTCCTTGTGGGAGTAGATACATCAATTGGGCTTCTAAATACAATATGTAATATGTAATAATGCCTTGATTAACCAGCAGAGAAATGCAGACGCATGGCAGGCATACTCAAGAAGCAGTCTAGGCCCAGTTGAAGGGATAAGCTGTAGTTATAGTTGCTCCATATTCACCTGTATTGGAAAACATTTCTTTTAAAAGAATAAGATTTGAGTCTTACGTAATTTTACTAAGTGGCAGCTGGCAAAAACATGTTTGGCTTTATGTAGTATTACCGGTTTACATCACCTATCCTTGTGTATCAATGCCTATTTCCCTATAGATTGTAAGTTTGCGAGAAGGGTCTTCCTACCTATATATCTGTCTGTTATTACCCAGTTTTGTTCTATTAATGTTTCCAATTGTAAACCGCAGCAGAATATGCTGCGCTATATAAGAAACTGTTAATAAACTAATAAATAATAAATCACTTCCTGCTTAAACACACTTAAAAGCTTCGTAAACTTACCCCTTAATGTCAAACATTTCTCTCCCAATACGGCAGTGATCTGTGCTTTTGCACTTGGCTTATTCCATTTTCGGAGAACAGGCAAAAGAGCTATTCTGTCAATCTCACTGATCATGATAGGGGAGGGAGTAGGACAGGGGAGGCTCTGCCTCCCCTGCCTACCCTGACTGCACGTCTCTGCCCTAAATCTCCCTCCCTTGTGCCTAAACCTAACCACCCCCTCCCTGCACCCTAAACCTAACCCTCCCACTAGTACCTAACCTTAACTTTAACCCTAAGTTACCATAAGTGACCATAAATTCAGGAGTCACCCAGACATAGGCAAGTATGATAAACATGCTTCAGTCAGATACCCTATCAAACAAGCAATTTATAATTGAATTCTATAGGTTGGGTAAGAGATGCCTGTGCTCGGGTCGGGATCAGAGTGGTCAAAATCGAGATGCTGGCATCCCATCAGGGTTAGGATACCAACACCTGTTGGTAGGTATCCTAACCCTACCCCTAAGCTTCCCCGCACCCTAACCCAGTGATGTGTGGTGAGGTCAATGGCTGGGGAGGCACACATGTATAAAAACACAATTTTTATATCAAAACTCATAGAATTTAATTATAAATTGCTTGTTTGATAGGGTATTTGACTGAATCATTTTTATCTTACTTGCCTATGTCTGGGTGACTCCTGAATTTATGGTCACTTCCTGGTGAAATGTATGAGAAAGGGACACAGAATGTGACACCTTGATCCCGTCCCCTCTTTACAAAGCCGAGATTTGCAATCTTATGCCTCAAGAGGACAGGGGACCTGATTCAGACCCGCTCGCTAAGGCGCGATCGCTCGCTCTGAGCGATTTGAGCCCATCTGCACATGCGTATAATTTGCAGTGCGCATCCGCAAGCCATTCGTTGCGATCTGATTTTGGTAGCTCGTAAGCCACTATCAGGTCGCTGCTTTGAGTGACAGATTGTGAGAGGTAACAGGGGAAGGTGCTTATAAACGGGGGAGTGGTGTTGTGGATGCAGGCGTGTCTGACCACCAAAACGGCGTTTAAAGGGTGTGCATAGTTAGCAAAGTAGCATCATTGTACACGTCACCTGCATGTATTTCAGCCAGCACTGATCGCTGTGCTTGCGGCAGGGTAAGGCAACCCCAAGGGCTGCGAGCAGCTCTGATGGCTCACGATGGTCCCGATTAAACCTTCATTTCCTGGAGATGACGTGTGTTGCAAGTGGCAAGGGGGCGTCTACAAACATTTGCAAGCGCACTTTGCTGTAGCTCGCTAAAACATAGTGGACGTCCTTACGCGACGCAGTGCGAGCGTTTAATTTAAATATCCGCATCTTGTGAGAGGGTCTGAATGAGCTCCAGAGTCCAATGACGAGAAGGACCCAGACCTGCCCCCCACACGGAGCAGCTGCACCTTATCTTCGGGAGGTCTCTTGGAGGGGATTGCCAAGTATGAATTATACTGCAAGGAAAACTGTCACTGTATGCTTTATTAATCATTTCTCAACTCCAGGTGGGGTATCAGATGGGTGCATACATCTTCCCAAAAGTTTAAGTAGATGTAGCTAGACTTTTCCATTCACCAGCGGTGAAGCTTAGTGGATCATCTTTAGGAACATTAGTGTCTAAACCTGGGTAAACACTTGACAATATATTGGATGATTTGTCATTTTGAACTGAATTGGAATGACAAACCGTCTACATCGTCCAGTGTGTACACCAAGGATTCCCAACCACAGTCCTCAAGGCAAACTAACAGTCCAGGTTTTAAGGATAGCCATACTTAAGCACAGGTGACTTAATTAGTACCTCAGTTATTTTGATTTAACCATCTGTGCTCAACCATGGATATCACTAAAACCTGGACTGTTAGTGTGCCTTGAGGACCGAGGTTGGGAATCACTGGTGTACACACTATTGCACGCTCCTGTGCATCGTACTTTACATTTTCAGATCTGCCTGCAGTGCAGAGCAGGCAGACCTAAAGATATTGCATGTAGTGCAGAGCAGGCAGACCTAAAGATATTGCATGTAGTGCAGAGCAGGCAGACCTAAAGATATTACATGCAGTGCAGAGCAGGCAGACCTAAAGATATTACATGTAGTGCAGAGCAGGCAGACCTAAAGATATTACATGCAGTGCAGAGCAGGATAATCTAAAGATATTGCATGCAGTGCAGTGCATATTAATGAAGGACGGAACTACACATCGTCCTGTCATTCATTAAATCTTGTAATGTGTACCTGTAATCTTGAAATGTCCAGGGCGAAGGTAAATCGCCCCGTCCATCTGCAACATTGCCAGGTCGTCTAGTGTATAAGCCTTAAAGAATCACTTGGATTTTATGTGGATCTGGTTCATAGCCAACAGGTCTTGTAGACTAGAAACCAAGGTTTCAGACTGTACATTCTGTTATCTTTTACCTGCAATGATTCCTCCACCAGCCACAACTTCTCTACAACATCTGACAAAACTCACGCACTTTTGTAAATGCTTTCTATTCTGAAGGATGTCACCAATTGAGATGCCCGACCTCTGACCAGCACTGTTATCCACTTTCATTACTCAAGCCTCCTGTAAGTGTACATCCAGACAAACAATGATGCCATTTTTCTGTGAGACCCATGCAGCTAATATGTAGTGCGTTGGACCCTATGAGGGAAATTACATTTCCAGATGCTGAGAACTTTAAAAGGGCTTTTCCTTCCTCTTCTAAAAATTGCTCATTACTAACATCCTGCAGTTTATTGAAAACGCTCCTGTCCCTTCTTTTTCCATTGACATTGTCAGACACATTGATAATAAGGCTCCCACATTATGACCAAATGCTCAGCCAACCGAGGTCTTCCCAGAGAATGAGATTCTTCTCAGCAACAAGACAGCTAAGGGATGAAACCCATCATTTTTATAACCTGGGACATGATTGGGCTGATCAAGGATTATGAAAACTGTAATTTTACATTTTATTCGTGGAATGCAGACTTCAGGGACAGCCTCTTATTGTTGGCTTGTCCATCACCGTGGTTAGCATTATTGTTTCACAGCACAGGGTCATGGGTTCAATTTCAGGGCTTATCTGTGCTGAGTTTGTATGTTCTCCACATTTTTGTATGTGCTTCCACTGATATAGTAGACTTTGTCGACATTCAGAATGTCGACAAGGATGGGATATCACCATGTCAGCTTTCGAAATGTCGACATACAGCTGTCAGGGTTCATAGGTGAGTATGTCTGACCCTAACCACAGCCTAACCCATAAATCATTCAAAAATTGACTGTTGACACAGTGGAGTAACTTCATCCCAGGTGCCCGGAGGCAAGATAAATGTTGGTGCCCCCCCAATTAAAGTTAACCAACCCCCAGCACCTGTGCCAGCCCCAACTGCCGCCGCCCCCCTATACAGTTCCCCAGTAGTGGTCCCCCTGTGCAGTGCCCTCTGTACAGGTCCCCCAATGCAGTGCCCGCCTATGTAGTGCCCCCCAGTAATGGTCCCCCTATGCGGTACCTACAGTAGTTGTCCCCCTATGCAGCCAGTACCCCCAGTAGTAATGCCCTTGTAGTGCCCCCAGTAGTAATGTCCCTTGAAGTGCCCCCAGTTGTAAGGGCCCCTGTAGTGCTCCAAATAGCGCCCCCAGTAGTAAGCCCCCTGTAATGCCCCCAGTAGTAAGCCCCCTGTAGGGCCCCCAGTAGTAAGCCCCCTGTAGGGCCCCCAGTAGTAAGCCCCCATAGTGCCCCCAGTAGTAAGCCCCCTGTAAAGCCTCCCAGTAAGGCCCCCAGTAGTAAGTCTCCAGTAATGCCCACAGTAGTAAGCCCCCTGTAGTGCCCCCAGGCCCCAGTACTAAGCCCCCAGTAGTAAGCCCCCTGTAGTGCCCCCAGGCCCCAGTAGTAAGCCCCCAGTAGTAAGCCCCCATAGTGCCCCCAGTAGTAAGCCCCCTCTAGTGAGCACCCCCCCAGTAATGCCCTCTGTAGTAAGCCCCTGTAGTGAGCACCCCCCAGTAATGCCCCGTGTAGTACTGTAGTAAGCCCCTGTAGTGAGCACCACCCCCGCCGCGCGCACACACACACAAAAAAAGAAATAAATAACATCTTAATCCCTGCCCCAGTGCTGCTGCCTTCCGTCCCCAGCGCCCGCTCCTCGGAACTATGGGAGTGACATCATGACGTCATTCCCATAGTGCACTGTGGGACCCGGAGCTCAGGAGTGAGCTCCGGCTGCCGCTGGCACCGGGGAAGAGGAAGAGAAGTAGCCGGGCGCCCGCTGGCAACATACTCAGCGGGCGCACGGCAAGTGGAGGGTGCAGGGGGTGCGACCGCACCCCCCGTAGTTACGCCGCTGGAGGTGAAGCGCCGATCAGCAGCGCTCCTTCTCCATGTAGCTCCTCAGCAGTGGCCGGCCCGGATGACAATGGAGCCAGGTGCCCCCTTCAGGGCTGGCGCCCGGCGGCAAATGACTCCATTGTCTCCGGGAGTTCCACCACTGTGTCGACATGCTATTGTCCATTGTCATGTCAACAATATGTCATTGTCAACATTGTGAATGTTGACATATTGCAGAATGTCACCATATTACAAAATGACGACATCCTGTAAATGCACACATTCAGACTATGACGATATACTCACGTTGCCATTATGAATGTCGACAATATGATGCTATACCTCTTCCTCAAAGGGCTCCAGTTTCATCCCATAGGCCAAAAACATACTGGTGGGCTAATTGTTTTCTGTGTGCTAAATTAACTGATTAGAAAAATGAGCAGGGACTGATGTCAATGATAAATATGATTGGCGCTATATAATAAAGCATAATAATTTTTAAATGATTTCACATGATGCATCTTTTGTTATCACGTATATTGCAAAGCTTATGGAAGTAGCAAAAAAAACTATTTTTATCACATTAATAACAGCACATACTGTATAAGGGGTTTCTAAGGCTTGGATACATTCACGCTCAAAGTAAAATGCACGATACAAAAATGGTGTATTTACTGTATGTTTTTAAATTTGCGTTGCACATAAAGTGGCCATAAGTGTGTAAGTGACCACACAGTGTGAGTTCGGGGGGCTTACTGGCCAATCTGGATATCCACATTGCAAAGCATACTCACCGGTAAGACCCATACTATTCTCTCCTATCACTACCAATACTTACCGGTAAGAAGCATTCTATTCTCTCCTATCACTACCGATACTTACCGGTAAGAAGCATTCTATTCTCTCCTATCACTATCGATCCTTACCGGTAAGATCCATACTATTCTCTCCTGTCACTATCGATACTTACCGGTAAGATCCACACTATTCTCTCCTATCACTATTGATACTTACTGGTAAGATCCATACTATTCTCTCCTATCACTATCGATACTTACCGGTAAGATCCACACTATTCTCTCCTATCACTATCGATCCTTACCGGTAAGATCCATACTATTCTCTCCTATCACTATCGATACTTACCGGTAAGATCCACACTATTCTCTCCTATTACTACTGATACTTACTGGTAAGATCCACACTATTCTCTCCTATTACTACTGATACTTACCAGTAAGATCCACACTATTCTCTCCTATTACTACTGATACTTACCAGTAAGATCCATACTATTCTCTCCTATTACTACTGATACTTACCGGTAAGATCCACACTATTCTCTCCTATTACTACTGATACTTACCAGTAAGATCCATACTATTCACTCCTATTACTACTGGTACTTACCGGTAAGATCCATTCTATTCTCTCCTATCACTATCGATACTTACCAGTAAAGATCCACACTATTCTCTCCTATTACTACTGATACTTACTAGTAAAATCCACACTATTCTCTCTTGCTATGACTGATACCCGTAAGATCCATACTATTCTCACCTATCACTACTGATACCAGTAAGATCCACACTATTCTATCCTATCACTAGTCACTACTGATACTTACCAGTAAGATCCACACTATTCTCTCCTATCACTACTGATATCAGTAAGATCCATACTATTCTATCCTATCACTAGTCACTACTGATACTTACCAGTAAGATCCACACTATTCTCTCCTATTACTATCGCTACTTACTGGTAAGATCCATACTATTCTCACCTATTACTACTGATACTTATCAGTAAAGATCCATACTATTCTCACTTATTACTACTGATACTTACTGGTAAGATCCACACTATTCTCTCCTATCACTATCGATACTTACCGGTAAGATCCATACTATTCTCTCCTATAACTATCGATACTTAACGGTAAGATCCACACTATTCTCTCCTATCACTATCGAAACTTACCGGTAAGATCCATACTATTCTCTCCTATCACTACCGATACTTACCGGTAAGATCCACACTATTCTCTCCTATTACTACTGATACTTACTGGTAAGATCCATACTATTCTCTCCTATTACTATCGCTACTTACCGGTAAGATCCACACTATTCTCTCCTATTACTACTGATACTTACTGGTAAGATCCACACTATTCTCACTTATTACTACTGACACTTACCAGTAAGATCCACAGTATTCTCTCCTATCACTATCGATACTTACCGATAAGATCCATACTATTCTCTCCTATCACTATCGATACTTACCGGTAAGATCCATACTATTCTCTCCTATCACTACCGATACTTACCGGTAAGATCCACACTATTCTCTCCTATTACTACTGATACTTACCGGTAAGATCCATACTATTCTCTCCTATTACTACTGATACTTATCAGTAAAGATCCATACTATTCTCACCTTATACTACTGATACTTACCAGTAAGATCCACACTATTCTCTCCTATTACTACTGATACTTACCAGTAAAGATCCATACTATTCTCTCCTATTACTACTGATACTTACCAGTAAGATCCACACTATTCTTTCCTATTTCTACTGATACTTACCAGTAAGATCCACACTATTCTCTCCTATTACTACTGGTACTTACCGTTAGAACACAGTTGCATGGACGTGCATAAATTATCTACTGCGATGCCCTATGCAGCCTGAGGCCTGATGGCGTGCCTGGAAGTTAGCAATTTCTGAGTAAAGACAAGGCTTGTGCAAGTGTACGTGAGGCTGCGATGGTACTCGATTGTACAGATGGCTTCGCAGACTTGCTAAACATTACGGAAGTGTGTAAGGTAAAGTGGGCATCATTATGTAGTGCAGCAGCGGCATAGCGATTGCAATGGATTAGCATAATTTCGCAATTCAACTGCATGCGTAATCGCTATTGCATTCGCAGTTGCGTTCCATAGTGAATCAGGCCCTAAGACTTTGCATACAGAAAAAGCAGTCATTGGATGACTTGAACAGCAAATATGTATTGCACCTTCTTTAATTGCCAAGTATCGATGAACCACGCATAAAAGAGACTTTCAAAAACTGCAAATCCAAACCAGATCAGCTCTGAGAGGTACAGGAATCCCCCACTTCAATTGGCCAAACCTGATAGTGTACACTTACAAATCTGATGCTCATTGGGCTTGATTCAGAGTTGTACGTAAACCCGATGGTTTGCGTACAACTCCAATGGTGACCAATTGGTGCATATATAGGATCTGTACTGTGCATGTTATGATTGGTGTCGCAGCTCTACCCTAAGCTACAGCATGACTGACATACTGCAGTCTTTTGGGAGCTGGGAAGATGCAGTGATGGCAGTGTCCCAGAAAAAGGGGGCTGTAGGCCCCATTTTTTGGGCGCACTGAGGCCAGTTGCTGCATCTTCTGATGCAGCTCCGCTGGCCCCGGCAGCATGAATTTCCCACTGAAGGTTACTCAGATGGCCGATGTTCACGCAAGTGATCCACTGGCTGCGTCCTCAGACACAGCAGCGGATCACAGAGGCCGGCAGGAGGAGTCTATTTACACATGCTGATGGTGTTAATTTTTCAGCTACTTTGGACAATGTGAAAATCATAACATCTCTTCATTCCATGATAATAAATAGCAACAATAAGGAACATTGTATTCATTTTATATTACTATAGCAACACTACTTCTTGTATACAGTTATTTTGCTACAACTTTCTAATAACCGTTGAGTTTATGAATGTGTACGTACTACAGACCCTAAGGTAATATATTTTTGTATAGCAGCAACAACAAAACCCAGTAGGAACAACGCAGGCATTAAAAATTGACACTATGGGCCGTATTCAATTAGCAGCGAAAAGCCGTTTTTTGTGAAAAAGTTTCACCAGTGACGTCATTTCGCCCGTGGAAACTATTGCCCGTATTCAATTGTTGCGACTTTTTGCCAGTGCGAAAACACAATGCAATGTACCCAGCGGAAAGGTTTCGCCTATGATTAGCTGGCGGAAAAAAGTGCAGAATTGCAGATTTGGGGTGCAAAGTTGGGGAAACTACCCTGCACCCTTAGGACATGTCCTCAAAGTTAAACTGCGTAAAAAAATCCAAAAAAGAATTAAAGAGCACCCCAAAAAAAGTATTTGAAAAAGGGGGCAAAAAAGATCAAAGTTTGGTTTTAAACTTAAAAACTAGCGAAATAGACTTGGGGGGGGTCTGCAAGTATGGTGGGGGTTTCTTGATTGCTGGTGCTTGCTGAAGGTGCGTTTTTAACGCTTTTTAAGACCTCACTTTAGCAATATTTAACCATGTTTGCACCCATTTTCATGTACCCCAAATTTGCTGGGACTAATTATTTTTGCCCCAAAAAACTGCTAAATGCTATTCTTCATCACTTGTGCAAAGACGCAAAATATCACCAATTGAGAGCATTTAAGCACCCCATATATCTCCAGCAGGACTATTCGGGGGTAACCATAGTGATTCCCCATGTCAGTGCATCTTTTGGGAGGTGTCAGGCTGATTTCCCCATATCTGCCAGCACTTTTCACCTGTTTGAGTTTCGCTGGGACGCGTTTTCGCATCCTTTGGATTTGAATACGGGGATAAGCGGGGACGCGCGCGATACTTTTCACATGCAAAACCAGCGATGTCGCAAAAAGTCCGGCATGCAAAAAGTACTGGACTTTTCGCTTTTAATTGAATATGCCCCTATATACAGGTTGAGTCTCCCATATCCAAATATTCCGAAATACGGAATATTACGAATTACGGAATATTTTTAGTATGACTGAGAAAGTGAAACCTTTGCTTTCTGATGGTTCAATGTACACAAATCATTAAAATACAGTATACAATAACCTTCAGGCTGTGTGTATAAGGTGTATATGAAACATAAATGAATTTCATGTATGTACACAAACTATTTTTGATGCTCAAAATTATTAAAAATAATGAATAAAATGACCTGCAGGCTGTGTGTATAAGGTGTATATAGAACATAAATGCATCCTGTGTTTAGTTGTGGGTCCTATACCCAAGATATTTCATTATAGTATGCAAATATTCCAAAATACGGAATATTCTGATACCCAAAATACCCATGGTCCCACGCATTTTGGATATGGGAGACTCAACCTGTATAATAATTTGCCTGTTACCAAGGGGAGTCATACAATATTTGCCGCATGGGAACTTAGGGGTTAAAATGTTTTCCAGACCATAATTAGCAGCACTACAAGGTCATAGATACCTGGAGATGTGCCCAACATGTCCCAAACCAACAAATGACTGTACAGGCAGAAATTGTTTGCAGTTGATTCTAATACAGACTCTTCCTCCCAATGGAATATTGCTCAGAAAACACAGTGGGAACTATTATGTGTTGCTGCAATTATGTTTACACATTATATTTTATTGCATAAATTGTTATATTCTGCAGTAATACAGCCCTCATTATATCAGAGTTTATGATGGAAAACATTTTTTATATTTAACAATGTAGCACACATGGGAGTAACATGAAATCGCCAGAGTCTATAGCTGTTTGACACATTGAATAACCACATTTTACAATTTGCGTCAGCGCTGCAAGTAAGAATGAGGAATACTAAGACCTATATCAGGTGCAATGTTCATTGAAACAGTACGGGAATTTACAGTGGCGTCACAAGGGGGGGGTGGGCCGCACCCGGGTGACATTCACCGAGGGGTGACACCAAGGGGATTTATAATAGTATATAATGTACACACAAGATCTAGGACGTTTAATAAAAGAAGGAATAATCCATCGGAAATTATTACATTACAGGTTAGAGCTCCAGTAAATTCACATATTGATCCACAGTTTCCTCGTTTACCTGATTCTTTGTCAGGGTGATCAATGGGGGAGATTTATCAAACCTTCTAAAGAGGACTAGTGGAGGTGTTACCTTAGAAACCAATCAGATTCTAGATATCATATTCAGGGGCGTCTTAAGAGAGGAGGGGGCCCCGTGTGCACTCCCCGTGCGGTGCCCCCTCCTCTCTCTCCGGTAACCGGCAGCCGACTGACACGGCTGGCCAGCCACCGGAGCATTAGTAGACTCCAGGCACCAGACTGTGCCCGGAGTCTACTACGCATGCGCAGAACGCCGGGAAAATGGACCACGGACAGGTAAGTTTAAAACAATATGGGTGCAGGGTGTGCGGTGCGGGGCCCCCCCTGGACCCATTATAGATACGCCACTGATCATATTATAGAATGTACTAAGTACATCATAGCTATAATCTGATTGGTTGCTCTAGGCAACACCTGTATTTCTGATAAGTTTCTGATAAGATTCCCCAAGTAAGGAAAGAAAGGGGTACGCCACAAAGGTAAATCCGTTCTATAATAAAACAGCCTTAAAAACAATACATGTGGATAAGACATATGTCTGTTTGTGTACTGTAAAATCCATCCATTTGTAGTGCGCATTCCCACTAAAAAGGCGCACGCAGAGCGATAACAAGGCGGCAGTGTGCCCTGTGCTGGCCCTGCCCCCTAAACACGTGACATCATATCGTTACATCTAGGGGGCGGTACAGTAAGTACAGCACTGCGCGGAGCATCTTAAGAACACTGCAGGCAGCTCCACAGGCCGGAAGGTGCCTCTGCAGAGCATCCCACATGCAGGTGCCATGGGGCAGCAACTTTGTCGCCCACCGGGCCATGCGCTCTGTGCAGTGGCACTACTCACACACCCCTAGTTGCGGCCCTGTACGCACATATATGTAAGTATGCAGCTTTGCTCACATCTGACACGTCCTGCACCTGCTTGTGACTGGACAGAAGGCATGGAGTAGGAAAGGGGCGGTCAAACATAGGGTTAGTCTGTAAGAGCGTGTTCATGTGCAGCAGGATTGGGGAACCTTTTTTCTGCCGAGGGCCATTTTGATTTATATATATATATATATATAACATTATTCGTGGGCCTGGTGCAGGCAACGCCCTCTCCGTGTGATGTCACACAGGGATGGAGCCACAATCGACAGTGATTACAGCAATGCCCGGAAGGATGCTCCGGGGAGCTGTAAGAGCAGCGGTGTGACCGTCTGCAGTGGCATAAGGACGCTCCAGGCGGCACTGCTGCATAGATTCTGGCTGCAGGGTGCCATTCTAGGCACCCTACTAGCCAGATGAGACTAGCAGAAAAAAGCTCCAAGGGCCAGACCAAATGATTCCGGGGGCCTGAGGTTCCCCATCCCTGATGTACAGCAATTGCAAACAAAGGCAAACCTGCATGGTCACACAAATACACCTCTCAGTGCATTTCATTTTCAGGTGCCTGAAGACTGAATGGGGATGATGTCGCCAGCACTAGTTAGTGTAGCTGCTTCTTGGAACCTCTGAGGCTGATATGTGCTTTTTCCATCGATAGTGCATATAGCATAAGATTTTGTGTGTATATAAAATTTTTATTTCGCTACTTTAACAATACGTGAGGAGGAATAATAAAATAAATGTGAGAAATGCTAGGTAATTTTTCTTTTGGTTACACAAACTGGTCCCAGAAACAATATGCCCTGCTCATGAGAGCTTACGACATAATGTGATGGGATAGGGGACACCTTCCACTATCTCTCCTCATTCTAGTATGTTATTTGTATCTAGATCCCATCAATCTACGTATACATCATAATAATAATTGTCCAGTTCTACAGATATGAATAGAAAGACTGTATCCTGATGTATGTAGTTAGGTATTTAATGAAGATGCACCGAGACCTCATGTTGTGTACACATAATTAGCATTGCCATCAGGTAAGATACATGCGCTACCTCCATGCCTAAATTATGACAGAGGTCTCAGAGCAGGGACCTCACTATTTACTACGAATGGAAGGGTTGTCCAGAAGCTCAGCATACCTTTACAACGTATATATCAAGTCCACATTGGTCTGCCCCAGAAAACAGTCTCTCCTGTATATATGACCAGCATGGTTGTCCATCTGAGATGACATCACATAAGTAATACTGTTAACTGTAATTTAGCCAAAACCTTCCCAGTGATATAGGCTGGAGTCACAGGTAGGATGTTAGTTAGGTAATAAAGGGCATGAAGGAGGGGTGAACAAGGACAGTCTGCTGGTCACACAGAGGAGCAAGGACCAAGGGGTTTATGTACTAAGCCTTGGAGAGAGATACAATGGTTGGAGATAAAATGTCAACCAATCAGCTCCTGTCACTTTACAGACTGTTGGGTCTATTTACTAAGCCTTGGATGGAGATAAAGTACCAACCAATCAGCACCTAACGGTCATTTTTTAAACACAGCCTGTGACATGGCAGTTAGGATATCTGAATGATGTGTTGTCATTTATAGGTGACAAGTTTTCTTTAATTAATCAGATTCTCAAGACACTCTGTATCTGCTCTATAGACATATCCACCTATGTTATCCTTTTCAAAACTCCTCACATATGTAGAAACTTAGCTTCAAACCAGCCGTCTCTACAGCTCCTCCCTGCCAGGACATCACTGCCAGGAGTATAATGCAGATTATTGATCTGCAGGAAGACTTTGGTTAAAGTCATTATAACATTGCTAGGTACAATCTCGGCCACTTATGATCAGTATGGTTGCTGCGTATGAATTTAATATTTAAATGGTGAAAAGCTTCTGCTGTGAAGCTTTTACATGAATTTAAGATTGTGTTAATATTTAATATTGGAGAGATGAGTTAAGAGACAAGCAAAGTAGCTGCACTTACAGAGCCTCGGGTATGAAGCGCACTTGATGTGAATTACACAACGCCACAATGTTGAATCTAAATGCTCAGATGATCCACCCCGCATAACCACAAGGACCACCCCTACCGACCACCCCAGAAGATGCCTTCACACACACAGTACAGAATCTCCAATACTGTGCAATGGTGTAAATAGCACAACAGCCTTTAGTGGCAGAACTTAAACCAAAAGATTGTTTACATTTCTCTTCTTAATTAGTGCTCAGTTCAGCCTCATTAGCAGCTTAAATTAATTATGGCAGTAAGGGGATTGTGAGAATGCCTTCAAAGCACTTTGAGCCCTCTTGGAGAAAAGTGCTATTTAAATAAATATTATTATTATTATTATTATTATTATTATTATTTTCAATAATATTATTTTTATTTTTATACATCACTTTTCTCTGTGTAGAGGTAAAAATGAATTTCTCTATTGAACTGCAGCATTCAGTTCCAGAAAAGATCGACAAAATTCATAATGTCAACACCACAATATTGACAGGTGAAATGTTTACATTGTCTGAATGTCAACATTACGGTTATGCAGCAGATGGGAGAGTTAGGGTCAGGCTGCAGGTGGAAGGGTTAGACTTAGGCTGTGGGGGGAGGTTAGGGTTAACCACTAGAGGGAGGGATAGGGGTAGGTATTAGGTTTAGAGATAGAAATACTCTCCGGATCACTGATCAGGGGTGCTGGGATGGGGGAGGAGCGGGTGGTAATTACCAGGGCTTGGTGAAGGGGCCCAGCAAGGGGGGCCACCATCTGCCACTCCTCTCTTACCTGTCAGCAGCAGCAGCCTGTGTCTTCCCTGCCCAGCACATGCTGCTGTGTGCTGGGCTGTGTTGGGACCAGGAAGGCTACTGCTCATGAACAGCAGTTGATAGCACCCCCCCCCCTTTTATTGATTTGCTTAGGGGCACATGGCACCGCCCTGTAGAGGAGCAGCAAATACTTTTTTTTATTTTAAAAAGTGGCCACGCCTCCTTACATTAGGTCATGCCCCAGAAAGTAGCAGGGACCAACACAGGTCTCTATGGCCCTGGCTCTTATACGGAAGTCACAGTCACATGACTCAGACTCGCTGCAGCCGCCGGGAGCAAGATAAGTTACCATTGTTCCAACAGGAAAGGCAAGTTAGAAGGTCAATATTTCAGCACTGTCTGCCCCTCCAATGTATAGAAGACTGAAAGACTGTCGGTTAGTTTAAGTCCTTCTGAGGAGTTGAACAAGCAAAGTGCCTATTCGAGTGGCAAAGAACACCCCTACAAATGCATCCTCTCCTTTCTTATTTCAAAACTCTTGCTGCACAAATGTACATCTCCTTATGCTCTGCAAGTCTGGTTACAGAGGTCAGCCAGCTTAATACTTTCAAGGCACACTCTATAACTGTGCCAGTCTTCTGCTCCTCTTCCAACCCTGTCAACTTGCTCCACAAACATGTGAATCATATATTGGATTCAAAATTCTCCGCTTGTACCTTTATGGCACAGACACACCCCATTTGGCTGCCTAACTGCTTTTTTGAGCATTCTCAGCATCATGTTCTCTCCTCTGACATCCCACCATCATATTAGAGGATGTTATCCTTATTGCTGTTCCAGATTCTTCTTCTGCCTCCAAAGTGCTCACACTGAGCTCCTCTGCCAGCCTCTGCCAGTGGACGGACCCTCCTACTCGTCGGGAGAGCTGCCAGTTTGTTCTTCTTTTCTACTGACTTTGTTCAGTTTCTTAAATCTTTAACACAATCTTTATTATCTTTTAGGAGCATATTTATTAAAATATGCAGACTGTCCCCAAAACTAAATATCTTATCACCGCAAATTGGATTCTTTTTGCTTTCAAATGTACCGATTTTAATTACCGGTTCCCGGACTTCAATATGAGCCCGTCTTAGCGATCATCAAGAAATACAGTGATTGCATCGGGTATCCCTTCTACCTACGGACCACTTTGTGGCATCTGCAGCCCACCGGAGAGAGATCGCATATTTTAAAGGCAGAATTTATTAATAATAAGCCCCTTGGACCATCACGTGATCATCTGTAATCCATCAACAGCTACTTTAATCTCTCTCTATTCTGACTTATCCAAGCCTCATTATATCCACATTAATCTTAGTTCTATTCATTTTTATCAACTTTCCACAGCTTTGCTTCCCCATTCCTGCATTCGTCCTTCCTGACCTTGCAGTCACACCCTAGCAACAGCCCTTGATCAAGTGGCTCCAGGTTCTCTTTCTTCTCATGGTTGATACCAATCTCAGCCAAAACACACAGTGCCTGATTCTGAGGTGGCCGCAATTCTGATGTGTGCGCCATTGAGCAATTATTTGCTACTGTGCATGAGTGAAAAGTCCTGTAAACCCCTACAGCAAATGCGCCCCCTGAGTGTACACGGAGTCTGCTGTTGCATGCAAAAGAGCTGGTTTTAGAACTGGCTAAGCAATACCACTAGCGTTCCTGGGTGTTGTCTGGGACATGGCCTGATGTGAGCACAAAAAAAAGGCCTTCACATGGGCCGTTTCAAACGCAGAGCCACCGCCACAGAGGCCATGTTTAGCCGGAGATCAGAAGGAGTCATGGGCTGGTGCAAGTGTCGATGGTGGGCACGATGGTGTAAATGGTTCAGAAGCACCAGCTTGAAAGTGGGCATCTCAGGGCATGCACAGACCAGTGACACTCCCGTAAAGGGGGAGGCTGAAACTAGCATTTGCATATTATCGCCGCTGTGACTCTGCAAAAATCGACACCCGTGCTGCAACTGCGTCCACTTCTGAATTAGGCCCACAATGAGAACACTATACTGTACCATCAAAAGCCCTTCTGAAATGTAGAACATCATTTGTAAAATACCTTATATGACTTCCTCAAATACACTGCTGTATACCACTCCTACCAAAATCATCTGCAAAAAATGTACTTCCAGTCTTTCTTATCTGCTCAGACTTCTACTCCCAAATGCCTCTTTAATCTTTTAGACCTCTTATCAACCCACCCACACCAACTCCTCTGATCACCAATAATGCCTTACAGCAAGGTCAAGATCTAATATAAAAGTAAGGCCCCCATACACGTTGCGATTTGCAAACAATCCAATGTCGTATGCAGTCACCCTTGAACTCTCTCCAGCAGCTTAAGTGAACGATATGCAGCAAAAGCTGCACGATGTTCACCCAATCTATCGTGCACGATCTAATGATTTGCAAAATCATTAGATTGAGAGCGATATGACACAGATGCATGTAGCATGGACCAGGAAAATCCACGCTACATGCATCTGTGTCATTGACAGAGAGCACGGACGAGATCAGAGAGACCCGTCTGTGCTGCTGCAGTAAAAAAAGAAAAACCTGTGTAAAAAAAGAAAAAAAATGGCACCCCCCCTAAAAAGAGCAACCAGCCCTGGGCTTTTAGTGACCCAGTGTTGGTTGTGCTTAAATACAGGGGACAAACGATGTAGGGGTTCCCTGTATTTAAGCACAAGCAGCACCTGGCTAGTCAGAACCAAGCCCTGTTTTCCAGAGCTGGTTGGCGGGGGACAAACGATGTAGGGGTCCCCCGTATTTTGCGCAACCAGCACTGGGCTCAGATCCGGCCCCAGTTCTGGAAATACAGGGGGAGAAAATCATTAGTGTCCCCCTGTGTTATCCAGAACCGGCACCGGACTTTCTCTAGCGGGGGGGGCTAACGCCACAGCCAGGGGAGCCCTTTCACCAGGTCCCCCCAGCCGAAGCATTAACCCTGACCGCTAGTCAGCTCAGTTCGGGGATCCCTGGGGAGCTGGGGATGCGCCCAATAAAGGGCACCCCAGGCCTAGGCTGATAGCCCCTAGGCGGTGGGTGCCGGGTTGATTATACGGGGGTGCATGTATGTTTAATAAACATATACTTTGTACAGTGTGTATGTCCTGTGTTTATTTTAATATTGCTTTTGCTGTGGATCTACAGGTACCAGCGAGCCCGTAATGTCCCACATGCTGGTAATTGTGGTTCTCCAAGTACCAACATGCAGGGGAGGCTTGCTGGGACCTGCAGTTCTACAGCAAAATATAATATTTTCAACACTTTCAAATGCACTACACTACATAATCAACTCGGCACCCACCGCCCAGGGGTGCTGGGGATAGCCCTGAGCTATCAGCCTAGGCCTGGGGTGCCCTGGAAAGGGGGACCCCTTTATTGGGGGTCCCCAACTCCCCAGGGATCCCGGCCTGGGTTGACTAGTGGTCAGGGTTAATCCTTTGGCTGGGGGGCCTGGTGAAAGGGCTCCCCTGTTTGTGGCATTACTAAATCCGCTAAATCTGGTGCTGGTTCTGGATAATACAGGGGGACACATGATTTTTTCCCCCTGTATTTCCAAAACAAGGAACAGATCATAGCCCAGTGCTGGTTGTGCAAAATACGGGGGACCGTCGTTTGTCCCGATATTTTGGCAACCAGGGCTGGTTCTGAGTAGCCTGGTGCTGGTTGTTCTTAAATACAGGGAACCCATGCATTGTTTGTCCCCCTTATTTAAGCACAACCAGCACTAGGTCACTAAAAGCCTGGGGCTGGTTGCTCTTTTTGTGAGGGGAGGGGGGCACACCATTTTTATTTACACAGGGTTTTTTTTTTTACCGCAACAGCACAGACAGGTCTCTTTGATCCCATCCGTGCTCTGTGTCAATGACACAGACCCATGTAGCACGGATCTACTGGTCCATGTGTGAATCTGTGAAATACACAGCAGCACAGACGGGTCTCACCCATCTATGCTTCTGAGTCAATGGCACAGATCTTAAAAGCCCGCCCCAGAGGTAAAAATAAAACACATACATTTGCCTCCACACAGAGCCCATTCATGTTATGCCACACAGAGTCTATCGAGGTTATGTCACATATTTATCCCTTATACACATTATGTCACGCAGTAGAAGTACCCCTTATACATTATTCCACACAGTGATGCCCCTAACACTACACAGTAATGCACCTTACACATAATGTCCTTTGCCCTTTACAGATTATGCCACATAGTAGTAGTGCCTCATATAACACATTATTACACACAATAGTAGTGCCCCTTACACATAATGCCACACAGTAATGCCCCTTATAACATTATGCCACACAGTAATGCCCCTTACACATTATGCCCCTCCAAGCAACTCACCTCCCTGTCTCCCACTGTGTGCCATTAGCAGCCAGCAGGTGTTGATTTGGTGCTGGCCCACCAGCTAATTACAGCTGACACACTGGTAGGCAGCGTCAGATATGGACAGACAGTGCTGGGCAATTTGTATCTGGTGCCGGTTGCAAGACAATTGGACCGGCAACCAATTAGAAACGGACAATTTGTATCTGGCGCCGGTTGCAAGACAAACGGACCGGCAACCAATTAGAAGCTGCCACTGCTGATTAGCTGCCAGTCCGCAAGTTCTGATTGCCTCACAACCAGTATCACTGTCTCTCCATGTCTGCCTGCCGGTGTGCCAGCTGTAATCAGCCAGCGGGATGGCACCAAATCAACACAGCTGCCACCCAGGCCCATCTTGTGTGCGTAACTGGGTGCAGGGGGAGCGGCAGGCCACAGAGGCAGCTTGGACGAATAGCAGTCGCATCTCTTACACCCACGATAGTTACGCCACTGTTTGCATGCATGTTAGCCACCAGTGGGGTCCTTTTCAGGATCAATGGAATGGGGTTATAGGTGAGGACAATCTACACAAATAAAGGCTGCAGGTGTACTTCAGGGTCCAATCCTCAACCCGGGCAATGCCAGGTGTACCAGCTAGCATTAAATTATAGAAATGGTTTGCTATAAAAAATTATATTTTATAAAACATTTTTGAAACAATGGTGAAATACATCCATATAAATCAAATAATACTACGTACAATATCACCAATATGGATAGAGTGAAATTTATAAATAATATACACAATTCAAGATGAATAAAAAAAAATAAGAATAGCAGTCTGATTGGAGCAGCGTAAAGTGCCCACAATATGAGTTCATTCTTTTAGACATCCTAATATATAATATATAGAAAAAGCCAAATGATGTTCCAGACCTCCATTTGGGAACTCATTTGGTCCCAATTAACAGTGTGAAGTAAGAGGTTTCCACCCATAAAGTGGATTAGGAGTGTAAAGACCTGAGCTTTTTATATAATAAGAAAACGATAAATCCAAGCCAACTATTAATCCATAGATTTATACTGCTCCCTATCTATCCAAAGACCTGCTAACAGATAAGTGGTCATAACTAGCATGTTGACTCTCTATATTATCTTAGTTCATACATCAAAAGAATTCCTTTTGCAATATAAATAGTCATATATCTCATTCATTGCAATTAACATCTTGTCTCACTGCTATGTTTTAGTCATAAGTCATAAGTAGTCCTATGAAGTTTTGTACATCAGTGTTTAAGAAAGAAATATAGACACTCACCTGACATGTTTTACCATTGTAATGCAAGTTCATTAGAGACATAATATCACACAAATTGGTGGCCCTCTAACTTCGATTTATTAGCCGACAGCTGATTACCAATAATTTAATTATTAATAATATATATATATAATAATGATTGAAAAATGTTTTTATATAATGTACTATCAATATTCTGGAGACAGCCATATAGCTCTCACTGACAATTCCAAACAGAGACTTAATCAACAACATTATGTGTATTTCAAAAATGAGGACTTACCATAACCATTTTACAATCTTACACATATAAATACAGTGTCCAGGTCATCTACTACAAAAAAGTATTCACAGTTATCTTATAACAACGAAGTGAAGTGCCACCACTAGATGGCCACCCTCATGCCAGGATAGTGTATAATATCTAAATAATACTAAAATATTTGTACTGAGGGGAAAAAGTAAATCACACTTATTTATTACTTTATTACATTTTATTATTTTCATGTTATATGTATGCATAGTCCTCAGTGTGTACAACCAGTAAACTTCCTTTTGATAAAGCAACCTTGTCTGCAAAACAAAGTGTCATAAATCAGTGACGTGCGGTGAGGTCAATGGCTGAGGAGGCACACATGGAGATGGGACTGAGTGGTGGTAGCCTGTCTCACTCCCTATTCACTGAAACTCTCCCTTCACTACACTAAGCTTCACACATCCAAGGTGTCCATCAGTGCTCAAGGCATGCATCCCATACTCAGAGGCATGCCTCTATTAGCTCTCTTTCTGTGCAGCTTACTGCCCGTGGTGTGGCCTAGCCCACAGTTCTGCAAGCAGTGTCTGACTATACAGAAGTGAGGCTGAGCTGTTTCTGCCTCATCTCATCTCCCTGCAGTTCCAAGGAGCTCCACAAAGCTGGTGAGTGTTAACTATAAAAATGATTACACTAAACAAAGAAGTTGTTTATAAGTTATAAATATCTGTTTTGTATTATTCTAATAATTTTTATATCAACTCTCAGTAGTAGCCTACACTGATTGCACGTCCTTGACATAAATATGTTCCTCTTCCACAAATGTAAAACTCCCAGGATTACTTAAATTAAATGTTTCATAATGTCTACACTTCTACACTTTTCTGAGAAAATTGTCTATGCTCCAAATATCAAGTCTTGAGCGGGCCAGTAGTCATTCCTATATACTAGAGTGCATACTTAAACTTCATTATGCATCATTCATTAAGATTAACTTTGGTGGAATTTCGATGCTACTGCCAATAGACAAGATCTCTTCCATGCCGTTGCCCCCCCTCCTCCCAGCTAGTAAAGGAGGAGACCTTGCTGGCTTGTGGAGAAAGGGGGTGGGTTATTGCAGAGGCTTGGGGAGAAAGAAGAAGAGGTGGTGGGAGGGATGATATCTTGCCAGTAAAGGCCCAGATATTGTGAACTGGGGCTCTAACCCCCATCTTGGCTCCAGCTCCTACCCTTTGGTGCCGAAAGGCAAAGGTGTTGCTTTCAGGAGTTACTCCACAGCAGTTAATATAAGTAGTATTGAAATGATTAAAGTCTATTAAATAGAAACTTGCAAATGGTACATATAGAGCTATCACATCTCACAACTATTAGCTTTCAGTGGTATTCATGATGTTAATGATGTCACTTATTGTAATAATTCTTAGCTCTCTTATGTTGACTTGAGCCAAAAATAATAATTTTAATCTGTGAATTTTTTAAAGAAATTATAAGAAAGGCTATTATTTTGAGATCTGAAAAATGATTTCTGTATATTTAACTAGTTGCTTTCTCTAAAGATTTACCTTTCAGTCAGTGGCATGACTAAGGGGAGTCAAGCAGGGCAGTCAGCACTACACACTGTAACAAACACACAGCCACTGGCCAGCAGCTGTGTGATTGCTTTAATTAGCAGCAGGACCGGTGCTAGGCTTCCATGCACCCAGCGCCATCCTGTGCTGCATGGTGTGACCCTTCCCTCCCCCTGAGCGGTTACCCAACAGTGCTAGCAGGAAGGTAGAGGGCAGGCTCAGGCAGGGAGCAGGGCTGTGCTCCAGGCGACAGACCTCCTAGTCCGTGCTTAGAGCAGGTGCCTGCCACAGATTAAGTAAATGAGAGCCAGGCAGACTCTCATTGACTGCTGTGCCCACTGCCGGAGCTGGACTGGAGCTCACTCATGAGCTCCATCTTCCGGCTCCTGCAGTGAATAATGGGAGAGACGTCATGATATCCCATAATGCAGAGCGGGCTGGCCCGAGAGGACAGGGGAGCTGATGGCTGCGGCAGGAGCAGGGATTCAGGTAAGTGGGGGGGGTTTTGTGTGTGTCTGCTGGGGTGAGGCACCTTTACTGGCTCCAGGGGGCACTGCATTGGGGAGGAGGCTACTACTGGGGACTACTACTAAGGAGGGGACTACTACTGGGGGCACAGCATTGGGGGGACCACTACTGGGGACTACTACTGGGGGGACTACTATTGGGGGTGCTGCATTGGGGGAACACTACTGGGGACTACTACTGGGAGCAGTGCATCATGGGGGACCACTACTGGGGGCACTGCATTGAGGGGGACTACTACTGGGGGCACTATATAAGGGGCACTGTATAAGGGGACTACTACTGGGGGCACAATATAAGGGGCTTAATACTGTGGGCACTGCACAGGAGGGACCACTACAGGGGGCACTGAAAATGGAGAACCACTACAAGGGGCACTGCATAGGGGGAATAACTACTGGGGGCCTGCATAAGGGGGACAACTACTGGGGTAACTGTAAAAGGGGCACTGCATATGGGGGATCACTACTGGGGGACCACTACTGGGGGTACTGTATAAGGGGAACTAATGGGGTGCTGCATAAGGGGGACTACTATGGGGGTACTGTATAAGGGGCACTACTGGGGGCCTGCATAAGAGGGACCACTACTGGGAGCATTGCATACTGGGGGTACTGTATAAAGGGAACTACTGTTGGCCTGCATAAGGGGGACCACTACTAGGAGCACTGCATAGGGGGGGACTGTATAAGGGGCACTGCGTTAAGGTGCAAATGGAAAGAAATGTTCCCAGTGACAAGAAAGGGGTGTGTGTCATGTTGACACACCCCATTTTTCAGTGGGCATGCCCCTTGTGACCACGCCCATTTTTTGCCACACGCACACATAGGCGGGGGCTCCATTTTTCGATTTGCCCTGGGATACAAATACCCTAATTGCGCCACTGCTTTCAGTATCAAGTGCACTAATGTTATTAAATACCATACTTTATGAATCAAATGGTTCAGATTACCTTTCTTTTGGAAAGCACATTGGTAGCTTGATTTCTGAAAGTTGCTGGTGAAAGCATTTCTTTTAAGACATTGTAACTGCCCTGTAAGAATGTCCCTAACTCACTAATTGTTGTGGTATAATAGATAACACATTTAATGTACTGACTACTGATAGGTGGGTATATTATTGTGTACTGAGACTATAAAAAGTAAATTTAAGGTTATAGTGACTACGGTTTAAATGTTGAATGAATTGTAAAGCTGAATAGCAATCCCCATCCTATATAATAAGCAAATCCTCAATAGATAATGACCATAGAAAACCAGGCTGGTCCCAAATGGTCCATCCCAATGGAATTTTTGTTTGAAAAGTCTAATTTAAAGATTGGCAAAATGTGTGACAAACCAGGTTCCCATTGCCGTTCCTTCTACCTGTGATCAAATAAGACATACACTATGTAGACAAAAGTGATTTGGACACCCCCGTGCAAGTGAAATGCATACCATTGCACACAAATTCCAAATGGCCACTAATGTGTCGGT
The DNA here is from genome assembly GCA_031769625.1 of Taudactylus pleione. Lineage (NCBI taxonomy): Eukaryota > Metazoa > Chordata > Amphibia > Anura > Myobatrachidae > Taudactylus > Taudactylus pleione. The sequence continues at coordinate 756,383 of JAUIMM010000787.1, read as the reverse complement.
TTCAACAAGACCACTTGGTAGGGAGGCCCATGCACTTGCAGCTCTATGGAAACAATGAATGTTTTCATCAGGATGACAATGCCACCTGTCATTTTTCCAGGGTGACGCTGGACTGGTATACAGAAAATTCAGTAACCCAGATGGACTGGCCAGCTCAGAGTCCAGATCTTAACCCCATTGAGACTCTCTGGGACTAATTGGAGTGATGGGTGCATCTACTGTGACTGCTCAGAATGTTCTAAAATATTGCCTTACTTTCATTATAATTTCTCAATGCAAAATGTTAGTCTATGAGGCTTAAATGACAGGCATTAAATCCCCTTTTGGTTCTTTCCACTACATATAGTTTAGTGCATCCAGTACAAACGTACTGTAGAATATGTAATATATGATTGTAGAGAAGTCATGGAAGGTTAAAGAAAAGAGTCAATATGAGGTAAGAATGTAACTAATACCTGAAATCTTTGAATAACCAGGAAGTACAGTGAGTGACTTGTGAATGTATGGCAGGGGTCGACAGAGGGGGCGAGATCAGGTACTGATTACTCAGGTTCTGGGCTTGCTGGAGGGGCCCAAGTCTGCTGCTCCCCCATCTCCATCCTGTCAGCAGCAGCAGCCCCCAGCACACAGCAGTGATTACAGGGAGGTTGCAAACTGCCACCGAGCACAGCAGTCTCCACTGCATGCACCTGATAGGAGGAGTAGAGCAATTGCACTGATCGTACCCCGCACCCTGGCTCTGCCCCTAGCTTCTTTACATTAGGTCACAGCCCTCTCAGCACCCGGGCCTGGCAGTCTCTCTACAGCCCTGACATTTGGTACTGATAATTACCAGGAATAACCGGATAGGTAACAAATTAAAAGTGCTTTTATTCCCTCTATATCACTCCTGCTATGGCCACATCATGTAAAGTCTTTAGCTTTCATTGCAAATACTTAGTAGGATCCACTGATGAAGGTTTATAGAAAGTTCTGTAATTCAGTTGTCTTTTGGCTTCCGTCAACATTTTGCAACACTGTCCCTCCTCCCTTATCAGCTGACTTAGTGATTATCGCTTTTTTAATCATAAGTGTTTTCAGAGTTTATGTCTCATCAATAGTTAAGTTATACTTTTACTCTTATAAGTAGATGTCATCATATAAGCAGATCTAAAATTATCCAGTTATATGATTGAACCTGTCAATCAATGTAGTCTTACATAGCTTTGAGTTAAACTTGTATTGCACTTTAAAGTTGCTTTTAGTTTTTTATTTATTAATACAATCTCCATTGGGATCATAAACAGACATAACTGAGCCTTTTCTTAATGTTTCTATCTCTCCCCTCATCCCTTGTAAAACTCATAAGTCATCCATACATCTATAGACAATTTCATCAAATATCTTATATATAAAACTCATTGGTCTGTTGTCTGTCTGGTTAGGCATTCAGGCACCCCTGCTCTGATTGGGATGAAACCAACGTGAGGTGGTCCAGTTGGATCCTGACCAGGTTTTAGGGGGGTTAGGGTCCAGGTCGGACCTCCCGTTGGTGTATGCTGGGCAGAACTTTGACCTGGGGAGCCTGTTCTAAGCCTTCTGCTGGATGGATTTGGATGAAAACTTCACAGAGTGGTAACACTGGATCCCAGAAGACATACTAGGGAGTTGAGGTCCTGGTCGGACCTCCCGCTGCTGTTCATTGGGCAGAACCTGTTCTGGTCCTTCCACTGGATGAATTTGGATGAAAACTTCACAGAGGGGTGGCAATTGGTCTGGGATGCCTAATGGAGGGGTTGGGGCTCTGGCTGGACCTCACCGCGGAGTGTCCCGGGCAGAACTTTCTTCATGGGTATGTTGGAAGAGCTGCTAAGCTGCTAATTATTTTTAAAATGTTGACAGTTACTTCCAACTCATTGATAACTTAATAACTGGAAGATTTAAACTCAGGCAATGCCGGGCACTTCAAATAGTAGCATAGATACTTCATAGCAAACATATTTTTCTACAAATTATTAAACTAATTCAATTTTATAAACATACTGTATCTAAAAGATTTGATTCTTAAGTTAAAGCAAATTTTAAGCTTCTCCTAAAATGACAACATTTCGGATGACAAATTCAAAACCCCTTTTGTACTTATTGGATTTAAATTTTTATTTTTATAATTTACTTCCTCTTGTTCCTCTATGTCTGGGTTTCTTCAGCATTTATGTAATACAAGAGATCATAGGACCACAGATTTTGAAACCACTCATCAGTTTGATGATTGTCTGGACCTAAAAAAGACCATATATTAACATTTATTCCCTCACTTTGTACAGGAGGATGATTTGAAGTTATGTACAAATACCTTTAAGTACAGAAGGTGAGTGAGAGATTGATATTGCAAATACTTGACCCGTAGCTATAATTACTTATATGCCTATTTTCATATGACACCTTAATACAAAAGTCAGTGTTTCCTCAAATTCTATGGCACAGCCCATAATTATTCAAAAGACTGTTCCAGCCCAAATAATTTCCCTTTAGAAAAGATGAATAACTAGGGTACTATAACTTTTGATGACGTTATAATGTATTCGTGTTTACTATTTATTTGTTTATAATGAGATGCTCTGTTAGTTGAACTGAATACAATCCTTCTCTGATGTACATTTGCAGAGATATAATATGTTTGAAGTATTCCTGGATCAAGCAGTTATTCTGAACAAAGGGTCCTAAAAACGTATTTGTATGTACACAAACTCACCAATCCAGATACTCATGGGACAGAAAAGAAGAGACAATCTGACAGCCCAAATTTGGCATAAAATGTAATGGGGAGCCAGGCGAGATGTATCATGCATTGCATGTTTCATGCGCTACATCCTGCAACTTGATGCATGCATAGCTGCGTTTATTTGCCTGCAAGCCACGAGAGGCTCAGAAAGGGATCCTTTGCATCCCTCTTCATTTAATAAGATTGGTCTCTGTGATTCTTATCAAATTTATTTGACCTGATTATTCGCCCGCCTTCATGGCGCAGCAAAAACTATATTTTTTTAAATGAGGAGTGGCCATGCCTACTTACATTAGGCCATTCCCTATTCCTGGGGCCCGGCAAACCTCACTACGGTCCTTGGGCCAGACAGGGACTAAATATTAACCCTGACATTTAAAGCACACAAACCCACCTCAGTTTCTGTTATCCTACTCCTGGCTCCTTGGGCGGAGCATAAACTAGCCTTTTTGTTTTAGGGAATCTCAATTTACAGTATACATCAGCTGACCAGAGTCACAAAGGAGCTCACTGGATCCTTGATCACTGAGGTAAATGCAAGTGGAGGGGCAAGGGGGTTACAGCCATAGCTAGTGGCGGAGCTTGCACCCTCTCAATCTCATGGTATTTTTTTAGAAAAATATCCTGAAAACTGTGTGGAGAGCATTTTCAGGGACAGAACTTTCCACAAGTTCTGTACCTGTGTACAAATTTTAGTACATCCAAGTGATATTTCCTAAATTTGCAATTAGGAAAAAATAACACACCACAACCACATTTTAAATGTGGATTGTGGTAAATATGCCCCATTGACTGAAGTCAAAAATATTTCCTTGCAACAATAGTATTCTTTCTGCTATGTAATTGCCCATGTGAAGGCTGCTGCAAGTGATATAAATTTGGGCCAGATTCTTGTCTTTACTAGAACAGATTACGCCAATATCAAACATATTTGATGCTTAGATTTTAATCAATATTATGACATTACAAGAGATAATGAACAAACCATTATCAGTGCTGAAACATTACTTTAGTACAGTTATTCCCAAACTCTGTCCGCAAATCACCCTAACAGTCCAGGTTTTAAGGATTTCCATGCTTGGGCTTAGACTTAATTAGTAATTCATTCATTTTTAATAAAACAATCTATGCTCAACTATGGATATCCTTAAAACCTGGATTGCTAGGGCATCTTGAAGACCGAATTTGGGAACCACTGCTTATGCAGTCTTGTTCACATATTTAACATGTGAAACTTGATATAACAATTACTTCTAATTGTAATAAATGTGTCTTCGCAACATTTTTACATTTCTGTAGTTTACTGCACAAATACTGGTTGAGAGTGCGCTGAAAACGGGCGCAAAGTCATTCAGCACCTGCCCAGGTAGCAATAGAATACAGAAAATGTAGCAGGTATCACAGGGTGATGTGGACCCTAATTAATAGTCACATTTTTTTTGTCTATTTGTTTCCATGGGACATTTATGATAAATATATTTAGATAATACGATCTACAGACTTTTTTATAAAATACTGTACAGGAAGGAAGTTCTCAGCGATTTGCATATTGCAACTAACAAAATTATGTAAGAGCAAATATTTCATCTGTATTAGCTTAAGTGATATCTTACGTGCAAAACCAAGCCTCTGTCCTGAGCTGTACAAGTGTTTTTACTTTACTGGTAACTGCTTAAACCGTGCATTTGTCCTGATAAGTGCTTACATTTATGCTGTACATGACACAAAGAACTAGCAAACAAATATATAAAGCATTAGTTACATGTTTTTATATTTTGTGGTACTGTCTGTAAAATGTCCTGATTTTTTTTTTTCACTTGTTTCTCGTCTTTGAAGTTAGACGGGAATCGGTATTTAATGCCAGCGGCTGAATAGCAATACCGATAGCGGAGCCCCAACAAACTTAATTCCCTACTGGGGCTGGTAAGTAACCTAACCCTCCCCTCTCACCCCCCCCCCCTAACCCTCCCTTAATGGTGCCAAATCCTAACCTCCCCCCTAGTGCCTAACCCTAACCTCTCCCCTTTAGTGCCTAAACCTAACCCCCCCCCCCCACCCCGCACACTAAACCTAACTCTCTCGGTGGGGTGCATAACCCTAACCACCCCTATCCCTACCCTAACCCTCCCAGGGGGTGCCTAACTCTAAGTCCCCCGGGATTCCCTAAACCTAACCCTCCCCACCCCCCCTCCCCACAGCTATATGCTAAGACACCCTGCTTACCTTCGTTCGGTATGCCGGGTGTCAGTATTTTGTAGTGGGGCTAATGATAGACGTCAGGATTTCGACACCTATCTTTAGTCCCCTGTCGGGCCGTCAGTGTCGGGATATCAGCGGGCGGGATAGCGCCTGCCGATATCCTGACTGCATCCCGTTAAACGTAGCCTATTAGTACTCTAATACTACTCAGTTAATGCTCTCTGATGCTATACTTATATTATATAGCATTAATTCTCATCAACTAAAACTCTTTTTAGAGTGTTTCCCTATGTACTTTAAGTAAATTGCAGTCTATGCTTTAATTATTAGTGTATTTCTTGTGCTGTGTGTGTCTGAAGCAAGGGTGAATAGTGATGTGAAAATCGTGGTAGAAAATATACAGTTTTGATATTTCTGGAAATCAAATGAATACAAAAAATGTAGTTATATAGGTAAAATTAATACAAAAATAAAATAGAAATTAAATTCTATGTGGGAAATGCAATTAGAAGCAAGGGGATCACGGGATGAGTGCCAGGTGCTATTCAATTAACTGCATCACGCCCAGCAGTTAAGACGGGGTGTGCAATATGATCGGTGCCAGGTGCGATCTTACATGGAAGTTCAGTCGCTCTGGGGCTTGCTACAAGATGGGGCGGCTGTCGATGGTGAGTGACAGCTCACCCTGTTTTGTAGGCGGGGAGGGGGGGTGGTTAGACAAACGCAGGCGTTCCCTTAGGAACACCTGGTGTTTGTGGGCGGCCATGCTAACATCACTAGTGATGTCAGTAGTGGACTTCCTGCTCTATCAGAGCAGGAAGTCCACTTGGGCTTGCTGGAGCCGAGACCCTCGTCGCAAGCACGATGGTCGCGATAATCACGACCATCTCCAGGCCCATCGCACAAGCTGTGGGTGGTCACCCACAGCTTTGTGAGTGGGCTGGTGGAAGTAAAAAAAAAACCCACGCCATTATTCAGAGCGAGCGCTCGCCAGCAGCGAGTGGCTCTGAATCAGGCCATTAGTTCTCTATCCTCATGAAACCTCCAGTTTGCCGAGCAATGATATGTTGCAATCATAACATTTTATTTAAAGTGATACTGAAAAAGTCATGGTCTTGACGTGCTTGCTGTATATCCTCATGTACTGTTCTCATTGTCATTATATAGGTTTGTTTATGCTACTGGTGGAGTATGGTTTGCTGCTAAACAACTGAACTCTATTTCAGTGGAAACGGACCTGCATCCCTCTATAAATCCAGAAACATTTCAAAAATGTGCTCTCTACTTCCCTTTACCTCACCTCAATAATTACACTGCTCAAAAACTAAATCAAATTTTTGCACTATTTCACAAAACTAGACAAACCATAGTCTGTAAGGCAGAGGTCCCCAAACTCCGCCATTACAGTCAAGGTTTTAAGGACATCCATGCTTGAGTCCAGATGGTTAAATCAAATTGACTGAGGTACTAATTAAGTCACCTGCGCTGAATAATGGATATTTTTAAAACATGGACTGTAATGGCGGAGTTTGGGAACCTCTGCTGTACAAAATGCCAATATGGTGGTAAATGTATTGCCGGATTAAGGGCAACATGGGTCTGGGGCTGAAAATGATCAAGGGTCTTTGGTGAGAGGCAGAGTAGCTGTGAGCAGCAGTGTGTGGGTGTGACCAGTGCCGTGTGGGTGTGACCAGTGCTGTGTGGGTGTTACCAGTGCAGTGTGGGTGTGGGCAGTGCCATCTGGGTGTGGGCAGTGCCATGTGGGCGTGTTTACCCCCTACACTATCAGCCACAATTTCCCTACATAAAAGTAGAAATACATAATTGTGTCAGGGAAATAGAAATACAATTGCAATACTTATGCTTTATGGCCAAACGTGTGGCCAGTAGGTTGTCTGGTCATCATCATGGGCCTATTTTTATGTGGATGCCTGGAGCTGTCGTCCGATCTGCTCCATTGTTAATCTAGCTCTGGGTAAAAGCCTACCCTCAGCCCACGCAAACTTCTTCTCTGGAATTGCTGCCATCTTGCTTTTACAAACCTACTTGCTTCGGCAGAGATCTATGTGCCCAAATCTAGGGTAATGGAGAAAGCTGATTTTTGCTCTGTGCATTTAGTGTTCACATATAGCCCACTCTATGGAGCATATTCAATTGTGTGCGAGCATAGCAAAAAACCTGCACCTGCAAGGTTTTCCTGCAGGTGCAGGTTTTTTTGTAAATACAAATAGGTGCAGATTTTTTCTTTTTTAACGCGCCTGGAGAAATAAAATTACGCAACTCCAGAGTAAGTATGATTTTTCCTAAAACCAATCATTTTTAAAAAAATCAGCGGGACTTACTCTGGCACCCCGGCAGAACCCCCCTCTTTGGACTAATTAAGCAATTGGAAGCTTTTACTCACCTTCCGAAGTGCTGTCTTCTTCATCCGGCATCGGGTTCTGGACTACTGCAGCAGCGGAGAGTATGTCAGTGTGTGTGAGTGTGTATGAGTGAGTATGAGTGAGTGTTTGTGTGCATAAGTGTGTGTGTGTCCCGATGTATGTGTGTGCACCCTAATGTCAGTGTGGCCCCCCGGAATGGGCGCTGGGAGAACTACATCTCCCAGTAGCCCTTGCCTATCCCACCACAGCCCCTGGAGCCTCCCAGCAGCCCCCGGGACTCCCAACAGCCCACTCTCCAGCGAGAAGATAGAGGGGAGGCCACCGGGAGCTGCGGAGACCACCGGAGACCCCCGGGCAGGTAAGTGAAGAATTTTTAATTTGTTTTAGTTTATGTGTCGTGGGGTTTTCAGAGCTGAAAACCCCACGACCACTTTTTATATTGGATGCTGCGGGTATCGGGAGCATGCATACCTGCGGTATTCCAAATTGGGCGAGGGGTGCAAGGATTTTTACCTTGCGCCAAATTGAATATGCCCCTATCTGTGAGGAATGTCAGGTTGGCTGAGGTATGAGACTGATTACACACACTCACACTGTACATTGAATTTTCACTTTCATATTGCTCACCTTTTATGTTTTAATTTTAGAACATGTCTTTTGAAAAAAGAGAGGTCAGATGTTAATCAAGAAGCTGCTTTCATCTCTTACCTTTGAAACATATATATCATAACTTCTGCTTAATGACTGACTCCACTCCCGTGTACTTCTTCTATAATTGGCATATATTTACATTTATGGAGAGATTAGACTTGTTTATTTTGTAAATCACATAACCATTCTACCTGTACTGCAGGCTACAGATTTTGTAATGATCTTATAGAACAAATCAAGAACCTCCATTGGTGGAACTCAGAAAGTGTACCGGTTACTGGGTACTGATGTATCCTCACTTACTGGTTATCCATACGCCATACGGTGTGAGACACCCAGCGTGACAAAGACAGTCTGAGAGGAGTAGCACAACATACTTTTCTTACAATTTTGCGGCTTTTATGGCACATGAATTGGTTATACACGCATACAAAGACGCAGATAAAGCACAACGAAGCTTGGCGTGAGGAAAAGCTGCGGCTGCTCACATCACAGCCCTTCTTACAAAGATTCGGACATAGGGGCCTAGTTACTAAGCAGTGTTAGGAGACAGAGTGAAAAATTATAAGTCTGTGATAAGGTGACAGCCAATCAGCTCCCAACTGTCATTTTTCAAACACCGTCTGTGAGATGACACTTGGGAGCTGATTGGCTGGCTCTTATCACAGACATCACCTTTCACTCTGTCTCCTAACACTGCTTAGTAACTAGGCCCCTCAGTCACACACAGATGTACAAATTTCATACTCTAAATTGATTAGTGTACGCAGCTATGCAGTTTTGTCAATTGTATGTGTTTTAGTTATGTGAATAAGATGCTCATTTTGAGCTAAAAAGACACTTGGGGGTGAATTTACTAAGATGGGAGTTCTATTTAAGAAGTGATGTTGTCCATAGCAACCAATCAGATTCTACTTCTCATTTAACTAGTACTTTCTAGAAGATAATACCTGGAATCTGATTGGTTGCTATGGGCAACATGACTTCTTAAATAGAAATCCCATCTTAGTAAATTTACCCCTTGGTGTGGCCAAGTTGCAATGGACCCTGAACGCCGAGAAGGGCTATTTGGCACGACAGAAGCAACAGTTAGAAAGGACACAACTTTAAGTTAAATAAGCCTGGGCCTAGGTAGGGAGAATTGTAGGGATGTTGTGTATCACCATTTCTACATATTTTTTTACTTAGGTTTTTTATAAGTACTGGAAAGAGGTTTATAATTCAATATAACATTTGAATGTACTTATTTTCTGTGTGTCCAGACTTTTGCTGTGTACAATGGGAAATGTAAGTTGGGAGGACATTGTTACAAGCATAAAATAAATACATGAAAAATAATATTCACTACTAGAAAACACTTTATTTTAATTCATGAAGTTCATGATGAATATAACGAGGGAGTGCATAGCAAAGTGATCTACGAGGACATACATTAAAATTCCAGATTGAGACATTCCTAACAATTAAAAAGTTCTACAGTAAAATAACTTCCCCATGGACGGTAGATAATCTCGAAATATTACAATATAAAAGTGTCATATGTTAATATTTACTATAATCTAACAGGCATGTTATGCGAATGAGCACTCAGAGCTGCAGTTAATCCTGTCTTTCCTGCCTTTAAGGGTCTGTTTTGACAATATAACTCATATCCTAATTGTTTGCATGATCCACTCTCTCTAGAAGAGACATTATGCAATTTTATTCCAAAATAACTATAAAACTTTTTTTTATTTATATACTTCTTAAAGTTACTGGCAGCCTGCAGACATACAGTACACATTGTACATTAATTGTAGCAACTAAGCTCATACTTGATAACTATCCCTGATTGTCAAGGAGATTCCCTGAAAATAAAAGCAATCTCCCTGACTCCTTGAAGAGTCCAGAAATCCCCCTGATTGCATCTTACCCCCATTAAATAGATGTTTTATATACTTGGAATAAAAATCAGAGATATACAGTATAAATTCATATTGTACAATAAGTGCCATTTCCCTGCGTTAGTTATAATTAACAATGATCCCTATGGTTACATGCATTTTCATATTGTCAGGATGCAGCCTGGGATCGGCCGGTACTCGCCTCTGTGCCAGCGTCCTTGGGCTTAGGTGTTTAGTTACTGGGGGTGGAGGTGAGTGGTGACTGAGTATTCTCTCCAGGGTCTGCTAGGGCTTCCGTGCATGATTCCTGGTTTCCGGGGCACAGCCATGTTGGTCCATATCACCTGACTAGTCTCTCCCAATGGTAGTCCTGTGGTCACTCAGCTGATCCTCTGATCCAATGATCAGCTACCCAGGTGTATTTAAGTCTGACTCCAGGGACAGCGAACTGCAGTTCAACTTCGCTGTTCCTGTGACTTGTGATACTCACCAAGTGTTGGTCTGTGCTATTTCCTTCGGAGTGTTGCTTCAACCTACTCACAGTTCTCCTGTATTTCTTCTATTAGCTTCTGTGCTATTTCTCAGTCTGAGATTTTAGTTCTCTCTCAGAAGTCCAGTGTTTTATGTTGTTTTTCCTGTGTGTCTTGTAGTGTGCTGCTATCTTTCCCGCAGCTTCCCTGTGTTACTGAGGTGTCAGTTTTCCTGCTAATTTCTATTTAGTTCTCAGCCGTTTCTATAGCAATCCCCAGTACATGCCTGTGTCCACTTCTCTCTGTGTCTCTCTGTGCATATCAACATCTGAATCTCTTGCAGTTCCCAGTACCTTTCCCTGTGTTTTCAAGCAAGCATGTGACTAGGATCTCTACATTCTCAAGTTCATCACCATTGTTTAAGTTTTCTGTTCATCAACAGTGTTTAAGTATTCAGTTCATCACCAGTGTTCAAATATTCCGTTCATCACCAGTGTTCAAGTATTCCATTCATCACCAGTGTTCGAGTATTCCATTCATCACCAGTGTTCAAGTATTCAGTTCATCACCACTGTTCAAGTATTCAGTTCATCATCCAGTGTTCAAGTATTCCACTCATCATCCAGTGTTCAAGTGACTGTATTGTGTTCATCTCTTGTGTACTAGTTACAGTGTCATCCTTGTTTTCTCATCTCTTCCAGGTACCTAGTCAGAGGGCCGTGACCTGCTCATTCGGTGCGGCGGAACCTACATCCCAGTTGGAGGGGTCGCTGGTGAAGACCACCAAGTGGTCTCTGGCTAGGTCTCGCCAACACCTGGGTTTGACCTTTATTGGAGAAATTAGGTCTGTCACTTCCCTAGCCATCCGAATACCCTGGCTCACTGTTCTCAACATAGGAACTCTTGCACCGGATCATGACAGTTTGAACAGCCCAAATATGCAAGCCACTGGGTTCCAGAATGAAGTGAGTTTTCAAGATCTACTCCTTCGTGTGACTGCACAAGAGAGAGCTCTGCAACTTTTCAGACAGCAGCTGCGAGAACTTTCTAGTCAATTGAAGGTTATTCATTCTGTTCTCGCTACTTTGTCTCCAGACACACCACAAGTTCCGTCTGTGAATTCTCCTGTGTCCTCTTCTCCAGAGTTTTGTTCTCAAGTTCCAATTACTCCTACTGATGAAAAAATTTCTGTGTATACTAGTGAACCTCTCAAGTGTCATCTTGTCTCCCAATTATCTGATATTTGTGACCTTGAACCTTTTAAGAGTTTCTACTGGCTTCTTGAACAACTACAAAGTCTCCGTCCCAAAATTTTTCAAGTTATTCCCAAGCTTTCTAGTGCTACTCCTGACTTGACTAACATCTCTTCCAAGGAATCCAAAGTTAGGCATCAAAGTTTCCTGTGCCCTAAACTTACTGAGGTTGAATGTCAGCGGTGCCGGGAACTACATCTATGTTTACATATATTGCGGTTATGACAATCACTTTCTTAACCACATAACTGACAATTTTTTTTTCCAAAAGCCGCTCAGAAATTATCAGATTTTTTTGACTGAATTAGATCAAGAAAATTTTTTTAAGACATATCCAACACAATTTTCTTAAATATTTTTTTTTTTTAAAAAGACATCGTATACCATAAAAATTGCAATTTTGGCCGATGTGTTGAACTATCTATAGAAACCATTGATGGTTTGAAACCACAGCCACATCGGTTCACAAACCATCGATGGTCCCACACCTCTGCTGGACCTCTCCGCACCCTGCCGCTGGACCCCTTTGCACCACGCCACAGATGCCGCTGGACCCTCGCATCCTGCCATGGATGCCGCTGATCTCCCGCAATGCAAGCCGGACCCCATGTATTGTAAATACTGAAAGTAATCCCATATCAGAAATGCTCCTGGTCCCAAGCATTTCGGATATGGAAAACGTGTGTGTGTGTATATATATATATTTATGTATATATATACACCTATATATATATGTATATATATATACACCTATATATATATACACACACATCTATATATACCTGTGTGTATATATATATGTATATATATACTGTGTATATACAAACATATATATATACACACACATCTATATATATATATACTTTATATATCTATCTATTTACCTATATATATATATATATATATATACACACACACACACCTATATATATATATATACATATATATATATATATATACACACGAACACACACATTATATATATATATATATACACACCTATATATATACTTGTACTGTATGGCAGGAGGTGTAGCAGACGCCGGAAGGAGTGGGTGGGGACGCCGCTAGGGTGGCAGGGTAGACAGCAGCAGCTGTGGCTATGAGAGCCACTGCTGCTGCTGCTTCTTCAACACAGTGATCACTGTTGTTCCAGAGTCGCAGCAGGAGGATGTCCTGCTGGCGGCCCGGGTACAAAGCACCGGCGGTGGCTACCAGAGCCGTTGCTGCTTCTCCACAGTGATCAACTAGTGATCACTGTAGTTCCGGAGCCGCAGTGGGAGGGTGTCCCACTGGTGGCTCGGATACACAGCTGCGGCGGCAGCTACCAGAGCTGCGGCTACTGCTTATTACTGAAGGGGGTGCTGGCCACAGTGATCGGGTCACAGCAGCAGCCATGGCTGCTGTCTCTATGGAAGTCCGCCGGGTATGAGGGGGTCGTGTGCCGCCGGTGCCCGATCACTGTGGCCAGCAGTGATCAGGACACAAAGGAGGGAAATCCACAAGTGTAGAGGGACCAGCAGGTCCCTCTGAGATGGGCGGTTGCTGGAAATTAACTTCCAGCAAGCCGCCCCCTGAGTGTTTCTGAGTGGTCGTATCAGATACGACGATGTCAGTGAAAGCCCTGTCTGGTATTGTCGTATCTGATACAACAGTGCCAGGCAAGTGGTTAAAGACTGTACTCTGCATCCACTGAAAAGTGATGGCAAGTGTGTGACTCCCAACATCTGCGCTTTTAGTTCTTCCTATCAGCCATCAGTGATTTCCATTTCTTCAGTTACAGATAAGAAGGTGATATCCACTTAGCAAAAGAAAGCTCAAATTTTTCGATTGGGGCCCTGTTAAAAGATGCTTCAACCCTCGTCTAAGAAATTTGGGGAAGACATTTCAAACTCCTAAAGTCAGGGACACTACTCATTCCATTTCTACTGGTTACAGCCTGGATTCTGTTTCTACAGGTCACAGCCCGGATTCCCTTTCTACTGGTCACAGCCCAAATATTGCATCTGCTGGCCTCAGCCTGGATGTTTCCTGTGTTAAAGGAAAACTTCTGCTGGTTGTCCCTGAAGAACTATCTTAACTTCCAGATTTAAGCTTTTCTGTTTCAAGTCTCGTACCCTAAGAGGGGGTTTCAAGTCCCATTCCCCAGGAGGGGATTTCAGGTCTCATGCCCCAGGAGGGGGTTGCTAGTCTCGTACCCCAGGAGAGGGTTTCAAGTTTTGTGCCCCAAGAGGGGGTTTCAAGTTTTGTTCCCCTGGAGGGGATTTCAAGTCTTGCACCACAGGAGGGGGTCTCAAGGCTCACACCCCTGCAGGGGGTCTCAAGGCTCACACCCCAGGAGGGGATCTCAAGTTTTGTTCCCCTGCCGGAGATTTCTAGTTTCGCACCCCAGGAGGGGGTCTCAGGTTTCGCACACCAGGAGTGGGTTTCTAGTTTCATACCCCAAGAGGGGGTTTACAATTCTGATCCCCAGAAGCAGATTTCAAGTTCCACACTCCTGGTGGATGTTTCCAGTGTCATGTCTGATAAAGAACATCAATCAAGTTTGGTTGAATCATCCAATCATCGCGTTAAAGAATCTCTAAGTGATTTCATCTCAGTTCCTAAATAGAATTCTGTAACTCAGGTCTCATCGAATGCTTTTGTGTCCAGTACACTGAATTACTTAAGCATTATGACACTCTAATGAGAACCCATCCAACTTGTGGTATTACTTACACCAACCTTGTCATGTTTCTTTATTTGCACTTTAGAGGTAAAACCTTGGAGTGGGCTAACCCACTCAATGAGTTCAGAGATCCAATTCTACAAGATGTAATGGCCTTCAGCACAGCTCTGATTAAAGAATTTACTCCTATGTGTCTATCTTCAGATACAGTTTCTGACATGAATTCTAGGTTGACTTCAGCACCTTCAGACATTAAACTCAGATACACCGCTTTACTCCCTTTATAAGATTATACAGTACAGGATCAATCAGTCTGGAAGAACAATACTCAAAGAACTATACCCCAGGAGGAGTCTTCAAGTATTATACTTCAGGAGAGGTCTTCAAGTGTTTTACCCCAACAGAAAGTTTCCAGTGTTATGTCTGAGAAGGTAGCATCAAGTGACTTGTCCATTCCAGTCTATTTGACTACTACATCTGAGGTACCTACATTGCAGAAAGGAAAAGGTTCCAAGTTAAAGACCAAGGAATTTTCAAGTTCACAATCAGATCTTTCACCTACTTCTATAGATAAGATAAGTTATTCACTTAAAGTTCTTAGCACTAAGCAAAGTCTAATGGGAACAGATAATTGCTTGAAGGGCTTAATTAACCTTTGTTATCGCGGGATTCTTGGAGTCCATTGAGAATGATGAAGCCAAGTTGTTAATTGAGAGTTATGGAGGCAAAGTTTGTGGGAAGATTTGTAGTAAAATCAATTATCTTATTATAGGCCGTTATGGTGGAAAGACCAAGCGAGTGAAAACAAAGAGTTTTGAGGTCAAAATTATTAATGAGAATGGCTTGTTTAAATTGATTGACATTTTGTTCAGTAGGGAATTATTTTTTTGAGCAAATCACCTCAGGAAGCAGTATTCCAGCTGCTTCTAGAGTTTTCAAAGTTTTGAGTTCTTGAAAAACCTCCTAAATGTTGACTGAACCTGTCAGATATCTTCAAGATTTTCTGGTGTTTCAAGTTTTTTTAAAGCTTTTCTTGTATTTCTGGAAGATTGTGCACATTTTTGGTGTCCGGAATCCACCCTAAAAGGGGGGGTACTGTCAGGATGCGGCCTGGGATCGGCCGCTACTCACCTCTGTGCTGGCGTCCTTGGGCTTAGGTGTTCAGTCGCTGGGAGTGGAGGTGAGTGGTGACTGAGTATTCGCTCCAGGGTCTGCTAGGGCTTCTGTGCATGCTTCCTAGTTTCCGGGGTGCCGGGCATGGGCACAGCCATGTTGGTCCATATTACCTGACTAGTCTCTCCCAATTGTAGTCCTGTGGTCACTCAGATAATCCTCTGATCCAATGAACAGCTAACCAGGGGTATTTAAGTCTGACTCCAGGAACAGGAAACTGCTGTTCAACTTCGCTGTTCCCGTAACTTGTGATACTCACCAAGTGTTGCTCTTTGCTATTTTCCTTCAGAGTATTGCTTAAGCCTACTCACAGTTCACCAGTATTTCTTGTATTAGCTTCTATGCTATTTCTCAGTCTGAGATTTTAGTTCTCTCTCAGAAGTCCAGTGTTTTATGTTGTTTTTCATGTGTGTCTTGTAGTGTGCTGATAGCTCACCTGCAGCTTCCCTGTGTTACTGAGGTGTCAGTTTTCCTGCTAATTTCTAGTTAGCTCTCAGCTGGATCTATAGAAATCCCCAGTACATGCATGTGTCCACTTCTCTCTGTCTCTCTCTGTGCAAATCAGCAACTGAATTTGTTGCATTTCCCATTACATTTCATTGTTTTCAAGCAAGTCTGCAACTAGAATCTCTACAAAATGTCTGTTCATGTCTGTTCATCACCAGTGTTCAAGTATTCCGTTCATCACCAGTGTTCAATTATTCCGTTCATCACCAGTGTTCAAGTATTCCATTCATCATCCAGTGTTCAAGTATTCAGTTCATTGCCTGTATTCTGTTCATCTCTTGTGTACTAGTTACAGTGTCATCCTTGTTTCCTCGTCTCTCCCAGGTACCTAGTCAGAGGGCCGCAACCTGCTCACTTGGTGCAGCGAAACCCACATCCCAAATGGAGGGCTCACTGGTGAAAACCACCGAGAGTGTGAGACCTTTATTGAGGAAACTAGGACTGTCACTTCCCTAGCCATCTGAACCCCCTGGCTCAAAGTCCTCCACAGAGGAACTCTTGCACTGGATCGTGACACATATAAGGTTTCTCTTGGCCACTTATATGATAGATATATATATATATATTATAGGGCACAGTCGTGCCCTTATATTAAGGCTGAATTGGAAAAAAATGGAAATCTACATAGAGAATTCCGGAGGTGGGGGCATGGTAATTAAGATTAACGGGCTACACCTCAAAATCTATAGGAGGTACAGAGCTAAAATTTGGTATGGGCAGGTAGAATTGTCTTTCGGTGTTACTTGCTAAATTTCAGGGCAAAAACATAAAAAATGAGGATTTGGGCGTAACCTAAAGTTCCAACTGTCAGTTTTTTCAGACACTCAGAACCACTTTTCTGCTGTTCTCTATGGGGGATTTCTGGTAAGGCATAACTCAGGGTAGGGGGCAAATTTAGATTTGGGGTTTGTTTTATTAGGTAGCTTTTGTTCCAGAATAGGGCCTTTTGGGGTTCAGGTAATTGAGAAAGTTACAGTTTGTAAACTATTACTTCATGAATCCGCCATTATAGAGATAGGAAGTATCAATTCATTGCGCAGCCTCAGTAGGAGCCTTCAGCTGGTATACTCACTGTGTCTTCACCTGCGTGCACCAAAATGGCTGCCTTTTGTGGGCATTAGTGGTGGACAAACCCGGCAATGGCAGCAGGCATACATGGGGACACGGTGGCGGTCAAGCAGGCGTCAGCGGTGGTGGTGGAGCAGGCGACGGCGGTGGAGCAGGCAGCAGCGGCATCTGTGCGTGCTACTGCGGCAGCGCTGATGGTGTGGCCTGCTGGACCCGACGGTGGAACCTGGCAGCTACACCAGGCAGCGACGGGACTCAGCATCTGTGCGGGTGTCGCAGCTCGTGATGTCATCGGCGGCGGGACCCAGCCGCATCAGTGGGAAGTGGCATCTGTGAGGGTGTCAGTGGAGGGCCTGGATGCCATCCATTCTGTCAAGCACGCCATTTTTTAAATTCAAAGATGCCCACTGTGAGCCAATCGTGGCTCCCAACGTCATCTCCCCGCCCATTGGCTGACTTATATAAGGTGGTATGGTAGTCCAATGGCCAGGAGGGAGCAGAGAAGTCCTAGTGGGTGGTGGCCATGCAAAAGAGATGACACAGGCTGCTGCCCACTAGGTGTAGAGGACAACAGAAGCCCTGGGGAGGTGGCAGCTGTGCAAAAGAGCTAATTGCACCAGAAGTCCTAGTGGGCGGCAGCCAAGAAAAAGAGCTGACACAGGGTTGGTGCCCACCAGGTGAAGACGATGAAGCCCTGGCAGGTTGCCGCCTGCCAGGCAAAGACACCAGAAATCCTAGTGGGCACTGGCCTTGCAAAAGATCTGACACAGGCTGCTGCCCAGTAGGCTAATATGCCGAACCCTGGTGGGATGGCGCCAACCAGGCAAAGATGGCGGTAGTCCTAGTGGGCGAAGGCAAAGAAAAAGAGCTGACACAGGCTGCTGCCCACTAGGTGAAGTGGACAACAGAAGGCCTGGGGAGGTGGCGGCTGTGCAAAAGAGATTATTGGCTGCCACCCCACAGGCAAAGATGCCAGAAGCCCTCGCTGCTTGGTGCCCACCAGGTGAAGACAACGAAGCCTAACCAGGCAAAGGCATCCAGAAATCCTAGTGGGCAGCAGCCTTGCAAAAGAGCTGACACAGGCTGCCACCCACTAGACGAAGACACCGAAGCCCTGGCGGGATAGCGCCCGCCAGGCGAAGACCCCAAAGCCCTCCAGGCAAAGATGTCAGAAGTCCTAGTGGGTGGTGGCCATGAAAAAGAGCTGACACAAGCGGCCACCCACTAGGCAAAGACGCCGAAGCCCTGGTGAGTTGGCCTCCACCAGGTGAAGACGACAAAGCCCTGGCGGGTTGGCACTCACCATGCGAAGATGCCGGAAGTCCTATTGGGCGGCAGCCATGAAAAAGAGCTGCCACCGGCTGCCACCCATTAGACTTGCGCCCATCTGTACTGCTTAATCTTCCCCTCTCCACACCTTTCTGTCTGCTCCATCCACACCACTTTGTCTTCTACCCCCATCCACCATACTCTTATCCTACATACACAACTATATGTTTGCTCAGACATCAGTTGCATAGACTGCATGTATGCATTCCCATGCGCACACATTTCTGTGAATTAGCAGCTCCACCCTTTTGTGAGTGACAGCAATCTCACTCTGTGAGAGGGCTGATTCTGCAGTTAACCACAGGGTGTGATGGCATACCATTTCTGTATGATGCAAGGAACACGTCCATTAAGGTGTCAGCCTTAATGATTGTAATTTTATTGCTTTTTGAAGTTTGATGGCAGAAATTCAATAGGTTTTGTGAAATTTCATATCATGTCTATGAAGTAAGGGTGTGTTTTGGTTTGGATCTTTTTTTGTGTTTTGGATCTGGATTGGTTTTGCCAAAACCACCCTTGCGGGTTTTGTGTTTTGGATCTATATTATTTTGGAAAAAAGCATAGAAACAGCTAAAATCACAGAATTTGTTTTTTTTTGTTTCGTACGCTATTATTAACCTCAATAACATTCATTTCCAGTCTTTTCTGAACATCTCACACCTCACAATATTGTTTTTAGGCCAGAAGCTTGCACCAAGGTAGCTGGATGACTATGCTAAGCAACACAAGAGGGCGGCACAAACACTTGGCCCATCTAGGAGTGGCACTGCAGTGGCAGACAGGATGGTGTTATATCCTGATGCACCTTTCTTCATAGCAATGACTCATCAAGTATGCTGTTTATCTAGTTTATTTATTGTAAGTAATACTTGCATTAGTACAGGTAGATAAAGACATCATCTCCTCATGGCTGTTCTCCTTTCTCTTACTTTCTCCTATATCCCTCCACTTCCTGATCACATGTCCTTCTATGCTGCAGGATCCTTAAAGGTACAGTACCTCATCTTACTATTACATGACAATGCACATAAACTATCTATATAGCTACTACATCTTCACCTTCATTTCATATAAATTTTCTTTTTTTAATATAACATTTAGGTTCAAACAAGTAGTACATTTATAAAATGAAACATATAACAATGTGTTAACGGTATCTGAGCATGAACATTAACCAAATATACATGAAACTGGAAAATCTTCTAGAATGGTTACAAACCATAAATTAAGAGTCATATCTGCTCAATAAGCCTAGCAGGTGGTTTAATGACTCTGCCTATTTCATCTGAATATGTGATCCTTCACTCAAAGAAACAGACTCCATGATCGGATCACTTGATGCTGAGGATGGTAAAGGTACTGTGATGACATCCTCTCGACTTGGTCCATCGGAAGATAAAGATGGAAATATCTTCTTGAAATGGGAAACATTCCTTGTCACTATTTGATTGTCATTTCCTGCAACAATCATTGTTCCTTTCCTTTTCATTATAGTAAGTGGCCTTGGGTGAAAAGCAGTCATGTCCTTGCGTACTACTTTTTTTTTCACCAGAACACTCCTTGTAAATCAGAAACAATAGCTCTCCTTTTCTGATCTGCATACTGTTTAGCTTTTTGTTTATTAGCAGAGTTCGTCTTCCTAATCTGATGATCTTTAAATGCAGGAGTTAAATTAATTTTTGGAAGTGTGGATCTGATCACTTTTCTTTGAAACATTAATGTCCGAGGAAGGACATTTGTTGTGGAGTGAGGCACTGATCGATATTGTCTGAGAAATTGATTTAAGGATTGTTGAATTGGAAATCGGGATACTTTACAAATCTTTATTTGCTTTCCAAGATTACGCATAAAACGTTCAACAAGACCATTAGCTTGTGGCCACAAGGGACTAATTTTTTTATGTCGAATTCAAGAAATGTTTCATGAATTTGCTGAAATCAGCACCTTGAAATGGCGGACCATTATCTGTCTTTATTGTTCCTGGAATTCCATAAGTAGTGGAGATTTTATCCAACGCTGGTAAGACAGATGTGGCAGATGTTGAAGATATTATTTCAAGAACAGGATATCGTGAATATTCATCCACAGCTACTAGTATGTATTTACCATTGTATAATGGGCCATAGAAATCAACATGAACATTTTCCCAGACCTTGTCAGGTAGGTCAGTCATCCATAATGGTTCACTGTTAGGTTGCGTAGAAAGAAGGGTGTATGTCATGCAGTTTCGGATATCAGATTCAACATGCTGCTCCATGGAGGGAAACCATACCTTTTCACATAAAAGTTGTTTGGTCTTTACAATTCCTAAATGACTGGCATTGGCAATATCAATTACTTGCTTTCTCAAAACAGCTGGAATGACAATTTTTTTCACCTCTGAGAATGATTGAATCATCATGCACAATTAGTTCTTGAAAATGTTATGAAGTGCTCTAAAGTCTAGTTCCTTATCAGTTGAAAACAGAAACTGCCCCAACCACCAATCATTGGAAATGATACAGTGTTTTACTGCTGACAATACTGTATCTGAGGAAGAAGCCTCTTTGATGTTGTCACTAGTAAGTGAATCAGGAATTGAATTGTTGATAATAAAGTTCACATACTCCTCCACTGAAGTAGACTGTGAGATGTTAGAAGGCAAAGGGTGTCTAGACATGTAAGCTGAAGGATTATCAGCACCAGCTCTACGAATGATGGAGAAATTGTATGCCTGTAAACGTAAGCCCCATCGCTGTAGCCTAGCTGGTTGTTTGGATTTCGGATTTCCAAAAAGTGACACCAGTGCTTGATGATCAGTCTGGATGGTATAGTCAATGCCGTATAAATATAGATGAAAGCGTTCACAACTCCAGACTACTGCAAAAGCTTCCCTTTCTGGCTGGGAGTAGCATTTTTCCACCTCTGTCAAGCAGCGACTCGCAAATGCTATAATGTGATGATCCCCATGGGTATTCACCTGAGTCAAGATAGCTCCTAACCCCACAGGACTAGCATCCACAATAAGTTCTATTTTCCAAGCAGTGTTGTAATATGACATTGTGACACTATCCTGTAGACATCGTTTTATGTCATCAAATGCTTGCAATTGAGGGGAAGTCCATAAGAATTTAGCATTTTTATTTGTGAGTTCCCTAAGTGGGGCTATCAAAGTGGCGTAATTTGGAATGAATTGGGAACAATAGTTAGTCATACCAAAAAATGACTTTACTTCACCAGCATTGGTAGGTTTCAACATTTTTGTAATAGCCTGAACTTTTTGTTGATCAGGACACTCCATCTTCAGATAAAATGTGACCAAAAAATTTTAGCTTCTGTTGAAGAAAGACGCATTTGTCTTTATTCAGTGATAAATTCCTGTCTTGAAGACACTGAAACACTTGACACAGAGCCGCATCATGTTCCTGGCGCGTTGCTCCAAAAACCAGAATATCATCACTGTAATTGATGGCATTTTTAACTGACTGTATGACTTGGCGGATAGAAATTTGAAATACCTCTGCTGCGGATGATTCCAAATGACAGCCGTTTGTATTTTTGTAGCCCAACATGAGTTGAGAATGTTATTTGTCACAACTCTTCATCAAGTTCCAGTTGATGATAACCTTTATTTAAATCGAATTTCGAAAAGAAACATGCACCTATGAGTCGATGTATAATATCATCCATATTAGGAGTAATATGGCGCTCTCTTTTAATGGCAACATTAGGACGACGCATATCAACAAATATTCTCACTGCATTTTGTTGACCTGGTTTTGGCACAACCACAATAGGTGATACCCATGGTGTTGGGCCAGATACCTTTTCAATGATATCTAAGTTTTCAAGAGTCTGTATTTCCTCTTCCACTTGTTTCCTTATGTTGATAGGAATGCAGCAATGTTCTTGAGCAATTGGTATAACTGAGTGATCAATGTGAAGATGAACTTGATACTCTTTAAGTTTTCCAATGCCATGAAAAAGATGATCATACTCCTGCAGTAAAACATCCACATTGCTTTGTAGTGGTTTTGGTTCATGTAGGACAGGAGTGGAATTGGAAGTGTCAGGTATAACAGGGGTGTAATTGTGAGTGTGGGCCACAATTTGTATAAGACCCAATTGTGATGCAGTATAAAAATCCCAAGAGATTGCCTCTTGCATATATAGTGACAAAAAATAATGCTTTTGTCAGTTTGTCATTTTTGTGTGCGATAACCTCAAAAGAATCCTGTAAGGGAAGGGGTAGTTTATTGCCATAAGTGAATATTCTTACAGATATTGGATTCAAAACCACCTTGCCATGCAGCTTCTTGAAACTGATAGCATCCATTAGATTTACAGAAACAGAAATTCAACAGAAGTGTTGTCTAGGGTGATGTCAGTTTTTGGACTGACCTTGTTTTTGCCGACTTGATGACTCATGTAGATAAAGCCTTCTGGCATATCATCACTGTCAGATGATTCTGCAGTTGGAGACGATGTAGAATCCACACAATGCACTATCTTTCTCCTGGATTTAAACTGCTGTGAAGATTGTTTGGGTGTAGATTTGGTTTCCCTGGATTTGCAAACGTGGAAAAGTGATTCAGTTTGCCACATGCAGTGCAAATTTTACCAGTGGCAGGAGAGTCTCCTGAATGTGGATAGGAGCGTCCACACCTGTAACATGATCTAGATTTACTTGACTCCATATAACCACTTGTGTCAGTATGTCATTTATTGCACACTTCCAGCTGGATCATGCCCCTCTCCATGTCCTTAGCATGTGTTTATGAAAGTTCAAGACTTCTAGCATATTGCTGCAGCTCTGTCAGATTAAGAGCACATCTGTGCAACTTTCCACATGTGCCAAATGCAATTAGCTGCTGCTTAATTTCATCTTCAACATCATCAAAGTGACATGTTCTGGCAAGAATCCTTAATATAGTAATATATGCATCAACAGATTCAGTTTGCAGTTGCATAGCTGTCCTCAACATATATTTGGAATGTGATAGGTTGCATTTTGGAGCAAAATAGGCAGTCAAAGAGTCCCTGCATTTGGTATAGTCCCTGGTGTCTGCCTCTGGCACAGTATCATAAAGTTATTAAATCTTGGGGCCAGCACTGATAAGAAGCATGCTTTTCTTTTTGCTGTCAGTAGTTACCCCCATAGCTTTAATAAAATGATTCAACCGTGCAAGCCACTGTCTCCATAATTCTGCAGCATTAGAAGCATCAACGTGCAGAAACTGAGGAATCAATGCTAGCATGTCAGCCATGGTGACTGTGAGTAAGGTAGCTGAGTGTGAGTAATGAAAAGTTTATCCTGGTCGCCAGTTGTTATATCCTGATGCACCTTTCTTCATAGCAATGATTCATCAAGTATGCTGTTTATCTAGTTTATTTATTGTAAGTAATACTTGCATTAGTACAGGTAGATAAAGACATCATCTCCTCATGGCTGTTCTCCTTTCTCTTACTTTCTCCTATATCTCTCCACTTCCTGATCTCATGTCCTTCTATGCTGCAGGATCCTTAAAGGTACAGTACCTCATCTTATTATTACATGACAATGCACATAAACTATCTATATAGATGGGAGTTTGAAAAACTAGGCCCCAAAGAGTACATAATGCAAAGAAAAAAAAGTGGTGCAAGATGGAATTGTCCTTGGGCCCTCCCACACACCCTTATGTTGTATAAACAGGACATGCACACTTTAACATTGCAATCATTTCAGCGCCAGGGTCTGCCACACGACTGTGGCTGAAATGATTGGTTCGTTTGAGCCCCCACAAAACAAGCTGGCAATTAATCTGTCCCTGCACAAACTGGCTCTACAGAGGCAAGATGTCATCCTCATCCTCCTCATCCACCGATTCCTCACCCTCTTCAGTGCTGTGTACATCCTCATCCTCACAGCATATTAATTCGTCCCTGCTGGAATTCACTGCCACAAGTCCCTCTGTACTTTCTGGAGGATGGTCTTCCTGGAAGCATTGATAATTCATTTTGATGAACATCATTTTCTCCATGTTTTGTGGAAGCAAACTCCTACGTCTTTCGCTGACAAGGTTCTCGGCTGCACTAAAAACTCTTTCGGAGTACACATTGGAGGGGGGCAACTTAGGTAAAATAGAGCCAGTTTGTACAGGAGCCTTCAAATTGCCTCTTTTTCCTGCCAGTACAAGCACAGACTGTCTGACATGCCTACTTGGATGCGTTCACCGATGTAATCCTCCACCATTCTTTCAATGGTGATAGTATCATATGCATTGACAGCAGACATGTCAGAAATTGTTGGCAGGTCCTTCAGTCCAGACCAGATGTCCAAACTTGGTACTGTCTGCCCTGCATCACCACCAGCGGGTTGGTTAGGATACCTAAGTTGTTTCCTGGCAGCCCCAGTTGCAGGAGAAAATGAAGGAGCTGTTGTCGTGTCACGTTCCGCTTCAGTTGACAGTGTTTTCACCAGCAGGTCTTTGCACCTCTGCAGGCTTGTGTCCACTGGAAAGAGAGACACCATGTAGGCTTTAAACCTAGGATCAAGCACAGTGGCCAAAATGTAGTGGTCTGATTTCAACAGATTGACCACCCTCGAATCCTGGCAAAGTGAATGAAGGGCTTCATCCACAAGTCCCACATACCGAGCGGAATCGCTCCATCTTAGCTCCTCCTTCACTTTCTCCAGCTGCTTCTGCAAAAGCCTGATGAGGGGAATGAC
Source organism: Taudactylus pleione (assembly GCA_031769625.1). Classification (NCBI taxonomy): domain Eukaryota; kingdom Metazoa; phylum Chordata; class Amphibia; order Anura; family Myobatrachidae; genus Taudactylus; species Taudactylus pleione. The sequence goes on along the minus strand of JAUIMM010000787.1, from coordinate 731,346 downwards.
CTGACTCAGGCTGGCAGTGTCTGAACTGACTTCACGTGTGGTAAGTTCGAAGGGCTGGAGAACCTTGCACAACACGGAATTCATTCTCCACTGCGCTTGAGTCAGGTGCATACCCCCTCCTTTGCTTATGTCATAGGTGGATGTATAGGCTTGAATGGCCTTTTGCTGCTCCTCCATCCTCTGAAGCATATAGAAGGTTGAGTTCCACCGTGTTACAACCTCTTGCTTCAGGTGATGGCAGGGCAGGTTCAAGAGTGTTTGCTGGTGCTCCAGTCTTCAGTACGCAGTCGCTGAATGGAAAAAGTGGTCCAAAATTTTTCGGGCCACCCAAAGCATCTCCTACACACCCTTGTTGTTTTTAAAAAAATTCTGCACCACCAAATTTATTGTGTGAGCAAAACATGGGACATGCAGATGTAATGCCCACACAATATTGGTGGCGTTGTCAGATATCACAAATCCCCAGGAAAGTCTAAGGGGTCTATGTACTAAGCAGTGATAAGAGACAGAGTGAAAAGTGATAAGTCTGTGATAAGGTGCCAGCCAGTCAGCTCCCAACTGTCATTTTTCAAACACAGCCTGTGAGATGACAGTTGGGAGCTGATTGGCTGGCACCTTATCACTTACTTATCACTTTTCATTCTGTCTCTTATCACTGCTTAGTACATAGACCCCTTAGTAAGCCATTGGGCGATGATTTCCCTCAGTTTCCCTAAGAGGTTGTCGGCGGTGTGCCTCTTACTGAAACCGATGAAACACAGCTTAGCCTGCCTTGGAATGAGCTGGCGTTTCAGAGATGCTGCTACTGGTGATGCTGCTGTTGAAATTATTTGTATGAGCATACCCCTACAGCAGACAGGGCAGCCCCTGAAAAAATTATTTGTATGAGCGAACCACTACAGCAGACGGGGCAACCCTTGTAGAATCTAAAACCCACGAAAATCCGACAGTGGGATGATGAAGTTTTGCCTCGATTTCAGATCCGAGCTAGTCGGGAAGAACCGAGCCTGACTCAGTTCCTGACTCAGATCAGGGGGGCTTGGGGGAGGTTCAGATTTCGGAAATCCGAACCCGCACATCTCTACTATGAAGCCTTAGTGGGACATGTGAAACCGTAAGGTTTTCTGTCTATGGTAAATATATATATATATATATATATATATATATATACATAGAAGAGATGGAACGCACACAGTTCTATACCAACAAATGCCAGGTGCAGGGTCAGTGATTATTCATAGCAAAAAAAAAGTTCCAAGTGACCATGGAGCCGGACAGCACACTATATTCAATCACTGTTTAATATCTAAAATCAGGGTTTCAAAAACAAACTTTCAATTCGTGGTACTTAGCCATATAATGCATAGTAGTGCAGTCATGATAGCCAGGGAGCAAAGGCTCAGAACCCGGTCAGCCCCAACAGCTGTTTTGTATTCCTTCCTCGGGGGACTGACAGACAATAAATGTAAGCCGTTTATATACCCTTAATAATAAACAACATGCAGACTCACCTGAACCGGACTGCAAGCGGCGCCATCCTGTCCACAGGTAATCGCGTGTCCACACGTGCAGGAGACGCACCCGCGTCACCACCATTGTCGTGATGGAAATTACACGACGGGGTTACCAGGGAAACACCAAACACTGCACCGTAGTGAACACGGATCTTCTAACAACCAGTGACGCCGCGAGAGGGCGGCACAGGACTCAGACAATAGACACACATACTTATAACACTAAACAAAGGCACACATAATAAATGCCATTAGTTAGATTATCAATATCTAATACAGAAGCAAAGTGCCAACCACATAAGAGACATAGGAAAAAAAACTTTTGAAACACTGTCAATGTGATCATTAATATAAATATAGATAGCAAACAATGATATCAAGTCGATATCAGCACATTGATCAATGACCCCTTTTATTCCTGTTCTAAACATGAACGCAAATGGAGTTTGAGTAGCCAGAACCAAATAAAATAAACATTCTATCTCATATATGTAACTGGACTATTTAACCTACAAACAAGGTAACCGTGAATTTTTCGTTCAGTCCATGGGGAACCATGGTTCCAAGCTTATATATCCACTGATTGAATACAGTGCGCTGGTCCGGCTCCATGGTCACTTGGAACTTTTTGTTTGCTATATATAATATATATATATATATATATATATATCTATATGTGTGTGTGTGTGTATATATATACAGTATATATATGTATATATATATATATATATATATATATATATATATATATAATAAAGATGTAATGGTTCTGTCTGTACTGTACATAGATTTTTTTTCTAGAAATGTACTCCTTGGGACTGTGTATGAACTTTGGAGACAGACAAACAAAAATTCAGATTTTTATTTTGTCTGTTCGTTCCGGCATCGCACAAAAACTATGGGATGAATTTTTATTGCGTCTTCAATATTGTATAGCTTAGCCACCTAGAAAGAAACTGAGGTATGTAGCATCTCAATGTGACATCAGGGAGAGGAGCAGTAAAGGAAAAATCAGACACTTGACATTCGGCAAGTGCAGTGTGCAGGCTCAAGCCACAAATTACTAGATGGGATGCGGTGAGGATCCCAACAAGCGGGATGCCGTCTTCCGGCATCGGAATCCTGAACACCGAGACAACACCGGTGCCGAAATCCCGACGTGACTCGAGATCGTCATCCGGATCGTAAGGAAACAGCAGAAAAGTGAATATCAGCCGCTGGGGGGGATGGACTTAGGTTTAGGCGCCCCTGGGGGGAGTTAGCGTTAGGCTCTGGGCAGGGAGAAGGGTAGGGTTAGGCTCCAGGCAGGGGGGTTAGGTTCAGGCACCCCCGGGGGGTTAGGGTTAGGCACTAAGGGGGGAGGGTTAGGGTTAGGCACTAAGGGGGGAGGATTAGGTTTAGGCACTAAGGGGGAAGGATTAGGTTTAGGCACTTACTGGGAGGGTTAGAATTAGGGTGCAGGTAGAGAGGGTTAGTATTAGGGTGCGGGTAGGGAGGGTTAGTATTAGGGTACAGGAAAGGAGGGTTAGGGGTAAATAGGGCAGGGGAACATTACTTACTATTCTCCTGTCGGGATTTGAACCATCGGGAGGCCGCTGTCAGTGTACTGATAGCCAGCATCCCGTCCATCCGTATTTCATACCGATTCCGACTAGATGGGGACAAATATACTTTTAGGGACAGTTTATTCTTTATCGGAATTTCCACAGACTCCTGAAGTCCAAAATGACTATATGTATATAAATATATATACAATATATGCATATATTGTACATCCTGAAAGCAAACAGTTTATATATGTATTTATATTCTTAGTGAGACACCCACATGCAGTGCTGCAAATCCATCATGGTGAGTCTTTACATGCACCACTGACACCACACACCACTGACACCACTGACACACCAGTGACACACCACTGACACCACACACACCACTGACACACCACTGACACCACACACACCACTGACACACCACTGAAACCACTGACACGCCATCAGAAGCACCTTCAAAATTTGAGTCTTTACATGCACCACTGACACACCACTGACACACCACTGACACACCACTGACACACTACTGACACCACACACCACTGACACACCACTGACACACCACTGACACCACACACACCACTGACACACCACTGAAACCACTGACACACCATCAGAAGCACCTTCAAAATTTGAGTCTTTACATGCACCACTGACACACCACTGACACACTACTGACACCACTGACACCACACACACCACTGACACACCACTGACACACCACTGACACCACACACACCACTGACACACCACTGACACCACACACACCACTGACACACCACTGACACACCACTGACACCACACACACCACTGACACACCACTGACATACCACTGAATCCACTGACACACCACACACACCACTGACACCACACACACCACTGACACACCACTGACACCACACACACCACTGACACACCACACACAACTGACACACCACTGACACCACTGAGACACCACTGACACCATACACACCACTGACACACCACTGAAACCACTGACACACCATCAGAAGCACCTTCAAAATTTGAACCAGCCCTATGGTAGGCGCAGTTTCTCTGTCTGAACATGGCATCCTGTGTCAGTGCTACTGCATCTTTAGATGCAGCAACTGTCAGCCACAAGCCCCATCTGGCCATCTACCCCCGTGTTACCTCCCAGGATTGCCCATTGCTCTTGCATCCAATTTTGTTCTGCGTCTTCCTGCTGTAACCATCAGGAGGCATGACCAGTGCGACTCGTGCAAATGCGCAGACTTATACCATCGGCCAACTGCGTGTGACATCCGACACTGCATCCTCTTCTGAATTAGGACCATAATGTCCCCCTGTTGCCTACACACAGTTTAGGCAATATTGTGTATTCATAGGCTGCAATCGAGAATACTGTCCACTCCGCAACATGGCTCAGTACAATACGCTATGTTTCATAGTCAAACTGTCTTTGGGTTTACAAAGAGCATAATTTCCTTGTTAGTTTAGCAGAATATTATATATAGCTCCTAGAATTACCCAGATCAAGAACAACCTATGAGACTAATTTACACATCAAAAGAATTTTCCTATCTAATTATTTGCTTGAATGAAATTTATTGCACTATAAAATTAACTTATCTGCAATTTGCTTCCTGTGATGCTATGCAGTTTAATTTTCATGTGTCGTGCTTAAATCATGCTGTTGGGGCACTTTCTTAACACTTATATTGTACTTTCCAAAGCAAAGCTAATTTTGATGAGACCAGCTTTGACCCAATGGATGTAGAATATGCTGCTGAAATTATCCGAAGATTGCATCGTACCACCTGTGATCCGGGCCGTTCTTCATCCAAGTGTCACGATCAGGGATGTGTGTGCTCAGGGGCAGCGGACCTTACCTCTCTGGACGCTATGGTGGCGTCCCGCTGGTGGAGGTGTGGACACTTGGAGATCTGCGCTGCTTGCCAGGGGATTCCGGAGACATACTGCCCTGAATGCTTGTGGTGAGTCTGGGGGGCCTATTCATCAACACTAAAATAACGTTTATAAGGACATTTTCCTTAATTAACGTTATTTTAGTATTCATGAACACACTTAGCACAGGACACAGGAGATATCACTGATATCTCCATGCTAAGTCCCCCTGCGTTAATTTCCACACTCCCCATACTAATGTATGGGAGTTATGGTATTCATCAAATTCCGAAAATTATGTATTTTCGGAATTTGATGGTGTTACTATCCGCCACTGTGAGGTGGCGTATAGTAAGTAACACTTACCTGTTTCCAGCTAGGCAGGTCCCCCAGTGTCTCCCTCTGGCGCTCTGGTCTCTCCTCTGGCTCCGTCTTCTATGCTGTCACGTGTTCTCCCCAGCAGAACACAATAATGTTTAGACAAAAAAAAAGTGTTTTGTTTTTTTTTCTAAACAGTACTGTGTGCTCTGTTGGAAGAACACGTGACAGCATAGAAGACGGAGCCGGAGGCTGCTGCGAGGGCAGGTAAGTGATGAACGGGGGGAGGTGAGCGGGGGGGGTGGGGGCAAGTGAGCGGAGGGGACACAAACTTATCGCAGGTGTAGGCAGTGCTGCGCCTGCGCTGATTTTACAGATGTAACAGCTCATGCGCAGCACTGATTACAGCTGCGGTAAGTTAGAGCAGGCAGGGATAACTATCTATTTCCCGAAAAGCTGTCATCGCAAAAATTACAGCTTTTCGGAATAGATAGTTATGAAGAGGAGGAATGATGAATTCCTCCTGTAATTAGGTAGAACTCCATGCGAGTTCTAAACCTAATTACCTCCTGAGAAACTTTAGGTATGATGAATAGGCCCCTGGGTCAGGTCTGGCAGTGCTGCAGCGTGACATGAGGGCTGCCATCTTGATACATTCCAGCCAATCCAGGCAGAGCATTCCAGGAAAAAGAGTTTTTTGGTTAATGCAACCTGCGCCCCACAGACCGCAGCTTAGTCCACTCTTAGGAGCACAACTCCTCCAAAATCGCATATAATAGACAAATAGAGTGATCCAAAGAAGCGCGATACCCCAGGAAAATGCTTAAAGGATGTCCGCCTTGATAAAAATTCCACTTAAAATAGAAGAGAAGATGTGCAGTAGGTCATACTTCTAAATACGGGTACACTTTAAATGTTCTGGAGTCTGCCTTTTGAGACTCACCTCAACAAAATATAATGATTTCACATAAAGGTATCTTTTTCCCAGTTAGAATAACGTTCCCAACTTGAACCCCTCAAAAAGAGCACTCACCTGAAATCAGGTGTAAGCGTTCCCATAAAGGTTTCTTTGTATATGTGACCAATAGCTCCCATATATGCCAGATTGAAAAAAGGAGTTCTCCACCAGCAAACACAGACAATTGGATTTAATAGTAAAAAATGGAGAAGACAGCTCCAAAAACAAAAAATAAAAACATTTAAAACAAAATTCCCTCTTCCAAAACAATGGAGAGAGGTAGCATAAAATGAAGTATAATAATACTTTACATAAGCACCAAACACCAACGCGTTTCTGACCATAGGTCCTTCCTCATGGTGTAATTAATGTGAAAACCTAAAGGGTATATATACCCTAACATAGATCACATGACATAAATATATACAAGTTCTATACAAATTCCGGAGATCCATTCCATTCCACTCTCTCCCTTAAATGGAAGGAAAACTGTGTATCTTATAATCAATATCCTATTGACCCTAACACACAAATCTAATATTTAAATTACATGATAGCAAAATACAATATAAGTACCCAGATGGATGTATATTTAATATTAAACATGTATCCAGTCCGTTTTTATTAGCGTATCCAGTTCATGTTTTGGGACTCCTTGATCGTCTGAATATTCTTTCAAGCGCCAAAACGCCTAGAAGGATGGAGCAAACGGGCTGATGACGACTTCCTGCCGACGGGGATAGCGCTCCGGAAACAGTCACCGTCACCTGACCGGAAAGCGTCATGCGGCTCCAAGGCTTCGTTTTACTCCAAAGTCCCTTTGGAGGCTTCTTTGGATCACTCTATTCGTCTATTATAGAGCATTCCAGGAGTCCTAGCAACCAATCCTGCAATTCCTCCAGGTATTTAAGGGCTGATCTGCAGTCCTTTCTTTGCCAGTGCAACGTTATTCCCAGCTCTTGCTGGGTGCTAGTACTCTGTGCTCCTTGCTGTGTTTCCAGTCCAGTTTGCTGTTACGACTCTGCTTGCTTGAGGTTCCAGTTATCATCGTTAAAACTCTGTATGCAGCAGCGCCTCTTCTGGCTTATGCTCCCAGTTGGGATCCCTGCTAAGGTCCACGACATCAGCGTCGCCTCCGGCTATCCATCTACCTATAGTCGGTACCCACGTGCCTTCCTGGGTACACGGCCGTCAGAGTCACTATATAACGGGCCACTAATGAGCAGTACTCCTCTCAAGCCAGCTTCCTTCCAATTCCAGAAGTCTGTTCATAAATAAAATCCTGATTCCACTCCGGGTCCAAGTCCACAACCATCCATGACACCAAGCTTCTAATAGGGTGTATTGACAAGCTTTCAGTTATGATTCACTAGAACTCGCTGCCTCGCACAGTTCCAGAAGCCTCCACTCTAGGGGATAAATTTACTAAAGTTTTTAAAAGTGGAGATGTTGCCCAATCAGATTCTAGCTATTATCTTCTAGAAGGTGCTAGTTAAATGTTATTGTTAAGTAAAATCTGATTGCTTGTGATGGGCAATATCTCCACTTCTAAAAACTCTCCGTTTAGTAAATATACCCCTAGGAGTGTTCAAAAACAGTCAAGGCCGACATGTTTTCCTCTTTATTTTCCCCAAAAAATACTAATATACAACCCAAAAATGTTAGCTCTCTTTTCTGTGAAGTTTATTATGTATCTTGCAAAAGCACTTTACATAATTATTATTAATAATAATATTAATAATAATAATTATTATTATTATTATTATTATTAAAAAAAAGCCATGTTGTCCCAAAAGGAGGCAATCTTGGGGTGTGTCCAGCAGATGTGCAAATAAGAGCCTATGGGGTATATTTAGTAAAAGAAGTTAAGGTTTTTCTCTATTATTTGCTGTAGAAAACCTTTAATTTAGTTTGTCACTGTTTAGAAAAAAGAAAAGTGCGTAGAAATCACTGATTTTTTCACCTATTCTTTTCTCTAATAACTGTGCTGCAATCCCCTTTGGTTTCATGGGGGCTGGGCACAGGCGGTATTTAATAAAATGAGAGAAGTGAAGCTTCTATCTGCAACAAAACGCCATCTCAGGATTGTTAGAAAGCAGTGCTCTCCCCACTGTGCACAGGCCCGCTAAGAGCCGCGGCGGGCCTGTGTAACAGGGGGCGTGGCCGAATCGCGGGAGGTGTGGCCACACCCCCTTCTAGAAAAAAAAGATTTCAGCGCCGCAAAGCGACGCTACGCGCTGCGAGGGGTGTCTCTCTGAGCCCCCTCAGCCCGGCGCAAAGCCAGGGGGGACGCGATCAGTGTGATTGCTCCCCCCCACAGGCATAGGAGACTGCTGTGGCTGCTGCTCAGCAGCCACAGCAGTCTCTCACTGTAGCTCAGCACACGCTGTGTGCTGGGCTGCTGTGAGGGAGGGGGGGGCGACATCGGACCCGGGCCCCTCAGGAAGCCCGGGCCCGGGTAATTTGTACCCACTCCTCCCCTCTCGGTGCCCCTGACTTTGGCACTAGGATCCAGTTTGCAAGAAGGTCTGACCTTCAACCTGATGTGCTCCTGCACGACTGCAGCCATCTTAGTACTATGTAGACAGCATTCTCCTTCTTAGGTCCAGTGAGAAACTTGGTTAATACCTGCAAGTAAGGCTATTCCAGATCCCTGCACCGTTACCTGTTTGCAGCAAACACTCACCGGCTGTTGAGCTGTATAGGACCCCATTCCGCTCAAGCTCCGCTACATCACCAGTGTACATGTAACAGTGAGTACGGCTGTACCTGTTATTTTTCAATAAACCAACACCACTGGTTAAATAACTTGTCTGTTCATAATTTGAGTCATCCGCTGGTATGTGCCTACACAACTACTAAACGCACGTATTTTCCAACAAGAATGGCATTATGTGTGCCCTAAGGGGAGATAAGCAGGAAGAGACTGTTTTCTTCCTGCTCTCTCTTGTACTGCATTGCTCCCAGAGCCGGATTAATGGGGGGGGGGCAGGGGCGGTCATCCACGGGCCCCCGCACGTGAAGGGCCTCCACACCCATCGGGGTTAAAGTGGGCCAGAGGAGACGGAACCAGTTCTGTCTTCTCTGGCAACCTATCCCCAGCACCGCAGGGAGGCTCCATTTGCCAGGCACCCGCTGAGATTGTAACCAGCGGGGGCCCGGCTCCCTCCCCGCAGCCGGAGCCAGCGACTGGAGCTCACTAGTGAGCGCCGGCTTCCGACTCACGCCATGACGTCTTTCCCATGGTGCAGAGGAGCAGCCAAGCGGACTGGATGTGGACGGCAACGGACGCGGGAGCGGGTCTTAAGGTAAGTATTAGCTTTTTTTTGTGCAAGAGGCTTTACTATTGAGGGCATTACTCGTGGGGGGGCATTACTACTGGGGACACTACTCAGGATGGCACTACTACAGAGGGAGCATTACTATTGGGGGTACAAATACAGGGGCATTAGTACTGGGGGCATTTATAAAGAGGGTACTACTATAGGGAGCATTACTACTGGGGCCAATACTACTGGGGGCATTACTATTGGGGCACAACTACAGGGGTATTACTACAGGGGGCATTTACTGTATACAGGGGACATTACTACTCTGGACACTACCACCACAGGGGGCATGACTACTGGGGGCACTACTAATGGGGATATTGCATAGAGGGAACTGCATAAGGGGCACCACTCCTGGGGACACTACTACTGTGGGCTCTGCATATGGGGCACTACCACTGTGGGCACCGACACTACTGAGGGCTCTGCATAAGGTCCCCATTGCGCATACCCCCAGTTCTTCACATTTAATAGGGGCCCCCACATGTTTGTTGCCCAGGGGCTCCCACAGACCTTAATCCGGCCCTGATTGCACCCCACGACCCTCTTGGCCAGGAGGCGCAAGTGCACATACCGTTTTTCACAAAGGTGAAAGACAGCATTGGGCTCTGTTATCTCTTCACCGGGACAGGACTTTATTGCTAGGTCTGTCCTGGCACCGAAAAATATATAAATATGCAGATAGAAGGGATTCAGAAGCTTTTTACTTTCCTTTTTAAATAGAGCCCTAGTTCATCACAATCTCTCCAACTCCAGGGGAAGCTGTGCCAAACATCTTCTGGAGTCTACTAGGCACCAAGTAGCAGCTGTAATAAATCTTATAGGCATTTACATTTGCTATATTTTAACTGTTTACTAATTACTCTTATTAAAAACAGAAAGAAGAGGAGTCATGCTGTATAATTGTCCTTTCTTTCAGCAGAGTTGGCCTGATTTAGGGTTAGGAGCAAATAAAAAAAAAGAACAATTTGCACTTTGGCCAAACCACATTTCTCTGTAGGCATGGCAGAATGTGCAGAGACATTCAGCGTGTGATTCTGCATCTAACGCAGCCATGACAGCGTCTGGGTCTTCTGCCGTAGTCACGCCTGCGTCTTTATACAAATTCCGCTACAAAGCCCTTCCCTGGTGTGCAGCCATGCGTCCGCATGTGCAAAGACTGAGATGCCCGCTGTCAGTGTCCATAGTCATAGAAATACCGATTGGTGCATCTTTAGGCTCACCACCAGTCACACCTTCTAAATTTTGCCCTATGAAAGGAGCAGATTCCTCATCTGAGTATGGCCTCCTATGTGAACGATTCTGCGTCTGTGATCAGAACCACTATCAGCAACACGCCCATGACATGTGCGTGACACTCCCATAAGACACTACATCTGCGTGTGTCTGTTTGACCAGCTCCCTGTTACTGTTGATATGTTCTATTGAAGTAGAACAATAGGTGTGGTGGCCCAAAACCACCACCCACTATAACTAGTGGCTTAACAGGTCCATTAATATGAGGTGATGGGTAAACCAAATTTCCTCCTGCTCTCCTTCCTTAGGGTCCATTTCAAAGTAACTAATGTTACATAACTACTGTCCGTTACGTGAATAATACCACATAGATTACAAATAGATGGAAGATGTATAAGATATAGTATTACAAGATAAGTGGAATTTAATGTGTTTTTATAAGTGTTATTTACATACTTTGCTGAAAAACTTAGGTTGGCATTTAATAAAAAATTATGGTCCATCTTGCTGTAACTAACATTACACGTAATGAGTGATTAAAAGTAATAGGCTTTGTTACAATTTAATTATCTTCTTCTCTATATAGTTGATATAAATGGCATTTTTATTCTTTATTACAGCACTAAATATGATCATGTTGGTATATTTATTTAAATTAAATACTTTTGGGTCCTGGACAGGTTTTAGGGGAGTTAGGGTCCTGGTCAGACATCCCATTGCTGTACGCTGGACAGAACTTGGACCTGGGGATGCTGGACAGAACTTTTACCCCGGGGAGCATATTCTGGGCCTTCCACTTGATGAATTTGGATGAAAAGGAGTGGCAATTGGTCTTGGAAGCCTAATGGAGTGGTTGGGGTCCCGGTCGGACCTCACGGCAGAGTGAGCTGTGTTCTGGGCCTTCCACTGGATGGATTTGGATGTCATCACATTATAAAACTTTAAACCGCGGGCAACATCGGGAACTTCAGCTAGTGCCTAATATTTATCAAAATAGGCATACGTTTTTATAAATAATATCATATAATATAACTATGTTACACAAGGACTATACATTATACATTGTGCAGTATAACAATAAACATTTAGCAAAACTCAATATTACATGGCAAATCAGTAATGTTTGCCATGCGATTTACGTGGCTTTGCCAAATTTCACAGCACTAAATCTGTTCTTATGATGTCAATGTCACCTTTCTCAGGAATAATAAAATAATCCTGTATACCCAGACCACCTTCTTTTGTTCCAAGTATTGATACGTATAATGTTTATTATGTAGTGTTTGTAATCCCCTTTAACTGTAGAGTACTTCACTATGGGCCTACTTCAGAGATATACGCAATGCAAAAGTTTCCATAAATTGAGCTAATTTTTTGCCACTGCGCATGCGTCTGAGTCTCACAGTGCATGCGTCCGAGTCTCACAGCGCATGCGTCTACTTACATTGACTTACTCGCATGCTGCAAGTCTGTGTTCACAGTGTGACTGACAGGCAGAGAGCATTTGGGGGAGGCAACAGGGAGTCTCACTCGTTTCAGGGGCATATCAAATCCTGCATCTGCGATTCCGAATGCACGAAACATGGCTCTGGCGTCTCAATGGTATGCAGTTGGGAAGCCGGCGAACCTAATCCCGACAGCTGGCTTCCCGACTGCTTTATCCCGGCGAGGGTTAAATGACAGGCATCTAAAGCTAGACGCCTGTCATTTTACCGATGCTGGGAGACCAGCCCCCGGCATCCCGATCGAAGTGATGCCGGGCGCGGACAGCCGCGGGGGGGGGAGGGTTAGGTTTAGAGTTCCCGGGGGGAAACTTAGGGTTAGGCACCCCCTGGGAGGTTAGGGTTAGGCTAGGGGGAGGGAGGGTTAGGGTTAGGCACTCCCGGGGGGGACTTAGGGTTAGGCACCCCCTCGGGGGACTTAGGTTTAGGCAGCAGGGAAGGGGGGTTAGGTTTAGGCACTTAGAGGGGGGATTAGGGTTAGGTACTGGGGGGGAGGTTAGGGTTAGGCACCCCAAAGAGAGGGTTAGGGAAGGGAATTAGGTTAGTTAGTACTTACCCTTAGATGATCGGGATATCCACTGCTGCCGGCCCGCTGGTGTCCGGCCGTAATTCATACCGCTTCCGTCTCAATTACGTCGGCCATTCTGAGTGACCATAGACTCACTCAAGGATTTGATGTTTGCGTTCAGCTGCGATATCTCCTGTGGGCATCTCAATACAAGTCCCAGCGGCTGTTTCATTGGCATATTTTGCCGAAAAAATTGCAGCTGCAGCAGCAATATTGTAAAAATCTGAATTAGTCCCTTTGTTTCATGTATGAGGTCCTCCATCTATTATTTGCTCTGTCATTGCAAACAAAAAACAATATTAAACCACAAAAGAAAAAAACATCCAAAGGGGTCCCCATCCCTTGTCCTTACATGATCATCATCCTACTAATGCTTCCACCTTTTCTATATTTTAATATTTCAGAATTTCAAAATGAAAAAAAAAACAAATGAACTAGTTTTCTAGAGCGCATTGTATTTTCACACTCAATGTGTTTTACTCCTAGTAAGTTAGAAGACAGTAACGTTAGTTACAGAGAAAATATGTGTCATTAGTTACCATTAATAAGATGAGCTATTTTATTTAAAGGCCATCAATGCACAATGAGGTATTGGTTAGATATCCAGAATCCTCATATACCTTATGGTATCTGAAAATACACATTTTGCAAAGCTGAAGTAAACTTTATTCATATACAAAAAAGAAAAAATAGTAGGTGGCATTTATCACACAATAGTAGGGTATTTAATCAGCTCTTTATTGGTGCAATAAGCAGTTTTAATAAAACAACAATCTTATAAAACTCCCGGGAGTAGGGTCACAGATATATAAATAACGCACAAATTGAGAATAAAAATAATAATAATAGAAATAATAACAACCATGAGCACATAAAACAATATGGTTATAGCTGTTTGCAAGATGCTTATATGCAGGATGACTTTTAACATAAAAACTCACTGTCCCGTAGAGCCTATTTAAATACACTGACACACCGCTTAGCACTGTCAGTATCTCCACACTGTTCGAATGAATAGCTTAGTATCCAATGATGGAAACTTAGTAACAAGTTGTAGCAGTATATCGCAGCTTGATATAGAGGCACTGTGTGCCGCCAGGAGCCCAGTACTGGTGAGAGCCCAGGGCTCCTGGCGGCACGCTGTTAACAAGTTAACTTTAACCATAAACTGTTTTGTGTTATATCATTGTCTAACACTCTATATTACATAACAGTAACCCCTATCTCACTATAATTCTGTTTATACTGTAGTATAAACTGCACAATTCAGCTGAATGTCTGTAAAGTTCAATTCAGATTATGAGCTCAGTGGTGCAGGCTGAGTCTCCCATATCCAAATATTCCGAAATACGGAATTATTTTGCCATGACTGAGATAATGAAACCTTTGATTTTGGATGGTTCAATGTACACAAACTTTGCCTAAGGCACAAATTATTACAAATATTGTATAAAATTACCTTCAGGATGTGTGTGTATAAGGTGTATATGAAACATAAATGAATTTCATTTCCGTACACAAACTTTGCTTGAGCCACAAAATGATTGAAAAATATTGTATAAAATGACCTGCAGGCTGTGTGTATAAGGTGTATATAACCCATAAATACATTCTGTGTGTATATTTGGGTCCCATTCCCAAGATATTTCATCATGATAGGCAAATATTCCAAAATACGGAATATTCCGTTATCCAAAATACCCCTGGTCCCAAGCATTTTGGATATGAGAGACTCAACCTGTACAAGACATTTTTTGCTTAGCTCAGTGGATCCCAAACTTTTTCGAATCACGGCGCCCCAGAGTATCGGCATTGTTTCCTCGGCACCCTTGGGCACCGTTGGGCCAAAAAGTAAAAGTAAATTGTGCTTATTTGTCACTCTTAGGTACAGTTATGTGGTGGTTGACAGGGTTGCGCTTGTTTTGGTCCACATACTTATTGATTGGCAGCCATTAGCACTGGTTTTACCTGTCACACTGACTAAAAATCATTTTATCTTGTACTGGACCTCCAACCCAAGGCACCCCTGCAAGTGCCCTGAGGCACCCCAAGGTGCCATGGCAACCAGTTTGGGAACCACTGGTTTAACTCATTAAAGTTTATGCAACTTACCAGTCTCACTGGCTATATTTTAGTCACAGTCATCCACCATCAGATATGCTCCTTAAATTTCTGATTCAATTAAAGTTAAGGAGCGTTGCTGTCCTTTATACTCCTTAACTAGGGATGAAGGCTGTGCTCTCCTGGTCATACAGGTCATTTATGTAGTCTCTAATGCCTGTATAACTCTCTGCTGCTGATCCCTGATATAAGCGTGAGGTGAAAGTGAGTGTGCTGCATTTTAGGAACAGACCTGATTCAGGCTGCAGGTGGGTTCAGTCCCTCTCCAGCTGTCAGATACCTCCTCTTGTTTCACCTCACACAGGGCTACTATCTCTCAGTGCTCACATCCATGGTATAGCATACCTCCCAACATGACCCTCTCCAGGAGGGACACAATGCTCTGGTCCTGGACTTCCCTCGTAATTTATGATTGGTGGAGGCTCCAGAGGTGGGGCTGCAGTACAGTCCAAAATTCAAATAGGGGAGTCACACCAACTGCCAGTGAGACCCAGCCAGTGATGTTTGGCAGTGTGTGAAATGACAATTGGTGTGGCTCCACTATTTGAATTTTGAACTGCGCTGCAGCTCCACCTCTTACCAGGGAAGTCCAGGACCAGAGCATTGTGTCCCTCCAGAGCATTGTGTCCCTCCATTGTGTCCCTCCTGGAGAGGGTCATGTTAGGAGGTATGGAATAGGGCAGCACCTCAGATTGCAGCTGATGCCATTGCCGATCTGTCTCCTCCGGTCACTGGATCCTGTGATGTAACCTGTTCTCTCTCACAGTGGCAGGCACGCTGACAGCCAAGACGGGCCCGGGTGAAGAAGGGGGCATTGCCTAATCATGGGAGGTGTGGCCATTCCCCCTTAGAACACTATTAAAAAAAAATAACATTTTTGCAGCAGCGCTGGGGGGGGGGGGCGCTGTGAGCCCCTCAGCCCAGCGCATAGCCAGTGGGGGGGCGCGATCAGTGTGATCACTCCCCCCCACAGGCATAGGAGACTGCTAGTGCAGCCCAGCACACAGCAGCATGTGCTGGGCTGCTTTGATGTAAGAGGGAGGAGGGCATCGCCGGGCCCCTCCAGCAAGCCCAGGCAATTAGCACCCGCTCGTCTTGGCGCCCATGCACAGTGGTGCACGTCCACTCTCTCTGGCTGCTACCTCAGACTAACTGCCGCTCACCAACTGCTACTCCTCTTCTACCAACTGTCCCCACCTTTCCATCTGACCAATCACGGGGCACCAATCTGCTTGTGAATGTGTAGAAAAGCACAATGTTGTGCGGCAGCTGTAATCAGGGCCGCCGTCAGGGGGGGACTGCTGGGACTGGAGTCCCGGGCCCGGCCCCTGGCTGAAAGAAGGGGGGCCCGCCGGCGCCTGGCCGCTTTCGGCACTGCACAGCTTGCAGTCCAAAGTGACCCCGCAATCAGAAGAAAAGGGGCCCAACTGCCGGCGCCGCTGGTACTGGCCGCCACCCCGGTCCCCATATGGAAGAGGCAGCGGGTCCGCTCGGGCCGCTCCTCCACCAACCAACATCCGTCTCCCCTGGAATGTCAATAAAGTGTGCTGCTGCTGCTGCATTGAAGTCGGCGCATGTGACGTCAGTACGTCGCGCCGTGCCTCTGGAGGGAGAGCCTGAGGCAGGAGGAGCCGCGGAGAAGCTGGACCAGCGTCACTCTGCAGTGATGGGGAAGAGGCAGAGAAGAAACCGAAGACTTCAAGGAAATAAGGTAAGTGACAAGAAAGGTGTGCACATCCGGCAGACACTGGATCTAAGGGGGGGGGAGTGGGGAAAAAGAAATCTGGGCAGACACTGGAACTAATAAGGGGGGGGGAGAGGGAAAAAAAATTCTGGGCAGAGACTGGATCTAATAATGGGGGGGAGTGGGAAAAAAATGCTGGGCAGAGGCTGGATCTAATAACCTGGGGGGGGGGGGTCCTGCCTATTTTGTCAGTCCCGGGCCCCACCAATTCTGATGGCAGCCCTGGCTGTAGTACCTAAAATATTTGGGTATTACATAGGCTCCAGCAGAATTAGGACGGAGTGCATTTCATATGCAAGGAGTTAAAGTAAACACATGAGCCTGTGGGTATCGGCCTCTAGACAAGAAGGGGCTAGTTGTTTAGTGAGGTAGTGTTGTTGGGTTGGGTTAGGTTTGGTTAGCCTATAGGATTGGCAGAGGGTGGGTCAGTGCTATTTCAGAGTTGCTGCTTGGCAGCCACTTTATAGAAATTTCTCTGGTCGGCTGTTTCCCGCCCTCCCTCCCTTATTCATTGAGTTGTTTGGTGTCGGCTTTTCTTGTGGCGGGAAAGAACGGTAGCAGTCGCCATCTGTCTTTGGAGCTTGAGGTGCTCTCCCTTCCAATACATGGCTTAGGCTGATTTTACCCTGCTGGGGTCAGCGGCAACCACCTAACCAGGTGGGCCTCACGTCGTGTCATTGGGGTGGGAGGTGGATACCTTGGGCGTGGTAATGGGCTGGCTGCTCGCCTCCCATTTAGACGATCGATGTGAGTATGCAGTTGGTGATCTTGCATTGTGGGGCCGTTCTTTCTGCGCCACCATACTTTGTCTGTCTTTCTTTCTTATTCTATTAGTTAGTTCAGTTATACATTAAATAGTTTAATTAGTTTAAAATTAAATAAAGCTGACCTTCCTTTCCCCTTATATAAGTCTCTGTGTCATTATTTCATTATGACTATGGTTGATGATTTACCCTGCACTGTTAGGAGAGAACACTCATCAGGCGATGGGGAGTTTATGTGAAAATAGGTTAGTGTACACAGCTTATCCTGGAGTTTTATTCAGGATAACAGCAGTTAAAAGCGGTAACAACTGTTTTAAAGCAGTGCGCTCCTCCACTGTCTTCTCACTGTGCATACATGCTGGGCACTAGGACCCTGCGGGGTCTATTTACTAGACAGAGACAGAGTGAAAAGTGATAAGAAAGTGATAAGGTGCCAGCCAAACAGCTCCCAACTGTCATCTCACAGGCTGTGTTTGAAAAATGACAGTTGGGAGCTGATTGGCTGGCACCTTATCACTTTCTTATCACTTTTCACTCCGTCCCCTAATACTGCTTAGTAAATAGACCCCTGAGTCTGCAGGAAGGTCCGACCTCCATCTGATGTGCTAATGCACAGGTAACTGCAGTCATCTTTACTGTGTAAGATTGAAATGGTGGAAGAGAGTAGTCCCTTGCATTGCTCAGGGGGCTGGCTGGCAACTTTTAGCCTGGGGGGCAAATGCATGCAGGCGGCCCTGGCAGAGGAGTAGCGTGTAGCCAGGGTGCCCGAAGAATGTGTGTGCTACGGCGCCGCCCCCCCTCAAGTGTTTCAGGGAGGAGGCGGGTCCATATGGGATTAATGTAAGGTAAAAATAAAGATTAGGGGCAGCCCCCTGTCGTAGTGCCCATATGCAGTGCCCCCGTGTGCCACAGGAGATAACACCCTTATGCAGGCCTCCAGTAGTGCCCCCAGTAGTGATCCCCCACTATGCAGTGCCCCTTGTCCCCCAGTAGTGGTCCCCCCTGTTCAGTGCCCCTTGTGCCCCCAGTAGTAAGCCCCTTATATAGTGCCCCCAATAGTGGTACCCCCTATGCAGTGCCCCCAGTAGCAGTCCACCCCCCCATGCAGTGCCCCCAATAGTGGTAACCGTTATGCAATGTCCCTTAAATAGTGGCCCCAGTTGTAGTCTCCCCCCTATGCAGTACCCCCAGTATTGCCCTTTATATAGAGCCCCCAGCAGTGGTCCCTCGCAGTGTCTCCAGTGGTAGTCCCCTCCCCCTATGTAGTGCCCCTAGTAGTAGTGCCCTCCCCCCTATGCAGTGCCCCTAGTAGAAGTCCCCTCCCCTTGTAGTGCCCCCAGTAGTAGCCCCCCCTTGTAGTGCCCCCAGTAGTAGTAGTAGTCCCCCCTTGTAGTTCCCCCAGTAGTAGTAGTCCCCCCCTTGTAGTGCCCCCAGTAGTAATCCACCCCCCTGGTAGTGCCCCCAGTAGTAATCCCCCCCTGGTAGTGCCCCCAGTAGTAATCCCCCCCTGGTAGTGCCACCATAGAAATCACCCCCCTGGTAGTGCTCCCAGTAGTAATCCCCCCCTGGTAGTGCCACCATAGAAATCACCCCCCTGGTAGTGCTCCCAGTAGTAGAGAGATACTTAATAAAAAATAAAAAAAACACTTACCTGAAACTCCCGCTCCTGGTCCCGACGCTTCCACCGGCTCCTCTGGTCGCTTTGCATTATGGGAGAGACGACTTCATGACGACGGCTCTCCCATTACCCACTGCGGGAGCTGGAAGATGGCTCCCGCAGTGGGAACAGCGGCAGCCAATGAGAGTCTGACAGACTCTCAGCGGCTGCTGATTACAGCAAACACACAGTTGCCGGCTCCGGCGGCTGTATGTTTGTGCTGTGTAGCGCTGACCGGACGGAGTCCGGTCAGCGCTACACACGCGGTGCAGTCTGTGTCACAGTGACACAGACTGCACCGGCCCGCATGACGCTGCGGCCCGGGGGGCACATGGCACCCTGCCCCCCGGCCCAGCCCGCCACTGGCATAGCTCCTGTGAGAGACCCAGTTAATACTATAGGTAAGTAGTTCGGTTTCTGAGAAAACTGAATACACCCGAACTTAAGGGTTCTGAGTTGAATTGAGTCCCATTTCGGAATACACTTTGGGATTCCGAGTAGTACTGAGTCCTGACTCATGTCTTTGCGCAATTCGAAACTCGGATTTTAAAACTGGATCTTGCGTATTTTGGATTGCATTTAAATTCCCACCTTGTGATTTCAGGAGTTGGTCAAAATTGACTGGAAAGTAATGTTACTGATGTTAATAATAATATAGGCACAAAAACAGGTCCAAGTTACATGAGTTTAGCTGTTTTTATAAATTTTTAAAGAAAGCCAAAATCAAAACCAAATCCGAAACAAAACATTTGGGGGTGGTTTTGCCAAAACCAAAACATGACGATGCTGGAAGGCGTTGTGGGTGGCGGTAATGCCAGGGTCTCCCTGGAGCTAAGTGGGGGACTACTGGCTCCCACTGTGACACTCAACACTGTGACAAGATGGCGCCGCGCATGTGCAGTAGCCAAGTTCAGAGGAACAGGGAATGACACGTCACTGGGGGAAGAAAATTGAGTGTGCGCAGTAGCACTCTCCACATGAACAGTCACCGTACTCATTGTGAGCATAAACGTATGTATACGAAAGCAATGCTGTCAGGAGATCTGTCAGGGCTCGGTAATGGGAGGAATGGTCGCGCCCAGTAAAAAAATGGAGTCTCACTTTACATACTGCAATAGGTGTAGTCAACCTTTTATGAGATTCACCATTATTGATCCCCTTCAACACTTCTGTGGTGTCAGAGATCAACTCTGCTTACCTTCGAAATACGTTGTGAGTAATAACTCATAAATAAGCAATGCATATCTGTGTACTTTAATACAAAAAAAAAACATATTTTAAGTAAAAATGCAAAGAATCCACATTTTAGTAATTGGCTGAATACTGCTATTTGTCCAAATAGCAAAACAAATTGGAATAGTAATTTGCATATAAAAATCAGTTACGACCAGTGCTATTTTTCAGCAGGAACAAGCAAAAACTCTGGGCCTGATTCAGACCCGGTCGCTAGGATGCGTTCGCACGCAGCCATCAGCAGCCAAAGTATGAAAATCCTGCGATCGCTAGCAAGATATTAGCACGCCCATGTCTTGTCGTGCGATCGCGCAATGTATTTAGACACCCACAAGCCTGACAGAAGACGCCCACTTTTCCTTAGTAACATATGTCATCTCCAGGAGGTTTATGAAACAATCGGTAACATCGAGTAACATCGGACCCATACGCACCACTTGTGGCTGACCATACCCTACCGCAAGCGCTGAGAGTTCTGCTGTGTGTAATTCAGCCATGTGATGTGTACGCTGACGATGCGTCTTAATTATGCACGCCCCTGAAATGGCGTTCCATTGACCACCCCCTGTGACCACCCACAAACGGCACGTCCTGTCACTCATTCTCGCGGAGCGTCTCTGTACAGGGTGTGATCGCGTGGACTAATTCGCGCACTGCGTCTTATACGCATGCGCAGATTGCAAACATCGGTAGGCTACGTGCGAACACAGCCTAGCGAACGGTTCTGAATCAGGCCCTCAGTTTATACACCTCTCATTAAATATGACATTGTCCTGGGCCAAAATGTATTTTCCATAGGATAAGTTTTATTTTAAGTGCCCTTTTGAGTGCCTTCTTTTCTAAATACTATATATGTATATATAATATACATATAATAAATATATAATTGTTTTTCTATAGCTCCACCCACAGTTCCTGAACCTATTTTTCCAGAAAAATAGCCCTAGTTACGACAGTCTGCTTTATCTGTAATTTTAGATCCTGGTATTAATACTAGGGGTGTGCACCGGCCACTTTTCGTGTTTTGTGTTTTGGTTTTGGATCTGGATCTTTCTTCGTGTTTTGGATCTGGATTGGTTTTGCCAAAACCAACCTTCCGTATTTTGGGTTCTGGGTTTTGTGTTTTGGATCTGTATTTTTTTGAAAAAAAGCATAAAAACAGCTAAAATCACAGAATTTGTGGGTTTTTCTGATCCTATGCTATTATTAACCATCAATAACATTAATTTCCACTAATTTCCAGTCTATTCTGAACACCTCGCACCTCACAATAGTGTTTTTATGTCCAAAAGGTTGCACCGAGGTAGCTGGATGACTATGCTAAGCGACACGAGTGGGCAGCACAAACACATGGCCCATCTAGGAGTGACACTGCAGTGGCAGACAGGATGGCAGTTTGAAAAACTAGGCCCCAAACAGTACATAATGCAAAGAAAAAAAAGAGGTGCAAGATGGAATTGTCGCTCCAGTCTTCGGCACGCAGTCGCTGAATGGCGAAAGTGGCCAGAAATTTTTCGGCTCACCCAAAGCATCTCCTGCACACCCCTGAAAATTCTGCACCACCAAATTTATCATGTGAGCAAAACATGGGACGTGCTGGAATTTGCCCAGATGTAATGCCCGCACAATATTGGTGGCATTGTCAGATATCACAAATCCCCAGGAGAGTCTAAGTGGGGTAAGCCACTGGGCGATGATTTCCCTCAGTTTCTCTAAGAGGTTGTCGATGGTGTGCCTCTTATTGAAACCGGTGATACACAGCGTAGCCTGCCTTGGAACGAGCTGGCGTTTCTGAGATGCTGCTACTGGTGAGGCTGCTGTTGTTGCTGCATAACCTGATACATCTACCCAGTGGGCTGTCACAGTCATATAGTCCTTAGTCTGCCCTGTTCCACTTGTCCACATGTCCGTGGTTAAGTGGACATTGGGTGCAACAGCATTTTTCAGGACACTGAGGACACTTTTTCTGACGTTTCTGTACAGTCTCGGTATCGCCTGCCTAGTGAAGTGGAATCTAGACGGGATTTGGAACTGGGGACACACTACCTCCATCAATTGTCTAAATCCCACTTCACTAATGGTGGATACCGGACGCACGTCTAACACCAACATAGCAGTCAAGGCCTCAGTTATACGTTTTGCTTCAGGATGACTGCTGTCGTACTTCATCCTCCTCGCTAAGAACTGTTGGAGGGTTAATTGTTTAGTAAAAGTAGTGGTGTTCCTACTTCCTCTCTGGGATGATGAACGGCTACCAGCAGCAGCAGCAGTAGCAGTAGGCGTAGCAATGCAGGATCCTCCGGAGGAATCCCGGATAGGAGAGTCAGTCATGCCAGTGACATGGCCTGCAGGACTACTTCCGATCCTGACTAAGGAGGAAATTGACGAGGAAGGAGTTGATGGTGTGGTTTGCAGGCACTTGGATACAACAGGACGAAGGGATTTAGGTGTCCCTGGACTGCTTACGGTCTTAGCCAAAGTTTCTGAACTTGACAGTAACTTTTTATGAACGCGCTGCAGGTGTCATATAAGGGAGGATGTTCCTAGGTGGTTAACGTTCCTACCCCTACTTATTTCACCTTTACATATGGTACATATGGGAAGACAGTTGTTGTCCGGATTTGGATAGAAATATTGCCAGACCAAAGAGGTGGAATGTTTGGCCTTCTGCCCAGGCATGACCGTGATGGGCTTTTTCATCCCACGGACAACAACTGTCTCCCCCGGAGCCTGATTTAAACAAACCACATCACCATCAGAATCCTCCTCGCCAACTTCCTCCTCAGCGCCAACTACACCAGTATCCTCATCCTGTTGTACTTCAACAGTGACATCTTCAATTTGCATATCAGCAAGTGGACTGTGGGTGCTCCTTTCAGCACTTGCAGAGGGCGTGCAAATGGTGGAAAGAGCCACCTCTTCCCGTCCAATGCTGGGAAGGTCAGGCATCGCAACCGCCACCACACTTGGACTATCCTTGGAGATTTGTGATATCTTCTTAGAACGCATAGTTCTTCGCTGTGCTTTTGCCAGCTTAAGTTGTTTGATTTTTTTAGCGGGATGAGGGCTTCCATCGTCATGTGAAGCTGAACCACTAGTCATGAACATAGGGAAAGACCTTAGCCGTTCCTTGCCACTCCGTGTCGTAAATGGCATATTGGCAAGTTTACGTTTCTCCTCAGATGATTTAAATGTTTTTTTTAAGGTCATTTTCCTGAACTTTGTCATTTGGGATTGTATATGCACTCTACTATGACATTGGGCATCGGCCTTGGCAGACGACGTTGATGGCATGTTATCGTCTATGTCATGACTAGTGGCAGCAGCTTCAACACTAGGAGGAAGTGGTTCTTGATCTTTCCCTATTTTATTTTTATCGGAGAAAGTTTGGTCCTCCATTTATGTTATATTGATATATACGTGCGGCTAAGGCGCACACAGACACAGGAAATAATTTTTTATTTTTGTTGGAGACTAGTGCACTTTGTGGGTTACATCACCCTTTAAGAAATGAGCCAGCCAGCTCTTTACTTGGCGCTGCTCCTTTGTTGATGCACTTTCAGCTACAGCCCACACAATTCACAAAGTCAGAAAAAAAAGAAGAATTTAAAATTTTTTGTGGAGCGCACTTTGAGGGTTACACCACCCTTTAACAGACAGACGCACGCTTGGCGCTGCTGCTTTGAGGATGCACGTACAGTGCACACAATTCACAAACACAGAAGAAATTTTTTTATTTTAGTTGGAGTGCACTTTGGGGGTTACACCACCCTTTAACAGACAGACGCACGCTTGACGCTGCTGCTTTGAGGATGCACATACAGTGCAGACAATTCACAAGCACAGAAGAAAATATTTTTTTTTTGTTGGAGTTGTTGAAGCTGGATAAGTGGCTGAGACAAGATCAGTTTAAAATTGAAGCGTGCACGGCGCCATCTTGCGAATGGCAGCTAGACTCCATTTTAGAAATCAAGAATCTACAAGACGCCATTTTGCGACCAGCACCATTTTAAGTTACAACTCACAAGCTAAGTACAGATGGCAATGTTTTTGATAATCTACCAAGGGCAACTGGAAGAACAGCCACCTGAGAAAAAGTAAATAGAATAGACAATGCACTAGAATACTGTGAGTGTTTTACATACAAATTGGGAATCCCTGTATGTAGACAAGAATAGTTGTGGCAATTGTAATATAACCCAGGCGTTGATCTACACAATTGAATTTGTCTGAATCCTAAACAGGTTTTAGTCCCACACCCAGACAGAATGGCCCCGGCTTCACAGCTGGGGGTAACACATTTGCATTGCAGTCTGAAACTGTGAGTGAGGAATGAGATGGATGTGTGTATGTATGTATGTGTGTATATGTATGTACATGTATATATATATATGAATATGTTAAGTCCATCATAGATGGAATCTCATGCATAAGCACCGCACATTACGCACAATTGAGCTGCTAACATGATGCTCAGTAGCGAATGCACAATATCCTGCATGCGAACGCTGTTTATTAGCTTCATGCGCACGCATCTGCCCCAAGTTAACTAGCATCTTTATATCAAACCCCAAATACTCACACATTGCATATTCACATAAAAGGTTTCATAAGCTTTAAGGTATAAGATTTAAGTATGTTCATTTATTATAATTGCTGTGAAATAAAGATTATTTGGTAACTAGGGTTTTATACGTGATAAGTAACTCATGTTTGGCATTGTACTGATGCGTACTCTTTCAACAGAATTCTGGTATTATCGGTGTGGAGATCGCATCATGCATTCTCAACTTATGGACCGCAGAGACTTCAAGAAACAAAATGTATATTATATGAACAACTGTTAGGATGTTGCATGGGGTGGGAAACCAGAGACCCTCAGTTGTTGGAGGCTGGGTTGTGTCTATTTGAATCAGCCTGTTAAATGCTCTGTAACAGATGCATCCCCCTTGAGGACCAATGACATCAGCAACAAACTTCTCTATTGTGTTGTCTATTTCTGGGGGGTATAAATATGTGTGCTCCAACCCTGGGTCTTAGTCTTCTTGCTGAATGCTGATTGACGAGGGGTTTCTTGCTGATGCCTACATCTGGACCAGAAGCGCTGCGTATGTATACTGTACTTGGGTCTGTATAATTCCTTTGTGCTGAATTGTGTCTGGATCAATAGCGTGTAACTGACTGTACTTTTACTTGAATAATACTTTGTGCTTTGGAACCACATGTTCTAAGTCTGGAGTCTCTATTTATTGTATGACTGTGTACGCAAATTAGCGTCATCATTAGAGGTTTATAGGTAGGATATTAGAAGGTATAGACAGGGGTATATAGAGGTTCCATTTCAGTATCGTTAGTTGGGGGCTCGTAGTAGTGAGGTCACTTACCTGCTCACACGGCACATACAGCTATCGATATCTAAGCAAAGGGTGGAGTGGCCACATGCAGGGGTTACCTGCAACTGCTTTGTGCTGAAAGATCGCTATCCGTTTTCGTGTGAGCCAAGGAAGCTGACTAGAATCCAGGGACAATTGAGGAAAAAGTTTGTTTTCCTTTGTTGATAGAACCTAACGTTAAAGGGGTGACGCAGTATTGAGCACGCAGCTGAGTCGCAGTTTTGCCCACAGTAAAAACGCACTTTTGCATACGCAGCTAAAAAAAAAAGTTGTCATACGGTTGTGTGGTAGTCGCATTATTGTGTGTGCGACTGGTTGCACAATAGCGTATACGTACTTCCGGTTATGCTGCCACGTGTTTAAATAAAGCCACTGAGGTTTACATTTTTCAATTGTTATCAAAATATGGGTTAACGTGTATTTTTCTGCGCAGGAAAAAGTGTGTAACAGTGAGTATTTGTTGGTAGGGGTAACTTGTTCCCTACAGTTAGAGGTACCATATGACCTTTAAGGGCTAAGTGCTAGTCGCTCGGTAAGCAGCTTACCGTTCTATACACAGTAGCAGGTGTACATGTTGTCTTTGTTGTTATGAGGTGCGTGGAAGTAGCCGATTTAAACTTCCATAGGTGTGGAAGTTGCCTTACTAAATCTTATCCGGATGTGGAAGTTGCCTTTTTCAAATCTTATCCAGGTGTGTGGGCGCCGCCGTTTAAATCGTCCACAGGTAAGTGAAAGTATCTTGATTGTCTTTCACCAGTTTAAATCTTTATTGAAAAGCGTAGGATTTTGTCTCAGAATGGGAGCCGCGCAAACAGTAGAGATGTTAGACAATGATGTGCTGCTAATGGAAGTGCCGATTGGATCGGTCCGTCGTATTATGCATACTAAGTACAGTACTTATGTGATAAGGTATTGTGATGTATGGTTTAAAATGATGATGAAGAGTGTTAGACCGTTTCACAGAATTGGTAGTTTTGATAAAGTTGTACTAGATAATGTCCGGGATCACATCAGTCTGATGCGCTCCCGGGAGAAATAGGTAAAATATTATGAATGTTTAAAATTGTGGCAGCATGAAGGGGATGCATGGCTTAAAAATGTGCAAGCGACACAAACTAGCGTCGCGAGCGCATTGCCAGAGAATACATCCGCGACGCTAAATTGCAATACGGGCAAGCTGCAAAATGGCGCGCACGTGCGGCAAGGTAGCATTGTGGAGAATATTGTAATGTCTGCCATTTCCCATGCTGTGCAAGTGATAGATGCTGCATCACCACAATCACGAGTGGTGCCGCCATCTTCATCGGTAACAGCAAGGGAAGTGTTAACACACTCTGCACCCGTAGAGGAAGTTGTTAATACTATAGTAGCAGCAGCAGATTAAACCCCCAGCCAGGTAACCAGGTCAAAGGTAGCAGCACTGCCGGTCTGCATCCCATTCGGACGATAACTGTTCCGAATGGAAATGCAGATGCGAACGGTGTAGTGCCCATGAGGGAAGTAGTAATGCATTGTCCCTGGACAAGAGCAGAACTAAATTCCATCATAAATGATTTCACCGATCCCAAAAAGGAATTGGCCAAATGTCAAAGATTTTTGAGAAATTTGGGTAATTCACATGAGCCAACTAATAAAGATTGGCGTGTGGTGTTAAGGGCTTGTCTGCCACGCAATACCGACGTGACAAAATTTATCATGGATTGTGTATTGGATGGCAACGTTCCCTTTTCAGATCAAGTAAACCAAGGTAACATTTCTCGCATTGTAACTCAATTTGGTATATATTTTCCAGTAGTAGTTAACTGGAACAAAATTTTCACCATTAAGCAAAAGGAGAGTGAATCTGCAGAGGATTATTGCGACCGGGCTCTGCAGGCTGTCACCCAGTACACTGGGATAGAAGTTATTAAAGATAGCACTCACCACAGGGGAATGATAGTCACGGTACTCATGGACGGTCTGAAAGAGAATTTAGACTTGGGTTCAGACCTCGCAGCCTGGCTGGAGGGGACTCACAATAGATACCCTCATAGAATCAGCCATAGAACATGATAAAACATCTCAAAAAAGAGAGAGACCCAGAGCGAAAAACTAATGGCTGTCAGTATCCAAGCTCTGGAGGGAATGACGGTAACATCACGGCCAATGGACACACTCGCACCTGCACACACACTTACACCTGTACAGTTATATGCCCTCACTAACCCCACGCAACAACAAACACAGCTCTATTCCACTAACCCAATGCAATCACAGGTCCCATACTCATATCCCCCACAATACCCTTACCCTCCCTATCCTTACCCATATCCACCACCTTTACCCCCTGTTCAAACCTCACAACAACACATATTACCCAATCCACGGACATGTTTTAATTGTAAACAAGCAGGACACTTAAGTAGAAACTGTACAGTAAAAAGAGTAGGAACCCCAAATCAGGGAAGACCTGGATATCCCCATAAGGGATATGCACAGAGACCAGCAAATGTTCAACAGGCACCAGCTCCAATTGTAGCCATAAATGCTTTATTGGAGAATGGTAGCCAACGCTAGAGGTCAGGTCATACCTGTAGTCTAAAGATAGTCAGGTTAACGGGAAGTACTAGGGAAGAACCGGTCATGATGGTTGATGTAGCTGGCACTGAATATCCTTTTCTTGTAGACACAGGGGCGACCAGGTCAGTGATGAAATCTCCCGTTAATTTACAGGTGACCAACGAGACAGTACCAACAATGGGTGTAACAGGTAAAGTGGAACATTATCCTTTAACAAAGTCCACAGAGGTTACTATTGGGCCGTTGCATACCAGGCATTCTTTCCTTCTGGCTGCTGCGACTCCTACTAACCTGCTGGGCAGAGACTTGTTATGTAAGATTCGATGTGTTATATATCGCACCCCTGATGGTGTATTTTTAGATATTCCAGAGAGAGTTGCACACGAGGTGCGGGATATGTTGGACACTCCTCAAAGGATAATGTATCACTCTACAAGTTTAAATGAAAATCCATCACAGGGAGATGAAATATTGTCCCAAATTCCAGATTCCCTTTGGACTAATGATGGACAGGACACTGGATTAATGGCAAACGTGAGCCCTGTAATGGTGAATTTAAAAAGCGGCAGACAAGCTCCAAAAATTCCCCAGTACCCACTAAAACAGGAGGTAGAATTAGGGGTTTTTCCAATAATTGAGCGATTATTGAAACAGGGAATTTTAGTTCGTACAGCTAGTGTAGCCAACAGTCCCATCTTTCCAGTGAAGAAGAGTGGTGGGAGGGGTTATAGGCTGGTACAAGACCTTAGAGGTGTTAATAAGGTAGTAGAGAGCCAATTCCCTGTAGTGCCAAATCCAGCTGTCATCCTGATGCAGATCCCACCAAATGCAACCCATTTCACTGTCATTGACCTCTGTTCTGCTTTCTTCTCTGTGCCTCACCACCCTGACTGTCAGTATCTATTCACTTTTACATACAGAGGTGTACAATATACATGGACACGGTTACCCCAAGGTTTCATAGACAGCCCCAGTATCTTCTCCCAGGCATTGCGCGACTGTTTACAATCTTTCCAACCTACCAGTGGATCTGTTTTAATTCAATATGTGGACAATTTATTGCTATGTTCTGACTCGTTTATGTCATGTTTAAATGATACTAAACTTTTGTTGCTTCATCTCTCGCATACAGGACACAAGGTGGCTAAGGACAAACTACAGCCATGCCAATCCAGAGTAAAATATTTGGGACTCTGCCTAACCCAGGGGTTAAGACATCTTACAAATTATAGAATCCAAGCCATACAAAACATGACACTGCCGCAGAATCAACAGCAAATTCGTACCTTCTTGGGAATGTGTGGATATTGTAGAATGTGGATCCCAGGTTTTTCTATTTTGGCCTTGCCTTTGCAGGACTTAGTCTCTTCCTCAAAGCCCGATCGTGTCATACACACAGAGGAATCAGAGCAGGCTTTCTTTAATCTTAAGGATAGTCTGACAAAAGCTCCTGCATTGGGAATATCTGATTATGAAAAACCTTTTGATTTGTATTGTACGGAAGCCGATGGTTGTGCTGCAGGTGTCCTTACACAAAAACAAGGTGATGCCAGTAGGCCTGTAGCATACTACAGTGCCCAATTGGACACTGTAGCAAGATCACTCCCCACTTGTTTGAGAAGTGTAGCAGCTACCGCTCTATTGGTGAGTAAAAGTGAGGACGTAGTACTGGGTCATGATATGATTGTCTACACTCCCCATGCTGTATCTGCTCTGTTGAACTCAGCTCAAACCAGACATGTCTCTTTGGCTAGGTTTACCAAATGGGAGCTAGCTCTAATCACACCCGCAAACATCACTGTTAAATGTTGCAGCACGCTGAATCCAGCAATGTATTTACCATATGTACAACATGATGTACAAAGGGTGGAAGGAGGCGAGTTGCTGGCGGGAGGTGAGTTCAGCGGACATAATGATACGCACGATTGTATGAAATATCTGAATATGTGGATGGACAAGGTAAACCAGTAGCCCCCAAGGCATATTACCCCAGCTTGGCTGAGGCAGCACATGGTCTGACTCATCTGGGAAAACAAGGTATGTGCAAGTTGGTGAGAGCATACTGGTGCGCACCAGGTTTTTCATCACAAGCAGAAAAGATAGCAATGTCCTGTCTGACCTGCTTGAGGAAGAAAATAGGGAAAACATTCCCTACCAAACCGTCCCACATTCCACCGACTGATGGACCTTTCCAGGTGATACAAATTGATTTCATCCAATTACCACCCTGCAGGAACCTTAAGTATGTATTAGTGTGCACTGATGTATTTTCTAATTGGGTTGAAGCCTACCCAGTGGCCACTAATACTGCTGCATTTACTGCCAAGAAAATAGTCCAGGAATTTGTATGCAGGTACGGTATCCCTAAAATCATCGAGAGTGACAGGGATACTCATTTCACAGGTGATGGTTTTCAAAATATGTGTAAGCTGATGGGTATTAATAGCCGACTTCATACCCCCTACCAACCGCAAGTCAGTGCCAAAGTAGAGAGGATGAACGGGACTATTAAAAATAAGTTAAGTAAAATAATGGCAGAGACTGGACTAGGATGACCAGAAGCGTTACCTTTGGTCCTACATAGCATAAGGACCACTCCTAGACCCCCTCTAAACCTGTTCCCATTTGAAATACTGTTCGGTAGACAACCTCATTTGATTATAAGTCCACAGGAAGACTTGAAGGGTAACAATGAGGTAACTGTAAAGTATCTTATATCAATGAGAAAGCAGTTAAAGCAACAGCAGCAGAAACTGAAATTGTTGTCTAATGATATGCCTGAAACTAACTGTCATGATGTTGAACCAGGAGAATATGTTATGATCAGAAAATTTCTTGCATTCAGGTTGTTTGACTGATCGGTGGGAAGGTCCGTACCAGGTGCTGCTGACAAGTACTACATCTTTGAAGGTGGCCGAGAGAGACACCTGGGTCCATTCCACTCACTGCAAAAAGGTCAATCAACCGGTGGAGAAACAAGTCGGAGACAAGGCTGATAGCGTGGACCTGTCGCTCGCCAACTTGTTCAGGGAGGATTGAACAGGTTGTAGTGAGATACCTTAACTGAGAGAAATTTGCAGGTCTTGTTGTGACAATGGACGGGCCTGCTGTGTTCATTTTCATATTCTCTTAGTACTGTTATTGTTAAGAGAGTTGTCATTCTGGATACTCGGGGAAGGTGTGGAGGTTTATCGTCTGAAGATTCCTGTATCTGTGAGCTATGTGGGTCCCTAGTTGATGAGAACTGTATCCAATGGTGCCAACCTAAATATAACCCATACTGGGGTGGTTATCCTCTAGAGAATTATCATAGCATGGTAGGCAAAGTGTTAAATCAAACTGATTGCTGGGTGTGTTCACACGTGCCACAGGGACAGCATAGCGTAGGGTTGGTGCCATTTCCGCTGAATACCACGGAAATTTTAGAATTACAAAAAGGGAAAACCTTGGATGGAAAATTCCTCTCATCCAAACCACCTCATTTCAAACTCAATCAATTCCAAGTAGATAGATCACTTTTGTGTTTAAACATAACCAACCCCAATAAACCCAGGAGTTGGGAAGTGACGGGGAATAACCAGACGATGACCTTCTCACAAAGAGCTGATAATGAGTCCATAAACCATGATCTGTTATGCTCAATTAAATCTAATGGGAAACATTTTAGGTATCGGTATACATTGAGTTCCACCAAATAAACTATTGGTATGGTGCCAGATGGTTATTGTGCTAAAATAATACAGCCAGAGACTTGCATGAACCAGATGGAAGACCCATAAATAGGATTGTTTGCAAGAGAAATGTGCTTAATGATAATGATGCATACCATCCCTTATGTCCTCCCTGATAATGTATATTTTATATGTGGAAGAAAAGCATATAAATGGCTCTCCCCGAGTTCCGAAGGTTTGTGTTACCTGGGAAGAGTAGTCCCAGAAGTTATGACCCTCACACATGTTGAAATGCTTGGTATACATAAAAACACACCATCACCATATCTTCACACACAGTATGAACACAAAGGCAAAAGAAATATGATACCTGGTGACGTACATAAAGCCACTCAGTTAATTAGTGAGACAACTGGCTTTCAAGTTTTAGTCACACTGGATCCCACCAGGATCGCTCGGGGTACGTTAAATTTTAGATATATTCAGGAACTTGCTAAATTGATAGATAATATTACCGAGCTGTACGAGGACACATTCAGATATACAGGGAGAGAATTGCAAGCGTACAAGAAAGAACTGGTGCAACACAGGCTAGTGTTGAATTATTTAACTGCTGTTACTGGAGGGTATTGCTTAACGTTAGCCACTCAATTTGGAGTAAAATGTTGCACCTATGTCACCAATGATACCAGCGACCCCAAGGAGGTGATAGACCAGAAGATGGATGAAATCCTGCAGCTAAAATGGGAGTTTCGTAAGAACATAACGCTTCAGTGGCTGAAGTAGGGGAGAAGATAGAAGGATGGGTTTCATGGCTGAACCCAGTAAAATGGTTCTCAGGTCTAGGGGAATGGGTCCAGGAAATGATCGCCAGTATAGGCAAATTCTTGATCCTTATACTGATTGTCATCATAATAATTGGCATATGTGTCCGGTGTGTTCCTATTGTGTTGAAGTGTGGAAAACATAATAATAGAGTAAAACGAAAGAATGAAATTATGATGGTGGTCAGAAATGACAATATGAATACCGAGATAAATATAGAATTGCATTACAACCCTGAACTAGGAAATACCATCATTTAATGTATTGTATTTAGACATGCATAGAATGTATTATTGAAATGTTATTTTTTTTAAACACCTCAGGTAATGTAAAGTCTCAATTTCCCCTCAAGACTGCCTTTATAGGACTGGTGTATCCCCACACCTTTCACATGATCTTCCAAGATCCGCGGTGTGCATATAATAGTAGTGTTATGTCCCCACTCAGAGACACATTATTGATGGATTAAGAACCACCTTGTGCCATCTTATAATAACACTAAATAATATATAAATGTAAGCCTAAATTAAATTTTAAGATCAGATTGTGATAGCATGTTGTTTGCTATCAAAGGGTGGACTGTCGAAGCTGGATAATTGGCTGAGACAAGATCAGTTTCAAATTGAAGCGTGCACGACGCCATCTTGCGAATGGCAGCTAGACTCCATTTTAGAAACAAGAATCTACAAGACGCCATTTTGCGACCAGCGCCATTTTAAGTTACAACTCACAAGCTAAGTACAGATGGCAATGTTTTTGATAATCTACCAAGGGCAACTGGAAGAACAGCCACCTGAGAAAAAGTAAATAGAATAGACAATGCACTAGAATACTGTGAGTGTTTTACATACAAATTGGGAATCCCTGTATGCAGACAAGTATAGTTGTGGCAATTGTAATATAACCCAGGCGTTGATCTACACAATTGAATTTGTTTGAATCCTAACCAGGTTTTAGTCCCACACCCAGACAGAATGGCCCCGGCTTCACAGCTGGGGGTAACACATTTGCATTGCAGTCTGAAACTGTGAGTGAGGAATGAGATGTGTGTGTGTATGTATGTATGTGTGTATATATATATATATATATATGTGTATGTACATGTATATATATATATGAATATGTTAAGTCCATCATAGATGGAATCTCATGCATAAGCACCGCACATTACGCACAATTGAGCTGCTAACATGACGCTCAGTAGCGAATGCACAATATCCTGCATGCGAACGCTGTTTATTAGCTTCATGCGCATGCATCTGCCCCAAGTTAACTAGCGTCTTTATATCAAACCCCAAATACTCACACATTGCATATTCACATAAAAGGTTTCATAAGCTTTAAGGTATAAGATTTAAGTATGTTCATTTATTATAATTGCTGTGAAATAAAGATTATTTGGTAACTAGGGTTTTATACGTGATAAGTAAGTCATGTTTGGCATTGTACTGATGCGTACTCTTTCAACAGAATTCCGGTATTATCGGTGTGGAGATCGCATCATGCATTCTCAACTTATGGACCGCAGAGACTTCAAGCAACAAAATGTATATTATATGAACAACTGTTAGGATGTTGCATGGGGTAGGAAACCAGAGACCCTCAGTTGTTGGAGGCTGGGTTGTGTCTATTTGAATCAGCCTGTTAAATGCTCTGTAACAGATGCATCCCCCTTGAGGACCAATGACATCAGCAACAAACTTCTCTATTGTGTTGTCTATTTCTGGGGGGTATAAATATGTGTGCTCCAACCCTAGGTCTTAGTCTTCTTGCTGAATGCTGATTGACGAGGGGTTTCTTGCTGATGCCTACATCTGGACCAGAAGCGCTGCGTATGTATACTGTACTTGGGTCTGTATAATTCCTTTGTGCCGAATTGTGTCTGGATCAATAGCATGTAACTGACTGTACTTTTACTTGAATAATACTTTGTGCTTTGGAACCACATGTTCTAAGTCTGGAGTCTCTATTTAGTGTATGACTGCGTACGCAAATTAGCGTCATCGTTAGAGGTTTATAGGTAGGATATTAGAAGGTATAGACAGGTGTATATAGAGGTTCAATTTCAGTATCGTTAGAGAGCACTTTGGGGGTTACACCACCCTTTAACAAACAGACACACGCTTGGCGCTGCTGCTTTGAGGATGCACGTACAGTGCACACAATTCACAAACACAGAAAATATTTTTTATTTTGTTTGGAGTGCACTTTGGGGGTTACAGTACCCTTTAACGGTCAAGCCAGCCGGCCTTTTACTTATGACACAGGCGCACGCTTGGCGGTACTTTGTTGATGCATGTGCGGCTACTGCGCACACAATTCACAAACACAGAAAAAAAATTTTTTTTTGGAGTGCACTTTGGGGGAGCACGCCTGATGCACAGATCACCCCCTGGACAACACTACAGCACCCCTCTAGGACTACAGCCTTTATGGGACACTGCACAACACAGTCCAGCCAGCCCCTATAGACTTTGGAGTGGACACAGCCCCTATGGACAACTGACTGCACAACACAGCCCAGCCAGCCCCTATGACAGCAGCACAACACAGCCCAGCCAGCCCCTATGGACAACAGCAGCACAACACAGCCCAGTCAGCCCCTATGGACTGAGTGGTCACAGTTCCTATGGACAACAGCAGCACAACACAGCCCAGCCAGCCCTAGCTCCCACCCTCCCTCTTCACCCGCGAGATCCGGAAGGCGGGATGATGACGTTTTGCCTCGATTTCAGATCCGAGTCAGGCGGGAAAAGTCGAGCCTGACTCGGATACGACTCGGATCGGGGGGGCTCGGGGGGGTTTGGATTTCAGAAATCCGAACCCGCTCATCCCTAATTAATACCTCTATCCTGTGCACTAATATCACTTATATTTACCAAGACTGAATGAGATTTATATATGATAACGGGTCCTTATCTATTATTTGAAGGATGTTTCTGAATGTTAATTAAAAGCTATACTCAATCACAGAAAAATACAAGGGCACATGGGGAAGGTGGTAAGGTTGGTAATTACTGTATATTGACAGACAAGATAGAGAATGAGAATACAGGCAATCAATTTACTAGTAACCCCTGATATAATAACTCTGGAGGCATTCCATGACCAAATACTGTTTGTTTGAGGCATTTATAATAACCCAGGCGCTTTAGAGTTAAAAGCAATCCCCAATTCAACAGAGCAGAATGGAATAGTGAGTCCCAATAACTCAGGAAAAATCTATATAAAAGGCAGCTCAAGAAAGGGAGAGTGAGACGGGGCCTGATTCAGCAAGCAACGCAAAGGCGAGAACGCACGCACTTGGCCGATGTTTTAGTACTGCGCATGCGTATGCATCACACTATGTGTGCGTGAAAACTAACCAGTGCGATCGGGTAAGCGTACGCAAGCTACACGCAGACTCCCTCCGATATTGATTGACAGTAAGTGCCATTTGTGGGTGGTGACAGGGGGTGATCAGGCGTCCGCTGGCATGCCTGTGTGTTGGGACGCCATTTTAGGGGAATCCATAATTAAGCCAGTGCGGCAACGGACGCAGTGATGAGACTCCATGCACACAAGATGTTGCCAAGATCCTGCACGAAGTCTGGTCAACCACTATTATGCAAATATGGTTGATGGTTCTCGATGTTACCGATGTTTACGCTATCTGGCGTACTGATCAGGCTTTGAGTAAAGGGAGACGGGCGGCTTAATGTAGGGCTGGGCATCTGCATCTTGTGCTGCTGTCTCCGTGCCCATGCATTGATTAGCAGTCTCGCAGCGAATGGGTGCGTGCTTTTTCTCCTTTGCATTCCTTGATGAATCAGGCCCTTGGTTCACTGAAAACTAGTTCACTATTAAAAGATTGTTTCTTAAGCAGGTCCGGCGCTACCCCTAAGCAAGCTTAGGCAGCTACCTAGGGGCGCCGGCCACAGACTTCTGAGTCCGCCTAACTATGGAGGGTGCAGGGGGTGCAGTTGCTATGGGGCCCGGCGGCTTAAGGGTCCCATAGGTTTAGAGATTAGGTTTAGGCACCTGGGAGGGGCGATAGGTTTAGGGTGCGGGGAGAGGGAGGTTAGGCTTAGGGGGGGAGGTTAGGGTTAGGCACTGGGGAGGGAGGGTTAGGGTAGGTGTTAGGAAAACACTTACCGTTCATTCCTATGGGTGTCGGGATTCTGGCCAGCGGCATCTCGAAAGCCGGGATTTCATACCCAACCTCCCCCACACAGCACCTCCTGATGGCTACCAGACAAGGTGAAAGTTAACTCTAAGGGTTAAACTGGACTCTGACATTGCTCATTTCTCCGTTAACTGGACCTACCTTGGTCTGCTCTCTTATGGACACATATCACACTTAGGGCCTGATTCAGATATGTACGCTAATACAATTGCAACTGCGATCCTATACGCAGCTGATATGCGAAAATATGCTAATGCGTGTGTAATACCCCGAAATAGTAAGGGTGATAATTGTGTGGTGCACGTACAGATCAGAGTTACCTTGGCGGGGAAGTCTACTTTCAGTAATAGCTCCTCACTAATGCCCCACCCCAGCAGAGATAAAATGATTCCCCAGACACAGAGAGATGCGACACAGTTCAGACGCAATCTACAGTAACAACAACATTTATTCCACAATCTGGTGTAATAATTGGAACGTTCTCACCTAGTGCTGAGTGTCACATGTGAATCAGCTCTCCCTCTGAACTTGGGTAAAGTCAGGTATGATAACAACTGCTGGCTCGCTGCAGTCAGGGATGCAGAGAGGGGGGGGGAGCGGGTACTAATTACCCAGACTCGGGCCTGCTGGAGGGGCCCGGCGGGGTCCAGGGTCCGGCACTGCCCCACCTCCCTTCTACATCACAGCAGCCCAGCATACTCTGCTGTTTGCTGGCTGCAGTGGGAGACTGCTTGCAGCTGCTAAGCAGCAGCTGGAGCAGTCTCCTATGCCTAAGGGGGGAAGCGATAGTGCCCCCCATTGGCTGTGTGCCAGGCTGAGGGGCTCACAGTGCCCACCTCCCAGTGCGCAGCGCCGTTGCTACCATTTTTTTTTTGTTAGGGTTCTTTCCCTATGAGGGCGTGCCCACGCCTCCCGCGATTAGGCCACACACCCGGTCTCCCGGGCCAGGCGCAGTTCTTGGCGGCCCTGCCTGCAGTAGTGTAACTGACTCTGGAGGGTTGCTTGCAGCCCAATCTGTTTTTGCTTTATGCTGTTTCCTCAAACTCCTCCTTTCTCTGTTCATTGATCTCTCCTTTATTTCTTAGTCTCAGTGGCTGCATGTAGTCCCACTGCCAGGTCCTTGAGCTGTCTTTCTCTCTCTCACCTTGTGCAGATCACCCAGCACCTCCTTGTCCAGCTCTGCCTCCACTGTGATGCCGCGTATCCACTAGACGATAAATTGGACGTTTTGAACAATATCGATATTGCTATTGTTCATTGTCCGCAATATCGTCCAGTGGATATGCCTTCAACGAGCAAAGATGCACGCTCCCGCTGGTCGTTAATGGCATCTATCATTGCTTGTACTTGTAGGGCAACTTGACCATAACGTCAGGTTCTGCAAGTACGGGGATGAGGGAGGGTGATGTCACTGAAGGATATATTATTCAGTGTAGGTACTCAATGTCATTAATGACACTGAGCACATCACTGCCAGGGAAACACTAAATAATATCGCTCGTGGAGCATATCGTCTACCGGATACCCGCCTTAACAGTGACCAACTGTCCTCTCTGTAACAGTCGCTTCAGGCTGTGCATGTGCCCTAGATGAGCCTGGTGAATTGTGGGGCAGTAGTTCATTATGGCTGCAGCCCCCCGATCAGCGCCTGGCAAACCAGTGAATTGGTAACCTGCAGTTGCGTGATACCACGCATGCAGCCGCCTGGAGGTGTATTGAGACACCCACCGGTGGCTTCGCAGATCCAGGCAAGTGTGGACAAACTGGTAGCAATAGCGGTGGTCGCAGATACTTTGATAATCAAAAATCTGAGTAATTCTATGTTAGCTCAGAATGGGCGCGGGAGCTGAGACGCTGGCGCCATGTTTTCTGCATACAGCATCGCAGATGTAGGCAGATACACGCCCAGAAAAAGGTTATGACCTCTCCCTGTTACCTCCCACAAAATGGTCTCTGTCTGTCAATCCCTTACAAATGAATCCTCACTACAACCGCAGTCTATTTTTGATCACTATTCAATCTCAGCGTGTGCGCATTGCGACTAACACACATGTACAGTCAGACGATAATCGCTCAACTGCGTCAATATAGTCATTGCGTACATATCTTAATCAGGCCCTGAGAGCTCAGCTAGTGAAGAGATACTTTTACAAAGAATAAATTCCAGGTACAATTCTGGTGACCCACCCTGTGCATATTACTGCATACAGTATCTCATGGGTGAGACAAAGGACCTCATTCAGAGTCTCTCGCTAGCGCTGTGCGCTCGCAAGCGGGCCGATGGTTTGTGTACGCGCATGCGCATGCTTCGTTCTGCGCGTGCGCAAACTACTCTGTCCAATCGCAGGCCGCTCGCTCGCCCAGCAAAGACAGCCCAGTGAAATGAGTGACAGGAGAGACCATTTGTGGGTGGTAACAGGGGCAGGACCCTAATAACGGGGGAGTGGAGGTGCGAACGCAGGCATGCCTGAGTGTTTCAATGCCGTTTTAGAGGCGTGCATAATTAACACGTAGCATCATAGTACACGTGACATGCCTGTTTTTTACTATGAAGTCCTCGCAGTGCTTGCGGTAGGGTAAGGCAACCACAAGCGCTGCGATTGCTTCCGATGGTCCTCGATGTACCAATGTTTTAATACACGTGTGCTGTTGGGCGGCTCTGCCTGTGCGATTGGGCGTACGCTGGCCGCTCCCTAAGACTTGGTGGGCGTGCTTACGCCTTGGCGAGCAATCGCTTCCCGTGGCGTCACTTTGACAAATTTGCATACGCTGGGGGTGAGCGATCACATCTAGCGAGAGACTCTGAATGAGGTCCAAAGTGTACATTTTGTGCAGGACCTTGAATGTTCTAGACAACATTTATTATTTTCCAATATATTGTGAACACTACAGTTTTTTCATTGGCTCACTGATTATTTTATTAGATCAGAGAATAGTGAGCTATTTACATTTCCTTAAATAAATATTTAAGCTGGCAATATGTGATCATTCTTCCATCATTTTACCTATAATCATACAGCCATAGGCAAATTATCATAGAGAGAGCCTCATTTTCTGCAAACTGGTTTTAATTAAGCTAGCTCAAATCTAAAATGCAGTGTAAAAATAAAGCTGTCCAGCATTTGTGGACTACATGCAAAAGCAGCCAGTATTTACCCTACATGCAAAAAAAAATGTATGTATTTGCACCCCTTGCAAAATGGTTTAACCAGGTACACAGGGCCTGATTCAACCAGGAACGCAAGTACTAAGACGCACACACCAGACGATGTTTGCTTTCTGCGCATGTGGATAATTAAGCCCAAGGGTCGGAGGATGCAGCTTGAGTACTAGATGCACACAGGAAGCGGACAAAATCCTGAGTGAAGTCAGTCAACCACTATTATGCTAATGTTTTCGATGGTTCTCAATGTTACCGATGTTTACGCAGTATAGCGTGGTATTGTGGATGTGAGTAAAGGGAAGTGGGCGGCATTGTGTAGTGTTGGGCATCTGCATTTTGTACTGTGATGGCATCAGGGCCGGTACAAGGTTTCTTGGCACCCTAGGCATTTCTTCAGCCTTATGCCCCCCCCCACCCTCACCCTTGATAGCTACACAAGCCCTTTTACAGTGCCCCCAGTAGTAGTCTCAGCCCCCAGCAGTGCCCCCAGCAGTACTCCCCCAGTAGCAGCCCCCCCAAGCAGTGCCCCTAATAGTAGTCGTCCCCCCCGCAGCAGTGCTCCAGCAGTAATCCCTCCCTATGCAGTGCCCCCAGTAGTGGTCCCACCAGTGCAGTGCTCCAGTAGTAGTCCCCCCAGCAGTGCCCCTAGTAGTGCTCCTCCCCCCAGCAGTGCCCCTAGTAGTAGTCCCCCCCTATGTAGTGCCCCCAGCAGTAATGTCCCCCTTATGTAGTGCCCCCAGTAGTAGTCCCCCCAGCAGTGCCCCCAGTAGCAGTCCCCCCAGGAGTGCCCCCAGTAGTAGTCCTCCCAGCAGTGCCCCCAGTAACAGTCCCCACCGGCAGTGCCCCAAGTAGCAGTCCCCCCAGTAGTAGTCCCCCCAGCAGTACACCTAGCAGTAATCCCCCTCTAGACAGTGCCCCCAGTAGTGGTTCCACCAGTGTGCAGTGCCAGCAGTAGTCCCCCCAGCAGTACACATAGAAGTAGTTCCCCTCCCCGGCCAGACAGACACACACACACGGAAAAAGAAAAACCCTCCACTTACCGTGTTTCCCCGATAATAAGACACTGTCTTATTTTTTGGGGGGTCAAAAAAACTCCATAGGGCTTATTTTCGGGGTAGGGCTTATTTTAATTAACATTGACAGCATCATGTCCTCAGTCCTGCTTTTATCCCCATCATGCCCTCAGTCCTGCTTTTATCCTCATCATGCCCTCAGTCCTGCTTTACAATTTTTTACTTACCATTATTTTTTTTTCCTATTTTTTCTTGTTAGGGTTTATTTTCGGGGTAGGGCTTATTTTGGACCATTTTTCAAAAGTAAGGGTAGGGCTTATTTTCGGGGTAGGTCTTATTATCGGGGAAACACGGTACCTTAAACCCCGCACCGGCATCTGCTCCTCCGTCCGGCGTCCTCCTGGGCCGGCACACTCTGCATGATGGGAGAGATGTCATGACATCTCTCCCATCACCCACACCAGGAGTTGGAAAATGGAGCTCATGGGTAAGCTCCAGCCCGGCTCCGGCAGTGGGCGCAGCAGCCGATAAGAGTGTTTCTGACTCTCATCGGCTGCTAAAACAAACACACAGCTGCCGGCGCCGGCGGCTGTGTGTTTGTTACTAGTAGTATAATGCGGACTGCACTTATGTGCGGTCCACACTACACATCAATCCAGTTGCGCCCTGCAGTGGCCGGCGCTCTTAGGCAGCTGCCTAAGTTTGCCTACTGGTAGCGCCGGCCCTGGGCGGTATTGTGATTGCATTCATTA
Source organism: Taudactylus pleione (assembly GCA_031769625.1). NCBI lineage: Eukaryota > Metazoa > Chordata > Amphibia > Anura > Myobatrachidae > Taudactylus > Taudactylus pleione. The sequence continues at coordinate 689,421 of JAUIMM010000787.1, read as the reverse complement.
GCATATTTTCGCACTGGCCGGGAGCGTGCGTCTTAGTACTTGCGTTCCTTGCTGAATCAGGCTCACAGTTACTTGCTATATCTTACTCTGGGCCTGATTCAGAGCCGAACGCTCTGACCAGAGCGCTCACTCTGAATCAGTGCCCTCCTACCTAAAAATGGAGCGGCCTCTTGGACCACCCACTGCTATAGCGAGCGTCCATGATGATGGTCGCGATGGTCTTGACCATCGCGACCATCATCATGGATGCTCGCTATAAGGTAGGGTCTCGTGGCCGCAAGCCCTGGAGTGATTTTGGCTCTATCAGAGCCAAAATCACTCCCACTGACATCACTACTGATGTCAGTGGGGCCAAACCCAGACGGAAGGCGTACCCATGGGAACGCCTCCGTCTGGCAGCCATGCCCACCAAAGGGGGCGTGCTGTCACTCAACATCGACAGCATGCCCCCTTTGGTGCGAGACCCTGAGTGACGGCTTCCTCGTCGCTCGCCGGGTCTCGGGCATATAAGGATTAATCGAGACCATCGGGAACCATCGGAGCTGGTCGTAGAGCTTAAGGTTGACCATACCCTCTCTTAAGCACTACGATCAAGTCAGTGTAAAAACCTCCCATGTCACATGTGCCATGACACTACTTAGTTAAGTATGCACTCCGTTTGTATAGTCAGGCACGCCTGCGTTCGGATCTCCACTCCCTCGTTCACAAGCACCTTCCCCTGTTACCACCCACAAACGCCTCATCCTGTCACTCAAACTAACGACCTGGCTGTGTTCAAGGAGAGAGCAATTTCTGATCGTAATAGCTAGTTTGCACACGCGCATTGCGAATTTTACGCATGCGCAGTTTAGCGAACATCGGTGGCGTACGACCGAGCGGCCGCAACGACCGACTTTGAATGAGGTCCTTGATCTCACCCTCTCCATGGCTCTCACCCGTGGCTTCCTCTCACTAAGGACCTCATTCAGAGGCGGTCGTTAGATGCAAGCGGTCGCTCTGAATGAGGGCATATGCATCTTGTAGTGCCGCCTCTTGGTCGATCGCTAAGCTGTGGGTTACCACCCATAGCTCTAGCGACCGACCAGGGTGATGGTCACGATAGTCAAGACCATTGCGACCATCGGGGCTTGCGACTAGACCCTAAGGTTGGGTCTCAGCACTGGCAAGCCCCAGTGAGCTTCCTGCTCTGATCGAGCAGGAAGCTCCCCACTGACATCACTGCTGATATCAGTGGGGCCGCCCCCAAACGGCAAGCATTCCTTCGGGAATGCCTCCGTTTGGCCGGCCATGCCCCCTGCCCGCCTCCCAAACGGGGCGAGCTGTCACTCAACATCGACAGCATGCCCCCTTTGGTGTGAGACCCCGAGCGACGGCTTCCTCGTCGCTCGCCGGGTCTCGTGCATGCGCACGACGGAGCTCCCTCCATCGTGCGCATGCGCATTCGGGCACCATCGACCCACTTGCTAGCGTCCTTCGCTCGCGAGCGGGTCTGAATTAGGCCCTCTATTCCCAAACCTGAATCAGGCCCTATGCAGTAACTATACATAAATATATTTTAGTAAACTTAATGACATAGTTTTAATGAACAATAATGGCTTTGTAAAAAACTATTAAATATGACATCATATGTATAAAACAATTGATCATTTTACGTAAAAATAATTCTCCACTAAATCTTAAAGATGTTTTTAAGGTACCGTAACTTATTTTGAAAAACGCAGGTAGAGTACTTTAAAAATCACACAGTGTTAGTCCAGCAGCGCTGTATTTCAATGTCTGATCTCCTTTAAATGATCTTTACACCTTATATCATAGGCCCTCATTCAGAGCCGTACGTAAACAGCAGTACGCTCGTTGCGTTCCGATGTTGACTAACCGCGCATGCGTCGGTGTAACACTGCGCATGTGCGTACGGCAGATTGCGAGCTTTTTTTGTCTCGTTCGTCAAATAGCGTACAGGAAGTGACGTGTCAAATGTGATTGACAGAACAGGGCGTTTTTGGGTGTTGACGGGGTGCAGATGGAAAAACGCAGGCGTGGCGAGGCGTTTTTGGGGCGTACATACATTAGCAGATGCGAGCGTAAAATGTGTACGGACCGACTCATACGTCACTGGATGATCCTCTTTCCCTTCAAAATGCTCGCACAGCTTAGGGTCTGGATTAGTCGACCACATTGGCGATGGCCTTCTCCTCCATCCCGGCACTCCACGATGTTGCAGCGATTAATCGCGGGTGGTCAGAACAGCAATTAGTGTTGGATTGAAAACCGGCTTGGTATGTGTTTTGAAAGCAGTTTTTTGGGTTAGCACAAAAGCGTACGCAGGTGGAAATCATAGCTGCTAATGTGATGATTACACCATCAATTTACGTACATTTGTGGGTGTTTCTTTTGGGCTCAATTTGTTGGTTAGGGCCTATTGTAACAATAATGTCATCATGTTTTTTTTGGTTTTACCTTTTTCTTTTGGCCTGCTGAATTTGCATCGTTATTTTAAATTTTAAACGTTCCTTAAAGAGCCCTTTTTTTTTTTGGAATGTAAAATTTGGTTTTTGCCAGTTTTTGCCTTTTGGCCCAGGATTAAATGTAATCCATTTTGACAATAATGTAAGAATACAATGTCAGTTTTTTATTTATTTTTTATTGCTCAAACAAAAACTAAAATAAATAACCGATTTGTGGCAAACATTTTTTGCAGGGTTCATTCCCAAAGTTACAATAATTGGGCCAACATAAAAGATTTATGAAATGTAGAATACAAAATTAAAAACAATTCACAAGAAAGGAGAGGGAAGTTTTGACCAGAAAGGAATATGAGCCAAGCACAGAAGGAGTGTGGGAAAAGTCGCCATTGCTGTCACCGTTTTTTCACCCGTTTGGCTGGGGGAGGGAGGGCGCCAGACCGGGTCTGGGATGTCATCGGGCTGGCCTGTCCAGAGGCAGATGTTGTGGCCTCTGGACTAGGCACAGGGCTAGGCACATTTGGAGGATTGGCTGATGTTGTGCCAGAGGTGGAGGATCCTGATGTTCCAGCAGGAAGGGAGGTCGGCTCCACCATGTGCTGGCGAACGAGCTGCTCCAGGGCATTGGCGATGCGGATGTTGGCCCTGGTATTTTCCGCCAGGGCCTGACCAATGGTCAAGTTGGCCGCAGCATTTTGCTCCAGGGCCTCAGCCACCCGTATCAGACTGGCGTCCATCCTTTGCAGAATCTCCGTATGGGAATCCGATTTGAAATTGAGTTCTGTGAGGAGGGCCACTGCCTGCGAGGGGGATTGCCCTGGACTGGCTTCAGCAGGGTCCTCAGCCAGATGTACTGGTTCCTCCCCTGCAGAGCCAGCAGAAATTCTGCGGCCAAGGCTCCCCTCTGGAGCAGACTCATCCGCCCGTGTCTCTGTTTGGAAAAATGAGAAAAGACTCACATTAGAATCTACATATTGGCACAATAACATTTCAGAGTTGGTGACATCACAAGATTTACCTGGGACAACATGAGGAGCCGCAAAGTCTGGCATGTCCGTATCCATGTTGGACACGCCAAACACCAGCTCTTCTAAATCCGTCAACTCCAATGACACAGGGGTGGGACCCCCACCTGTCCCCCTTGCATGCCTAGCCCTGTCCGCCAGTTTTTGCTTTAGGCGATATTTGAAGTCGCCACATCTATTGGATAAAAATGGAACCATTATCCTTTTGTTTAAAATGGGGTTTGTTTATAGGGGGGGCAAGTGTTTACTTACCGCCGTTTGACATCCCGGGCTAGACGGACATAATCACCCACCCTATTGACAGCAACGGCTACCTCTTCCCACATTCTCCACTTCTGGCTTGTACTCATATTCCTGTCTGCCTGTGGCAGGATGTCCACACACTTCTGAATCAAAACCTCCATCTCCTTTCTTGTGAAATGTGGCTGCCTTTTCTTTTTGGCAGTTTTGGCCGGAATACTGGGCCCAGCAGCCTCTTCCATGTCATCCTCCTCACCTATTTGTGTAAATATGCAGATTTCTCAACTTCACAACTTGCCCAATATTATGTTTCAAATTAATCATTGAGACAAAATGCATGAAAGACTTACCGCCTGACTCTTGTCCATTGTTTCCCTGGTCTGTAGCCATGTCTGTGCTCCAAACAAGAAATACACCAGAATTTAAATGTTGTTTCGTGACGTATTTATACATGCGTCCTTATTTTGCGGCCGAATCATTGATTGTGCGTTCCTATGATCCCTCCTTAATTTTTGCGGGAAACGAAACATTATTTATGGCTTGGTGTGTCTCGAGTCGAGGTGGCGTTTTTGGATTGTTGGAGGTTATCTTGGTTGGAGTTTCTTGTTTGCGGATTAAGGAGTTGGCGTTTGGAGTTTATTTTGTTTGCTAGAGTTTAGTTTTTTTTTTCCGGTCGCTTTTTTTTGGGATATTTTTTTGGGCTCGTTTCTTGATTTGGTAAGTTTTGTGAAGTCTAACTTTGGTTCAATTGGTGTCTCCTTCTGTTTGTTATTGTTCTTAATTTTTTTAACCATAATTTCATCTATTTTAGGTTTTTTTTTCTTTCGGCCCCAAAGACCTTTTGTTTGGGAATCTTATATATTTGCTCTTGGTAAGTCCATTTTTTAACTTGTATTTGCGAACTAATTAGCGCATTTTTCTCTGTTTGTAGAGTGACTTGCATTTGTGAACTAATTAGCGCATTTTTCTCTGTTTGTAGAGTGACTTGTATTTGCGAACTAATTAGCGCATTTTTCTCTGTTTGTAGAGTGACTTGTATTTGCGAACTAATTAGCGCATTTTTCTCTGTTTGTAGAGTGACTTGTATTTGCGAACTAATTAGCGCATTTTTAAATGCTTATTCATCCTGTAAAATTGTTTGTGGTTTCCCTTTAGCATTTTTGGCTGACATTTGACCCCAATTTGACGTACTGTGTGCAATGTCATTTTGCTCGTTGCCCAAATGTGTGTTTCGCCTATTTTATGTTTTGTCTTGCACCAAATTTAGAAACATAAATGCACAGACTAAACTTTTTAAAATTAATATTGGGAATATTTTCAGTTTGGACGTATCATGACAATACCCCGGCATGTAAGCAGCAATGGATGGTATCATCAAGCTAAGTTGTTTTTTTTTCCCTTTGGGGTGGGTCCAAAGCCTTACATTCCAATCTTGCCATTTCAGGTTGATCTGGGGCGGATTGTTCTGGCCATGCTCCCGGAAGCCGACCAACCTCAATCTCGTCCCAGGCGTAGGCATCGTAGGCGTGCAAGGCCCCAGATATTTCGAACACGTGTCACCCTTTTTGGAATGCCCGATGATGAGGTTTTAAGACGCTACCGTCTTCCTCCCAAAATCATCATAGACACTCTCTCATTAATAGAGAGTGATCTTGAGCGGCAAATTGACAGTCCAACAGCAATACCACCACTTACACAATTTATGGCGGTGTTACATTTCTGTGCCTCAGGATCGTTTCAAACAACGGTGGGAATAGTGGCGGGCATCTCACAATCCTCCTTTTCCAGGATCCTGAGGGCAGTGATGGAGGCACTTTTCAAGCACCCTCCATCATTTTATTAAAATGCCTTTGGATATGGGTGCCCTTAGTGTGGCCAAGGCCAATTTTTACCAAATAGCTGGCTTCCCACACATCATAGGGTTTGTGGATGGTACTCACATACCACTTCAGCCTCCAGCACGGCTGGAGGCAATATTTCGCAACCGTAAACACTATCACTCCCTGAATGTAATGGTGGTATGTGATGCCTCCCTCCAGATCCTGTCCCTGAATGCAAAATTACCAGGAAGTGCACATGACTCCTTCATCATCCGGCAATCAGGGATATGGCACAAATTAACCAACCTACAAGCTGGTGATGCGTGGCTTCTGGGTAAGTGGAGACCTTTAGTACATAACAATGTTAAGCTTGATACACAGTGATCCTGATGTTGTCTATTCTTTTTCACAGACAGTGGCTACCCTTGCATGCCCTGGCTGCTCACTCCTTATTTGGCTCCCACACCAGGCCCACAAAGTGAGTTTAATACCGCACTTACAGCCACCAGGCAAGTGGTGGAGCGCTGTATCGGCCTTTTAAAAGGCCGATTCAGATGCCTCCACCACTCTGGTGGCGAGCTCATGTATTTGCCGGATATGGTTTCGAAAATTGTGGTCCTGTGTGGGATATTTCACAACATCGCCATAAGGAGTGGTGTCCCAATGCAGCCAGAGGATGCCTTACCTGAGGATGGCCCCCCCGAGGTTGGTCGGAGGTCAGTATGTGGGGGGCCATACGCGATGATGTGGTGGCCCGATATTTTAGGTAATTATTGACCAAACAACAGTGTTTATACCCAATGTGTTACGGTTTGTTTGCGTTCATCTTTTTTTACATTAATTTTTGCCCCATCTTCTGTTTGTTTGCATAATCTTTGGCACTCCCACGATGACTACTTCCTGCTACCCTTCAAAAACCTTTATGTGGAAACTTCTGGAATATATTATGACACCCATATTGCAACGCCATATTTTTGAAATCATGTGGGCATGGACCTTCGTCAACCAGTTCTTGATTTGTTGTGTGTTTGTTTCCTATTTTTGGTATGTGGTGTATTTCTGATTATCACTGTGTGTTTTGTTTTTGAGTGACCACTTTGTTTTTTGATTTCTGTTGTGAATAAATATTTGGAGAGTGTAATTTGTTTCCTTTTTTGGCATGTTAGAAGCAAGTGTAACCAAACTCACAAACGTTAAATTTACCTAAGGGGTAACCCAGTAATGAAGCAAGTGGAGCTAAAATGTAATATGTTTTCGGGGTACTAACCAACACACCAAGGAATCCTGTACAATCAGTTGGCTTCGTAAGATCGGCCTAAGCAGATTGCCCACCAAATAGGAACCTGTAAAATGTTGTAAACTATCATGTTGTCCACCCCAAAAAAGGAAAATGACATTGGTACTGGTAGGTGTTTCTTGTGCCTGTTTGCCTTCAAAATACAACACACAATCTGTAGTGAGATTAATTGGCAATCCTTGCTTGAAGAGTCTACTTATGTCAGTGTAAAGAATCTTGGGTTTACTAAAAACGCATGAGACAGAGCGTGATTTAAAACTGATTTATTTGTAAACAATTTGTTAAAAAAAAAAAAAAATCTAATTCCTAAGGAGGCCCGCCAGATGGTCAAGGCCCTGCAGCAGCCCAGTGACTTGCTCCCTCATACGGGCCACACACTGACAGATTTCTGCCCGACGCCTCTGTTCCTCTGTGGGTGACAAAAGTTTGGGGATTAATACATCAATAATGAAGCAACATTCAAAAACAACACAAAACCAGCAAAACAAAACGTACAAGCTTGTGCCAAAAAACAACATTACACGGATAAAACCCAGAACCCCAAAATGTCGTAGGCCAAAAATACAAGGGCCCAAAAAAAATGCACACAGGTGTGATATGTGTATGGTGAAATCAGCAGGAACAGGTAAAGACAACCCCCAAAAATTCCCAAAGGCGACAGAAAGCCCACAAAAATGGGGACGACACATGATTACATACAAACAGTTTGTGGTGCCCAAAAAAAAAAAAAAAACATACCGTTCTGCAAAACGCCAGAGCGAGAAGCCACTCCCTCGACCACCTCGGAGGTGGCTACATTCCCCAAACCTAGGGGCAGGGTGTGGGCAGAATCCTGGGAGGGGGTATTTGGAGGAGGGGCGGTTGGAGGAGAGGGGGAATTGGGCTGGAGGGGAAGTAGACCCGAAATCTCGGCCACAGGGTCTGGGGAGGAGGGTGTAATTGAGGAATTGGGGGTTGGAGAGAGTGGCCGGGACCGGCGTCTTGTCTGCCGATGACGCCGTAGTCTTTGCTGTGCCCCTAAAAGATGTAAAAAATATTGTGGTTAGTTTCAACTGGAATCCAAATCCAAAAAAAAAATAAAAAAAATCATGCACATGCAGATATGAGTACAATGAATAAATAGGACAGACATGAAAACATGCACATGCAGATATGACTACAATGAATAAATAGGACAGACATGAAAACATGCACATGCAGATATGACTACAATGAATAAATAGGACAGAAATGAAAACATGCACATGCAGATATGACTACAATGAATAAATAGGACAGACATGAAAACATGCACACGCAGTTAGGGCCCACAAGATAAACTTGAAAACCACAGTCCATAAAACTTACTTTCCTCAATCTGCATGCAAAAGCATGTCAGCAAGCGGGGCGTACGCCGACCGCCTGCGCTCCAGCTGGCCAATATGTCGGCGTGAGCCGAAGGAGCACAGGCGGCGACGTACCTCCGCATATGCGGAACGCTTTCTGCTATTTGAGATGGGTGGAGGCTGACTGGTGATCCGCCTGTCCATCACCTCCGTGAGCACCAGCAGTTCGCGCCTGGTGAATGCGGTGGATCTCATGATGGCAATGGTGTATTTTTAGCAAAATATTTTTAATAATGCACCAAAAAAATATTTGATTGGCTAATGTATTTGGGAAATTAACAGGACAAATTCTATTGGTTAGTGTATGAGTCATGTGTTCGACAGGGCCACAAATCTCTTGAGAGTTATGATAGGCTTGATGCAGTGACATGCGTAAGCAAATTAAAATAAAGAAATGAACCACAGAAAATTTGCGGGGATACAAACAAATAGAACAATTGTTTAATTGGGGCTAACATGTCTTTTGAACAATAAAAGCGACTGTTTAAGCCGTACGTATTCTGCGAGTAAACACAAACACGGACAAGATTAAAGTTTATTGCATTGTGTTGAAAAAAAAAAAACAATTAAGCTAATTGATACATTGATTGGCATGATACGATTGAGGGAGGTAGGCAGAATAAACGAGCAGGTAATCGGAATCTGACAGGCCCACTTCCGGTTTGTACTTGCGCGTGCGTTCCCTTCAAGCCATTTCGGGGATGTACGCTCGCTATTTGGCACGCTCGTTAGTTAGAGGAGGGTCGCCTGAGTTTGGGGCGGATTTTTAGCTGCGTACGAAAATACGAGCGAGTGCTTGAATTTAAATATTTTTTTACGTACGCCGAACGTACGTACGCCCACTTACGAGTGGGTCTGAATCAGGGCCATAGTCACTTAATTCACCACAATAGAAAAAGCACCATCTAATGAAAGTCTGGTTGTATCTTTAAAATAGAAATCTTCTTTTCAAATCCAAAATCTCCACCCAATTCAGATTTATCAATTAATATCTTTGAAACAAAAAAGGCTCCTTTACAAATCCAAGGCCATGACGTACTAAATGGAAAACGCGGTAAAATCCCAGTTTTCGGGGTTTTACCGCATCTTCCATATGTATTAATGGCTGGTCCCCGGGGCTCCGATGCTGTTGTTGGCTTTACCCTATAGAAGCCTATGGGCTTCTACCGCATCACGCTTGTATGAGGGATCCGATCGGATGCCTCCCAGCATGCCCTGCGGTCGCTGCGTCTCTCTACGCATGCGCAGATGGACTCCCGGGCCATAAACCCAGAAGTCCATGGCGCAGCGCTGATTGCTAAGGACAGCTCTGATCAGAAGAGCTGTCATTTGCGGTACTGATAGCATATGTTAGTGAATATGCGATCAGTAGCAATGCGATGTCTGGGGGGATGTACTCCGCAAGGTTAGTACATCCCGCACAAGTGTTAACGAAATATTCCAATGTATCCAAAACAAAGAAAAAAGTTATAAGGGATCTGTCTGCACGCAATACACTATAGGTTCGCCGCACAGAAACTCATCAATACAATCAGTTATACACCTATTAACTGAATCAAATGGACACAACCCTATATGGTTGATGAGTAACCCCAAGCGCTCCCTTTAGAATGATGTGCAAAGACTGGGTGCAGACTTTATCATTAGGAACCAATTAAGAGAAAACATTTTATTTATAAAAACAGCATCAAATAACACAATCTATTAAACTCACTGCTATATACAAACATACAGTTGTAAACATAATACAAAGTGCTAGTATAGTGCAGAAAAGAATAGAGATCCAAATTAGGAACTTATAGAGTTTGTAAAGTTCACTGCCATATACATATATGCCGATACAGACAAATTCCAAAGTGCTAGAACATGTCCCATGTCACATGTGCCATGACACTAGTTAATTATGCACTCCCATAAAACGCCGTTTGTATAGTCAGGCACGCCTGCGTTCGGATCTCCACTCCCCCATTCACAAGCACCTTCCCCTGTTACCACCCACAAACGCCTCATCCTGTCACTCAAACTAACGACCTGGCTGTGTTCAAGGAGAGAGCAATTTCTGATCGTAATAGCTAGTTTGCGCACGTGCATTGCGAATTTTACGCATGTGCAGTTTAGCGAACATCGGTGGCGTACGACCGAGCGGCCGCAACGACCGACTTTGAATGAGGTCCTTGATCTCACCCTCTCCTTGGCTCTCATCCGTGGCTTCCTCTCACTAAGAACCTCATTCAGAGGCGGTCGTTAGATGCAAGCGGTCGCTCTGAATGAGGGCATATGCATCTTGTAGTGCCGCCTCTTGGTCGATCGCTAAGCTGTGGGTTACCACCCATAGCTCTAGCGACCGACCAGGGTGATGGTCACGATAGTCAAGACCATCGCGACCATCGGGGCTTGCGACGAGACCCTATGGTTGGGTCTCGGCACTCGCAAGCCCCAGTGAGCTTCCTGCTCTGATCGAAAAGGAAGCTCCCCACTGACATCACTGCTGATATCAGTGGGGCCGCCCCCAAATGGCAAGCATTCCTTCGGGAATGCCTCCGTTTGGCCGGCCATGCCCCCTGCCCGCCTCCCAAACGGGGTGAGCTGTCACTCACCATCGACAGCTCGCCCCCTTTGGTGCGAGACCCCTAGCGGAGCACCCGTCGCTAGCCGGGTCTCGTGCATGCGCACGTCGGAGCCGGCTCCGATGTGCGCATGCCCAGTGGGGGAACATCGACCCGGTTGCGAGCACTCAGCGCTTGCGACCGGGTCTGAATGACCCCCTAAGTTCCTGCTCTGCGATGATTAGTGTAGCTTAGCGGCTCTCACCCGCTTATCGCGTCTCTCACTCTCTTACTGACTCTACCCATGCATTTTGCCCTTGTGACAGAACTGCGTATTGCTGATATTGGATTAATTGAAGCTGCTGGGCATTGAGAGAGATTAGTATGCAGGCAGCATTTTCACCCAGCATGGATATATACTTTTTTTTTTTTCAGAGCAAGCAAATAATAAATATTCTAAATTGATCAAAATCTATTTTAGTAGAGTTTGTAACATATTCCTGTTCCTGCCATTATAATGAAACATACAATAATTTAGTAAATAATACTTTAACAAATCTAAAAGGAAGTTTTTCATCAACTAAATAAAAATTGTTTTTTAATCAAAAATCTCACAATCAGGGAACATAGGGAAACATTTTATATACAGGTAAATATCAATCTCCTATGTGACCTAGGGGTAAATTTACTAAAGTGAGAGTTTTTAGAAGTGAGTTTTTGAAGAGTTGTTGCCCATAGTGACCAATGAGATTTTACCTAACATTTAACTAGCACCTCCTAGAAGATAATAGCTAGAATCTGATTGGTTGATATGGGCAACATCTCTTCTAAAACTCACTTCTAAAAACTCTCACTTTAGTAAATTTAGGCCCTCATTCAGAGCCGTACGCTCTGAGCAGAGCGCACGCTCTGAATGAGGGCCGCCCTCCATAAAAATGGAGCGTCCTCCTGGACGCTCGTATAGCTGTGGGTCACCACCCACAGCCTATACGAGCGTGCAGTTTGATGGCCGCGATGGTCGTGACCATCGCAACTGCGAGCCGGAGCCTGCGGTTGAGGTTTTCAACCGCAAGCCCCGGAGTGATTTTGGCTCTAGCAGAGCCAAAATCACTCCCACTGACATCACTAGTGATGTCAGTGGGCCGGCTTCTGACGGGAGGCGTTCCCGTGGGAACGCCCCCGTCAGGGAGGCATGCCCACCAAAGGGGGCGTGCTGTCAATCAACATCGACAGCACGCCCCCTTTGATCAGACTCAACGGGCTTTCCTTCGCTCGTCGCGTCTGGCGCATGCGCACGACGGAGCTCCCTCCGTTGTGCGCATGCTCAGTGCAGACCCTCGACCCACTTGCGAGCGGACAGCCGCTTGCGAGTGGGTCTGAATCAGGGCCTTAGTTTCTTACAGGACAGTCTCTATATATTCCATGCAAAATAATTAACTTGCATTTCTTATTTCCCATAATTCATAATTATGTTTAACTTAAACCAACAATATGTAGGGATACGTTCCCATTAAATAAGTTTAATAAATGAAGTTCGGAATGTTTTATAACATTAACAATGTAATTTAAGGGAGGGGGGGTACACAAACACAGACAGATCTATATATATATATATATATATATATATATATATAGCACCTGGGGAATTAGCTGATAAGAATTGGCTCACATGTGGAAAAATGGGGCACAAGGAAAAGTACAAAGACCCAGCAGCTGTGCCTGTACTGTAACTCTGTGGATCAGGCCCATACTATACTATTGGCCGGTTCTGTAACCTATTTTCTTAGACACCCACGGGCTACATCTCTAATCCTCCAATTGCGTACAAGGACGCTCCATTGGTTGCACCATTGAACTTCTCAGAAATCCTATGGTGTACAAAGATGCAGTCACTGGCTATGACACACCCACAAAACACGCACAAAACGAACATGTTAGACTAGCCATCCCCCATTACCTTTACATAAAATCACACTAACTGTCAATCATATTGCATCCACATACTGCGCCCGCCGTTGATAAACCATTTCTGACACATTTATGGTGCGACTTAGATGCATCCGCAGTACAAAAAACATCAGCCAACTGCGCAAACTTTGGCATAGCATCCACCCCTGAATCAGGCCTCTGATTTGAGCTCCAATGGTGGACACTAAATATATTTATTCAAAATAAATGGTAATACACCAAGTGGTATCCTGGAATGTACTACTTTTATGATGGAAAACCATAAACATTAAATGGCGACCAGTAAATATTTCCTGTAGTATACAGTAATTTAAAAAAAAACAATAAATTATTTATAAAGACATATTTAGGTTAATATATAGAACATAGAACATAAGGAGGAAAAGTAAAATAAAGCATAAAATAAATAAAAACTTACAATGTCACTTGTGCCACGCGTTTCGCAAGATAGGTTCGCTTCATCAGGCAGTTAGTGAGATACTGGCAAGGAAAGACTTATGTAGGCAGCTTAAGTGGAAGTAAATTGGTAAAATTAGGGAAAGTTGGTGAATGGAATGGCAAAAAATATGACAAAATGTTTTATAAGAATTCCTGACTTTTATCAAACAAATCAATCTCAAATTTGTGTCTACTAGTGACAACAATCAGATTTTTTTTTAGACCTTGAGATCTATCAAGAAGGTAAGGAGATCAAAACAAAAACTCATTTTAAAACAGTTGAAGCCAACAATTATCTTGTGACCACCAGTTGTCATAATCCAAAAATATCCATAGGGGACAGGTAATAGAATAAGATGGATCTGACAATGAAAGTTTCAACTCACAAGTACAGCATCTTTCTAAAACATCATAAGAAAGAGATTACCAAACTCAATTTTAAACAAATATGTCAAAGACAATGAAAACATTTCCCAACAAGAGCTCTTCCTTCAAAACCACAGAGACAACGATCAATCCAGCCATTGGCATATCCTCCAGCAAGATGTGGGCCTAAAGAAAATACTGCCACCCAAACCACACATTATTTTCAAGAAAGCTCCCAACTTGAGAGAAGTTTTGACTCCCATCGTTCCTGAATCAACCAATGCCAGCTCTGTAAATTGGCTAAATATACAATTAAAAGTTTTTTCCTCATTGGAAAGCCTGTACATTTGGCATTACTTGGCCCAATTACTAATTATCGTGTTTTTGAACTGATCATCTTAATTTGTTATTGCCGTCATTTGTGGCATTAAGAAATGATCTACTGCTGGCATGTATCATCTCACACATGAGGGACGAGGGCTCTGATAGGAGCGCCTGACCATGCAATGTGTAATAGTAAAGGAATTGCATATCATTATTTTTTTTTTATTCATACACAAGAAAGACACTTGTTCATACAGCCTTTGTGACCTTCTGTTTATATCAATCACACCCAATAACGATTATGTGTTTCATGATCAAAACAAATATTTTAATAAGTGGACGTAGGTGCATGTGATATAGACTGGGCGTATATGCTATGGAGGCAGACCTGTGTCATTTATGACACTTTGTACAGTACATGCTCCCAATTGTGTTTTTTTTCAGCAAATTTGGGTTCAAATGCATCCAGTTTGGTATCTGGCCCATTATGTGCAGTTGCTTTGGATCTCTCTACAGATTGGATTATTATAGAGCAAGATTAAGTTTATTAATTTAATGAGGATACTAAAACTGCAGAGATATACAGTGGAAGTGCCTGACCCTGTGAATGTGTTATTGGATGAGGTGAAGGACCTTACAGTGGTTTACAGAAATGACAATCTATTTATTTTTTGTTTGCCACAGTATGTACCGAGCTCAGCTAACTCCCTTGTGTATGTTTGGATCGCTTGTGAAAATGACTGGTTTGAAAATAATTAAACCGCAGTTCAGTAAACAGTTTGTTTTTAATGTATTGATAAGAATGCCAGAAGTCCATTTTTTAAAAAATGTGGTTCATGAAATTAAAAGCTGCAAGAGGAAATAACAACATCTTATCCAAACAATGTACACTGAACAGCTGGGTGTGCACGGCTCAGTAAGAGCACAAAATATTTCAGTCTGAGCAATGAAAATGCTCAATGGGTGGCGCAGTAACACAATAGTATACTTCTGTGTATAGAAGTCTGTTTAGTTTTGTTCAATAAAAAATGTATCTATAGAAATGGTGATCTCAACCTCACTGCCATGCAGAGCTGTCATCATAAATTTTAGAGCTCAGGGCCCGATTCAGACCCGCTCGCTAGATGCGGCGCACGCAGCCGTCAGCTGCCAAAGAATGCATATCCGGCGATCGCACGGCAAGGCATTAGCACGCCCGATATGTCTTGGTGTGCGATCGCGGTGTGTATTCAGACACCAACCAGCCTGTCTTAAGACGCCCACTTATACACGTCATCTCCAGGAAGTGTATGCAACCATCGGTAACATCGAGTACCATCGGAAGCGTACGCAGCAATTGTGGTTGACCATATCCTACCGCAAGCACTGCAAGTGCTTCAGTGTGTAATTCAACCATGTGACGTGTACTATGACGCTGCGTCTTAATTATGCACGTCTGTGAAACGGCGTGAAGATGCTCAGACACGCCTGCGTTCTCACCACCACTCTCTCGTTTCAATCGACCAACCCCTGTCAGCACCCACAAACGGCTCGTCCTGTCACTCAACCTAGCGAGGTGTCTATGCTTAAGTGGCGATCATGCTGCGATCGCATGGACTGGTTCGTGCACGCGCTCTGCGATGCTTATGCATGCGCACATTGCAAACATTGGCTGGCTGCGTGCAAATGCATCCTAGCGAGTGGGTCTGAATCGGGCCCTCAGTACAAATGAGACATGCAGTTGCCAACCCATCCTCAACCCCCACGTCGCTTCCACCGGCTGAGTGGGCGCAGATGTGTAGTGTGTAGCTCCGATGCCTAGAGCAGTGGCGGAACTCCCAGAGACAATGGAGTCATTTGCCGCCAGGCTTCAGCCCTTAAGGGGGCACCTGGCTCCATTGTCCCCCGGGCCGTGCTGGGCACTGCTATGGAGATGGAGCGCCGCTGATCGGCGCTTCACCTCCAGCGGCGTCAATACGGGGGGTGCGGTCGCACTGGAGCGGGGTATCAGGTAAGTATTGGTTTTTGGGGTTTTTTGTATGTGTGTGCGCTCACGGGGGGGTCACTACAGGGGGCATTATTGGTGGCTCACTACAGGGGGCATTACTGGGGGCTCACTACAGGGGGCATTACTGGGAGCACTGCAGGGGGCATTACAGGGGGCATTACTGGGGGCTTTCTACAGGGGGCTTACTACAGGGGGCTTACTACAGGGGGCATTACTGGGGGCTTTCTACAGGGGGCATTAGGGGGGCTTTCTACAGGGGGCATTACAGGGGCTATTACTGGGGGCTTTCTACAGGGGGTTTACTACAGGGGGCTTACTACAGGGGGCATTACTGGGGGCTTTCTACAGGGGGCTTACTACAGGGGGCATTACTGGGGGCTTACTACAGGGGGCATTAGAGGGGCTTACTACAGGGGGCATTACAGGGGCTTACTACAGGGGACATTACTGGGGGCTTTCTACAGGGGGCTTACTACAGGGGGCATTAAGGGGGCTTACTAGAGGGGGCATTACTGGGGGCTTTCTAAAGGGGTCATTACTGGGGGCTTACTATTGGGGGCACTACAGGGAGTTTACTACTAGGGGCTTACTACTGGGAGCACTATAGGGGGCTTAATACTGGGGGCACTACAGGGTCCCTTACTACTGGGGGTACTGCATAGGGGGACAACTACAGTAGGTACCGCATAGGGGGACCATTACTGGGGGGCACTACATAGGCGGCACTGCATAGGGGGACCTCTACAGAGGGCACTGCACAGGGGGACCACTACTGGGGGAACTGCATAGGGGGGCGGCAGCTGGGGCTGGCATAGGTGCTGGGGGGGTGGTACATTTTAATTTGGGGGGGCACCAACATTTATCTTGCCTCCGGGCACCTGGGATGAAGTTACGCCACTGGCCTAGAGAGAGTGCATACTATGACACCCCCTTTCCTAGAGTACTGAAATGCAATGTGCCCCTTACTGTACATGCCCTTTAAACCACCACCTGAGATAAAGGGGCACAGGGTACTCCCCCTTCCCGCCCCTAAATTTGGCTTTTTCAACATACTTGCCAACATTTTGGTTGCCCCCTCACGGAGGGTGCAGTCATTTCGGCACAGCAGGGGGCGTGGCAGCGGCATAGGCGGGCGGTGTGGGCAGCGTGGTTAGCGTGATCACATCATCGTGGCCATGCCCCTGCTATACAGTGCCAGGATCACAGGCATTGCAAAGTGCGGGGGAGACTACATTGATGCGATTCAGCCAGAAGTGCCACCCGATTTTCGGGAGCCTCGAAGCCATTCCAGTAGAGTGGGCAAGTATGTTTTACAGTGCTTATAATGCCAGCTGCAAACTGCAAACTGCGTCTCATGCATAGGGCTGCCTGCTCACTGTTATGACCATTAGCTCTGGCCGACCCCCTTGTCAGCCCAGGCCCCTTATAGTTGTACCTTTCGTACCCCGTGGGTGCTGTCCCTGCTGCTATACATAGTAAAGAGGTGGGTGAATATTGCAGCAAACTGAATACTCTACACCAGTGATTCCCAACCTCGGTCCTCACGGCACACTAACAGTCCTGGGGGTCTATTTACTAAGCAGTGTTAGGAGACAGAGTGAAAAGTGATAAGAAAGTGCTAAGGTGCCAGCCAATCAGCTCCCAACTGTCATTTTTTTCAAAAGCAGCCTGTGAGATGACAGTTGGGAGCTGATTGGCTGGCACCTTATCACTTTCGTATCACTTTTCACTCTGTCTCCTAACACTGCTTAATAAATAGACTCACTGGTTTTAGCGATATCCATGGTACTAATTAAGTTACCAGTGCTCAACTATCGCTATCCTTAAAACCTGGACTGTTAGTGTGCCTTGAGGACCGTGGTTGGGAACCCCTGCTCTACACTCTGTGAATGTCACTGAGCCATAGACATCACTCATTTGAATGCATGCTGATCAGATATAAGCTGTCAAGTTTTATTTAACTAAAAGGGCCATAGTTACTACATAGCTGTGATTGTTGATATCTCACCGGTCACAACCACATATTTTTTTGGTACCTTTTGTGGTGGATTCTCCTGCAGTTTGTGTAACCACAGGTTAATAATAATATACTTGATGGCTTGTGTTTTTTTTTTCATTTAAAACATCTATTGTGCCAGCTTTGAAAATTGCATTTTTGCTCCGATTTTCCTGCAGTTTTGCTTTGATAAATCTGTCCAAAATCATGGAAGAGGTAATGATTGCATCATATTGCTGCTTAATAAACTTTGCACAGTTTGTAGAAATGTCTCATTTAAGTATGTTGTATATTAATATAATAAAGAACACTTGGCTACTGGCCAATAAATTGAATGTACATAAGGGAGACTCCAGCAGAGTTCACGGCTACGTCAGACTCTCGGAATCATTTCGGTATGTTACCTGCAGATAGGGGACATGATGTGGTGATAATGTTGGATTGCAGCTGGATTATTAGCTGCGTATCTGAGCTATCAGATGCCCAACTAATGAATCTCCAGCTTGTGTCTGGTTGTCACTCTAAAGAACAAGAGTGGATCAAAGCAAGTTTCCTTTGAAGTCTGTATTCGTGTCACAGTCTGGGAATGCATAAAATAATTAGACTTAGCCGCATTTGTAATGGGCAGTAGTAGGAAAGTGCAGGAGATGATCTGAAATCAGCTTTCTTGGGCCTCAGCAGCAGAGTGATTTATAGAGACATTGGACCTCATTGAGAGGCGGTCGCAAGCGCGATGCGCTCGTAACTGACTAGATGGTTAGTCCTGCGCACGTGCAGCGGCCGCACTGTGCGTGCGCAAGCCCCGGAGCAAAAGAGAAACTCTCTCGCTCCGGAGGTCGTTACCAAAGGGGCAGCTGTCGATGTTGATCGACAGCTCGCCCCGTTTGTTAGGCGGGCCGGGGGGGGGTTTTGCAAAACGGAGGCGTTCCTTAACGAATGCCTACCGTTTTGTGGGCGGCTGCACTGACATCATCAGTGATGTCAGTGGGGAGTTTCCTGCTCAAACAGAGCAGGAAGCTCCCTGGGGCTTGCGAGTGCCGAGACCCAACCTTAGGGTCTCATCGTAAGCCTCGATGGTCGCAATGGTGATCACCATCACGACCATCAAGCTGGTAACCCACAGCTTAGCGATTGACAAGGAGGCGGTCGTTCAGGATGCAAGCGGCCGCCCTGATTCAGAGCGACCGCTTGCATCTAACGACCGCCTCTGAATGAGGTCCATTATTACAAGAGACATATGTTACATGAAGTGCAGTTAGATCTAACAGTGATCTGTTCCATAGCATGAAGCAATTTATATTTCTTGTGTCAGTGTGTCTATGATTGAGTACATGATAAGCATGTTAATTAAGATTATTAGTGAATCGTAGCCTGTAAATATTTGTTGCATAGTGGCTAAAGTTATTTAGGGTTATTTATGAAAGTTGGTGCATGGAAAAAAGTTACTGTAACCCATAGCAAGTGACCCGATTCTATCAATTTTCTTGTACTGTTTGGAAGATAAATCAGATGCTAATGTTACACCTTGTTACCATGCACCAGTTTTCATAAGTTGTCTTTGTCTCCTGATACATACTACTGATGGTACATACTACTGTGCTGTTGTTGTCAGGTCACAACAGATCGTACATTTTATTGAATTTACAACCATTTACTAACTTTCCTATTGTACGGTATGTACTAGTGAATACCTATTTATGGTCATTTATGCTGTGTTTATCAGGTTATGCACCTATATTTGGAAAAAATATGCCTATTTTTATTAGGTAGACAACCATTTGTCAACATGCAAAAAGGTTGACAGTTAAAATGTCAACATGTTTTTTTCTTATTTTTAGAGTTTGCTTTAAGGTTAGATTTGGGGTTATGTTAGTGTTAGGGTTAGGTTTATAGTTAGGGTTATGCTGAAATTTAGAGTGAGCTTTAGAGTTAGAGGTAGGGTTAGGATTAGGGTTATGCTGAGGTTTAGAGTTAGCTTTAGAGTTATGGTTAGCTTTAGGGTTAGTGGAAAGAGTTAGGCTGAGGTTTAGAATTAGGGTTAGCTTTAAGGTTAGGGTTAGGTTTATGGGTAGGGTTAGGATTAGGTTTACTGTTAAAATGAGGTTTAAATTAGCATTAGCTTTAAGGTTAGGATTAGGGTTACGCTGAGGTTTAGAGTAGAGCTTGGATTAGCTTTAGGGTTAGGCTGTGGTTTAGAGTTAGGGCTAGCTTTAGGGTTAGGATTAGGGTTAGACTGAGGTTTAGACTAGAGTTAGGGCTATCTTTAGGGTTAGCTTTAGGGTTATGCTGAGGTTTAGAGTTAGGGTTAGCTTTAGGGTTAGACTGAGGTTTAGAGTTAGGGCTAGCTTTAGGGTTAGGATTAGGGTTAGGCTGAGGTTTAGACTAGAGTTAGGGCTAGCTTTAGGGTTAGCTTTAGGTTTAGGGTTAGGCTGAGGTTTAGAGTTAAGGCTAGCTTTAGGGTTAGGATTAGGGTTAGGCTGAGGTTTAGACAAGAGTTAGGGCTATCTTTAGGGTTAGGTTTAGGGTTAGGCTGAGGTTTAGACTAGAGTTAGGGCTAGCTTTAGGGTTAGCTTTAGGTTTAGGGTTAGGCTGAGGTTTAGAGTTAAGGCTAGCTTTAGCGTTAGGAGTAGGCTGAGGTTTAGACTAGAGTTAGGGCTATCTTTAGGGTTAGGTTTAGGGTTAGGCTGAGGTTTAGACTAGAGTTAGGGCTAGCTTTAGGGTTAGCTTTAGGTTTAGGGTTAGGCTGAGGTTTAGAGTTAAGGCTAGCTTTTGCATTAGGAGTAGGCTGAGGTTTAGACTAGAGTTAGGGCTAGCTTTAGGGTTAGGTTTAGGGTTAGGCTGAGGTTTAGAGTTAGGGCTAGCTTTAGGGTTAGGATTAGGGTTAGGCTGAGGTTTAGACTAGAGTTAGGGCTAGCTTTAGGGTTAGGTTTAGGGTTAGGCTGAGGATTAGAGTTAGGGCTAGCTTTAGGGTTAGGATTAGGCTGAGGTTTAGACTAGAGTTAGGGTTAGCTTTAGGCTAAAATAAACAAAAAACTGATGTCGACATCCTGGTGTCAACATGTTAAATATTGACAATATTAACATGACAATATTATAACTATGAAAACCTTTCTGAATATCAACATATTGGTTGTCGACCTAAAGTCCATATCAACATTCTGACTGTCGACCTTCTGAATGTCAGCTTTTCATACCACATTCCCCTGGCTCAATGTGGAAGCTCAATTTGGAAGCTGCTCAATCACTTCAGTAAAATCACTCAGGTGAGCAGCTTCCAAATTGTATTTCTGTATTGAGAGGCATAGATGGGACCAGCGTTAGGAGGACGTGCTGGTTCTTGTAGTGCCATTAGGAGGACTTAGGGGTGACTCCAAGGTAAGCTAGCTCTCAATTCAGGTATATTTGTATGTGCCGTTATCATGTGGCCTTATATTGGGCATATATTACCCAAATTGGATATAGTTATCAGTTTTGGGGATGAGTTTGGGGTGCGGTGCCCCTTGGGGTTGGTGTGGCTGGGCTGCTCTGGTGAGGCACACATTAACACTTTATTTAGCACTTCTACACTTCCCAATATATTTTGTGTATATATATTTTTTTTTTCTTAGCTTTTTAATTACACCTTCACTTATTAACACATAGTTTTTCCTTTAATCCTATACTAACACTTTAGTCTCTCACTAGTGTGCTTCGCTGGGGTGGCTGGCTATCGCCGGCTTTTTTGGGGTTCTGCACCCCAGATTCTGACCAAGTGATAGGGACCTCCGGTACCAGAGACGCCGTGACGCGGCCCGGAGGCTTAGCCATATCTTTGCAAATATATGCAACTGAGATCTCTGAATTATCTACTACCATGTAGTTTTTCAAATCTTATTGCTGATTTCATTCTGAGTGCTGGGGGAATACTTTTTGTTGTTTCTTGTATAGACTGACCTCTCCCTTACATGCACCTGAGTGATATTACTGAAGTGATTGAGCAGCTTCCAACTTGTATTTATGAATCTTATTGACCCTGGCATCTGCAATAATAAGAGAAATCACCTCTCTGCTATTTCGTGGCTCTTGCCATCACACCATACTTACCCTTACCCTGATCAGCTCTCTTTGCATTCAGCGGAGGGGGTATCCAGATGGCAGGGGTGGGAGCATTGCACTGTGAATCATGTTATCACAGGTATCACATCAGAGGTGTGCAAGGCCTCGTTGATGCCCACTATCCCGGGAGATATGAGATATTCCCGGGAGATTGGGTGATTATACATCACACTGTTGTTACCAGGCTAAAATCTCTAGTGACCAAAAGGAAGTAAAGTGTGCGTTATGTATGTTAGCACCGTTGGGCACATTCCATACCCAGAAAGGGCCTGATTCTGAGTCCGACAGATCTCTCAGCACAGACGCAAATGGCGAATTGTTGCATACAGCGCATGCGCAGGAGTGAATCTACACAAGTATTCAAATCTCATCCTATTCTGAGTCAGACACAACTTGGCCAGATCTGTCTTTCCGTGAAATAGGGCGTTTCCGGGGCAGAAACTGGGTGGTGGCATTGCCATCGCACGTATCACCCTGACTTGTCGGAGTGTCATGGAACTAGCAAGGGGCTGGTGCAAGTGCCATTACTAATGATGATGGTTGCGGCGGCTGGCATACAATCAATGGCTGGTGTGGGTTTTCGATTACACGCGCAGGTTCCCCTGCATTAGTTGAGCGGATACTGGCATTAGCATAAAGTAGCAAAAGGAGGCGTCCGCGACTGCCCGCTACTACCGCCACTATGGGCCTGATTCAGCAAGGATCCTTATTCTTCTAGAACGCACGTACCGCAGTTGCTAATATTAGTGGTGAAATACCAATGTTTACAATCGCATTGCGATCACAGCTTAACATAAGGACGCCCCCATCCCCTTACTCACATCCGTATACTTGGGCAATATAGCAAAATAATCGGAAACATCGAGTACAATCGAACCCATATGCACAGTTAATGCAGGTCAGACCTCACTCAGGAATTGCTAACTTCAGCGCACGCTATGAGCCCTTATATTGCGTATGGTATTGCAGTGTATAATTTATGCACGGCCCTGCAATGGCGTTGCAACGCACTGGCACGCCTGGGTTCACCCGACCCCCCCCCCCCAAAACGGCACTTCCTGTCAATCAATGTGCTCTGGGTTTGCGTAGCCTCTGCAAACGCAGTTCCCATCACAATTGTTAGTTTGCGCATGCACACTGCGATGCATATGCTAATTAATCGACCGATTGAATGCGTCTTTGCTACTGCGATTCTTGCTGAATCGGGCCCAATGTATGGACCTCAGAATAAGCCCCAATGAGAGGAGATCATACTGGGAGACTGTCATGCCAGGTCTCATTCATTAGAAAGTGCTTCTGTCCCAGTATAACAATAGACACTTCATTAAGAACAGAACCCTGCACTGACATCTCATTAATAGTTCTGGGTATGAATCAGAGGGAAAGCGCTTGGTCCCATGCTCTGACCACTCGCTGGATGAGTAGGGCTTACTCATATTTTTCCAGTCTAAGTAATATGATTTTTTTGGATAATAAATGTCATTATTTACCAGCCAAAACATTTAAAGCTACAAACTGATATAAGACAAATGTGTGATCTGATCCATCCACGTATGTCCGCCGGCAAAATCTCTGCTACTCTACTTAATGACAAATTTAATAATGATGTATTATCATTATGTTTCCTATGCTGCTGACATTTGAATTTGTTTTGTAATGCTTTTTTCTTTCTGCTTGTAAGGTCAGATATACTGGGGCCATGGATAAGCAGAACGGTCAATTGGGATTTCAGTTGTTCGGAGCCCACCTCTGGAATTTAAATATGTGAAGGTATATTTATTTTAAACCTTAAAACACAGCTGTTTGAATCACAAATGAGAAGGAGCATACCACACAGGCGTTAGCATCCTTCCATGTAATATCATTAAATCAGCACTGGTGGTGCCTACGCACTGGCTGCTGTTCACAGGCCACTATGATTTGCAGATGTGTCAAGGGCTGGAAAAATGTGTTTGTTATATAAATGTCATATTTGCATATAGTGTATGAAGCTGTTCAATGCCGGAATCGACCCCTCCCTGGATATGAAAATCCTGAAACTGGTCCCAGGGACAGAGCAAATAGCTGCCCATTCATAGCACAGAACACTAGGGGTATATGTTTATAAATTAAAGGCACTCACAAGTCAGGAATCAGTTGAATCCTTTTAGTGCCCACACACTCTGTGATTCTGGATGAGGTAGGGATGTGCAAGGGTTACCACTGCACAGGGAGGAGAGTCTAGCGGGCACCACCATCACTGCTCCATGGCACCTACATTTGGCTTGTAGGGTGCCTATAAGTGCTAGGGAATTCGGAGCCCCCCTGCAAACTAGTGATGTGCGGGCAGGTGAGACAGGTGAGGCAGAGCCTTTCCTGTCATACTTAGGCATACTCCAGAGTATTGACTATAAAAAATATTATAAGAAAAATTGAAAAGAAAATATTATAAATATCTTCTTTGTATTTTTCTAATAATTTTTATAGTCAAAACTCTGGAGTAAAAAGTGTATGGCAGGTGAGGCACTGCCTCCCCTGTCTACCTTTTCCGCACATCTCTGATCAAAACACACCAAATTTCCAGCACTATATACTGCTGCACCTTTGTATAATGCCCACATGCACCCTCGGGTTCATTTATGTATGAGTAAATCTGGCTCTGATAATAGCCAGTGCCTCCCCAGGTATTTATCTCATGGTACGTCATTGCTGCAAACTATAAATTTGCGCCCTCCCTCCCAGGTTTTATAAAGGGACAGTGCATGCCTTTGTCGCGTGCCGCAAACAAAGGGGTGGGGTTTCACAAGAAAGGGGCATTGTCATTTAATAGTACCCCCAATTCAAAATACACCGTACATTAGCACAATTTTATTCACATTACACTGCACATAGTGCCCCTAATTCACATTACACCACAAAGAAGTGTCCCTTATACCCTTATACACGTTACGACACACAGTAGTGGCCATTATACACATAATGCCCACAGTAGTAGTTGCCCTTACACAGGGCCATAAGTAGGATGGTGCGACCTGTTCCATGGCACATTGCACAGCAGGGTAGGGGGCACTGTTTGGGCCTGGTAATTCTCCAGTCTATTATCATTCTCCCTTGTAGATTCCTCCTCTTTTATCCCCAGCATCTCCTGGCCTCCCCTATCTCTTCCCTGGCCCTTCCCTATGAGGCCATGGCCCTTTTTCAGGTGCACTATCTTATGTCCCTATTTAAAAAAAATTGGGGGAGGGCAACAATGTTATTTCTGGCACAGGGCACCAAAAAGTCTAGTTACGGCTCTGCCCTTACACATAATGCCCACAGTAGTAGTGCCCCTTATACAACGCAGACAGTAGTAGCGCCCCTTATAGAATACCCACAGTAGTAGTGCCCCTTATACAATACCCATAGTAGTAGTGCCCCTTATTCAATGCCCATAGTAGTAGTGCCCCTTACACATAATGACACACAGACAAACATCATTGTACCTTCTTGAAGCCCTGCTCCTGCGCCTGCCGGTGCCCGACAGCTCCTCATACTCGACATTATGGGAGAGACATCAGAACGTCTCTCTCTTCGCACACTGCGGGAGCAGGAAGGCAGAGCTCAGGAGTGAGCTCTAGCCTCTGGCTGCAGGAGCTGCCGGGTGTCCGCTGGTAACAAAATCTCTGCAGGAGCCCAGCAAATGGAGAAGGTGGTGTTGCAGGCACCTCTCCAGCCCGGCGCCTCCCTGCTGCGCAGACCAGCTGAGCGTAATGTGCTGACCCTGCCTGCAACCTGGAAAACCACAGCAGAGCTGCTCCAGAGCGTCATTAGGACACTAAGGGAACGTACCCTGCAGCCTGCAGAGCCACATGGGGCACCCTTCTTTCTAGTCTCAGCAGCCCCGCCCCCTCAATGTGATGTCATGATGTCACATGTTTGGGGGTGGGGCCAGCACAGGTTGGATTATAGCCCTGGTACAGTAGATGCAAATAACGGTATGTATGAAACCCAAAAAATCGCCATGTCTGATCAATATCCAGATGTTAATCTGGACTGGTTGCAACCACGATGATACAGTGGGGCTAATGGGGAGTTGAACACATGCCTTTTGATCCAGCTTATATTGCAGAGGGGGGAGCTTTGTGTGCCTGCATGAACTCTAGTTCACGCAATCGCACTAGCACTGATGAGTCAGACTCGGCAGTGCTAAATTTCCCTACTCCAAAAGTAGTGAAACCGTTCGGGGAGACAGCCAGGGTCGGATTACCAATGGGGCGGATGGAGCTACAGCTCCAGGCCAGCAATCAAAACAGGCCCACAGCGTCTGTAACTAATCTGCTGCTGTAGACAGGATTGTAATTTCCTGCTACTGCAGCCTGCCATTGGATGTCCAAGGCCCCGCCCCCCAGCTACAAGCCGCAACTCCCCCTCCCCCCAGTCGCGTCACTAGTAGGTTATGCGCAGCACACATAGCAAGACTGGCACGGAATGGCAGTGCAGGGAAGGGCTTCTCTAGTCCTTCCTGCGCGGGCCAGCGCAGCATACTCATACTGACACAGTGCCTCCACGGTGCTGCCCCACTACCTGAAGCAGCACAGGAAGCAGTCTCACGGGCAGCTGCATGAAGACTCGGCTGATCATAACTGGGGCATGCAGGCTGGCTGGCTGGGGGCTGAGGCACAGACAGTATGATTGTGGAGGCTGTGTATACTGCTGGGGTAATATTATTGTACATATTATATTTGTAGGGGCAATGCTGTATATACAGCTGTGCTAATATTGTGTACTTTGTATCTGTGGGGGCAATGCTGTAAATACAGCATTGCCCACACAGATATAATATACACAATGTTTGCCCCATATCAGCAGTATACACAGCATTTCCTTCTACAGATAATATATACAGTAATATTACCCCAATATCAGTGTTATGGGGGTAATATGTATATTAAATCTGTGGGGGGCGATGCTGTATATACTGTTGGTATGGGGGTAATATGTATATTACATCTGTGGGGGCAATGCTGTATATACTGTTGGTATGGGGGTAATATTATGTATATTACATCTGTGGGGGCAATGCTGTATATACTGTTGGTATGGGGGTAATATTATGTATATTACATCTGTGGGGGCAATGCTGTATATACTGTTGGTATGGGGGTAATATTATGTATATTACATCTGTGGGGGGCAATGCTGTATATACTGTTGGTATGGGGGTAATATTATGTATATTACATCTGTGGGGGCAATGCTGTATATACTGTTGGTATGGGGGTAATATTATGTATATTACATCTGTGGGGGGCGATGCTGTATATACTGTTGGTATGGGGGTAATATGTATATTAAATCTGTGGGGGGCGATGCTGTATATACTGTTGGTATGGGGGTAATATTATGTATATTACATCTGTGGGGGCAATGCTGTATATACTGTTGGTATGGGGGTAATATTATGTATATTACATCTGTGGGGGCAATGCTGTATATACTGTTGGTATGGGGGTAATATGTATATTAAATCTGTGGGGGCGATGCTGTATATACTGTTGGTATGGGGGTAATATTATGTATCTTACATCTGTGGGGGCAATGCTGTATATACTGTTGGTATGGGGGTAATATGTATATTAAATCTGTGGGGGCAATGCTGTATATACTGTTGTATGGGGGTAATATTATGTATTTTGTATATTACATCTGTAGGGACAATGCTGTGTATACTGGTGGTATGGGGTAATATTATGTATATAACATCTGTGGAGGCAATGCTGTATATACTGTTGGTATGAGGGTGATATTATGTATTATGTATATTACATCTGTAGGGGCAATGCTGTGTATACTGGTGGTATGGGGGCAATATTATGTATATAACATCTGTGGAGGCAATGCTGTATATACTGTTGGTATGGGGTTGATATTATGTATATTACATCTGTGGGGGCAATGCTGTGTATACTGGTGGCATGGGTGTAATATTTTTAATATTACATCTGTGGGTGCAATGCTGTGTATACTAGCAATTATATATATCACTGGGGTAGCACAGATGGTGTAGCAGTCAGTACTACTGCCTCCCAGTTTGAGGTCCAAGGTTTGACTCCCACCATGGCCCCTACCCTGTGGAGTTTGTATATTCTCCCTATACTGTACTTGTCTTTGTTTCCTCTGGGTACTCTATAGTACCCATCGAAAGACAATTCCTATTTCCGTCATGGTGGTTATCTGGCATTAATGGTAACGGTCAATGATAGGTGAGCCATTTCTTATCCAAAGTATGTTTAAAATTGGCTGATATTTGTGCGTAATACATGTGAGTATAATGCACCAAGGCTTCACACAATGCCGATGTTGATGTATTTGAGCAATGTTTTGCTACTGCGCATGTATGAAAATCACTATAAATTGATATGACGCATGCGTCACACTCTGTGTACGCACAAAGACGCTTTTGTGATTGAGATGCATGGTATCAGAACTGTCTTGAGAAAGTGATGAGCGTTCCTGGCCAGAGACTGGGAGGTGGTCATTACTGCGCACAAATTTGCTCTGTGTCAGCTTTTGGATTTCTTGCATCAGAAATTTAAATGTCTGAGGGGCCGATTCAGACCCGGACGCTAAACTGCGCTCTCTCGCTGCAGTCAGGGGCCAGGTATGCAAATTCCGCGATCGCACTGTCTGGCTTAAGGACGCCCTCTATGTTTTAGAGAGAGACGGCAGAGTGAGCGCACGCCGGTGTAATGACGCCCACTTTTCTTTCTTAGCACACGTCATCTCCAGGAAGCGTATGATTAATCAGTAACATCGTGAGCCATCGGAGCTGCACGCAGCGCTTGAGTTAGACCCTACCCCGCTGCAAGCACTGCAATCACGGCAGGCTGAAATGCAACCAAGTGACGTGTACAATGACGCCCCATGCTAATTATGGATGCCCATTAAACTCTGTTTTGACGCCCAGACACACCTGCGTTCGCAATACCACTCCCCCGTTCACAAGCACCTTCCCCTGTTACCACCCACAAACGGCACTATCTGTCACTCACAATAGTGTCCAGTCTGTCTACTACAATCGTACGATTCCCGGACCCAGTGACTGGTTCGCGCATGCGTATTTTGACACATACGCATGCGCAGATGGGCGACAATTGCCCTTAGCGTCTGGGTCTGAATCAGGCCCTGAGTGTTGACAAGCAGTTAATATTTTTGTGGGGAATGGGGAGAGTGGACCCAATGGATCTCTGTCAGTAGTCTATATGGCGCTCCAATGTCTAAGGCCAATTTATCATTATCAGGTATATTTCTGTTAATAAAATAAAAATTGTTGCATTTTATTAATAACCATAGTTTGTATTTTTACTATTTATTTTTTATTCAGTGGTCAGTAATATAATAGGTGATCTATGCTTCATATTAGCAAAGAGGGGAGGGAGATTGAGGTGGATGAAGGTAGACGAGTAGCTATACCTTCCATGGCGCTAGCCACACCCCACAGCACAGACCACACCTCCACAGTACTGGTCACATTCTCATATCACTAGTCACACCCTCATATCAGTTGTCACACCCCCTGCGGAAGCACACAATAGGCCCTTCATAAATTTCAGCTCCAGGCCCATGATGACCTTAATCTGGCACTGGAGACATCTGATTTTCTGATAAACTGTCTGCTCAATGGAGCAATGATGAATTGCTCCAGTGCTTGCCGCGAGTTAGTATGTTAATTATCGGGGTCCAAACAGCAGACAAGTTATTAAAAACTTTTGTAAATACTTTTAGGAGCAATAGGAAGTCATGAATTTAAAACACTTATTTACTAAGAGCAACTCATAAATGTACATTCTTTTCTTTGCACTTTAGGACATCATGGTCATGCGGTCCAGTAGTTACACATAGCATATGACATGTTTTCTGAACTGGGCTTTGCTCGGTGGAGAGTTTGGTAAATAATTCCATTTACTCACTAGGAAAGTCACTTCAGCCTGAGCAGCCAACATGGATGTGGAATGGTCCTGTGAGCACCACGTGCCTTTCCTTGGAATGTTTTGCTGTTTATCTATTATCTTTTCTCTCTCTTATGCAATGAATGGTTACACCCTGTGAGTCACAATCTGGTTCAATGTTTGCTATATTTGTTCAGCCACATCTGGAAATCTCTGCATCAGTAAACGATTGAAACTGTGGATTCTCATTTCAGGCTTATTCTGTAGCACAGTGACAGAGCTACAAAAGTCCAGTATCCAAGGCAGCAGATCCAAATAGAGTCTAAAAATGCTGAATTTTCCTTCAATAAGTTACAGTGATTTGGCAGGCTGTATATAATGTAAAAGGTTGGAAACATGAGGTCATACCTTACAAAACTTCAAGCACCTTTTAATTGTTTTTTAAAGTGACCCCATCACCTTCACGCAGTGAAAGCAGCATTTCTGTGGCTGACCCAATATTCATGGAAATACAGGCCATCAACTCACTAGGAATTTGTGACATCAATGAGGTTTCTAAGGTTCCTAAACAGCAAGAAAGCAGATTATTGCATTAGAACATTAGAAGACAACTGTATTTTTAAATAGTATGCAATCATAGGGGCCAATCTAATTAGTTGCGAAGGGGACGAATTGGAACGACATAGAAACACTGGCAATGGCACGGCAATATGCCCCCCGTCGCGGTCCGTTCCCACCCTGGACTCACACATTTTTATTTGCAGCCCTGTGGCGCTGCAAACAGAATTTGTGGGGCCCGGGACTAACAAAATAGGCAGATCCTTCTCGTGTTTCTGCATCTCCAGTCATGCAGTGTCTCTCCAGTTCCAGTGAACCCCCCTTCTGTGTCTCCCCAGCCAGCCCCCTTTCTGTGTCTCCCCAGCCAGCCACCTTCTGTGTCTCCCCAGCCAGCTCCCCTTCTGTGTCTCCCCAGCCAGCTCCCCTTCTGTGTCTCCCCAGCCAGCACCCTTTCTGGGTCTCCAGCCTAGCCCTGCCTTCTTTTCTCCCCAGCCAGCCCCCTTTCTGTGTCACCCCAGCCAGCTCCCCTTCTGTGTCTCCCCAGCCAACACCCTTTCTGGGTCTCCAGCCTAGCCCCCTCTTCTGTGTCTCCAGCCCCAGTCAGCCCCCACACTTACCTTGCTCTTGTTGCTCCGAGACCTACTCCGCATGTGATGCAGCTCCTCTCTTTCACAAGTGCTTTGTCTCGCACCAAGTCTCATTAAAAAAACTTTATTGCACAGTGTGTTTCTACAACTCCAGTTATGCAATGTCTCTCCAGTTCCAGCAAACCCCGCTTCTGTTTCTCCCCAGCCAGCTACCTTTCTGTGTCTGCCCAGCCAGCCCCCCTTCTATTTCTCCCCAGCCAGCCCCCTACTATGGTTGTGGATTAACAGATAGACAGTTAAGTAGATAGACACCAGATGTTAGGCAGTCAATAGGTCGACTAGGACAAAAGCTTGACAGAGACAAAAAATTGACAAATGGTCGACAGGGTCAAAAGGTCAACATGAAAATGGTTGCCAGATAAATGGTCGACACGTAAATTTGTTTTTTGAGACCTAATCTTCACCCTTACTCTCCCCTTGGTGCCTAACCCTAACCCTCCCTCCTGGTGCCTAACTCTAAACCTTGGGGTAGGTGCCTGACCCTAACTGTCCCTTCTAGTGCCTAACCCTAAGTGGGATTGCGGATAGGCCCTCTCACTGTCTGGGTCTGGGACTCCAGACCCAGAAGTCCCCCCCGATGGTGGCCCTGTTCATCAATGATTTGGCCCGATGGTAGGCTTTTCTACCCTTCAACTATTTTTTAGCCTGCAACTGTTTGTCATAATGATGTCTTAAAGATATTAACTAGTGGCCAAAGTGAATTTAAGGGTCAGTCCACCCCGGGCACAAAATATTTGCCCCCCTCTTCACAACTGTCCTCAGCCCCCGCATTCACAGACACTTCAGTGTAGCAACAGAGCCACCCAGCATCAGTGACAGGTGCCCTTGCATAGACATCATGATAGTGTCACTGTCCGCTCAGGCTACACCCCCTTCCTGACATCCGGGGTGCCTGGTCCTGAAACTGAAACCTTCCAGCAGACAGTAATTAGGCAGGTAGCCCCAACCTCTCCCACACGTCCTCTATGCAAACACCGCCCGTGCCCCTCCTGCCTCCTTACTGGTGCTACATTAAAAAAGGATCAGCCAGGGCCAGACCCAGGTCTACTAGCACCCTGTGGTAGACATTTTGGAGCAGCACCCCCCCCAACTCAACTATATTTATAAATAATATTGTATTTTTATTTGTATTACTAAGAACACATACATTGTCCCCCACAGAAAAAAAACAGGAAGCGTCATAGTACACATCACCTGGTTGAATTATACACTGAAGTGCTCGCAGTGCTTGCAGTAGGGTACAGTCAACCCAAGCAAAGCGGTCAGTTCCGATGGACCCCGATGTACCGATGGTTGCATACTCTTCCTGGAGATGACGTGCACAAGTGGGCGTCTTAAGTCAGGCTGGTGGGCGTCTGCAGGCACAAAGTGATCATAGTGGGCGTGCTTGTGCCTTGCCGTGCATTGTCCACTACATGAAAAGTGTAAAACATATTATTGCCCACAGGAAAAAAACACACACATTGGCCCCATAGAAAAAAAAACACATTGGCACCCTAGTGTAGTGGGCAGAATGGGGAAAATATTCCCGGGGATCGTCGGGTCCGTGAGTAGGGGCGGGGCCTAATGAGAATCGCGTCATTTGCCCCTTATTTAAATAAGTGATATAAACGACAAATTGCCACAAGGGGCCAGGGCTTAATGATGCAGACCATCCGGCCCTGCCCCCAACACCACCCACCTTCTCCCGGGGAGGAAAACTTAGAAGTTGGCAAGTTTGCTCATTGCAGGTTCCTACGGACTTGTTTCTGTCTCACTGCTTATCAGCACCCCACTGCTACTTCTCAATTCTACATCTGTGGATACCTGGAGCTCCCGTTTCCATCCTTGTCATTGGACTTTACACCAGCTTCTGAGACAGACTCTAATATATCGGATCATCAGCGATACCATCAATGGTGCTGGTTTGTCATCTTGGTTCTATCATCCGGTAGTTGAGGAGTTTCCGGTGGTTCGGCCAGCCCTGGATGCTAAGGGTGTGGGCTCCGAGTTTGTGTCCCTTATTTAGGGTACATGTCCAGGTCGCCCAGCCCTGGTTCCTGGGAAGTGCCCTATTTATTGATCTCAAATCAGGCTCACAGGTTTCTGAGTCCCCTCTGGTTCAGTTCTCTAAGTTTCTAGTAGTAGGTTCCAGCTCCACAGTCCTGGAGTTCAGGACTGGAATTGAGTTCCTTTCATTAACTGGCTAGTGTTTCCAGTTGTCTGGGTCAATGCCGCTTGTGGTCCGAAGTTATTCCCCATTTGTTGGACTACTCTGGTTTATGAACTGAGGCCTTATTTAACCTCCAAGGTTTCACTACTCCTTGTTAGTCCAGCCTAAGGGTTCTGCCTCAGATCAGGACCCCAAGCCCATGACAGCAACTACTCCACTTTATCTCTCTTCTTTGCTTGACACATCTCCCCTTCAGACAGTTATACATTTATATCCTCTATCACCTGATGAAATGTAATGTCTCACTACTAGAGCACAGATGAGGACCTGAATTATCTTTCCCAAGAACATGAAATCAAATGGAATATCTGACATTGCTGTAAAGCTTTGTGTTACAATGAATATAAATAACACATAGGTAATGTTCAGGCTCTTCCTGCAGCTGTGAAGAACTTCATTGTCACTTTGTGTGGGAAGCTTTGGGAACATCTATTTTTTGACATCACAGTTTGGGTTTGCAAAAAAGACATGATATCACCCGATGAGAATAACCTGTACGGAGATGGTTTCATCTGAGTTTCACACAGTTAAGGTTTAAGTTAAGCCTGGAAATGAACAAAGAAATCTCTATCATTACAACATGCTTGTTTGAAAAAGAACATTTTAATTAAAAAAAAATGGCTCAAATAAAAAAATAGGTACAACATTTAGAAAAAATAGTATCTTTGTCAATAAAATCTTAAGAGTATAAAACTTCAAATTTTTTAAAATGAGACATAAACTAAAGATAGTTCACCAGTCCTCTCATTGTCATAAACCAGCAATATTATATCATTTATAGCCCTATAAGCGCACAGTAACACTGCATGTAGATGGAACACATAGCCAAATTACATAATGTAGTACATGGGTGATCAGCATAGGCAAAACTAGAGATCTGGTAATAGGTGGTCCCATTTTAGCATAATATATATATATATATATATATATATATTAGGGATGTGCAGGCTCGGATAGGTTCGAGTTTGCACGTGGAGTTCGGATTTTTCCCTCCAAAAAAACGGAACTCAGAACGAGGCAAAACGTCATCTTACATGGACGAACATCATCATTCCTGGACAAAAGACCAGGAATGATGATGTTCGTCCATGTAAGATGACGTTTTGCCTCGTTCTGAGTTCCGTTTTTTTGGAGGGAAAAATCCGAACTCCACGTGCAAACTCGAACCTATCCGAGCCTGCACATCCCTAATATATATATATATATATATATATATATACTGTAGATTTTCTAGAGTTACAAGGTGTCTGTTAGTGAAAAGAGAACTTTTGCGTGCGCCACAGTGCACTCCAAAAATGGGGTGTGGCCACTCAAACAGGGGGCGTGGTTTGAGACATGCCCCCTTTTCAAGTTTTGCAGCTTTTCACAGAGAATATTTGGCCATTCACATCAGTCCCTGGGGGATGCAGGGCAGGGAGGGCTGGACCAAGGGGGGATGCAGCACAGGGAGGACTGGACCAATTGGGGGCACAGGGATGGCTAGCCATGATGGTAGGGGGGCACACGTCAGGGAGGGCTGGACCTGGGGCAGGCACAGGGCTGGGAAGACTGGAGCTGGGGGGCACAGGGAAGGTAGGGCTCGACTAAGGAGTAGTGCAGGACAGCAAGGGCTGGACCTATTGGGGGCACAGCACAGGGATGGATAGACATGACGGAGGAGTGACTCAGGGCAGGGAAGGATCGACTGAGAGGGAGCACAGGGCTTGGCGGGGCACAGGGCAGGGAAGGCTGGACCTTGATGGGGCGGGGTCCACAGGGCAGGGAAGGGTGCACTCGGGCAGAGAATATATGTACCTGCTGCACTGGCCGCTAGCCAGGCATGGTGCAACAGCACTGAAGGGGAACTATCTGCAACCATGAAACAGCGGCGGTGGTATTTCAAACATGGTGCTGGCCGTGAGCTAATCACAGCTTGCGAAACAGCAGCCAATCAAGAACGGCCGCTGTGGTCACTCCTGATTGGCTGCTGTTCCGCAAGCTGTGATTGGCTCGCGGCCGGCTTCATGTTTGATATACCAAACTGTTTCATCATGCCCAACTGCAGCCGGTAGCCTGACCAAATAGGCACCACTGCCTTCATTAAATATAGCGGAACTGGGTTAATGGGTGATACAGATAGGTTACCAACTTCATAAGTATACATAATCAATATCAATCAATATCAATATCTGCAGATTATGGTATTACATAAAGCAGGTCCGGCAACAGTAATAATGGGGCCCGGTACATTGATGACTTTGGGTTCCCCTTCCCCAACCACATCCCTCCTACCCCCTCCAGATCCCTCCTTGGTAAGTTTATAGCGTGCCAATAGATGGTACTAGTTTGCAACACCAATATATTTTACCAGGCATGTGACAAAATAATTAGGTACATTGAGGAGGTATACTTGGCACTGGTATTGGAATTCTGGCTTACTTTAACCCCTGATTGGCATTACCCTGAGTGATTGGGAACCATCCGGAATTTGGGGCCCATCGGAACTTCTGTGCATGGTACAGGTGTTCCCCCAGTCTCCCCCTGTCGCCGGACCTGACAGAGTGACCATAGAGGGAGAGAGGTCTCTGCTCACAAGAACTTATTTTCTAGATGTGCAATGAGTGGACACATGAAGGAAGAGAGTAGCCTGTTTGTATAATACAGAGGAAGGAGGCTCAAGGGAAGGGGAGGACAAAGAGAGGTATATTGATGGTACATTTGAAGGCTGGGAGGCTGTGAGTGTCTGATAGAGCATGAAAGGTTACTACAGAGGATTGGAGCAGCACAGGAGAAATCCTGGAAACAGGCATGGGAGGAGGTGATCATGAACAGGCGGCTGTCATTGGCAGAATGAAGCGGGAGTAAGGGAGTGTGTGTGGGTGAGTGGTTGAGCATTTTGAAGGTAATAATATAGGAGAAAGACAGAAACATTTTATTTGGACTTTGATGTTTTACTGTCTTCACCAAGTACATTTTCCAGAGAACCCACCAACCCTTGTTTTATGGGGGTTCCAACCCAGACAAGGGTAGGGTGCTTTTATTACAGTGTTACAAGAAAAGAAGCTGGAATGAGAAAGAGAAGGTATTAATAATAATACTATCCTTATGGAACTAGTAACAAATTACCTTATGCTGGATAACTTGTATATATAAAGGGCCATATACACCTTTATAATATCAACCAGAGGCGTCACTTACCTGGGTGACACCCGGCGCGGCTGGACTGAGTTCTTTTGTGCGAGTTCTTGAAAGGGGATGTGGCTTCATGGAAAGGGGCGTGACCAGGACTCATGAAGCCGCGCCCACTTGGGTGCCAATTTTGGGGGCGTTACCACCTCCCGTTCTCGGCACACAGTGGGCTTCCCCAGCGCTCCTGTAGCTGCTGGGGCAGCCCACAGTCTCTCCCTGCCTGTCTCCATGTCCTGGCTTCACAGTGACACCATCCAACACCCAGTGTGGCCCGCACGCCCCCTAGTGATGGCAGTGATATCAACTAACAGGCCAATTGGAGGATAAGGAACTTATTTTCACAGTATTTAACTTTTAAGCCTATAAATGTATGCTGCTATATAACTGTTTTATAGCTATATTATCTTTTTTTAATAAATGTTATCTTGTATTTCATCCAATTAATTACACTGTGCAACAAATTAATACTTTTAATTTGTTTCCTTTCTAAAAATAGTCATACATTACTAATTTGAGGTCAAGAAAAACTAAAATGATTTCAGAATGTTTTTACTAGCTCTATTTTTTGAACTACACTACTTGCACTATACTGTATGTACATTAGTAATATAGTCATAGTGAAAAGCTATTTTTAAATAATCTGATATTTTCTTGATAGAAAATAAATAACAGTTGTTTTAATTCAAACAATCACAAATAATAACACAAAATGAAATAAACATACAGCATAGGAAAGTACTATCTAATATAGTGGCCTATTCATGGAGGTGCTTTCTCTTTGCTTGTCGCTTGTACTCCTCTTCTGGGCCATCTCTTGTCACTGTCCAACAGTAGTGATTCACCTACCCTGATATCTTTGTTCCATTGCTGAAATGTCTTGGTGGAATCGCTCACTATGGGCCTGATTCAGAGCCGCTCGTAAGCGGCCGCTCATTCGTTCCAAGCGATGTTTGCCCAACTGCGCATGCGTACGGATTTTAATACGCATGCGCGAACCAGTCAGTGCGGCCGAAAATCGTTTGTTCTCTAAATAGCAAATGCCTGCTATTTTGATTGACAGGAGGAGGCGTATGTGGGTGGTAACAGGGGAAGGTGCTTGAAAACGGGGAGTGGAGATCAGAACGCAGGCGTGCTTAAAGGTCAAAATGGGCATTTTATGGGTGTGCATAATTAATACAGCAGCGTCATTGACCACATCACTGGGTTATTTTATAGTCAGAACTGCTCGCAAGATTGTGGTAGGAAAAACCAACCAAAAGAATAGCGAGCAGTTCATACGCTGGTCGATGTACTCGATTAATCTAATAAATAGCGGACATGACGTAGCATGCGAGCGGCCAGGGGGCGTAGTTGTCCAAAAAACGACCACAAGTTTTGTTCGCTCGTTCAGACATGGAGGCGTCAACAGACCGCAAAGAGCGAACGGTTCATTTGAATAGCCACCCCCTTTTCCTGAACGACCGTCCGCAAATAGCGTCCGGCTCTGAATCAGGCCCTATGCTTGTCACTCAGTGCACCACAGTTATCTTGTGTGGGTAATCCCGTGAATCGCATATATTTGAATAGGGGAGGGGACAAATAACTGATTCATTTAATTGGGTCATTAGGCCCCACCCCTTCTGCACGGAACGCAGATTGCTGGTAAGATTCTCTCCATTCTGCCCACTTCACTAGGAATACCCCTACATCGTCATAAATGGGCTATATCTCGGAACTCAGAGCTAACTGAGAGTTTTAAATGTAATATTCATTCTTTGCATGCTGAAATCAATTAGAAGTAACTATTTTCACATCGGAAACATTTTCATTGTTGTGCAGCGTTATTGATTAATGTTTACAGGCGTTGTGGCCAGTGGTGTGCTGTTTATCTTTGTATTATTTTACTTAACTGTATTAGCAGTAATTACATCAGAAAACATGGTTATTACAATTTGTCGGTCTTCACATCATTTAACTTTACTGCAGAATGTTTGTGAAATGTGAGATTAGGTTTGTCAATCAGTAAAAGGCTTAGGTTCTGATGGATCCGACTGTACCCTATGACTTGGTTGTAATTGTCATCTCTGGATCCAATGATAAAAGTGAGACTTCTCCTCATAGTCAGCTAGTAATTATGAGGGAGATGTATCAAATCTTGTAAAGAGTGGATAAGTGGAGAAGTTGCCTATAACAACCATATAGCTCTCACCTAACATTTTATACAACGCATTTGATTAATGGTAGCTAGGAGCTGATTGGTTGCTATAGGCAACTTCTCTACTTGACCATTTCTCCACGCTTTAAAATCTATGATACATTTCTCCCCTTGTGTGTGCGATATATCGTTACATGCGGCGTCGTTTATTGCATCGTCCCATCTGCTGTGCAGAACGACCATCTCGAACGTCAGATCAGGCGTACACACTACGATATTTCACTCTGATCCACAGTGGAACGATATATATAGTACGACGGACAGTATAGTGTGTACCCAGGTTAAGTCGCTCTTTCTTTTAAGATGACAGCTGCATGAATCTCCACTCTCTCTGTCCCTATTCTAATTGCTATGCTGAATTTTTCTCTAAGAGTCCCTATTTTATTCCTTTCTCCTGTAGTTCACCTCTCCTTGCTCCTGCAAATATGCCAATTTTAACCCCCTTGGGAGATGTATCAGGCGATGATACTAAGGGATGTGACCCCTTTGTGAATAACAGGCTCTATTAAAGAAGTGATGTTGCCCATGGCAACCAATTAGATTCTATTTCTCATTTATCTAGCACCTTCTAGAAGATAATACCTGGAATCTGATTGGTCGCTATGGGCAACATCACTTCTTAATAGAACGCCCATCTTAGTAAATTTACCCCCAAGTCCTTATACTATCAAAGTGCTAAAATAAAAAAAAAACAGAGACACAATTGAACTTTTATAGAAATAATTTTTTTCAAACGTTTGTTCACTGGTATATTAATACAAATTACATACCATCCAAGGAGATTTTCTTTGTTTAATCCAAATGGAAACGTTTTATGGGCCTGATACAGACCCGCTCGCTAGATGCAGACGCTCGCTCCCAGCGTATGCAAATTCAGCTAAGTGACGTCAAGGCAGGCGATCGCACGGCAAGGCATAAGCACGCCCACTATGTTTTGCGAGTGATCGCTCTGTATCTGTAAACGCCCACCAGCCTGTCTTTAGCCGCCCACTAGCGAACGTCATCTCCAGGAAGTATATACAACTATCGGTACATCGGTTTCCATCGGAACTGACCGCAGCGCTTGCGGTTGACTGTACCCTACTGCAAGCACTGCGAGCATTTCAGTGTATAATTCAACCAGGTGACGTGTACTATGACACTGCCTGATAATTATGCACGCCTCTGAAATGGCGTTAAGATGCTCAGGCACGCCTGCGTTCGCACCTCCACTCCCCCGTTTCCAGTGGCCAGCCCCTGTTACCACCCACAAACGGCTTCTCCTGTCACTCATTCAGCTGGGCTGTCTCTGCTGGGCGAGCATTTGCTTCACGATCGTTCGGACTAGTTCGCGCACGCACTCTGCGATGCATACGCATGCACAATTGCATAACATTGGCCAGGAACGAGCGAGCGGCTGCTTGCGAACGGGTCTGAATCAGGCCCTATATTTGTAGCCCATGGAGACATTTTTCTTTTTGGAATCCTAAAGTAAAAAGTTTCATATTTGTAATGTAATCCACTGAAACTAAAAGTAAAATGCCATAATAGGCAACATAACTGAGCCTCAATGCATAATAACAAAAGACTCAAGAATCAGGCTTTGCAGAGAGATACAGTGAAAAAGTTGCCAAAATCAACCAATCAGCGTCTTTCATTTCAAAGACTTTGCTAGATAAATGACAGATGCTGATTGGTTGATTGGGCAACTTCTCCACTTTGTTTTTCTCCAAGGTTTGATACATCTCCTTGTGAGAGATCAACAGTCGATCACAAGGTGTTTCCCCCAAGAAACTTGTGATTGGCAAACCCTATGACAAGCTGCTCTGATCACACATCAATACAGATTAATTTATTTCTATTGATCTGTAAAGATCAATTCATGTCTATGGCCTATTCATGCCTATGGTCCATCAATTATATTGTAGCTTTCTACAGTATATCAAGTTTACAACTTAATTAAAATGAATGGGCCATTCCCATGCATGTGAAAAGCAGAGTATTGGTGTAACAGCCTGTGTTAACCCTTCCTATAGCCTGTGAAAGCTACTGTTTTTTTTAACCGACTAACATCTATAATGAGAATAAATAATCTTTTTACTATATGCATTTACCACAAACTGGTAACCCCGCTGGAAAAGTTGACATTGGCTGCAGTTATAATGGAAGGTAAACAGCACATTGGGCTGATGAGTCTAATAATAACATCACATTCATTAAAAGTGGATGACTTCATGCTAAATATATTCTGCCTGATTAGCTGCTAATTTTCTTCCCTAGTCTGCAGTGTTATTTAAAGCTAATTACGCAGTCACTAAAAAAAATTTGTCTTGAGACTAATAATAAATATATTGGCATCATTTAGAGTTGGATGTAAGTGTACTTGCCTCTTGTAAAAAATATTTCAAATTCATTCATATTCATTTCATATTCATATTTAGGGATTGATGTACTAAGCAGCAGCTTATGCAGGTTTCCGATTTTTGGAGGTTTTGACACTAAGGGCTCTATTTACTACAATCCGCATTGGTAATGCAGATTGTAATGTGATATTACCGACTGAATTTGCAATATCAGGCAATATCACAGGGATTTACTACAAATCCCTTGCAGGGACAGAGCTTGCGAGAAAGTTCTGTCCCTGCGAATCCCTGCCGCACACTAGTCACGGTATTTTTGCAAAAAATACAGTGACAAGTGCCCCGCGCATGCGCCAACCGGCCGCCGCTGCTACCCCCCCGGCGTTAAGCCCTGCCCCGTTGCCAAGACCCGCCCCCCCACGATGAAGGACTCCCCCGCGGCCCCCCTCTCCCTTAATTACACTTACCTGCATGATCCGGGCTCTGGTGATGTTCTCCATGTCCTCCGGTCAGCTGACATCCCATACTGCACTGGTACCTTATCAGGTGACGACCAGGCCGCAGTGCAGCATGGGAGACCAGCTGATAGGAGAGCGGACATCACCGGAGCCACAAACTCCGGTCCCTGGAGTCAGGTAAGTTTGGGGTTTTTTTACAGTGAATCAGCATGTGGTCTATTTAGACCACACAGCTGATCACCGGGGCCGGCTCCGGGCTCTGCTGTCCCTGTCAGAGCAGAGCAGGAGTCCGGTAACCGGGGGAGACCCTGGATAACGCCACCTCCAGGTGGCGTTATTATCACAGGGCTTTCCCCGGTATTTTTTCACAATTTATTTTTAGTAACTTTGGCCAGATCACATTTCCCATTAAAATTATGGGGAATGCGATCTGCTTACTAAAAATAAGTGATACTTAGTGGTTGGAGTAGAATTTTACAAATTCTACTCCAATTGCCCTTTAGTAACTGTAGGTGAGACTAAAATAATGTGAAAAGGGTGTGAAAACACCCTTTTTCACTTTATTTTAGTAAAAATAATGTTAATAAATAGAGCCCCAAGAGGTAAATTTACTAAAGTGAGAGTTTTTAGAAGTGAGTTGTAAATATGATGTTGCCCATAGCAACCAATCAGATTCTACTTAACATTTAAATAGCACCTTCTAGAAGATAATAGCTAGAATCTGACTGGTTGCTATGGGCAACATCACTTTTAAAACTCACTTCTAAAAACTCTCACTTTAGTAAATTTACCTCTAATAGTTAAAACAACAATAATATTAAATGTAAAACCAATATTATTTGGCATTCAATATTATTGCTGATGCAATTATTGCTGATGAAGAATCGTCGGCTTGCAAAGCTGCCACTTAGTGAATCTAGTCCTTAGAATGAAACATATCGTGCACATGTAGCACCTTGCCCCTGGAGAGGCCCATGCAAGTAGAGTAAGGACATGCATATGGTAGTTAGGCCATTTCTTTCCCAAGAATGCCGATTTCCTGGTGTTGTGTTCACTGGTTGGGAATGGACTGTATCTTAGTCTTTACCTGATTGACTACGCTGGATTAATATAGTTTCTAGGTTGCTTCACTATGATGGTGTTAGTCCCTGCATTGCCTTGTTTCACGTTGCTCTCTAGTGTCATAATCTTGGTCCATTTCTGAATATGGGGGACATGTACTAAGCTTTGGAGAGAGATAAAGTGGGGAGAGATAAAGTTCTGACCAATCAGCTCCTGTCACTTTACAGGCTGTTTGAAAAATGACGGTTAGAAGCTGATTGGTTGGTACGTTATCTCTTCAAGTAGACACATCTCCTCCTATGTCTCTTGTCTGCCACTAGCCCTGAGTTTTGGTTTACATTACATTTTTAGTTTGATTGGCGCCAGCCCTGTCCCCAAATAATGTGCTCGTAATAGTCTGTATCTGAATTGTATATCATATAAATAAATAAATATATATATATATATATATATATATATATATATCTCTGCAGTTACCCTATCATTGGGTAGTACACTTGTACAGTCTACTTCCTTAGTATCTTCTACTGGTTCTGTTGTCTGCAAGCCCATATTAGTTAATTTTTGCGATACCACCTAGTTAGTCTGTACATCTGGTATGTATGTGTAGTTTCCTGTCCATTATTAAACCTAGGCAATACCTTGGGATGATAAGCCTTTACTAAGTGGAGTTGAAGACATTGGGGCATCTGTGTACCGGTAAGCAAGATGGGAAAGGTGGCTTGCTATGGTGAAGATCTCTTGAAACTATTCTAAGGGGTATATTTACTAAAGGTCAATTTTAATCAATTCTGATCGATTTAAAATCGATAAAAATCGATCAACAATGATGTTGTGTTTCTAGGACTAAATCACAGCTTTACTAATACTTTAAAACAAAATCAAAAATTGTCTGTTAGTAAATGTGTGATTTAGCCCCAGAAACACAACACGATGTTGTCAATCAACATTGATTTAACCTGACCTTTAGTAAATATACCCCTAAAGGTCGTAAATCCTCTCTACTTGTGCTGCCCTAAAAGAGATTCAACATTTGCGCAGGCAATATAAGTGGTCATGTATTATGCCACTTGTGCTTGCAATTAGATCTTTATAGCATCAAATAATAAGAACATCTAGCAGATGTTGGTCTGGACCAGGGTTGGACTGGCCCCATAGGGGTTCAGGGGAAATCCCTGGTGGGCCTGGCTGTCTGAGAGCCCACCTCAAATCATACATTGTAACTCTATTAGATGGTCAGTTACCTGGTAGAGTAGTATCAGTTATCATGGGTGCTTGGTTTCCTTTCTATAGAAACTACACCTAGATTTGCCTATTGGTTAGACAAGCATCTGTGGTGGCTTCATCACACCCCTGAAGCATGGGCCAATATCACTGCATTCCCTCGGTGGGCCCTTCGTGCCCCAGTCCGACACTGGTCTGGACAGACATTAAGTACAGTCGGATGATTACCCTATAAATGCCATCATCATTGAAACACACTAATTTCTGATTTGTCCACCCTTTATGCTGGCCCTCAGCCTAATAAGCCCGATGGGCCTGTGTATGGCCATCTCTTAACCCCTCTATCAGCAGAAACAGTAACAGTGGTGATAGAAAAAGAAATAAACAACATTAAAAATGGAGATACATGATACATGAGAACAAAACAATAATGATTATAATTAACTGTTTCATTTTATTAAAGGAATAAATAAAAATTAAATTGATTATTATATGTTATATCAACAAAGAAGCCTTTAATTCTACACCTGCGGATCTTTATGCGGGATTCAGTTAATGTGCTGTTATTTCCGCCTAGATGTGTATTGTGAGACAATAATTCAGGACCGCTCCCTTCATATTTA
Source organism: Taudactylus pleione (assembly GCA_031769625.1). Lineage (NCBI taxonomy): Eukaryota > Metazoa > Chordata > Amphibia > Anura > Myobatrachidae > Taudactylus > Taudactylus pleione. The sequence goes on along the minus strand of JAUIMM010000787.1, from coordinate 645,080 downwards.
GAATTACCAAGGGATATTTAACAACTAAAAAAAAAACAGTTTAACAGGATCTTACTTTATTGTGTTTTCTGGCCTGTTGTGAAAAGTCACAGCCCACTGCTTTCTGCATCAGATGCTACATTAATCCAATCAACTGCAGCATCTGGTATGAATCAAGTATTAAAAACCTTTGCAGACTGGATGTAAAGTGCATAGCATAACCTAATTATACCTATTTCTGCCGTGAGTCCATCTCTAGCAATTACAGATTCTAATAGACAAGTGAAAGTTACTGTAAATAAATCCAGCTTGTACAATAACTTGATTTTTAGGATAAACACCAGATATGAGGCAATATTTTGAATATCCCTAAGAAAACAGCATATAACAGGATGAGACAGCTGTAATCAGTGTTTACAGAAAACATTACTGTCAGTTGCAAAATGTAACTACAGTCCACTGAGGAATCACAACTTCAAATCCTTGCAGATTTGCTGAAAGTCTTCAATGATGTGTATTAAAAGTAGGGATGTACAGGCTCGGATAGGTTCGAGTTTGCACGCCGAGTTCGGATTTTTCCCTCCAAAAAAACGGAACTCAGAAAGAGGCTAAACGTCATCTTGCATGGACAAACATCATCATTCCTGGACTTTTGTCCAGGAATGATGATGTTTGTCCATGCAAGATGACGTTTAGCCTCTTTCTGAGTTCCGTTTTTTTGGAGGGAAAAATTCGAACTCGGCGTGCAAACTAGAACCTATCCGAGCCTGCACATCCCTAATTAAAAAGAACATACCCTACTTTAATTCCATTTTATTGGAACATACATTATGGGGTAAATTTACTAAAGTGAGAGTTTTTAGAAGTGAGTTTTAAAAGTGATGTTGCCCATAGCAACCAATCAGATTCTAGCTATTATCTTCAAGAAGCTGCTAGTTAAATGTTAAGTAGAACCTGATTGGTTGCTATAAGCAACATCACTTTTAAAACTCACTTCTAAAAACTCTCACTTTCGTAAATTTACCCCTAGTTGTATTATTTCATTGTATAAAGGGTTCAAAAAGTTCTAAAGACCTCACATTAAATTGCACATAATTCTGAATACGGACTTATCGGGTCAGTGGCGGAACTAGCAGTGGTGCAGCCGGTGCCTTGCACCGGGGCCAGCTGTGGTGCAGGGGCCCATAGCCGCCTGCATCCAATAGCGCTGCTGAACCCACCGCCAGTGTCCCCCAAGCCCCACAGTATTTAAGTGTAGTGCTGACCGCAGTGAGAGCGGTCCGCACTACACAGTAACAGCGGCGGCTGTGTTTTTGTTATAGCAACCAATGAGAGACAGACAGACTCTCATTGGCTACAGCGTCCATGGAGGGAGCCGGACCAGAGCTCACTCATGAGCTCCGCCTTCTGGTTCCCGTAGTGGGTGATGGGAGATACACCATGACGTCTCTCCCATTGTTCAGAACGGGAGGACAGAGGAGCTGACGGCGGCAGGCGCAGGAGCGGGGATTCAGGTAAGTGTGTTTCTTGTGTTTTTTTGTGTGTGTGTTTGTCTTATATATGTAGGCGGGCCACTGCATACGGGGGCCACTACTGGGGGCACTGTATATGAGGCACTACTGGGGGCACTGTATAAGGGGGACTCCATAGGGGGACCACTACTGAGGGCACTGTATAAGGGGCAGTACTGGGACCACTGCATAGGGGGGACTTCTACTGGGGGCACTGTATAAGGGGCATTACTGGGGGCACTGCATAAGGGGGACCTGGGGCACTGCATAGGGGGACCACTACTGGGGGCACTGCATAGGGGGGACCACTACTGGGGGCATGGCATAGGGAGGACTACTGTTGGGGGCACTGTATAAGGGGCTCTACTAGGGGCACGGCATAGGGGGGACTACTACTGGGGGCACTGTATAAGGGGCACTACTGGGGGCACTGCATATGGGGGATTACTCCTGGGGGCACTGTATAGGGGGCACTACTTGGGGCACTGCATAGGGAGACCACTACTGGGGGCACTGTATAAGGGGCACTACTGAGGGCACTGTATAAGGGGCGCTGCATAGGGGGACCACTACTGGGGAACTGCATAGGGGAGCCCAAAGCATATTCTTGCAACTGGGCCCACCACTCTCTAGTTCCATCACTCTATTGAGTGATTCCTAGCTGTGGCGTAACTATGGAGGGTGCAGGGGGTGTGGTTGCTATGGGGCCTGGCGGCTTAAGGGGCCCGCCGGCCCAGCGATCGCACCCCCTGCACTTTCCATATGCCGGGCGCCCACTGAGATTGTGTTACCAGCGGACGCCCGACTCCCACTCAAACCCCCGGCGGCAGCCGGAGGACGGAGCTCACTCCGTCTTCCGGGTCCCGCAATGCACTATGGGAGTGACGTCATGACGTCACTCCCATAGTGCCGAGGAGCGGACGCCGGGGACGGAGCTCAGGAATGAGCTCCGTCTTCCGGATCCCGCAGTGCACTATGGGAGTGACGTCATGACGTCACTCTCATAGTGCCGAGGAGCGGGCGACGGGGCGGTCGGTGGCTTCACGGGAGCGGGGATAAGGTAAGTTGTTTTTTTTTGTTTGTTTTGTGTGTGCGCCCGCGCCCGTGGGGGGAAGTTACTGGGATCTCACTACTGGGGGCATTACAGAGGGCTCACTACTGGGGGCTCACTACTGGGGGCTTACTACAGGGGGCTCACTATTGGGGGAAGCTACAGGGGGTCACTACTGGGGTCTCACTACTGGGGGCAGCTACAGGGGGTCGCTACTGGGGGCTCACTACTGGGGGCAGCTACAGGGGCTCACTACTGGGGGCATTACAGGGAGCTCACTACTGGGGGCAACTACAGGGGGTCACTACAGGGGGCTCACTACTGGGGCAGTTACTTGGGTCTCACCACTGGGGGCAGCTACTGGGGGCTCACTACTGGGGGCTCACTACTGGGGGCAGCTACAGGGGCTCACTACTGGGGGCGGCTACAGGGGGTCACTACTGGGGGCAGCTACAGGGGCTCACTACTGGGGGCTCACTACTGGGGCAGTTACATGGGGCAGCTACTGGGGGCTCACTACTGGGGGCAGCTACAGGGGGTCACTACTGGGGGCTCACTACTGGGGGCAGCTACAGGAGGTCACTACTGGGGGCAGCTACAGGGGATCACTACAGGGGGCTCACTACTGGGGGCAGCTACACAGGGCTCACTACTGGGGGCAGCTACAAGGGGCTCACTATTGGGGCATTACAGGGGGTTCACTACTGGGGGCAATTACAAGGGGCTCTCTACTGGGGGCATTACAGGGGGCTCACTACTGGGGGCATTACAGGGGGCTCACTACTGGGGGCATTACAGGGGGCTCATTACTGGGGGCAACTACAGGGGGCTCACTACTGGGGGCACTGCGTAAGGGGCACCATTACAGTGGGCATTGCATAAGGGGCACCATTACAGTGGGCATTTAATGTTTTAGGGGAACTACTGTGGTTATTGTATAAGACCTAAGTTAGGGGGGGCCCTTAAAAATGTTGCTATGGGGCCCAAAAAGTTCTAGTTACGCCCCTGATTCCTAGCACACTGTTAGTAAAAAGTTTCTGCAAGCAACTATAGTGTGCGTAGTGTGACTCAGACTCATGCACAGTTCAGAATACCGGCACCAGAATCCCGACACCAGCCAGAATCCCGAAGCAGGGAGTGAAGTTGCTACTGGGGCCAAGATCGCCTCCGGGGCATGCCTCCCCCCCCTGCACTCGGGCATGCATTAGACTAGACTAGTGAAGCTCCCTCTGCCCTGCTCACCCTCTTCCATCAACCATATAATGGCTGCTGCACCACATAGTCCGTCCCAGCTGCCCGCCTTGCTCGGATGGACTGAGTGTGTGAAGCATGATACTACAGTAGGCGGAGCCAGAGAGATGACAGCCAGTGGCGTAAGTTCATCCCAGACGCTCAGAAGCAAGTTATAATTTGGTGCCCCGTCACAGCCGCTGACACTGTAATGTAGCAATTTGCATGCAGACAGGCAATAGATAGACGAAGGCAGCAGCTGATGGTCTGACATGGAGCTCTCCACTAGTGTATGGTGGCTTCTCAGGTGCCGGGAAGGGGTGCCATGTATTGGGCGGTCGTGACGGTACACTCCGGGGACATAGTTACAGCCCTATGTGGGGTGAATATGTTGTGGACAATGGAGGAGGTGCCCCTTCAGAGCTGGAGCCCGGCGGCAGGCGCCTCCATTGTCTCCCATAGTTCTGCCCCTGACGAGAGTGACACAGCCAACAGGATGGGAGGACAGTGTGAAGAGGCAGTCAAACCTGGCAAAGGCTGGAGAGTACCATGTGTGCCTGTGCGTACTGAAGCAGAGGTCATTGTGGCAGGCAGACCCTGTCCCGGGACTTAGGAGGTACAAGAAAGTAACACCAGGCAGGAGGCAGAATCAGATCCAACACAAGGTGCCCCCCTTCCTGTCCAATGCAGAGTTTGTCACCCATCCACGCAGACCTTTCCAACCCTTCCATAGGCTGTGTGGACTACATCCATCCATTGATGCTGGAATATATGGTAATAATTATGTCGTGAAAACACTTAGCAGCATCCTAATATGACACAACAAAATGAACTGTTGGTACTTAGAGCAAATTATTAGGCCAACAGAGGGCACCTTAAACTACTTCATTAACTAAGGGAGGGAGGGGGGCTTTTACATTTTTGCTATGGGTCCCGCAAAGTTCTAGTTATGCCCCTGTCCAGAAAGTAGTTAATATTGAAATGCATTTGGCCTCTGCTGATTAAATTTTAACCCACAGCCTAATGCTGGGGGCGGGAGTGCATTAAAGTAGGACCCATTGGGCCTGAATTAGAGGTGGTCGCAGTAGCGTCCGTTGGTTGTCTCCCATCTGCGACTTCATGCAAATGCCACTACAAAGTCCTTCCCATGTGTACATCCGGACACTCGAATGTACAAGGACTGAGACACTCAGTGGGTGATTCAATTGGTTTATGGGTGGCGATGATTAATGGGCGCCCGACTGAGCAATTGAATTGTTTTGGGCAACCATTAATGCTCGCACTTGTCGTGCCCAAAAGCATCGGGTTTAGCTGCTTAAACTCTGAAATACAGATTGATGTGCGTTTAGGCGCACCATCGGTCGCATGATCGAAACTTGCACCCGTCCTATTGCAGGTGCAGTTTCTCTGTCCATGTATGGCCTCTATGTCAGCTGTTGAGCATCTGCAACACTCCCATAAGATGAGCCATCTGTGTGCATGAGCTAAGATACCCACCCATTAGCAGCAATCACTTTTACCAAGACATTTAAGATACCACACGACTTGATGGCAACAGCATTTTGGTGAGTATACTTTGTGCAATGCGTGCTCAATAGGAGTTTTTAGGGCACAATTGCATCCACATAATTGTGTCAGGTGGATTGCTATGAAGCACAGTATCAGTTAGGAAGCCCTAGCCCCCCATGGAGGACCTGCATCCAGACACAAGGCTTCTCCAGACCAAAATTTATTTTTTGAAATCTTTTATTGAAGACTGTTCATGGGATGGTAATAGGAATAGCGCTATTTCTTGCATTGTAATAATGAATTGTTGTGAAGTGTTATCTTGTGTGTTCCACTAAAAGCTATGGGGTTGATGTGTCAAGCAGTGAAACGAGAAATGGACCAGTAGAGAAGTTGCCCATAGCAACCAATCAGCTTGTACCTATCATTTTATAGAGTGTACTTGATAAATGCTACCTCAAAGCTGATTGGTTGCTATGGGCAAATATTCCACTGGTCCACTTCTCCACTCGCTGGCAAAAAGGGGCTGGATATTTAAATGAAGTGCTCGCACTGTGTTGCGCAACGACGCCTACTATGTTTTAGCAAGCTACGACAAAGTGCGCTCGCAAGTGTATAAAGACGCGCCCTTGCCACTCGCAACACACGTCATCTCTGGGAAATGTAGGATTAATCGGGACCATCGAGAGCCATCGGAGCTGCTCGCAGCCCTTGAGGTTGTCTTAACCCGCCGCAAGCACAGCGATCAGTGCGGCTTGAAATACATGCAGGTGACGTATACAATGATGCTACTTTGCTAATTATGCACACCCTTTAAATGGCGTTTTGATGGTCTGACACGCCTGCGTCCGCAACACCACTCCCCCGTTTACACTATCTGTCACTCAAAGTAGCGACCTAATAGTGGCTTATGAGCAACCAAAAACAGATCGCAAAGACTGGCTTGCGCACGCACACTGCAAATTATACGCATGCGCAGTCGGGCAAAAATCGCTCAGAGCGAGCGAAATGCCCTGTCGTGCAGTAACTGGGCTTGTCTCTGCTTAGTGCTATTCAGAGAGCAGCTTTCTGTGGAGAAGATCCTGACTCCCGCTCCGTGGCTGAAGTGCATCGCCATACTGTTGTATAGATTCGCTGTGTACAGATTCGCCATCTCAGGATGGTGTAATCTGTACTACAATGCGAAAAGAACAGGGAAGTTGATTACTTCCCTGTCTGTCATCCGAGCACTCATTCTAGCCCCGCCACTTTCTATCCCTGCAGTCTCTGCTGAACTGCAACGCCAGCGAATGCGCAAAACAGACCTGGCTGTCGACTCCATGCTTCACAGAGACTGCAGATTAACACAGGATTGCTGGTGCCCTGGTTACTGGATTGCTTCACCAGAAGGGTAAGTATACATGAATTGCTAGTTAGCCAAGCTAAATATCACATCAAACTGATGAGGTTTATAGTGAACCTGCATGAATAGATGCCTAAAAATATCTCTGAAATGGGGAGGACAATGGGAACAAGGAGGACCAAGTAATCACTGAGGAGCAAGAGGACACCTACACTGGTCATGCCATATGGCAAACAGACGGCACTAGAATTAGATGGGGTTTTAGATGGTAATGAGAAGGGTTTCAAATTTAAAAAGCTATTTTGAAATTATACTGCAGTCACGGAGAAGTTTTCATGCAGACCTTGGAAGCTTTTCAGGTTTAGTAGTAGATGTCCCACTTCCGGATGTCACTTGCTGCCTTTTATTACATATTGGGCCTACTGGCACCAGCACTGATGAACCAGATCACCAACTTCCATAAGCCCATCGCCCCCATCAGGAGATTAGCGAATGCCCTTTGGTGGTTTGTTATCCCGGAGAGTACCGCACACTCTCCTGTTTATTTGGAGTTGGGATTGGCACAGTCTGCAAGATCGTGTATCAGGTCACGTGGGCATTTGTGGATCACCTGTATCAGCGATTCATATCCTTGCCGGAAGGACAGCGCCTAGATGACACCATTCAAGGCTTCCTGAGGCGTGGGTATCCGCAGTGTGCTGGTGACATAGATGGGACCACATCCCCATCATTGCCCCCCGAAACAACCACGCGGACTACTACAATGGTAAACCATGGCATTCTATTGTCCTACAGGCCATAAATACTGGTAAGTACATGTTTACTAATGAGTGTTTCATATTTCCTTTTTTTGGTTGGGGGGGAATGGGGAGAGGTTTCAAGGTGCAGATGTATGAAGCAGTGTAAAAAGTGGTGAAGTGAGCCAGAGGAGAAGTTGCAACAAATCTGTAGCTACATATAATTTTATAGAGGGCACTTCATAAATAAATGTAACTTCAAATAGGATTGGTTGGCATGGCAACTCCTCCACTCATTTTACTGCTGATTTCAATTAACCCTTGTGCTATAAAAATCTAATTTGTATTTGTTTGTTTTTTTGTTTCACAGATGTCTTAATAGGGTGGCCTGGACATGCATATGATGCCACAGTCCTCACCAACTCTGATGTATTCGCCATTGCTGAGGAAAAGTGGGGTGGATGGCTGTTCCTTAATAAGAGTCTGTTGTCCATTTCTCATTGTCTCCCCTAAACCTATATTCATGTACAGTATTATACCAAGTTGTGCTTACAGGCCCGGTAATATCCCCCCAACCCTAGTGACCACATGTGTCAGCGCCATAGTGTGACGGGTAAATTATTGACTGTACCCCAAATAACCATATATATTGGGTGTACTCATGTAATACATTGGTAGCTCTAGAGATGTAGTAAGTGTTGTGTTGTCTGAAGTGCTGTGCAATATATGTGTGCACAATAGACAACTTTATACATGACCCCCCACATGAATTTACTTATGTCACCTCTACAATCTAATGACATAATAATATTTTTTTCACAGAAATCAGTCACCGTACGTGGGGTGGAGATCGTGGTCCACATGATCGGGGAATCCCTGTACACTGGATAATCAGGTGTTTCTTGGTTTTGGTTTGTTGGCGCGGGACTACTAGTGCTATGGACAGGGGCATATCTATAATGGGTGCAGGGTGTGCGGGGCACAAGGGTCCATGGGTCCAGGGGGGCACCGCACACCTGCACCCATAGTATTACTTACCTCTCCGGAGTCCATGTCGGCGCTGGGTCCGAAGCTGTGAAAATGACTGGAAAATGGCCGCTGCGGCCATTTTCCCGTCATTTGTGCATGCGCAGTACAGGGAAAATGTCCACCATGCCCATTTTCTCAGTGATCTGCGCATATAGACTCTGGACGCACTCTAGTGCCCAGAGTCTGTAACTCCGGCGCTGGGCGCGCACAGCTCAGTGCGCTGCCGGTCACTGGACAGAGAGGAGGGGGCCCATGTCGGAGACTGCACATGGGCCCCCTCCTCTAGAGACCCCCCCCTGGCTAGGGAGGTAGTAATTAGGCCCTCTATATTGGCCATATGGTTGTTCTGGATAGGCAGGGGCCTGAGGTATATGTTGTGCCTGGGGTATACCCTGTGGCTGTTTCCCTAAAACACGACCAAACATACTTTCAAATAACAAGATTTGTTTGTCATGCATTTCCATAAGCTGCGACATAAAGGACTGATGCCTTTCAGAGGCTAAAAATGTCTCCTTTTCGAGCATCCTCCTGCACCTGCATGTCAGATTTGAGTTGATGTAGATGCTCAACAATTACTGTTGCCATGGCTCTTGTAGCTTGCTCTGATTTGTTGGCCTTTTTCTTCCATGGGGTACATTGTAGGCTGCAAGGAGGAGAAACCAAAATAAAACAAATGACAGTAAGCAGTAAGTGTATATAATAGCAGTTGTGTTTGCTGACATGTGCTTGTCATCTTCCTCCACCTGTACGCTAGCAACACTCTGCAACAGCTACTTTATGGATGTTAGTGAATATAATTTGTGTAATGTGTTTGCTTGTTTTTTTTTTAAACTTACTATAAGAGCGCAGCGTTGGGTTCTGTCTCTGCGGTTTCTCAGAGTTTGCCTGTACGACTCCCTCTATAGTTGCATTGACGCTGTCGTCTCGTGTGCTGGATTCCATCATGCTGGTATCGGTGGCGTCTTCACAAAATAGCAGCAGAGTAGGACGTTCGGTGGTGTCGACTGTGTAGCTAATGTCTCCTGACTGTTCTCATCCTGTGATGGGCAGGATGGTGTAATTGAGGAGGACAGTGCTACAGGGTTCATGAGCGGAGTATTGCCGAATGCGGTGTAGCATGAATCGTAAAAGATCCATTTCTGATGCGCTGCTCCACTTTTCTTGCAATTCTGGTCATGTACTTGAAGAACTGTTTACGCAAGGCCTTTAACTTGTTCATCCCCTGCTGCTGTGACCGGTTAATCCCACAGGACGTCAGGATCTCTGAAATATTCCGGTAGACAACAGTGTCTTTTACAGTGCCTGTCATTTAGCGTTTTATTTCTTCTTCACCCCTGATTATTAGGAGCTTTTTAATGTCTGCCTCAGTCCAACTAGGAGAAGACATGCTGCTGAGGTTAGGCTGTGGGTCAGGTGGATGACGCTGCAGTATAGCCCGCAGGTCAGGTGGGACAGGCTACAATATAGGATGCAGGTCAAGCTGCTGTACATTATAGGGTGCGGGTCAGACTGCAGTATAGGGTGCGAGTTTTCTGCCTGGGCTGCACTACAGATGGGAATGCCAGTGCCCCAGATGCTCCAATCACCATGTAGAAGCGTTACCCGGATTGCCTAACCCAGGTAGAGTCTGTTTCCATTGCCGCGTTACCCGGGTTCGACCCGTTCAACCCTGGTCGAGACCTGGGTTGATTGCCGAGTAAATCGACCCGGGAAATATTTTTGGAATCCGTTTTCACTGCGGCCCTACCCGGGTAGACATGGCAATAACCCGGGTTTTTTTCGGCAGTGTAAAAGGGGTATGAATAGTATACTTTAAAGGGAATCTGCTGTTCCCCGGAATGTCTGTATTAATACATGCATTGATGGGGCTTCCATTTGACGCATGTTTTTGCTGGTATTTATAAATGCCACTGGCTACTGTGCTTAAAACAAATGCAAGGCCCACTATAAAATACACAAACATAAAACAATAATAGATGTTACAAATAGGAGTGTGCACCGGCCCCTTTTCGTGTTTTGTGTTTTGGTTTTGGATGTGGATCTTTCTTCGTGTTTTGGATCTGGATTGGTTTTGCCAAAACCACCCTTCCGTGTTTTGGGTTCTGGGTTTTGTGTTTTGGATCTGTATTTTTTTTTTAAAAAGCATAAAAACAGCTAAAATCACAGAATGTGTTGGTTTTTCTGCTCCTATGCTATTATTAACCTCAATAACCTTAATTTCCACTAATTTCCAGTCTATTCTGAACACCTCACACCTCACAATAGTGTTTTTATGTCCAAAAGGTTGCACCGAGGTAGCTGGATGACTATGCTAAGCGACACGAGTGGGCGGCACAAACACGTGACCCATCTAGGAGTGACACTGCAGTGGCAGACAGGATGGCAGTTTGAAAAACTAGGCCCCAAACTGTACATAATGCAAAGAAAAAAAAGAGGTGCAAGATGGAATTGTCCTTGGGCCCTCCCACCCACCCTTATGTTGTATAAACAGGACATGCACACTTTAACAAAGCAATCATTTCAGCGCCAGGGTCTGCCACACGACTGTGGCTGAAATGATTGGTTCGTTTGGGCCCCCACAAAACAAGCTGGCAATTAATCTGTCCTTGCACAAACTGGCTCTACGGAGGCAAGATGTCGTCCTCATCCTCCTCATCCACCGATTCCTCACCCTCTTCAGTGTTGTGTACATCCTCATCCTCACAGAGTATTAATTCTTCCCCACTGGAAACCACCACCACAGGTCCCTCTGTACGTTCTGGAGGCTGGTCTCCCTGGAAGAGTTGATAATTCATTTTGATGAACATCATCTTCTCCACATTTTGTGGAAGCAACCTCCTACGCCTTTCGCTGACAAGGTTCCCGGCTGCACTAAACACTCTTTCGGAGTACACACTGGAGGGGGGGCAACTCAGGTAAAATAGAGCCAGTTTGTACAGGGGCCTCCAAATTGCCTCTTTTTCCTGCCAGTACAGGTATGGACTGTCTGACATGCCTACTTGGATGCTGTCACCGATGTAATCCTCCACCATTCTGTCAATGGTGACAGTATCATATGTAGTGACAGTAGACATGTCAGAAATTGTTGCCAGGTCCTTCAGTCCGGACCAGATGTCCAAACTTGGTCCTGCCTGCCCTGCATCACCGCCAGCGGGTTGCTTAGGATAGCTAAGTTTTTTCCTGGCAGCCCCAGTTGCGGGAGAAAATGAAGAAGGAGCTGTTGACGTGTCACGTTCCGCTTCAGCTGACAGTGTGTTCACCAGCAGGTCTTTGCACCTCTGCAGGCTTGTGTCAGCCGGAAAGAGAGACACCACATATGCTTTAAACCTAGGATCGAGCACGGTGGCCAAAATTTAGTGGTCTGATTTCAACAGATTGACCACCCTGGAATCCTGGCAAAGCGAATGAAGGGCTTCATCCACAAGTCCCACATGCCGAGCGGAATCGCTCCATCTTAGCTCCTCCTTCACTTTCTCCAGCTGCTTCTGCAAAAGCCTGATGAGGGGAATGACCTGACTCAAGCTGGCAGTGTCTGAACTGACTTCACGTGTGGCAAGTTCGAAGGGCTGGAGAACCTTGCACAACACGGAAATCATTCTCCACTGCGCTTGAGTCAGGTGCATACCCCCTCCTTTGCCTATGTCATAGGTGGATGTATAGGCTTGTATGGCCTTTTGCTGCTCCTCCATCCTCTGAAGCATATAGAGGGTTGAGTTCCACTGCGTCACAACCTCTTGCTTCAGGTGATGGCGGGGCAGGTTCAAGAGTGTTTGCTGGCGCTCCAGTCCTCGGCACGCAGTCGCTGAATGGAGAAAGTGGACAGAAATTTTTCGGGCCACCCAAAGCGTCTCCTGCACGCCCCTGTCACTTTTCAGAAAATTCTGCACCACCAAGTTTATTGTGTGAGCAAAACATGGGACATGCTGGAATTTGCCCAGATGTAATGCCCGCACAATATTGGTGGCGTTGTCAGATATCACAAATCCCCAGGAGAGTCTAAGTGGGGTAAGCCACTGGGCGATGATTTCCCTCAGTTTCTCTAAGAGGTTGTCGGCGGTGTGCCTCTTACTGAAATCGGTGATACACAGCGTAGCCTGCCTTGGAACGAGCTGGCGTTTCTGAGATGCTGCTACTGGTAACGCTGCTGCTGTTGCTGCGTAAGGTGACAACCCAGTGGGCTGTCACAGTCATATAGTCCTTAGTCTGCCCTGTTCCACTTGTCCACATGTCTGTGGTTAAGTGGACATTGGGTACAACGGCATTTTTCAGGACACTGAGGACACTTTTTCTGACGTTTCTGTACAGTCTCGGTATCGCCTGCCTAGTGAAGTGGAATCTAGACGGGATTTGGAACCGGGGACACACTACCTCCATCAATTGTCTAAATCCCACTGCACTAATGGCGGATTCCGGACGCACGTCTAACACCAACATAGCAGTCAAGGCCTCAGTTATACGTTTTGCTTCAAGATGACTGCTGTCGTACTTCATCCTCCTCGCTAAGGACTGTTGGAGGGTCAATTGTTTAGTAAAAGTAGTGGTGTTCCTACTTCCTCTCTGGGTTGATGAACGACTCCCAGCAGCAGCAACAGCAGCAGCGGCAGCAGGAGGCGTAGCAATGCAGGATCCTCCGGAGGAATCCCGGATAGGAGAGTCAGTCATGCCAGTGACATGGCCTGCAGGACTACTTCCGATCCTGACTAAGGAGGAAATTGACGAGGAGGGAGTTGACGGTGTGGTTTGCAGGCGCTTGGATACAACAGGACAACGGGATTTAGGTGTCCCTGGACTGCTTACGGTCTTAGCCAAAGTTTCTGAACTTGACAGTAACTTTTTATGAACGCGCTGCAGGTGCCGTATAAGGGAGGATGTTCCTAGGTGGTTAACGTCCCTACCCCTACTTATTTCACCTTTACATATGGTACATATGGCAAGACAGATGTTGTCCGGATTTGGATAGAAATATTGCCAGACCAAAGAGGTGGAATGTTTGGTCTTCTGCCCAGGCATGACCGTGATGGGTTTTTTCATCCCACGGACAACAACTGTCTCCCCCGGAGCCTGATTTAAACAAACCACATCACCTTCAGAATCCTCCTCGCCAACTTCCTCCTCAGCGCCAGCTACACCAGTATCCTCATTCTGTTGTACTTCAACAGTGACATCTTCAATTTGCATATCAGCAAGTGGACTGTGGGTGCTCCTTTCAGCACTTGCAGGGGGCGTGCAAATGGTGGAAAGAGCCACCTCTTCCCGTCCAGTGCTGGGAAGCTCAGGCATCACAACCACCACCACCACACTTGGACTCTCCTTGGGGATTTGTGATATCTTCTTAGAACGCACAGTTCTTCACTGTGCTTTTGCCAGCTTAACTCGTTTGATTTTTTTTAGTGGGAGGAGGGCTTCCATCGTCATGTGAAGCTGAACCACTAGTCATGAACATAGGGAAAGAGCTTAGCCATTCCTTGCCACTCTGTGTCGTAAATGGCATATTGGCAAGTTTACGTTTCTCTTCAGATGATTTAAATGTTTTTTTCAAGGTCATTTTCCTGAACTTTGCCATTTGGGATTGTATGTGCCCTCTACTATGACATTGGGCATCGGCCTTTGCAGACGACGTTGATGGCATGTTATCGTCTATGTCATGACTAGTGGCAGCAGCTTCAGCACTAGGAGGAAGTGGTTCTTGATCTTTCTCTATTTTATTTTTATCGGAGAAAGTTTGGTCCTCCATTTATGTTATATCGAGTTGATATATACGTGCGGCTAAGGCGCACACAAACACAGAAAATATTTTTTTATTTTTGCTGGAGAGTAGTGCACTTTGTGGGTTACACCACCCTTTAAGAAATGAGCCAGCCGGCTCTTTACTTATGGGACACAGGCGCACGCTTGGCGCTGCTCCTTTGTTGATGCACGTGTGGCTACTGCGCACACAATTCACAAACACAGAAAAAAAAATGTATTTGGTTTGGACTGGAGTGTACTTTGGGGGTTACAGCACCCTTTAACGGTCAAGCCAGCCGGCCCTTTACTTATGACACAGGCGCACGCTTGGCACTACTTTGTTGATGCACGTACGGCTACTGCGCACACAATTCACAAACACAGAAAATATTTTTTTATTTGGTTTGGAGTGTACTTTGGGGGTTACAGCACCCTTTAACGGTCAAGCCAGCCGGCCCTTTACTTATGATACAGGCGCACACTTGGCACTACTTTGTTGATACAGGTGCGGCTACTGCGCACACAGGGCCTGACTCAGAGCCGGTCACTATTTGCGCTCGCTCGTCCAGAAAATAGGGGTGGCTATTCAAATGAACCGTTCGCTGTTTGCGCTCTGTTCACGCCTCTAGGTTTGAACAAGCGAACAAAACTTGCGTTCATTTTTTGGGAAACTACGCCCCCTGCCCGCTCGCATCCTACGTCATGTCCGCTATTTATTAGATTAATCGAGTACATCGAACAGGGTATGAGCTGCTCGCTATTCTTGTGGTTGGTTTTTGCTACCACAATTTTGCGAGCAGTTCTGGCTTTAAAATAACCCAGTGACGTGGTCAATGATGCTGATGTTTTAAATATGCACACCCATAAAACGCCCGTTTTGACCTTTAAGCACGCCTGCGATCGGATCTCCACTCCCCGTTTTCAAGCACCTTCCCCTGTTACCACCCACATACGCCTCATCCTGTCACTCAAATTAGCAGGCATTCGCTATTTTGCGAGCACATGAATTTCGACCGCACTGACTGGTTCGCGCATGCGTATAATGATCCGTACGCATGCGCAGTTGGGCAAACATCGCTCGGAGCGAACGAGCTGCCGCTTACGAGTGGCTCTGAATCAGGCCCACAATTCACAAAAACAGAAAATATTTTTTTATTTGGTTTGGACTGGAGTGTACTTTGGGGTTTACAGCACCCTTTAACGGTCAAGCCAGCCGGCCCTTTACTTATGACACAGGCGCACGCTTGGCACTACTTTGTTGATGCACGTGCGGCTACTGCCGGACAGAGCACCCCCTGGACAACACTACAGCACCCCTATAGGACTGGGACACTGCACAGGACTTTGGAGTGGACACCACTGACTGCACAATACAGTCCAGCCAGCCCCTATGGACTTTGAAGTAGTGGACACAGCCCCTATGGACAACAGCAGCACAGCGCAGCACAGCACAGCACAACACTACTCTGCACTACACTACACTACACTACACAGCCCAGCCAACCCTAACTCCCACCCTCCCTCTTCACTGTCCACAGCCGAGTGAGAAAATGGCGCCGACGCGGGTACCTTATATAGGATCCAAAACCCGCGAGACTCGGAAGGCGGGATGATGACGTTTTGCCTCGATTTCAGATCCGAGTCAGGCGGGAAAAGTCGAGCCTGACTCGGATCGGCCTCGGATCGCGGGGGCTCGGGGGGGTTCGGATTTCAGAAATCCGAACCCGCTCACCCCTAGTTACAAACATAAATAACAATAATACATTTAGGTATCCAAACACAAAGTCTAAGAAAGTTTCTCGGCAATTACAGGTTTGGTAGTTCTTTTGGTCTTTGACATGGACATAATTGCATGTAATTGGCCAGTGGCAGTCAGCTTTGGAGCTCATTGTATTAATAATAGATTTAAGATTGGTTACAACTGAACTATATTAATTGCATTAAAATACTTGTCAGAAATGATTTACAAGCACAATATAATATCATAATGTCATAAATTTAGTTTTGTAGAAAAAGTACCAAGGGGACAACCGTGAAATGCCAATGTCATACATTTATGGTCTGTAGCTCTTTCCATGTTCTAGCATGCAATTCTAATAATAAATACAGTTTGATTTGTGATGTCTATAAAACAGAAGGACAGACAGCATACAACATTATAATGAATGTTTGTCAGTAGTAAGAAGAACTATGCTCTGGTCCTGGCAACAGTAGACATCTGACGCAGAGGTGGTTATGGCGGCTGCCTTGCTGTGCTGGCCTTGGTTGATTCCAACCAGGGTTCTATCTGGATGAATGTTTTCCCCATGTTCTCAAGGATTTCATTTTACACCTCCAGTTTCCTCTTAACGACAAACGTACAGATTCATTGGCTTCTAACTGATGCTGGTCTATGCAATCATGGTATAGAAATAGCTCCACTATGGTAGGGACTCATGTCACTAAATAAATGATCTCTGCAATGCTGCAGAATATGTTAGCGCTATATAGACAATGAGGATGTGTTAAAGTGCTGACCTGTGTTATGTCTAAAAGCAACAACAACCCCGAATTTTTGCTGATACATTCACACGTTACGCTGACAGCTGGCAGGCTGGCTAATGAACAACCCTGTGTGCAAAGGCTGTTAACAGATAACTCAACAGATATCCTTTTATTCATAAATATTCTGTCTGTTACCAAAAAAATGTTCTATTGACTGGGCTGGAATGCAGACGTAAGCAGGGCCATGATCTCCTGGCACCTGTATTGTGAGCCATTCATAGAGAGAGAGACTAGTTTTCCCCACTGTCTCGTCAGCACAATGTGCGCATTGAAAACAACTATGCAGCTTGTGGATCTCACCTGCACACATGCCTGGAAAATGCCAGCAACGCTGGAGTGTCTTATGAAATGTTACAATTGTTTTGTGTGTTGTGGCTTGGAAGAAGTTTTATTACCTTTGTTTGTTGTCAATCTGGGGAGACAACGTGTATTCCCCAAGCAGGGACATATAGAATTACACAAGTGGAGAGAACGATGGCTGTTCTCTTCCAGCTAGTTTCTGTGCATTAACCCCTTCATATCTGGACACTTGGGGGGAGATGTACTTCAGGGTCCAGTCTTCAACCCGGGCAATGCCGGGTATCCCTAGTGTGTAATAAATAGAGTTCTGATGTGCCCCACTCCCATTAATAATAAATTAGACCAATCCTAGATATATTGTAGGAGAGAAACTGATTTGTTTTATATAATGGAAGGTGTAGCTCTGAAGTACAAGAAGCTTGAACTTTAATTTTGATATTTACACTTTTACAAGAGATGTGTCTGAATCTCCACTAGGACTAGAGCTGTACCACATTGCACAGGGTTGGCACGTGCATGGTGAGGCCCTGTTTGGCTCCCATTGAAGGCTCCACATGTCTTGCTCTGATATACCCTCATGCTTGGTGCGACGAGCCCTGGTCTATGGAGAGCAGAGCGAGGCAACAGGAAAGTGGAACAGCACTCACCGACAACACCCATACAATGAAAGAAAATAGTTATTTAGGAATTGTGGTGATGGTGAGGAGCACCAGTAGCGATCCTCTCTCCTGCCACGCTGGGTTTACCATGTTCCACCTGCCTTTTTCCCCCACACACCTACAGACACTAGTACTTTGCGGAGGTGTGTCCTGAAAGTGTTGTGTAAGAGGCAGATTCAATTAGCTCAATTAGATGCCCCTACTTCTTACTTATCAATATTCCTGATTGGTAGAACAGCGCACCTTAAGCCACTCTCCTCTTGTGCCCAAATTATGCCCATGATACACCTAAACCATGACCTGATTCACCCATACCTATACACTACACTTTTTCTTATAGACCACGCTTTATTTGGGGGGTGAAAAAAAAATCAGGATGCACATTTCTTTCTCACTATACATTGCTTTGTGTATACATAACTTTAGTGTAGTATAAGATGAGTGTACTTATATGGAGGGTTCAGAGGTAAAGTGAACCAAGGGGTTGGGTACTGGATCCCAACAGTCAGAATCCCAACAGATTTGTGTAAGTATTGTAACTCTTACCCTAACCCTCCCTCTAAACCTAACCCACCCCTCCTGCATCCAAACCCTAACCCTCTCATCCCGCTGCCTAACCCTAACCCTAAGTCTCCCCCTAAGTCTCCGCAATCTGATGGGATTCAATGTCAGGATGCCGACTACATCCCGAACCAAGTCCATGAGGGTCAATTGTGGAAAAATGGATCTCAACGTTGAAGAACTCTAATTAGTTAATTAACCATTTACTTTTAATTATTTTACTGCTTACATAACGTAGTACCATGTTTAATTTACAGTATTTTAGGAAATAGGATGTTTCCACTGTACCATGGCGGTATTAGTACAAAATGGGCAAGAAATTTACTTGGTTCTGAACACTCCATATAACACTATATTTATTTGGAATTAAAATATGCTAATTATTAAGTGTATTACTTTAAATATCTGGATGTAATATTCAAGTTAACATAAAAAGCTTTGTCCACTCTAATAGCGTATAAAAGTGTGTATATCCAAAGGGGCGCAAACAAAAATCTTTCTTTTAAAGCTTTCTAAAACAAGGTATTATATGATACATTTAATTGGAGTTAAAATTGTTTAGTACATATTAATAATATTATGTACAAAAATAAAACGTGTCACATAGGGCTACAATATGGTGTGATGAGTAAAAATAATATTTGTCTGTTCTAGGAACCTGATTCAACAAGGATCGCAACTGCGATTCCGCATGCAAGCAGCTGATTGTTGCGTTCTGCGCATGCGTATGCATCGCAGTGCGCATTCGCGAACACTCCACTGCGATCCCAGTGTCTACGCAGACCATCACAGAAGATTGACAGAAAGTGCCATTTGTGGGAGGTGATGGGGGGGTGGTCGGCGAAATGCAGGCGTGCCAGTGCGTTTGAACGCCGTTGCAGGGGCGTGCATACATTATCCACTGTGATGCCATACGCAGCCTGAGGCCTCATAGCATGCATGGAAGTTAGCAATTCCTGAGTGAGGTCACACCTTGTGCAAGTGTGTGAGGCTGCGATTGTACTCGATGTTACCGATGGTTTCGCAGTCTTGCTAAACATTACGGATGTGTGTAAGGTAAGGTGGGTGTCCTTATGTAGTGCTGCGACGGCACTGTGATCGCAATGGATTATCATATCATCGCAGTCAGACTGCGTGCATAATCGCAGCCGCGATCAGCAGTTGCGATCCGTAGTGAATCAGGCCCTAACATAAGTCCCTTCTGCCCAGTAACGTTATTGCATACTACACTGACTGCTTTGTTAATTAGGTTAGCACTAGAAATACTTGTAATTTTCTAACCGATGTGCGACACGTTCCTTGATATACACAGATCCGATATTTGAGGCTCTTGTTCTTTTTCCCTTTGTCTGCCGCTCTTGTTCCGGTGTTCTCAGTTCTTTCCCTACGTCTCTCACATTCTCCATTTGCTCTCCATGTTCTCCGTTTGCTGTAATGAGGATAAAAAAAGGATTTAAACAAAAATATTTCTATTCAAAGTGCTCACATTACCGGGTTTGAAGTTTTCCATTCTCATTTGATGTTCACCATCAGCATTAGAAAAGTGATAGCATTTTTTTTCGTTGTTGTGGACCCTGTGCCAATTGGTTCACGAATCTGGCTCGATCTTGTGCAATCCAGGCTCCCCCATAGTTGAGCCATCACCAGCCCAGAATAAACTGAGTGCAGCTCTGTGTAAGTTTTTCATTTTTGTTTTGAATTTGCAACACACATTTGTCTGTGTATTCTGTAGCCCTTTTTATTTTTATAAATTCCATAACTAAGCATTGTACTTCTTTTGCAAATAAAGTGTTCTTTTATTAGTCTATTTCATTTATGCCCCAGAACCTAGTCTTTGAAGAAGCTATTAGATCGCTAAGGTTACACTATAACTATTATTGATTGCTAGAAGCAGGGGGAGACCAACTAACTGAGTGTTAGTTTGTGTCGCAGAGACTGCGCAATTGTGATATAGTGTTAAGGGACCTGTTGTCCCTTTGTATTTTTCATGGGTAGTGGCAGAGACGAGAGGTGTATGGTATAATGGACAGTGTTTTAGAATATCCATTTTGAGTATTATATTAGGCTCTGCCATCACTACATCAAGATTTGGAGATTTTCACGAATGCAGTTCTGACGCTACTATAGTACTAATCAGGGTGATACAGTTATTTGCTCCAGGACCACAGAGATCCCGCCAAGGCCTGGGAGGAGGGGGTGTGGCCTAATTGCTAGCGGTGTGGCCACGCCCCCTTAGAAGGAAAGACCCTATTTGCAGTACCCGCTCCACCACCTCTCTGCACCCCTGATTGCCTCTGACCTAGTCTGAGTCAAAACGGGGATAACCTATTGGGGTCCCTGATGCAGTAGAAAAATCAGTGCCTGGAACTTCCATTCTTAATGACTCAAAAGTGATCAAACCCAGTAACCTAGCACAGACTCTGTTAGCAATGCTTGTAATCAGCAAGGGATAGGTAATTGTGCAAGTACAAGTAAAAATTTTATTGTAATGCTATGAATAATGCTTTTAAAACGAGTTGGTGGCAGGTGGATATCTCTTTAACCTCTTAACTGATGGCTTTTCTAGCAAAACCGGTCAGAAATTGCCGGGTCCGCAGGAGAATCTGGGGAGTCAGAAGAGATCTGTTCTCCCCACGTGTACAACAAATGTTCTTTTCAATAACACTGCAGCGTGGCGCGGTTGCACCTTCTCAACTGAATCACAGCTGGCTGCTTTCGCATCCCGTACGACCACGTCAGTTAAGTGGTTAATATAATGTTGCTTTTCTAGGCAGTTGACCTTGAAATCTAACCAAGAATTTAAAAAGGCATTTGCAGAAGTTCTTCATTCCAATGTCTTAACAAACAGCATTCTAATTATTTCTCTACGTAGCCTCAAGTTTGCACAACACGCTATATGTTACATTGCTAAAGTAAAATATTTACATTTTTGAAATATCGCGAAGATAATATCACCCTGGGGATCAAACAGACAGACGTGTAGAGATCTATGTTTACTTTAAATGATTAAAGAAGATCAACATTTTTACACATAAACTGAGTTCATTAAAATATTTGTAATGCCATAGAATAAAGTTTTGTGAGGAAATTTCCCTTTGCTGGATAAAATAATGAGATAAAACCACCGGAATCCTGACTTCAGCCAATTATAAAACCAGTTGACTTTGCAACATAGACTTATCTACTACATTAGGGATTTACCATGGGCAGCACAGATGGTGTAATGGTTAACGTTACTGCCTCACAGCACTGAAGTCGTGGGTTTGATTCCCACTACGGTCCTGTGTGGAGTTTGTATATTCTCCCTGTGCTTGTGTGGGTTTCCTCTGGGTATGCCGGTTTCCTCCCACACTCCAAAAATATACTGCTTAATTGGCTCCCCACAAAATTGACCATAGTGTGGTAGGGAATATAGGCCCTGATTCAGAGCCGGTCGCTATTTGCGGTCGTTCGTTCTGGAAAAAGGGGTGGCTATTCAAATGAACCGTTCGCTCTTTGTGGTCTGTTCACGCCTCTAAGTCTGAACGAGCGAGCAAAACTTGCGGTCTTAATTTTGAAAAAGACGCCCCCCTGGCCGCTCGCACCATACGTCATGTCCGCTATTTATTAGATTAATCGAGTACATCGAACAGTGTATCAACTGCTCGCTATTCTTGTGGTTGGTTTTTCCTACCACTATATTGCGAGCAGTTCTGACTAAAAAAAACCCAAGTGACGTGGTCAATGACGCTGCTGTTTTAATTATGCACACCCTTAAAACGCCCGTTTTGACCTTAAGCACGCCTGCGTTCTGAATTCCGCTCCCCGTTTTCAAGCACCTTCCCCTGTTACCACCCACATACGCCTCCTCCTGTCACTCAAAATAGCAGGCATTCGCTATTTAGCGAACAAACGATTTTCGGCCGCACTGACTGGTTCGCGCATGCGTATTAAAATCCGTATGCATGCGCAGATGTGCGAACATCGGTCAGAACGAACGAGTGTCCGCTTACGAGCGGCTCTGAATGAGGTCCATAGAGTGTAAGCTCCACTGGGGCAGGGACAGATGTGAATGGTAAGATATTCTCTGTAAAGCGCTGTGGAATATGCTGGTAAGAATAATAATACTGTATGTAACCATGTGTGGGATTGTTGGGCTCTTGCTCTAAGAGCCAGATTGCCTTTGTGTATATTGTAGATGTATTTATTAAATTATTTTATATGTTAAAGAATGGGAAAGTATAGGATTTTATCTGGCCGATTCAATTACTCATGCTGCTGCTCATTGGCTTCCTGCGACTCTGCAGGATGTGTCTCCTTGCTGATTTCTGCATGCAGCCTATGGAGGCACTAGCAGAAATAAGGCTACAAAATTACACTTACGACTGGAGCATGACCTTCCACCAGCGTCCAATTGAATCTGTCCCTATAAGTTACTTTGGGCCTGATTGAGAGGTGAAAGCTAATGGATTACTACTGCAAATTTATGCTAATGTCACAGCGGATGGGCTGTCTACTGAGGCTTTAATCCGCAGTGGTGTGCAAATAGCCGCATCTTCTAGTGAACATCGGCCGCACCATTGCACATTAGAGCAACCCTACAGTTGTTCAGAATGCCCGATGGTGCATGGCCATTGGTGCCAGTGGAACTGCATCTTCTAAAGCAGCCCTAGTCTATAAAATAACAGTTAGAAACTGATTGGTGTCAGATTCAGTATTTGTTGTGGGCACAGGTCTGGGACCACTGGGCAGGACTAGTATGAACTGGAGTGAATGAAACTGTATGTGCACAAATGACATACAGGTAGGAGAGCAGAGTACTTACTAGGCACTTACTAGGCAGGGAAACTGGTGCGCTACCTGGCTGTAGCAGTAACACAACTGAAGCCCAGAACACTAGGAAAAGAATGGTGCTTGACGTGATAGTGTCAGGAACACTGTGGAATAGTTCCAACGTAGAATACACACTAGGGATATGCGCCCTCTGCAGGTGAGGTTCAGAATAGATTGCTGGAAGTATGTAGACAGTGACAGGTATTGCAAGATGGTACTATTTAGCAGTTTTGTAGTGTGAACTGTATACAGGAAGACTGGGACTTTACGATGACTTAGCAGACGATGGTAAATAGTGCATGCTGGTAATAGACTGCCCATAATAAGTACAGGCAGATATGTGCAGGTGTGGACTGCAAGCAGGAAGGTGTCAGCAGCAGATATAAAGGCTGAGACAGAGAAGCACACTGGTGTGATGAGATGAGGAAAGGCTGCGCTGATGCACAATGGAATGCACAGTCTGAACTTGAAGCAGTAGTCAGTAGTCAGTACTGCTGATGCTGGAACCAAAATCTAGTGGAATACAAGTTGTACTGGCACTGTGCTAGTGCAGGTGAAGAGTTTAAATACTGATCTCTGGACGATGATTGGTAGCACAGATCATGTGGGAAGAAATAGGTCAGCGATTGGATCCACAGGAGTCGGCTGATGAAAGGCAAGATGGTGGTACCCATGCCGCACCGGCCTTAGGAGAAACGCCAGCAACCAGGAACATTGCTTAAAACGGCTGAGTGGCTTGGAACGGCTGGCAAGCGGGGACATGCCAGCTGATGAACTGGCAGCGCCGGTAGCGCTAGGAGGGTCTGGAGTCCGCTGTGTGACAATCGGTTACTATGGGCAACTTCTCCATTTTTTCTCTTTACAAGGGTTGATGCATCTCCCCTCTAAATCATGCAGTCTATTCATATTAGGGGTGTGCACCGTCCACTTTTCGTGTCTTGGTTTTGGATCTGGATCTTTCTTCGTGTTTTGGATCTGGATTGGTTTTGCCAAAACCACCCTTCCGTGTTTTGGGTTCTGGGTTTTGTGTTTTGGATCTGTATTTTTGGGGAAAAAAGCATAAAAACAGCTAAAATCACAGAATATGTGTTTTTTTTCTGCTCCTATGCTATTATTAACCTCAATAACATTAATTTCCACTCATTTCCAGTCTATTCTGAACACCTCACACCTCACAATATTGTTTTTAGGCCAAAAGGTTGCACCGAGGTAGCTGGATGACTATGCTAAGCAACACAAGTGGGCAGCACAAACACAGGGCCCATCTAGTAGTGACACTGCAGTGGCAGACAGGTTGGAAGTTTGAAAAACTAGGCCCCAAACAGTACATAATGCAAAGAAAAAAAAGAGGTGCAAGATGGAATTGTCCTTGGGCCCTCCCACCCACCCTTATGTTGTATAAACATGACATGCACACTTTAACAAAGCAATAATTTCAGCACCAGGGTCTGCCACACAACTGTGGCTGAAATTATTGGTTCGTTTGGGCCCCCACAAAACAAGCTGGCAATTAATCTGTCCTTGCACAAACTTCCTCTACGGAGGCAAGATGTCATCCTCATCCTCCTCATCCACCGATTCCTCACCCTCTTCAGTGTTGTGTACATCCTCATCCTCAGAGTATTAATTCATCCCCGATGGAATTCACCATCACAGGTCCCTCTGTACTTTCTGGAGGCTGGTCTCCCTGGAAGAATTGATAATTCATTTTGATGAGCATCCTCTTCTCCACATTTTGTGGAAGCAACCTCCTACGCCTTTCGCTGACAAGTTTCCCGGCTGCACTAAACACTCTTTCGGAGGACACACTGGGGGGGGAGGCAACTTAGGTAAAATAGAGCCAGTTTGTACAGGGGCCTCCAAATTGCCTCTTTTTTCTGCCAGTACAGGTACGGACTGTCTGACAGGCCTACTTGGATGCTGTCACCGATGTAATCCTCCACCATTCTGTCAATGGTGACAGTATCATATGCAGTGACAGTAGACATGTCAGAAATTGTTGCCAGGTCCTTCAGTCCGGACCAGATGTCCAAACTTGGTCCTGCCTGCCCTGCATCACTGCCAGCGGGTTGCTTAGGATACCTAAGCTGTTTCCCTGCAGCCCCAGTTGCGGAGAAAATGAAGAAGGAGCTGTTGACGTATCACGTTCCGCTTCAGCTGACAGTGTTTTCACCAGCAGGTCTTTGCACCTCTGCAGGCTTGTGTCGGCCAGAAAGAGAGACACCACGTAGGCTTTAAACCTAAAATCGAGCACGGTGGCCAAAATTTAGTGGTCTGATTTCAACAGATTGACCACCCTCGAATCCTGGCAAAGCAAATTAAGGGCTTCATCCACAAATCCCACATAGCGAGCGGAATCGCTCCATCTTAGCTCCTCCTTCACTTTTTCCAGCTGCTTCTGCAAAAGCCTGATGAGGGGAATGAACTGACTCAAGCTGGCAGTGTCTGAACTGACTTCACGTGTGGCAAGTTCGAAGGGCTGGAGAACATGGAAGTCATTCTCCACTGCGCTTGAGTAAGGTGCATACCCCTTCCCTTGCCTATGTCATAGGTGGATGTATAGGCTTGAATGGCCTTTTGCTACTCCGCCATCCTCTGAAGCTTATAGAGGGTTGATTTCCACTGCGTCACAACCTCTTGCTTCAGATGATGGCGGGGCAAGTTCAAGAGTGTTTGCTGGTGCTCCAGTCTTCGGCACGCAGTCACTGAATGGCAAAAGTGGCCAGAAATTTTTGAGGCTACCCAAAGCGTCTCTTGCACGCCCCTGTCGTTTTTCATAAAATTCTGAACCACCAAAATTATTGTGTGAGCAAAACATAGAAGATGTAATGCCCGCACAATATTGGTGGCGTTGTCAGATATCACAAATCCCCAAGAGAGTCTAAGTGGGGTAAGCCATTGGGCGATGATTTCCCTCAGTTTCTCTAAGAGGTTATCGGTGGTGTGCCTCTTACTGAAACCATTGATACACAGCGTAGCCTGCCTTGGAACGAACTGGCGTTTCTGAGATGCTGCTACTGGTGACGCTGCTGTTGTTGCTGCATAAGGCGATACATCTACCCAGTGGGCTGTCACAGTCATATAGGCCTTAGTCTGCCCTGTTCCACTTGTCCACATGTCCGTGGCTAAGTGGACATTGATTACAACCACATTTTTTAGGACACTGAGGACACTTTTTCTGATGTCTCTGTACATTCTCGGTATTGCCTGCCTAGTGAAGTGGAATCTAGATGGGATTTGGTACCGGGGACACACTACCTCCATCAGTTGTCTAAATCCCACTGGACTAATGGCGGGTACTGGACGCATGTCTAACACCAACATAGCAGTCTAGGCCTCAGTTATCCGCTTTATAACAGGATGACTGCTGTCGTACTTCATCCTCCTCGCTAAGGACTGTTGGAGGGTCAATTGCTTAGTAAAAGAAGTAGTGGTGTTCCTACTTCCTCTATGGGATGATGAACGACTCCCAGCAGCAGCAACAGCGGCAGCAGTAGGCGTAGCAATGCTGGATCCTCCCGAGGAATCCCAGATAGGAGAGTCAGTCATGCCAGTGACATGGCCTGCAGGACTACTTCCGTTCCTGACTGAGGAGAAAATTGACGAGGAGGGAGTTGACGGTGTGGTTTGCAGGCGCTTGGATACAACAGGACAAAGGGATTTAGGTTCCCTGGACTACTTACGGTCTTAGCCACAGTTTCTGAACTTGACAGTAACTTTTTATGAACGCGCTGCAGGTGACGTATAAGGGAGGATGTTCCTAGGTGGTTAACGTTGCTACCCCTACTTATTCCACCTTTACATATGGCAAGACAGTAGTTGTCCGGATTTGAATAGAAATATTTCCAGACCAAAGAGGTGGAATGTTTGGTCTTCTGCCCAGGCATGACCGTGATGGACTTTTTCATCCCATGGACAACAACTGTCTCCCCCGGTGCCTTATTTAAACAAACCACCTCACCATCAGAATCCTCCTCGTCAACTTCCTCCTCAGCACCAGTTACACCAATATCCTCATCCTGTTGACATCTTCAATTTGATTATCAGCAAGTGGATTGTGTGTGCTCCTTCCAGCACTTGCAGAGGGCGTGCAATTGGTGGAAGGAGCCACCTCTTCCCATCCAGTGTTGTGAAGGTCAGGCATCGCAACCGTCGCCACACTTGGACTTTCCATGGGGATTTGTGATATCTTCTTAGAATTAGAAAACATAGAAACCACAGTTCTTTGCTGTGCTTTTGCCAGCTTAACTCGTTTGATTTTTGTAGTGGAAGGAGGGCTTCCATCGTCATGTGAAGCTGAACCACTAGTAATGAACTTAGTTGAGGACCTTAGCCGTTCCTTGCCAGTCCGTGTTGTAAATGGCATATTGGCAAGTTTATGTTTCTCCTTTGACAATTTCAATTTATTTTTTAAGGTAATTTTCCTGAACTTTGCCATTTGGGATTTTATATGCCCTCTACTATGACATTGGGCATCGGCCTTGGCAGACAAAGTTGATGGCATTTCATCGTCTATGTCATGACTAGTGGCAGCAGCTTCAGCACTTGGAGGAAGTGGTTCTTGTCCTTTCCCTATTTTATTTTTATCGGACAAATTTTTGTCCTCCATTTATGTGACATTGATGCATGTGCGGCTAAGGCACACACAAACACAGAAAAAGTTTTTTTTTATTTTCTTTTGGAGCGCACTTTGGGGGTTACACCACCCTTCAACAGATGAGTCAGCTGGCCTTTTACTTATGACACAGGCGCACGCTTGGCGCTACTTTGTTGATGCACGTGCGGCTACAGCGCACACAAACAGAAAAATATTTTTTTTTTGCACTTGGGGGGAGCACCCCTGATGGACAGAGCACCACCTGGACAACACTACAGCACCCCTATAGGACTACAGCCTTTATGGGACTCTGCACAACACAGCCCAGCCAGCCCCTATGGACTTTGGAGTGGACACAGCCCCTATGGACAACAGACTGCACAACACAGCCCAGCCAGCCCCTATGGACTTTGGAGTGGACACAGCCCCTATGGACGACAACAGCAGCACAACTCCCACCCTCCCTCTTCACTGTCCACAGCCAGAGTGAAAAATGGCGCCGACGCGGGGACCTTTTATTGAATCCAAAACCCGCAATATTCTGACAGCGGGATCATGACTTTTGCCTCGATTTCAGCTGCGAGTCAGGCTAGAAAACTCAAACCTGACTCGGATCCGGCTCGGATCGGGAGCTCGGAGGGGTTCGGATTTCAGAAATCCGAACCCACTCATCCCTAATTCATTTAGTCATAAAGTAGAGCAAAATCACCGTTGCACCTGTTCCTAAAGTATGTTGCAGATAATATTATTCCAGAAGCAACAAATATCCCTCTTACACTGGAAATGTGATGACGTTGAGTCATATTGTAGTGTTCCGTTGGCTTGTCCACTGTTATTATTTTTGGATGAAGTATATTTTGTTCTGTGTATATTATATGAAGCTGATGACAGGCATGGTGAGATGTTAATCTCTCACATAGTCAGTGCAGCCAGATGTCTGTGCTGAGTTTAGGAGGGTGGGAGGCAAAGACCAGTTATTTGTGGAGAAGAATTTACTTTTTCATTTGTTTAAAAAAAATCCAAAAAAGACCCATTGTGTAAAATCTCTGCTCTGCACAACGTTATTTTTGTGTTATGAACAAAGTACAAAACATTGCTAAGAACCACATAGATCTCCTCGAGTTTTCATAAAGGCTGTGCTACATTCTTCCTAAATGCCCAGCATACATTTAATAAATGATGTAGTTAGCAGACCGGCGTTCGGCATGCCGCCGGTCTGAATCCTGACGCTGGAAGTCCGACATGGGACTGAAGATAGGCATCGAAATACTGACACCTATCTTAATCCCGGCGCCGGAACACAGACAGACGCCAGCCCGAACCAGGTAAGACCGGGGTGTCTTAGCTGTTACCCCGGGGGGGAGGGTTAGGTTTAGGTACCATACCGGGGTTAGCGTTAGATTTTTGAGGGGGAGGTTAGGGTTAGGCACCCCTAGGGGGGGTTATGGTTAGTCACCACTTAGGGGGGTTAGGGTTAGGCACTAAGAGGGGAGGGATAGGTTAAGGCCCGAAGAGGGGAGACTTAGCTTTAGGCACTAACGGGGAGGGTTAGGGTGCGGGGTGGGTAAGGTTGGGGTTAGGCTACAAGAAGGGAGAGTTAGGGTTAGGGGGAGAAGGGGGAGGGTAAGTATACTTACCCCACCTCTGTCGGGATACCAACCATATACATGCCAGACACATATGTTATACTATTACATAACAATATAAAATTTGGGACACAATTGACCACACCCCTTACAACTCTGACTAAATCCCCACTATGCACTCTCCCGTTCCCAGTGAAAACTGGTATTATTCCACAATAATGGATTGTTGGGTGATCCTCACTTAAGTTTACACTGCCTTCGGTTTATTAGTCATAAGCTTTATCATGTTCTGTTGATTTGTTTTAACATGTGCAACTGATTTACAATCATATGATGTCTATTTACAAATAGGTATGATGCTGTTTCCATGTTGGAAGACAGTGTTGGTCAGACACAGTGCCAAACAGTGGGGCCATAATGCAGATCTGGGGTCCTGCACACTGGTGTCCAGCAATGACTCCGCAGACTTGGCGATAAATGTTGGGCCTTCATTAAAAACATCCGTTGGGTCTGGAGTTCTTTCTCATATATCTAAATTGGAAAAGGCAATTTACTGCATAGGTAATTAGTAATATATTAAACACTTGTGATCTCAAAAAGCTTATTTCATGCAGGATGTTGAGTAGAGATGAGCGGTTTGGTTTTGCTGTCAAACCGAGGGCCTGATTCAGAGCCGGACGCTCTGACAGAGCGCTCGCTCTGAATCAGGGCCGGCCTTCTGTTTTTTTAGAGCAGCCTCCTGGCCGCTCGCATAGCTGTGGGTGACCACCCACAGCTATAGCGAGCGGCCAGGAAGATGGTCGCGATGGTCAAGACCATCGCAACCATCAGGCTTGCGACGAGTCCCTTGTGGTAGGGTCTCGTTGCCGCAAGCCCTAGAGTGCTTTCGGCTCTAACAGAGCCGAAATCACTCCCACTGACATCACTTGTGATGTCAGTGGGGCCGGCCCCAGACGGTAGGCCTTCCCATGTGAATGCCTCTGTCTGGGCAGCCACGCCCTTCGGCCCACCCACCAAAGGGGGCGTGCTGTCACTCAACATCGACAGCACGCCCCCTTTGGTACGAGACCCAGGAGCGACGGCTTGCCCGTCGCTATCCGGGTCTCGCGCATGCGCACGACGGAGCCGGCTCCGTCGTGCGCATGCGCACTGGGCCACCATCGACCCGCTTGCGAGCACATAGCACTCGCGAGCGGGTCTGAATCAGGCCCCGAGTCCCAGCTTGGATCACTTTCGGGATTCTGAGTAGAACCGAGTCTCGGCTCAGGTTTACCCGTAAGTTTAGAACTTGGATCTAAAAACTGAATCTCTGGTTTTGGATTACATGTAAAAAGGTCCAAATTACATGTTTAGCTGTTTTTATCAATTTTAAATAAATCCAAAACCAAAATTGAATCAAAACACTTAAGGGGTGGTTTTGACAAAATCAAAATACGCGTGTCCACGCACATCTTTAATATTTAGTAATGTTAATGTGTTAAGTTAAGTCAAGTCATTTTCACAGCTGAGAGAGAGAATCTAATGAACGTTAGACAGTTAAAATAGGCAATTGTAAAATAGAGGCTGGGAACTTTAATGCTTGTCATAGTGATTGTAAACTTTTTTTAAGAGATGTATAAAACCTTGGAAAGAGATACAGTGGAGAATTTTCCCATAGCAACCAATCAGCTCTTAATTGTCATTATGCACTGTGCTAGATAAGAGATGGTAAGAAGCTGATTAGTTGCTATGGGAAACTTCTCCACTTTATCTCTCTCCAGGTTTGATATGTGTTGCCAATTGGTAATACTTACAGTATACCTGGATCAACAATGCTTAGGATTTGAAAAAGACTATGGGGCATATCCAGTTGGGTACGAGGTTTAGCAAAGTAAAAAACCTTGCACCCCTCGCGCCTAATTTTGGATTACTGCAGACAGGGGCATATTAAGATGGGGAATGCACATGGGCCTCTCTGCCAGCGCAATGACAGCAGCAGAAGACTCCAGACACTAGTCTGTGCCCGGAGTCTACTGCGCATGCGCAGGTCACCAAGAAAATGGCGCTGCTCCAGCTGACGTGAGACTTAGGAGAGGTAAGTATTAAAAAGTACGAGTGCAGGGTCTTCAGTGTGGGCCCCCCTGAACCCCTCCTGCATCACACACCCTGCACCCATTATAAATATGTCCCTGACTGCGGGTATGCGTGCTCCCGATACCCGTGGTATCCAATTAAAAAAAGTGTTTGCCTGGCTTTCAGAGCTGAAACCCCCACGGCGTGTCCGTGGGTCTCCGTGACTCCCGGTGGCCTCCCCTCCATCTTGTCACTGGCGAGGGGGCTGCTGGGAGTCCCAGCGGCTCCTGGGAGGCTATGGAGGTGCTGGGAGATGCAAAGGCTGCTGGGAGATATAGTTCTCCTAGCGCCCAGTACGGGGGGAGACTCTCACACAGGGGGGTCACACACACCAGGGGTCACACACACACACTCATGCACAAACATACTCATTCATACACACTTGCAAACACTCACAAACATTCACACACACTCACATACTCACCCTGCTGCAGAAAAGCCGTCTTCCGATGGATGCAGAAGACGCCGCTTAGGAAAGGTGAGTAATTAAGGAATAATTAAGCTAATTCAAAACTTCCAATAGCTTAATTAATTCTCATGGGGTGCCCCCAGGGTCCCAGAGCAAGTTCCTCAGATTTTTCCTAAAATTAACGATTTTAAGAAAAATCAGACTATAGAAATCACTGCGTCCCATTTTCAGGCACCTTATTGAATACCAAAACCCCACAGCTGCAGGGAAAACCCGAGCACCGCAGGGTTTTTCAAATACCCTGCCCACAATTGGATATGCCCCTATGGGGCCTATTCATGATGTTAATTATCGGGGTCCGATAATTAACAGTCTAACTCGCAGCGGATTCCAGAGCAATTCATCATTGATGCGAAAATCAGCTGTCCCACGAGCGGCTTCACTGTTCCTTTTCAGAGCAGTGAATCTTTTCAATGTCTCTTTTCAGTCACGCATGCGCACTACAGGTCACGCATGCGTACAACAGCCCCGACGTCCGGCGGACAGGGGCGAAGGGATCCAAAAGGATCCCTCTTTGGGACCCAGGACTACTTCCCATAGGGAAGGAGCAGGTATCAGGAGCATTCGCTGTCTGAAGATGGCGAATGCTCCCACACTCAAGCTCCGAAAATATATTTTCAGAGCTTGATGAATTCTGTTGCCATACTAGTATATGGGGACAGCGGGCCATTCCGCACGAGGAAGGTAAGTAGGAGATATCTGTGATACTAGTATATGGGGACAGCGAGCCATTCCGCACGAGGAAGGTAAGTAGGAGATATCTGTGATACTAGTGTGTGGAGACAGCGGGCCATTCCGCCAGAGGAAGATAACTGTGATATCTGTGATTTGTGAGGGATTCTATTTTTAAGGAATGTTTTTAACATTGTGTCAATACAATGAATTAATTTGGATATATTATTCTTATATATCTTTGACTGTTTTAATATACTGTAGCATGCTCTCCTAGTAGTGAGTGTTCTTACTCCTCCTTGTTTTATGTCTCCCTCTTGAACTATAAACAAATCAGACAGCTGCTACCTAACTGTTATCTCTTTTCAAAGTGACAATCATTAAATTATTGGGCACTCACTGCTGCCTTCACTTCAACATCAGCCAAAATTTCTCACTTTGAAGTGCTAATAGTCTGTATCCTATCTAAATACAAATATGTTTTTTGATCTTCTGCTTTGCGGTCCTTCCAAATGCTATCAGATATGCCTCTACAGTGTGCTAGATCATCTTATCTGGCACTGTTTGTATTCAGGTTCAGTTGTTCCGCAATTTTTAAATAAATTTTTTGGGGTGTCCCTATTTTTTTTTTTTTACTTTTTTTGACACAGTTCTTTCTTAAATGTCATTCCCAGGGGTGCGGGCTATTTTTTTTAAGCCTGCACCCCTAAACCCCAATTCTGCACTTTTTTCGACACCTATTCAATGGTGAAAAGTTATCCCCGTTTTTTATCAAAGACTTTTCAAAACTGCGATTAGTCTTTGAAATTGAATACGGTGTAAAAGTAAAACCTGCAATAATGACGTCATACCTCCGATATTAACGCAAAAACAATGTTATCGCTCCCATATTGAATACCCCTAATAAAGTACAACTCAAGGGGTTTCTAATACTAATATTTAATGCTTATTCAATTTTTCACAGTATAAAAGCAGGGTGCATATGTTCACTTAATTCTAAAAGGTTATCCAAGTAAAAATAACATCATTGCAATCATATTTCACAGTTGTTACACTGTAATTGTTTTCAAGAGGTAAAACTGACACAATATAAACAAACTTCAATCCCTCCTTAGTATCATTCCAGGCTCAGCTATTCTACGTAGATGTTTTTGTTTTTCAAGTGAAAAAAGTGTCCAGATACCGATACAGTCACAGTATTATAATTGTAGAGACCAAGAAAATATAAATATATAGCGCCTCCGTCCACTTTAAGACAGCCGGAAAATATGATAATAAACCCTCTTAATAGGGTATGAGTGAGTCCCAAAGTGCAAGAGAGCTAAGGAAGTAAATGTATCAGGGAGCCACCGTAGGATAAGATAAGGTAGGATAAGATGGTATGCGTGCTGCTAGTGTATTTGCCTTTTGATGTTGTTACATTACCCACCTACAGCTCCACCTTTGTCTCGCTCTCCCAGGTTAACACTGCACATGTAACTCGACTTCTGCTTCTGAGGGCCTCTGGTGTATAGCCCCTCTACGCTGTCAGTCAGTGCGGTCTCTGGGACTTAAATCACCGCTCACAGAGCTCCACTCCTCCGGTCTATCTGGCTTAGTGGTCATCACACTCAGTTGCTGCCGCTGCCTGTGGCTGGTTATTTGCTTTGCTGTTTGGTTGTTATAGTAGAATCGGTATGGAAAACTGACAGTTGGGATCCAGGCGGTCATAATCCAGATGCCTGGATCCCGGCAGGGTTAACATACCGACACTTGGTGGTTGGTATGCTAACCCTATCCCTTTCCCTACCCTAACCCTAACCCTCCCTCCCTGGTGCCTGAACCTAACTTCCCCCTTAGTGCCTAAACCTAACCATCCCCCCTTAGTGTCTAACCCTCCCCCTAGTGCCTAACCTTAACCCCTAACCCTCCCCCCAACCCCGTTACTTACCTTCGGCATCCCAGCATTATTCTATTGCTGGTAATGTAAACGTTAGTATCCAGACCGCTGGGATGCCGAACGCATACCGTAATAGTAATATCTCAACAGCTACACTTGGTCTTAGCACAAGTATTCATCCATTTGCCTTAACGCGTTTCTCTTTCAGGAAAAGTTTATTCAGATTTTTTTCTATATAGAGGAGATCTAATCTTCTAGTCATATAATAATGAGAAACTGATGTATAGAAAAGATCAGGTAATTGGTTAGTGAAATAAATAAATATGATTGAATCACATGAAGAAGAACAGATGTCTGAAGTGTTCATTCTTTTACTCCCAGGAACCAATGGTGTACAAAGAGAATATATTTATAAAGTGATGATTAGGATATTAGTCTCTCCTGCAGTCAGGGGCGGATTGGGCCACCGGGACAGCGGGAAAGTCCCCGCTGGGCTGGTCCCATCTCCCCTCTGATGGGCCGCTTTACACTGACTGCTGGCCGGCCGCTCTGAAGGCCGCTACCACGATCAGAGCTCAGCTCAGCTCCGATCGGGCAGCAGTCATGAATGAGCTTCTGCACAAGCGCAGAAGCTCATTCAGCAGTAATATGTGAAATGGCCGCGGGAAGGCTGCTGTAGCAGCTCCTCCCATGGGCCAATGCGGGGCACGTGAGTGTCACCTCACGGCTCCGCCTCCGAGTCCATCAGCCACCACGCCCGCCAGAGCATGAGCCGGGGATCTGGCTGAGCCTATAACCAAGCCGGGAATGGGGCAGAGCAGTGACCGCAGGACTCAGGGGAGTGAGCGGCCGCGACTGGCACCGGCAGTGGCACTGTAAGTCATATACAGCTTGTAATATATAGGCTTAATTAAAGACTGCACTCCTAGATTCTTGTAAATGCATATATTGGCATCACCGTTTCAGAGCCCCTGTGGCTATGTTTACTTGATTGTCTAGAAAAAAGAGCCACAAGGGGCTCTGAAATGTTGGTTGTGTATGCCAATACATGTATGATTATTTTCAATAATCTTGTTGTGCCGCAGTCTTTATTTAAGCCTGACCATTTTACTACTGAGGCCATCCAACAACCCAAGGAGTTGTCTTTATCAGAGTGCCAGTCCAGATATATATCTATATATATATATAGATATTTATATATATATTTATATATATATATATATACATATAAATATATATATACATATATATATATATCTATATCTATATATATATATATATATATATATACACAGGGGCATATCTATAATGGGTGCAGGGTGTGTGGGGAACATGGGCCCCTGGGTCCAGAGGGGCCCCGCACCGCACACCCTGCACCCATAATAATACTTACCTCTCCGGAGTCCCACATCGGTGCGGGTGTCCGGTGCTGTAAACGACTGAAAAATGGCGTGGTGGCCATTTTCCGGTCATTTGCGCATGCGCAGTACAGGGAAAATAGCCGCGGCAGCCATTTTCCTGGTGACCTGAGCATGTACTATAGACTCTGGGCACACTGGAGTCTATAACTCCGGCGCTGGCCACGCACAGCTCAGTGCGCTGCCGGCCGCCGGACAGAGAGGAGGGGGCCAGTGTCGGAGACTGCACAGGGGCTCCCTCCTTTCTAGAAACGCCCCTGTGTGTGTGTATATATATATATTTATATATATATATACACATATACATACACACACACACACACACACACACAGACAGTGGGAATGGACGGCACTCGAGTCTTGTACAGAATAAAACACCACACTGTTACAGCATTTCGGTTTTAATAAAGTGAGGCTTAAAAAAATGAGGTTTTAGCTAAAGGATGATGTACTCTACATATTAAATAAAGCTAGTCATGGAGAGAATATTGGGAATATGAGCGAGCTGGTTCTGTCTGGTAATGCCTAGAACATAGTTTATTCCACAGACGGAACTGCAGTAAAAGACACAAGGAAGGCCGCAACTGCGTCAACTCAGAATCAGGCCCTATGGGGAGGGACCCCGCCCCCCTCATCAGACCACGCTCCTATTAGGGCTGCTCCCATAAATTTCCCGGGCTGGTTTTCCATCCCAATCCGCCCCTGCCTGCAGTCTATAATATTAATACATAATGGACAATATAAAGCAAGTATTTTAAAGACCAGGGACCAAATGTAATAGGGAGAGAGTTTAGAGAATGTGAGAGTTTTCTCACACTTTTTAATAGAGTCCGAGAACAAAGCAACAGAGCAAACTCGCATGTTTTTTAGACTCAAAAGACTCTGATGATATAAAATCTCATCCAGATGTTTTTTTCCCAATTGGAAGATAAAACTCGACCAATGTGACCAATGTGACCAGTGTGAGACTTTACTGCTAAACTCTCACATTTTCTAAACTCTCACCCTATTACATTTGGCCCCAGGCATTTTAAAATGCTTCTAAACCAATAAAATATATATATAGCAGCACAAAAATACATATTCTAAAACAACATGGGCAATAAAAAAAATGTTGATGGTAAATCATAAAATAAAAAAATGAAAAAGAAATAAAATAAACGGATTTCTCGCATGAAAGAAAGTGCTTGTGCCTCTGCAACACATTTCTCTGAGCAACATATTGCTTCTTCTTGTCTTTACAACTTCAAACGTCATAGTATACACATGGGGCCTGATTCAGCAGTTCACGCAAGTGCACTGCTGATCGCAGAATACCGATTATCAGGAATCTGCGCGTGCCCAGGACCCATTCTTCAAGTGTGCATAGTCGCACACAGACCAATCAAAGCCTCTGCCTGATTAACAGGCAGCGGCATATAAGGGACGGTGAAGGGATGGCCGGCAGTCGCGGAAACTGGGACGTGTCCGCCACGTTTTCTGGGAGTGGCCAGCCCAGGATCAACGCAGTGTCCGGGCCTCGCAAGCGGGAAAGCCTGAGTAAGCATCAGCTGGTCGGAGCCCCGGCGCCGTCCACCATCGCGACCGTTGATGGTCACGATGGTGATCCCAGCAGTGCCATACACCTCCTGCTGCATTTGCATAATAGCAAGGATCGCAACTGCAAAGCTGCCTGCGTGCATTACATCATGTTGTCAATGTGTGAACGCCTCCATTTGGGGCCGGCCCCACTGACATCATGAGTGATGTCAGTGGGAGAGATTTCGGCTCTGTTAGAGCAGAAATCTCTCTGTGGCTTGCGGAAACGAGACCCTACCACAAGGGTCTCGTCGCAAGCCCGATGGTTGCGATGGTCTTGACCATCGCGACCATCTTCCTGGCGCTCGCTATAGCTGTGGGTGGTCAGGGCCTTTGTCCATAAAGTATTTAGAAAATACTGTATTTAAACATTTACTTGCAACGTATGAAGTGTTATGTAATATATTTTTTGTTCAACAGTGCACCACAAAGGAAATTTCTTTCTGATCCTCTTGGATCATCTCCCTTATGAAACCACCAACTAACAAAACACATTGGCCTTTAACACACAACTAGTCTAGTGAAAAATACAACTCTGGCTGTGGTGTACTTTACTATAATGCTATGTTCTATCTTACTTTATTAACTTAAACCATGCAAGGCAAGACATTTACAAGTCACAGTACCAAAACAATAAGAATCACAGTAGATGAAATAGTATCTTTTAAAATTTACAATATAATTCCCAGGGGCGTTTCTAGAGAGGAAGGGGCCCGTGTGCAGTCTCCGATACGGGCCCCCTCCTCTTTGCCTGGCGGCCGGCAGCGCACTGAGCTGTGCGCGGCCAGCACCGGAGTTATAGACTCTGGGTACTAGAGTGTGCCCACAGTCTATAGTG
Source organism: Taudactylus pleione (assembly GCA_031769625.1). Taxonomy (NCBI): domain Eukaryota; kingdom Metazoa; phylum Chordata; class Amphibia; order Anura; family Myobatrachidae; genus Taudactylus; species Taudactylus pleione. Next base: position 606,943 of record JAUIMM010000787.1, on the reverse strand, counting down.
TATGCACAGGTCACCGGGAAAATGGCCGCAGCGGCCATTTTCCAGTTGTTTTACAGCACCGGACACCCGCGCCGACGTGGGACTCCAGAGAGGTAAGTAATATTATGGGTGCAGGGTGTGCGGTGCGGGGCCCCCCTGGACCCAGGGGCCTGTGTTCCCCGCACACTCTGCACCCATTATAGATACGCCCCTGACAATTCCCCTACTATGCAGATGTGGTCTCTTCTTAACAGATGCCTCATATTGAACTATGGCCTAGTTGCCACTGAGGGTTGGCCAGCCTAGAGCCAACCACCCTTAAACAATTGATGGCTTGTATTTTGCAGGAATTTTTTTTGTAGAGGAACCGGTATGATTGATCTCCTACAGCACCATGGCCTAATGAAAATAGAACTCATTAGATAAAAAATTGAGGACTGGCACTTAAAGGGGACTCACCTTTTACTGCAACCTGAAAAAGGAGGGTGTTATCCGGTGCCATAGAGCACAGGTTCTCAAACTCGGTACTCAGGACCCCAAACAGTGCATGTCTCCTCACAGAATCGCAAGTGAAATTATTAGCTCAATCTGTGGATCTTTTAAAATGTGTCGGTGAGTAATGAATACACCTGTGCACTTGCTGGGTGACCTGGAAATCGTGATCTGTGTGGGGTCCTGAGGACCAAGTTTGTGAACCACTGCCATAGAGGGTGAGAATTTAAAACCTTATGGAAGTATGGCTAATGAAATTGGATGGTCCCTTACTCTGCTAAAGGTGAGCTATTTGAGATTGGGGCCAAGAGGTACAAATAACCATCGTAACGGTAATAGCTAGTCAATACCTTTTACTCATCTGTCGTTGAGCTGTGCACAAAATAGACATGACAAATATTTTAAAGTGACTATAAAATATTTTATTTATATTTGTATTGTTTTGGAACAACAATTTTCCGCTAACTTCTATCTTCTGGAGGGATCGGTATGAAATCCTGCTGGACGTGAGCACAGCGGATGTAATACCATTGCCGGAAGCTTGACAGGACTAGATCCCGACATGGTAAGTATCTCACCTTTCCCCCCCCTAACCCTCCTTTAGGGGTGCCTAACCCTAACCTCCCCCCCAAGTGCCTAACCCTAACCTCCCCCCAGGGGCGCCTACACCTAACCCTCCCAGGGGGGTGCCTAACCCTTACCTCCCCCTGGGGGTGCCTAACACTAACCCCCCCTTTCCCTAGCCTAACCCTAACCCTCCTTGGGGGGTGCATAACCCTAAATCCACCCCTGGAGCCCCTAACCTAACCCCCCCCCGCTCAGCTGTCCGCTGCCGCCACCCGGCTTACCTTTGTTCGGTATGCCGGGCGTCGGTCTCGCAGCGTAGGGCTAATGATGGGCATTGGGATTTCGACGCCTATCATTAGTACCTTGCCGGGATATAACAGTCGGGAAGCCGGCGGTCAGCATTTTGACCGTCGGCTTCCTGACTGCATACCCTTCTGGACGCTACCCCAGATCTTCACTGCCTCTCCCACAGCTGTCCGCCAACGAACTGAAATTAGCAGCCTTATGTCGGCTAATAAAAGCAGGAGCAAGTGGGTGGATCCCGGATTAGCTTGCCATGGTCACATCTATCAGGGACAGCGGCAAGCTATGATTGGTTCGCCTGCAGCACCTTTTTCAAATGTGACTGACAATAATGATTGGCTCTCGGATACAAGCCTGCCAGGTCCTGACCGAGGGCAAGAAGGAGCAGGGACATGGGGCAGGGAGGGATGAATGTCAATGCAGTGCAATGTTGGTTGGTCCTGGGGGATGGTCCAGCCATAGTAAAGCAGAGCACCAGGGTGGTTTGTCCCCTTTATGGCCAGGACTGACGCCGATTTTCCAAACAATCCTGATCACACAGTTCACAGAGTTTACATCACCAGTTTGCTGCTGATTATGAGTGAGAATCAGCATATGTGTAGTCTGATTTAGGATCACTAATCAGTAAATCAGTGGTGCTTTTATTCATATGCAATGAGACAAATAGTATACTAATGCTTATCCTTGATTTCTGTAGTGTGATTACCCTGTGCATTTCTCTGACCTTGATAAATATTTCTCTGTGGAAAATAAAATCCATAACCTTCTTAATTATTTATGAAAAATCCATTAAAACCATTCCATGTGGATTTTATTCGCAATAATATTTTAATTGCTGGAATTATGCTAGAATAAATGAATAATACATATGTTAGTACTAGTGTGCCATTCATTGACTATTTAAATTATGATGACTCAGTCTATACCACTACCTCATTGGCATCACTAGGGGTGTGCGAGCCGCACCGAGTGACACCATGCATGGGGGTGACACCAAAATAGCAGAGCTACTCTGCTATTTTGGTGTCACCCCGCCGGATGGTGTCACGAGCAGCCACAACGAGAGAGAGAGGCAGGGGAGGGGCTGTGGGCAGGGCCGGTTCTCCCGTTACACATGGTACGCAGCTGCGTAAGGCGCCACATAGTGAAGGGCGCCTCAGCTGCGTACCATGCGGGCTGCGGTGCAGACTGTGTCTCTGTGACACAGCTGCACCGCGTGTGTAGCGCTGACCAGACGGAGTTCGGTCAGCGCTACACAGCACAAACACACAGCCGCCGGAGCCGGCAGCAGTGTGTTTGCTTTAGCAGCTGATGAGAGTCTGACAGACTCTCATCGGCTGCTGCTCCCACTGCCGGAGCTGGACATCTTCCGGGTCCCGCAGTGGGTAATGGGAGTGACGCGTCACTCCCATGACGCGTCACTCCCATAATGCAAAGCGGCGGACGGAGGAGCTGATCTCGGCGGCGGGACCAGGAGCGGGTGTCAGGTAAGTGTTTTTTTTTTTGTTTTTAATTATGTCTCTACTGCCGGATTACTACTGGGGGCACTACAAGGGGGGGGACTACTGGGAGCACTACAAGGGGGGGGACTACTGGGGGCACTACAGGGGAGGGAATACTACTGGGGGCACTACAAGGGGGGGGGAATACTATTGGTGGCACTACAAGGGGGGAATACTACTGGGGGCACTACAAGGGGGGGACTACTGGGGGCGCTACAAGGGGGGGGACTACTGGGGGCACTACAGGGGGGGAATACTACTGGGGGCCCTACAAGGGGGGGATTACTGGGAGCACTACAAGGGGGGGATTACTGGGAGCACTACAAGGGGGGGACTACTGGGAGCACTACAGGGGGGGAATACTACTGGGGGCACTACAAGGGGGGGACTACTGGGAGCACTACAGGGGGAATACTACGGGGGGCACTACAAGGGGGGGAAATACTACTGGGGGCACTACAAGGGGGGGAAATACTACTGGGAGCACTACAAGGGGGGGGGAAATACTACTGGGTGCACTACAAGGGGGGAAATACTACCGGGGGCACTACAAGGGGGAATACTACTGGGGGCACTACAAGGGGGGGAGAAATACTACTGGGGACACTACAAGGGGGAGAAATACTGCTGGGGGCACAACAAGGGGGGGAATACTACTGGGGGTACTACAAGGGGGGAAATACTACTGGGGGCACTACAAGGGGGGAAATACTACTGGGGCACTACAAGTGGAGAATACTACTGGGGGCACTACAAGGGGAGGAATACTACTGGGGGCACTACAAGGGGGGGATTACTACTGGGGGCACTACAAGGGGGGGGAATACTACTTGGGCACTACAAGGGGGGAATACTACTGGGGCACTACAAGAGGGGAATACTACTGGGGGCACTACAAGGGGGGCTACTACTGGGGGCACTACAAGAGGGGGGACTATTACTAGGGGCACTATATAATGGGCACTGCATAGGGAGGTACCACTACTGGGGGCACTGCATGGGGGGGAGTACTACTGGGGCACTATATAAGGGGCTTACTACTGGGGGCACAAGGGGCACTGCACTGGGGGGACCACTACCGGGGGCACTGTAAAAGGGGCACTGCATAGGGGGGGCGCCAAAAAAATACTTGCTTACCAAAAAATTTGGGGTAGGGCCGGCCCTGGCTGTGGGCTGCCCCCAGCAGCTGCTGCAGCGCTGGGTAACCCCACTGCGTGCCGAGAACAGGGTGGGTGACATGAGGTCACACCCTCAAGATCGGCACACAAAAGGGCGCGGGGCTTCATGGAGCCCACACTGTCCTACCAGCTGCACCGGGTGTCAGCAAAGTAAGTGATGCCACTGCACTGCCTGAGTATGTACAGTGCATCCGGAAAGTATTCACAACGCTTCACTTTTTCCACATTTTGTTATGTTACAGCCTTATTCCAAAATGGAATAAATTCATTTTTGTCCTCAAAATTCTACACACAATACCCCATAATGACAACGTGTAAAAAAAATTTTTACGATTTTTGCAAATTTAATTTAAAAAAAAACCCTAAAAAAATCACATGTACATAAGTATTCACAACCTTTGCTCAATACTTTGTTGATGTACCTTTGGCAGCGATTACAGCCTCAAGTCTTTTTGAATATGATGCCACAAGCTTGGCACACCTATGATACATAATCAACAAGTTCCATTGTTTATAAGTTTGGACTAATAAGGAATAATTAATTTGGATCCACTAAGTAGAAGCCATCAGTCACCATCATGCCTATATATATATACTTACATACTGTGGCAGTATCACCAGAGAGGGTGCTGATGAGCAGGTGAGTCAGTGTGGGGCTGGAGGTATTTACCTGCACACAGAACAGAAAGGGTGTGTGTTCAAGACTAATGGCTGCCATATGCCCAGAGCCCAGGTGAGGCTGCTGGTGGATACAGTCAGACAGTCCAGGTGGGGCTGCAGTCAGAGTGAAGCCGGCCAGGTGGTCAGAATTAAAACCTGCACAGAGGCAGGGAGATCCCTATACCTCTAACACTGTCCTTGGGAAACTGTGGCAGCCAACAAGCTAAGGAAGCTATACCAGGCCAGGAGGCCAGTGTCCAGTCCTGCATGTGGCAGGGAGGACCACCAAATCTCCAAGACTGTGGCCCGTATTCAATTAGACGTGAAAAGTCGGAAATTTTTCACCCATTGCACTTTCCGCTGAATTCGCCTGTTTGAGACGTGAATTTGCGGCATTCGCATCCCCACGATTCGCCGTATTCAGTTGAAGAACAGGCAAAAACGCAAATAGGTGAATGGATAACAGGCGGAAAGTACTGAATAAGTTGGGGGAATCCGTCTGTACCCCAAAATAAGATGCACTGACACTGGAAATCATTACAGATATATACTATTAGCCCTAATAAACGTACTTTGTGTCCTGAAGTTGTGTTAAAAACTTTCTAGAAGGATTTTTGTGAAAGAGGTGAAGAATGATAGAAAACAGTATTTTTTGTGGAAAATAAATAGTTCAGTCAAATTTGGGGTACTTGAAAATGGGTGCTAGCATATTTTTGTGTCTCTAAAGGGAAGTTTTAAAAAAAACTAAAAATCCACCTGCTGATTGCACCTGCAATCCTAAAACACCTGTCCCATCCTTACAGCTCTCCAAGAAACCTATTTCGCTACTTTTTAGCCTTGTCCCACCATTTTTTTTTTTAATTTTCGCCCCAAAAATGACGTCTTTTTGTGATGCTCTAAGGTAATTTTTTAATTAATTTTTTTGGCTGATTTGTCCTTTGGTGGGTTGTCCAAAGGGATCTAAATCAATTCCCCACATTTGTATCCCAAAATAGAGATTTTGCACTTTTTCCCGCCTGCCATTCATTGGAGGAGAAACTTTTCCGCCTGTTTCAGTGCATTGAGTTTCCGCTTAGGCGAATTGGTCCCGGAATTGAATTTGGAGATAAGACGTAAACAGGCGAAAAGTGGATATAGGTGAAACTTTTTCGCCGATCACGGCTTTTCGGTTCTAATTGAATCCAGCCCTGTGAGAGACTTTCATGCAGATTAGCTGCTTTTATAGAGAGCGCTCAAGAAGTGAGTGAGGGATTGGTTGTTTATTATTTTCTGTTCATTTTGTTTCCTGATTTTTATGATGGAGGTAAAGCACCATTTTCATTTATTACTTACTGGAACGCAATGTGTGGACTCTAATTCTGCATCTAATCACTGCACCACTGACACCCATCCACCGAGCTAATTACCCCACAACATCACTATATATATATATATATATATATATATATATATTGTGATATGATCAGGATAGGGGTCCCTCTCCAGGGATAGATGGACACTTCCCTACACACAGCAGCCAGGAAACAGCACTCCAGACGTGGGTTTTCGTGCAAGCTGGCCAGCGCCAGTTTTTATTGTGCAACACAAATAATCAAATAAGCAAAACATAAAATAAATCCTAACCCATCTGGGCTCTAGCTAGACAGTACATTCCCTCACTAACTGAACACTAAATAAACTCACGTCCACAGTACCTTCTGGATTGTAGCAAACAGTGTCTCAGAGCAAGCTAACCTGTGGGCCTGCTCTCCCAGGTTTGAGACACTCAGGCAGAACTAAATTCAGCTTATAACAGCCATTTCCAGGTGCAAGCCCTAATGAGCCTGCTACCAGGCTGAAAGGCCCAACACCCGGAGTGGCCTGTGGATGGAGCCCTCCCTCTCCTCACATCCACACCCCCAGGACCCATTCCGGTTTTTCACAAAAGCCAACGTTTCTAGTCTGCTTTGTTCAACAGACTTCTCCTGGGGGTTTTAAAGCACATAGGACAGGAATCAGGGACAGATATAGAAGCTATTCCACACTTCTCCAGTGCTTCTATCACAATATATATTGGTGGAATCAGCTCCCTCCAAAGGAGGCTGGAGTGAAATCTGTGTGTTCTGCATTAGCAGTGGAGGTGTGGAATTCTAGGTTTTCACATTTACACAGACCCAGCTGGAATAATCACTGGAGCACAGGAAGGGTTTAAAACTCCCACACACCTGATGCTCCTGATGCTGGACAAACTGGCCAGGTGATAGGCCAGGGGTGGTGGTTAGCATTAAGGTGCCAGGACCTGGATTGTCCATTGATTTTGTGTCACATCCTGAGTTTCTCGGCATAAGGGACGACAGGTATTACCTGTAAGGGCGCTGTGACCTGGTCCTTCTAGCGGAGGGGCTGGTGTCTGGTGGCAGGCATTGGCCATACGAGTTGTTCCGGAGGAACTGTGTCATTCTGGCTGGTGTAGGCCTGGTGGTGTTTCCATTCTGCTCTGGTATGGGCACTGCCATCTTGCCTCTGGTCATGTGACTTAGTTGCTCCAGTCCTGGTGTGTCACATGCTCTCCCTGACCTATCATGATTCTGCACTTGGTACTTAAGGGAGTTCAGAGCTTCCCATAGTTGCCAGTGCAACGTGTTTCACAGCTTATGTTGTGAGAGAGTTCCTGTGCTCCTGTAAACCTGCCTATTTGAGTGCTCGCCTGCTGGATCCCAGCTTCCAAGTAGCCTGCACCGCTCTGCCTGCTCCCAGTCTCCTGCTGGAACCATCCTGCACCTTCTACTTACCCTTTCCATGCTGAAAAGACCTGTGTGTATAGTTAACCCTGAACCTATACTGCCTCCATTTACCTAGCTCTCTGTTTCTACACTGAGCCATCTCAGTACAACTCTCCACTTAATCCATCAGCTGCTGCTATTATAATTACTCCATTACCTCTCCGGATTTCACCTCACCAGTTTCAATCAGTACTGTTATCCTGTCTGCAGCCTTGCAGTGACCATTGGATTACAAAGACTTCTATTAGTTCTGCCACTACCTGGACATTACCTATACATACTTCACTACAGTTTCTAATCATCACCCTCCTCTTAATATTCTGGACTTTAATTTATTATCTGTGTAAATGTCTGTAAGTTCACCTATTAAAAAACCCACTTTTCAATTTAAATCTGTTCAGGTGTCTGCTCCTATTTCCACCCCGGATCCACAACAAACCCAGATTTTAACATTTTGCAGCTGCTGACTGTTAAGCACACGGAGTCTTGGAACATTTTCTTTCATGTTTGTTTGCTTATTTTCTGTTATGTGCAGTGTCCACCACCATTAAAAGACACTGCTTTACCAAGTACCTGCCTGTCTGGACTCCTCATTTCAATACCCCATGTTACTATGTATGTATATATATATATATATATATATATATAATTACATATATATATATATATTCCACTATCAATCTTTGCATGTTTGTAATTTTACTGTTTTAAATTGTTTATTTCAGATTAAGAAAGTGAATGCAAATAGATCTTTTGTTAAACTTTTAAGAAAAATATTCCAGTTAAATGTAAAAACACATTTTGTATTTTTGGAATTAATAATGATGGTTTGGCATATTATATATCAAATGTCCAATTAGAGATGTTGGTTTGTATTAGAGATGTGTGGGCTCGGTTTTCTGAAAACTGAGCCCACACGAACTTCATGGATCTGAGTGAATCAAAGCAGCGACTCAAGTTTTCCCGCCTTGCTCGGACTCCAAATCGAGGCAAAACGTCATCGGCGTTGTATTCTTGCGGGTTTTGGATTCTATATAAGTCCCTCCCATGATGATTCGGGCATCATTTCACACTGACTCCAGTTTGTGCTAATGTGTCCAGTGGCTGTGTCCATCCTCTCCACCTCCAGTGGCTGCTGCTGTGCTGTGTCCACTCCAGTCCCTGTGTCCAGTGGCTGCTGCTGTGTCCATCCACTCCCTGTGTCCAGTGGCTGCTGTGCTGTGTCCATCCTCTCCACCTCCAGTGGCTGCTGCTGTGCAGTGTCCACTCCAGTCCCTGTGTCCAGTGGCTGCTGTGCTGTGCCCATCCTCTCCACCTCCAGTGGCTGCAGCTATGCTGTGTCCATCCAGTCCCTATGTCCAGTGGCTGCTGCTGTGTCCATCCACTCAACTCCAGTGGCTGCTGCTGTATATATATATATATATATATATATATATATATGCTGTGTATATATATATATATATATGCAAATACAAACACATTTGTGTATATATATATATATATAAAATACAAGGAGCTGGTATAGAGCGCCTACTGTGCTTATATAGCTTATTATAAAGTGCTAACAATATAAAGTGATATCGTGCAATAAAAGTGCTAATGCAAGGATAGTAATATCAAATTATCATTATCCTCAAATATTTATGCAATTTGTTATATATAGAGTATAACTTATAAAATAACAACGGTCTGTATGACTAAATAGGAGGCTGCTATTATCTTTACATTCATGAACTTGCCATTTTTATCAGATAAGCTACGATTTTTATTCCTATTTATTCTGATAAATTTATAGTCCTTTTTTATATATACACATTTTTGTCCATGGTTTTATGTGTTTTTATGTCATTTATCCTTCATGTAGGAGGATATCTATTGTTGTGTCTGATTAAAATTAATTTATGTTATTTTAAATGAATTTTTTGCACTTTTATTGATTCACATTTTAAACTATTTATGCATTTTTTGCACACGTTTATGGAATGTTATGATTGTTAATTCAGTTTATGATCCTTGAAGGATCTCTGCAATAGCACTTTAGTCATACAGACCGTTGTTATTTTATAAGTTATACTCTATATATAACAAATTGCATAAATATTTGAGGATAATGATAATTTGATATTACTATCCTTGCATTAGCACTTTTATTGCACGATATCACTTTATATTGTTAGCACTTTATAATAAGCTATATAAGCACAGTAGGCGCTCTATACCAGCTCCTTGTATTTTCTATTTGTTTGTATATGTAATAGATCACCACTGTTACATTATTTTGCTGGTTGAGCTGACACTCATACATTTTTGGGGGTGCATTATAATAGTGTCACATTATTACAAATTTTAGTGTGAGACAATAGACACACAACTGATAAAATATCACATTGAGGGATTTGCACCCAACTGGCGCTGTGATCTTCTGCTGCACATATATATATATATATATATATATATATATATGTGCATACATTAATATATATCACATATATATACACATACAAATACATTAATATATATATATATATATACACATACAAATACATTAATATATATATATATATATATATATACACACACATTGATATATATATATATCACACATATATATTATACAAACACATTTACTGTATATAATATATATACACACACATTTATATATCACATATATATATAATATATATATATATATGTACACACATATATATATACACATATACAAACACATTAATATATATAATATACAGTATATACACACACATTAAGATACATATCACATATATATAGTATATATACATACACATACTGTATGAATGAATAAATAAATATATATATATATATATATATACTAGGGGTGTGCACCGGCCACTTTTCGTGTTTTGTGTTTTGGTTTTAGATCTGGATCTTTCTTCGTGTTTTGGATCTGGATTGGTTTTGCCAAAACCACCCTTCCGTGTTTTGGGTTCTGGGTTTTGTGTTTTGGATCTGTATTTTTTTTTAAAAAGCATAAAAACAGCTAAAATCACAGAATTTGTGGGTCTTTCTGCTCCTATGCAATTATTAACCTCAATAACCTTCGTTTCCACTCATTTCCAGTCTATTCTGAACACCTCACACCTCACAATATTGTTTTTATGGCTAAAAGATTGCACCGAGGTAGCTGGATGACTATGCTAAGCGACACGAGTGGGCGGCACAAACACGTGGCCCATCCAGGAGTGACACTGCAGTGGCAGACAGGATGGCAGTTTGAAAAACTAGGCCCCAAACAGTACATACTGCAAAGAAAAAAAAGAGGTGCAAGATGGAATTGTCCTTGGGCCCTCCCACCCACCCTTATGTTGTATAAATAGGACATGCACACTTTAACAAACCAATCATTTCAGCGCCAGGGTCTGCCACATGACTGTGGCTGAAATGATTGGTTCGTTTGGGCCCCCACAAAACAAGCTGGCAATTAATGTGTCCCTGCACAAACTGGCTCTACGGAGGCAAGATGTCATCCTCATCCTCCTCATCCACCGATTCCTTGGATAAAACAGGAAAAAGGGATTTAGGTGTCCCTGGACTGCTTACGGTCTTAGCCAAAGTTTCTGAACTTGACAGTAACTTTTTATGAATGCGCTGCAGGTGCCGTATAAGGGAGGATGTTAAAGTCCCTACCCCTACTTATTTCACCTTTACATATGGTACATATGGCAAGACAGTTGTTGTCCGGATTTGGATAGAAATATTGCCAGACCAAAGAGGTGGAATGTTTGGTCTTCTGCCCAGGCATTACCGTGATGGGCTTTTTCATCCCACGGACAACAACTGTCTCCCCCGGAGCCTGATTTAAACAAACCACATCACCATCAGAATCCTCCTCGCCAACTTCCTCCTCAGTGCCAGCTACACCAGTATCCTCATCCTGTTGTACTTCAACAGTGACATCTTCAATTTGCATATCAGCAAGTGGACTGTGGATGCTCCTTTCAGCACTTGCAGAGGGCGTGCAAATGGTGGAAAGAGCCACCTCTTCCCATCCAGTGCTGGGAAGGTCAGGCATCGCAACCGCCACCACACTTGGACTCTCCTTGGGGATTTGTGATATCTTCTTAGAACGCACAGTTCTTTGCTGTGCTTTTGCCAGCTTAACTCGTTTGATTTTTTTAGCGGGAGGAGGGCTTCCATCGTCACGTGAAGCTGAACCACTAGTCATGAACATAGGGAAAGACCTTAGCCGTTCCTTGCCACTCCGTGTCGTAAATGGCATATTGGCAAGTTTACGTTTCTCTTCAGATGATTTAAATGTTTTTTTCAAGGTCATTTTCCTGAACTTTGTCATTTGGGATTGTATGTGGCCTCTACTATGACATTGGGCATCGGCCTTGGTAGACGACGTTGATGGCATGTTATCGTCTATGTCATGACTAGTGGCAGCAGCTTCAGCACTAGGAGGAAGTGGTTCTTGATCTTTCCCTATTTTATTTTTATCGGAGAAAGTTTGGTCCTCCATTTTGTGTTATATTGATATATACGTGCGGCTAAGGCGCACACAAACACAGAAAATAATTTTTTATTTTTGTTGGAGACTAGTGCACTTTGTGGGTTACACCACCCTTTAAGAAATGAGCCAGCCGGCCCTTTACTTAGGGGACACAGGCGCACGCTTGGCGCTGCTCCTTTGTTGATGCACGTACAGCCACAGTGCACACAATTCACAAACACAGAAAATATTTTTTTATTTTGTTTGGAGTGCCCTTTGGGGGTCACAGCACCCTTTAACGGACAAGCCAGCCAGCCTTTTACTTATGGGACACAGGCGCACGCTTGGCGCTGCTCCTTCGTTGATGCACGTGCAGCCACAGTGCACACAATTCACAAACACAGAAAAAAAAATTATTTTGTTTGGAGTGCCCTTTGGAGGTTACAGCACCCTTTAGCGGTCAATCCAGCCGGCCCTTTATTTATGGGACACAGGCGCACGCTTGGCATTACTTTGTTGATGCACATGCGGCTACTGCGCACACAATTCACAAACACAGAAAATATTTTTTTATTTGGTTTGGAGTGTACTTTGGGGGTTACAGCACCCTTTAACGGTCAAGCCAGCCGGCCCTTTACTTATGACACAGCCGCACGCTTGGCACTACTTTGTTGATGCACGTGCGGCTACTGTGCACAGAATTCACAAACAAAGAAAATATTTTTTTATTTTGTTTGGAGTGTACTTTGGGGGTTACAGCACCCTTTAATGGACAAGCCAGCCGGCCCTTTACTTATGACACAGGCGCACGCTTGGCACTACTTTGTTGATGCACGTGCGGCTACTGCGCACACAATTCACAAACACAGAAAATATTTTTTATTTTGTTTGGAGTGTACTTTGGGGGTTGCAGCACCCTTTAACGGTCAAGCCAGCCGGCCCTTTACTTATGCCACAGGCGCACGCTTGGCACTACTTTGTTGATGCACGTGCGGCTACTGCGCACACAATTCACAAACACAAAAAATATTTAATTTTTTTGCACTTGGGGGGAGCACCCCTGATGGACAGAGCACCCCCTGGACAACACTACAGCACCCTTTTAGGACTGGGACTCTGCACAGGGCTTTGGAGTGGACACAGCCCATATGGACAACTGACTGCACAACACAGTCCAGCCAGCCCCTATGGACTTTGGAGGAGTGGACACAGCCCCTATGGACAACAGCAGCACAGCACAACACAGCCAGCCCCTATGGACTTTGGAGGAGTGGACACAGCCCCTATGGACAACAGCAGCACAGTACAACACAGCCAGCCCCTTTGGACTTTGGAGGAGTGGACACAGCCCCTATGGACAACAGCAGCACAGCACAACACAGCCAGCCCCTATGGACTTTGGAGGAGTGGACACAGCCCCTATGGACAACAGCAGCACAGCACAACACAGCCAGCCCCTATGGACTTTGGAGGAGTGGACACAGCCCCTATGGACAACAGCAGTACAGCACAACACAGCCAGCCCCTATGGACTTTGGAGGAGTGGACACAGCCCCTATGGACAACAGCAGCACAGCACAACACAGCCAGCCCCTATGGACTTTGGAGGAGTGGACACAGCCCCTATGGACAACAGCAGCACAGCACAACACAGCCAGCCCCTATGGACTTTGGAGGAGTGGACACAGCCCCTATGGACAACAGCAGCACAACACAACACAGCCAGCCCCTATGGACTTTGGAGGAGTGGACACAGCCCCTATGGACAACAGCAGCACAGCACAACACAGCCAGCCCCTATGGACTTTGGAGGAGTGGACACAGCCCCTATGGACAACAGCAGCACAACACAACACAGCCAGCCCCTATGGATTTTGGAGGAGTGGACACAGCCCTTATGGACAACAGCAGCACAGCACAGCGCAGCACAGCACAGCACAACACTACACTGCACTACACTACACTACACAGCCCAGCCAGCCCTAACTCCTACCCTCCCTCTTCACTGTCCACAGCCGAGCGAGAAAATGGCGCCGACGCGGGTACCTTATATAGGATCCAAAACCCGCGAGACCCGGAAGGCGGGATGATGACGTTTTGCCTCGATTTCAGATCCGAGTCAGGCGGGAAAAGTCGAGCCTGACTCGGATCGGCCTCGAATCGGGGGGGCTCGGGGGGGTTCGGATTTCAGAAATCCGAACCCGCTCACCCCTAATATATACACACACATATACACACATAAACAGTATATATATATATATATATATATATATATATATACATATCAATACACACACCAGGGCCGAAACTAGGATTTTCGTCACCAGGGGCAAGACAGTAATTTGGCGCCCCCCCTTCCCATCATAAGATGGCCTTTTCTGACATAAATGTAATATCCACACATCGAAAAGAAGTAAGTATTCCCATATAGGGCACTCTTATATTGTATACCAGAACCCTATATGTAATTGTGCATGTATAGCACAATTACATATAGGGTTCTGGTATTGATATTCACATTAAAACATAACTTTTATTATTATTAAATTATAAATAAGGTGAAATCTAATTCTAAATATGTGATGATTGTTGTCCCAATGGACACTAACTACTGTGATTTATAATTATGACTGTAGAATCAAGTTGTTCACATTATTTTTTTTTACTGTATCATTAACCTTGTATTTTCATTATTTGTCAATTTCTCATTTTATGTACTAAGGTATTATTGGAGAATAAATAAATGATCTCTATTATTGCCTCCCATGTCTTTTAATATATGTAAATTCTAAGAATAACTTCACGGCAGTAGGTAATACCTTACATTCTATATAGTGGACAAATTGCATATCCCTCAAAACTGTCAGTTAGCAATTTTTCTTAATACATCTCAATGTTCTTCCTTATATTTAATATTCATCCATCTATAAATATATAGATAGATCATATATATATATATATATATATATATATATATATAGAACGCTATGTCCCCTGTCCAAACAAGTTTATATGTTAGATATCTATCTATCTATCTATCTATCTATCTATCTATCTACCTATCTATCTATAGGACAGAGGTGACAGGGACTACACAAAGTGGACACGAACTGGATAGAGATCACAGAACCAGGACAGAGCTGACAGGGAAAGTACAAAGGTGACAGGGACAGGACAAAGGGGACAGGGACAGGACAGAAGTCACAGGGACCTGGATAGAGGGGCCAGGACAGAGGTGACATGGCAAGGAAAGAGGGAACATGGGTGAAAGGGCCAAGACAGAACAGTGGGGACAGGAGAGAAGAGTGACAGGGACCTGGATAGAGGGTCCAGGATAGAGATGACAGGGACAGAACAGACGGTACAGCAGAGAGGGGTAACAGGGACAGAAAAGAGGTGACAAGGCCAGGAAAGAGGGGATAGAGCAAAGCCAGAGGTGACAGGGACAGGACAGAGGTGTCAGGACAGAGGTGTCAGGACAGAGGTGTCAGGACCTGGACAGAGGTGACAGGACCAGGACAGAGGTGACAGGACCAGGACCAGGACAGAAGTGATATGCCAGGAAAGAGGGGACAGGAGGACAGAGGTGACATAACAGAGGGCAGGAAAGGACAGAGGTGAGAGGTCCAGGACAGGAAAGACAACTTAATCATCCCCTTTTTACTGGGCACATATAGCAACCTCTCACTTAGTGGCCACACTTAGCACCCCCTCACTTCCCTTACTAGGCAAACTTAGCCCCTGGGTACACTTACCCCCCAATCTGGCCACATTTAGCACCCCCCTCCACTTCCATTACTGGGTACACTTAACCCCAACCCTCTACTCCATACTGGGCACTTAAAACCCCCCTCCCCCTTCTTGGACAAACATAGAACCCCTCCACCCTTGCAAGTAGACTTACCTCCATTATTCTTTCTTTCCTGGTGCACCGAGAGCCACCGTGCGCAGCTGGCTGCATCTTCTCTGGAGTCCCGCTGCCTGGCTGCCACACTGCTATCCACACAGCACCTCTGCAGTCACTGGCACTTCAATTCCCGCCGATATGCGCCTGATGTCAAGGCACTTCCAGCCAGGCTTCCCCTGCTTCCAATGGAAGAGTGGTCACCGGTCATGTGCAGCGCAGCGGAGGAGCGTGAAGCAAAGGAGAGGGGAGGAAGGAAGGGAGGGGAAAGGGGGGTGAGACTGTGCGAAGAGCCTCTCAGGCAGTCTCAGCCGCACTTCTCTGCAATAGTCTGCCGCTGCATGTAATACAGTTTGACAGGCGCAGAGGCAGCCTGTAGTATCAATGGACTCGGCAGTGCAGGTTTGCGCTGGCCCTGCGGAGATGTGTTTAGCAGGTTTGGAGGCCTCAGGGGAAACCACTCATGCCGCCTGCCCCCGCTCATAATGTCGGCACCTGAATAATCCGGCACCCGGTGCACGCGCACCTCCAGCCCCCCCTTAGTTGCGGCCCTGCACACACGCACATCTATATATTATATATATATATAATATACACACATAAATGCATATGTGAGTGCCCCAGTGCTGCCCCTCTCCCAGCCTGAGCTAACTTACCATAAGACTCATTCTTGTTGGTTGTCTCTGGTCAGCCAGGCTGGAGTAAGAGTCGACGGGGCCGTCCTGAGTCCTGGGCTGTGCGGTTACTGCCTGCAGTGCCAGGTGAAGTGGTGCCTGCCTCCAATGCCTGCCTGGTCCGATGGGCACTGGGCAGCAGGCTGGGAAAATGGAGTGGAGCCGTGAGTTGTCATGGCTATGCTCCGCAAAGGATGATGGGAGGAGTGGCCGCGGCTGGGCATGCACAGCATCCCCGGCCTCCAGCAGCCGCCATCTTCTTCCTTTGTAGTCAGAATGAGCTTCTATGCAGAAGCTCATTCTGACCTGGCTCCCACCTGACCGCTGCACTGCCGGATCGAAGCTGAGCTCCGATCGCGGTGGCGGCGGGGGGCAGCTGCAGAGCCGTGGAATGCCCTTAGGCATTCCAGATGCCCTAGGCATTTGCTTAGAATGATCCAAATTGTGGGAATCCTGAGGCTGATCCAGAAAGGTATTGCTTATGAGGGGAAGCATTAATACCCCTACATGCTGATTGATGTGCCTTTCTAAAAAGGTCGCTTCTGGTACCCTGCCACATTTTTATATGTATGTTTTACTATATGTTGTCCAATAAATTGAGGATTTTACACCAGATACGGTCCCCCCATATTTTGTCTTGCATGTTAATTACTACGAGACACAGAGGGAGATCCACAAGATTGAATATTTATTGGACTTCAGGTGCTGGACATTAGTGGAAATAATCAACAGACTTTGGCCCTGATTCAGACCCACTCGCAATTGGGCGTACGTACGTTCGGCGTACGTAAAAAAATATTTAAATTCAAGCACTCGCTCGTATTTTCGTACACAGCAAAAAATCCGCCCCAAACTCAGCCGACCCCTCCTCTAACTAACGAGCGTGCCAAATAGCGAGCGTACATCCCCGAAATGGCTTGAAGGGAACGCACGCACAAGTACAAACCGGAAGTGGGCCTGTCAGATTCCGATGACCTGCTCGTTTTTTCTGCCTACCTCCCTCAATCGTATCATGTCAATCAATGTATCAATAAGCTTAATTGTTTTTTTTTTTTCAACACAATGCAATAAACTTTAATCTTGTCCGTGTTTGTATTTGCTCGCAGAATACGTACGGCTGAAACCTTCGCTTTTATTGTTCAAAAGACATGTTAGCCCCAATTAAACAATTGTTCTATTTGTTTGTCTCCCCACAAATTGTCTGTGGTTCATTTCTTTATTTAAATTTGCTTACGCATGTCACTGCATCAAGCCTATCATAACTCTCAAGAGATTTGTGGCCCTGTCGAACACCTGACTCATACACTAACCAATAGAATTTGTCCTGTTAATTTTCCAAATACATTAGCCAATCAAATTTTTTTGGGGTGCTTTATTAAAAATATTTTGCCAAAAAAACACCATTGCCATCATGAGATCCGCCGCATTCACCAGGCGCGAACTGCTGGTGCTGACGGAGGTGATGGACAGGCGGCTCACCAGTCAGCCTCCACCCATCTCAAATAGGCGAAAGCGTTCCGCATATGCGGAGGTACGTCGCCGCCTGCGCTCCTTCGGCTCACGCCGACATATTGGCCAGCTGGAGCGCAGGTGGTCGGACCTGCACCGGCGGACGCCCCGCTTGCTGGCATGCTTTCGCATGCAGATTGCGGAAAGTAAGTTTTCTGGACTGTGGTTTTCAAGTTTATCTTGTGGGCCCTAACTGCGTGTGCATGTTTTCATGTCTGTCCTATTGAGTCATTGTAGTCATATCTGCATGTGCGTGTTTTCATGTCTGTCCTATTGAGTCATTGTAGTCATATCTGCATGTGCATGTTTTCATGTCTGTCCTATTGAGTCATTGTAGTCATATCTGCATGTGCATGTTTTCATGTCTGTCCTATTGAGTCATTGTAGTCATATCTGCATGTGCATGTTTTCATGTCTGTCCTATTGAGTCATTGTAGTCATATCTGCATGTGCATGTTTTCATGTCTGTCCTATTGAGTCATTGTAGTCATATCTGCATGTGCATGTTTTCATGTCTGTCCTATTTAGTCATTGTTGGTTTTTTTTTTGTTTTGGTTTTTTTTTGGATTCCTGTTGAAACTAACCACAATATTTTTTTCATTTTTTAGGGGCACAGCAAAGACTACGGCGGCATCGCCAGACAAGACGCCGGTCCCGGCCCCTCTCTCCAACCCCCAATTCCTCAATTACCCCCTCCTCCCCAGACCCTGTGGCCGAGATTTCAGGTCTACTTCCCCTCCAGCCCAATTCCCCCTCTCCTCCATCCGTCCCCCCTCCAAATACCCCCTCCCAGGATTCCTCAAACACCCTGCCCCTAGGTTTGGGGAATGTAGCCACCTCCGAGGTGGTCCAGGGAGTGGCTTCTGGCTCTGGCGTTTTGGAGAACGGTATGTTTTTAAATTTTCTTTTGGCCACCACAAACTGTTTGTATGTAATCATGTGTCGTCCCCATTTTTGTTGGCTTTCTGTCGCCTTAGGGTATTTTTGGGGGTTGTCTTTACCTGTTCCTGCTGATGTCACCATACACATATCACACCTGTGTGCATTTTTTTAGGGCCCTTGTATTTTTGGTGTACGACATTTTGGGGTGCTGGGTTTTATCCATGTAATGTTTTTTTTGCCCACAAGCTTTTAAGTTTTGGTTTGCTTGTTTTGTGTTTATTTAGAATGTTGCTTCATTATCGATTTATTAATCCCCAAACTTTTGTCACCCACAGAGGAACAGAGGCGTCGGGCACAAATCTTTCATTGTGTGGCCCGTATGCGGGAGCAGGTCACCGGGCTTCTGCAGGGCCTTGACCATCTGTTGGTCCTCCTTAGGAATTAGTTTTTTGTTTTTTTTATTTTCTAATTGTTTCATAATAAATCAGTTTTAATTCAAGCTCTGTCTCATGCGTTTTGAGTAAATCCAAGATTCTTTACACTGACATAAGTAGACTCTTCAAGCAAGGATTGCCAAAGAATCTCACTACAGATTGTGTGTTGTATTTTGAATGCAAACAGGCACAAGAAACACCTCCCAGTACCAATGTCATTTTCCTTTTTTGTGGTGGTCAACATGATAGTTTACACCATTTTTCAGGTTCCTATTTGGTGGCCAAACTGCTTAGGACAATCTTACGAAGGCAACTGATTGTACAGGATTCCTTGGTGTGTTGGTTAGTACCCCGAAAACAGAGTTTGTTTACACTTGCTTCTAACGTGCCCAAAAAGGAAACAAATTACACTCTCCAAATATTTATTCACAACAGAAATCAAAATACAAAGTGGTCACTCACAAACAAAACACAGTGATAATCAGAAATACACCACATACCAAAAACACAAAACAAACACACAACAAATCAAGAACTGGTTGACGAAGGTCCATGCCCACATGATTTCAAAAATATGGCGTTGCAATATTGGTGTCAGAATATATTCCAGAAGTTTCCACATAAAGGTTTTTGAAGGGTAGCAGGAAGTAGTCATCGTGGGAGTGCCAAAGATTATGCAAACAAACAGAAGATGGTGCAAGAATTAATATCAAAAAAGATGAACGCTAAAAAACCGTAACACATTGGGTATATACACTGTTGTTTGGTCAATAATTACCTAAAATATCGGGCCACCACATCATCGCGTATGGCCCCCCACATACTGACCTCCGACCAACCTCGGGGGGGCCATCCTCAGGTAAGGCATCCTCTGGCTGCATTGGAACACCACTCCTTATGGCGATGTTGTGAAAGATCCCACACAGGACCACAATTTTCGAAACCATATCCGGCAAATACATGAGCTCGCCACCAGAGCGGTGGAGGCATCTGAATCGGCCTTTTAAAAGGCCGATACAGCGCTCAACCACTTGCCTGGTGGCTGTAAGTGCGGTATTAAACTTACTTTGTGGACCTGGTGTGGGAGCCAAATAAGGAGTGAGCAGCCAGGGCATGCAAGGGTATCCACTGTCTCCTGTGAAAAAGAATAGACAACATCAGGATCACTGTGTATCAAGCTTAACATTGTTATGTACTAAAGGTCTACACTTACCCAGAAGCCATGCATCACCAGCTTGGAGGTTGTTTAATTTGTGCCATATCCCTGATTGCCGGATGACGAAGGAGTCATGTGCACTTCCTGGTAATTTTGCACTCAGGGACAGGATCTGGAGGGAGGCATCACATACCACCATTACATTCAGGGAGTGATAGTGTTTACGGTTGCGAAATATTGCCTCCAGCCATGCTGGAGGCTGAAGTGGTATGTGAGTACCATCCACAACCCCTATGATGTGTGGGAAGCCAGCTATTTGGTAAAAATTGGCCTTGGCCACACTAAGGGCACCCATATCCAAAGGCATTTTAATAAAATGATGGAGGTGCTTGAAAAGTGCCTCCATCACTGCCCTCAGGATCCTGGAAAAGGAGGATTGTGAGATGCCCGCCACTATTCCCACCGTTGTTTGAAACGATCCTGAGGCACAGAAATGTAACACCACCATAATTTGCGTAAGTGGTGGTATTGCTGTTGGACTGTCAATTTGCCGCTCAAGATCACTCTCTATTAATGAGAGAGTGTCTATGATGAAATTGGGAGGAAGACGGCAGCGTCTTAAAACCTCATCATCGGGCATTCCAAAAAGGGTGACACGTGTTCGAAATATCTGGGGCCTTGCACGCCTACGATGCCTACGCCTGGGACGAGATTGAGGTTGGTCGGCTTCCGGGAGCATGGCCAGAACAATCCGCCCAATATCAACCTGAAATGGCAAAATTGGAATGTAAGGCTTTGGACCCACCCCAAAAGAAAATTAAGAACAACTTAGCTTGATGATACCATCCATTGCAGCTTACATGCCGGGGTATTGTCATGATACGTCCAAACTGAAATTAATTCCAAAAATAATTTGAAAAATTTTAGTCTGTGCATTTATGTTTCTAAATTTTGTGCTAGACAAAACTTAAAATATGCGAAACACACATTTGGCCAAAGAGCAAAACGACATTGCACACAGTACATCAAAATGGGTTGAAATGTAAGCCAAAAAAGCGAAAGGGCAACCACAAACAATTTTACAGGATTAATAAGCATTTAAAAATGCGCTAATTAGTTCGCCAATACAAGTTAATAAACAAACGGAGAAAAATGCGCTAATTAGTTCGCAAATACAAGTCACTATACAAACTGAGAAAAATGCGCTAATTAGTTCGCAAATACAAGTCACTATACAAACTGAGAGAAATGCGCTAATTAGTTAGCAAATATAAGTTAATAAACAAACTGAGAAAAATGCGCTAATTAGTTCGCAAATACAAGATAAAAAATGGACTTACCAAGAGCAAATATATAAGATTCCAAATCAAAAGGTCTTTGGGTCCGAAATTAAAAAAAAGCTAAAAGATATAAAATTATGGATCCAAAAATTAAAAACAAGAAGAAACACAATGAGACACCAATTGAACCAAAGTTAGACTTCACAAAACTTACCAAATCAAGAAACGAGGCCAAAAAAAAAAAGCGAACGGAAAATAAAAACGCAAATCTAGCAAACAAAATAAACTCCAAACGCCAACTCCTTTATCCGCAAACAAGAAACTCCAACCAAGGTAACCTCCAACAATCCAAAAACGCCACCTCGACTCGAGACACACCAAGCCATAAATAGTGTTTCGTTTCCCGCACAAATTAAGGAGGGATCATAGGAACGCACAATCAATGATGCGGCCGCAAAATAAGGACGCATGTATAAATACGTCACGAAAACACATTAAAATTCTGGTGTATTTCTTGTTTGGACCTCAGACATGGCTACAGACCAGGGAAACAATGGCCAAGAGTCAGGCGGTAAGTCTTTCATGCATTTTGTCTCAATGATTAATTTGAAACATAAGATTGGGCAAGTTGTGAATTAGAGAAATCTGAATATTTACACAAATAGGTGAGGAGGATGACATGGAAGAGGCTGCTGGGCCCAGTATTCCGGCCAAAGCTGCCAAAAAAAAAGGCAGCCACATTTCACAAGAAAGGAGATGGAGGTTTTGATTCAGAAGTGTGTGGACATCCTGCCACAGGCAGACAGGAATATGAGTACATGCCAGAAGTGGAGAATGTGGGAAGAGGTAGCCGTTGCTGTCAATAGGGTGGGTGATTATGTCCGTCTAGCCCGGGATGTCAAACGGCGGTAAGTAAACACTTGCCCCCCCTAAAAACAAACACCATTTTAAACAAAAGGATAATGGCTTCCATTTTATCCCACAGATGGGGCGACTTCAAATATCGCCTAAAGCAAAAACTGGCGGACAGGGCTAGGCATGCAAGGGGGACAGGTGGGGGTCCCACCCCTGTGTCATTGGAGTTGACAGATTTAGAAGAGCTGGCACAGGGGTGTGTGCAGACT
Source organism: Taudactylus pleione (assembly GCA_031769625.1). Lineage (NCBI taxonomy): Eukaryota > Metazoa > Chordata > Amphibia > Anura > Myobatrachidae > Taudactylus > Taudactylus pleione. The sequence continues at coordinate 584,069 of JAUIMM010000787.1, read as the reverse complement.
TTGCGGCTCCTCATGTTGTCCCAGGTAAATCTTGTGATGTCACCAACTCTGAAATGTTAGTGGGCCAATATGTAGATTCTAATGTGAGTCTTTTCTCATTTTTCCTAACAGAGACACAGGCGGATGAGTCTGCTCCAGAGGGGAGCCTTGGCCGCCGAATTTCTGCTGGCTCTGCAGGGGAGGAACCAGTACATCCGGCTGAGGACCCTGCAGAAGCCAGTCCAGGGCAATCCCCCTCGCAGGCAGTGGCCCTCCTCACAGAACTCAATTTCAAATCGGATTTCCATACGGAGATTCTGCAGAGGATGGACGCCAGTCTGCTACGGGTGGCTGAGGACCTGGAGCAAAATGCTGCGGCCAACGTGACCATTGATCAGGCCCTGGCGGAAAATACCAGGGCCAACATCCGCATCGCCAATGCCCTGGAGCAGCTCGTTCGCCAGCACATGGTGGAGCCGACCTCCCTTCCTGCCGGAACATCAGGATCCTCCACCTCTGGCACAACATCAGCCAATCCTCCAAATGTGCCTAGCCCTGTGCCTAGTCCAGAGGCCACAACATCTGCCTCTGGACAGGCCAGCCCGATGACATCCCGGACCCGGTCTGGCGCCCTCCCTCCCCCAGCCAAACGGGTGAAAAAACGGTGAAAGCAATGGCGACTTTTCCCACACTCCTTCTGTGCTTGGCTCATATTCCTTTCTGGTCAAAACTTCCCTCTCCTTTCTTGTGAATTGTTTTTAATTTTGTGTTCTACATTTCATAAATCTTTTATTTTGGCCCAATTATTGTAACTTTGGAAATGAACCCTGCAAAAAAACTTTGGCCACAAATTTTATAATTGTGATTTTTTCTTTGAGCAATAAAAAAAAAAAAAACTGACATTGTATTCTCACATTATTGTCACAATGGATTACATTTAATCCTGGGCCAAAAGGCACAAACTGGCAAGAACCACATTTTACATGCCCCCCAAAAAAAGGGCTCTTTAAGGAACATTTCAAATTTAACATAACGAGGCAAATTCAACAGGCCAAAAGAAAAAGGGAAAAACAAAAAAACATGATGACATTATTGTTACAATAGGCCCTAACCAACAAATTGAGCCACAAAGAAACTACCACAAATGTACATAAATTGATTGTGTAATCATCACATTAGCAGCTATGATTTCCACCTGCGTACGCTTTTGTGCTAACACAAAAAACTACTTTCAATACACATACCAAGCCGGTTTTCAATCCACCACTAATTGCTGTTCAGACCACCCGCGATTAATCGCAGCAACATCGAGGAGTGCCGGGATGGAGGTGAAGGCCATCGCCAATGTGGTCGAGTAATCCAGACCCTAAGCTGTGCGAGCATTTTGAAGGGAAAGAGGATCATCCAGTGACGTATGAGTCGGTCCGTACACATTTTACGCTCGCATCTGCTAATGTACGTACGCCCCAAAAACGCCTCGCCACGCCTGCGTTTTTCCATCTCCACCCCCGTCAACACCCAAAAACGCCCTGTTCTGTCAATCTCATTTGACAGGTCACTTCCTGTACGCTATTTGACGAACGAGACCAAAAAAACTCGCAATCTGCCGTACGCACATGCGCAGTGTTACACCGACGCATGCGCGGTTAGTCAACATCGGAACGCAACGAGCGTACTGCTGTTTGCGAGTGGCTCTGAATGAGGGCCTTTGGCTTTTAAAGAAGATTGCTTGATGAAGTAGTAATGGACTATTGAAGAAAAGAGGTTGTTTTAAAAGGTTTTGAAAGATTTTAATTGAGATTTTCTGTAACATACCCATGCGCTTGAATTTTGTATATATATATATATATATATTTTGACTGTACGAATTGCTGTGATTGGTGAATCACATTATATATCTTGAGCAGCTGGTAGAAAAGCAAGGCGCGCAAATAATAACCCACTATTTTGCCATTTGCTTAGAATGCCTATGTCTAGGGCCGGCTCTGCCTTAGTGTATTGGTAATACTGGGCAAGCTAGATTTACAGTACAGGCAGATAGCAAATCATTGTTTATAATTTTTTATTTTTATAGTGCAGGAATTATTTATATTATACTAGTCTAACTGTCACGCATTGGTGATGCACTGTGACTCCGCAGGCCATACCCCACTGCCATATAAGCAGTGTGACTCCGCAGTTGTCATTTGCGGGGAAAAAATGAAATAACATTTTTTACAACCAGTGTATGCTCTCCTCAGTGCATTTGTTCACCTACATATAAAAGCGCTCTATCTCTCCACGCAGTGTGAGCTGAGCTGCTAATTAAAGTTGAAAAAAAAAATATTTCTTCTATTGTTTGTACTATGTCTGTGCGCTATACCCCAGTGTGGTTTTTATTCATGTACATATAAGAGCTGTGACTGCATGCGCAGTGTCAGCTGTGCTGCGAAATAGAAAAAGTAAAAAAAAAACTGTCTTCTATTGTTTGTATTACATCTGTGTGCTGTCCCCCAGTGCATTTTTGTTCATGTACATATAAGTGCTGTGACTGCACACGCAGTGTCAGCTGAGCTGTGAATTTGAAAAAGTGGAAAAAAATAATTTCTTCTTTTGTTTGTACTACATCTGTGAGCTGCCCCCAGTGCTTTTTTGGTTCATGTACATATAAGTGCTGTGACTGCACACGCAGTGTCAGCAGAGCTGAGAATTAAAAGAAGTCGGAAAAAAAAATTCTTCTATTGTTTGTACTACATCTGTATGCTGTCTCCCAGTGCGGTTTTTGTTTATGTATAATATAAGCGCTGTGACTGCAAGCAGTGTCAGCCGAGCTGCGAATTAAAAAAAATAAAAAAAAATATTTTCTTCTATTGTTTGTACTACATCTGTGCGCTGTCCCCAGTGCATTGTATGTTCACATACATATAAGTGCTGTCTCTCCACGCAGTGTAAGCTGAGTGTGTTGCAGTTGGTGCCCCGTTTTTTTTTATTTGTCTTTTATTAAAATCAAAATGTTTTTGTGTGTTCTTAAAAATTCAGACCGTGATGCTGAAGTGTTTAAGAACACTAATGGTCAATAGGTCAAGGGCCACTGCCTTAATAACTGCAAAGTGTGTTGCAGTTGGTGGTCAGTTTTTTTTTTATCTGTCTTTTATCAAAATCAAAATGTTAATGTGTGTATTATCCCTCATACTCAGACTCTCTGGTGCTCATAGGTGTATTACAGGAGTGTGTTATCCAATTAGGAGGAGGGGGGGTAGTATGGCCAGCAGGTGAGCCTTCTCATATTTGTTACCGTAGTAGGCTGATTTGGAGTTTGGAGATTTGGAGGTGGTTAAGTTTCTTGGCTTCTCTTTCAACTCTTGTGAGGAATCCTTGGCTACTGACAATGTAATATTATATGGCATTAAATTTAACAAGGGGGAGGGGCAATATTGGCCATAGGTCAGCCGATTCATATTTTAGTATACAATAGGCTGATTTAGAGTTAGCTGCTCTGCAGTGCAACTATTAAGTGTTTTGGCTTCTCTTTCTTGTGAGGAATGCTTGCCTATTACCAATTTAATATTTTATGGCCTTAAATTTAATTTTCTTAATCAATCATTCAATGAATCAATAAATTAATTAATGCACCACTTTCCTCTAATTTGGATGCTTGATTTTTAGTAGCTTTTTCCACTTATCTGCTTTGTTTTTTTATAGCAGTAATAAAATAATGATCAATCAATCAATTACTCAATTAATCAATCTCTCTCTCTCTTCCATTACATACCACAGCTCCATCTCCATGTACTGCCCTTGGGCCTCTGATCTAGTTCTTGATTAATAAAAGCATTCTATAGCATCGTATAGTTTATATTAAACAGCCATCCTGTCTGCCACTGCAGTGCCACTCTGTTTCCTAGATGTGCCATGTTTGAAGTTGAACTGCATTGTGTTTGTGCTGCCGACCCGTGGCGGAATTAGAGTGGTGGGCCCAGGTGCAAGAATATGTTTTGCCACCCCTGTCCCATTCCTGGCACCCCACACCGCAAAATCTGACACAAACACACAGAAGAAAAACAAGCCTTTTTTTTACCACCCCACTCCCCTCCGTCATTAAATCCAGTGTCTGTACTGCTGCCCAGCCTTTTATTTTCACCACCTCATTTCCCACCCGTCATTAAATCCAGTGCCTGTACAGTGCCTGTCCTGACTCCTGCTGCCCAGCCTTATACAGTGCCCCCAGTAGTAGTCCCCCCTATGCAGTGCCCCCAGTAGTGCCCCTTATACAGTGCCCTCAGTAGTAGTCCCCCCTATGCAGTGCCCCCAGTAGTGGTCCCCTCTATGCAGTGCCCCAGTAGTGGTCCCCCATATGCAGTGCCCCTTGTACAGTGCCCCCAGTAGTAGTCCCCCCTATGCAGTGCCCCCAGTAGTGGTCCCCCTATGCAGTGCTCCCAGTAGTGCCCCTTATAAAGTGCCTCCAGTAGTAGTCCCCCATATGCAGTGCCCCCAGTTGTGGTCCCAGTAGTGCCCCTTATACAGTGCCCCCAGTAGTGCCCCCCCTATGCAGTGCCCTCAGTAGTGCCCCCACTACATACTCTATATAAGACAAACACACACAAAAAAAAACACACTTACCTGAATCCCCGCTCCTGCCTGTCATGATGTATCTCCCATCACCCACTGTGGGAGCCGGATGGCGGAGCTCATGAGTGAGCTCCAGCCTGGCTCCCTCCATGGACGCAGCAGCCAATGAGAGTCTGTCTGACTCTCATTGGCTGCTATAACAAAAACACAGCCGCCGCTGTTACTGTGTAGTGCGGACCGCTCTCACTGCAGTCAGCACTACACTTAAATACTGTGGGGCCAGGGGGACACTGGCGGCTATGGACCCCTGCACCACAGCGGCACCGGTGCTGGTTCCGCCACTGACTCAATAAGTCTGTATTCGCCTCCTCACACCACAACATCCCCCATCCCTGCTGCCCAGACTTTTTTTTTTACCACTGCACACCGCAACCCCCACCCCCCCCCCCCCCCCCACTGGGCAGACTTTTTTTTTACCAGTGTACACCGCATCTCAGCCCCACCCCCCCTTCCTGCTGCTCAACTTTTCATCACTGTACACCATGACGTCGCATGCGCCGTGTCAACACATTGCTCCATCCATTTACTTAATGGGGACCGGGTCGGCGGCCACTAGTTCCGCCCCTGCTGCTGACTGCTGTCGCTTAGCTTAGTCAGCCAGCTAGCCTAAACTGGAAGAAAACAATATTGTGAGCTGTGAAATGGTCAAAATTGACTTTGAAATGACTGGAAATTAATGTGATTGAGGATAATAATACTATAGGAACAAAAACAGGCCCAAATTATGTGATTTTAGCAGTTTGTAGCATTTAAAAAAAAAATTAAATAAATAAAATACAGATCCAAAACCAAAACCCATGAGGGCAATTTTGGCAAAACCAAAACACGAAGTTAATATACAGATCCAAAACTAAAACACGGGGGTCGGTACACATCTCTAGTTTGTAATTTGTATACACATCATGCCATAAGGCTATTTTTAACTGTTTACCCATTTTTTCATGAGTGATGCCCTTCATTAGACTCTGTATACCTTCTCCTTTCAGATTCAGACATCCTACTGTACATTATCTGCAGAATAGCTCCTTTGCACAAAAATCAAGAGAGAGAGTGTTTTAAAACTTAGAGGTTCACAACATATTTGCAAGAGCCTTTGTGCCTGCTTTATTAATCCGGCTGTGATTATTGTTATGCAATGAACATATTTTATGACTTAGTGATATTGGCATTAGACAACAAAATGGCTGCATATAAATCAGGAAGCCAGTAGGCACATTAGAACTTTTATTATTTATATAGCACAGACAATGACTCATATCATAGCATTAAAAAACAGCACACCTGTAACTCTGCTTTATAGCTAGAGTGCCCAGCATTTGCCCTCCATTTAGTATTTTAAGTTTAAACAAAATACTTGTGAGCAGGTCATGCTGATGTATCATTGTGTATTTTTACAATGCAATTGTGGATAATTACTAAACATGTCTACTCCTCGCATAATTTTAAACACATCTTCTTTTGCTGCACACTAGGGGGTAAATTTAGTAAGATTCGAGATTGTTGGAGATGCCAATCTCGGGTGAGTTTAGGCATGATTTTCATCTCGCAAATTTACTAAAGGCAAACTCGGGTGAGTTAGAGAAAGATTTCTCTGTTCTCACTCATAAAACTCGGGTGAGATCGCTCATTGGCTGGTTCCACGTGGGTCCCAGTAAATGAGCAGCCGCTACATGTAAAGCAGCCGCTGATTGGCTAGCGGCCCGTGAGAACATCTGTCATTACGCAAGGTGTAAGTATATGTAACAGCATATACAGTCAGGTGCATAAATATTGGGACATTGGCAGAATTTTCATATTTTGGCCTCTATTCACCACCACAATGGCTTTGAAATGAAACAAACAAGATGTGCTTTAACTGCAGACTTTCGGATTTAATTTGACGGTAATTACATCCAAATCAGGTGAACGGTGTAGGAATTACAACGGTTTCTATATGTGCCTCCCGCTTTTTAAGGGGCCAAAAGTAATGGGACAAACTAAACAATCCTAAATCTAACTTTCACTTTTTAATACTTTGTTGCAAATCCTTTGCAGGCAATTACAGCCTGAAGTCTGGAACGCATAGACATCACCAGACGCTGGGTTTCATCCCTGGTGATGCTCTGCCAGGCCTCTACTGCAAATGTCTTCAGTTCCTGCTTGTTCTTGGGGCATTTTGTCTTCATCAAGTGAAATGCATGCTCAATCAGATTCAGGTCAGGGGATTGACTTGGCCATTGCATAACATTCCACTTTTTAGCCTTAAAAAACTCTTTGGTTGCTTTTGCAGTCAGCTTCGGGTCATTGTCCATCTGCACTGTGAAGCGCTGTCCAATGAGTTCAGAAGCATTTGACTGAATATGAGCATATAATATTGCCCAAAACACTTCAGAATCCATTCTGCGGCTTTTGTCAGCAGTCACATCATCAATAAATACAAGGGAACCAGTTCCATTGGCAGCCATACATGCCCACGCCATGACACTACCACCACCATGCTTCACTGATGAGGTGGTATGTTTTGGATCATGAGCAGTTCCTTTCCTTCTCCATACTCTTCTCTTCCCATCACTCTGGTACAAGTTGATCTTTGTCTCATCTGTCCATAGGATGTTGTTCCAGAACTGTAATGGCTTTTTTAGATGTTGTTTGGCAAACTCTAATCTGGTCTTCCTGTTTTTGTGGCTCACCAATGGTTTACATCTTGTGGTGAACACTCTATATTCACTCTTGTGAAGTCTTCTCTTGATTGTTGACTTTGACACATATACGCCTACCTCCTGGAGAGTGTTCTTGATTTGGCTAGCTGTTGTGAAGGGGTTTTTCTTCACCAGGGAAATAATTCTTCTGTCGTCCACCACAGTTGTTTTCCGGTGGTCTTCCGAGTCTTTTGGTGTTGCTGAGCTCTCCGGTGCATTCTTTCTTTTTAAGAATGTTCCAAACAGTTGATTTGGCCACACCTAATGTTTTTGCTATCTCTCTGATGGGTTTGTTTTGATTTTTCAGCCTAATGATGGCTTGCTTCACTGATAGTGACAGCTCTTTGGTCTCCTGGCTGTGGTATCACACCCTGGTCGGTTTGGGTCCGGTGCTGGTTTTAATTATAGGGGGACCCCTATGTATTTTTTTTCCCCTATATTTAAAACCAGCACTGGCCCTGCAGCCTGGTGCTGGTTCCTAAATTACGGGGGAATCCTACTTGTTTTGTTCCCTGTAATTTTCGGAGCCAGGACTGGCTGACAAGTCCGGGGCTGGTTCTGCTTTTGAGGGGGGGGGCTACATCATGTTTTTTTTAAACAATTAACCCTTTTTTTTACAGGTACAACACACAAGCAGCTTACACATACTGCATCTCACTGATATGGCAAGGCTGCTTGCTCGGGAAAGATTTGCAGAGAGAAAACTGCAATCTCGGGTGAGTAATCTCCTTCAAAACGTGCTACTCAGGGGGAGAAATCTCGTTCTGCTTCACCATTGGCCAATTTTGCACAAATCGCCTTTCGGTAAATTTGAGGGTTAAAAAGTGAAAAAATCACCCGAGTTCTGGCAGGGTCCAGCAAGATTAAACTTGTTGTATATCGGGACAATCTCGAATCTTAGTAAATTTACCCCTAGTTATCACTAAAGAGTAGATGTACTAAGCCTTGCATGGAGATAAAGTGAACGGAGATAACTGGAGCCAACCAATCAGCTCTTAACTATCATTTTTTCAAACAGCCTGTAAAGTGACAGAAGTTGACTGGTTGGTACTTTATCTCTCTTCACTTTATCTCTCTCCAAGGCTTAGTACATAGACCCCTGTACAGCCTGTAAAATGGCAGTTAGGAGCTGATTGGTTGGTACTTCATGTCTATCCACTTTATCTCTCTCCAAGGCTTTGTACATCTCCCACGCACCACTAAATTAGCAGGGTGAGGTCATTGTCACATATTAATGAAACCATTTCCTGTGTTTATAGGATTAATTTTAAAGGTCACAGCACTTTTTCTATAGGTTAAAAAGGAGAAACTAAATTCATGAGCAGAAATTACACTATATTAATATGATTCGGTCATTCATCATAAAAAGAAACAAACAAATGACCCTGGCATCACTTATTAAGCTTAATGATAGGAATACGCCCAAATGTTTATCAAGTGGATTCATCACTGACTCACAGCTCATACAAGGCGAAGTGGCATTCAGACCTGTCCCGCTGGCAGCCAGCTCCTCCAAACAACAACTTTGAGACTAATTAGGTTTCTCTATTTTGAGTCACCTCCAGCTTCCGAGGCAGCTATTTCAGTGATTTCCTTATACACTAATGATGATTATGGGCGAATGGGATCTATTTTTGTCACAAAAGAAGTGAAAATAGAAACACTACTTCCAGGGAATGTAACTATTCAAGTGGTTATAAATAAAAGTAATTCTGCTGGAAAAGATCTCACTTGGTTCCTCACTCTTTCCATATTTCAGCTAGAGGAGGGAGGAATTCTTCACTTATCTACCAGCATATGCCTGAACCAGGAATAATATTAATATTGCTAGGAGTATTGATTTATTTTCTGTTGATCAAATTAAAATATCTCCCATGTGCTCAGTTCACAAATGCAGGCGATATTCGCAAACAAATATTTAATGAGTCAATTTTTAAAAGCTCACTTCAAAAATCTTGTATTTCACAAAATGGAAAATGCTGGAGTTGTTTTCAGTACGCACGTGGTTCTTATTAGAGTTGACCAAACCGCCCTCACGTGTTTTGGTTCGGTTTTGGATTGCTTTAAAAAGAGATACAATCATGTCATTTGGACCTGTTTACATGCAATCCAAAACCCGAGATTCAGTTTTTAGATCCGAGTTCTGAACTTAATGGGAAGACCCGATCCGGAACTCAGTTCCACTCAGAACTCCAAAAGTGATCATTGCCGGGAGTCTGTTTGGCACAGAACCCCAACGTTTGGGTGTGTTTGGTTTTCAGGAAAACCGAACCGCAGATCTCTAATTTTTATAAGGCGAGCTACTTTCTCATATCCTGGGTGGCAGCCCTTCATCAGCAGAGTGGCCAAGAGACCAGCCATGCCCCAGTACTGGCTGGGGGGGCATTGCCAAAGAGTGGGCCATATCTGTGCCCTTGGCAGAAGCTGCGCATCAAGGGGGTCCTGGCCACACCACCTTGTGGGGGCCTGGCTACTCCATCCTCTGGCAAATCTGAGCATCATTCCTCTCCACAGTGGCGGATCCGGGGGCGGCGATTGGGGCAATCGCCACCCCTAGCACACTGCTGCTTCCAGTGTGACTGCGATGGGATGCACTTACAGTGTCCCGGGAGTGTATGATACAGACGCTCTCTCCTGTCAGCTCAGCTGTGTACCGCGGCGCTGGGCTCAGCTACACGCTGCAGCGTATCACTGGTCCCTCCTCCAGCTAATCCCCAGTTACCCTATTAGCTGACAGGGCTGCCCTCATCCCGATGCGGCACCTCCCCCCGAGCTGCAGTGTGCGCAGAATGCAGGTAGGAGCCGGCCAGGCACAGGGGAGGCGGCGTCCTCAGTTACCGGGAGACGGCTCTGTCGATGGCTGCAGGACACTGGAGACAGCGGCAGGCGGGCAGAGTGCAGACTACACAGGCATATGGCAGTGGGGACCCCGGGCTGTGAACCCATCTTACCTGATCACCCAGACTGGCATTATCATACCCGGATGTGAGGCGGTGGGGTCAGTGCACCCTGTGGATGAGGTCTGGTGGGGCATTTGGCTGCTGCTGGGGCTTTGGGGTAAGTGGCACATTAAATGAAAGGAGTAATGACTGCTGGGTGGAGGCTCCTTGTACTGGGCTCACAGCTATAGGGGCTCCACACTCCCTGGTATCTCATATCAGGAACTTGTAGATACCCTCAAATGCCATGCCCACCCCTGGGGAGTGAGCCTAACACTGCAGCTAACTAATGGGGCTTGCTGTCATATTCTCCCGAGCTCATCCTCACTCCTGCTGATTACATTGGGGGAGGGGGGCTGGAGAGAGGAGGAGTTGGGACTAAACGGTAAGCCGCCCCCACTAACAGATAAGTCTAGATCCTCCACTGCCTCTCCAGGCCCTTGTTCAGCAAATGTATATGTAAAAGTATTTTGTCTAACTTGACACTAAAGGGAAATTTTGTGTCTAAACATTTGGTGGATATTTTGATCTTTGCTTCCTAATATGTGGTTACTCTGTATAGGGCTCCCATTGATAGCAGCAGAAAACTAGGAAATCCAGATGCCACATTATTGTGCGTCTGTTTAACCACCCACCTGTTGCCTCCCAGTCATCGCTCAGGAATGCCCCATCAGTGGCGGCAATCCCCGCAGTGTCACCTGGTGCTGGGAGGGACGATGCATGCTGAAAAGGGGGTGTGACCACACAGGAAGGGGGTGTGTCCATGTGGTAAGGGGGTGTGGTTGTTTGCGCTAGCTGAGGTATAGTGTAGCACTTGGTATGGAAGATGTGGGTGCAACACCAACGCATTTCTTCCCAGCGCGAGCCTTCTTCAGGGATTATGAGACTCATACATGTCCAATGCACGGGCCCAGCGCTACCATTGCTCAGCTTTAGGTATTTGCCAAGGATTCCGGGACTTAGGGGGACGCCATCTGAGGCCACCTAGCATTATAATTTAGGATGTATCTGAAACAGACATCCTTATTCTACTTAGTGCTGGCAGGTTTTATAGGCTTCACTTGATGCTTTTCTCCTTGTTTGGACGCTATGTGACTGCCGCTGAAAAGTCTGGTGTGGCACCCCTCTCGTTCCAGCCAGACAGTAACAGAAACTATCAATGGAGTTTATCTCACACTGCTGAAGTGTTAGTACAGTAGTAATCGTAGATCACCAAGCTGAGGCTCTCATGCTATGGGGGGACTAAAGGACACAGAATGCCTGCACAGTTAAATCAACATCTGTCGTGTAACTGAAATGACTGTACAGTAGATGTACATATCTAACTGTTGTAGGTAGTGTTTTCCTACTCACCATTTTAAAAGAACTTGTGTTTAAATTAAGTTTATGAGTTAATTTGATTTGCTGCTTCAGTACATTGTTACAGTAGTTTTATATCTCACGGTCTACTACTTTTCTGGACAATGGGACCTGTATAGTTTTGTAAAGGTGGCTTTCTGTGAATGGATTTGCACATCGACAGATGTATGGTTTATCCTATAATCTAATGTCTATGTGTTTATGGCATTTAAATTACTTTGAAAAGTAATAGATTATTGAGAAAAGGGATTCAACAGTTGTTGGGCTGTTTGTATAAGAATAAAGTTGTCCTTTGTTAATCGATTAGTGATATCTCAACCATAGTATACATTATACTCCATTCTTGAATGTTTTCATTTTTCCTTAACACTATACCGTTGCTTTCTGCGAAACCAGTTTATGGTTTATTACATTCCTGCTTCTTGTCCACTATCACTGTTTCTATTTCTTGTTTTAATGTCATTGGTTGGTGTCCTCTCTATAGGATTTTTTTATATCAAAATAAAGTGTGTGTGATGGTCTGGGCAAACGGTATTTAGGGGGGGTATTGGTGGTAGGCTGAAGCTTTGCCTAGGGCACCTAAAAACTTGCACCGTCCTTGATGATTAATCCATATTAAAAATGAAGGGAATTGGTATCGGCGGCGTAAGCCCGATGTGTAAACATCCCGTCCAGGGCAGGTAAGTACCCTATTCCTTCCCTCTCCCCCCCTAACTCTCCTTTAGTGGTGCCTAACTCTACCCGCCATGGGGGGTGCCTAACTCTAACCTCCCTCTGGTGGTGCGTAACCCTAACCCTCCCTTCCCGCACCCTAAACCTAACCCTCCCGGGAGAGTGCCTACCCTAACCTCCACCTGGTGGTGCCTAACCCTAACCCCCCATCCGCACAGCCTAACTCTAACCCTTCCCAGGGGTTGCCTAGCCCTAATTTCCCCTGGGGGTCCCTAAACCTAACCCCCTATCCCCAGGCTAACAATGATACTTACCCGGATCCTTCGTTCGGGATTCTGCCGGTCAGGATGCCGATGCCGGTATCCTAATCTCCTTCGGGATAGCGGCGGCGGCATTTTGCCGGGCAGCGGGATTCCGGCATCGGTCTATCAGCGCCCGGCATCCTGTCCGTCTGCATATTAATTACATCCCACTTATAGCTGTATTTAGGGAGTGCTGACCTTGCCTAAGGAGCAGGGATGCTGATGGGGGGTATTAATTACCTGGGCCCAGGCTTGATTCAGGGATGGTTAATCTGGCCCTGCATGGTTGGCTACACTTTACGGTAGTATTGACTGGAATTTCAGCAGGGGTTAGGGTCAGCACTAGGGGGAAGGTTAGGGGAGGGAGGTTTAGGTTTAGGGTGCGGGGAGGGGAGGTTAGGCTTAGGCACTAAGGGGGGAGGTTAGGGTTAGGCACTGGGGAGGGCGGGTTAGGGGTTAGGGTGAGACTTACCGTTCTATCTTCTGGGTGTTGGGATGCCGCTGTCGGTATTCTGACCTGCGGCATCCCGACAGCCAGGATTTCATATCCAATCCGTGGGCCTTGCTTACTTACACTGCCAGCAAATGGTGGCCACTTCATCTGCACGGTGAGGATCCTTGGTGTTGGACCAGGCCTAAAGGGGGCTGGCTTTGCTTTTGCTCTGCTTCTTAATGGCTAACACCTCCCCCTGGGTCCAGCCACCAATGCACTGCAGATCAAAGACCTGTTCCTTTTCATGGCTTAACAGAGTCCCAGACCCTTTCTACTCTTTTAAATTTAATCTCCAACTCTCTCATCTGCTGTATGTTTCAGTAAAATCTGATTGGTTGCTATGGGCAACATCTCCACTTCTAAAACTCTCACTTTAGTAAATAGACCCCTAAGGGGTCTATTTACTAAGCTGTGTTAGGAGATAAAGTGAACAGAGATAAGGTGCCAGCCAATCAGCTCCTGCCATTTTTCAAACACAGCTTTTGACATGGCAGTAAGGAGCTAATTGGCTGGCACCTTATCACTGTTCACTTTATCTCCTAAAATAGCTTAGTAAACAGACCCCTAAGGGGTCTATTTACTAAGCAGTGTTAGGAGACAGAGTGAAAAGTGATAAGGTGGCAGCCAATCAGCTCCCAACTGTCACTTTTCAAACACAGCCTGTGAGATGGCAGTTAGGAGCTGATTGGCTGGACCGTTATCACTTTTCACTCTTCACTTTTCACTTCTCCTAACACTGCTTAGTAAATAGACCCCTAAGTCTCTTATTACACTTTTCGATATAAAGGGCTATCTTTTTTTTCTAGTTTTATTGCTTCTGTGTTCTACAGTATATATGATCCAAGTGACAGCAGACTGACACATTTGCAACACCAAATATATTATTTCACCAGACCGAAAGCCAAAGTCTGACCATTTGCTGTCAGTTTTGCAGTGATGTGTTGGACAAGTTATGCATAAAATGGTCACTTAGAGCTTAGAGGTCACTGGAGGGGAGCTCGTGTGATGCCTGGAGTGAGCCCAAAATTGGACGATGAAATAATGGCAGCTGAACAGAAAACAAAAATCCCAAACCTGACAGGCCATCTGCGACCAGTGCTACAATATCTACCTCCTGCCAAACACTTCCATGCCCAGCTGGGTGCGTGTATGTGGGTAACTAAAGCACACGTCATAATATATAGCACACTTTCAGATGTATACTATACAATAAAAGCAATTTTAAGTTATAATGATGGAATAAACTTTAGATAAAAATACAAAATTAGATTTAGATGTGAAATAAAATATGTTACAATGTAACATCCAAAAATATATTTGTGATGGATGCTTAATATTTACTCATACACTACATTCTATCTCTTTATATAATTAGGTGGGCAGCTTCTTACCTTTAAATGTACATTTTGAGATAATCTTGAAGTATATAGATGAATTGTAATGGTATAAAACACGTATCTAAATACTATAATAATAGAAAACATTGGCCCTCATTCAGAGCCACTCGCTAGCGGCAGTACGCTCGTTCCGAGCGATGTTCGCACATCTGCGTACGGATCGTTATACGCATGCGCGAACCAGTCAGTGCGGCCGAAATTCATGTGCTCGCAATATAGCGAATGCCTGCTATTTTGAGTGACAGAAAGTGATAAGGTGCCAGCAAATCAGCTCCCAACTGTCATCTCACAGGCTGTGTTTGAAAAATGACAGTTGGGAGCTGATTGGCTGACACCTTATCACTTTCTTATCACTTTTCACTCTGTCTCTTAACACTGCTTAGTAAATAGACCCCCATATAATTGATAAAAAAAAAAAAAAACAGTTTTACAGTCACAGAAGCACACACTGACCTCGAGACCACTGGCTGCACAGGTTCCAGCACTGACAATTTGTGAGATGGAGTCCCACTAGTGACATGGCAGCGGCCAGCCCTAGGAACGAGCATGATGTCCCAGCGCCGGAAAAGCAGTAGCGGCATGAGGGGGAGATGTGTCCCTAGCAGACACATCAGTGGCCGGCACTGGGACAGTGTCCTGTTCGCAGCGCTGGTAAAAAATGCAGCGTCAGGTTACCCTTCATGCAGTGCCAGTTTGAATTTGGCACCAGCCGTGACGCAAGCACAGCTCACAACCTGGCAGTCAATAGGAAGCGGCCATTGACCCCTGTCATGGCTCCGCCCACAGCGCCTGACATCAGATGCCGCCGTGTGGAAGAGCCAGTTCGCCGGCGGTGGGCAAGAGAGACAGACATCATGTGAAGAGCTCTGGAGGCTGCAGAAGAGGCCAGAATATGCTGTGCTCATGAAAGAAGAAGCGCGGCGCCGGCTGGATGAAGCAAAGAACAGGCCAGTGTCTGGAAGCTGAGGACCGGGGAGCGCTGCAGTGGAGGGAAGCAAAAGAGCTATTAACAAAGCCCCTCACTGCACCCTCTCTAAACATACTGATAGGCGGCCTTGGACCACCGGTATTATTAACCCTTCCCTTGACTTCCAGGGCAGTTGAGCACTAGGCCTAGGATTAACAAAATAGGCAGGGCTCCCAGCACTCCCCTCAATCCCCCCTACAGTTCCCTCACTTGCTCCTTCTTCTGTCTGTCTGCTCTGGCTCCTCGCACCTCCCGCCGCAACTCCTCTCTCATGCAGCGGTGCGGCGGGACGTCATGACATTTGTTTTCTGTGGTTGCTTTTGAACTGTGTAATCGTCTGTGCTGTGATTATTGTAACCATGCAGAGGCGCAGCATATGTATAACCGTACTTGGGTCTGTATTATTTCCTTTTACGCCTAACTTGTGTATGTATAGATTGCGTGTAACTGACTGTACTTTTACCTGAATAATACTTGTGCGTTGGAAACACAGATTCCACTCCTGTCTTTATTTGCGGTTAAACTGCGTACGCAATTAGCGTTCTGTTTAGAGGTTTTAGGCAGGGTTTTGTCTTAGAGGTTCTAGACAGGTGAATCTTAGAGGTTTATAGGAAGGAATATATTAAAAGGTTTATTGACGAATTCAACAATAGGATAGGCTACATAGCAGTCTGTGCACAGGGCACACAGTGACATTGGTGTGAGTGGTGGGTGAATAGGAGAGGTTACATAGCAGTCTGTGCACAAGACACACAGTGACATTGGTGTGAGAGGTGGGTGAATAGGATAGGCTACATAGCAGTCTGTGCACAGGGCACACAGTGACATTGGTGTGAGTGGAGGATAGGCTACATACTGTAGCAGTCTGTGCACAGGGCACGCAGTGACATTGGTGTGAAGGCTGCTGCCATCAGTTTATTTAGCACTGTTGGTCACGTGGGCCACTCCCGTGACAGGGCCCCTATGCAAAGCAATACAACTAGAACTCCTCAAATAAAAAAATGTTGGCAGAAGCCAATTCATCGTGGGCTAAGCCACGGGCAACAGCTAGTTAATAAATAAGTCACCCATTTGTTTTATCATGTGTTAACTTATCTTAACCTAAGCCTAGAAATGAACACACTGACACATGTAATGCAATTAAAGAGGTCACAGCCATAACTTATTGATCGAATTTGAAATCGGTAATGGGTGGCAGGACAAAAGCAGTGCTCCGAGGCCACAGCCTTGCTGGAAACAATAATAAATAAACAGAGGCGGATTCCCACCCCATGCAGACTGGCCTGAGGTAGTACCATCCCCCCTTAATTGGCACAGCCTTCGGCCCTTCCCTTGGACAGGGACCAGGTCCCCCCTTATGTGCAGTGACCAACTTGCCGCTCTCAAAGGAAAGATGCTACCCAGGCACTCCTGCGCTAAATAATAGGCCGCCCAGGAGCACTGCTTCCCGCCAAAGCCCGGTTCATAGAACCAGGCCCGCCACCAAACTGTGACCCTTCAATACCTAAAGGAAACTACATAAGTCGCTGATAAACAGCTCTAACCCTACTCCCGTTAGGTGTACCCCATCAGGCCTATAGAAGCTCTCTTCTTCGTAACGCAAACGTGGATGCCGTATGACGCAGCCACCCACACTGAGGACAAAACGGCCAACTGCCATATTGACCTTACGACGAACTCATCTAATGCCTTACCACCCTGGGGTCCTCGCCAAACTCGCCGTGGAAGTGTCCGACCAAGCGATACGCACATTGGGCCAACGGTTAACTAGCACTTGCAAGTCATTCCTAACAGCATGTATTAGCTCGATTCCTTTGCAAGTGCCCAAATCGTTCCCCCCCAAGTGAATGACCACCCAGTTCGGGGCCCCGAAC
The DNA here is from genome assembly GCA_031769625.1 of Taudactylus pleione. Taxonomy (NCBI): domain Eukaryota; kingdom Metazoa; phylum Chordata; class Amphibia; order Anura; family Myobatrachidae; genus Taudactylus; species Taudactylus pleione. Next base: position 566,801 of record JAUIMM010000787.1, on the reverse strand, counting down.
TTATCCTCTGCCGTCCATAAGGCTTCCAGTAGTCGCTTCCAGCGCATACCGCAGAAACCCAACCAACGGACGTCATCTGCATCTAATAAAAGGTGGGCCTGCAAAGCTAAGGGGTGCTCACCAGCCCAAAATATAAATGAGTATCCTACAAACCACACCCGACCGTTAGCATTCCTGGGTAACCCTGCAAGAAAAGTTACCTAGTCAGAAACTGAATCACAATATAATAAATAAATGCATCTTAAGGAAGGGAAAACAATAGTTGGGTGACCCAGCTAAAGGTGAAAAACATAAAACCTCTTTGAGGGCAAAACTGAAAAGCCCCTCAAACTCCAAAGCGGCAGTAGGCATAAGGCCCCTGGGTTTCCCAACAAACTCGCAAGGAGCGCAGCTACTTAAGCAACTTGTCCTCCCTTAAATAAGTTTTATAAGCTGATGACTTCCATCGACCCAACTTTTGTAAGGTGTCGACCGAAGCACCATCAACCGCTGCGCAGGTTGCTGCCCCTATCCTAAATGAATGTGTCCCGAACTGGTCTGTGGGCAGGCCTAAGGCTATAAGGCAATTTTGAAACAGCTTTATGAACTGAAACTTAGATAAAGGTGTAAGGTTAACATGTACAAGCCACTGCGCGCCACTTGGAGGGCGAAGAGCATTAAAACGCCGCGCCAAGGCAACTGGGCAGATAACAGCGTCTGAGTGTTCTTTTATAGAAATCCAATTACCCCTGCCAAGTTGGTCTGTCTTGGACCTATGAATTTTACACAATATCAATTCCTTCTTAACTACCACGTGTTTTAACAATAAACCCGACGTCGCGGAACTCTTACTAGACGCCACAAGCTCGCCGATTCTAAATGCCCCAAAATATGCCAATGCAAAAGCTAAACTAAAAAGGGCCGATTTGTATTTGCCTAAAGCAACCCTTGATACAGCCACAATCAGATCTTTAAGCAAAGCCGGGTCAATTGGTCTACGCGTGTCGCCTATGCTAGGGTGTTCCTTCGCCCACCCCTTCATCGCTTTGGATAGCAGAAACGATTTTGTGGGATCCTCTACGCCATGTAGTTTAGAAAAGTAAGCGAAAACAGACAGCGCCGCAGACATAGCAGCCTTAGAACGACCCCTTTCATGCCAGTTCCAAACAAACTCTGCCATACGGTCATCAACCGTCTTACCTCCCTCACGTGTGGAAGCCAAGAAACCCTGCCAATTGTCCCAAACTGCCGTGTAGGTCCTTAACGTGCTAGGGCCAGAGACTTCATTGCGAGGCCTTTGATGCCGGCACGACAATCTGCCATATATGGGAGGGGCAGTTTAAACCATGAATAGAAACGTAAGGAGCAAGAGAACGAAACCTGTCCCACTGCAAACGAGATAAGCCGTCTGCTATCTCATTAGACACTCCCGGAACATGCTGCGCCCTAAACTCAATGTTCCTCCGTAAGCAAAGAAGCGTCAAGTGCCTCAACAACTTCAAAGCCAACGGAGATTCCGCCCTCTGATTATTCACTGCCTGAACAACACCCAAATTATCGCACCAAAAAAGGATCCTCCTATTACAAAGCCTGTAAGCCCATAACTCAACTGCCACTACGATGGGGAAAAGTTCTAGGAGCAGTATGTTCTTCGTAAGGCCCAAAACTCCCCAAACTTCTGGCCAAGGCTCCGCGCACCAATCCCCTTCAAAAAAGGCACCGAAACCGATGGAACCGGACGCGTCAGTAAATAGTTGAAGCTCTGAATTATCTACTGGGGCCCGGAGCCATATCCGAACACCATTAAACTCGCGCAGGAAAAGCAACCAAACTCAAAGGTCTTCCCTCAAATCTTGGGATATTCGAACGAGGTGATGGGGCCTCTTGACACCCGCCGTGGCTCTTTCGAGCCGCCTACAAAAAACCCGACCCATGGGAATGACTCTACAAGTGAAGTTAAGGAGGCCTAGCAACGACTGCAACTGCTTCAGCGAGACTTTCTTTGACAAAAGAAACGCTTCAAGCAACTCCCCCAAACGTCGCACCTTTTCAATCGGCAAACGGCATAAGCCTAGCACAGTATCTATTTCTATGCCCAAATACGTCAAGCGTGTAACCGGACCCTCCGTCTTGTCCCTGGCAACAGGAACGCCTACCACTGTGAACAAGGCCTGCAAAGAAAAAAGCAATTCCTCACAAACCTGGGTATCCGCTGGCCCCACCAACAGAAAATCATCTAGGTAGTGGGTAACCCCCGCTTGTCCTGTGTCCGCCTGTAAGCACCATTGCAAAAAGGAGCTAAAACATTCAAAAAAGGAACACGAGATGGAACATCCCATCGGCAAGCATCTATCTACATAATAGAGCCCCGCAACTCTAAAACCCATGTACTTAAAAGATTCGGGGTGAAGGGGCAACAGCCGAAAAGCAGACTCGATATCCACTTTGGCTAATAAAGCCCTTCTCCCAAAACTCTGTACTATATCTAGAGCCTGCTCAAATGATTGATAAACGACCCGACAATCCGATGGATCTAGCGCGTCGTTGACCGACCCTCCCTCGGGGTAAGAAAGATGCTGTATCAACCTAAACTTACCCAGTTCCTTTTTTGGTACGACCCCTAAAGGCGATATGCACAAACCTTCCAATGGTGGGGACTTAAAAGGGCCGCACATGCGCCCCAACCTGATTTCCGCTTTAATCTTAAGTCGAACCACTTCCGGGTGTAGGCGTGCCGACCTAAGATTTCTTTTAGACACAACCGAGACCTCCCGTGTCACTGGTAAACGAAAACCTTCACTAAACCCATGAAACAAAAAGGCTGCTTCCTCCCTGAGAGGATAACGAGCCAACCAACTCTTCAATGCCCCTAGGTCCACTTGCGAAGGTGCTTTACCTAACACCGCCCAGCGACTCGTCGGGCTGATCTCCTCGATTTGTCCTTCCACCGCCGGTACGCCCGCACTCTTTAGCCGGGTGCCCGCTCCCGCAGAGCATGCATATGTGTCTATACCAACAGCCCGACCCTCTATTACACTGCGCGTTATTATATGCGTAGCATTTTCCTCTGCCTGCTCCTGCACCACCTGGGCAGGCCCAAAGGGCTGTTTACGCACTACCAAGGTATCCGAAGAAGCGCAAGGCAGCTGGTTGACTTCCAGCCACACCTCTACGTCCTTGAAGCCAAACTGAAAATTCGCCTGCCCCTCCTGCTTTTTCCGGAATGTCTCATCATATTTCCGCCAAGCTGTACCTTTGCCTGACGAGTGCATGCCGTGCACCTGTTGAATTCGTCAATAAACCTTTTAATATATTCCTTCCTATAAACCTCTAAGATTCACCTGCCTAGAACCTCTAAGACAAAACCCTGCCTAAAACCTCTAAATAGAACGTTAATTGCGTACGCAGTTTAACCGCAAATAAAGACAGTAGTGGAATCTGTGTTTCCAACGCACAAGTATTATTCAGGTAAAAGTACAGTCAGTTACACGCAATCTATACATACACAAGTTAGGCGTAAAAGGAAATAATACAGACCCAAGTACGGTTATACATACGCTGCGCCTCTGGACCCAGAGATAGACTTCTGAATAGATATCCTCAGTTCACCCAAAATTCAGCATGAACTGGCAAACCAGTGTTCGGACACATGTATTTATTCCCCCCCAGACTGAAACAGGACAAAGGGGGAACTTCCTGCTGATCTCATTGGTTCCCAGAGGAGAAGCATATGTAACGACACATTTAACAGGTTGTTTCAAATAGACTTTCCCTGCCTCTAACAGCCGGAGTCTTTCTGGTAACGCCTCCTGTAACATTCCATCAACTAAACATTTTGTTGCTTGTAAGTTCTGCGATCCGTAACTTGAGTTTGCATGATGCGATCTCTCCAGTGATAACACCGAGATTCTCTAAAAAGTGTACGCATCAGAACGAAACCAAACACACCTTGCTTATCATGTATAATACCTTAGATATCAAAAACCTCTATTTCTTAGCATTTAAACTAACTTAACCAACTTGAATCATACAATTTGATGCTAATGGAACCTTGTGTGCGAATATGTAGTGTGTGAGTATTCGGGGTTTGAGATAAGGACGCTAGTTATTAATGGGTGAGATTTAAGTGCATAATTTCTCATACACAAAGTGAACATCCAGCAGTGTGGATGGCTGAGGGTTGTAGTTCTACATGCCCTCTGTCAGCAGGCCCCCACCTGTTGTGTGTTCAAAGGAAAACAAAACCTCTTTTGTTCTCATAGACTCTTGTGTGAAGTGCAAATGTATTACCACCTCAAGCTGTGGAATCTGGGGCCATCCTGTCTAGGATTCAGACAAATCCAATCGTGTAGATATTATATTACAATTGCCACAACTATACTTTATCTGCATCCAGGGATTCCCAATTTGTATGTAAAAATACCCATTGTCTCTTCTTATTTACTTTTACTCAGAAAGCTTGTTTTTCCAGTTGCCCTTGGTAGGTTAACAAAAACATTGCCATCTGTTCTTAGCTCCTGAGTTATAACTTGAATTGACGCTGACCACAAAAATGGTGTCTTGCGATCTCATTTCCAAAATGGAGTCTTGCGGCCATTCGCAAGATGGCGTTGCCGCGATTAAATTTTAAACTGAACTTGTCTCAGCCAATTATTCAGCTTCGACAGTCCACCCTTTGATAGCAAACAACATGCTATCACAATCTGCTATAAAAATTTATTTTGGGCTTACATTCACATATTATTTAGTGTTATCATGGGATGGCACAAGGTGGTTCTTAATCCATCAACAATGTGTCTCTAGGCGGGGGCATAAAACTACTATTATACGCACACCGCGGATCTTGGGAGATCATGTGACAGATGTGGGGATGCACCAGTCTTATAACAGTAGTTTTGAAGGGGAATTTGAGACTTTACATTGTCTGGGTGTTCTATAAATAACATTTCAATAATATCTTCTATGCATGTCTAAATATTATACATTTAAATGATGGTACTTACTAGCTCAGGGTTGTAGTGCAGTTCTGTATCTACCTCGGTATACATATTATCATTTCTGACCACCATCATAGTTTCATCCCTTCATTTCACTCTGTTTTCACATTTTCCACACTTCAACACAATAGGAACACACCGGACGCATGTGCCAATTACTATGATGACAATCAGTATAAGGATCAAGAATTTGCTTACGCTGGCGACCACTCCCTGGACCCACTCTCCTAGACCCGAGAACCATTTCACTGGGTTCAGCCATGACACCCATCCTTCTATCTTTTCCCCTGCTTCAGCCACTGATGCGTTATGGATCTTACGAAATTCCCACTTTAGCTGCAGAATCTCATCCATCTTCTGGTCTATCACCTCCTTAGGGTCGCTGGTATCATTGGTGACATAAGTGCAACACTTTACTCCAAATTGGGTGGCTAACGTTACGCAATACCCTCCAGTAACAGCAGTTAAATAATTCAACACTAGCCTGTGTTGCACTAGTTCTTTCTTGTACGCTTGCAATTCTCTCCCTGTGTACCTGAATGTGTCATCGTACATCTCGGTGATATTATCTATCAATTTAGCAAGTTCCTGGATATATCTAAAATTTTATGTACCCCTAGCAATTCTGGTGGGATCCAGGGCGACTAAAACTTGGAAGCCAGTTGTCTCACTGATTAACTGAGCGGCTTTATGCATATCACCAGGTATCATATTTCTCTTGCCTCTGTATTCATATTGTGTGTGAAGATATGGTGACGGTGTGTTTTTATGTATTCCCAACATTTCAACATGTGTGAGGGTCATAACTTCTGGGACAACTCTTCCCAGATAACACAAACCTTCGGAACTCGGGGAGAGCCATTTATACGCTTTTCTTCCACATATAAAATATACATTATCAGGGAGAATATAAGGAATGGTATGCATCATTATCATTAAACACATTTCTCTTGCAAACAATCCTATCTCAGGCTCTTCCATCTGGTATATGCAAGTTTCTGGTTGTATTATTTTAGCACAATAACCATCTGGTACTTTACCAATCATTTCTTTGGTGGAACTCAATGTATACCGATACCTAAAATATTTCCCACTTGATTTAATTTTGCGTAGCAGATCATAGTTTATGGACTCATTATCAGCTCTTTGTGAGAAGGTCATCGTCTGATTATTCCCCGTCACTTCCAAACCTCCGGGTTTATTGAGGTTGGTTATGTTTAAACACAAAAGTGATTTATCTACTTGAAATTGATAGAGTTTGAAATGAGGCGGTTTGGATGAGAGGAATTTTCCATCCAATGTTTTCCCCTTTTGTAATTCTAAAATTTCCGTGATATTCAGCGGAAATGGCACCAACCCTACATTATGCTGTCCCTATGGCACATGTGAACACACCCAGCAATCGGTTTGATTTAACACTTTGCCTACTATGCTGTGATAATCCTCTAAAGGATACCCTCCCCAGTACGGGTTATATTTAGGTTGGCACCGTTGAATACAGTTCTCATCAACTAGGGACCCACAAAACTCACAAATACAGGAATCTTCAGACGATAACCCTTCACACCTTCCCCGAGTATCCGGAATGACAGCTCTCTTAACAATAACAGTACTAAGATTGGTCAGACACTCCCCTGATTGGCATTGCACTCCTCCTTTCTCCACTCCATCAGCACTGCCATCAGCTCCCATTTCCACAATAGGTCCCCCATCACAGACACTGGGTATTCCCGAACTGACCAGGATGGTGAACACTCTAAAAGAGAATATGAAAATGAACACAGCAGGCCCGTCCATTGTCACAACAAGACCTTCAAATTTCTCTCAGTTCAGGTATCTCACTACAACCTTTTCAATCCTCCCGGAACAAGCTCGCGAGTGACAGATCCACACTATCAGCTTTGTCTCCGACCTGTTTCTCCACCGGTTGATTGACCTTTTTACAGTGAGTGGAATGGACCCAGGTATCTCTCTCGGCCACCTTCAAAGATGTAGTACTTGTCAGCAGCACCTGGTACGGACCTTCCCACCGATCAGTCAAACAACCTGAACGTAAGAAATTTCGGATCATTACATATTCTCCTGGTTCAACATCATGGCAGTTCATTTGAGGCATATCATAGGGACAACAATTTCAGTTTCTGCTGCTGTTGCTTTAACTGCTTACTCATTGATATAAGATACTTCACAGTTACCTCGTTGTTACCCTTTAGATCTTCCTGTGGACTTATAATCAAATGAGGTTGTCTACCAAACAATATTTCAAATGGGGACAGATTCAGAGGAAATCTAGGAGTGGTCCTTATACTATGTAGGACCAAAGGTAAAGCTTCTGGCCATCCTAGTCCAGTCTCCGCCATGATTTTACTTAGCTTATTTTTAATAGTCCCGTTCATCCTCTCTACCTTGGCACTGGCTTGCGGTCGGTAGGGGGTGTGAAGTCGGCTATTAATACCCATCAGCTTACACATATTTTGGAAAACATCACCTGTGAAATGGGTACCCCTATCACTTTCGATGATTCTAGGGATACCGTACCTGCATACAAATTCCTGAACTATTTTCTTGGCAGTAAACGCGGCAGTATTAGTGGCTGCTGGGTAGGCCTCAACCCAGTTAGAGAATACGTCTGTGCACACTAATACATACTTAAGGTTCCTGCAGGGTGGTAATTGGATGAAATCAATTTGTATCACCTGGAAACGTCCATCAGTCGGTGGAATGTGGGACGGTTCGGTAGGGATCGCTTTCCCTATGTTCTTTCTCAAGCAGGTCAGACAGGACATTGCTATCTTCTCTGCTTGTGAAGAAAACCCTGGTGCGCACCAGTATGCCCTCACCAACTTGCACATGCCCTGTTTACCCAGGTGAGTCAGACCGTGTGCTGCTTCAGCCAGGCTGGGGTAATATGCCTTGGGGGCTACTGGCATACCATGTCCGTCCCTCCAGAGCCCGAAGGACTCTTGCCCACACCCCCTGGACTTCCATATGGATTTTTCCTGAATTGAACACAAATTTTGCATCTCAATTAATTTCAGCATATCAATGGTTTGGAATGACATAATTGTTTCAATTGGAGAAGGCATTTTTAACCCCGCTGCCCATTTTGCAGCTTCGTCAGCTCTGTTGTTGCCCAGTGACACTGGGTCATCCTCACATGTGTGGGCTTTGCATTTAATTACTGCCACTGCTTTGGGCAGTAGGATTGCTTCTAAGAGATGTTTTATGTGTCGGGAGTGTGCAACTGGTGTGCCTGCTGCTGTCATAAAATTTCTCAGACGCCATAGAGCCCCAAAATCGTGCACCACCCCGAACGCGTACCTCGAGTCAGTGTAAATGTTAGCAGATTTGCCTGCTGCCAGTTCACATGCTCTAGTCAGTGCTACTAACTCTGCCACCTGGGCTGAGTGAGGAGGACTGAGAGGTTTAGCTTCCATGATGTCTGTGTCATTTACAACAGCATAACCTGTACATAATTCACCTGTGTCTGTTTGTCTATGACAACTCCCATCTGTATAGAAAGTCACATCCACATTCTCTAAAGGTGTGTCATGTATGTCAGGTCTAGCAGTAAAGGTCTGATTCAGATATGTCATACAATCGTGGGTGTCATCATGTCTGCTGAACTCACCTCCCGCCAGCAACTCCTCTCCTTCCACCCTTTGTACATCATGTTGTACATATGGCAGGTATGTTGCTGGATTCAGCGTACTGCAACGTTTAATTGTAATATTTGCAGGAGCGATTAGGGCTAGTTCCCATTTGGTGAACCTAGCCGAGGAGACTTGTCTGGTTTGAGCTGAGTTCAACAGAGCAGATACAGCATGGGGAGTGTAGACAATCATATCATGGCCCAATACTACGTCCTCACTTTTACTCACCAATAAACCAGTAGCTGCTACACTTCTCAAACAGGTGGGGAGTGATCTTGCTACCGTGTCCAATTGGGCACTGTAGTATGCTATGGGCCTACTGGCATCACCATGTTTTTGTGTAAGGACACCTGCAGCACAACCATCGGCTTCCGTACAATATAAATCAAAAGGTTTTTCATAATCGGGTATTCCCAATGCAGGAGCTTTTGTCAGGCTATCCTTAAGATTAAGAAAAGCCTGTTCTGATTCCTCAGTGTGTGTGACGCGATCGGGCTTTGAGGAAGAGACAAGTTCCTGTAAAGGCAAGGCCAAAATAGAAAAACCTGGGATCCACATTCGGCAATATCCACACATTCCCAAGAAGGTACGAATTTGCTGTTGATTCTGCGGCAGTGTCATGTTTTGTATGGCCTGGATTCTATCATTTGTGAGATGTCGTAACCCCTGGGTTAGGCAATGTCCTAAATATTTTACTCTGGGCTGGCACGGCTGTAACTTGTCCTTAGCCACTTTGTGTCCTGTTTGCGAGAGATGAAGTAACAAAAGTTTAGTATCATTCACACATGACATAAATGAGTCAGAACATAGCAATAAATCGTCCACATATTGAATTAGAACTGATCTATTGGCAGGTTGAAAAGCTTGTAAACAGTCATGCAATGTCTGGGAGAAAATACTGGGGCTGTCTATGAAACCTTGGGGCAATCGTGTCCATGTATATTGCACACCTCTGTATGTAAATGCGAATAGGTACTGACAGTCAGGGTGGAGAGGCACAGAGAAGAAAGCAGAACAGAGGTCAATGACAGTGAAATGGGTTGCATTTGTGGGATCTGCATCAGGATGACAGCTGGATTCGGCACTACAGGGAATTGGCTCTCTACTATCTTATTAACACCTCTAAGGTCTTGCACCAGCCTATAACCCCTCCCACCACTCTTGTTTACTGGAAAGATGGGACTGTTGGCTACACTAGCTGTACGAACTAAAATTCCCTGTTGCAATAATCGCTCGATTATTGGAAACACCCCTAGTTCTACCTCCTGTTTTAGTGGGTACTGGGGAATTTTTGGAGCTTGCCTTCCGCTTTTTAAGTGTATGATTACCGGGCTTACGTCTGCCATTAATCCAGTGTCCTGTCCATCTTTTGTCCAAAGGGAATCTGGAATTTGGGACAACATTTCATCTACTTGTGATGGATTTTCTTTTAAAACTGTAGAGTGGTACATTATCCTTTGTGGGGTGTCTAACATATCCCGCACCTCGTATACCATTCTCTCTGGGATATCTAAATATACACCATCAGGGGTGCAATATATGACACATCCCATTTTACATAACAAGTCTCTGCCCAGCAGGTTAGTAGGAGCCGCGGCAGCCAGAAGAAAAGAATGTCTGGTATGCAACGGCCCAATACTAACTTCTGCGGGTCTGGTTAAAGGATAACGTTCCACTTTACCTGTCACACCCATTGTTGGTATTGTCTCGTTGGTCACCTGAAAATTAAGGGGAGATTTCATCACTGACTTGGTCGCCTCTGTGTCTACAAGAAAAGGATATTCAGTACCAGCTACATCAACCATCAAGACCGGTTCTTCCCTAGTACTTCCCGTTAACCTGACTATCTGTAGACTACAGGTATGACCTGACCCCTAGCGTTGGCTACCATTCTCCAATAAAGCATTTACGGCTACAATTGGAGCTGGTGCTTGCTGAATAATTGCTGATCTCTGTGCATATCCCTTATGGGGATATCCAGGTTTCCCTGATGTGGGGTCCATACTCTTTCTACTGTGCAGTTTCTACTTAAGTGTCCTGTTTGTTTGCAATTAAAACATGTCCATGATTCAGGTAAAGCATGTGTTGTTGTGAAGTTTGAGCAGAGGGCAAAGGTGGTGGATATGGGTAAGGATAGGGAGGGTAAGGGTATTGTGGGGGAAAAGAATTGGTGGATATCCTGGGACCTGTGGTTGCATTGGGTTAGTGGGATAGAGTTGTGTTTGTTGTTGAGTGGGGTTAGTGAGAGCAACTTGTTCTGGCATGAGTGTGTGTGCAAGTGCAAGCGTGTCTGTTGGCTGTGATGTTAACGTCATTCTCTCCAGAGCTTGTATACTGACAGCCATTAATTTTTCGCTCTGGGTCTCCCTCTTTTTTGAGATGTTTTTGTCATGTTCTATGGCAGACTCTATGAGGTTATCTATTTTAAATCCCCGCCAGCCAGGCTGTGAGGTCTGAACCCGAGTTTTTAAATTCTCTTTTAACCCATCCATTAATATCGTGACTATCATTCCCCTGTGGTGAATGCTATCTTTAATCTCTTCTATCCCAGTGTACTGGGTGATAGCCTGCAGAGCCCGGTCGCAATATTCTTCTGCAGTTTCACTCTCTTTTTGTTTGATTGTGAAGATTTTGTTCCAGTTAACTACTACTGGAAAATATACACCCAGTTGAGTCACAATGCGGGAAATGTTACCTTGGTTTACTTGGTCTGTTAAGGGAACGTCGCCATCCAATACACAGTCCGTGATAAATTTTGTCACGTCGGTATTGTGTGGCAGGCAGGCCCTTAACACCACACGCCAATCTTTATTATTGGGCTCATGAGAACTACCCAAATTTCTCAAAAATCTTTGACATTTGGCTAGTTCCTTTTTGGGATTGGGGAAATCATTTATGATGGAATTCAGTTCTGCTCTTGTCCATGGACAATGCATTACTACTTCCCTCGTGGGCACTACACCGTTTGCATCTGCATTTCCATTCGGAACAGTTATTGTCCGAATGGGATGCAGACCGGCAGCGTTGCTACCTCTGACCTGGTTACCTGGCTGGGGGTTTAATCTGCTGCTGCTACGTATGGTATTAACAACTTCCTCAATGGGTGCCGAGTGTATTAACACTTCCCTTGCTGTTACCGATGAGATGGCGGCACCACCCGTGATTGTGGTGATGCAGCATCTATCATTTGTACAGCATGGGAAATAGAAGACATTACAATAGGCTCATCTTCTACATCATAAACATTTTCTCTATGGTTACTTAAGAGGGGGTACAAATTACTTGTTACATTTTTATTGGTATTTTTGGTAACCGTACTTGCACCTCCATCCACATAAGGTGGGGGAGGTGAGCGTGAACTGCTGGCAATACTCTCCACGATGCTACTTTGCCGACCGTGCGCGCCAATTTGCGGCTCGCCCGTATTGCAACTCAGCGTCGCAGATGTATTTTCTGGCAATGCGTTCGCAACGCTAGTTTGAGTCGTTTGCACATTTTTAAGCCGAGCATCCCCTTCATGCTGCCATATTTTTAAACATTCAAAATACTTAATCTTTTTCTCTCGGGATCGCACCATACTGATGTGATCCTGGACATTATCTAACACATTTTTGTCAAAACTACCAATTCTGGGAAACGGTCTAACACTCTTTCTCGTCATATTAAACCATATATCACAATACCTTATTGCATAAGTACCGTACTTAGTATGCATAATACGAAGGGCTGATCCAATCGGAGCCTCCATTAGCAGCACATCATTGCTTAACATTTCTACCGTTTGCGTGGCTCCCATTTGGAGACAACTCCTACGCTTTTCAATAAAAATTTAAACTGGTGAAAGACAATCAAGATACTTTCACTTACCTGTGAACGATTTAAGTCGGCGGCGCCCACACACCTGGATAAGATTTCGTAAGGCCACTTCCACACCTAGATAAGTTTTGAAACAGGCAACTTCCAGACCCGGATAAGCTTTAGTAAGGTAACTTCCAAACCTATGAGAGTTTGTATGTCGGCCACTCTCACGCACCTCTATACAACAAAGACAACATGTACACCTGCTACTGTGTTTAGAACGGTAAAGCTGCTTACCGAGCGACTAGGCTAACCCTTGCACCTAGCCCTTAAGGATCATACGGTACCCTTAACTTTAGGGAATAAATTACCCCTACCAACAATACACTCACTATTACACACTTTTTCTCTGCACAGAAAATAAACGTTTAACCCAGATATTGGTAGATAGAAAAAAATGTAAACCTCAATGGCTTTGTTCAAACACGTGGCAGCAGAACCGGAAGTGTGTATACGCTATTGTGCGATCGTCCGCATACACAATTATGCGACTACCACACAAGCGTATAATTAAAAAAATTTTTAACTGCGTACGCAAAAATGCATTTTAGCTGCGTACGCAAATACTGCAGCACCCCTCTAAACACAAGGTTCTATCAACAGAGGAAAAACAAACTTTTTTTTTTCCTCTGTTGTCCCTGGATTCTAATCAGCGCTTCCTCTACACAATAACCGGCAGTACGCTCTCAGCAACACTGTGGTAATGAAAGACTAATGCATCTCCCAAAAGGCGCCTCCACCCTTTTGCTGAGAGAGGACTGACCGAGTGTTATTGTGTATCAGATAGTGTGATAAACCGATGAGCCCCCACTGTTGAATTCGTCAATAAACCTTTTAATATATTCCTTCCTATAAACCTCTAAGATTCACCTGCCTAGAACCTCTAAGACAAAACCCTGCCTAAAACCTCTAAACACAACGCTAATTGCGTACGCAGTTTAACCGCAAATAAAGACAGGAGTGGAATCTGTGTTTCCAACGCACAAGTATTATTCAGGTAAAAGTACAGTCAGTTACACGCAATCTATACATACACAAGTTAGGCGTAAAAGGAAATAATACAGACCCAAGTACGGTTATACATACGCTGCGCCTCTAGACCCAGAGATAGACTTCTGACTAGATATCCTCAGTTCACCCAAAATTCAGCATGAACTGGCAAACCAGTGTTCGGACACATGTATTTATTCCCCCCCAGACTGAAACAGGACAAAGGGGGAACTTCCTGCTGATCTCATTGGTTCCCAGAGGAGAAGCATATGTAACGACACATTTAACAGGTTGTTTCAAATAGACTTTCCCTGCCTCTAACAGCCGGAGTCTTTCTGGTAACGCCTCCTGTAACATTCCATCAACTAAACATTTTGTTGCTTGTAAGTTCTGCGATCCGTAACTTGAGTTTGCATGATGCGATCTCTCCACCGATAACACCGGGATTCTGTAAAAAGCGTACGCATCAGAACGAAACCAAACACACCTTGCTTATCATGTATAATACCTTAGATATCAAAAACCTCTATTTCTTAGCATTTAAACTAACTTAACCAACTTGAATCATACAATTTGATGCTAATGGAACCTTGTGTGCGAATATGTAGTGTGTGAGTATTCGGGGTTTGATATAAGGACGCTAGTTATTAATGGGCGAGATTTAAGTGCATAATTTCTCATACACGAAGTGAACATCCAGCAGTGTGGATGGCTGAGGGTTGTAGTTCTACATGCCCTCTGTCAGCAGGCCCCCACCTGTTGTGTGTTCAAAGGAAAACAAAACCTCTTTTGTTCTCACAGACTCTTGTGTGAAGTGCAAATGTATTACCACCTCAAGCTGTGGAATCTGGGGCCATCCTGTCTAGGATTCAGACAAATCCAATCGTGTAGATATTATATTACAATTGCCACAACTATACTTTATCTGCATCCAGGGATTCCCAATTTGTATGTAAAAATACCCATTGTCTCTTCTTATTTACTTTTGCTCAGAAAGCTTGTTTTTCCAGTTGCCCTTGGTAGGTTAACAAAAACATTGCCATCTGTTCTTAGCTCCTGAGTTATAACTTGAATTGACGCTGACCACAAAAATGGTGTCTTGCCATCTCATTTCCAAAATGGAGTCTTGCGGCCATTCGCAAGATGGCGTCGCCGCGATTAAATTTTAAACTGAACTTGTCTCAGCCAATTATTCAGCTTCGACACACCATATGCATATACTTGAGAACATTCATGTACTCACCTGGACGTGACTCAAGGTATGAAGCTGTGAAAACGAACATCCCTGCTTCCCAATTCTGGAATGAACGGAAGCTTTCTTCCGCGCCTGCACCAGCTGATTTTGCCCGATCTAAAGCCTTTTTAGCATCCGCTGTAATGGAAAACATGTCCACGAATTTCCCCTTCCTGATCCTTTCCCTAACCTTAGACCGCAAACCCCTAAGAATGTCCGTGTTCGCGCAATGCACCATATCCCCCATAGCATCTGGGACCTTAGCTGCTGACACTTTGCTGGTCTTTTTGGGACTCCCCCGTTTCCCTTTAATCTTGTGTGCTAAGTATTGCATAAGCTTACGCGGCCTCTCTGATGAACTTGCAGAATCGCTAGAGTCGGTGGAAGATGAGTGTGTGCTGTGCAATGTGGAAACAGCATGCTCACCAGAAACTGCCGTCGAAGGACCAGCCACTTCTTCCCTAGTGTTCGCCAAAAGTCCCTCGCTGTGCGGTGCGCCCACCACGACTTGACTCGCCGATGCCATCTCGCCGTCCGTCCGCTGAATCTCAGCTGCCCGATTGGAATGCTCCCCAACTGCGACCTGAGGACTTGACGTAATCACAGGTGACTCAGACTGCACATCAACTCCCCCCGTGGAAAGGGGGCATGGGGGGAGGGGAGGTGGCAGGGGCGCATGGACAGCTGCAGGTGGCTGAGGGGGTGGGGGGGGCGGGGTGGGATATGCATGGGCTGGGAATATGCCGCAGAAGTGGCCGGAGGAAGGGAGAAAGGTGGCGGCAGGGCATGGTAATACGGACCGAACCCTTGCAGAAGGGGGACGGGCCCGGGGGTTAATGCAGGGAGGGCGTACTGGAACATAGTGGGGGGTGGGGCCTGGTGGAGCCCGATGGGGGAAGAAAAGTAAGGTGCTGCATTTGAAAAATGGGGTGGGCCGTAGGGGCCGGGGGCGGTGAAATATGGTGACCAGCTGGGCTGCTGCGCTGCTAAAGGGTTGAATGCAAGGGGGGGTTGCTGCATTTTATAACCACCACTCATAGATGCAGGGGTGGTGATGGGCAATAACAAGCTGGGGGGGGCACTTAGGGTACCAGACCTGATGGACCCTGCGACTGACGCCACGCTGCAGGGGTACCCTGGTGGCTGGATAATAGAGGTGAGGGCTGAGGAGGAGGGGGCCCCCTTGCTCCAGGGGTAGAGGGGCTGAAGGGGGGGATGCTGAAATGCACAGGGTCCCCTGTGCGGGATCCGGGGCTAAAATGGCCGCCGCGACCCTGTGGGTGGGGCCAACCGCCGATGCAGGGCGCGGGCTGGCCGAGGCAAGTGTGGGGAGAGGCGCTGGGCTGCGGCCGTCCGTGCTGCTCGCGGCACCGCCAGAGAGCCAGGCGGCCATCAGTTGCAGAGAGGCAGCGGGGGAGGTAAGGGAGTGGGAGCCGGCGGGGGGTGCCCGTGCGGGAACGCGGGCAGGCACAGGCTCGCGGCCTGCAGCATGGTGCGGCCCGCGTCTGGATGGAGGGGGGGCCGCGGATGTAAGGGGCCTGGAAGCCTCCATCAATCAGCGGGGAGAGGGCGCTGAGCGGCGGGGTCTGGGCATTATGAAAAACAGGAATGAGGGGGGGGCAGTAAAATCAGAGGACAGAGGGAGAGGGGGGCTGAACACAGCAGGTGGATGGGATGTTAAACAAAAAAGGGGGGGTTGGATAGAAGGAGCTGGAAGGAAAGAGGTGAGGGAAAGATAAGAATAAAAGAGATAGGTAGGATGTGATATAAAAGAGAAAGAATTAGACAAAGATATACAGCTATGCAAGATACTATATGGGTCACTTAGCCAGCCTGGTTTGAAGAAACTGGAAAAGAGGAAAATGGCTCCTCTTACCAAGGAATATATATGGGTAATTTGTAACCTCCCACAAATCCTATGATAGGCTTATCTCATCAATTGACCACTACCTAACCACACCTTACCCAGCCTTAACCCTTAACTAACAAATTTTAAATATCAAACAGGGTGCTTATCTATCCTCAAACTTAATTAAGTATTCGTATGCATTAAGCTAGTTAATAAATAAGGACAAAATGATGGGCACGCAGTGATATATACACAGGCAGAGACCAAAGTGGCAGAGATTCCGCCATAATAACAAAATTGGGTTTGTTCTCCACTTCTAGATCCGAGGAGCATAGTAATTCCGGAGTCACTCAGAGGCTAAACTCAGGTAAGTAAAATGTGGGTACCAGTTGCCTTTATAGCTCATCTAGTTTCTCTCGAATCCCTAATGAATTAAAGCAGGTTGGAGATCTGGGATGCAGGCACCATGTCGACATTTATAATGTTGACACCATAATGTCGACAGTTATGATGTCGACATTGTTGAACTACAGACATGGAAGGAACATTTGCAGAATTTCTAAAATGTCAACGTGTGAAATGCAGGCAGGCATTAGGGTTAGGCTGCAGGGGGAGTGTTTGGGTTAGGCTGTGGGGGGAGGGTTAGGCTGTGGGGGGAAGGTTAGGCTGTGGGGGAAGGGTTAGGCTGCGGGAGCTGTGGGGGGAGGGTTAGGCTGTGGAGTTAGGGTACTCACTGCCAGACCCGCTGGATCAGATGACTCTGCCGGACCAAAAGATGGCTGGAACTGAAACGCAGGTAAATCTGTGCCGTTCCACTGGGACCCACTTTTTGTCAACATTCTAATCATGTCAACAGTTCACCAGTATCAACATGATGAGTGTTGACTTTGTCAATGTTGACATGTTGCATGTCGACATTCAAAACACACTTAACTTGGAGGATTGCTTTTTCATGTAAAGTGAACGTCGACATCGACAGCAATAAAATATACTTCAATGAGAAAGAAAATGATACAGACATCCGTTTTTTAGACCCTCATTCTATCATTGTATTGTGTTCAACCAGCAATAGTGCATTTTTAAGCAATAACTCAGGCCCCAGATAAGTTTATATTAGGGGTGTGCACCGGCCACTTTTCGTGTTTTGTGTTTTGGTTTTGGATCTGGATCTTTCTTCGTGTTTTGGATCTGGATTGGTTTTGCCAAAACCACCCTTCCGTGTTTTGGGTTCTGGGTTTTGTGTTTTGGATCTGTATTTTTTTTTAAAAAAGCATAAAAACAGCTAAAATCACAGAATTTGTAGGTTTTTCTGCTCCTATGCTATTATTAACCTCAATAACCTTAATTTCCACTCATTTCCAGTCTATTCTGAACACCTCACACCTCACAATAGTGTTTTTATGTCCAAAACGTTGCACCGAGGTAGCTGGATGACTATGCTAAGCGACACGAGTGGGCGGCACAAACACGTGACCCATCTAGGCGTGAAACTGCAGTGGCAGACAGGATGGCAGTTTGAAAAACTAGGCCCCAAACTGTACATAATGCAAAGAAAAAAAAGAGGTGCAAGATGGAATTGTCCTTGGGCCCTCCCACCCACCCTTATGTTGTATAAACAGGACATGCACACTTTAACAAACCAATCATTTCAGCGCCAGGGTCTGCCACACAACTGTGGCTGAAATGATTGGTTCGTTTGGGCCCCCACAAAACAAGCTGGCAATTAATGTGTCCCTGCACAAACTGGCTCTATGGAGGCAAGATGTCATCCTCATCCTCCTCATCCACCGATTCCTCACCCTCTTCAGTGTGTACATCCTCATCCTCACAAAGTATTAACTCGTCCCCACTTGAATCCACCACCACAGGTCCCTCTGTACCTTCTGGAGGCTGGTCTCCCTGGAAGAGCTGATAATTCATTTTGATGAACATCATCTTCTCCACATTCTGTGGAAGCAACCTCCTACGCCTTTCGCTGACAAGGTTCCCGGCTGCACTAAACACTCTTTCGGAGTACACACTGGAGGGGGGGCAACTCAGGTAAAATAGAGCCAGTTTGTACAGGGGCCTCCAAATTGCCTCTTTTTCCTGCCAGTACAGGTATGGACTGTCTGCCATGCCTACTTGGATGCTGTCACCGATGTAATCCTCCACCATTCTGTCAATGGTGACAGTATCATATGCAGTGACAGTAGACATGTCAGAAATTGTTGCCAGGTCCTTCAGTCCGGACCAGATGTCCAAACTTGGTCCTGCCTGTCCTGCATCACCGCCAGCGGGTTGCTTAGGATACCTAAGTTTTTTCCTGGCAGCCCCAGTTGCAGGAGAAAATGAAGAAGGAGCTGTTGACGTGTCACGTTCCGCTTCAGCTGACAGTGTGTTCACCAGCAGGTCTTTGCACCTCTGCAGGCTTGTGTCGGCCGGAAAGAGAGACACCACATAGGCTTTAAACCTAGGATCGAGCACGGTGGCCAAAATGTAGTGGTCTGATTTCAACAGATTGACCACCCTGGAATCCTGGCAAAGCGAATGAAGGGCTTCATCCACAAGTCCCACATGCCGAGCGGAATCGCTCCGTCTTAGCTCCTCCTTCACTTTCTCCAGCTGCTTCTGCAAAAGCCTGATGAGGGGAATGACCTGACTCAAGCTGGCAGTGTCTGAACTGACTTCACGTGTGGCAAGTTCGAAGGGCTGGAGAACCTTGCACAACACGGAAATCATTCTCCACTGCGCTTGAGTCAGGTGCATACCCCCTCCTTTGCCTATGTCATAGGTGGATGTATAGGCTTGTATGGCCTTTTGCTGCTCCTCCATCCTCTGAAGCATATAGAGGGTTGAGTTCCACCGTGTCACAACCTCTTGCTTCAGGTGATGGCGGGGCAGGTTCAAGAGTGTTTGCTGGCGCTCCAGTCTTCGGCACGCAGTCGCTGAATGGCGAAAGTGGCCAGAAATTTTTCGGGCCACCCAAAGCGTCTCCTGCACGCCCCTGTCGCTTTTCAGAAAATTCTGCACCACCAAGTTTATTGTGTGAGCAAAACATGGGACGTGCTGGAATTTGCCCAGATGTAATGCCCGCACAATATTGGTGGCGTTGTCAGATATCACAAATCCCCAGGAGAGTCTAAGTGGGGTAAGCCACTGGGCGATGATTTCCCTCAGTTTCTCTAAGAGGTTGTCGGCGGTGTGCCTCTTACTGAAACCGGTGATACACAGCGTAGCCTGCCTTGTAACGAGCTGGCGTTTCTGAGATGCTGCTACTGGTGACGCTGCTGCTGTTGCTGCGTAAGGTGATACATCTACCCAGTGGGCTGTCACAGTCATATAGTCCTTAGTCTGCCCTGTTCCACTTGTCCACATGTCCGTGGTTAAGTGGACATTGTGTACAACGGCATTTTTCAGGACACTGAGGACACTTTTTCTGACGTTTCTGTACAGTCTCGGTATCGCCTGCCTAGTGAAGTGGAATCTAGACGGTATTTGGAACCGGGGACACACTACCTCCATCAATTGTCTAAATCCCACTGCACTAATGGCGGATACCGGACGCACGTCTAACACCAACATAGCAGTCAAGGCCTCAGTTATACGTTTTGCTTCAGGATGACTGCTGTCGTACTTCATCCTCCTCGCTAAGGACTGTTGGAGGGTCAATTGTTTAGTAAAAGTAGTGGTGTTCCTACTTCCTCTCTGGGATGATGAACGACTCCCAGCAGCAGCAACAGCAGCAGCGGCAGCAGTAGGCGTAGCAATGCAGGATCCTCCAGAGGAATCCCGGATAGGAGAGTCAGTCATGCCAGTGACATGGCCTGCAGGACTACTTCCGATCCTGACTAAGGAGGAAATTGACGAGGAGGGAGTTGACGGTGTGGTTTGCAGGCGCTTGGATACAACAGGACAACGGGATTTAGGTGTCCCTGGACTGCTTACGGTCTTAGCCAAAGTTTCTGAACTTGACAGTAACTTTTTATGAACGCGCTGCAGGTGCCGTATAAGGGAGGATGTTCCTAGGTGGTTGACGTCCCTACCCCTACTTATTTCACCTTTACATATGGTACATATGGCAAGACAGTTGTTGTCCGGATTTGGATAGAAATATTGCCAGACCAAAGAGGTGGAATGTTTGGTCTTCTGCCCAGGCATGACCGTGATGGGCTTTTTCATCCCACGGACAACAACTGTCTCCCCCGGAGCCTGATTTAAACAAACCACATCACCATCAGAATCCTCCTCGCCAACTTCCTCCTCAGCGCCAGCTACACCAGTATCCTCATCCTGTTGTACTTCAACAGTGACATCTTCAATTTGCATATCAGCAAGTGGACTGTGGGTGCTCCTTTCAGCACTTGCAGGGGGCATGCAAATGGTGGAAAGAGCCACCTCTTCCCGTCCAGTGCTGGGAAGGTCAGGCATCGCAACCACCACCACACTTGGACTCTCCTTGGGGATTTGTGATATCTTCTTAGAAAGCACAGTTCTTCGCTGTGCTTTTGCCAGCTTAACTCTTTTGATTTTTTTAGTGGGAGGAGGGCTTCCATCGTCATGTGAAGCTGAACCACTAGTCATGAACATACTAGGGATCGACCTTAGCCGTTCCTTGCCACTCCGTGTCGTAAATGGCATATTGGCAAGTTTACGTTTCTCTTCAGCTGATTTAAATGTCTTTTTCAAGGTCATTTTCCTGAACTTTGCCATTTGGGATTGTATGTGCCCTCTACTATGACATTGGGCATCGGCCTTGGCAGACGACGTTGATGGCATGTTATCGTCTATGTCATGACTAGTGGCAGCAGCTTCAGCACTAGGAGGAAGTGGTTCTTGATCTTTCTCTATTTTATTTTTATCGGAGAAAGTTTGGTCCTCCATTTATGTTATATCGATTTGATATATACGTGCGGCTAAACACAGAAAATAATTTTTTTTTTGGTTTGGACTGGAGTGTACTTTGTGGGTTACAGCACCCTTTAACGGTCAAGCCAGCCGGCCCTTTACTTATGACACAGGCGCACTCTTGGCACTACTTTGTTGATGCACGTGCGGCTACTGCGCACACAATTCACAAACACAGAAAATTTTTTTTTTTTGGTTTGGCCTGGAGTGTACTTTCGGGGGTTACAGCACCCTTTAACGGTCAAGCCAGCCGGCCCTTTACTTATGACACAGGCGCACGCTTGGCACTACTTTGTTGATGCACGTGCGGCTACTGCGCACACAATTCACAAACACAGAAAATAATTTTTTTTTTGGTTTGGACTGGAGTGTACTTGGGGGTTACAGCACCCTTTAACGGTCAAGCCAGCCGGCCCTTTACTTATGACACAGGCGCACGCTTGGCACTACTTTGTTGATGCACGTGCGACTACTGCGCACACAATTCACAAACACAGAAAATAATATTTTTTTTGGTTTGGACTGGAGTGTACTTTCGGGGGTTACAGCACCCTTAACGGTCAAGCCAGCCGGCCCTTTACTTATGACACAGGCGCACGCTTGGCACTACTTTGTTGATGCACGTGCGGCTACTGCGCACACAATTCACAAACACAGAAAATAATTTTTTTTTGGTTTGGACTGGAGTGTACTTTCGGGGGTTACAGCACCCTTAACGGTCAAGCCAGCCGGCCCTTTACTTATGACACAGGCGCACGCTTGGCACTACTTTGTTGATGCACGTGTGGCTACTGCGCACACAATTCACAAACACAGAAAATAATTTTTTTTTTGGTTTGGACTGGAGTGTACTTTCGGGGGTTACAGCACCCTTAACGGTCAAGCCAGCCGGCCCTTTACTTATGACACAGGCGCACTCTTGGCACTACTTTGTTGATGCACGTGCGGCTACTGCGCACACAATTCACAAACACAGAAAATAATTTTTTTTTGGTTAGGACTGGAGTGTACTTTCGGGGGTTACAGCACCCTTTAACGGTCAAGCCAGCCGGCCCTTTACTTATGACACAGGCGCACGCTTGGCACTACTTTGTTGATGCACGTGCGGCTACTGCGCACACAATTCACAAACACAGAAAATAATTTTTTTTTTGGTTTGGACTGGAGTGTACTTTCGGGGGTTACAGCACCCTTAACGGTCAAGCCAGCCGGCCCTTTACTTATGACACAGGCGCACTCTTGGCACTACTTTGTTGATGCACGTGCGGCTACTGCGCACACAATTCACAAACACAGAAAATAATTTTTTTTTGGTTAGGACTGGAGTGTACTTTCGGGGGTTACAGCACCCTTTAACGGTCAAGCCAGCCGGCCCTTTACTTATGACACAGGCGCACGCTTGGCACTACTTTGTTGATGCACGTGCGGCTACTGCGCACACAATTCACAAACACAGAAAATAATTTTTTTTTTGGTTTGGACTGGAGTGTACTTTCGGGGGTTACAGCACCCTTAACGGTCAAGCCAGCCGGCCCTTTACTTATGACACAGGCGCACGCTTGGCACTACTTTGTTGATGCACGTGCGGCTACTGCGCACACAATTCACAAACACAGAAAATAATTTTTTTTTTGGTTTGGACTGGAGTGTACTTGGGGGTTACAGCACCCTTTAACGGTCAAGCCAGCCGGCCCTTTACTTATGACACAGGCGCACGCTTGGCACTACTTTGTTGATGCACGTGCGACTACTGCGCACACAATTCACAAACACAGAAAATAATATTTTTTTTGGTTTGGACTGGAGTGTACTTTCGGGGGTTACAGCACCCTTAACGGTCAAGCCAGCCGGCCCTTTACTTATGACACAGGCGCACGCTTGGCACTACTTTGTTGATGCACGTGCGGCTACTGCGCACACAATTCACAAACACAGAAAATAATTTTTTTTTTGGTTTGGACTGGAGTGTACTTTCGGGGGTTACAGCACCCTTAACGGTCAAGCCAGCCGGCCCTTTACTTATGACACAGGCGCACGCTTGGCACTACTTTGTTGATGCACGTGCGACTACTGCGCACACAATTCACAAACACAGAAAATAATATTTTTTTTGGTTTGGACTGGAGTGTACTTTCGGGGGTTACAGCACCCTTAACGGTCAAGCCAGCCGGCCCTTTACTTATGACACAGGCGCACGCTTGGCACTACTTTGTTGATGCACGTGCGGCTACTGCGCACACAATTCACAAACACAGAAAATAATTTTTTTTTTGGTTTGGACTGGAGTGTACTTTCGGGGGTTACAGCACCCTTAACGGTCAAGCCAGCCGGCCCTTTACTTATGACACAGGCGCACGCTTGGCACTACTTTGTTGATGCACGTGCGGCTACTGCGCACACAATTCACAAACACAGAAAATAATTTTTTTTTTGGTTTGGACTGGAGTGTACTTTCGGGGGTTACAGCACCCTTAACGGTCAAGCCAGCCGGCCCTTTACTTATGACACAGGCGCACGCTTGGCACTACTTTGTTGATGCACGTGCGGCTACTGCGCACACAATTCACAAACACAGAAAATATATTATTTTTTTAGCACTTGGGGGGAGCACCCCTGATGGACAGAGCACCCCCTGGACAACACTACAGCACTCCTTTAGGACTGGGACACTGCACAGGACTTTGGAGTGGACACAGCCCCTATGGAGAACTGACTGCACAACACAGTCCAGCCAGCCCCTATGGACTTTGAAGTAGTGGACACAGCCCCTATTAACAACAGCAGCACAGCACAACACAGCCAGCCCCTATGGACTTTGAAGTAGTGGACAACAGCAGCACTACACTACACTACACTACACAGCCCTAACTCCCACCCTCCCTCTTCACTGTCCACAGCCGAGTGAGAAAATGGCGCCGACGTGTGTACCTTATATAGGATCCAAAACCCGCGAGACTCGGAAGGCGGGAAGATGACGTTTTGCCTCGATTTCAGATCCGAGTCAGGCGGGAAAAGTCGAGCCTGACTCGGATCGGACTCGGATCGGGGGGGCTCGGGGGGGTTCGGATTTCAGAAATCCGAACCCGCTCACCCCTAGTTTATATACGTTTCATATTACCTTATTTGTTCCCAATGACATCACCTAGTCCTATGTGAACTATTATTTAGTCAAAATGAGCAGTTGTAGCATTGTATTTATATGGTTCTATGATCAAAAAGCCTTGCTGAAAACTTCTGCTCCTCACAAGTCATGCAGACCTACCTGACCACATGATGTTTGAGACTGTGTTACACTGTCCATGTTACTATTGATATTTAAAGATATTGGGTGGGATGTACTAAAGTGAAAAATGCTGTAAAAAACCCCAAAATGCAGTTTTCGGGGGCTTTACCGCATTTTCCATATGTACTAAGCTTTTGTGCCAAACTTTCTGAAGTTTGGTAGATTTCCCAGTGTGTAACGCCATTTTAAGGGGTTCGATTGGATACCTCACCCCCCCATCCCCCCCCCCCCCCCCGCATGTGCAGAAGGAAATCAGAGGGATTTCTGGGTGTTAAACCCGGAAATCCCTCTATCCGGGGGTATCGCAAAGGACAGCTCTTATCACATTTCTAAGTACATACCATGGTAATCAACCGCGTTAGGTACCTGATGAGAGGCGGGATGTACACATTGCGGATGCAATGCTTAATACATCTCACCCATAATATTTAAGTAAAGAGAGAAAAATACCTTCAAAAAAGATTCCCTGTTGTCGCATATTGCAGGAATAAGAAATCTTTTTTGCAGCTGAATGTATTAAGCGACAGTCGCTGTGACATGGGCTCTGATAGGAGCCTATCCAGGCAAAGTGATCACTTATCCATTTACTGTACGTCCTGGTTCTGACCTGGCTGTGCTCTTGTGAAATGAGGCTACAACACATTAGCTTTTGTGCCAAACTTTCCGGAGCTTGGTACATTTCACATTTTAGCTGCCCTCCCCCTATAAAAACTTATAGGGGGCTGCTTTTGCGAATAAAAACAAAAGGAACCATCTGAAATCCAGCTTCAAATCAGACCCAAATCAGAGGTTCCCAAATTCTGGCACTACAGTCCAGGTTTTAAGGCTATTCACGGTTGAGCCTAAATGGTTAACTCAAATTGACTGAGGTGCCAATTAAGTCATCTGTGCCCAAGCATGGATATCCTTAACACCTGGACTGTAATGACGGCGGAGTTTGGGAATCTCTGCCCTAAATCATTCTCTCTTACAAACAGGTATTTTAAACAAATTCTGCATACATTTTTTTTTCCACAAACAAGTGTGCATTGTTTCATTTTATGCTGTACTGAAATGTTCAGTGTAGGCGGCGCGCTTCGCATTCAGCTTAGAGCTCCACCTGCTTCCTTCCTCCTGGCTCTATGCGCCACTTACAGGCCTACCTTTGTTTTAGGCATTTTGTTTCTGTGCTCAATTTGTTTTAGTTTTCTCTCTCTTGTGAAGTGAAAGAATGCTGGCTGCAAATGTAATTGTGTTTGTCCTGGAATTCACCAGTTGTGGGATCCCCGCCCTGCAGCTGTCACTAATTACTGACAACATGCTTACACATGTGCTTTCACTTATGCCTGAAGACCACATTGTTGCATTTCTATTGAACAATAAGGCTGACACATACCAGGTTTTCTCCCCTGTACACACCTCATAGGTAATGTTTGTATACATTATGTTGCCAGATCGGTGATTTCAAACCGCACAACCATAAATAACACATACTTCCTGGCTGTACAGGAACCATTACAGAGTGCAGGTGTTTCATATGTTACTCCCTAACGTGCACCTGATGTAACTACAAACAGCATCCATATTGCATCACTGTCATGTTTTAATAATAGTTTTCTGCCTCAGGAATTGTGAGTTAATTGACACTATATTAATGCTTATGCCTGTTCCAACTACAACTCATTGCTGTGGTCTGCTGTGATGCTTTATAGATGATGGTACAGGAGGGACGCATTCTTCAAAGCAAGAGATGTATAAGAACACGAGGACATGCACTGAGACTGGAGGGAGGAAGGCTCAGAGGAAATTTGAGGAAAAATTACTTCACAGAAAGGGTAGTGGATAAGTGGAATAGCCTTTCATCAGATGTGGTTGAAGCTAGGACGGTGGAACAATTTAAACACGCTTGGGATAGGCATAAGGATATCCTTAAGAGAGACGTAAGGAGCAGTTAGGGTTGAAGTTGCCAAAAGGATAAATAAAGAGGGGCAGACTAGATGGGCCAAATGGTTCTTATCTGCCGACAAATTCTATGTTTCTATGTAAGCAAGCTGTTTGCCCCATTCCCGTCAGCGCCAGATTAACAATGGGGCTGATGGGACTATAGCTCCAGGCCACCACATAAAAATAGGCCTATCATCATGACAGCATGACAGCCACCAGCTGGTCACACAGTCGGCCAAAAATCTTAGGTATTAATATTGTACTTCTATTTCCTCACAGAATAATGCAATTTTTATACTTTTATGTATTCAGAGAGACATTGGAGCTGTTCGTGTAGGGGGTGTAGATGCCCACATGAGACTGCTTGTCCCAAAAGGCCCTTGATTATTTTCAGCCCCAAGCCCATGTGGCCATTAATTCAGCCCTGGTTCCCGTAGTAGTGCTCAGGGATCACAGTATGGGTAGATATGGGTTGGGTATGAAATCCGGGCAGTCAGGATGCCTGCTGTCAAAATGCCGACAGCACCATCCAGATGCTGGGAATCCCGTCGGGATTTAGCCACCTATGTTAAATCCCGAGTTGTGATTCCGACTCCGGGATTTCAACAGATGGTGTCCAGGCTGTCTGTATTTTAACTACATCAATAAATATATGTTCCTTACCTGCTGAATTATCAGACATTCTGACGGAAGGTGCAATCGCCATACTTGATCAGGGATGTGTTTATTGTTCCTCTAAATGTCAATGGAATATCTTTTTTTTTTGTTTGCTTGTTTGTTTTTAATAATGTTTCAATAGTTGATAATATACTTTTTTCTCTCCATTCTCTGAAATTTATGTCTACAAGAGAGACAGAAGATGTGGTCAAGAAAGAAAACACAATATTATTGTGTAAGTCAGTGTTTCCCAACTCCAGTCTTCAGGGACCACTAAAGCTCGGTACACACTAGGACTAAGATCGGCCGATCCGCTGCCCTATCTGATGATCGGTAAGTGCCTACACACTAACCAATCATTGGCCTAATGTGTTGTGTCTGACGTCACAACTGCGCAGACATTTATATGTGCACTCCCAGTTGAGCTGTCAGTCACCGGCAGCCTCTGCAGCAAGTGTACGTGCTGTCGGTTGACCGCTTGTACACACAGCACAGTGCACCAATATATCTGCAGACGTCATTCACAGACAAATCGTCTGTACATACTGGCCGACGCACACACAATATATCGGTCATGCGATTGAAAGGCCTATATATCTGCCAGTGTGTACGCAACATAACAGTGCATGTCTTATAGATCTCCTAGTAGGTGCACAGGTGTATTTATTGCTGGTTGACACATTTTATAAGATCCACAGGTGGTGCAAATTATTTCAGTTGCGATATTGAAGAGGTCTGTAAAACATGCACTGTTAGGGTTCCTGAGACCTGGAGGTGAGAAACACTGGTGTAAGTGTGGAAAGCCAACACCTTTTCATATTGATTTTCTTGTAAGTAAGCACTCAAGGGCAGGGCCCCTGTTCCTCTTGTTCCCTCCTCAGCTGTACCCATGCCACCTGTGCTTCTTGTCTTCTGTTTCCATGTTCATTTAGTGGTCATGATACCGTATGTCCGCCCTTATCCTGTGCACAGGCTCATACAGTGCCAAACTGCAACTGCCCCCCCCCCCCCCCCGGCGACTTACAACCCTTTGCCCTACTAGATAGTGAGTTGCCCTATCCTCGCCCTGCCTAATCTGTAATTTTATTGTTGTATGTTGCTCCTAGATATGTCAATGTATACTGTATTGTACTTGTAAACAAAAAGTATGGTGGTCGCTCATATCAGCTTAATGACATAGCACAGGTGCTTGTAAAGGGCGGGGTTTATACTGAACACAGAAAGAAAAAGGGATATTTTGTATCACTTTTCTAATTGTATGTTTATTATTTATGTAATTTTAAGTCTTTCTCATTTCATTAACACTTATTGATTTATCTTTACACTTCACTATCACCTTTTTTCCCCTTTTCGTGAGATGCCCTGGGGATGGTCCTTGGCTGGAATTTTTTGGGGTACCTTGCTTCTTGGACGTGAACCCCTTAATGTTAGGGATGCCAGTATAGAGGAGCCTTGACGTTTGGCCTGGCGCTTATTCATATATTTGCAAATGTATGTAACTAATACCTCTGAATCTCTATTATCATTTAGGATTTAAGTATGTTTAGTTGATTTTGCTGCAGTGTGCAAATCCCTTTTTTTTCTGTGTATTGTACTTGTGTTTCACATTACACATTTACTACACACTGTCAGATTTGTTTGATTGGGAGGAGAAATGGAGCGATTCTTCAGCAAATTGCCAGCCCCAATATCTCTGCTACACATTATGCACATTTTTATCAGAATCTAATAAGAAATGGTGCTGCGTTTATATATTTGAAATGTAATTAATTCAATATAAAATTGACCTGTCTGAATTAAAACAAGTAGCAATGGATGGAATATTAGCACAGGTATTTATCACAGGCTGTACACAAGTTTGCGGCTCGCCCGGCCAGGTTCTCTTCTCATCCAGCTGATGCCGTGAGGTAGGTAGTAAATGCCCAGCAGCGGGTGTGGTAGTCCAGTCCGGTTTAAAATAGCAAATGCCTACTTGTGAATCAGATCTCTGTATCATCAGGCTAAGAGACACTTGGCAGATTTAAGTATTGGAATCTCTTTATGTGGAGTCTACAGATAATACCAGATTTTTTATTTCCTTTTTATACATTTTCTAAAAAGATTGGAATATAGGTGTAACCGAGTAGAACCGAGCCTGCACAACTTTAGTTTTTATACATCATAAGGTGGTTCACAATTGAATGATAATATGCATGCACATGTTTTTTATTATTATTTCACCTATCTAATGTGACTGCAACAATACTGAATATAAAACGTTACTGTTATTTAGAATAAAATCATTGCATTTTTATATATAGAAGAAGTGTACAATATATATTGAATTAATTAAATTTAAAATTTATAGGCGCAGCACCATTTCTTATTAGATTTTTTGGCTTGATCCTCTACTCAGTAGAGGTTAAAGGTTTGTTTCTATTTAGCTGTGCCTCCACAAGCACCCCAATTGCAATGCAGCTTTTAGTAGATTACATAACCAATGAGCGCCTGATTATTATTTTTATATAAGTGATCCATTTTTTACTAGAAGCTACCGATTTTCCACCACACCACACTCATATTGCATATGTCCGCCCACAAGGAGGATGACGTAGTGACAGGAAAACGGGGGAAATATGGGCAGATTATCCAAAATGCGCACTCAATACTCGATATCGGGAAATTGAGGCAGAGATTTTTGTTCTTGGCCGATCGATCGGATAATAGAATGCGTATGTGGATGTTTTATTGGCGAAACGCTAAATTGACTGTTCATACACACTATACCATGCCTTGCCAACCTGTTGCTCTCCAGCTGTTGTGAAACTACACATCCCAGCATGCACTGCCACAGTTTTAACATTCCCTAATAGCAAAACTTTTGCAGGGCATGCTGGGTCTTGTAGTTTCACAACAGCTGGAGAGCCACAGGTTGGCCAGGCCTGCACTATACAATAAATCAGGCCGATCACCCTTTCATTGGCAAATCGGCCCAATAATTGTAGAGTGTGCAGCTAGCTTTAGTATATTCCCTGTAGGGCACTGCAGAAGCTTTGTGGTGACAATAATAATAATGCACTATCAAAGGGAACTGTATTTTAATATGGAAGTACAGCTACAGTGAAAAATAATTAGAAACTACTTCTCATTTTATAAACATAATCGTGAGAGCGCCAATTTATTTTATTTTTATTCATAATTCTGGTGTTTCATTTTAGACTTTTTGTGTCACTTTTTGGTGTAACCTCCTTTTGAAAGCAAAAGTCACTTAAGAAAGCAATTGAAAATATTATGTTTGCTCTTTTACAAAAATAGTGGTAATTTTCTATGGTATTTCCAACAAAGGTTTTTGTTATTAAAATGTACCTTATCACATGCTATCTGAACAAAAACATGTAAATGATTTTTGTATTTATTACCAGTTATATATACAGTATATACAGTATAGTACCATGTAGTATTATGTAGTGCTGTACAGAGAATGTAGAAATAAACTGTTATATTGATAATTTGCAGCTTTATAGCATACATGTAATATATGTAATATATTATCATGTTCTTGTTGGGGAAATATAATTCAAACAGCAGGTAGTTTTTCCAATAACTTTGGGCAAATCACTGATTCCAGTACGCAAACCCAATAGTTTACATACTACGTCGATGTTAGAAGATTGGCGCATCTGTAGGTCCTGTACTGCGCATATGCCGGTCTACTACTGTGATTTTACAGTGATGTGTCTTATTAATCCAATGATATTGGAAGCAAATTGAACAAATTAGTAAACTCCAAATACAATTACATCTAATTAACAAAATTGTAATTGAAAATGTTGAAAGTGACTTGGCTGGCATAAGGGGCATGTTGTGAGCTAGTTTTTAACTAAATGAGATGGGATTTGATGTATTAATCAATGCCCTCATTATTTTGTTTTGTGACTGTTATTTTCAGAGTTCGTTATTGTGATCAGTACAAAGAAATTCCAACTATTTTGTAAAGTCTGAGAGAGATCTTTCAGGATGTGTAGGGATAATATTAGATGGCTTGGTACTCATGTGGTTTGCATTACACAATCTTTTCAGTAAAATATTATCACGCCAAGCTCATAAGGTTCTTGAGCAATAGACCTATGCAGCTTAATCCATAAGAATACAGTTCAAAGGACATTACCATCATTTTTATAATTATCAGTCTAGAAATGCAAGTTCCACAAACACTTCTACTGGAGATATACCATTATTATTATTATTATTATTATTATTATTATTATTATTATTATTATTTACTTATATGGTGCCACAAGTGTTCCGTAGCGCCTTACAAAGTACATGAACAAATAAGTAACCAGTGACTTACAATACAATACAATGCAGGACACGGACATGGATAATAATCATTGCTATATAAGTGACCTTTACACCCACATAAGCAGTCGTGTTAGTTGCCCTAGTGGCGAGTAAGAGATAAATGAAAATATAGTATGGAGAAGCACAAGAGGGTAGATCACTTATATTCAATAATAATGTACATCTGATCAGTTTTTAATAATTGACCTTTCGGTAAAATTGGATCCGAGATTTCAATGTCCTAGAGGTTATTTCCTTTCAAAGTCCTCAAGGAAGTGTGTATGTTTCAAAGGGTTATTTACTGTAAAAGACCCCTAGAACGTCATAAGTAAAGGTGTGAGACGTTTATCCACAATAAAGTATTTCCTCTGACATGACATTTGTCAGGTCAGAGCACTGATGGGTGACCACATGGGTTGGACCAGGGACAAAGATATTGGCCCTCATTCAGAGCCGTACGCTCTGAGTAGAGCGCACGCTCTGAATGAGGGCCGCCCTCCATGAAAATGGAGCGTCCTCCTGGACGCTCGTATAGCTGTGGGTCACCACCCACAGCCTATACGAGCGTGCATTTTGATGGCCGCGATGGTCGTGACCATCGCGACCATCGAAACTGCGAGCCGGAGCCTGCGGTTGGAGCCAAAATCACTCCCACTGACATCACTAGTGATGTCAGTGGGCCGGCTTCTGACGGGAGGCGTTCCCATGGGAACGCCCCCGTCAGGGAGGCACGCCCACCAAAGGGGGCGTGCTGTCAATCAACATCGACAGCACGCCCCCTTTGATCAGACACAACGAGTGAAGGACTTTCCTTCGCTCGTCGCGTCTGGCGCATGCGCACGACGGAGCTCCCTCCGTCGTGCGCATGCTCAGTGCATAACATCGACCCACTTGCGAGCGGACAGCCGCTCGCGAGTGGGTCTGAATCAGGCCCATAATTCCTATGTTCTATTGTTTATTAAGTGGAATGTATTATTTTGCAACCTTTTTCTGGCATTATCCCTAATGTAAGGGATTCATGTACATATTTTACATCAAAATACTCAGCTGCATAACACCCTTAATAAAAACATACATATCTCAGCCAGACCTACAACTATAATAGTGATATTTGATATGTGGTTATTTGGAATGATGAACAGTTGTTTAAAGTTAAAAATACATTCCAGGGAATTTTACCCCAAAAGTCATGAAGTATTGGGAATTGTGGAGTTTCCATAAAACAGCTGCCCCATGAGGGTACGTAGCTTTCAAACCTTTTCAGTGAGGGCAGAAAAGACTGGAGGGGTTGTGGGGGAAAGATAATTATCAATTTTGGAAAACTCTATCAATAGATTGTCTTTTTATCACCTTTCCATGCTATTCCCAAACACATGCTATGTAAGTGAAATATAAGTTAATATTTTGTTTTATACCCTTTTATTTTATTAAAAATGTTTGCAATCCATTAGTGTGTCTATTTTTGTGTTCTTTTATTATTTAAAACAATGTGACTATTATATTTCATATTCAATTCCATTTTTATAAATTATGTTGTTGTGTTTTTTTGTGATTCTTTTTTTTTAAATATATTTTATTCGAAAGCTTGTCTGGAACAAACCAAACAATTCATATACAAGTTACACAAACAATCTTAGCAATGAGTTATGTTGTAGCCTTCAGAATGTCGCTATAGGATAACATTGACATAAATGGGACGGTAACCCACTGCTTCATGGTGTAATCAAATCGCAAATCTCTACGTCAAGGGAGGAGAGGAAATTAAATAGGACAAGACAAGAAGGATGAGTATATGAGGAAAAAGGGGAACTGTCCTGACATGTGCGAATGTTGTGGGTGTGTATCAAAAGCTCTGTGCCATTCTGAGTCATGTGCACAGGGAAGAGAAGCCTGTTTCTTATGGTTCTCTTGAGCCTTGCGCAGGTGCAGATACTAATGATGATGGTTGAGGTGGCTGGCGAGAAAACAATGGGTGGCACTGGTTTCCACTCGCACAGACCCCCCACATTAGTTGAATTGAAACTCGCATCAGTATTAGATAGTAATAGTAAACCAGGCTTCTGCAACTACAGTTACTTTGTGTACAACTGTAACATAAGGAAGACAGATAGCAAGTAACTTTTTGGCCCTACCCTCTTTGCTAATGGTTGTCTCTATCCCATCCATGGTAAACAACAATGAACGTCTGAGATACGTCAAAGCAAAACCGGATATCTCCGGAGGGAATCGGTATGAATTACTGCCGGACACAAGTCCGGCAGTTCAAATCCCGACGGCGGCTGGCCGACATGGCTGAAAATCCCGATCACCCTAGGTAAGTATTAACTAACCTAACCTCCCCCCCTAACCCTCCTTAGGGGTGCATAACCCTAACTTTCCCCCAGTGCCTAACTCTAATCCCCCCTCTAAGTACCTAAACCTAACCCCCCTTCCACGCCGCCTAAACCTAAGTCCCCAGGGGGCGTGCTTAACCCTAAGTCACCCCCGGGGGTGCCTAACCCTAACCCTCCCTTCCCCTAGCCTAACCCTAACCTCCCGGGGGGGTGCCTAACCCTAAGTCCCCCCCGGGAACCCTAAACCTAACCATCCCTCACCCACGGCTGTCCGCAGCGGCGCCCGGCATCCCGATCGAAGTGCGGACAGCCGTGGGGGAGGGAGGGTTAGATCTCCCGGCATCAGTAAAATGACAGGCGTCTAGATTTAGATGCCTGTCATTTAACCATCGCCGGGATAAAGCAGTCGGGGAGCCGGCTGTCGGGATTACGTCCGCCGGCTTCCCAACTGCATACCTTCCGGAGAGAGAGGATGGTCTTTCATGTGGCAGCTGATATCCTGTACAGTAATATTCTGGTGCCTGAAGAAAACCAATCCCAAGTGATAGTAAGAGATATCCTGGGAGCATGTGTGATATATCGCCCAACTGAAACCACGGCACAGGACCATAAATAATGGAGTATGTCTACCTCAGACTGCTGTCATTTGTAACCATTTGAGTTGTGTGAATTCCCTATAATGATCTCGTAAGTCATTTCATCATAAGAATTAGATATTAACTGGTTATTGTGTTTAGTGGAAAGATCCATGACAGGGAACACCATCCTCCATTTAGTAAATCCTCCTGTCATAGGTCCCAAATCAAGGGACCGCTTGTTAGATAGTAAATGTATGAAGTATAAAAGTTGCCAGAGGGGAGACACAGTACACCATCCAAAGCACATTATCTGTCATGGGCTGTGAAACCATGGGCCAGCTTTAGAAATAACTATGGGCCAGGGGGTAAGGAAATAACAGGACATTTAGAGCTGGATTTTTTTTTCCTGCTGCAGGAACAAGGAACAGGGCTGCAGCGAGTGTGGATCAAGAAATGTAAAAATAAACTTCAGATGATGGAGGTGGCAATTACAAAGAAAGTGGATGTGTGTCCACACTGTCAACCAGTGATGAAAATAAAAGTTTTGGGGTAGTGAAAGTTTTAGCTTGGAGCATATTGACTCCAAACTCACTGAGTGGAATATAGCAGTAGACTGTCTTTTCTATCAAAAGGCAGGAAGGTGAGATGAAGGTGAAGCAGAACATCTAGATGAGTTCCCAAAAGCCTTTTCAGTCAATGAATTTGTATGGGTTGGGTACAGGGTGCCATCGATCAGGATCCCAGTGATCAGAATCCCGATGCCGGCATCCCGATAGAGTTAGGATACCGACACCTGTCAGGTAAGTATCCTAACCCTTCCCCCCACACCTTAAACCTAACCTCCCCCCTAGTGCCTAAACCTAACCCTCCCCCCCTAGTGCCTAACCTTAACTATCCCCCTAAACCCACTACTTACAGTCAGGATCCTGGTGTCGGGATTCTGACTGGTGTCGGGAATCCGGCACCGGCATTCTGAGCACCGGTATCCTGCACGCTGGTATGCCACCAATGTATGGCAAAGTCATGACTCCAAACTATTTGTTGCAATTCAAATAATGATATTCCATGCTCCAATTAATTGCTTTATCGTTTACATTAAGTGGGAACAGTCTAGGTATGAAAAGGGGAGATGAGAAAAGGCTTGCAAGTGAAGTAGATACCAGTGTATTAATGCTGTTTAATAAAACATATATAATGGAGAGGGATGGGGAGGGAAATTAGGTGTAGTGAGCCCAACTAAAAGAGAAACATCACTTCTTGTAACCCTGCCTCGCCTAAAAGCCAAAGCTTCAGTTTTAGATGGATTGACAAGGAAACCCACAACAGTCTTCCACTTTCTGCAACACTAGTGGCATGAGTACTGTGAAAGCAACAATTTACCTGTGAAAGCAAGGACTTTCAGTTCTGTAGGACTTATTTCAATCTCCTCCCAGTCTGCAGTGTCATAGAAGTGTCTGAGTTGTGAGCAAGGTCAAAGAGTAGGGAGATAAGGGACAGCCATGTCTCATTTCCCAGTGTAAAGAAAAAGCATATGTATTAATACTATTAATGGTTAGAAAGTCGCTCAGTTGGTGCCATTGGGGGGAATGTAATACATTGTGAATTCTCATCCAGATGAAACTTGCTGGAACTCTCTGCAAGTTTTCAGTGAGTTGAAAAGGAAACTCTGTTGTGAGCTTGAGGCTGACTCGGCAACCTCCTGCAATGTGATTCCACCAGTCTTAGGACATATGACATTAGGGCTGGTTTCCCCAGGCCCCACAAAAAAAAGTTCAGAAGCCCCTCCCCCTCATCATAACTACAACCAGCCCATGTGACAAAAGTACTAGGGCTCTTCTCCGTAACGGGTAGAACTGTCAGCGATACACCCAGTGCATTTCAGCAGGGCCCACCGCAATGAAGGGTTCCGCAGTGGAATTGACAGCAGTACTAATAATGGGTCAGACTGGCCGCCCGTAACAATGAAGGAGGAGGTAGACCCACCAGGGGAGAGGAGGGAGGCCCTCCCCTTTCCTTTTCTCACCTCCTTCTCTCTGACACTGCTGTTGCCGGGGATCTAAGATCACAATCTTGTGACTGGCCTCCGTGCTAAAACCAGAGAAGATGGTCTTCCACAGACAACGCTGATAGTTGGGATCGGGCTTTGTCACTGCTGTGTGGAGAAGAGGCCTGCCATGTTTAAAGGACATGGGTTGTGGGGTCTGGCCATGTTCATCAGGAACTGTAAGTATGCTGCGAGAGCTAATGCCAGGGGACCATTAGTGGCGCCTGTACCAACCAGGGAATGTAATACTGCCTGTCACTGCTGGCTGATGAGTGCTGCTGTATGGCTACTGCTAGGAGGCAGGTGGGCAATTACCTGGGAAGGTGGGAGGGGGGTGAATTGTCTATAGCCTGGGGTAGATTATGTGTTCTGTGGTCTGCTTATAAGGTCACTATGGGGCTGATTCAGACCCGCTCGCAAGCGGGCCGATGGCCGGGCAGTGCACACGCATTGCGCGTGCGCGAGCCCCGGAGCAAGTGAGAAATTCACTCGCTCCAGGGCTCGCTACAAACTGGGCGACTGTCGATGGTGATCGACAGCTCGCCCCGTTTTGTAGGCGGGGAGGGGGGGTGGCTGGTCAAACGGAGGCGTTCCTGAAGGGATGTCAGTAGTGAGCTCACTGGGGCTTGCGTCATATGAGAACCTACCACAAGGGTCTCGTCGAAAGCCCAATGGTCGCGACCATCGCGACCCTCACTTGGCCGCTCTCAAAAGCTATGGGTGCTCATGCACAGCTTAGCGAGTGGCCAGGAGGCCGTTTTTTTTTTAAAAAGCGTCCGCCCTGATTCAGAGCGAGCGCTCGTTTTTTGCGAGCGGCTCTGAATCAGGCCCCATGTTTTTTAAGCATTGGGAGAAGGCACAATATGTAGACTGTGTCCTTCCTTGCTACCTGAACCCAGGAAGCTACAGGTTAGCTTGCAGTTGCATATTATGGAAAGCCTCCTAAATAATGTAGTTGCTATTGAATATACATTTATTTATTCCTAAATAGAAATCTTGGAAGACTCCCAGCCCCTAAGCACAGGTCAGTCATCAATATGTTGAAGAAAAATTATTGAATTTATAGGGAACTTTAGGAGCTAGCAATTATAGCAGTAAGCATTGCAGCGTGGTTTTTTTTTATTAAGTAATATCAATTCAAAGATAGGGTATTCTGGTTCCTCCTAAATATAATATGCATATGTGAAGTTGGTTTGTCTGTTGGAGAATGACTCTGGGCCTGATTCAGTATGGATCGCTATTCTGCTTATACGCACGCACCGCTGTTGCTGATATCAGCGGTCATATGTAAATGTATGCATTCACATTGTGAGCGCATCTTGACATAAGGACGCCCACTTTCCATTACTCATATCCGTATACTAGGGAAACATAGCGAAACCATCGGTAACATTGAGTTACTAATTTATTCCTTCCCCTACAACGGCGTTGACACACACTAGCATGCCTGCGTTCGCACGACCTCCCGCCACGTCACCACCCACAAATGGCACTTCCTGTTAATCACTGTGCTCTGGGTCTGCGTAACCTCAGCAACCCGCAGTTCCCATCGCTATTGCTAGTTCGCGCATGTGCAGAGCACAAACATAGGCCAATTGCGTGCGTATTAGCATCTACGTTCCTCGCTGAATCATAGTCATTCTAATTAACTTATCCCTGTATGCCGTAAATGCCGACAACAGCACAGTAACTCGTCTCCCTTGGGTCCCCATCTTGCCCCAGATTTGTGGATTTTAGTATGGGCCCGTGGGCCTGATTCAGAGCCGCTCGTAAGCGGCCGCTCGTTCGCTCTGGGCGATGTTCGCCCAACTGCGCATGCGTATGGTTCGCAATGCGCATGCGCAAACCAGTCATTGTGGTCGGAAATCGTGCATTCGTAAAACAACGAGGGGCTGCTAATTTGATTGACAGAATGTACCGTTTGTGGGTGGTAACAGGGGAAGGTGCTTGAAAACGGGGAGTGGAGATCCGAACGCAGGCGTGCCTAACGGTCAACACGGCGTTTAATGGGAGTGCATAATTAGTAAAGGAGCGTCATCGACCACGTCACTTGGTTGTCTTTTAGCCTGAACTGCTCGCAGTGATAGCGGGAAGTAAATCCTACCACAAGCACTGCGAGCAGTTCAGATGCCTTTCGATGTTCCCGATTAATCTAATAAATAACGGAGATGACGTGTGATGCGAACGGCAAAGGGGCGTCTTTACAAAATAGCGAGTGCATTTTTCGGACATTCGCTCAGACATAGAGGCGTCAACACACCGCAAAGAGCGAGCGCTCAATTTAAATATCCGGACCCTTTTTAAGAACGAGCGTCCACAAATAGCGTCCGGGTCTGAATCAGGCCCAGAATTCATGAGTCCGGCAGTACTGTACAGTAAGTTTTTTTAAACGTATTCAAGAATTGGAACAAGGACACTTTATGAAAAAGGAGTGTGATCATATCATATTGGTAGCGTGGTTGCATCAGGTTCTGGACTTCTCATGTCCCCCATAGACTTGACTATCGCTTCTAAAGCAATAGGAGGTCTTAAACTCTCTCCACTCCCCTAAATACTGCACATGCCTGTTGAGCAGAGGTGTGCAGGACATACTTTCCAGTTCTTAGGCAAAAGTCCTGACTGTCTGGATGGTGAGACAGGCCTTTAGAATTCGGACTATCCTGCCTAGATTGGAGCATTTGTGAGGTATGGTAGCTGTGTTTCCAACTAATATATGTCGGTATGCCTATATATTACTATGGAATGGATAGACCTATGTGTAGACTAAGGTACAGACACTCCATGAAACTGGGGTTGTCAATGTGTAGAAACCACTTTGAAATGTATATACCTTTGAAATACATGAGAAGCTCCATTAGTAGCAAAGCAATGAGCACTAGGGTCCCCCTGCTAAAGTGTGAATCGGTCAGTATGGGACTGAAGCCTCTGAGCAAAGTTACTGTACCTCAACTAAACACTGACAGCCCCATGATGAAAGGCGCTGAGGTTGCGATGTGATTGGCTGGTGGAAAGGGAAGCACTGGGTACTAGCCGCTTTAATCCCACATTGAGAAA
The DNA here is from genome assembly GCA_031769625.1 of Taudactylus pleione. Classification (NCBI taxonomy): domain Eukaryota; kingdom Metazoa; phylum Chordata; class Amphibia; order Anura; family Myobatrachidae; genus Taudactylus; species Taudactylus pleione. Next base: position 527,159 of record JAUIMM010000787.1, on the reverse strand, counting down.
GAGTAAGGGAATCTCTGTTGATATGCAGTGAAATTTTGATTAAATAAATGGACTATATAAATGAATGGGTTGTATAGAAATCAATGAAAAAATTATAGCACGTGTCTAAGCCAAATGAGCTTCTTTGAGTGTGCTGACATGCTTTTAATGCACTGAAATGGAACTAGCAGCGTCCAACTAAAAAAGGCGCCACAACACAAATGCATATAGACATAAGTACAAACACAAATTAATTGAATACTCCTTTCACATCAAGCTTCTAAACCAGGGAACAATTGCTGGGGCAACCTGGGTCCTGCCTTGGTGTGGAAAGGTCAACCCAGGTTGTGTGCCCCAGAACTTCGACCCTGGTCGCAACCAGGCTCGAACCCAGGACCATACTGGATAAGCTGCAGTCTGAAAGGGAGAACCTGGGTTATTTGAACCTGGTTACATTTAAAAGCTGCTGATTGACTGTGGATGCAGAAGCCCGACTCAAGAGAGTGACATGCTGGGCAGACACAGGTGCAGTGTGAACGGAACGACCCGGGAAAAACCCAGGTCCAACGTAGAGTGGGAAAGGGGTCTAAGCAGATGTGAACCCTGACATTTTGGTGAAAAAAGGGGTAACAATAAGGCACCACAACACAAATGCATATGATCATAAGCAGAGGGCGTAACTAGATCTAGGGGGTCCACATATCAAAATGTTGACGGGGCCCCCTCGGTGCCGCGTCCCCCCTCATCCTCCTTACTCCCCTCTCCTTGACTTACCTGCTCCGTGGTCACATCCTCCTTCAGCGTGTGCTGCGCAGAGCAGGCACACCTTCTCTCCGGGATACGTTTAGGAAGCCAGCGGCCGCAATCCCGGCTGCCGGCTTCCCGAATCCTCTATCCCGCCTAGGGTTAAATGACAGGCATCTAAAATCTGGACGCCTGTCATTTTCCCGACGCCGGGAGACAGGTGCCCGGCATCTCGATCGAAGGGATGCCGGGCGCCGCGAGTGGACAGCCGCGGGGGGGAGGGTTTAGGGCACCCGGGAGGGAATTAGGGTTAGGCACCCCCTCGGGAGGGTTAGGGTTAGGCACCCCCCAGGGGGACTTAGGGTTAGGCATGGGGGAAAGGGGGGGTTAGGGTTAGGCACTTGGGGGGGAGGTTAGGGTTAGGCACCCCTAAGGAGGGTTAGGGGGGTTGGTTAGTATAGTTTATACTTACCTTAGGGACGATCGGGATTTCCAGCACTGCCGGGCTCTGCTGTTTTGTCGGGCTGCCGCAGCCGGGAATCGAGCTGCCGGCCATGCAGGAGCCGGCTTTTCATACCGAATGCCTTCTCTCCCAGTTGGCCTCATCTCTCCACACTTACTGTTGCTGGGAGGAGGCGGCCACGCCTCCTCCCAGTATCAGTCAATGAGGAGAGGAGCCGCACACCCCTTGCACCTACGGTAGTTACGCCAGTGGGCATAAGTGAAAATACAAATGAACTGAAAAGGCCTTATTTTGTCATTTAAAAACTCAAGTCAGATGAAATAATTGAAAAGATGGCGGTGTAACTAGCCTAATGCACTGTTCCTTTCATACAGATTTTACACATTCCTTGGACATTCACAGTGTTTATTCACAGCAATCTAACACACAAATTGTACAGTGTGTAATAATGTAAATAATAGAATTTCCGCCATTAGCAAATAATCCATGATGTGTTAGAGAAAGCTGCTCAGCAGAGAAGGAGGATTATGCTGGAGTGTGTTTCCAAAGGAAGGAAAATCCTTTGTGTCATGGAAAGTAATTGATCTGGCCAGTGGATGTTATAGTTACAAAACTACAGGCAATGCAAGATAAACCATTTGCAATGAAATAAAATGCGTAATAAGGAATAGGAAAAGATTGTGATAAAAGATGATGTTAATAATTTAATATACAGTCAGGTCCATAAATATTGGGACATTGACAGAATTTTCATATTTTGGCCTCTATTCACCACCACAATGGCATGAAATGAAACAAACAAGATGTGCTTTAACTGCCGACTTTCAGATTTAATTTGAGGGTAATTACATCCAAATCAGGTGAACGGTGTAGGAATTACAACGGTTTCTATATGTGCCTCCCACTTTTTAAGGGGCCAAAAGTAATGGGACAAACTAAACAATCCTAAATCTAACTTTCACTTTTTAATACTTTGTTGCAAATCCTTTGCAGGCAATTACAGCCTGAAGTCTGGAACGCATAGACATCACCAGACGCTGGGTTTCATCCCTGGTGATGCTCTGCCAGGCCTCTACTGCAAATGTCTTCAGTTCCTGCTTGTTCTTGGGGCATTTTCCCTTCAGTTTTGTCTTCATCAAGTGAAATGCATGCTCAATCAGATTCAGGTCAGGGGATTGGCTTGGCCATTGCATAACATTCCACTTTTTAGCCTTAAAAAACTCTTTGGTTGCTTTTGCAGTATGCTTCGGGTCATTGTCCATCTGCACTGTGAAGCGCCGTCCAATGAGTTCTGAAGCATTTGACTGATTATGAGCATATAATATTGCCCGAAACACTTCAGAATTCATTCTGCTGCTTTTGTCAGCAGTCACATCATCAATAAATACAAGGGGACCAGTTCCATTGGCAGCCATACATGCCCACGCCATGACACTACCACCACCATGCTTCACTGATGTGGTATGTTTTGGATCATGAGCAGTTCCTTTCCTTCTCCATGCTCTTCTCTTCCCATCACTCTGGTACAAGTTGATCTTTGTCTCATCTGTCCATAGGATGTTGTTCCAGAACTGTAATGGCTTTTTTTAGATGGTCTTCCTGTTTTTGAGGCTCACCAATGGTTTACATCTTGTGGTGAACCCTCTATATTCACTCTTGTGAAGTCTTCTCTTGATTGTTGACTTTGGCACATATAAACCTACCTCCTGGAGAGTGTTCTTGATTTGGCCAACTGTTGTGACGGGGTTTTTCTTCACCAGGGAAATCATTCTTCTGTCATCCACCACAGTTGTTTTCCGTGGTCTTCCGGGTCTTTAGGTGTTGCTGAGCTCTCCGGTGCGTTCTTTCTTTTTAAGAATGTTCCAAACAGTTGATTTGGTCACACCTAATGTTTTTGCTATCTCTCTGATGGGTTTGTTATGATTTTTCAGCCTAATGATGGCTTGCTTCACTGATAGTGACAGCTCTTTGGATTTCATATTGAGAGTTGACAGCAACTGATTCCAAATGCAAATGTCACACCTAGAATCAACTCCAGACCTTTTACCTGCTTAATTGATAATTAAATAACGAAGGAATAGCCCACACCTGTCCATGAAATAGATTTGAGTTGATAGTCCCATTACTTTTGGCCCCTTAAAAAGTGGGAGGCACATATAGAAACCGTTGTAATTCCTACACCGTTCACCTGATTTGGATGTAATTACCCTCAAATTAAAACTGAAAGTCTGCAGTTAAAGCACATCTTGTTTGTTTCATTTCAAAGCCATTGTGGTGGTGAATAGAGGCCAAAATATGAAACTTCTGTCAATGTCCCAATATTTATGGACTTGACTGTATATATCTGCAGACAGGGCAACTGAGTGAAGTAAAATATATATGTACTCCCTTAAAGGATAATGCCACTTTTAAAATTATGCTACCGTTGACCACATCAGATGTTGTCCTATTCTAACTGGGTTAATGTATACCAACATACTGTAGATCAGGCTGCTTAGTCTGTATTCTGTATAGTGAACCAATGGGCAACTAAGACCCATGAGGAACAGACAGTGTGGCAGGTACGACCAGAATGTGGCTGCATTATTGACTATCAAGTCTTTCTCTGATTCAACTAATACCCCTTTTCCACCAAACTTTTATTATTATTATTATTATTATTATTATTATCCTTTATTTATATGGCGCCACAAAGGTTCCGCAGCGCCTTACACAGTACATAAATAAGCACACAAGAAAAACAGTTAATAGTAATGCAAAACAATACAAGACAAGGACATGGTTTATACACATAGCTGCATAACACAAGCAGCAGGACATGAGCAACCAGGTGTCAGGTGCCATTGTGGGGAGTTAGGAGTAAATGATACTATAAGTAGGGGGAGGAGAAGCACATGAGGTACGAGAGCCTTGCTCGTGAGAGCTTACATTCTAAAGGGGAAGGGCAGACAGACAGGGGCGACACAGATGGGGTATATAGTGAGGAAGGAGCATGGAGCAGTAGGTTTGGTTAGGGCCGGTTCTAGACATTGCGGAGCTCAGGGCGAAAGTTCCCAGTTGCGCCCCCCCCCCAAAAAAAAACATTTTTATATAGGGGGCATTCCTTTGTACGCGCCTTTGGTGCACATGCTTCCGGAATGGGGGCATGTCCTTGCGGTACACACAAATTAATCACTTTGGGACATGCCCAGCACTTACAGAGGTGTTGGGCTTTCCCCAAGCTCTCCCCTCAAGGTGAATAATTTATGTGCGCAGTAATGCACCTTACGCAGTATGTCTTACGCAGTAATGCCCTGTATAACACATTATACCACACGCAGTAATGCCCTTTATAACACATTATGCCACACTGTAATGCCCCATATGCACACATACACTCATATTATCCATAGGTACATATATATTCATATATAGTTACAAATTTGCATAACTGTGCTGTACATACCACACTCGCATTGTAAACTGGCAGCCCAGCATCTGGCTCCTAGAAGGGGGGGAGAGAGCAGGGGAGGAATGCTGGGAACGGGCGCTGCATTGGTATCACAGCAAAGCTCTCACTGTCAAACACTGCTCGGTATAGGCTACCTGTCACTGAGTCTCAGTGATAGGCAGCCTATACCGAGCAGCGTGTCACACAAACCCCTCTTCCACAGCCCGTGTCTGATACACCTCCCCCAGCCCTTGTGTCTGATACACCTCCCCCTCTTCCACATCCCTTGTGTCTGATACACCTCCCCCTCTTCCCCATCCCTTGTGTTTGATACACCTCCCCCTCTTCCCCAGCCCGTGTCTGATACACCTCCCCCTCTTCCCCAGCCCCTGTGTCTGATACACCTTCCCCTCTTCCCCATCCCGTGTCTCATTCACCTCCCCCCTCTTCCCCATCCCGTGTCTCATTCACCTCCCCCCTCTTCCCCATCCCGTGTCTCATTCACCTCCCCCCTCTTCCCCAGCCCCTGTGTCTGATACACCTCCCCCAGCCAACACTTACCTGCCACACTGGGCTGCCTATTTTCCATCCTCAGCCTTCCCTGGCGGTGGCGGGCAGCTCTCAGACCCGACGCGCGGCTTCTCTATATAATACTAGCAGCAGCGCGGCGTCATGGCGTCACGCACGCTGCTTTGTCCCCCTTGTCACTGCCACGTCTCTGGAGGATCTCCTGTCACTGCAGTGACTCGTTGTGCCACCGGGTGCCCTGCTTGCTCAGCAGGTGACAGAGGCAAAGGGGACACGTGAACTGGGGTCCCGAAATTCCTGACCCCACTGTGGCTGGGCCTGCCGAACAGTGCATTGCAGACCTGATGTCAGTGACATCATGTCACCTGACGGAGATGGTTGGAGGTCCTGGAGGCAGGGGTGGGCGGTCTGGAGGCGGAGCCATCAGTGGTGACTGACGGGCTCTGCAGCTCCCGCTCCCCCTTTGGCCATTTTTTTCTATAGCCTCAGTGAGCTGAGATGCTGGCTGCTCATGTGGCTGTAAACGGTGCCCGATCGGAGCTGAGCTCCGATCGTGGCAGCCAACGGAACAGGTGAGGGTGTAAATGGCAGCTGCTGGACATAAAGGAATAAAGGGACTCGGCGGCGCCCTCTAGGGAGCGGCGCTCCGGGCGACGGCCCCGTTAGCCCACCCCTAGAACCGTCCCTGGATATGTGCTGCGGAATGTGTGTGCTTAAGATGACCTGATGTTATCATTCATCTATCTCTATGGCAGAAAATAGATTTTGATTATGTTTTATTTACATGAGAAATGTACGAAAGAATGTTGTAGCACTTTAATTATTATGTGTTACATTTTAGCATCTAAATACATCCTGATAAAAAATGGATATATTATGGGACTGTCCCGCCATCCTGATACAGTAGTGACTACTTTAATCCCAGCTGCTGGGTGCTATGCCATGCTGCTGTGAGTGGGTGCATCTCACATGCTAGACCAATCCACAAATGGGTGGAGCCGGGGGCGGATTGGAATGGAAAACCAGCCCGGGAAAATTCTGGAAGCAGCCCTTATGGGGGCAGGTCTGTTGATGAGGGCAGTATACTCCCTCCTTTTAGGGCCTGGATGTGCTTTTGCAAGCCGCTGAGGGGAGCAGGGTTGGCAACAGAAATCTTGGTGAATTATACACTGTCCATCCCTCTGCCCTAGGTACAGGCCAGTCAGTTTGAAGTCTTTTCTTACCTATATGGTGGTTTATCTGCCATGGTTAACCTCTGAAGAATTTGAGCCTCACTGAGCAGCGTCTTCAGCTGGCATTCACTATTCATGTAGATCACACTGTCTGGAAAATGCCTGTTTACGTAGAAATATAACCAATGTCATCACCATAACCAGATAATGTATAGTAACAGAAGTTTTTGTGTGGGGCAAAATGTGAATTTCCCTGATCAAACAATTTCTGTGTCTCTCCAGGCTCCCATGTTACTCCAGACCCTCTTACATCTCTCCATCCTCATACCCCCCTGTGGTTCTCCAGGCTCCCTGTGTATCTTCATCTCCAGGGCTCCATGTCTCTCCATCTCCAGGACCCCTTGTCTGTCTCCAGGACCCCATGTCTCTCCAGGCCTCCCTGTGTCTCTCCATCCCCAGCCCACCTGTAGCTCTCAGCCTCATTCCCCCAGCTCCAGTGTGTCTCAGCCCCATTCCCTCCAGCCCCAGTGTGTGTCAACCTCATTCCTTCCAGCACCAGTGGGTCAGCCTCATTCCCTCCAGCCCCAGTGTGTGTCAGCCTCATATACCGCAGCCACAGTGTGTCTTAGCCCCATTCACCAGCCCCGGTGTGTGTTTCAACCCCGTTCCCCAGCCCCAGTGTGTCAGCCTTATATCCCCCTGCCCCAGTGTGTCAGCCTCATTCCCCCCAGCCCCAATGTATGTGTCTCAACCCTATTCCCCAGCCCCAGTGTGTCTCAGCCTCATCCCCCCAGCCCCAACATGTGTCCCCAGCGTGCCCCACCCTGCCAGCTTCATTCCCCCCAGTGTGTCATCCTCATTGTCCCCCCCCAGCCCCAGAGTGTGTCATCCTCATTCTCCCCCTGCCCCAGCCTCAGCCTGTCAGCCTCATTCCCCCCCCAGCCCCAACCTGTCAGCCTCATTTTCCCCCCAGTGTGTCAGCCTCCTTTCCACCCCCAGCCCCAGCATGTATCCCAACCCCAGTGTGTGTCATCCTCATTCCCCCCCCCAGCCCCAGTGTTTGTTATCCTTATTCCCCCCCAGTCCCAGCATGTGTCAGCCTCTTCCAACCCCTCAGCCCCAGCGTGTGTCCCAGCATGTCAGCTTCTTCCCCCCCCAGCCTCAGTGTGTGTTTCAGCCTTGCCCCCATCCCTTAATACCACCGTCGCCACTTACTTGGAGCTCCTTTGTTTGTATGCCCAGCCGCTACTTGTTTGTCTCGGGCTTCGGCGTCACCGTGCATGCTGACCTGGAGGAGAGGAGTCTGGCTGGGCCGCATGGTGGCAGGAGGTGGAGCCATCAGTGGTGACTGACAGGCTCCACAAAGGCTTGTAGGAGGAGCTGCTGCGGCTGGGCATATGCAGTGGCTCCCCCGTCAGCCTTTTTTTTTTTTTTCCAGCAGTAGCGCATAGAATACCAGAAGCTGTAGAGCTGCGGCAGCTGGCGTGGGTAAATGCTGGGTGGCCACCGGCCATTGCGGGGACCGGCCCAATGGGAACCAACCCGGTATCCCGGCGGCCCAATCCGCCCCTGGGTGCAGCCATGCCCAACAAGCTGTGGTCCCACAGGATTTTGCAGTACCCAGGCTCAGAATTTCTCTGAGGTGACAGGCAGAACCAGGTGGGCATACTGGTGGGGTAGCAAGGCCACGGAGGGAGGTGGTTGAGAGTGGAGGAACAGGAAAGGCAGGGGAAAGAAGCCGAGGGTTGGAAAGCAGACTGATCAGAGAAAAAAGGGGGAACATCAAGTGGAGGAGACAAGAGGGGTAGGATAGGGATGGATAAAGTAGAGAATTATGTGGGCACTGAATAAGGGGGTGTTTGAAGTAAGAGTGTTCATGCTGTGGACGAGGTAAATAGTGAGAGGAAAACTGGAGTGGAAGCTGTGTGATGTAGAGACAGTGGCCCTCATTCAGACCCGGACGCAAGTGACCGTTCGTACGTTCGGCGTACGTAAAAAAATATTTAATTTCAGACACACGCTCGTGTTTTCGCTCGCAGCCAAACATCCTCCCCAAACTCAGGCGACCCCTCCTCTAACTAACGAGCGTGCCAAATAGCGAGCGTACATCCCCGAAGTGGTTTGAAGGGAACGCACGCACTAGTACTACCCGGAAGTTGGACTGTCAGATTTCGATTAACTGCTCGTTTATTCTGCCTACCTCCCTCAATCGTTACATGCCAATCAATATATCAATTAGCTTAATTGGGTTTTTTTTGTTTTTTTTTACACAATGCAATAAACTTTATTTATGTCCGTGTTTGTGTTTACCCGCAGAATACGTACGGCTTAAACATTCGCTTTTAATTGTCAAAATACATGTTAGCCCCTATTAAATAATTGTTCTATTTGTTTTTCTACCCGCATATTTCCTGGAGTTCAATTCTTTATGTAAATTTGCTTACGCATGTCACTGCATCAAGCCTATCATAAGTCTCAACAGATATCAGGCCCTGTCAAACACATGACTCATACACTAACCAATAGAATTGCTCCTGTTAATTTCCTAAATACATTAGCCAATCATAAAATTTGGGTGCACTTTATCAAAAATGATTTTTAGGAAAAACTCCATTGCCATCATGAGAGCCTCCGCATTCACCAGGCGCGAGCTGCTGGTGCTTACGGAGGTGATGGATAGGCGGATCACCAGCCAGCCTCCACCCATCACCAACCACGAGAAGCGTTCCGCATATGCGGAGGTTCGGGCCCGTCTGCGCTCCTTCGGCTCACGCCGCCATATCGGGCAGCTGGAGCGCAGGTGGTCGGACCTGCAACGGTGGACGCCCCGCTTGCTGGCATGCTTTCGCATGCAGATCGCTGAAAGTAAGTTTAATTGATTGTGGTTTTCATGTTTGTCTTTGTGGCCCTAACTGCGTGTGCATGTTTTCCCTGTATTTCATATGTATTCATTCTCCTCATATCTGCATGGCCATGTTTTCCCTGTATTTCATATGTATTCATTCTCCTCATATCTGTTTTTTTGTTTTTTTTTGGGGTGCATTTGAAATTGTTTTTGGGCGCGGATTTGTGTTGAAACTAACCACAATTTGTTTCCCATCTTTTAGGGGCCCAGCGAAGACTACACCGTCAGCGTCCGGCCAGACGACGATCACGGCCACTCTCCCCAACCCCCAGCCAACACTCCAACTCCAGTCCTTCCCCTATTCCACACTCCTCCCCAGCCTTCCTACACCCTCAGCCTGATTTTTCGGGCCTCCTTCCCCTCGTCCCAATTCCCCCTCTCCTCCAACCACCCCTCTTAGAATGACCCCCTCCCCGGAGTCGGTCATTACCCCGCACCGATCTTTGGGGAATGGACCCACCTCCGAGGAGGACGATGGAGGGCCTTCCGTAGCTGGCGTTGGGTCTTCCGGTATGTTTTTCTTTGCGGTTTTTTATCGTCACAAACTGTTTGTATGTAATCATGGGTGTTTCCTTTTTTGGGGTTTTTTGCTAAACTTTTGGGGTTTTTGGCGATTGCCTTTACCTGTTACTGCTGTTTTCAACATACACATAGCACACCTGTCGGAATTTGTACATAGGCCTTGTATTTTTGCCCTACACCATTTTAGTTTGATGAGTTTTAATGCTGTTTTTTTTTAATGTTTTTTGTGGAGTTTGGTTTGGTTTTTTTTGGTGGTTTCACTATTGTTGTATTAATCCCCACACTTTTCTCACCTACAGAGGAACAGAGGCGTCGGGCCGATTTATCCGCCTGTGTGGCCCAGATGCACACCAATATCATCGGGGTGCTGGTGGTCTTTGACCGTATGTCGGTCCTCCTTAGGGAGTAGTTGTTTTTTTTGGCCCATTATGTTAATAAATTGTTATTTTTGAAGTTACGTTCTGGCTCATTCGTTTTTTCTAAAGCACATATTGTTTACCCTGACATAAGTAGACAGTTCCTGCAAGGATTTCAAATTTTTTACACTAAGAGTGTGTGTTGGTTTTTTATGTCAAACAGCCACAAGAAACACCTAACAGTAACAGTCCGATTTCCCTTTTTTGGTGTAGTCACAATTAGATATTTCTACATTGTACAGGTTCCTAGTTGGTGTGCAAGCTGCTTAGGCCAATCTTACGAAGCAAAATGATTGTACAGGCTTCCTTTTGGTGTTGGTTTGGACCCTGAAAAAAAATTACTTTTTATCTCAACTGGCGTCAGTACTGGATTACCCCTTAGTCAAATGTAACGTGTGTGAACCTGGTTACACTTGCTGGTAACGTTACAAAAAATGTACAACATTTCACTCTCAAAACATTTATTATCAACATAACTGAAAAATCAAAGTGGTCACTCACAAACAAAACACACAGTGATAATCTCAAATACAACACATACCAAAAAAACCACATCACAAAACAAAAAATCAAGAACTGGTTGACGAAGGACCATGCCAACATGATTCCACAAATATGGCGTTGCAATAAGGGTTCCAGAATATATCCCCAAAATGTCCACATACAGGTTTTGTAAGGGTAGCAGGAAGTAGTCATCGTTGGAGTGCCAAAAATTATGTGAAAATACAGAAGATGGAGAAAAAAATTAACAAAAAATTAGATGTTCTCAAACAAAACCAAACACATTAGGTATCAACACTGTTTTTTTTCAAATAATTACCTAAAAAATCTGGCCACCACATCATCGCGTATGGCCCCCCCACATACTGACCTCCGACCAACCTCGGGGGGCCATCCTCAGGTAAGGCATCCTCTGGCTGCATTGGAACACCACTCCTTATGGCGATGTTGTGAAATATCCCACACAGGACCACAATTTTCGAAACCATATCCGGCAAATACATGAGTTCGCCACCAGAGCGGTGGAGGCATCTGAATCGGCCTTTTAAAAGGCCGATACAGCGCTCAACCACTTGCCTGGTGGCTGTAAGTGCGGAATTATACTCACTTTGTGGCCCTGGTGTGGGAGCCAAATAAGGAGTGAGCAGCCAGGGTGTGCAAGGGTAGCCACTGTCTCCTGTGAAAAAGAATAGTCAACATCAGGCTCACTCTGTATGAAGCTTAACATTGTTATGTACTAAAGGTCTCCACTTACCCAGAAGCCACGCATCACCAGCTTGTAGGTTGGTTAATTTGTGCAATATCCCTGATTTCCGGATGACGAAGGAGTCATGTGCACTTCCTGGTAATTTTGCATTCAGGGACAGGATCTGGAGGGAGGCATCACATACCACCATTACATTCAGGGAGTGATAGTGTTTCCGGTTTATAAATATTGCCTCCAGCCGTGCTGGAGGCTGAAGTGGTATGTGAGTACCATCCACAACCCCTATGATGTGTGGGAAGCCAGCTATTTGGTAAAAATTGGCCTTGGCCACACTAAGGGCACCCATATCCAAAGGCATTTGAATAAAATGATGGAGGTGCTTGAAAAGTGCCTCCATCACTGCCCTCAGGATCCGGGAAAAGGAGGATTGTGAGATGCCCGCCACTATTCCCACCGTTGTTTGGAACGATCCTGAGGCACAGAAATGTAACACCGCCATAAATTGCGTAAGTGGTGGAATTGCTGTAGGACTGTCAATTTGCCGCTCAAGATCACTCTCTATTAATGAGAGAGTGTCTATGATGATTTTTGGAGGAAGACGGTATCGTCTTAAAACCTCATCATCTGGCATTCCAAAAAGGGTGACACGTGTTCAAAATATCTGGGGCCTTGCACGCCTACGATGCCTACGCCTGGGACGAGATTGAGGTTGGTCGGCTTCCGGGAGCAGGGCCAGAACAATCCGACCCATATCAACCTGAAATGGCAACATTGGAATGTCAGGCTTTTTACCCCACCCATTAAAAATAAATTTGACTTAGCTTGAAAATACCATCCATTGATGCTTACATGCCGGGGTATTGTCATGATATGTTGTAACTGCAAATAATCACATCAAAAATATACATGCTGGCCATGTCATTATCAAAAATTTAAGCAAGAAAAAACATAAAAGGGGACACACACACATTTGGGCAAAGAGCAAAACGACGTTGCGCACACTACGTCAAATTGAGGCCAAATGCTCCCGAAAAAAAAAAAACAATTTTAAGGGATGAATAAACATTTCACAAAGCGCTAATTAGTTCGCAAATACAAGTCACAATAGTAAGTAGTAAAAATGCGCTAATTAGTTCGCAAATACAAGTTACAACAACGCCGCATAAATAAAAAAATAAAAAACCCAGAGTTCGATTTTGCAAAAACAAACGTTACATGTGTAAGGCCAACCAAAGTTGCGTACAGACAAACAAGAACATTTCCACAACAGTTTAACAAATGAACTTACCAAGAGATAATATATAAGAATCCGGAACAAAATGTCTTTGGGGCAGAGCCAAAATAAAACCTAAGAGAGATGAAATGACGGGAAAAACTTATTAGAAAAATCGACACCAGAATGATAGACAAATTGACCCAAAGTTAGACTTCTCCAAACTTACCAAAACTGGAAACGACCAAAAAAATTAAACGGGAAAAAAAACAAACGAAAATCAAATAAAGAATAAATCCCAAAAAAAACTTCAACAAACGCAATCTCCTACACCAGCCAACAATCAACTCCAGCCAACGTAACCTCCAACATTCAATAAACGCCACCTCGATTCGAGACGCCCCAAGCCATAAATAGTGTTTCGTTTCCCGCACAAATTAAGGAAGGATCATAGGAACGCACAATCAATGATGCGGCCGCAAAATAAGGACGCATGTATAAATACGTCACGAGACAAAAACACAATTCTGGTGTATTTCTAGTTTGAAGCTCACACATGGCTACAGACCAGGGAAACAATGGACAACAGTCAGGCGGTAAGTATTTCATGCATTTTGACTCAATGATTAATTTGAAACATAATATTGTGCAAGTTGTGAAGTTGACAATTCTCCAAAATTACACACATAGGTGAGGAGGATGACATGGAAGAGGCTGCTGGGCCCAGTATTCCGGGCAAAGCTGCCAAAAAGAAAAGGCAGCCACAATTCACAAGAAAGGAGATGGAGGTTTTGATTCAGAAATGTGTGGACATCCTGCCACAGGCAGACAGGAATATGAGTGCTAGCCAGAAGTGGAGAATGTGGGAAGAGGTAGCCGTGGATGTCAATAGGGTGGGTGATTATGTCCGTCTAGCCTGGGATATCAAACGGCGGTAAGTAAACACTTGACCACCCTAAAACCAAAAACCAAATTAAAAAAAAGTAATGTTTCCAATTTCATCCCACAGATGGGCCGACTTCAAATATCGCCTGAAGCAAAAACTGGCGGACAGGGCTAGGCATGCAAGGGGGACAGGTGGGGGTCCCACCCCTGTGTCATTGGAGTTGACTGATTTAGAAGAGCTGGCACAGGGGTGTGTGCAGCCTGTGGAGGTGTTTGGCGTGTCCAACATGGATACGGACATGCCAGACTTTGCGGCTCCTCATGTTGTCCCAGGTAAATGTTGTGATGTCACTAACTCTGAAATGTTATTGTGCCAATATGTAGATTCTAATGTGAGTCTTTTCTCATTTTTCCAACAGACACAGGCGGATGAGTCTGCTCCAGAGGGGAGCCTTGGCTGCAGAATTTCTGCTGGCTCTGCAGGGGAGGAACCAGTACATCCGGCTGAGGACCCTGCAGAAGCCAGTCCAGGGCAATCCCCCTCGCAGGCAGTGTCCCTCCTCACAGAACTCAATTTTAAATCGGATTTCCATACGGAGATTCTGCAGAGGATGGACGCCAGTCTGGTACGGGTGGCTGAGGCCCTGGAGCAAAATGCTGCGGCCAACGTGACCATTGGTCAGGCCCTGGCGGAAAATACCAGGGCCAACATCCGCATCGCCAATGCCCTGGAGCAGCTCGTTCGCCAGCACATGGTGGAGCCGACCTCCCTTCCTGCCGGAACATCAGGATCCTCCACCTCTGGCACAACATCAGCCAATCCTCCAAATGTGCCTAGCCCTGTGCCTAGTCCAGAGGCCACAACATCTGCCTCTGGACAGGCCAGCCCGATGACATCCCGGACCCGGTCTGGCACCCTCCCTCCCCCAGCCAAACGGCCGAAAAAACGGTGACACCATTGGCTACTTTTCCCACACTCCTTCTGTGCTAGCCTCATATTCCTTTCTGCCCAAAACTTCCCTCTTCTTTCTTGTGAATTGTTTTTAATTTTTGCATTTACGTTTACCCAAAAATTATTGTTTGCACAATTAATAAATATTGTGGAACACTGCCAAAAATGTTTGAGTTCAATATGTGTATTTTTTTTGGGGTGGATACCAATAAATTTACCACAAATGTACGACTTTGTATCCTGACATTATTGTAAAAATGGGTTACATTTAATCCGGGCACACAAGCCAACAATGTTCAAACTAAAAAATTACACATTGAAAAAAAAGGGCTCGTTAAGGAACGTTTAAACCATTACCAAAGGAGGAAAAATCACCTTGCAAACACAAAATGAGGGACCAAACCTAAACATGATGACATTATTGTTACAATAGTCCAAAAACGAACACATTGCGGCCAAAATACACCCCCACAAATGTACGCTAATTGATTGTGTAATCCAGACATTAGCAGCTATGATTTCCACCTGCGTTCGGTTTTGTGCTATCCAAAAAAACTGCTTTCCAAACACATACCAAGCCGTTTTTCAATCCAACACTAATTGAGTTTCTGACAAGCCGTGATTAATCGATGCTACATCGTGGAGTGCCGGGACGGAGGAGAAGGCCATCGCCACTGTGGTCGAGTTATCCAGCCCCTAAGCTGTGCGAGCATTTTGAAGGGAAAGAGGATCATCCAGTGACGTATGAGTTGGTACGAACACATTTGACGTTCGCATTTGTTAATGTATGTACGCCCAAAAAACGCCTCGCCACGCCTGCGTTTTTCCATCTCCACCCCCGTCAACGCCCAAAAACGGCCTGTTCTGTCAATCACATTTGACATGTCACTTCCTGTACGCTATTTGACGAACGAGACAAAAAAAACTCGCAATCTGCCGTACGCACATGCGCAGTGTAACACCGACACATGCGCGGTTACTCAACATCGGAACGCAACGAGCGTACTGCTGTTAACGAACGGCTCTGAATCAGGGCCTGTGTGGATTAAAGTTGTTAAATGTTCAAAAATAGAGATAAAAGAACAGTGCTGCTAATGTATGAGCGCAGCTCCAAAGTGATATATAAAGAGAGGTGTGTGAGTAGTGGTGCAGGAATTAGTTATTAAACAAATGATTAAAGTGGATAGATGTGATCAATAGGAAAAGGCAATACAAACAAGAATTTATGTAGCATGAGGGCTAAATTACAATGTACCCAGCCGATCCAGTCCGAAGTGTTACGATCAACAAAGATCAATCAACAAGAGCAGTACACAGATAGGGAAGTATTTGCAATGACCAAGCAGTGAGTGCTGTAAGTAGTTTCCTGGATATTCATAAAGCAGAAGATGGTGATTTTGGTAATTCACATAAATATGTTGCTTGTTGTAGTTCCGAAAGTGTTCTGGTTTTGAGGTTGTTTTCCCTCAGTTTTCCTCCAGTTTAACTCCGGCGTAACTCTGATTTAGTTATCAAATTGTAATTACACTAATAATCTAACACTTTGAATCTAATACAGCCTACGTCTATGCAGCCTTAATAAACCTGGTTATTGCCAGGGCATACAAGGGTCGAGGTTTGGTGTGAAAGGGTCTGAGTATAATTACCCAAGTCGAGTTACACGGGAATCCGACCCTGGTAGTTATTAGGGTCAAACCCGGCACAGTCCCAACCCGGGTCATGCTAAAAGCCGCTGATTGGCGCTTGAGGGTACGCTCAGCAATGATGTAATCTACAAGCAACCCTAGGAGCTCACAGCATGGCTACATGGGTGGATGCAGAGGTGAAGGAGCTGCTGGCAATAATGGGAGAGGAGAAGATAAAAAAACAAATGACATGTACAGTCAAAGATGCCACTGTATACAGGCCTAAAAATGGCCATTTCTAATGGCACACACAGGTTTTGAATGGCAGATTCAAAATTCAGATTCAGTGTGAACAGGGCTGACCCGGGAGTAACCCTGGTCCAAAGTGAAGTGTGAAAGGGATCTGACCTGGCTCTGACACAGGTTGGAACAGTGGGCCCGATTCAGACTGGCTTGCTAGATGCGTTATCGCGCAGCTGTCAGTTGCCAAAGTATGCAAATCTGCCGATCGCACGGCAAGACATTAGCACCCCCACTATGTTTTGGCGTGCGATCGCTTAGTGTATGCAGATGCCCACGAGCCTGTCTTAAGACACCCACTTATGCACGTCATCGCCAGGAAGTGTATGCAAAACTTACCGTATCTGTAGGCAGTGCTGCGCATGCGCTGGTTTTACAGATGTAACAGCGCATGCGCAGCACTGTTTCCAGACGCGATAAGGTAGTGTAGAGAGGGAAAAGTATCTATTTCCCGAAAAGCTGTCATCGCAAAAATGACAGCTTTTCGGAATAGATACTTATGGAGAGGTGGAATGATGAATTCCACCTATAATTAGCTAGAACTCCATGAGAGTTCTAAAGCTAATTATCTCCATTGAATTTTTACGTTTAATGAATAGGCCCCTAAGGGCTCTATTTATCAACATTACTTTTACTAAAATAATGTGAAAAAGGGTGTTTTCACACCCTTTTCACATTATTTTAGTATCACCTATAGTTATTACAGGGCAATTGGAGTAGAATTCGTAAAATTCCACTCCAACCCTTAAGTATCACTTATTTTTAGTAAAGCAGATCGCATTTCCCATAATTGTAATGGGAAATGTGATCTGACCATAGTTACTAAAAATAAATGTGAAAAAAATATCAGGGGAAGCCCTGTGATAATAACGCCACCTGGAGGTGGCGTTATCCAAGGTCTCCCCCTGGTTACCGGACTCCTGCTCTGCTCTAACGGGGAGAGCAGAGCCGGGAGTCGGTCCCTGTAATCAGCTGTGTGGTCTAAACAGACCGCAAGCTGATTACTGTAAAAAAAAAGAAATAAAAAATAGTAAAAAAAAAAATTACTTACCTGACTCCAGGGACCGGTGATCGGGCCTCTGGTGATGTCTCCCCTCGGGTCAGCTGGTCTCCCACAGTGCACTGCTGCCCGGTCATCAGGTGATCGGGCCCCAGTGCAGTATGGGAGATCACCTGACCGGAGGAATGGAGAACATAACCGGAGGCCCGGAGCATGCAGGTAAGTGTAAGTAAGGGAGAGGGGGGTCGTGGGGGGTCCGCGATCACGGGGGCGGGGCTTAGCGCCGGGGGGGTAGCAGCGGCAACCGGTCGGCGCATGCGCGGGCACTTAATCACGGTATTTTTTGCGAAAATACCGTGATAAGGCTCCGAAGGGGATTAGCAGGGACAGAGCTTTATCGCAAGCTCTGTCCCTGCAAGTGATTTGTAGTAAATCCTTGTGATATTGCCTGAATTCGCAATTCGAATTCACTCTGTAATATCACACTACACTCTGCATTACCAATGCGGATTGTAGTAAATAGAGCCCTAAAGCACAATTCTATATTGGAAATAGAAACTGTAAGGCAGGAGTCATTAGCATAAGATCTCTGCAGATCAGTCCTGATATAACCATTAGAGTGACATACAGTGCACATGCTCTCTAATGTAAAGCAGTGGCGTCACAAGGGGGGTGCGGTGGGTGCGGGCCGCACCGGGTGTCACCCTCCAAGGGGGTGACACCAAAATCCGACTCATCCCCACCCCCCGCTCAGCAGGTCCTGCACTGCAGGGAGACGCCAGGCTGGAGAGGGGCTCTCCCTGCAGCAGCTGCTGAGACAGTTTTTGCTTCTGCCGGCTGCCGCTGCGCCTGTCACACTGAGACAGCCAGCGGCAGCCTTCTATACAGTAAGTGCGGCTGAGCTCCTCATGCAGTCCCCTCCATGTGGGGCGGGGGTGCGAGCGCCAGAGGCAGGGGGCTGATTACTGATCAGCCTGGCTGAAGCCGCTGGGGTGGATGGATGGCAGCTGAGCTTCTGCTCCTCGCTGGGAACAAGCAGGGACAGTCTACAAAACATTTTTCCAGTGTTCAAGTGTATTCAGACACTGTTGATTACACTTGAATACTGACAAGTAGTTTGTACACGGTCCCTGCTTCTTCCCAGCGTGACCCTCTGGCCTCTCAGTCAGCGAGGATGAGAAGGAACTGGGAGACAGCAGCAGCCAGCACAGCATATACAGTAGGTGTAATGGGATGTAAATAATTCAATGAGGGAGGAGGGGGGGCATTACCTGTCATTGTGTGTGTGTGTTATGTTAGACCTGTGCCTGCAGGGGCTGTGTTGTCCCTGTCCTTTATTTCCTATTTAGTGATGAATTGTTTTACCAAGTTAACTAAACTAAATCTCTGTAATTGCTTCTGGAGGAGAAATATTGTCAGTTACTTTTTTTTTATATAAACTTCATGGCTTATTGGCATGGTCTTTACTGCCTGGTCTGTGCAGACTTCTGTTTTCATTCCCTTTCCCAATCACTATGTCTTGCTTACCTAACCTAGCATTTCCTTTGGGATGGGTAAGGGATGCCAACGTTCAGGATCCTGGTGGTCAAAATCCCAACGCCGGCATCCCAACAGGGTTAGGATACCTACATCTGTCAGTCGGTATCCTAACCCTCTCCCTACCCCCAACCATCCCTCCCCAGTGCTAAACCTAACCTCCCCCTCCCCGCACCCTAAACCTCCCCCCTAGTGCCTATCCCTAACCCCCCCAGTGCCTAACCCTCCCCCTCTCCATACCCCTAACCATAACCCCTAACCCTCCCTCCCCAGTGCCTAAACCTAACCTCCCCCTCCCGCACCCTAAACCTCCCCCCTAGTGCCTATCCCAAACCCCCCCAGTGCCTAACCCTCCCCCTCTCCATACCCCTAACCATAACCCCTAACCCTCCCTCCCCAGTGCCTAAACCTAACCTCCTCCTCCCTGCACCCTAACCCTCCCCTCCTAGTGCCTAACCCTCCCCTCCTTGTGCCTAACTCTAACCTCCCCCTCCCCGCACCCCCTAACGCTCTCTCCTAACGCCTAACCCTCTCACCTCTAGTGCATAACCCTAACCCTCCCCTCCTAGTGTCTAACCCTAACCTCCCCCTCCCCACACCTTAATACTCTCCCCTAGTGCCTATCCCTAATCCTCTCCCCTAGTGCCTAACCCTAACCCTCTCGCCTAGTGCCTAACCCTTTCACCTCTAGTGCATAACTCTATCCCTCCCCACCTAGTGCCTAACCCTTCCCCCTGGTGCCTAAACCTAACCTCCCCTCCCTAAACCTAATGCCAGGTACACACTAGAAGATATGTACATATCGGGCATATCGGCCAGTGTGTACCCGCTATGTCACTGACGAGGGTTGCTCCCACGCTTCGTCAGCGACATTGCCCATCAGACCTAGGGGGATGGTATACTTATTCAATGGGGGAGGGTGTATTTGTTTTTAACTTGGGGAGGTAATACTGTCTATGCTGGGGATGGTGATTAATGTATGTGCCTGGGTATAATTATTGTGTTTCTGTGCGTATAAGGGGTGTATTCATATTATGTGTTATATGTGGGTCAATGATGGTCTCTGCATTATCTGGCATTCACTGTGACTCTCTACATTATCTGGCGGTTACTACGACGCTCTCTGTATTATCTGGCGGTCACTGCAATCTACGGGGAACCACTATTGGGGGCATTGTGTAAGTGTGATTGCTGGACTGGTATTTGGGGAGAGTTCGTGGAGCTGCATATTTTGGAGGGGGGGGTGTCACCATGAGTTATAGCACCGGGTGACACCAGCCCTAGTGACGCCTCTGATGTAAAGTCTGGATATTCTATCACCACACCAGTTGCTGCTTATATAGCCCAGGTTCTCTCCACTATGCACATTCAGAAGATTACTTCCCCATGTCCATGTTGGCCAGGCTAAGGCCTCTTTGGAATCAGCACTGAGGACCTCATTCAGAGCCGGACGCTATTTGCGCTCGCTCGTTCAGAAAAAGGGGCCGGATATTTAAATAGAGCGCTCGCTCTTTGCGGTCTGTTGACGCCTCTATGTCTGAACGAGCAAACGAAACATGCGCTCGCTAATTTTTAAAAAACGCCCCCCTGGCCGCTCGCATCCTACGTCATCTCCGCTATTTATTAGATTAATCGAGTACAAAGGCGTATGAACTGCTCGCAGTGCTTGTGGTAGCATTTTCCTACCGCAATCATGCAAGCAGTTCAGGCTAAAAGACAACCAAGTGACGTGGTCGATGACGCTGCTTTGTTAATTATGCACACCCTTAGAACGCCCGTTTTGACCGTTTGGCACGCCTGCGTTCGGATCTCCACTCCCCATTTTCAAGCACCTTCCCCTGTTACCACCCACAAACGCCTCATTCTGTCACTCAAATTAGCAGGCATTCGCTATTTTGCGAGCACACAATTTCCGACCGCAATGACTGGTTCGCGCATGCGTATTACAACCCATACGCATGCGCAGTTGTGCGAACATCGCTCAGAGCGAACGAGCGGCCGCTTACGAGTGGCTCTGTATCAGGCCCTGAATACCCTGGTACAGCTGATTTGGGACGTGACTATAACTGACTAATCAAAAGCTTGGTCCAGGATAAATGGGTATATAGTCATTCATCAGGAAAATGCTACCACAATAGGAAATAGGCATGATTTGGACATTCACAGTGAAATCAAGAATAGTGGAGGAGGGAGCAAAGAACCAAAGAACCTGGCAGCTATACTGTATGAATCCTCAGGTCTCTGAGTCTCTGATAGCAGGGGATTCCATTTGTCATGGCAACTGAATTTTGTCCAGCCCTCATATAGCCCGACTAAGCAGGGCCGTAGCTAAGAATTTGAAGACACCGTAGCAAAAGTTTGTAAAGGCTACTATGTACCACCCAATTTTGAAAAATGTATATAACACATTTAACTTGACAAGGAAGATGGGCCTGCCTGAGCTCTGGGCACCATAGCGGCTGCACTCCTTGCACCAAGGTAGTTACGCCCATGCTGTTGACAATCCTACTGGAGACCTGGATGCAATATATGCCTCTACACCTGTTCAATTTTGCAGCAGATCTCAAATCTACTTCTGTTGAAACAATCTACTAAAAAGATTGTGTGACCGTACACCCTCATCCAATCTTTGGCAGACCAGCTGCCACTCACAGGTGAGATTGTAGGTGCAGAGAAATGGAATGCTATAGGGCCCAGGCTGCCTGCACTGAGTTACACTGCCATCTCCTTAACCCCGGCTTTTCTATTCTAACCAGAGTGCTGCAAAAGTGCGTCTGGGCCCAGAGCTGATCTAAGCTACAGCCATCTCTAGCTGCTGATGCCTGCATGCATTGTGATGTCACAATGCAGGTCACAGCCCTATATAAAGGATGCCCAGCTACTGGCAGCCATTTTGTGGTGACATTTTGTCCTACTTTGATACTCTGAGTAGTTCCTGCTTTATTTAAGTGACTTTGGATAATGACTACTGATTTGGATTACATCTTCCAATAGGGTCCTGAACAGCAACATCTTCAGAAGAATAATCTGAAAAACATCTTCAGGTAATGACTATATAACAAATTTTGGCCTGTCACCCTTACACCTTTAGACGGAATTGATGGGTCGAAATCCCAACAGCGGAAGGTAATTAACCCTCTCCTCTACCCCCCTAACCCTCCCTTAGGAGTACCTAACCCTAACCTCCCCTCCTAGTGCCTAACCCTAACCTCCCTCCCTAGCACCTAACTCTAATCCCCCTCCCCGCACCCTAGACCTAATCCTCCCG
The DNA here is from genome assembly GCA_031769625.1 of Taudactylus pleione. Taxonomy (NCBI): domain Eukaryota; kingdom Metazoa; phylum Chordata; class Amphibia; order Anura; family Myobatrachidae; genus Taudactylus; species Taudactylus pleione. The sequence continues at coordinate 505,014 of JAUIMM010000787.1, read as the reverse complement.
GGGGGTTTCCTAACCCTTACCCCTCCAAGTGGTGCCTAAGTCTAACCCCCCCTTCCCCTACCCTAACCCTCCCAGGGGGGTGCCTAAGCCTAAAACCCTCCCTGGGGGTGCCTAACCCTAAGCTTCCCCAAGGGTCCATAAACCTAACCCACCCCTCTCCCGCGGCTACACGATAAAATACCCATTCGGGTGTTGGGATTTTGTAGTGGGGCTAATGATAGGTGTTGGGATTTCGACGCCTATCTTTAGTCCCATGTCGGGATGAAAGTGTCAGAATTTCGGCGGGCGGGATAGCGCCCGCCAGTATCCTGACTGCATCTCCCTTCAGACACCTCCTTCCATTTTATCTCCAGTTTTTAATTTAGAATGGATAAAGCAAATTATTAATCTGATATGATGCTGCATGACTTAAGATGGTTACACACTTGTCCAATCCTCTCCAGACCAGACTGATGATACATTCCTACTGTAGACCTAGGGGCCTATTCATCATTGATAAATTGCCTGGTAACTATGCGGAAACACTAGTTTCCGCATATTTTAGTTACCGGGCCATTCTTCATCAGGGGTCCAAGAGGACCCCCTGATATTTAGCAAACTCCGAAAACTGAAAGTTTTCGGAGTTTGCTCCCGAGAACAAGTGCCATCTTCAGACTGCACTTGCTCTCGTAGCCCCACTCCTTCATATGGGAAAGAGTACTGGGGATGCGACGAGGAATCCAAATGGATACCTCTGCAGCCTTCTCACGGACTCCCCGGTGCTCGCTGGCGTCACAAGGGGGGTGCGGCCTGCACCGGGTGACACCATAGCTTCTCTGCTATTTTGGTGTCACCGAGCAGCCACACACTGTTGGCTGTCCAGCAGCTGCTGCTGTGCTGAGCCGGGCTTAGTCAGCGGAGCAGTACAGCAGCTACTGGGCAGCCCCTAGCCTCTCCCCTGCCCATTGAGTGCTGCCCAGAGTGTCAAACATGAGTCGGTGTGGCTTTGCGGCATGAAGCCACACCAGCTTCTGCCCGTGTGTGCGCATGAGGTGCACGAGAACATGGACCAACCACCGCATCGGGTGCAATTCAGGTAAGTGATGCCTCTGCCAGTAGCTGTGCACATGTGTGTCCTCGGGTCATGCATAGCCAGCCGATGGGGAAGAGGTAAGTGACGCCTCTGCCGGCAGCTGTGCACATGCGTGACCTCGGGTCAGGCATAGCCAGCCGACGGGGAAGAGGTAAGTGACGCAGCTACAGAAATAGCTGCGCTACAAACCCAAAGGGACAGCTGCTTTTCGGAGCAGCTGTCTCCGCACCGGAGCAAAGATGAGTTCCTCTGATGTCAAGTTTTCCCCGTTGCGTGTTGGATACTTAAGTATCCCTCGCAGTGAGACCATTACTTAATCATCGGAGGCCATAAGGCCTTTAGTATTTCCTTTCAAACCCACCAATTTGAATATAATATATATATATATATATAATGTAGATTAACATTACTGTTCTCCCCTCACAGCACACCAGGCTCTCCCCTCACAGCACTCTTCTCCCCCACTAGTCCTCATCACCCCCTCACCCATCACCCCTCATCCATCAATCCTTATGCAGCACAGCACCCCTCTCCCCTCACTGCACAGCACCCTTCTCCCAGCACAGCACCCCTCACCCAGTACCCTTGTCCCCTCACTGCACAGCACCCCTCACTCCTCCCCACAGCTCCCCTCACCCACTACACTTTTCTCCTCACTGCACAGCACCCCTCACTCCTCCACACAGCTCCCTTCACCCACTACACTTTTCCCCTCACTGCACAGCACCCCTCACTCCTCCCTCAGCACAGCACCCCTCTCCAGCACAGCACCCCTCTTCCCTCACTGCACATCACCCTTCTCCCACGACAGCACCCTCACCCAGTACCCTTCTCCCCTCACTGCACAGCACCCCTCACTCCTCCATCAGCACAGCACCCCTCTCCAGCACAGCACACCTCACCCACTACACTTTTCCCCTCACTGCACAGCACCCCTCACTCCTCCCTCAGCACAGCACCCCTCTCCAGCACAGCACCCCTCTTCCCTCACTGCACAGCACTCCTCTCCCAGCATCCCTCTCCCAGCATAGCATCCATTAGCACCTTAACAGCATAGCATCATCCAGCACCCTTTTCCCAGTACTGCATCCATCACCCAGCACCCCTCTCCCAGCACAGCACCCCTCTCCTAACACAGCACCCATCACCCCTCATCCAACACCCCTCTCCCAACACAGCACCCATCACCCTTCATCCAGCTCCCCTCTCCCAGCACTGCACCCATCACTCCTCACACAGCACCCCTCTCACAACACAGCACCCATCACCCCTCACCCAGCATAGCACCCATCACCTGCCTGTGCACCACGTCCAGTCCGGCAGGTCCTGCCAGAACTGCGCTTTGTGGGGGTGGCTGCTGGCACTGGCAGGCTGTATGGAGAGGAATCAGTGCAGGCGCTCTGCCTGCTGAATTCCGCAAAGGCTCATGGGTGGAGAAGCTGCAGTGGCTGCGCATGCTCCGCAGCCCTCCTCTAGCATCTATTTTTGTTGTTACACACTGCCCCCACTGACTGTCTCTGCTCCTTGGCGTGCTTGAGCTGCCTGATCGGAACTGAGAGCTCCAATTGCGGTTTCCCAGCCACCCACATCCAACAGGTCCCCACGGTGTTCCCGGTCTGCACCTATGGTAGTTACGCCCATGAGACTAAAAAGCTGTCCATACACCAGACAAACTTTCTTCCAACTATCTTAAGGGGCCTATCAATTACCCGACTTTGTGAACAATCTGACCAAAACCAGAAGGTTTTGGTCGCATTGTTCACAAAGTCGGGTAATGAATAGCCGGCAAGGACCAGCGATGCGCGTGCACGCTGGGTCCTTGCCGACCCCGACTGTCTACTAAACATGCCCGTCAACCTGACGACGCTCATCAGGTTCGGCATGTTCAGAGATAGGAGGTCGGGCTCCTCACTGAATGCCGTTCAGTGAATGCCGTTCAGTGAATGCCATTCAGTGCGGGCACCGCACCTCGGCGACCTGAAGGTCTGAACGCTAGATGTTCAGACTTTCAGGTTGCCTAATGGATAGGCACCTAAGCTGTCCAACTTGTCTGTCCAACTAAAATGGTTCCCCACACACCTAACCAACTTTTTCATCGAACCAGCCAACTTCTCTCCAACTTGTGATGTCACAGAAGTAGGCGGACAGTGGGCCTGATTCAGAGCCGAACGCTCTGACCAGAGCGCTCGCTCTGAATCAGGGCACTCCTCCCTGAAAATGGAGCGGCCTCCTGGCCGCTCGCATAGCTGTGGGTGACCACCCACAGCATATGCGAGCGTCCATGATGATGGTCGCGATGGTCTTGACCATCGCGACCATCGGGCTTGCGACGGAGACCCTGAGTAGGGTCTCGCTGCCGCAAGCCCTGGAGTGATTTTTCCTCTATCAGAGCCAAAATCACTCCCACTGACATCACTAGTGATGTCAGTGGGACCGGCTTCAGACGTCTGGCAGGCACGCCCCCAGCACGCCCACCAAAGGGGGCATGCTGTCAATCAACATCGACAGCATGTCCCCTTTGGTGCGAGACCCGCAGCAATGGAGAGCCCGTCGCTCGCCGGGTCTCGCGCATGCGCACGACGGAGCTCCCTCCGTCGTGCGCATGCACAGTGGGGGAACATCGACCCGCTTGCGAGCATCCTGTGCTCGCGAGCGGGTCTGAATGACCCCCAGTGTCTGCCTACTTCTGCATGTTTTGAATAAATATTTGTTTTTTATTTTTTCAAATGTATTTAAGAAAAAAGGGGTATTTTATTATTATTTTTCATTTAATAAAATTATGCAGAATCAGTAGTTTATGTATTGTTGCTATGTACTAATAGCCTAATGGCAGAATACATTTCCTGCAAAAGGCTTATAGGTGCTGCAGATTGCAGTCCCAATTATTATCAATGGGGATAACGATCTGACCCCTATGTACCAAACTTGTTGGAGTTTGGCGCCTTTGGTTTATGCCATCCTCAGATGGCCGGATGGAGTGCATGTTGGGATGGGGCGAAGATAGAGACTGAGGTGACCCAGCAAATAAACTATTGTGTGTTTGTAAAAAATATATACAGTCAGGTCCATAAATATTGGGACATTGACAGAATTTTCAGATTTTGGCCTCTATTCACCACCACAATGTTTTTGAAATGAAACAAACAAGATGTGCTTTAACTGCAGACTTTCAGATTTCGTTTGAGGGTAATTACATCCAAATCGGGTGAACGGTGTAGGAATTACAACAGTTTCAATATGTGCCTCCCACTTTTTAAGGGACCAAAGGTAATGGGACTATCAACTCAAAAGCTATTTCATGGACAGGTGTGAGCTATTCCCTCGTTATTTCATTATCAATTAAGCAGGTAAAAGGTCTGGAGTTGATTCTAGGTGTGACATTTGCATTTGGAATCAGTTGCTATCAATTCTCAATATGAGATCCAAAGAGCTGTCACTATCAGTGAAGCAAGCCATCATTAGGCTGAAAAATCAAAACAAACCCATCAAAGAGATAGCAAAAAAATTAGGTGTGGCCAAATCAACTGTTTGGAACATTCTTAAAAAGAAAGATCGCATCGGAGAGCTCAGCAACACCAAAAGACCCGGAAGACCACAGAAAACAACTGTGGTGGATGACAAAAGAATTATTTCCCTGGTGAAGAAAAACCCCTTCACAACAGTTGGCCAAATCAAGAACACTCTCCAGGAGGTAGATGTATATGTGTCAAAGTCAACAATCAAGAGAAGACTTCACAAGAGTGAATATAGAGGGTTCACCACACGATGCAAACCATTGGTGAGCCACAAAAACAGGAAGACCAGATTAGAGTTTGCCAAACAACATCTAAAAAAGCCATTACAGTTCTGGAACAACATCCTATGGACAGATGAGACAAAGATCAACTTGTACCAGAGTGATGGGAAGAGAAGAGAAGGAAAGGAACTGCTCATGATCCAAAACATACCACATCATCAGTGAAGCATGGTGGTGGTAGTGTCATGGCGTGGGCATGTATGGCTGCCAATGGAACTGGTTCCCTTGTATTTATTGATGATGTGACTGCTGACAAAAGCAGCAGAATGAATTCTGAAGTGTTTCAGGCAATATTATATGCTCATATTCAGTCAAATACTTCAGAACTCATTGGACGGCGCTTCACAGTGCAGATGGACAATGACCCGAAGCATACTGCAAAAGCAAACAAAGAGTTTTTTAAGGCTAAAAAGTGGAATGTTATGCAATGGCCAAGTCAATCCCCTGACCTGAATCCGATTGAGCATGCATTTCACTTGATGAAGACAAAACTGAAGGGATAATGCCCCAAGAACAAGCAGGAACTGAAGACATTTGCAGTAGAGCAAATGACAAAACCGCCATTCTTTTTAGCGGAGAAACGCGTAAGGGTTTCCTTTCAATATACCAACTTGGTCTCTTATGCTCCAGCTGCCACCAACGACTCGATTACTGCAACACAGATGACAGGCATGAAACCCGTCCAGGACGCATAGTTTGAGAACCACTACCCATATCCTGGTATCTAATGAGCGTGGACTACTTAATATTCACAGAGCGAATTATTCCTTACATCAGCCGGCCGGCGGTAAGCATTAGTGCTCTGCACAAGTGGGGGAGAACTGACTGTGTTAACTCTGCCACCTGTATTAAAATAGACTGTCCTCTATTATAACACGCTAAAGATTAAAGTCGTTTCCATCATATTAACAAAATTCATACCAAATACGAGGACAAAATGCTTCAAGTGGACTGAGCTACATCTGTTTAAGATCCGAGCCAATACACACTAATATCTCCATCTGTATGAGAAAAAGGACGGATTCTTTGTTATTATTACCTGATCAGTGCTGTGTGGAGCTGGAGCAGGCATGGCTATCTAAATAACTAACCATAATACATTTCTTTGGTAAGAAACACCCACTGCAGGGGTGAATTTCTTCTGGTTTTTTATATATACATTTAAGCCAACCTATATACTTTTTACCAGATTGGTTTTATTATTATTTTTTGGTGTGTCTATATTCATTGTACGTATGTTTAATTTTTATTTAATCATGTTATATATACATATGTGCATTTAATTATACTTATGATGTCAATAAATTGTCGTATTTTAGATATTAGCGCTCTTTGTCTGGCAAGTCTGTATAGTTGATACCAACACTTGACATTAGTGGTACTCAATATAATAATTGCCTTTATGCTCAGACCCTTTTTTTATTATTTGCAGTAGAGGCCTGACAGAGCATCACCAGGGATGAAACCCAGCGTCTGGTGATGTCTATGCGTTCCAGACTTCAGGCTGTAATTGCCTGCAAAGGATTTGCAACAAAGTATTAAAAAGTGAAAGTTTGATTTAGGATTGTTTAGTTTGTCCCATTACTATTGGCCCCTTAAAAAGTGGGAGGCACATATAGAAACCGTTGTAATTTCTACACCGTTCACCTGATTGGGATGTAATTACCCTCAAATTAAATCTGAAAGTCTTCAGTTAAATCACATCTTGTTTGTTTCATTTCAAAGCCATTGTGGTGGTGAATAGAGGCCAAAATATGAAAATTCTGTCAATGTCCCAATATTTATTGACCTGACTGTATATACAGGTTGAGTCTCCCATATCCAAATATTCCAAAATACGGAATATTCCGAAATACGGAATAATTTTGGCTTGACTGAGATAATGAAACCTTTGATTTTTGATGGTTCAATGTACACAAACGTTGTCTAAGGCAGAAATGATTAAAAATATTGTATAAAATTACCTTCAGGCTGTGTGTATAAGGTGTATATGAAACATAAATGAATTTAATTTCTGTACACAAACTGTGCTTGAGCCACAAAATTATTGAAAATATTGTATAAACTTACCTGCAGGCTGTGTGTATAAGGTGTATATAACACATAAATGCATTCTGTGTGTATATTGGGTTCTCATTCCCAAGATAATTCATTATGATATGCAAATATTCCAAATTATAGAATATTCTGTTATCCAAAATACCCCTGGTCCCAAGCATTTTGGATATGGGAGACTTAACCTGTATATATGTATATATAAAATGTGAAATTAATGGCACTCAGAGACAACGATAAACCAGTAGTGTATAATTGATGTAACATTTTCAGGGCAGCCGCCCCGTCCTCAGGACCATACACATGACATGTATTTGTCATGTGTATGGTCCTAAGGACCGGGGCGGCTGCCCTGAAAATGTTAGATCTATTATACACTACTGGTTTATCTATTCGTTGTCTCTGAGTGCCGTTATTTCACATTTTGTATGATCTCATACTATGCGCACCGGAGCAAGATGATTCTACTATTATTGGAGTGCCGGCAGATTGTGGATTGTGTGTATATATATATATATATATATATATATATACTTGCCTTCTCTACCGATATGGTCGGGAGCCTCTTGAAAATTGTGTGCCGCTGCCCACCTGTAACCCCCGTCAGCGTCTGCTCCTACCTTTGATAACTGGCCAGTCCGGGGGCAGCTGATGACGCGATTTGCGCTGAATCAAGTCATCGTGGCCCCTCCCCCGGCAACACAATGCCGGCACGATTGCGCTGCTATGCCCCCACTACACCCTCAAAACAGTGACACGCCCCTCCCCCCCAGCTGTGCCGAGCTGGCTGCCTATGCCGGTAGAGGCAGCCAGTTTGCCTATGCCGGAAGAGGCAGCCAGTTTGTTGGCAAGACTGCCACAATCAGTGGCTGGATATAATGCGTCACTCCAGGAATTATAACTGTGTTCTTTACTATATGTACAATGTTTCAAGGCCCGACCGGCCCCATCATCTGGAATACAAAACTTTCATTACTGATGATGGGGCCTGTTGGGCCTTGAAACGTTGAACATATAGTAAAGAATACTGTTATAATTCCTGGAGTGACCCATTATATCCAGCCACTGCTTGTGACTTTGCATCTAGGATTTCTATTGTTTTCTATGTACAAGCACCCAGGTCCTTACTATTGTGAAGAGCACTGAGTGCCGGACCAGGACACTGTATGTATATATATATTTTTTTTTTTTCTGCATGTATTCCTTCTTGATTATGTACATATTTTTTTTCAATAAAAACGAGATTGTATGATATATACATATATATATATATATGTATATATACACACACATATCTGTATATATGTTTGTGCATGAATATACATATATATATATATATATATATATATATACACACATATATGTATATATATGAACACATACCTATATATAAACAGTATATATGTGTATGTGTGTATATATATTTACATATATATATTGTGATAGAAGCACTGGTAAAGTGGTCAATGGCAGGTACATTTGTCCTAGGTTTTTGTAAGCAGACCAGAGTATCGGCTTTTGGAAAAGTCGGTTTGGGTCCTGGGGGTGTGGATGTGAGGAGAGGGAGGGCTCCATCCACAGGCCTCTCCAGGTTTTGGGCCTTTCAACCTGGTAACAGGCTCATTAGGGCTTGCAGCTGGAAATGGCTAATATAAGCATGGTTTGTTTGTGGCTGAGTGTCACACACCTGGGAGAGCAGGCAGACTAGCCTGTTCAGAGACACGTAGTGATAATCCTTGTAAGCACTGTGCACGTGTTTTGTTGATGGTGAGGGCAATAGGCCCTATCATTATTATAGAGAGGGAATCTGCTGTGTAGCTAGTGCCCAGCCGGGCTAGGACTTATGTTTATATTCATTTGGCACAATAAAGACTGGTGCCGATCAGTTTGTACGAGAACCCCAGACTTGTATCCTGTTTCTACGGCTGCTGTGTGTGTAAAGAGGGAGTCCATCTATCCCAGGAGAGGGACCCCTATCCCGGCTGTGTCACATTATATATATTTATATATATATATATATATATATATATTGTGACAGGGTCAGCATAATTCCACATGAGGTAAATGTGGAATATCCAGATCTCCCAGGTCTGGCAGAGCAAAGGCATTAGGAATGTGTAATGTCCAGTTCATGTGTTGCCTCAATCAGAATCTGGTAGGCAGCTGATTACAGACACCTGTGTGAGGCTGGTTTAAGAACTGCAGAGATATTGGGGAAACTGAGCCTGACGGTGAGATAGTCGCCCAGCTTATAGGCCTGGGGGTGACTAGTGTTAAGGTTCCTGGACCTGCGAGTCCACTAAAGAAAATATTGCTGTATCGGAAGACTTTGTATGACATCTTGCCTGTGAAACTGCCATATCCTGTGTACCTGCCTGTGGTGAGCAATAAAGCTACTGATGGATTTTACCCGGTCTAAGTGATTCTTGTCACAATATATGTATGTATGTATATATATATACACACATACTGCAGCAACGCCCCTTGAGGAAGCGAGGCAGCAAGAGGATCCCACCAACCACACACTGAAGATAGAGCTGGGTGGGTACTTGCACAGTGGCAGCTGTACTTAGTAGGAGGGGGGATAGGGGGGTTGTACACAGTGCCAGCTGTATGGGGGGATTTGCATATTGTCAGCTACACAGGGGGGGAGGGGTGCTGATGGTGGAGTGCTATGATCATGAGATGCTAGTGAGGCAGACACTTGCTGACTGAAACCTGAAATTGTACCCACGAGGGGAGCGCCTGTGATCGCACGGGAGAGGGTGCAGTGGGGGTGCACCTGTGATTGCGGGGGAGGTGTGGGAGAGTTGCACCTGTGATTGCAGGGTGGGTGCGGGGGTGCACCTGTGATCACAGGGGGGGATTGCGGGGGGCACCCATCGGGGGGTGCTCCTGTGATCATGGGGGGAGAGGAGGCAGTGCGATCGTGGGGTGGCACAGGTCCTAGAGTATGATACTTGTACTATGAGGATCTGGAGAGAGACTGTGCGGCAGCTGCACTGATCCTCTAATCCCTCTCAGCCAGTGACAGGGAGGAATCCCGGGCTGACAGGGGCAGCACAGCCGGCAGACGGTGGTGAAGTAGTTGGACACTATCGGCCAGTGTCCGCCTACTTATCGTTCAGTTAGGGGGAAAGTTCCCCACACACTAGAATAATTAGTTGGGCAAAATCAAACAGGTTTGATTATCCCAACAAGTTCAACCAACCGTTTCCTGACATTTTTCAGCGTGTGGGAGCACGAATGATTATCGTTTGCTCCTACACACAAAATTATCATTCCAACCAGCCAACTAGTTGGCTGGTTGGAATTATATCATTCTAGTGTATGGCCAGCATAAGCACCTTTGCAATCTGGCTGGAGCAATATGCAACCTATGGCACTGGTTCCCATATATCAAACTTTCCTTTACTCTTTACTTTTCCTATAGATTCATAGAAATCAACTCAAATGATGTCCACAAATAGGGAGACAATTCCCTTAAATTATGAAGTCATGATGCTTTCAACTTGAAAACTGGGACTGTTCCTCAAAATGGTATGCAGTCGGGAAGCCGGCAGACCTAATCCTGACAGCCGGCTTCCCGACGGCTTAATCCCAGGGTTAAATGACAAGCGTCTAAATCTAGATGCTAGATGCCTGTCATTTTACCGACGCCGGGAGACCGGCGCCCAGCATCCCTATCGAAGGGACGTCGGGCGCGTATAGACGCGGGGGAGGGTTAGGTTTAGGGTTCCCGGGGGGATTTAGGGTTAGGCACCCCACCGTGGGAGGTTAGGTTTAGGCTAGGGGAAGGGGGGTTAGGGTTAGGCACCCCCGGGGGGCACTTAGGGTTAGGCGGCGGGGAAGGGGGGGTTAGGTTTAGGCACTTAGAGGGGGGATTAGGGTTAGGCACTGGGGGGAGGGTTAGGGGAGGGAATTAGGTTAGTCAATACTTACCTTAGGGACAATCGGATTTCACCTATGTCGGGCAGCCGTTTCGGGATTCCAACCGCCGGACGCATGTCATACCGAGTCCCTCAAAATACAGGACTTTTGAGAGAATGTTTGCATTAAAGCTGGGATCTACTGCTAGACAAAGTGTTTATTTAAAAAAAAAACTTTTATGAGTAACATGTATCCTGTAATCCATCTTGCTCCAATGTTACTACCAATACTATCATTAATTGAGTCTTTTCTGCTCTTCCAAGTTACAACTTGTTTAGGCTTATTGGTTACTGCACCTGTGCAGAGCATGCACATCTATATAGAAAATAAAACCCATTGTACTTTATGTCTCTGTACCCATTCATTCATACTAGTTTTTTGTACACAGTGTGTTTAATCTCAGCATTGTGTTCATAGCATAGTATAGCTGAGCTCTGTGTATATATTCAGTGGGGGTTACCACAAGCATTGTGTCTTATTTTCTACATTCATATTAATGTCAATGGCCATTTGCAATAGATGTGTCCTTCATCTAGAAAGTTAGAAACCCCATTGAAATTAATAAGCCATTGACATAAATGGAGTTGTAGTACCTGTACGGCAACTGTTTTTTTTCTATGTTAATTCAATATATCTTTATTAATGTGTGATAAAAGCAAGGCACCTTACTTTCACCAGTCATATTCCAGTTATCATGGGAAATGCTTGTGATTGGCTGAGCAGTTATTGGCAGGACCAGATTGTACAAGTCAATAATAACAATACATTATTATACTGAGGAGGCGCGTTGGAAAGATTTTATGTTGGCGGGGGAGATAAAATCGTTCTGATGCCCCTGTGCCCCCTCCCCCCCCACTTTCCCTCTCTCTTACCTGCTGGGCGGCCAAGGACGGTCAGGGGCTGTGTTTTATAGCAACAGGCTGTACAGCCCCTGCGCTGCACGGAGAAGGAGGTGTAATGTGCAATATTTTAACTTAAATACCGCACATTATACCTCCTCCCTTGTACTGTGCAGGGGCTGTACAGCCTATTGCTATAAAACACAGCCCCTGACAGTCCGCGGCCGCCATGCCTGTCAAATGTTTTGGGGGGGGGGCAGTCAACGCAAATAATACAGAGCCAGCAAGAAGTCAGTATTAAAATGTTGCACAGGGAATGCAGGGCAAGTGCTCATCTGCACTATCCACAGTGTATAACACTTCATCCCAGAACATTGTTCAGCAAAGAAACATTTTTTTAAAAATGAACTGAGCACTTAGGATGGATAGGGCAGGCTGAGTGTGTGGACAGGGAAGGCTGTGTTGCTGCATAGTTCAGGCTGTGTAGGTGGACAGGGCAGGCAGGCTGAGTGTGTGGATAGTGCAGGCTGTGTTAGTGGACAGGGCAGGCTGAGTGTGTGGATAGTGCAGGCTGGGTGTGTGGATAGTGCAGGCTGAGTGTGTGGACAGGGCAGGCTGAGTGTGCGGCCAGGGCAGGCTGAGTGTGTGGCCAGGACAGGCTGAGTGTGTGGCCAGGACAGGCTGCGTGGGTTCTGGGATATAACTTTATACAAATATAAGTGTAATTGTTAACTTTTCCTATATAAATTCCCCAAATTCATTAGAGCACACTACCATCTCCCTCCAAATTAATTAAAAAGAAAAACATCATCTTACCCCAAGTTCATTAGGATACATAGAGAGCACGTCACTATATGATCATGTAATAGAAAAGTTAGAACATTGCTGTTCGTTGGGTACTTACAGGTCTGGTGTCCAGAGAGGCGGCTTACAGCAAGCACAAACTGTAATGCTGCCCATCCACTAGATGACAGGCAAAAGACTGCACGATTACGACATTGTAATCGTGCAGTCGTCTGTGTAGGCACATCAATCATCTGCGTTATCGTCAGGTTGTCCTTCATGTTTGCCCAATTAGAGATGTCTAAACAACCAGCGGGAGCGTGCAACGCTGGTCATTTTAGACATTATTGCAAACGATTTGCAAACAATTGAACAATAACGATATTGCTCAATTTAATCTTCTTGTGGATGGGCATCTTTAGATTGTGAAATAAAATGCTATGGCAATGAAGCCAATAGTGACCAGTCACAGGAAAAATACCTAATTAAGCCACTTGCACTTTTAAACATGTTTTACATATTTTTCAAAATCCCATTACCAGGGGCGCCGAGAGGGGGGGGGGAGCGGGAACAAATTACCCTGGGCTTCCTGAGGGGCCCGGTGGTGGCCACGGTATGACGCCGCCCCCCCCCCTCCCTCACAGCAGCCCAGCACACAGCATGTGCTGAACCGCAGTAGGAGACTGCAGTCTCCTATGCCTGTGGGGTGGAGAGATCACACTGATCGCACCCCCCCTGGCTTTGCGCGGGGCTGAGGGGGCTCAGAGCGACCCCTCGCCAGCGCGCAGCGCCACTTCGCGATGCTGAAAATCTTGTTGGTTTTTCCCGAAGGGTGTGTGGCCACGCCTCCTGCAATTAGGCCACGCCCCCTGTTACCCGGGCCCGCCGCGGCTCTTGGCGGGCCTGCCCATTACACTAAAGCAATCTATCCGATCTATACAAAAACTAAAACACAATATGCAGTGAGATGATTACAGCTACATGTTTTATTCTTGAGTAAATTTTGTCATCAAATTCTGAAAATACCAGAGATAGATCCTGGGCACCTGTTTCTCAGACGGGCAAGGCCATAGGCATTATTCTGCACATCTGAGTGCTTGGCAGGTCAGCCAGGAAACAATGACACGCCTGATCTCCTGGGTGAGACATAGAAGGAAGACAACTGCACCCATCTCACACTCAGAAACTCTTGGGCTGTTGTGTGTCCAATCACGTTGCCGAAAACTCTTACAGGCAAAATACAAGCAAATAAATAAACCAAACAAGAAAAATTCCATGTTAGAGTCATCTGCTAGTGGCAATGAAAGCTGTTTTTGCACCACATGGTGCCACTAATACCCCTCAACACTGCCAGCAATAACCTCGGTTACTGCACGTAAACGAGCAGCAACCCAGGTTATTGTGCAGGGCGAAAGGACCCAGTCGCATTTCAACCCGAGTAACTAGCAGTGCAGTGTGAATGGGTAACCCAGGTCGATGCGACCTGGGATGGACCCGTATACAAGATCTTGGACGCGACCCAGGTTGGCTGTCTGAAAGGGGTATTAGATGCTCTGCCATGGGTAGCAGCTTTCTTACTATCATACTTTTATTTTTAATTTGACATCTGTGTTGCAGCGCAATGTATCCAAAGTCGCTTTTATAGTGTACTGGGTGCTTAGGATTTGTGTTTTTTTCACAGTGGAGTTGGTATAAAGTCACACATTGAGCACCGTGCTGCATGGCGCGGCTTACCCATATTAGTCCTCAGCAGGGGTGTATCTAGAGGTCTGAGCTCCCCTGGAAAAGTAAGTGGCGGTCCCCCACCACAAATCTGTATCATTCCAGGCCCCCCGTGTCACTCCAAGCCCCCCATGTCACTCCAGGTCCCTCCTGTGTAACTGATTATCCAAGTCAACTCCCCATTCCACACTATGTATACCCACCTTCTTCCCACTATTCTACATTATGTATACCCACCTTCTCCCAACCATATTCTACATTATGTATACCCGCTTTGTGCCCCCATATTCTGCACTATGTATTTGTTCACCTTCTATCACACTAATTCTACACTTTGTGCCCCCATATTCTACACTATGTATACCCACCTTGTGTCCCCCTATTCTACACTATGTATAACTAAAGATTACTTACTGTTTCACTGTGTAGACGCCCAGTTTCTGTGACAATAACCTTGCTCCCTCAGGCCTCATCTAACATGCTGAAACACCCGCCCCCTTTCTTCCCTGCAGCATGTGTGGCCAGTTTGTACAGTGAGCCTGCACAGGCTGCCTCTGCGTCTCACTCATTGGATGGCCACAGAGCAGGCACAGCTGAGGAGCTCAGTAATAACTAGTCTGTGTCATTGCCATGAGCAGTGATCCAAGGAGCAGTGGGGGCTGTCCCCTCTCTCACACTCGTTGCCAGACCCATTCGTGGGTACCCCCATTTCCGGCCAGAACCCATTCGCAGTGCCCTTCCCCCTCTCTTGTCCACAACCCACTCGCGGGTGTCCACCTTCCCATGCTCTCAGCTGGAACCTCCACTACTCAGCTGCAGGCTTGCTCCCTGTGCCACTTAATCCATATTACAGCCCTGGCGCCTGCCCCCATCCCTTGGCCAGCACCCCTGGTGAATGCCATCCTGGCCAAAGGGTAGTTACGCCCCTGGTCCTCAGGCCTTTTTCTCAGGTTAGCGTCATTGTGTCATACATCACTGCTGCATGCAAAGCCAATAGTAGAATTGGGGGTACTCACGCATTGTACTTTTGTTGCAAGTTATGGTACGAATAAGACCCATATTTGGTACAATACTTTGTGGTGGGATGTCATGTCTTAGTTGCTTACAAGTGATTCGCCTGGATTGGACAATGGCATTCCTCCAATCCAGTTGAAGGAATAGGAAAAATGGCATCTGGAGTACACAGATCTGGGCATTACACGTCTGCTCTGTACACTTCCCAAAGTTAGCTAGGAGCTCCACAAATGATCTGAGTGGTCAGCCCCTTAGCATGGTGCCGAAACTCCAAAACATCTTGGTTTTGGTAGCACTGTCCAGATTTACAGACCCAGAAGTGATTAGACAGATCATTGGTGATCTTATTTTATTCCTTATTTTGTGTCTATTAAATTTCGTGAGACATCTGATATGAAGGTGTCATGGGCACATCACATTTATAAGGCCTGTTCAGCATTTCTCATGTTTAAGGGGTCTATTTACTAAGCAGTGTTAGGAGACAAATAGGCCAATTTATCATTCAATATTTGAGGTAAAATCCAGAAAACACACGTTTTCCGGGGTTTACCTCAAATACTAAGTATCCCCCGGATGTATGAAGGAGGGACCGATACCTGCTGCGATCCCTCCATTGCCGCTGGCAGCTGCCTTCCCCACAGGTTTCTATGGGGGACGTGATGCTGCCAAATGTACCAATATCCGGAATGCGAAGCATTCCCGATATTGGCCCCAGCAGCTAACGCCATTTGAAGATAGCGTTAGCAGCTGTAGTCTATAGGCACTTACAGCATATCAGCCAGCGGAGGGATCCCTCCACCGGCAATGGGCACAGCTCATGTGCAGTCCGCAGGACTGCGCATGCACAGCAGCCCCGAATGCACTCCGGCCACATCGCAGGAACGGGCTCCTTTCGGAGGCCGTCACCCTGAAAGTGCCGATTAATACATCCGGCCGCTATGATCGCATTTTGCAATGCCCTGATCGCATTGCAAAATGCGATCATTAATAATGGGCCCCAGAGTGAAAAGTGATAAGAAAATGATAAGGTGCCAGCCAATCAGCTCCCAACTGTCATTTTTCAAACACAGCCTGTGAGATGACAGTTGGGAGCGGATTGGCTAGCACCTTATCACTTTTCACACTGTCTCCTAACACTGCTTAGTAAATAGACCCCTAAATCTTTCTAGCCAGTTACTATCCTGCTCTATGGTAATAATTCTACATAGCATAGTATCATCATGGACTTTACTTTTTAGGTCAACCACAATTCATTCATAAAAATATTACAGAAGGCAGTGCCCAATACTGGTCCTGAGGTAAATCACCGATACTGTTAGTCCAAACTTGCATACTTTTAAAAAAGCATTTCAAGGAGATTGTGAAAGCAACACCTATGAGCACGGCGGTAAAGTGGGCGTGTACGGCTACATCTGAGAGGCGTGTCATAAAACTGACTTACATCCAAATGTAAATGAGCCCCAAAGCAGTCAGTAAGATCTACATGTAGATGAAAACACACTGATACTTTTTAGACAATGCAGGTAGCAATAGGGATCATTGTGCCTTATAACCAATTCAGGGACATGATACTAAATGATCCCATTTGAATGTATATATCTCTGTTTTCTTTATATATAACAGCTTCATAAAGGGGGTGAGGTGCAATCAGGGAGATTGCTACTATTTCAAGGAGTATCCTTGACAATCAGGGAGAGATGGCAAGTATGTGTTAGCCCTGTTACTATACAATATATTTTAGCATTGTATACCTCAAGATCCTTTCAAATCAATGACCCACAAATAAGTACAGGTCTCTAATTTCCTAGTTTTGCTCTTGTATAAAGATGGCTCCCACATCTCCATTCCACCAATCTGACCCAGCTATGAAGGAGCCCATGCGCAGGGCCGCTATCAGGGAAGGGTCTGGAGTGTCGGGCCCGGACCCTGGCTGAACGGGAGGGGGGCCCGTCCACTCCTACCGTCACTGTACAGCCTGCCGCCCGCACTACCCCCTTGAATAGAAGAAAGAGGGCCCGGCCGCTGCTACCGCCTGCCGCCAGCGATGACGACCCGGTCCCCCCTTAAGTAAATGGAGGATACAACCAGGGCCCTCCACAAACCTACAGGACACCCACCGCTGGCTGTATGTTCAATAAAGGTTGTTTCGAGATTTGGCATGTGTGCCGTCATGATATCACACTGCGCCATAGGAGGGAGAGGTCGGAGGAGCCGTGGCGCATGAGGAGCAGCATCTGCCGGCCAGGGAAGAAGCAGAGAAGAAGCCAGAGGGTAGAACTCGGAGATAAGGTAAGTGGGAAAAAGCTGTACACAGCGGGCAGGGCAGAGCACTGGATTTAATAACCGGGGTGGGGGCCCTGCATATTTTGTCAGTCCCTGGCCCCAGAATTTCTAATGGCAGCCCTGCCGATGCGTATATGCAGCAGTGGTCTATCAGTAAATGTAGGGCCTGATTCTGCATGCAGCCGGTGTGCTAAAATATGCTAGTGCTGTAGACGTCCGGTCAATGCATTGAGAGCTCCCACCAGTGGCTTAGCAGATTCAAGCACGTGCGTACAAATATGTAGCCACCATTGTAGATTATTTGATAATCAGCCATCTGAGTAGCCTTATGGTCACGCAAAATGGCCGCCTGAACTGAGCTGGCGGAACCACTTTATTGCAAGATGGGACATAAGTGAAAATGCACCTGTTTAGAGACATATCTTATGTCCCTAATATGGGATCGGTGTAAGTGCTCGATGATGATGATTAGTAGTAGTAAACCAGCCACCAACACAGATGTGGTCGTGTTTTGAGATGCATAGGGTTCTGTATATGGGTGAACATGTGCATTTTTTCCAATCGGGCGGCATGCGGCACGATCCGGGTCATCGTGACCCAGATTGCGCCGTTTACAGTGCAGGGTGGTATGGAAATGATCCATGGCCTACCCTGCAAATTACACGAGTTGAATCCCCAGGTCCCTGGACCCGGGTGGATCCATTTACACAGAGAAAAATCCCGGGTTGAGGTACATCAACCCAGGACTTTTAGGTCGTTGGAAGGGGGTATTAAATTGATAATTTTTGGACACATCAATAAGCATGTCGTGGAAATGACCACCATCCATATACCTCTCTGTGCAGTTCTCACTGCACTAATTGGCCACATACAGCTAGTGTACCCATCATGATCCCCGGACAGAGCTTTATTATCCATTAGGTAACCTAGGCTCTCGTTCTAGGGCTCAGAGGGCAAGGAGTGCCTTACTCTCATCTGTTATGTCCTCAAACCAGTATATTGTCTAGGAACCCATGGGGTATTAATCAGGCGCTGGGCACCATGGACCATATATGCCTTAATGGATCCTGTTACTTAGGGGTGTTTTCATAATCGGGGGCCGGCAGTGAGGAGACGGTGGAGGGATCTGCTCAGATCCCTCTTCGCATCCCCCAAACTCCTTCCCATACAACAAGTGCCATCTGAAGATGGTGTTTGTTCTCGCAGACAAACTCTGAATACACTGCACAGCAATGAAAATGTTTCCGATGTGAAAATAGTTACTTCTAATTGATTTCAGCATGCAAACAATGAATATGACATTTAAAACTCTCAGTTAGCTCTGAGTTCCGAGATATAGCCCATTTATGACGATGTAGGGGTATTCCTAGTGAAGTGGGTAGAATGGAGAGAATCTTACCAGCAATCTGCGTTCTGCGCAAAGGGAGTGGGGCCTAATGACCCAATTAAATGAATCAGTTATTTGTCCCCTCCCCTATTCAAATATATGTGATTCACGGGATTACCCACACAAGATAACTGTGATGCACTGAGTGACAAGCATAGTGAGCGATTCCACCAAGACATTTCAGCAAAGGAACAAAGATATCAGGGTAGGTGATCACTACTGTTGGACAGTGACAAGAGAAGCCCCCGAAGAGGAGTACAAGCGACAAGCAAAGAGAAAGCACCCCCATGAATAGGCCACTATATTAGATAGTACTTGCATATGCTGTATGTTTGTTTTGTTTTGTGTTCTTATTTGTGATTGATTGAATTAAAACAACTGTTATTTATTTTCAAGAAAATATCAGATTATTTTAAAATAGCTTTTCACTATGACTATATTACTAATGTACATACAGTATAGTGCAAGTAGTGTAGCTCAAAAAATAGAGCTAGTAAAAACATTCTGAAATCATTTTAGTTTTTCTTGTCTTCAAATTAGTAATGTATGACTATTTTTAGAAAGGAAACAAATTAAAAGTATTAATTTGTTGTACAGTGATATTTCAAGTTTTTGGAGTTTGCTGTATATAAGGTAATCCTATCGGACCCCTGATGATGAATGGCCCATTATCTAAAATATAACGGGCCATTTAGTGATGATGAATGGACCCCTTAGACCCAGTGACAGTAACAACCCTTGTGCAGCCATCTTAACTGTACCTGAAGATAAAACACAACTACTTGAAATTAGATTCTCTTCTCAGTCACAAAACTTCTTATTTATGTATTTATTTATTGAAGTTTCTGCCTATGACGTCTACAGTAGACTGAACAATAACTTGAGGCTAAATGTAAAAGACTGCGAGCCGGCGCTGCTGCGGGAATACATGTTAGTATGCCCGTATTTTTAAAGCAGCAAGCATGTTATAGGCTAATTTAAGCTGGTTTTGCCTTTAACATGCTTGCCTCTTTAAAAATATAGGCATACTCGCATAAATTCCAGCAGCGGCGTCGGCTCGCAGTCTATTACATTTAGCTCCTGGTTTGGATCCTTGGGATTAGTCCAAATATATTGACTTATTGCTACATTTTTCTTCATGTATAAAATATTTTCATGTATAAAATGTACTGTACTCTTCCAAGTGTGCAAAGGGCCATTTGGTGTTAAATCAGGCTTTAATGTAACTTTGAGATCATTACCCACAAGCTGCCTGGAGGGGAGATACTATATTTCTAGGAAAAGATTACTTGAGCGGGTGTACCTATTATTATTCTGATTGGAGGCTAATAAAAGATGTGCATACAATTTGGAAGGCTTTAAATTTACCCTGTGGGTAACAAATTGGAGCCCTAAGGAAAGTAATGTCATGCTAAGTAATGCAGAGTCTAATGCGATTTTGTATGCTATTGTATGATAGGAATATGAGATGAACTGCAGAGGGAGCCTTCCAAGTAAAGTCTCAGTTTAATAATACTCACAGATCATCTGATTAGTATGTATAATCACAAGTATAACATTTTATAAAATTCATGCATGCATCTCTTACATGTGCCAGTTAATGCCAGGATTGTGCCATCTGCTTTACAAATTTAAGTGTGACCGTGCATCGTATTTGCATAACAATTATGAAAAGGAAGAAAATAATGAGCAATGTAAAAAAAAAAAAACAATAAAGGATGAATGAAAAGAGAATCATTGGCCTAGTTTCTGCGTGACGGACAAAGTAGTGTGAGGTGTCTCCTGCACTAAGAGGCGGCAATATTACATCTGCTGTACTGTATGCTTTCATTTCATATGTCTGAGCTGTGCAAAAATTGTATCAGCTCTGTAGAGATCTGAATTAATAGCACCATAAGGGGCATATTTATCACAATCTGCATCTCTGATGCGGGGAGGTGATAAATTTGCCCATAATCACAATGCGATATATGAACACATCGTAAGGATCAGGGTCGGCTTCAGAAGTCGGAGCATCCTGTGCTGGTTCTTTACAGTACGCCCTAACATTGCGCGCGGCTATGCCGAAAATGGGGGTGTAGCCTAGTTACCATAGGCCACGCCCCTACGTGACATTATTTGGAGGCGTGCCCGCATGGCACGCCTACAAGTAACATCAGGCTGGGGAGAGCCTCACTAGCTGGGCTTCCCCAGCCCTCTCCCGTCACTGAATGAATGCCGCGCGCATGCTCGCAGCATCCATTCAGACTCCGGGGTCCGGCATCGCCGCGGTGGGGGTTCCCAACCTCCAGATTTGACCACCCGCTGGCCACTTCGGCCCACGGGTGGAACAGCGGGACAGTACTGTCCCACTGAAATCGGGATGTTGGGGAGAGGTGTGCCCTCTATGGGTGGCACCCCTGTTCGACCGTTCTGGGCGAACACCCCTAGAGCCAGCCCTGGCAAGGATGTATTAAAGATTGCATGCAGGGACTGAGCTTGCAAGAAAGCTCTGTCCCTGCAAATCTCTTCCCCACACTCTCAGGGTATTTTTCACAAAAACCACCCTGACAGTGTGACTGTGAATGTGCCGTCTGTTCTCCCCCCTCCCCACTTTTTATAGCCAACACTTATACAGTAGATCCAATTTAAATTGGATGTAATAGTGAATGATGAGTACACTACTTTTAGACCGAGGTTTGTGGGTCTACTAGTGCAGACTGACAGAGGAACCTGATGCAGGTGCCTTTTGCCTCAGCTACTGTATTATTATTATTACCAGTTATTTATATAGCGCACACATATTCCACAGCACTTTACAGAGAATATTTGGCCATTCACATCAGTCCCTGCCCCAGTGGAGCTTACACTCTATGTTCCCTACCACATGTACACACATACACACTAGGGCTAATTTTTGTTGGGGGCCAATTAACCTATCAGTATATTTTTGGAGTGTGGGAGGAAACCAGAGTACCCGGAGGAAACCCACGCAAGCACAGGGAGAATATACAAACTCCACACAGTTAGGGCCGTGGAACTTGTCTGTCATAGAGGAAATGTCCCAGTACTTCCTGCTTTTTATTCCTCATTAGAAATACATTGCTTTTAGATACTGAAAACTGTATGCATTGCATGTGAGGTCCAGAACCCAAATGGACTCAATTCCTGGACCCTTACCTGTCATTGACAGTGAGGATCCAGAGATGGTAATGTACTAAGCAATGTGTGGCTGCCATCTTTAGGGCTCTAGTCATCATTACTTAATTTCTACAAAAGTAGGTGAAAATGAAAATTTTCACCTGCAATTGTAGAAATTACGTTTACGGGCCATTCATCAAGGGGTAAAGCAGGAGATATCACAGATATCTCCTGCTTACTTGAATAGCCAGCTGTCCCCATACACAGTATGGGGACAGAATTCATCAAGTTCCGAAAATACAATATAGACACCTTAATGTTATAAATTAGTTTTCAACCACATTGGGGTAAATTTACTATAAGGCGACGAGTCTTCTGCAGTTTTGGCTGCTGGATTTAAAGGGGCAAAGTTATGATATACAAAACATGCCTGGCTGCCCCCAAGCTCTCCCCTCATTGTGAATAGATGCCATGCTAATGCACACAGCATCTATTCACCACTGGTGAGCGCTGAGTCACAATCCCCCCCCCTTCCCGTGGACACTGCAGCCTGTGTGTATGGACAGCACCCGGCACTTTTGGCAGGATGTGCTAAAACACCTTAGCGAGAATGCTACTTATTTTATCCTGCGCGTGTTTTCTTCTAATCAGTTAATAAAACCTATTTTGCTCGTGAAGCTTTCACGCGCGTGACCTATTTATCCTCTTCTAGGAACTGCTTCCTGAGATTTCATATTGTGAGCAGAAATGCTGTAAAACCCCCTGAAAATGCAGTTTTTTTGTTTTTTTACTGCATTTCTCATATGTACTAAGCATTCCAGTGCTTCATCCCCATGGGTGACGCCATCTCTTGATGGCGTTACTCAATAGAAGACTATGGGCTTCTTTTCGGGATACCCCCTGACAGTGATCCAATCAGATCCCTCCCAGCTACTCCCACGGTGCAAGCGTCTTTCTGAGCATGCACAGAAGGATGCCAAAGGGACTTCTGGGTCATAAACCTGGAAGACCCTCTACCGCAAAGGACAGCTCTTACCGAGAGAGCTGTCCTTTGCAATTTTCTTGGTATATACAGATAATGGGCATTATGTATGGCACCGCGGATGCAATGCTTAGTACATCCAGCCCTGTGGTTGCTTAGCAAAACCAAACTCTTGTGTATCCCATTGGAAAAAGGTACTCAGATAAGCCCCTGATTTATAATTAAAAGTATGGAGGATAATGTTTTTATCGATTATGTGATGATTGATATTACTACACCATGGGCCTCATTTAGAGTTGTACCCTATGCCAATGTTTTCGCAACTGGAGCGATTTTTTGCCACTGGTACATATCCGTAGTCGCATGTTGCAAGTCTTTATTCACAGTGTGTTTGACAGGCAGGGAGTGCCTTGATCGTTTCGTGTCACATCCTACGTCTGCGATCCCATACGCAGGAAACATGGCTCCGGCATTCAGTTACAGTGGCCATTCTGAAGTTTGCATGACCTGTGTTGTGTATATGTACGCAGTTGCAGACAGCTGCGATGGATCCGGTAGGTGTCTCAGTATATTAGCATATTTTTGCAAATCCTCAGCTGCGGCAGAATAGCGTACAACTCTAAATCAGGCACTCTGAGCACTCTCACTTTTGTGGGGTTTTTTAAATGTTCAGATGCATTTCTAGCTGGTTTGAGGACCATGAAAGGAGAGAAGCAGCCATCTACAAACTATCGCCTTCTGGGGTTTTTTTGTATTTTGCATTGTGGTGTTATTGTACGCTTTATTAATGAGGTAATATTGTATATAACTATTAACCAGGGGTTAAAGTGGGTAGGAACGGGGTGGAACTGAGTTCTGTCACCTCTAATGGTAGGTGGAACTAGTTCCACCTCCACCAAGTCCCTGCACAGAAGTCCTAGAGACAGAGGACCTCATTCAGAGTTGGTCGTAGCGGCCGCACGGACGTATGCATCCGATGTTTTTCTTTCTGCGCCTGCACACGGCTAGCTGTGCGCATGTGCATACGAGCTCTACCAATGAAAAATACTGTCGGTCGTAGGGCTTCCGACACGGAAGTGAATAGCTAAAGTTGATTGACAGGAAAGACCGTTTGTGGGAGTATACGGGGGTGGTGGTCTGCAAACGGAGGCGTTCTTCAGCGTTTCCAGGCGTTTTAGGGGAGTGCATAAATTATCTGCTTCATACGACCAAGAATTGCGGATGCATGAAAACGTCACTCTACGAACAGGATGATCGTCCAGGCTAAGGTAGGCAATAAGCGTCCGTAAGCAACAACAGTACAATCGTTAATCCGATGCTACTTGCGATGTTTTTAATTGGAACCACACAAACCAAGCAGCTCAGATTGCTGCATTGTAACTATTAACACTGCTAATTACCTTGTAACTGTTTTCACTTGTGTGTGCATTAGAGAATTCGTAACACAAATGTTTATTTGTGTTTTTTTAACTAATTTTTGGAAAACAGTTTTTTAAACATCTAGCATTGTGTTTTGCGTAGCAGCCTTTTCAGATACCATACTTTTTAAACCTTGTATACATTGATATAGTTAAATATAGACATTTTTGAACAAATTTTTTTTTTTTATTTAAATTCGCCTTTCAGCACAATTTAACTAACAATTGTTAGGGCAACATTTGCATATATTTTAAGTAATAACAAAAAAAAAATAAAAAAAAGAGCTTGAGACATTGGTGACAAGAAATATGGGGACTGGACAACAGGTGAAGGAGGTGATATCCAGGGCTACTTTCGTCGTTTTGGCCGGCTCGGAGGAAGAGGTAAACTACGGACAGCCGACTGGCGTGTAACACGCCGACTGGCCTGGCCATAGGTAGATGGGATTTCCTCTGGCCTAGGCATAGGGCTCTCCATACTTGCGGGGGTGGCTGTTGGGCTGCCAGAGGTGGTGGTCCTGGGAGGAAGGGAGTCTCGCTCCATCATGGCAGGTGGGTTTGCCTGCTCCTGGGTATTGGCCAAATGATCTAGGGCCCCAGCAATGGTCTCCAGGGCCACCGCCACCCTCACCAGAGTTGTCTCCATCCTCAGAAGAACACATCTGTTCTCCTGAGTTTGGGAGACCAACCTGGTGAGGAGAGGCACTGCTCGGTCTGATGGTTGCCCTGGAGTAGACTCCACAGGGTCCCCAGATGGAGTACTTGGATCCTCCCCTGCAGAGTCTCCATCTGTGCTGGACCCAGACCTGACCTCAGGAGCAGGCACTACCTCCTCTGAGTCTGGAAAAAAAAGATAAACAAAACATTAGTATTTTTCAATTAAAAAAAAACGCATACACGTTTTAGCTGTATACTTTTTTGAGTCTTCAAAACATTTACATTCTTGCACATGTGGAGCATTGAAGTCGGCCATGTCAGTGTCCATAGTGGACACGCCGACTATCTCCTCTTCCGTCACACATCCCTGAGCCAACATCTCCAACCTCATCAAAGTCAGCTCCTCAGGGATGGGACCACCACCTGTCCCCGCAGCATGGTTCACCCTACTCCGTAGCTTCCTCTTCAGTTGGTACTTAAAATTAGTCCAGCTGTCAATGTGATTTTGCATTTTTTAAGGGTTAGTTTTTTAAAATAAGATCTCGCTTTTGACTTCAGTACACTCTCAATATCATTTTCTTACCGTTTTTTAACGACTTTCATGGTTCTGTGGGTTGTACCCACATATCTCCCTGTGCCCTGGATATCTCCTCCCAAATCCTGTCTTTGGCTCCAGCCCCCATATTTCTTGGGGCATGGACAAGGTTCTCCAATATCATGGTCACCAATGTCTCAAGCTCGATCCGTGAAAACTGAGGGTTTCTTGGCCTTGGCCTGCTTGGGCCCTCCTCTGCCTCCTCTAGTGGTGGAATTGGATTCCCAGCACCTACAACATTTTTAAAATTAGATAAACTAAAAAAAG
Source organism: Taudactylus pleione (assembly GCA_031769625.1). Lineage (NCBI taxonomy): Eukaryota > Metazoa > Chordata > Amphibia > Anura > Myobatrachidae > Taudactylus > Taudactylus pleione. The sequence continues at coordinate 479,094 of JAUIMM010000787.1, read as the reverse complement.
TATATTTGTGGAAATATGAACTGTTCTTATGTTGTTTAAAAAATGTGATTCGAACTTACCTGCTTCAGTTGGCCTCTGCTCACCATGCTCCTCTCTTGACATTTTTCAAACATGTGAGAGAGCATGAAGAATACTGCTTGTGCAGACTTTTTTTATAGATGTGAGCGCATCCCTGGATTGGTTACCCGTGCATCCTTATTTGCCTAAATACAATGCACACCTTTCCTGCATTCTGTAATCACTGCGTGGGTTGGGCTAGATGTGAGCGCATCCCTGGATTGGTTACCCGTGCATCCCTATTTGCCTAAATACAATGCACACCTTTCCTGCATTCTGTAATCACTGCGTGGGTTGGGCTAGATGTGAGCGCATCCCTGGATTGGTCACCCGTGCATCCTTATTTGCCTAAATACAATGCAAACCTTGCCTGCATGAATCACTATTTTTTTTTTTTCCTTATTTAAGGCAAAGCCAAATGTTCCCTTACTTGTGAGTTGTAGTTGGAGTAATTTGTGGTGCAGGAAGGGATTGCTAGTAGTTACATTGTTTGGAGTTGTTTGAGTGGAGCTTGTGTGATTTTGGAGTGGTGTTTGTGTGTGTTGTTTGAGTGGTGCTTGTGTGTGTTGTTTGAGTGGTGCTTTTGTGTGTTGTTTGAGTGGTGTTTGTGTGTGTTGTTTGAGTGGTGCTTGTGTGTGTTGTTTAAGTGGTGCTTTTGTGTGTTGTTTGAGTGGTGTTTGTGTGTGTTGTTTGCGTGGTGTTTGTGTATGTTGTTTGAGTGGTGCTTGTGTGTGTTGTTTGAGTGGTGCTTGTGTGTTTTTGGAGTGATGCTTGTGTGTGTTGTTTGGTTGTTGTTTTTTTTTTGGTGGCTTATTTTATTTATTCTTTTTTTTTGGGTGGTTGTTTTTTCTTTATTATTTTTTGGTTGTTTTTTTGTTATTTTGGTTTGGGTGGTGGATTAATATTTTTGTTTTTTTGGGGTGTTTTTGTTTTTTTGTCTTTGTTAGGGTGGTGGTTTTTATTTTATGTTGGGTGTTGTTTTTGTTTTTTGTTTTTATTTTGGGTGTTGTTTTTTTTAATTTTATTTTGAGTGTTTTTTTTTTTTTTAGGATTGTGGTGTTGGTTTTTTATTTTTAATTTTGTTTGGGGCATACATTTCCCAAATCCGGTTACTTGGTGTGTTTGAGTGGCCGTGCTTTTGGTGGATCAAAAATCCAACGTTATTTGAAGCCTCCAGTAAGTGTGCCAGCCTACTGCAAGTTAATTTTGAATTTATTTTTGTTATCTAAACCCAAAAAAAGTAAATTTTTTTAAAAACATTTTTTTGTTTAGTTTTTTAAACATTTAATAATGCAGTTTTAAAATATTTTGAAAAAACAATAATAAAATTTTTAAGAAAAATTATTTGCCATTTGAAAAGTTAAGGTTTGTTTTAACTATAATAGTAGTAATAGTGGATTTTACAAAATATAATATTATTTTCTTTTTCTTCCCCCCCCCAAAAAAGCGTACATCAAATACACCTGTAGGGATTCCTGAAGATGGCACTGCCCGACCCTGTAAGAATATGCACCATTATTACAAAGCTAAGTATTTTGGGGAAATTATTCAAAAATCATTCTGAAAATTTTTTTGGGGGGGTTTAAAAATTTACAGAGTGAAGTGGGCAAGCTAATAGTGACCATGTTGCCCCCCACCAACCTTCCTCAGCCTCCTCCTGGGCGTAGGCATAGGAGGTGTACAAGGGCCAAGATATATAGAAGATATATAGAACACGTGTCACCCTTTTTGGAATGCCTGATGTTGTGGTTGTAACCACTTATCACCTGCCTCCAAATATTATCCTAGACACTCTTTCAATAATAAAGAATGATCTAGAAAGTCAGATTCACATTCCAACAGCAATCTTACCACTTACACAGTTGTTGGCGGTGTTACATTTCTGCGCCTCAGGGTCCTTCCAATCCACTGTGGAGCTGGTGGGTGGACTCTCCCAGCCCTCATTTTCACGGATCCTGAGGCGGGTGCTAGATGCATTCTTTAATCATATAGCACATTTTATTAGTATGCTTTTGGATACAGAAGCCCTTGATGTGGTAAAGCAGAAGTTTTTTGAGATTGCAGTCTTTCCACATGTCATAGGGGTAGTGGATGGCACTCATATAGCACTTCGGCCCCCTGCAGGCAGGGAACAAATATATAGGAACCGAAAACATTTCCATTCGCTCAATGTAATGGTGCTATGTGATGCCTCCCTCCAGAACCTCTCCCTGAATGCCAAATTTTCAGGCTGCAGCCATGATGCGTACGTGATACAGCATTCAGGGATTTGGCCAAAATTAAGCACACTGCAAGCTGGTGACGCGTGGCTTCTTGGTATAAATCAAGGATGTAGCTATAGTAATAGTGTCAACATGTTTTCATGGTCAATTTATGTATCTTTTGGTGTTCCATTTCCATCATGGATATCCTTGCACGCCCTGGCTGCTGACTCCTTATTTGAATCCCACACCAGGGCCCCAAACTCTATATAATGCTGCGTTTACTGCCACCAGGCAGGTGGTGGAGCGCTGTAGTGGCCTTTTAAAGAGCCAGTTCCGGTGTCTCCATCACTCTGGTGGTGCTCTCATGTACTCGCTGGATATGGTTTCTCGCGTTGTGGTCCTGTGTGGGATTTTACACAACATTGCAATAAGGAGTCGAGTACCCATACAGCCAGAGGATGCCTTGCCCGAGGATGGCCCCCCCGGAGGAAGATGTTGTGATGCTGTCGAGGGGGCCAGACGCGAATCTGTTGTTTCAAGATTTTTTAGGTAATAATTTTTACATTTAGTTTGTTTTTCACACTTCGAGCAAATGTATTTTAAGGTGTACCTAATTTTTTGTTTTCTTTTTCTTCCACCCAAATCCAAACACTTTCCAAAACTGCAAAACTAATGGAACCCATTGGCAATACCCTGTACTGTTTTGGGACAACTAACAAATTTTGACCGGATATACCCCAACATGTTTAGTTAATTTGCCTTTTATTATGTTGTATTTTTCCATCAAAATTGTCTGTTTTTTACTATTGTTGTTTATGTCTGAGTAAGCCAGATATTTTATTTGGAAAAACCCTGTGGACATTTATTATGTTTGATTCTGTGATGAAATGCTTTTTACGAGTAAAAGCATGTTGGCAACATGTTTGTTAGTTAATAAAATTGTTTCCTAAAAAAAAAATGTTTGTTGTTTTTTTTTTTTTTCAGGAAAGCCATTTTGAGGTGGATAATGTAGGCCAAACCCAAACAAAACTTTTAAACAACATTACTGCAAATGTTCTTAAGGTTTACCAAAACATTTTTGAATTTGTTACACTATGGAAAGGCACCCAGCGTTGTTCACAAAGTATTTTAAATGCTGAATTACACCCTTTAATTTGTTAAAAAAAAGAGGACAAATGTTTTTGCAACAAAAACGTTAATGCAATATAATAATTTTTTAAATCTACAAAGATAAACACAAACTAAAATTGATCCAAACTCCCCACAATATGTTGGAGGCAGCAGTAGTCCTCCAATAAATGGCCACTTGTTGATCTCAACTCCTCCCTAATTTGCACCAGGATGTGGGTTAGATCTGTGGACAGAATCAATTTTTTTTAGTTTTTAAACTTATGAAAAATTACCAACATTTGAACATTACACATTAGTCAATGTCCCAAAAGTGGTTAAACACAATGATGTTAGGGTGTGTTTGAAAGTTTCATCCACACAACATTATTAATATGTTGATACTTTTATGGTGTAAAAACAATTAGAAACCCTAACTATGTGGCATAAGCCAAAAACTCTATGATGCTGTAAAAAATAATGGGAGGTGTATTCTTAAGTCATTATGGCCATATCCTTAAAACACAATGCACGTATTCACTTCTAGAATGTTCTTGATAATCCAAAAATACAATGTGTTTGTTTGCTATGGCAAACATCACTTTTCCTAATGAAGTTACATCTTAGTACATTTTAAACACAGTGTACACAACATTAACAAGGGTAGTCTGGTTCCTAGCACCTTGCCAAGTTCTGTGAAGTGTTTGTTTTAAATATAAAATACTTTTCCAAATGTAATCATTTTTTACAACAAAAACAAAAAAAATTTGGAAAACCCAAAAAGCATACATTTTTGGGCTCCCCAAAACAAAAAAAGGCCCAGGCACAAAACATAAGCTCGAAATTTTGAATAACAGCATTACTGCACAATGATTTTGACACCCATACTGAAATTTAAAAAAAAAAAACAACGCCCAAAAATGTTTACCAAAAATGGACAAAAAAAAATAATTATAAAACACACACCATCAGAGTGTTGAAGCAAAACACCCGATGTAGATGGTGCAGGAGATGGTGTTGGAGATGGGGAGTAATTTGGAGTTGGGGGAATGGTGGGAGGGGAAATGGAATGGCAAAGATCAAAGGGAGGGGATATTTTGGATGTGGACTCGGCCACGGGACTGGATATTTGGGATGAGTGGGCAGGGGAGGGAGGAATACTCGGGGAGGATTGGAAGAGGGAGGGAGGGTTACTGGGGGAGTATGGTGGTGGGGAGGGAGGGCTGGGTTGAGCGGATGGGAAAGGTGAGGGTGAGGGCTGCAGGTTGGGACCTGCATTTCCTCGAATTCTGCGTGCCCTTCTCTGTCTCCGCTGTGTTTCTAAAATTTAAAGATATTAAAAAAAAACAAAGTTTAGTTTTCTATTTCGGCTACACAATATAAGTACACTTTACACATTCAGGACAATAGGGACAACATACAGGAGGGTTTTTTAACATTAACTAAAAGATTTGGAAAAGGAACATACATTTTTAACAGTCCACTAATTATTACATTCATACAAATGCATACTTACGTCTGCGTAGTCGCGCCCGCAAATTCCGCAAAAGGACAGGCGACCGGTGGCGCAGATCTGACCACCGTCTCTCTAATTGCACTATATTGCGCCTGTATCCCGCACTTCTTAGGGCTCGCCTCACCTCCGCATAGGCCGCCCGCTTTAAGCGGTTGGAAATGGGCGGCTGTGCGGTCCTAACCCGCCTGTCCATGATCTGGATGAGAATCAATCATTCTCTCCTGGTAAAGGCCACGGCTCTCATGATGGCAATGGCCGAATTTTCAGAAAACATGAAATATACATGGGCTAAAAAAAAGATGATTGGCTAAAATATTTACTCAGTTTCCAAAAAAAAACACTATTGGCCAATCCTTTAATCATGTGCCCCAAAAAATAAGGTCGGATTTGATTGGCGAAAACACGCAGTGTGCAATTGCAAACATAAGAGTGCAAATGATCCTAACGCAAAATGCACATGCATTTTTAAAGTTAACACAATTAGCAAAAGTACATTCACAGATAATAAACCTTACTTTGTTTTTAAATTGTGTGAAACAAAAGAGAACGGAGAAAACATCCACAAAATGAACAATAAAGTTTATTGACACATGATAAAAAACTTGTTTTAAAGAACAGCAAGAGTTAAACACTTAATTAGATAATTGACAGCAAGCTAATAACAAACTGATCAATAATCCATGTAAACATGACATGTGACCATCAAAACAGCACATACGGCCGCAAACATCAGAACATAATTAGCATACAGCGCCTGACTACGATTGACTCGTTCGTTCGTACAGATCAGTCGGTACCTAGAGGAGGTGCAGTGCTAACGAATGGGCGTCACTTTGTTTACGATCGACCTGCCGTACGATCGGATTTTGCGGTCGTTGGCCGTACGACCGCTACGACCGACTCTGAATGAGGTCCAGAGAGCCACTCACTGTCTGCCAGGGAGTCTCAATTTCTTCAGAGAAACCAGCATATGGGTAAGGAAAGAATCAAGCAAAGGCAATACATAGGGGTTGCAAAAAACCATTAAGCATCCAAGTGATATAGACTAGTTTGTGGGGACCCCATGAAAAAACTTAGAGGCACAGCAGATATATAACACTGATGATATAGAACATTTTTTTAATCTTTTTAAGTGATCTAACATTGTAGTCTCAGCTGATGGCAGAAGTGCTAAAAAAAACCCCATCTAAAATGTATTTCACAATGTCATAGCCCCAAAAGCTTCTGGGGCCTAAGCTGCCCCCAGGCCCCCGCCATTCACTTTTTTGTTTCCTATTCACAATATTGTGTGTATAAAGAACAGTTTTCATACTTGTTTTGGCCTGTCAGACAAGTGTGGCGGGGGGTGGAGTAGACGGCGGGGGAAATGAGTTCCACCACCTCTCCAGGACCACTTTAAGCCCTGCTATTAACATACACTAATATTAAATATAACAAATATAGATTATATAACAGAACACACGCTACTTTTCACAGTGTATCTTGTGTGACTGTGCACTGTTCGTGCTATGTTTCGATTGCACCCACGCTTGTGACCCGAAAAATGGAACTAGGTGTGGCGGGGTGTTCTCACATATGCAAAGCTTAGTGCAGGCTATGCAGGCCTGGACATAAGGAAAAATATGCGTCTTTGGAAGCGTATATTTTGCACCTGGTTTAGGACAAGTGAAAGTCCGCACTGATAATGGTGACTAGTAGCAAACCAAGCATATACGCTTCACAGGCAGATGCAGGTTCAGCCTGAGATGTGATCAGCTCTGCATATGGGCAAATATACACATTTTTCAATAGGGATGTGCGCCGACCCATTAGTTTTGGATCTGTATCTCCTTCAAAGGTTTTTATCTGGATTTGATTTTGCAAACCACCCTCAAGTGTTTTTGTTTTTGGATCTGGATTTTTTAAATAAAAAATAGATAAAAAGTTTTAAAAACAGCTAAAATCATGTAATTTATGCAATCCAAAACCCGATATTCGGATTTAAAATCCGAATTCCGAAATGCAAAAGATCAGAACCGCGACCCAGATTTACCCGGATCTCCTCAGGAGATTAGAACCCAGATTCACGAAATTCAGGTGGATTCGGATTTCTGGAGAACCGAACCGCACATCTCTATTTTTCAATGCACATTTCTATTGGGAAATATATGCCCAATTTACCTCCAACTCTGCAAAAGCCCCAACAGGTTTACAGAGAATCCTGCTAATACCCTTTAAGTGGTTTGACCACCCACTGTACCAATGCACAGACTACCAAGCCCTTGGATGAGTTGATCTTCTTGTTCTGCATCCTTCTTTAATCAGAGTACAAAGTGGCCTCTATGGCTTTCCACCATGCCCTCATATGTGCCGTAAACATCTACCACATACCAGGGCTTGGTGGTCCATACTGATTTACTTGCCGTTTGGTGCTCTAGCTCTTCTTCATACAAAACCCCAAAATAGTGTGAGGCATGAAGAACAAATGCATAGAGGATAGAAGTGTCTGACACAGCACAGAATAGAAGGTTCATTAGGAAATGGCAGTAATGAAGAGTGCCGTAATCAGATGCCTGACTGACTAGATCACGCTTCAGTCTGCTTAATGGAATCTTTGTCATCGCATAGCTATGACAACATTATAGTCACTCACGGCATGCAACTTCCATGGCGGCTTGGCAGTAACTGTTGTCACAAACAGGACAGTTCGTACCCAGCACAGCTCACTTACTAGTCAGAGAATAAAACAAAAGTGTGTAGATGAATGTGATGTTTGCCAGTGTAATCTTTTGCATGACATGTAAGCGGAAAATGTTTTATATTTTCTGAAGTCTTGTACTTTATAAACTTATAGCTATTAAGAAGAGTAGTCCCAAAAAGTATTACAGCTTTTTACCTCTAATATTTCTATCACTGTATAAATAGTTGGAAATGATGTGTGTTTAGGTGTTGATATCACAGAGTTATGTAGGTATACACCAGCGGATGACTAAAACTATGAACAGCCCAGTTACTTAACCAGCGGTGTTGGTTTATTGAGAGATAGCAGGTACAGCTGTACTCACTGTTACATGTCCATTGGTGATGGAACGGATCTTGAGCGAAGCAGGGTTCTATACAGCTCACCAGCCGGTGAGTGTATCCTGTAAATAGCTAGTGGTGGTGCAGGTATCAGGAACAGCTTTATGGTAGGTATTAACCAGTTTTCTTATATGAACTAAGAAGAAGGCTTCTGTCTCCCACCATGTCACTCTACACAGTAAAGAAGGCTGATGTCACATGTGCAGTAGCACATCAGGTTGGAGGTCAGAACTACCTGCAGACTTTTTACGCAGCCATGACTGCATCTTTATGCTACTACCGCAGCCAATGGGATTCCTAAAGAGTCGCCAACCGACTGCGGCTCTAATCTGCCGTGATGTGTATTAAGACACACAATCGGATGCACCATCGGACATTGCACCTACCCTATGGCAGTTGTCATTTCTCCATGCAAACATGGCTGCTGGGGTCAGTGTAACTGCATGAATAGATGCAGTCGCTGACTACAACACGCCTGCTACTGCGTGCAATTTTGATCTGTAACTTAGAGCGGTAACCATCGGGATGTGCAGTGTGACTTGGACACAGGTGCAGACTGGAAATATCGGACACTTGCCTGCGTCACTGACACAGCATGCACCTCTGACTGAGGGGCCTATTCATCATCGAAGGCCGTATGGTCTGCGTTTATGAAGTATTGAACTCGTTGCAAGGGATACTTAAGTATCCAACTTGCAGCGGGGGATAGATTACACCGGAGCAATTTATCATTGCTCCGGTGAGGGGACAGCTGCTCCGAAAAAGCATCTGTCCCCTCGGTTAGTATAGCAGCTACTAATGTAGCTGTGTTACTTACTTTCTCCCCGTTGGCCTGGCTACACATGCATGACCCAAGGTCACGCATGCACACAGCCGCCGGGGTAGGTGGTGAGGAGGCGGCAGAGGGATTCGCTTGGATCCCTCTTCGCATCCCTGGATCTCCTTTCCATAAGAAGGAGCGGGGCTACAAGAGCAAACTCCGTCTGAAGATGGCGCTTGTTCTCAGCAGCACACTCCGAAAACTGAAATACCAAGGGTTTGGACCCCTGATGATGAATGGCCCGGTAACTTAAATATGCAGAAACTAGTGTTTCCGCATGGTTACCGGGCCAATTATCATTTAATGAATAGGCCCCTCAGGCCCTTACTTACTTTCATACCAAATTGGTGCAAATTGAGATCTGCATGAGGCCTGACTGTACTATAGCATCTGAGTAAGATGGTGCTCTCATGTGAACTTCTTCCCCCTCTATACCTTTGTGCAATATTTCTCTCCTCCACCCTTTCTTCATATATATTCTCTACCCCACCCCACCTTTTATTATATATTATTGTAAATGTTTCCATTACACAAAATTACTGTAGTTTTCAAAGGGAGCTCAATGTTCTCTACTACACACATCAGGGGCTGGCTGGCAACTTTTAGCCTGGGGGGCAAATGCATGCAGGCGGCCCTGCAGAGGAGTAGCGTGTAGCCAGGGTGCCCGAAGAGTATGCGTGCTATGGTGCCCCCCCCCCCCAAGTGTTCCAGGGGGGAGGCAGGTCCATATGGGATTAATGTAAGGTAAATATAAAGATTAGGGCAGCCCCCTGTCATAGTGCCCATATGCAGTGCCCCCGTGTGCCACAGGAGAGAACACCCTTATGCAGGCCACCAGTAGTGATCCAGTGGCAAACGCAGGATTTTTAGGGGGGGTTTCCAAATCTCTCTCTATATATACAGACACACATATATACTGTGTATGTGTATATATATATATACATACACACACTGTGTGTATATATATATATACACACACACTGTGTATATATATATATATATATAATATATATATGAGATACACCCCCCTTTTTAGTTATGTGTATCTGTATTATTACTCTTATGCAGTGCCCCCAGTAGTTTTGTCCCATATGCATGGCCCCCTAAACTAGTGCCCATTATGCATGGCCCCCTAAAGTAGTTTATGCATGGCCCCCTAATGTAGTTGATGTATGGCCCCCTAAAGTTGTTGATGCATGGCCCCCTAAAGTAGTTGATGCATGGCCCCCTAATGTAGTTGATGCATGGGCCCCCTAATGTAGTTGATGCATGGGCCCCCTAATGTAGTTGATGCATGGGCCCCCTAATGTAGTTGATGCATGGCCCCTTAATGTAGTTGATGCATGGCCCCCTAATGTAGTTGATGCATGGCCCCCTAATGTAGTTGATGCATGGCCCCCTAATGTAGTTGATGCATGGCCCCCTAATGTAGTTGATGCATGGGCCCTCTAATGTAGTTGATGCATGGGCCCCCTAATGTAGTTGATGCATGGGCCCCCTAATGTAGTTGATGCATGGTCCCCCTAATGTAGTTGATGTATGGCCCCCTAATGTAGTTTATGCATGGCCCCCTAATGTAGTTGATGCATGGCCCCCTAATGTAGTTGATGCATGGGCCCCCTAATGTAGTTGATGCATGGGCCCCCTAATGTAGTTGATGCATGGGCCCCCTAATGTAGTTGATGCATGGCCCCCTCCCCCTCCGCCCAGTACTTACCTCACCACCACGCTGACTCCCGTCCGGCTGCCTCCCGCTTCGCCGCTGCTTTGGCTGGATCAGGCTCTTCACATCGCGTTGGTGACGTCATGACGTCACCCGCGCAGTGCATCACTGGGAACGCTGGCCTCTGAAGCGATCGGAGGCTTCTTTAGCCTCCGGTCGCTTCAGAGGCCAGTGTTCACACTGCAGGGAGCCACAGAGGTCGGAGACGGAGCGCTGTCTCCGTCTCTGAAAAAAAGAAATTTGGATCATCAGGGGGGGTTTCTGGGTACTCAGAAACCCCCCCTGCGTGCGTGGGTGTGATCCCCCCTATGCAGTGCCCCTTGTGCCCCAGTAGTAAGTCCCTTATATAGTGCCCCCAGTAGTGGTCCCCCCTGTACAGTGCCCCTTGTGCCCCCAGTAGTAAGCCCCTTAAATAGTGCCCCTAATAGTGGTACCCCCTATGCAGTGCCCCTTATATAGTGCCCACCCTAGTAGCAGTCCACCCCCCCATGCAGTGCCCCCAATAGTGGTAAACCTAATGCAATGCCACTTACATAGTGGCCCCAGTTGTAGTCTCCCCCCTATACAGTACCCCCAGTATTGCCCTTTATATAGAGCCCCTAGCAGTGGTCCCTCGATACACTGCCCCCAGTGGTAGTCCCCTCCCCCTATGTAGTGCCCCTAGTAGTAGTCCCCTCCCCCCTATGCAGTACCCCTAGTAGTCCCCTCCCCTTGTAGTGCCCCTAGTAGTAGTCCCCCCCTTTGTAGTACCCCCAGTAGTACCCCACTTGTAGTGCCCCCAGTAGTAGTAGCCCCCTTGTAGTGCCCCCAGTAGTAGTAGTCCCCCCCTTGTAGTGCCCCCAGTAGTAGTAGTCCCCCCCTTGTAGTGCCCCCAGTAGTAGTAGTCCCCCCCTTTGTAGTGCCCCCAGTAGTAGTCCTCCCCCTTGTAGTGCCCCCAGTAGTAGTAGTCCCCCCCTTTGTAGTGCCCCCAGTAGTAGTCCCCCCCTTTGTAGTGCCCCCAGTAGAAGTAGTGCCCCCCTTTGTAGTGCCTCTATTAGTAGTCCCCCTCCTGTAGTGCCCCCAGTAGTAGTAGTCCCCCCCTGTAGTGCCCCCAGTAGTAGTCCCCCCCTTGTAGTGTCCCCAGTAGTAGTAGTCCCCCCCTTGTAGTGTCCCCAGTAGTAGTAGTCCCCCCCTTGTAGTGTCCCCAGTAGTAGTAGTCCCCAGTAGTAGTAGTCCCCCACCCCCCTTGAAGTGCCCCCAGTAGTAGTAGTCCCCTTATAGTGCCCCCAGTAGTAGTAGTCCCCAGTAGTAGTAGTCCCTTCCCCCTTGTAGTGCCCCCAGTAGTAGTAGTCCCCCACCTTGTAGTGCCCCCAGTAGTTGTAGTCCCCCACCCCCTTTGTAGTGCCCCCAGTAGTAGTAGTAGTCCCCCCCTTTGTAGTCCCCCCCCAGTAGTGCCAGACACCCCCCCCCATTAGACACACGTAATATAAAAAACAAAATAAAAAAAACATTTACCTGAATCCCCGCTCCTGCCGCTGCCATCTGCTCCTCCGTCTGTCCTCCTGGGCCAGGCCGCTCTGCATTATGGGAGAGACGTCATATGACGTCATGACGCCTCTCCCATTACCCACTGCGGGAGCCGGAAGATGGAGCGGCTCCTGCAGTGGGAGCAGCAGCAGCTAATGAGAGTCTGACAGACTCTCATTGGCTGCTGCTTACAACCTAACACAGCTTAGCTTAACTAGCGACCAGGAGGCCGCACTTCACACCACAAGCGACTGCCCTCATTCAGAGCGATCGCTTGTATCTAGCGATTGACTCTGAATGAGGGCCATAATACTATGGCAGGTAAGTTACAGGAGAAGTAGTATAAATAGGCACTGAGGATGACACCTGCACACATAATACTATGGCAGGTAAGTTACAGGAGTAGTATAAATAGGCACTGGGGATAATACCTGCACACATAATACTATGGCAGGTAAGTTACCGGAGAAGTAGTATAAATAAATAGTGCAGTGGTGTGTGCATATCCTGAATACTAAATAGTGCAGAGATGTGTGTGTCCTGAATAATAAATAGTGGAGAGGTGTGTCCTGAATAATACATAGTGCAGTGGTGTGTGTGTCCCCTGAATAATAAATAGTGCAGTGGTGTGTGTGTGTGCTCTCGTATATCTATATTTCTAGGGACTCAGGTCAGACAACACACCAACACTGGTGGGACATCTAGCATGGTGGGGACCTGAAATAAGGTCCCCACAAATCGGACCCTGGGAGACGAAATAGGAGGCATGCCCCCATGATCCAGCATAAAAATTGTGCATATCCCCGGGAATCACAATTCCAAGACAGATATGGGTGTCCGTGTGCAAGCCATGTTGGGTGTGTGTGTTTGTGTGAGCTCCGACATACACTTCCATGGTAGGTGGCATCCAGGAGGGCGCTCCCCAGACCCTATTACCCCAGTCACAAACCAAAAACTGGGCAGTCCTACGTCCCGCTGCCTGACTGGTTCTGGAGAACTTGGCCGAGTTCCCTGCGGCTGGCATATTAAGCGGCACCCAGGTGACCCTGGCAGTGGGGAGAAGTGGTGGTTCAGTCAGCGGGGAGGCTGGGCGGAATCCCCAGGGGGGCTTAATATTCTGATTTTCCCTTCCCATCCCCGGGGGAAAGGACCACCTGCAGCTGGGTCCCTTTCCAGGTAGGTGGGCTGGCATCCCTCCCTTTCACCCTCAGCCTTCCTGGCTGCCCATGCAGGCAGGACTGCAGCATGCTACATCCCGCATGTGGCAGCGGCGATGGAGCCCGCAGAGATGCCAGGGGATTTTTTTTTTAAATGTCCTCATTTGCTGCAGTGCCACCAGTTGGCCACTGCGGGGCGCCACAGTGAGTGGGTGGAGGAAGAGTGGCCCGCTGCACCCCGCATGTGGCATTTGCGATGGAGCCCGCAGAGATGCCAGGGTATTTTTTTTTAAATGTCCTCATTTGCTGCAGTGCCACCAGTTGGCCACTAAGGGGCACCACAGCAGGTGGGTAGAGGAACAGTGGCCTGCTGCACCCCGCATGTGGCATCTGCAATGGAGCCAGCAGAGATTCCAGGGGATTTTTTTTTTAATTTCCTCATTTGCTGCAGTGCCACCAGTTGGCCACTGGGGTGCACCATAGTGGGTGGGTGGAGGAAGAGTGGGCCACTGCACCCCGCATGTGGCATCTGCAATGGAGCCCGCAGACATGCCAGGGGATTGTTTTTAAAAATTTCCTCATTTGCTGCAGTGCCACCAGTTGGCCACCATGGGGCACCACAGTGGGTGGGTGGAGGAAGAGTGGCCTGCTGCACCCCACATGTGGCATCTGCAATGGAACCCGCAGAGATTCCAGGGGATTTTTTTTTTTAATTTCCTCATTTGCTGCAGTGCGACCAGTTGGCCACTGGGGGGCACCACAGTGGGTGGGTGGAGGAAGAGTGGCCCACTGCACCCTGCATGTGGCATCTGTGATGGAGCCCACAGAGATGCCAGGGAATTTTTTTAGAAAATTTCCTCATTTGCTGCAGTGCCACCAGTTGTCCACCAGGGGGGGCGCTGCAGCGGGTGGGTGGAGTAAGAGTGGCCCGCTGCACCCTGCATGTGGCATCTGTGATGGAGCCCGCAGAGATGCCAGGGAATTTTTTTAGAAAATTTCCTCATTTGCTGCAGTGCCACCAGTTGGCCACCAGGGGGCCGCTGCAGCGGGTGGGTGGAGGAAGAGTGGCCCGCTGCACCCTGCATGTGGCATCTGTGATGGAGCCGCAGAGATGCCACAGGAATTTTTTTTTACATTTCCTCATTTGCTGCAGTGCCACCAGGGAGCGCCGTATCGGGTGGGTGGAGGAAGAGTGGCCCGCTGCACCCTGCATGTGGCAGCTGTGATGGAGCCACAGAGATGCCAGGGGATTTTTTTTTTAAATTTCCTCATTTGCTGCAGTGCCACCAGTTGACCACCAGGGGGGGTACCGCATCGCGTGGGTGGAGGAAGAGTGGCCCGCTGCACCCTGCATGTGGCAGTGGCGATGGAGCCCGCAGAGATGCCAGGGAATTTTTTTTCTACATTTCCTCATTTGCTGCAGTGCCACTAGTTGGCCACCGGGGGGCGCCGCAGCGGGTGGGTGGAGGAAGAGTGGCCCGCTGCACCCCACATGTGGCAGCGGCGATGGAGCTCACAGAGATGCCATGGTAATTTTTAATAAATAATAAAAATAATTCTTAGCTGCAGTACCAATTCCGGCCTGTAGGGGGCAACTGAGCATCGGGGTTTGGCCCCTGATACCCCATGCCCGCAGCTCTATGCCCACTTCTATGAAGCCCGATCCTGGCTCCAAGACGCAGCTGATTCCCATTGGAACTGCACCAATGGAAGTGGCGATGAGGCTGAACTTCCCCCCCTCCGGGCTGAAATCAGTTCCAGGACCCAGGGTAAAGTTTGCACAGGTTTCCCTAAAGTGGGTCGCGCAGCAGCAATTGCGTGACCCTGGCAGGACTTCCTCCAGATTTATAGAGAGAAGGGAGACAGTCAAGAGACAAGGAAGACGGTCAATAGAATTATGCCCGAGTTGAGTTCCAGAGAAGGGTGCCAGTTTGAGTGCATATTTCCCCAGCCTTGATGGAGCCCACATCGCTATGAAAATGTGGTTGGGCCCCTGGACTTCATATGGATATTTTTTAGCAACGAAGCGGCCTAGAGACTCAGTTGAGGTGTCATTTTGAAGGGGGGCTCAAGTGCTTCAGCGTGCCGTGCGCATCCTTACCTTCACCACCCTGGAACAGTGCCCCCAGTGGCCAAACTGGGAATTGCATCCCTGGAAGTCCCGATGAGGATGGATTTGGACCCCATTGGCAGGGGCATGCCAACGGTGCACGGGTAAAATCATCCGCCGCAGCAACGCCGTAATGTCTGGGGGAATTCCTCAGCCGGAATGATAGGAGGTGAGTTGCAGGGCAACAGAAATTGAGAAATTGGCCGGGTCCCCAGGTCCCTGCACAGGGGGCAGAGCCAAGAAGAGTTAGGCCTGAAATCCCCGGTGGGCATCCCTTGCTACCGGTTCCCGTGCGGGCAAATCTGCATCCCGAAGCCCGGCCGGTCCCTGAGAACAGCGCCCCCGGTGGCCGAACTTGGAACTGCATCCCTGGAAGTCCCGATGAGGATGGATTTGGACCCCATTGGCAGATGCATGCCTCCAGGAGCCCGGGTAAAATCACCCGGCACCCCGCAAAAGATGGCGCGCAGCAGCGATGCTGTGACGTCCGGGGGAATTCCTCGGCCAGAATGATATGAGGCGAGTTGCAGGGCAACAGAAATTGAGAACTTGGCTGGTTCGACAGGTCCCTGCACAGGGGGCAGAGCCAAGAAGAGTTAGGCCTGAAATCCCCAGTGGGCATCCCTTGCTCCTGGTTCCATGTGCGGGCAGACCCGCGTCCCAAAGCCCGGCCAGTCCCGGAGAACAGTGCCCCCGGTGGCCGAACTGGGAACTGCATCTCTGGAAGTCCTGATAAGGATAGATTTGGACCCCATTGGCAGGGGCACGCCTCCAGGAGCCTGGGTAAAATCACCTGGCGCCCTGAAAAAGGTGGCGTGCAGCAGCGGCTCCGTGATGTCTGGGGGAATTCCTTCTCCGGATATATAATGGGGCAATATACGGTGCATGCAGATAACCCAGGATCAGCCTCACACCACGAGTGCTGCTACCGAGCATATGAGTATGCACTGGGACTGCAGCCATGAAAGGGTTCAAGGTGGGCTGGTCAAGGTGCACTGCATCACACACCCAGCATCGGGCAGTCCTTGCTGTGCGTAAGTTCCGGGGATTTCGCGCTGCTGAGGAAGGCTTGGTCGGCTGCAGTGTGAATGCTGTGACGGTTGGCACCGGTTTAATGTTTCGTTTACTGTGCTTGTCATTGCAGGAATATTTACCCATTTTCCTGGTTCCTTTTAAAGGGGGAAAACTATGGAACTGAACGGTGCATCTGGGGACACAACAGACAGTGTCATGGATGGCAGTGATGAAGACTATGTCCCTTACTCATCAGAGGCAGGCAGTATGGAGGATAGCAGCGAGGACAAGAGGTCTTGTCATGGGAGACAGATGCTGGCTGTGGATTCCTCTGTGGAAAATGACTCCCTACCTCATGGACCCGGTGCATTCACCTTGAAAAAAACCCATGCTGTGTCAGTCCAGGTACTTACAAAAAAAAGGGATGGTTCAAGGGCGTATACCAAAAAGAACTATTGTCTATGGTGCGAGTAGCCATTCTCGAGGATTGCAAGGCATGTGGAAGCTGTCCACGGCAATGAGCCTGAGGTGGCCTGGGCACTGAGCTACCCAAAATGCTCAAGGGAGAGGCGGCTACAGCTTGACCTGCTCCGCAAATGGGGAAACTTTGCCCATAATGCCAGGGTCTTGCGTGATGGCAGCGGTGTCCTTCTCCCATGCAAGCAGCCGGGCGAAGCTGTGGCTCCCCAAGACTTCATGCATTGTGTCCACTGCCTAGATGGTACATTTTAATCCCCTTTAAATGACATTCATTTTTTATGTTTATTTTAAATGACACAGTAGATTGTAATTTTTTTCTATTGTTTTAAATGGTTTAGTGTTTTTTTATTAACTGTTTTAATGCTCTACAAAAGTGGGACTGAAAGCCCAAGTCCGGGCATAAATTCCACTGCAGGTTCCATGTGTGAACCTGCAAAACCAGGTCATACATGTGCATATAATTTTTGTTATTAAAACATTTTTTAATATTTAGAAAGTAACGTGTGTGTGTGTGGTGTGGAAGAGGGAATTGAGGAGGAAGGGGCGTGAGAGTGAAATTTTGCCTAGGGCACATAGGTACCTTGCACCGGCCCTGCCAGTGACCCTGCATGTTCCATTATATCACCACTGCTATATCGCTACATATATATGCCAGTGCATACTCCTATGCCACCACTGTATGTATAGACACAGGTGTGTGCTCCCATTTGTCCGCACACCACCTGTGCTTCCCCATACTTTCCTGGCTGGATCTGATACTTCCTTTGCATATGTGCATTGGGCACCTGTTGTACATACCTGCCTCATTTACCCTGTGTCATCCCACAAACCTATTCTGTTTGGTTAATTAACCAAATAATTGGCTAAGTTATCTATCATGTGGACTGATCTCTATCACACACCCATACTCCCGGCAATCTATGATGCAGATACGGGACATCTTGCACGTGACAGTGTGTGTGACCTCATGCCCCTAGGCCATGCCCCCTGGAGCGTGACATTTCAGGGGCGTAACCGTGTGTCACACCCCCATTTTTTATCATGCTGGCCTCTCCCAGCACGAAATGCAGAGCAGCGGCAACAGAGTGTCCCGCCAAGTCCCCAGGACACTGTGGCCTACAGGTGCCGCAGTTCCACTGAAATCAGGACGGTTGGGAGCAGTGGCGGATTTTACCTAGAGGCTGCGGGCTGCAGCCCCCCAGTATATAGATCTGAATACTTGAATAGTTTGAGGAAAGATAAGCACCCTGCTTAGTGATGGAATATTGCTAGTTCACTAGGGGTTAAGAGAGAAGAGGGGGCATAGCCAGGATTGTGTCCATCAAAAATAATAGCCTATGGCAGATATAAGGGGCAGGGTCCCTACTATTCTTATAAATGATCTGGAAGAGGAGCCATCTTCCTATTTTCCATTTTTTTGAACAAGGCTAGGCTGAGTATCACCTTTTATAATGCATTTTGCTGTGCTCTGCTCCCAATTTCATTAGTTGTCCCTTTACTGCTCCCATTTACATATCCATCCTAGTATCCCTGTGTCTTCCAATCCGTACCTTTAGTAAGCAGGCTTCTCCTCCCCCCCTCCCCTGCTTCCAACCCCAGCTTTCTCCGCTTCACCATGCCCCAACCCCCCCTCTTGCCGCGCCGCTCAATTAGGTGGCTAGACCCCTAACCTCTGCAGCCGTGGCTTCCTGCAGGTGCGGCACGTGGCTAACAACAGGATGCTATGCCGCACCTGCCTCATCCCACTGGGAATTTCGGTGCCGGTGCTGTCACCCCCTTCACTTATGTGGGTTCACGGGGGGCTCCACAAGTCACCTGGGCACCCTCCTCGCCAGGCCACGCATCTCCCCCTGTCCCAGCCCCCCCGCGCTTTACCCCACCATCTGACCCCACCCACAATATCCTGGCGGCTATTTTAGCCTATGGCCAGCAGCAGGATAAAGTCATAATGGCACCTGCTGTCCACCCACCTGCCCCTCCATATTAGGCACGGGGGGCATCCCCCCCCAGTGCTCTCGATACCCCATTTCCATTTAGTCCCAGGGTGCCAGGCCCTGCAGCTTTTTCCACTGGCTCCTTTGCACCCAGGACTCTTAACGCGCTGCCGGGGTCTCAATACCCAGCCCCCCCTCACCTTTGGGCAGTCCCACCACCCCCTCCTGCTCAGGCAATGGCATACAACGAGGCCTGAACACGCGCTCGCAGCCCGTTCCCAGCTCTCACCCATTGTTGCACACTGGTTGTTTCCCTATATCCCAGCAACCGTGCAGCATCAGCTTCACCTCCCTTTACTTTGCGGCCCCCCCCCTTTTTTTTATCTACCCCTCCCCCCAGCAATATGTCATGTCTGCAGGTTTTTTCCATTCCTGCCCCCATTTCACAAGCAGCCCCTGATTCTACCAGCGTTTACAACTGCCACCTACATGTCAGTGCTGTTACACGACCACCCCCCACCCCACCCTTGGGCCCGCTACCACAGTTCTACCATCCTGATCAGCTGAAGGAGGTCACAACCCATGTTTCCACCTCACGTGTTATTATTTCAAGTCCTCAGGTTGCCGTCTCAGAGTCTTCCAGGGTTCCACAGGATGTGTCTTTGGCTGTCCAGGTTGATCAGGAGGCGAGTTAAGTCGTGGTGGGCAGAAGGTTTGCGCTACAGGGTTATACATAGTACCTCTAGCTTCTACGCACAATATTTACGTTGTATCCAAACAGAACCTTCAATCCATTCGCGATCACCCGGAAGTCGTTTGGTGTAAACTGGTAGCGGAAGTTAGATTGGGGCATATGTGTTGCCCTTTCTTGTCTTTCCCTTTGAGAGGCTTATGCATCTCGCCTTTGGGGTTTGTACCTAGGAGGGAGACTGGCAAGTTTAGATTGACCCAGCATCTTTCCTATTTGGAAAGGTGACCTGTCAACAAGGCGTTAGATCTGGCTGGTTGCCGAATGGTTTACCGATTCTTCAAGCAGGTACTGAGAGGGTACAAAGTTTTGGCAGGCGAGCACCCCCAGCTAAAGTTGATATCGAATCCACTTTTCGATGAATGTCACTTCACCCTGAATCTTTCCGGTATATGTGCAGTCACTGAAGCTTGCTCGGTAGATAAGTGATTTCCAATGGGTTGTTCTGTTTATTGTTTCCTTTTCGCAATGGTGCGTGCAAGCGTGTACACGTCAAGGGAGGGTGGCACACTATTTGGAAGATTTAATTGTTGGAGGGGCTTAGGGCCTGATTCAGAGCCGCTCGTAAGCGGCCGCTCATTCGCTCCAAGCGATGTTTGCCCAACTGCGCATGCGTACGGATCGTTATACGCATGCGCGAACCAGTCAGTGCGGTCGAAATTCATGTGCTCGCAAAATAGCGAATGCCTGATAATTTGAGTGACAGAAAGAGGCGTATGTGGGTGGTAACAGGGGAAGGTGCTTGAAAACGGGGAGTGGAGATCCGAACGCAGGCGTGCTTAAAGGTCAAAACGGGCGTTTTATGGGTGAGCATAATTAAAACAGCAGCGTCATTGACCACGTCACTGGGTTATTTTATAGCCAGAACTGCTCTCAAAATTGTGGTAGGAAAAACCAACCACAAGAATAGCGAGCAGCTCATACCCTGGTCGATGTACTCGATTAATCTAATAAATAGCGGACATGACGTAGGATGCGTGCGGCCAGGGGGCGTAGTTTCCCAAAAAATGACCGCAAGTTTTGTACGCTCGTTCAGACCTAGAGGCGTGAACAGACCGCAAAGAGCGAATGGTTCATTTGAATAGCCACCCCTATTTTCTGGACGAGCGAGCGCTAATTGCGTCCAGCTCTGAATCAGGCCCTTAGTTTGTGGGGTTTTGCTTTTCATTACAGGCGCTTTTATGGATTCTAGGCATACCGGTTTTCCGCGACAAGACAGAGGGCCTCTTTTATATTTGTCCTACATGGGAATAGACATCAATACTTTGCTAGATCTTTGCCAATTGCCTTTAGATAAAGTTAGTAATTTGGAGAAATTATTGTGCAAGTGTCACTAAAGCAATTGCTTCTAGGCCTTTTGAATTTTGATTGTAGAGTAATACCCACAGGCAAGAAAAATTATTGTCGTTTGGAACGTGCCACAGCCAGGATTCAAAATCTCACAATTTTTCGCTTATCTCAGGACTTGTGGGTGGATCTGCGCATTTTGGTTGATAATTTTACGGGAGTTCAATGGGTTGGAATTGGCTACCAGCTCCGGTGGACAATTACGAACTTCAGTTGTTTAAGGACACGTATAGTTCCGTAGGTTTCGGTGTGTTCTCGTAGGGCGAATGGTATGCGGAACATTGGCTGGATTCATAGAGGCGGCAAGATCTAACTGCTTGTATGCTGTTTTTGGAGTTTTTTCCCATCATGGTTACAGTCGTGATCTGGGCTAACAACAGGAGGATTGTGTTCTGCCGCAATATTTTAGGTTTAGTTCATGCTATCATTATTTAAGGGGCTGAGGACCTTATTCAGAGTCGGTCGCGAGTGCTGAGCGCTCGCAACCGACTCGATGTTGGTCCACAGGGCATGCGCACAACGGAGTTTGCTCCGTCGTGCGCATGCGTGAGCCCCCGCTAACGACGGGTGATCCGTCGTTAGCAGGCTCGAAGCAGACGGAGCGAGCTGTCGATGTTGATTGACAGCTCGCTCTGTTTGCTGGGCGGGCAGGGGGCGTGCCTGCCCAAACGGAGGCGTTCCCGCCGGAATGCTAGCCGTGGGGGTGCGTGACGGAGACCGCCCGGGGTCACTAGGTAACCTCCGTCTCGTCCCGTCGGCCAACAGCTTGGTGTGCAGGGAGGGGGAGATACGGTTGTGGTGGGGTGGACCAGATGCTGTACTCCACTCCTCGAATAAGGACTCACCTCCTAAGGACTCGGTAGGGTCCGCTCTTACCCCTAGCCGACTTGCTGCAGTCGCTCTCCTTCTCTTGCCGACGTGTTCTTCCGAGTCCTCGTGCGGGTGTAGCAGCTCGTCAGGTGCCGCTGGAGCAGATGGTCACAGGGTAAGATTTCTTAGCCTACAAGAGTGAGGGAGGTACTACATTAAATGTTAGTATTGTTTAGAAATAGCATGAGCGAAGTTGTTCCAGAGCGGCCATGTCAGCAGCTCTGTCTAGCATTTCTTATTTCTCAAAGTTTCCTGGTATGTCCGTCACGATCAAATGGTTTTATTGGCTAATGTAAGGAGAGGTTAAGGGTGGAGCACCTCATTCTAGGTGATTTTGGTAAGACCTATTGATCTGTCAATTTGAAGGGTGCTGATATTTGCAGTATCAGGGATCGCATCGGGTAATTTAAGAGGCAAATTCTTGAATTTAGCTTATTTAGGGACATTTATAATTGGAGAGTTATCAAATAATAAGTGTTTGCCATCAACTGGTGGTTATTTTGAGAATTAAGTTTTCAGTATAACCTGTAATTGTGTCATATACATAGATTAAAAACTGATCAGCTCACTAAAGGGCGATGGACCTCTGTCCCAGCTCACGCGCACCCTTTCATCAATCCAGTGGGTTTGGCCGTGCGTTTAATAGGTTACGGCCCCCAGGCAGCGCACACTGGCTCAGACATTATACAGGTCTCACTTTACAAGGGTCTTTCACAACTGTTGATTGCTTTAGATTTGCCGTTAGATCAGTTTGGCACACATTTTTCAGGATTGGGGCAGCAGCCGAATGACAGCTGCAGGTGCTTCCGTTGACACCTTAAAACATTTAGGTCGATGGTAGTCATCAGCCTACAAGAGTTTAGTTGCAGGGGGATAAGTTGTATAGTTAGCAGCGCTTCTTGCGAGTTTGTTGAGAAACCCAGGGGCCTTATGCCTACTGCCACTTTGTAGTTTGAGGAGCTTTTCAGTTTTGCCCTCACAGAGGTTTTATGTTTTTCACCTTCAGGTGGGTCACCCAACTATGGTTTTCCTTCCCTTGGCTAGGCTGTTTTTCAATAAATTGTAAAGCCTATCCGGCTAACCTCTTTTTAGCAGGTTTACAGGAATGCTAATTGTCGGGTGTGGTTCGTATCTATTGGGCTAATAAGCATCCTTTAGCATTTCAGGCCCCGCATTAATTAGGTACTAATAAGATTCAGTGGTTTGGTTTTAGGGGCATGCACTGGGGTGGCTTTTATTAGATGTTTATGGACAGCAGATGCTAATTTTGGGACCCTTGAATGGTTAGTCATACATTTAGGGGCGATGATCTGGGCAATTGCAAATATATTGAGCTTATAATTGCTATTAGGCGGGACCAGCAAATAGTCTACTAGAGATGGCCAGCAGTAGGGCTAGTCTGGCGGTAATATCCAGTCTGGACACTAATGGGCGGGCGTGTTATATGGCACCTTCAATTGCATTATGAGGGAAGGAGTTTTTATAGGCCCGATGGGGCGCAGGTCTGGAGTGTTCTATTTGAAACTTTGCAGTCTTCTTTGAAGTGTGATTATTTCCTGATGGGTGGCGGGGCTTGGCTCTTTGAGCTGATCTTTGGTGGGAAGCAGTGCTCCTAGGCGGCCTATTATAGAGTAAGAGTGCCTGGGTAGCATTTTCCTTTTGATAGTGGGAAGTTGGTCATTCTCCTTAGGGGTGGAGACCTGGCCATCATCTTAGGGAGGGGTCAAGACTGTGCCAATTAAGAGAGAATGGTTCTGCCTTAGGCCAGTTTGCGCTGGGCGGGGATCTGCCTCTTCTTATTTAGTCAAATATATTTGTTGGACTGTTGCCTCGGAGCACTGCTTGCTTACTGCCACCATCTTTTTAATTACAATTTGATCAATACATTTCGGCTGTGTCCTCTTTTAATTCCACATAGGTGTCCTAGGGGTTATTTCTAGTTATTAGTTGTTAGTTGATAAGCATAATGTAATTTTCAAACAATGGGGGACTTAAATCCTCCACTTCAGTGAGTCAGTGCAGTCCGTGACTGCACTGGCTACACTGTGACTGGAGGTGGCTTCACATTGGAAGCGCCACCTGCCAGTCACGCACAGGACAGACAGCCCCAGGGGTAGATGTCTCCTCCCCCTGTCTGGGCTGCGATCAGCAAAGAGTGGCTTCCGGTGGAAGCCACTGCTCTGCCTTTTGGGCAGTCCTGCATGGCTTCTCAGGGCTGCAGTGAATGCAGCCCCCAGAAGCCGGTATCATGTGCGTCGCCACCGCCGTGCATGCATCGGACCCTGTGCCTACCAGATCTATTGCACAGGTGCCGGCTGGCCAAACTAGCAGCAGCAGCAGCCCCCCTCAGGTAAGAGGGTAGAAGCTGCTGCTAGTTGGGATGTATGCACACTGCGGCACCTATATCAACACCTATAGGAACTGCCAATATTTGCACCCCTTGCATTGGGATCAAAATGTGTATCACTCCATATCGTCCCTGTACTGGCGAGCCCCATTTTCAGAGCATGCGCAAAGTAAATTCACACTAGATATGCTTTGCAAATGATTAACTTTGCATCAGCCGCTTAGGGCTCTATTTACTACAATCCGCATTTTGAATGCAGATTGTAGTGTGATAATTATATTACCGACAGAATTCGCATTGCAAATTCAGTCAATATCACAGAGATTTACTAAAAATCCCTTGCAGGGACAGAGCTTGTGATAAAAGCTCTGTCCCTGCGAATCCCCTCCGCACACTTATCACGGTATTTTCACAAAAAATACTGTGACAAGTGCCTGCACATGTGCCGACCGGCCACTGTAAGCCGTGCCAAGATGGGAGACCAGCTGACCGGAGGGAGGACATCACCGGAACCTCGATCACCGGTCCCTGGAATCAGGTAAGTTTTTTTTACTATTTGTTTTCTTTTTTTTACAGTGATCAGCGTGGGGTCTGTTTAGACCACACAGCTGATCACTGGGGCCAGCTCCGGGCTCTGCTCTGCCTTTTAGAGCAGAGCAGGAGTCTGGTAACCGGGGAAGACCCTGGATAACGCCACCTCCAGGTAGTGTTATTATCACAGGGCTTTCCCCGGTATTCTTTTACAATTTAGTTTTAGTAACTTTGACCAGATCACATTTCCCATTACAATTATGGGAAATGCGATCTGCTAACTAAAAATAATTGATAAATAGGGCTTGGAGTAGAATTTTACGAATTCTACTCCAATTGCCCTTCAGTAACTTTAGGTGATACTAAAATAATGTGAAAAGGGTGTGAAAACACCCTTTTTCACTTTATTTTAGTAAAAATAATGTTAATAAATAGAGCCCTTAATGTTTGTCTGTAATCTAGGACAATTGTCATATTGCATAGTTGGTATAATGTTTTTACAGATTAATACTTAGTCTAATGCAATAATTATGTATTGCTCATTACAGCTGTAAATCCCAAAACAATAATTAAATTTTATAGAATTTTTCTGCAAACAGATGCAAAAGATTTAAGGTTTGTAAAGTGCTATCTTTGTTCCCCTCTCTGTCTTTCATACAGCCTGTGCTTTTATTTTCTGCCCCCCTGAACTTTGGCTGAACTCCTTCTGCCCTCTCTTCAGAATGCAGCAGAGCCAGAATTTGGAATCCTCATAATATGTAGTCAGAGGTACTTCCAAATATCCCTTTAACTATTTTAGCGATTGAAACAGAGGAACAGTTTCCACTTGACTGGTACAATTATAATACATTTATTTGGGCACACATTTCTTGGCTGTTAGCATTGGCCTATTTTGGGTACAGGTGAAAAGCACATCACATGAATGATAGATTTAGATTTCAGCACTATGAGCAGAATGGTTATTTTAACTCAGACACACACAGAAATGCAGATAGAATTTTTAGCGCCCCACAGGTGCAGCCTTAACTATATAAACAATTGTATTATCTTCAGTAGCTGTTGAAAGTTATTCATCACAGATTGAATGGACCCTAAATCTATCTGCACACTGGCCAACCTGCACTCAGCCGACTCACCACAATCATGGTTCAGTCTATTCTACACACAGAGCAGATTCAGTCAAATTTAGGGCATTGCTGGGCATTGTAGTGCGTGGGGCATGATAGATGAAGTCCAGTATGGGCTCTGAATGTCTCTGCGGCTGGTGAGTCTTTTGAGTCCGTCTGTCCGTTCTGATGGAATGTCGGGAAGGGCAGATGCACCTAGATGCCACGCATGTGCAGTAGCGCATGTCAGAGGTTGGACCTGTCTGGCTGAGCTCCGGTAGGTCCTAGAGACCACCAAGTCAGCTCATCTTGTAGGGTACTGAATAGAAGGCAGTGCAAGAGCGCACTCCAATTTCCAACACCACCCCCCCACCCCAAGATTGCTTCCATCACAGTACATAACATAAGCATCACACAACATTTGATGTCTCTCCTGCAATGAAAAACATGAAGGATTATGCACAGACATTCAATAACTACATCAACAAATAATTCAACAACAATTAAATATGTTCCAGTCTACATTCCAGCAAAAAAAAAAAACCTCTGAGCATGGAAAATCAGACTTTTGGTCAACTTTTCACTGGATACATAAACTGTACTAGTTAAAGTATTCTCTGTCAGTTCCCTGATATAGTGGTGTTTAGTAGCTGTATGTTGATGGCACTCTCTAAACTATATAAACTCAAATTACACCCAGAAGTAAGAGAAGCAAGTGTTGGTATAATTCCACTTCCTTCCTTTGCAGTTGGGTACACAACACTTGATGCTTTCATCTTGGATCTTAGGATCTATAGTAGACTTCCACTCTTGCCAATCACAACTTGGTTTAGGACCATATAGCATCTAAGGTACATAGCGAACAAGTCCAGCAAACTGCTCATTAAACTTTCCCAGGTTTCCCCTTGTTGCTCCTCATGGAACTCCTGTTCCCCGAATGGTTGTTTACATTCGTTATTTCACTTGTTGACATGTTTACAGCTGCAGGCATATCCAGTGACATAGTTTGCTGTGGCTGTAAGATACCCCTGTTGACACTAACTTAAATAGTCTCATAAAACACACTAGTGACAAGAACTAATGATGTCAGTAGTGGACTTCCTACTCTATTATAGCAGGGAGTCCACTCGGGCTTGCAGCAGTGAGACCCTACCCCAGGGTCTCGTCACAAGCCCGATAGTCGCGATAATCGCGACGGTCTCCAACCCGCTTGCACAAGCTGTGGGTGGACACCCACAGCTTTGTGAGCAGCCTGGAGAAAAAAAAAACGCCCACAGACCCAGCGAGTGGGTCTGAATCAGGGCCAATGTCCCGTGTTAGTATGAGCTTCCTGTTGTTAGGGTCCCATAGGCAATAACCTTTGCTTTGATTATAGTATCTTCGCATTATGCACTTGAAATCAAGTTTGTATCTTCTCTATTTAGGTATGTGAGCATGAGCTCTACTTTCAAATACACGTAGATGAGTGATATTTGGCATGTTATCAGTCCATGCTTCCAATTCCAATTGTGTAAGTTCCTTGACTGCCACTGTAGGTGATCAATTCTTGAGATAAGCAACTGTTCTTACTGCTTCAGACCACGTTTCTTGTCAAGATGTGAATCATTTAGCATAGCTCGAGTTCTCTCAACTATATTCTATTGGCTCTTTAACTGACACCATTTTGTTCTGGTGTATAGGTAACAGCTGATGCTTTATGACATTTTATTTTTCAGTTGCCTGATTAGTTCTCTATTCTCATATTCTCCACCATTGTCAGTGTGGAATCCTCAGGGACCATTGCACAGCACTCCACAATGTCTAGGGTGTATAGTTGTTGGTGCTGCAGCAATCACAGACCCTTTTTGGTTGTACACAATGCACCGACCCTTTGCAATTTGGACTTTGTATTCTCTACTTTCAAGAGCACTTATGGCAATTAGATTAGTTCCTAGGTTAGGCACAAATACTATGCCTTTCACATCAATTACAACTTCCTTGCCACTCACTTTTAAGCATATTGTAATTGTACCGACATTAGTGGCATTTAGGACCTTGCCTCCTATACCCCGGACTTTGAATGGCTTTAATGACTTTGTCGAAGCTGAATAATTGGCTGAGACAAGTTCAGTTTAAAATTTAATCGCGGCGACGCCATCTTGCGACTGGCCGCAAGACGCCATCTTGAAAATGAGATCGCAAGACGCCATTTTGCGAATGGCCGCCTAAGCGCCATTTTAGATAAACTCACATTTTAGTACATGTGGCGATGATACTATTAGCACCATGCGATTGCATTTTTTACCATTTCTCATACACACATTAATACGCACAATTGCGCTGTTAACTAGTCGCATATTATCGAATGCATAGGACTTTGTATGAAACCGCTGTTTTATTAGCGTTATGCGCACGCATCTGCCCCAAGTTAACTAGCGTCCTTATATCAAACCCTGAATACCCACACATTACATATTCACACATAAGGTTCAATACACTTTAAAGTGTATGATTTAAGTTGGTTCCGTTAGTTTAAATGCTGAGAAATAAAGATATTTGATAACTAAGGTATTATACATGCTAAACAAGTCGTGTTTGGAGTTGTACTGATGCGTACTCTTTTTACAGTATTCCGGTGTTATCGTTGGGGAGATCGCATCATGCATTCTCGAGTTATGGATCACATTGCCTACAAGCAACAAAATGTATATTTCAGGAACAACTGTTAGGATGTTGCAGGGGGCGTGAAGAGGAAGATCCCCAGCTGTTAGAGGCAGGGAGAGTCTATTTGAACTAGCCTGTTAAATGTGCTGTAACAGATGCTTCTCCCCTGGGAATCAATGACACCAGCAACAAACTTCCCTATTGTCCTGTTTATTCTGGGGGGGTATAAATATGTGTGCACGAACACTGGTTTTCGTGCTGAACACTGTATGACTAGGGGTCTCTTGCTGATGCCTATCTCCGGGTGCGGAAGCGCCTGCGTATGTATACTGTACTTGGGTCTGTATAATTTTCCTTTTGCGCCTAAATTGTGTCTTGATCAATTGCGTGTAACTGTCTGGACTTTTACCGGAATAACACTTGTGCTTTGGAATCACAGATTCCACGTATAAGTCTTTATTTATGGTATGACTGCGTGCGCAAATTAGCATCATCCTTAGAGGTTTATAGGAAGGGTTTTAGAAGGTACAGGCAGAGGTATATAGAGGTTCTGATCACGTATTGTTAGTTGGGGGCTCGTAGCGAAGTCACTTACCTGCTCACACGGTACATACGGCCATCGATATTTCAGCAAAGGGTGGAGTGGCCACATGCAGGGTTTGCCTGCAACCGCTTTGTGCTGAAAGATCGCTATCTGTCTCCATGTGAATCAAGGAAGCTGACTAGAATCCAGGGACAAGAGAGGAAAAAGTTTGTTTTCCTCTGTTGATAGAACCTTACGTTTAAAGGGGTGTCGCCGTACTGAGTACGCGGCTAAGTTGCAGGTTTGCGCATAGCAAAGACACACTTTTGCGTACGCAGTTAAAAAGCCATTATATGGTTGTGTGGTAGTCGCATTATTGTGTATGCGACTGGTCGCACAATAGCGTATACGTACTTCCGGTTGTGCTGCCACGTGTTTGAACAAAGCCATTGAGGTTTACATTTTTTTTCTATTACCAATATCTGGGTTAACGTGTATTTTTCTGCGCAGGAAAAAAGTGTGCAACAGTGAATATTTGTTGAACAAAGTTAAGGGTATCGTATGATCCTTAAAGGCTAGGTGCAAGGGTTAGACTAGCCGCTCGGTAAGCAGCTTTACCGTTCTATACACAGTAGCAGGTGTACATGTTGTCTTTGTTGTAGAGAGGTGCGTGAGAGTAGCCGACATATAAACTCTCATAGGTGTGGAAGTCGCCTTACTAAATCTTATCCGGATCTGGAAGTTGCCTTTTTCAAATCTTATCCAGGTGTGGAAGTTGCCTCACTAAATCTTATCCAGGTGTGTGGGCGCCGCCGACTTAAATCGTCCACAGGTAAGTGAAAGTGTCTTGATTGTCTTTCACCGGTTTAAATCTTTATTGAAAAGCGTAGGAGTTGTCTCAGAACGGGAGCCATGCAAACAGTAGAGATGTTAGGCAATGATGTGCTGCTAATGGAGGCGCCGATCGGATCGGCCCGTCATATCATGCATACCAAGTACGGTACTTATGCAATAAGGTATTGTGATTTATGGTTTAATATGACGAGGAAGAGTGTTAGACCGTTTCCCAAAATTGGTAGTTTCGATAAAAATGTGTTAGACAATGTCCGGGATCACATCAGTTTGATGCGCTCCCGAGAGAAAAAGGTTAAATATTTTGAATGTTTAAAACTGTGGCAGCATGAGGGGGATGCGTGGCGTAAAAATGTGCAAGCGACGCAAACTAGCATCGCGAGCGCATTGCCAGAAAATGCATGCGCAACGCTGAATTGCAATACGGGCGAGCCACAAATTGGCTCACACATGCGGCAAGGTAGCGTTGTGGAGAGTATTGCCAGCAGTTCACGCTCACCTCCCCCACCTTATGTGGATGGAGGTGCAAGTACAGTTACCAAAAATACCCATAAAAATGTAACAAGCAACTTGTACCCTCTCTTAAGCAACTATAAAGAAAATGTTCATGATGCGGATGATGAGCCTATTGTAATGTCTACCATTTCCCATGCCGTGTAGATGATAGATGCTGCATCACCACAATCACGTGTGGTGCCGCCATCTCTATCGGTAAGAGCAAGTTGTTCATACCATACGCAGCAGCAGCAGACTAAACCCCCAGCCAGGTAACCAGGTCAAAGGTAGCAGCGCTACCGGTCTGCATCCCATTCGGACAATAACTGTTCCAAATGGAAATGCAGATGAGGGAAGTAGTAATGCATTGTCCTTGGACAAGAGCAGAACTAAATTCCATCATAAATGATTTCCACGATCCCAAAAAGGAATTAGCCAAATGTCAAAGATTTTTGAGAAATTTGGGTAGTTCACATGAGCCCACTAATAAAGATTGGCGTGTGGTGTTAAGGGCCTGTCTGCCACGCAATACCGACGTGATAAAATTTATCACGGATTGTGTATTGGATGGTGATGTTCCCTTAACAGACCAAGTAAACCAAGGTAACATTTCCCGCATTGTAACTAAATTGGGTATATATTTTCCAGTAGTAGTTAACTGGAACAAAATTTTCACCATTAAACAGAAAGAGAGTAAGACTGCAGAAGATTACTGTGATCGGGCTCTGCAGGCTATCACCCAGTACACTGGGATAGAAGATATTAAAGATAGCACTCACCACAGGGGAATGATAGTTACTGTACTTGTGGACGGTCTGAAAGAGAGTTTAAAAACTTGGGTTCAGACCTCACAGCCTGGCTGGCGGGGACTTACAATAGATACCCTCATAGAAACTGCCATTGAACATGATAAAAACATCTCCAAAAAGAGAGAAGCCCAGAGCGAAAAACTAATGGCTGTCAGTATACAAACTCTGGAGGGAATGACGGTAACATCACAGCCAACAGACACACTTGCACTTGCACACACACTCACTTCTGAACAAGTATGTGCTCTCACTAACCCCACTCAACAACAAACACAACTCTATCCCACTAACCCGATGCAACCACAGGTCCCAGGCTATCCACCAACTTCTTATCACCCACAATACCCTTACCCTCCCTATCCTTACCCATATCCACCACCTTTACCCTCTGCGCAAACCTCACAACACCACGTCTTCACCCAAAACATGAACCTGTTTTAACTGTAAACAAACAGGACACTTAAGTAGAAACTGTACAGTAAAAGGAGTAGGGATCCCACATCAGGGAAGACCTAGATATCCCCATAAGGGATATGCACAGAGGCCAGCAAATGTTCAGCAGGCACCAGCTCCAATTGTAGCCATAAATGCTTTATTGGAGAATGGTAGCCAACGCTAGGGGTCAGGTCATACCTGTAGTCTACAGATGGTCAGGTTAACGGGAAGTACTAGGTAAGAACCGGTCATGATGGTTGATGTAGCTGGTACTGAATATCCTTTTCTTGTAGACACAGGGGCGACCAGGTCGGTGATAAAATCTCCCGTTAATTTGCAGGTGACCGAGACAGTACCAACAATGGGTGTAACAGGTAAAGTGGAACATTATCCTTTAACAATGTCCACAGAGGTTACTATTGGGCCGTTGCATACCAGGCATTCTTTTCTTCTGGCTGCTGCGGCTCCTACTAACCTACTGGGCAGAGACTTATGTAAGATGGGATGTGTTATATATTGCACCCCCTGATGGTGTATTTTTAGATATCCCAGAGAGAATGGTATACGAGGTGCGGGATATGTTAGACACTCCTCAAAGGATAATGTATCACTCTACAGTTTTAAATGAAACCCCATCACAGGTAGATGAAATGTTGTCCCTAATTCCAGATTCCCTTTGGACTAAAGATGGACAGGACACTGGATTAATGGCAAACATAAGCCCAGTAATGGTAAATTTAAAAAGCGGAAGGCAAGCTCCAAAAATTCCCCAGTACCCACTAAAGAAGGAGGTAGAATTAGGTGTTTCCAATAATTGAGCGATTCTTGCAACAGGGAATTTTAGTTCGTACAGCTAGTGTAGCCAACAGTCCCATCTTTCCAGTGAAGAAGAGTGGTGGGAGGGGTTATAGGCTGGTACAAGACCTTAGAGGTGTTAATAAGGTAGTAAAGAGCCAATTCCCCGTAGTGCCGAATCCAGCTGTCATTTTGATGCAAATCCCACTAAATGCAACCCATTTCACTGTCATTGACCTCTGTTCAGCTTTCTTCTCTGTGCCTCTCCATCCTGACTGTCAGTATCTATTCGCCTTTACATACAGAGGTTTACAATACACATGGACACGATTACCCCAAGGTTTCATAGACAGCCCCAGTATCTTCTCCCAGGCATTGCACGACTGTTTACAATCTTTTCAACGTGCCAATGGATCTGTTCTAATTCAATATGTGGACGATTTATTGCTATGTTCTGACTCGTTTATGTCATGTTTGAATGATACTAAACTTTTGTTACTTCATCTCTCACAAACAGGACACAAGATGGCTAAGGACAAACTACAGCTGTGCCAATCCAGAGTAAAATATTTGGGACACTGCCTAACCCAGGGGTTACGACACCTTACAACAGATAGAATCCAGGCCATACAAAACATGACACTGCCGCAGAATCAACAGCAAATTCGTACCTTCTTGGGAATGTGTGGATACTGTAGAATGTGGATACCAGGTTTTTCTATTTTGGCCTTACCTTTAGAGGAATTAGTCTCTTCCTCAAAGCCCGATCGTGTCATACACACAGAGGAATCAGAACAGGCTTTCCTTAATCTTAAGGATAGTCTGACAAGAGCTCCTGCATTGGGAATACCTGAGTATGAAAAACCTTTTGATTTGTATTGTACAGAAGCTGATGGTTGTGCTGCAGGTGTCCTTACACAAAAACATGGTGATGCCAGTAGGCCCGTAGCATACTACAGTGCCCAATTGGACACGGTAGCAAGATCACACCCCACCTGTTTGAGAAGTGTAGCAGCTACTGCTCTATTGGTGAGTAAAAGTGAGGACGTAGTATTGGGCCATGATATGATTGTCTACACTCCCCATGCTGTATCTGCTCTGTTGAACTCGGCTCAAACCAGACATGTCTCCTCGGCTAGGTTCACCAAATGGGAACTAGCTCTAATCGCTCCTGCAAATATTACTGTTAAACGTTGCAGTACGCTGAATCCAGCAACATACCTACCATATGTACAACATGATGTACAAAGGGTGGAAGCAGAGGAGTTGCTGGCGGGAGGTGAGTTCGGCAGACATAATGATACGCATGATTGTATGACATATCTGAATCAGACCTTTACTGCTAGACCTGACATACATGATACACCTTTAGAGAATGTGGATGTAACTTTTTATACGGATGGGAGTTGTCATAGACAAACAGACACAGGTGAATTATGTACAGGTTATGCT
The DNA here is from genome assembly GCA_031769625.1 of Taudactylus pleione. Taxonomy (NCBI): domain Eukaryota; kingdom Metazoa; phylum Chordata; class Amphibia; order Anura; family Myobatrachidae; genus Taudactylus; species Taudactylus pleione. The sequence goes on along the minus strand of JAUIMM010000787.1, from coordinate 445,453 downwards.
GTTGTAAATGACACAGACATCATAGAAGCTAAACCTCTCGGTCCTCCTCACTCAGCCCAGGTGGCAGAGTTAGTAGCACTGACTAGAGCATGTGAACTGGCAGCAGGCAAATCTGCTAACATTTACACTGACTCGAGGTACGCGTTCGGGGTGGTGCACGATTTTGGGGCTCTATGGCGTCTGAGAAATTTTATGACAGCAGCAGGCACACCAGTTGCACATTCCCAACACATAAAACATCTTTTAGAAGCAATCCAACTGCCCAAAGCAGTGGCAGTAATTAAATGCAAAGCCCACACATGTGAGGATGACCCGGTGTCACTGGGCAACAACAGAGCTGATGAAGCTGCAAAATGCGCAGCAGGGTTAAAAATGTTTTCTCCAACTGAAACAATTATGTCATTTCAAATTATTGATATGCTGAAATTAATTGAGATGCAAAATTTGTGTTCAATTCAGGAAAAATCCATTTGGAAGTCCAAGGGATGTGGGCAAGAGTCCTCTGGGCTCTGGAGGGACAGATATGGTAAGCCAGTAGCCCCCAAGGCATATTACCCCAGCCTGGCTGAGGCAGCACACGGTCTGACTCATCTGGGTAAACAGGGTATGTGCAAGTTGGTGAGGGCATACTGGTGCGCACCAGGTTTTTCTTCACAAGCAGAGAAGATAGCAATGTCCTGTCTGACCTGCTTGAGAAAGAACATAGGGAAAGCGATCACTACCGAACCGTCCCACATTCCACCGACTGATGGACCTTTCCAGGTGATACAAATTGATTTCATCCAATTACCACCCTGCAGGAACCTTAAGTATGTATTAGTGTGCACAGACGTATTTTCTAACTGGGTTGAGGCCTACCCAGCGGCCATTAATACTGCTGCGTTTACTGCCAAGAAAATAGTTCAGGAATTTGTATGCAGGTACGGTATCCCTAAAATCATCGAGAGTGATAGGGGTACCCATTTCACAGGTGATGTTTTTCAAAATATGTGTAAGCTGATGGGTATTAATAGTCGACTTCACACCCCCTACCGACCGCAAGCCAGTGCAAAGGTAGAGAGGATGAACGGGACTATTAAAAATAAGCTAAGTAAAACCATGACTGAGACTGGACTAGGATGGCCAGAAGCGTTACCTTTGGTCCTACATAGCATAAGGACCACTCCTAGACCTCCTCTGAATCTGTCCCCATTTGAAATATTGTTCGGTAGACAACCTCATTTGATTATAAGTCCACAGGAAGATCTAAAGGGTAACAATGAGGTAACTGTGAAGTATCTTATATCAATGAGTAAGCAGTTAAAGCAACAGCAGTAGAAACTGAAATTGTTGTCTAATGATATGCCTGAAACGAACTGTCATGATGTTGAACCAGGAGAATATGTAATGATCAGAAATTTCTTGCATTCAGGTTGATTGACTGATCGGTGGGAAGGTCCGTACCAGGTGCTACTGACAAGTACTACATCTTTGAAGGTGGCCGAGAGAGATACCTGGGTCCATTCCACTCACTGCAAAAAGGTCAATCAACCGGTGGAGAAACAAGTCGGAGACAAAGCTGATAGCGTGGACCTGTCGCTCGCGAGCTTGTTCCGGGAGGATTGAAAAGGTCGTAGTAAGATACCTGAATTGAGAGAAATTTGCAGGTCTTGTTGTGACAATGGACGGGCCTGCTGTGTTCATTTTCATATTCTCTTTTAGAGTGTTCACCATCCTGGTCAGTCCGGGCATATCCAGTGTCTGTGATGGGGGACCGATTGAGGAAACGGGAGCTGATGGCAGTGCTGATGGAGTGGAATCAGGAGGAGTGCAATGCCAATCAGGGGAGTGTCTTTCCAATCTTAGTACTGTTATTGTTAAAAGAGCTGTCATTCCGGATACTCGGGGAAGGTGTGGAGGGTTATCGTCTGAAGATTCCTGTATTTGTGAGCTTTGTGGGTCCCTAGTTGATGAGAACTGTATCCAACGGTGCCAACCTAAATATAATCCGTACTGGGGTGGGTATCCTCTAGAGGATTATCATAGCATGGTAGGCAAAGTGTTAAATCAAACTGATTACTGGGTGTGTTCACATGTGCCCCAGGGACAGCATAACGTAGGGATGGTGCCATTCCTGCTGAATATCACGGAAATTTTAGAATTGCAAAAAGGGAAAACATTGGATGGAAAATTCCTCTCATCCAAACCACCTCATTTCAAACTCTATCAATTCCAAGTAGATAGATCACTTTTATGTTTAAACATAACCAACCCCAATAAACCCGGGAGTTGGGAAGTGACGGGGAATAATCAGACAATGACCTCACAAAGAGCTGATAATGAGTCCATAAACCATGATCTGCTGCGCTCCATTAAGTCTGGTGGGAAACATTTTAGGTATCGGTATACATTGAGTTCCACCAAATAAATTATTGGTAAGGTACCAAATGGTTATTGTGCTAAAATAATACAGCCAGAAACTTGCATGTACCAGATGGAGGAACCAGAAATAGGATTGTTTGCAAGGGAAATGTGCTTAATGATAATGATGCATACCATTCCTTATATTCTCCATGATAATGTATATTTCATCTGTGGAAGAAAAGCGTATAAATGGCTCTCCCCGAGTTCCGAAGGTTTGTGTTACCTGGGAAGAGTAGTCCCAGAAGTTATGACCCTCACACATGTTGAAATGCTGAGTATACATAAAAACACACCGTCACCATATCTTCACACACAATATGAACACAGAGACAAAAGAAATATGGTACCTGGTGATATACATAAAGCCACTCAATTAATCAGTGAGACAACTGGCTTTCAAGTTCTGGTCGCATTGGACCCCACCAGGATCGCTCGGGGTACATAAAATTTTAGATATATACAGGAACTTGCTAAATTAATAGATAATATCACCGAGATGTACGATGACACATTCAGGTATACAGGGAGAGAATTGCAAGCGTACAAGAAAGAACTCGTGCAACACAGGCTAGTGTTGAATTATTTAACTGCTGTTACTGGAGGGTATTGCGTAACATTGGCTACCCAATTTGGAGTAAAATGTTGCACCTATGTCACCAATGATACCAGTGACCCTAAGGAGGTGATAGACCGGAAGATGGATGAAATTCTGAAGCTAAAGTGGGAATTTTGCAAAAACCCAGTGAAATGGTTCTAAGGTCTAGGGGAATGGGTCCAGGAAGTGATCGCCAGCGTAGGCAAATTCTTAATCCTTATACTGATTGTCATCATAATAATTGGCATATGCGTCCGGTGTGTTCCTATTGTGTTGAAGTGTGGAAAATGTAAAAACAGAGTGAAACGACAGAATGAAACTATGATGGTGGTCAGTAATGACAATATGTATGCAGAGGTAAATATAGAACTGCATTACAACCCTGAACTAGGAAATACAATCGTTTGATGTATTATATTTAGACATGCATAGAATGTATTATTGAAATGTTATTTATAGAACACCTCAGATAATGTAAAGTCTCAACTCCCCTTCAAGACTGCTATTATAAGACTGGTGCATTCCCACACCTTTCACATGATCTTCCAAGATCCGCGGTGTGCGTATAATAGTAGTTTTATGTCCCCACCCAGAGACACATTATTGATGGATTAAGAACCACCTTGTGCCATCCCATAATAACACCAAATAATATGTAAATGTAAGCCTAAATTAAATTCTAATAGCAGATTGTGATAGCATGTTATCAAAGGGTGGACTGTCGAAGCTGAATAATTGGCTGAGACAAGTTCAGTTTAAAATTTAATCGCGGCGACGCCATCTTGCGACTGGCCGCAAGACGCCATCTTGAAAATGAGATCGCAAGACGCCATTTTGCGAATGGCCGCCTAAGCGCCGTTTTAGATAAACTCACATTTTAGTACATGTGGCGATGATACTTTTAGCACCATGCGATTGCATTTTTCACCATTTCTCATACACACATACACACAATTGCGCTGTTAACTAGTCGCATATTAGCGAATGCATAGGACGTTGTATGAAACCGCTGTTTTATTAGCTTTATGCGCACGCATCTGCCCCAAGTTAACTAGCATCCTTATATCAAACCCTGAATACCCACACATTACATATTCACACATAAGGTTCAATACGCTTTAAAGTGTATGATTTAAGTTGGTTCAGTTAGTTTAAATGCTGAGAAATAAAGATATTTGATAACTAAGGTATTATACATGCTAAACAAGTCGTGTTTGGAGTTGTACTGATGCGTACTCTTTTTACAGTATTCCGGTGTTATCGGTGGGGAGATCGCATCATGCATTCTCGAGTTATGGATCGCGTTGCCTACAAGCAACAAAATGTATATTTTAGGAACAACTGTTAGGATGTTGCAGGGGGCGTGAAGAGGAAGATCCCCAGCTGTTAGAGGCAGGGAGAGTCTATTTGAACTAGCCTGTTAAATGTGCTGTAACAGATGCTTCTCCCCTGGGAACCAATGACACCAGCAACAAACTTCCCTATTGTCCTGTTTATTCTGGGGGGGTATAAATATGTGTGCACAAACGCTGGTTCTCAGTCTTCGTGCTGAATGCTGTATGACTAGGGGTCTCTTGCTGATGCCTATCTCCGGGTCCGGAAGCGCCTGTGTATGTATACTGTACTTGGGTCTGTATAATTTTCCTTTTGCGCCTAAATTGTGTCTTGATTAATTGCGTGTAACTGTCTGAACTTTTACCTGAATAACACTTGTGCTTTGGAACCACAGATTCCACGTCTAAGTCTTTATTTATGGTATGACTGCGTATGCAAATTAGCGGCATCCTTAGAGGTTTATAGGAAGGGTTTTAGAAGGTACAGGCAGAGGTATATAGAGGTTCTGATCAAGTATCGTTAACTTGAACCAACTTACATTACACCTTAAATGCCTTGTGGCTCCTGAGTCCATGTACCAGCAGTCCTTATCACGTATCAAGTAACGGACCCATTCATTATTAGGGGCTCAATGTGCCCCATTCACAGATTCAGTGAAACCCCAATAATTGAAACTTTTTGGTGTTTGCTTGGGGGAACTGATGCCTTCTTCAGATGGTGTTAGTTCTCAATAGTCTTTTATTTCTTATTGGAAGGAGTTCAGAAATGCCTCCACCTCCAGTGGTTCTCTCTGTCGCATGTGTGAATTCAGTTCACACATGCGCAGTTACACTTCCCGGCAGTGTATACTTTCAAAGCTAGTAATTAGCGCTTAAAGTTTTAGTGATAGGGAACGTGGGACAGCTGCTGTTCTGAGCAACTGCCCTGCAACAGGAGCAATGCTGAAATGCTCCAGTACTTAAATATCCACTGCTGCAACTCTCGAATAGTTGGATACTTAATTATTGTGGGCCAATAGGCTTCAGATAATAAATAGGCCCCTATATAAAGGTATATATGTGAGATACAGAAAGTTTGTTTTTTAGACTCTATACCCTACAGCCGATACTATAGACTGTAGGGGAAAGAGTATAAATAAACTTGTTAATTATTAAAACTGTATTACATACAATGTGCAGTTCATAAGGTGATCAATGTCCAGGGCCAGTGCTAGGTTCTTCTACCCTTCACCAACGTTCCCCAATTTGCAGAGCAGTGGATTTGGATTGTGCAAATTTCACATAAAGGGACTGCAGCATTACACTGTCACGTCTGAGGGTTGGTTTTGGGTTGGAACAGGCCTAGGAGACTGAAGAGGAGATTTGAGAGGCCTGGATGAACTTAGGTGGTTTTAGCCAGGACATCCTCATGTATAGATGTGAGGAGGTAGAGATACGGCAGTGAATGATGGGCCTGAAGGCGAGAACAGGAATAGAAAGTTTTTATTGAACAGCAGGTTGGAATGGAACTGAATATATAATACTGAATGAATGAGCAGAATTGGGACTGATGATGCTGGATTGAGAGCTGGATCGGTTTAAGACAGCTGTTGAGAACTTAATGGAATGGAATCCAATGTTGAAAAATTGCTGAACATGTTCGGTTTGAGACTGAACTGAAGAACTTCCTTGATATGAATTGATGAACTTGATCGGTTGGGACCGATGTTGATGAATTGATTAACTTGAACGGTTGGGACCGATGGTAATGAATTTATGAACTTGATCGGTTGGGACTGATGTCGATGAATTGAGGAACTTAATTGATAAGAGTCTGATATTGGAAGCATCGGATTAGACCAATGGTTGGAGGTATTGGCTGGAACCGATGGTTGCTGTAAGAACAAGTCTCAGTGGTGAAACCAGACTGATGTGCAAGATTGTATAGGAGACTTGTTTTGCCAGATCTAGGAACTGGATATAACGGACTGGGGACCTTATTCGGCAATGCACGTCAGTGCACTGCTGAACGCAAATTCCTGATGTTCGGGAATCTTCGCAGGCACATGACCCAAGCTGCGCATGTGCAGTACGAGTATGCTATCCCGCTCACAGACTGGCAGCAGACTGTCAGTGATTGACAGTCTGCTGCCGATTGTGGGTGGGAAGGGGCAGCGATGGCCTTCGTTTCCTGAAAAGGAGGCGTGTCACCGCCGTTGGGAGGGACGGAAATAGCCAGGATCTCCGTCGGCTGACATATTTCCTGGCTTCTTCCTCTCATCTGCAGCAGCCGGCTGCGTGACCCCATGGGTCTCCTTAGCTGGCCGATGATCTGCAGAGTATCCGATACTGCGTTGGACAATGCAGCTTGGATACGTAATGCAGCAGGAGGCGCATTCACTCACAAACGGCACTTCCTGTCAATCATTTTTCCCTGGGTCTGAGTATTCACTGCTTTCACTTTAGCGGACGCGGTGAGCGGTTCGCGCACACGCACTGCGACCCAGACACATGCTCAGACCGCGAACATCGGCCGATTGTGTATGTCTGCATCTGTGTGTTCCTTGCTGAATCAGGCCCAGAGAACCTAGGAGCTCAGTACTGAGTTGTGACTTCAGCAAGAAGCGAAAATTGGCAACAGAGGCCAGTCAGGAAATGGAATTTATAAGGTAGGATCCCCAGGGATTGGATGCTGCCACAGGCATATCTATAATGGGTGCAGGTTGTGCGGGGCACACGGGCCCCACACCGCACACCCTGCACCCATAGTATTACTTACCTCTCCGCCGCGGCCATTTTCCTGTCATTTGCGCATGTGCAGTACAGTGAAAATGGCCGCCGCAGCCATTTTCCCCGGTGACCTGCGCATACTCTATAGACTCTGGGTGCACTCTAGTGCCCAGAGTCTTGAACTCCGGCACTGGCCGCGTACAGCTTAGTGCGCTGCCGGCCACCGGACAGAGAGGAGGTGGTCCATGTCGGAGACTGCACACGGGCCCCCTCCTCTCTAGAAATGCCCCTGGATGCTGAGATCAGCTGGTATGGGAACAGCACTCTGAGTGGTGGAGGAGGGTCAGGTGACAGAGTCCAACATGGCTGCACCCATACTGTGGTTTAGGAGGGAACTTTGGCTTGCAGCATGTGTGCCATAATGCTGTGAAGACACGCTGTGAGCAAGGAGCTGTGGAGAGCCATCTCCATGCTCAGTGACAGGACACTGAGCAGACAGGTCAGGAGCAGCACAGATAGGCCTCAGTACCAGCCGGGAGCGATGTGCAACGTGAGCAGAACTCTTTGCTAGCCTGGACAGGCACCGGAGAGGAAAGAAAGTGGTTTTATAGTCCGGAGTGTGGCATACACTTTCCAAGTATGTATAGCATCCCTATTACAAACATAAATACAAAATAAACAAAACAAATGGTTTTCATTTTATATCCATCCTGCTCCAAAATCGTTGACAATTTACTGTAAATGTTTGCAAGGGTCTACTGTTTATTTCTGTATCACCACCTGCTGGCCACAACTGGTCTTGCAGCACCTATTCTAGAAAAGTAGGGTATAAACTTTTTGTTTGAGCCACAAAAGTATTGAAAATATTGTATAAATTACCTTCAGGTTGTGTGTATAAGGTTTATATAAAACATAAATGTATTCTGTGTTTAGATTTCGGTCCCATTCCCAAAATATTTAATTATGGTATGTAAATATTCCAACATGCGGAATATTCTAATATCCAAAATACCCCTGGTCCCAAACATTTTGGACATGCGAGACTCAACCTGTAACTAGCTTTTATTTGTTTTCCATTTTTAATATAGATCTAGATGGCAGTTGTGTATTTAGTATATAATCTTAACAGTATAACATTATCACCATAAAATTAGCACTTGAAGAAACAACAATATTTGGAAGATCAGATAATAAAAATCTTATTCACAGTTACATCAGCAAAGTCAAGGTCTATTTATAGCTATACAGTACAATCCCAGTAGAAAGGAGAAAGAGAAGGAGCCTGGCCCAGGTGACAAATTGGTATCTATTGATAAACCAAGCAGTGGTCCAACAATACTAGATAGATAGATGAGAGAGTGAGGGGTATATTTACTCAACTGCAGATTTTTAAGAGTGGAGATGTTGCCCATAGCAACCAATAAGATTCTACTTAACCTCTATCTAGCACTTTCTAGAAGATAATAGCTAGAATCTGATTGGTTACTATGGGCAACATGCACTTTAGTAAATATACCTCTGAGAGGGAGCTCTCCGGGCGATTCTGCGTCATACACATCACAGTCACATCTCCAGTTGTGTCCTTATGAACATAACTAGGTGGAAATGGAGCGTTCTCACGTAGGCTTAGATTTGTGGGGGTGTATTGAGGGCGTGGGGAGGTGAGAATTCAAATGCATCTCATGCACCTAGTATAGGGCTAGTGTAAGTATGTGCTAATAGTAGTAATGATAACTATTTCACAAAAGCATATGGATAGTGGTGGCGCGGTTACATGGATGCTTATAACTGTGCGTATGGGCAAATATCTGCATTAGTTCCTACACACTGTACAATTATCTGTCAGATCATTTGAGAATGTTATGATGTAACAGAGGAGTGTATAATGTGCACACACATACAATCTACATTTATATCAGATCAATTGTTCTTATTACATGATCGCATCTTCTAGGATGCTCATAGGATGTGATAAATCTGCTCCCGGTATGTTTGCGCTGTATGTTTGCAGTGCGTTTGCGCTGACGGTTGATCAGCCGACAGATATTATTTTGGCTAGGCAGCCACTATATAAGTAATCTGTGCAGTGGGTACAAGGACACAATCTTTCCTCCAGATCACAAGGAGAGATAAATAGGAGGATCGGAAGAAGCAATTGTATAATGTGTACATGTAAATATTGGAGGTTTCCTCGCAAGGACAAATTGTGAGTTCATCGCATCTTAAATAACAACTGTACAGTGTGCACCCACCTTAAGTCACATATGATAATGTTAAGTATATTATTTATATTCTAGCCTTCTGCAATATTCAGTTGTGAGTGAAAAGTAAATCTATATATCTGTCTGTCTGTCTGTTATCTATCCAGGTGCAGTTGGTGTAAATTCTAACAAAAAAAACAATTTTAAACATAACTGCTGTGAAATTTGAATGTTAAAGAAACATTTAATAGACAATCATTTCTTTGTCGCAGTTAGATAAATTACATGGATGCAAACCAGCCACTTTAATCCTCAGGTCTTACTGTTCTGACTGCAGCAGTGAAAGTATGTGGAGACCATGTGATGGCTGGGGGGGACAGGGGGGGACGGGGACGTACTTGCAAATTTTGGCACTGTGCCAGCAAATACATCAGACTCGTAGCCCATCACAGACATGGAGGAGCAACAGTACAGGTGACAAGTGGCTGCTGCTGCTTCCTCTTATCAATGGCCAGGCTCCATGTGAGGGACTCAAGAGGAATCAGGTCTGTCCTGCTGGCACACTCAGGCTACTGCACACCCTGTGTGGTTATCCAGTCAGGGCTATTATGAGAATTATTTGGGCCCAGTACTAAAGGGACATGGTCATAGGGTAATGGCCACGCCACATTGGTAAATTGGGTCCCATCCAAAAAATGCTTGTGTCATCATGGCCACACCATGTTGTGGGTGTGGCTGCACCTCTTTGGCTGGAATGAGCACACTCTTCCCCTTGTCACCCATGTTTGGACCAGTAGTGCCAGCATCACAAACCAGGAATCAGTAGGCAGGTGGAGGAGTGAATTAACTTTCCATTACAAAGAAGATGATGCTTAACTACATTCTAAAGAAAATGGCCCCGAATACCTCCAGGCCTATGTGCTTTATCAATCAACAGGCACTGAACATGCTTTATTGTATTTATTGAAGTAATTGCTGCTAAAGGAGGTGTTACCAGTTATTAAATATTCCGTATATATTATTATTTTTTTAAAATGTGATAAAAGTGTGAAATTATACCTTTTGTGACACTTTTTGAGATCACAGAGACAGAATCGTTGACATAGGAGGCCATAATTAGACAAATAATCTGCACCTGCCGTAGGGCTGGCGCAAGTTTCTGTGGTGCAACCAATAGTGCATCCAATGGTGCACCAAATGGTATATGTGCATCTAAAGACGCTCAAAGTGGGCATCTCAGTCCTTGCACCTACTGTACAGATGCACGGATGTACATCAGGAATGGACTTTGTATAAAGTCGCAAAAGCAATACCGGTAAAAGACACACACATGGACACTGCAGCGTCCCATTCAGAATCAGGCCCTTAGTGTATTTTAATGAAAATTAGGATTATCCTGTATGTAGATAGTGTTTATCCCTGAAGAAGTCACCCTAGAAACGAAAAAACGTGTTGGAAGGCCTCTATTTTTGCATTAACACACCTAAGAATCTGGTGGCTACCATCAACCACAGATCATAGTGGAATGGCAAGCAATTTGAAAGCACATTAAAGGAGGGCTTATTCTTATTCTTGCACATTCAAGTCTATCAGCAGCTAAAGCAAAGCATCAAAGAGTCTATCACTGGAGGGATCACTGGAGGGATTTCAACTATCACTATGGGGATGGGTGGTTCTGGTCAATAGGCCCCACCCCCTCAAGGCATGATGTCACAAATCATGGGTCCATGAAGAGAGGGCAGGGCCAAGATTAAACGATTTCCTGTGAATTACGTCATTACTTCAGGGGGGATGTGGAATGCGAAAGGGTGACCTACACTTTCAGGATATTGGGCAAATATGGTTTACATGCATGTGTTTATGGATTGCCATAACAGATAACCAGGTTTCTCTCTTCTCTTGCCCTACCTTTATGTCCCTAAGGCTTCACATTGGAATATAGCATGACTATAAGGGTGGAGTGATAAAAGGTAATTTGCTCATTGTTGAGTGTACATGAGCATAGATATCTGTTAAGTATAGTGAGTAAATATAGTTTTTGAGGTTTTTTTTTACCATATATTTGTTTAATTGTTTAAGAATTAGATTATATTTTTTTTAAATAATTACTACTTTGAAAATACCAAGCAGTAACCAAGCAAACTAGAAAGTTTAAAAGGTAACACAGTTTATTTATTTTTTTAAATACACTCTTCACCGTATTTTTATTAAATATTGCCTCTACAGCAGTAATTAAACCATGCCTGTCCGATCTTGCCTAGCCATAGGAAAATAATTTTCCAACGTGCTGGAAAAAATGTTGCAATATTGTAATTGAAATGTATTTGTAAATTAAATTAAATTTTGCAGGAAACATTGTAGAACAAAGACAAGTATGTCCGATCCTCCCTCCCTTTACCGCAGTTAATTATCTGGGAGTTGCAAGAGGGAATGCTATGTAAGATATCACTACTAGTAAAGGGAACCTCAGCCTGCCCCCCGTTCCACCCCCCCCCTCCCACTGCCCTGTGCACGGTAACTGACACCTCAGCATTTCAGGGGACGCATGGAGATTGTCCATCTTATGGACTTTTTATGGGAATGGCGCGGGTGTGTCAGTGAAAGCGGTTGCATACAGAGATGCCCAACCGGTCACATAGCATAGGAGGCCATATTCAGATAGAGAAACTGCCCCTGCCATGGGGCTGGTGCAAGTTTTGATGATGCAACTGATGTTTATTGCCTCTGGGAAGAAACCAGAACACTTGGAAGAAAGCCACACATACACATAGAGAACATACAAACTCCAAACACATCGCACCTTGGTGGGAATCTAATCCAAGACCTCAGTGCTGTGAGGCAGTAATGCTAACCACTGCACCAACTATGCTGCCCACTTGCACAAGCAGGCTGGTCTGAGGGGCAGTGGAGTACAGGGGAATCTTCCCTTCAACACAGTCCAATTTCCACTTTTGGAGTAGACTGCCTGTGGCCCAATAGGAAGGGAGAGGATGCTCCTCTGAAGCTCCAATTGGATTTATATGAATTTAACAGTGGCAAACGCAGGATTTCCAGAGGGGGGTTTCCAAATGCTTAATTTTAGAGCGAGTGTGGCCAGTCAATGAAGAGGGCAGAATTAGTACTTAACCAGCTTTAAGAAGCGTCATACAAAGTGTTATGTGTGTAATAATTCCAGCATATACAGGACCAGTGATCACAGTAAGTCATTAGATGCGTCAGTAGGCCATCCTGTCTGAGCTGAATGTATTTATTTTAGATGTGGGCACCAGTCCAGACTATTGAAGCAAGTCCAGGATCCTGGAGGAGCCACAGAAGAACATAGCACAGTCATGGACATATATGTACTGTACATATTGGGTTATATAGCAGTGCATCTCTAACAGTGCAGGTTTTCCAGATCTCCTAGTTGGTGCACAGAGTATTTATTACTGGCTGATACATTTTAAAAGATCCACAGGTGGTGCTAATTATTTCATTTGTGATACTGAGAAGAACATGCAGCACTAGTAATATTCTATTATATTACTATTTCTATTGTGGTCATGGTGTGGGCTGGGGAGGGGGTTTCCAGGTAGACAGAAACCCCCCCTTCGTTTGCCTATGTTTAAATAGGATGTAGGTATGAGACTCGGGGCCTCATTCAGAGGCGGTCATAGGATGCAAGCGGTCGTTCAGAAACAGGGCGGCCGCTTGCATCCTGAACGGCCGCCTCCATGTCGGTCGTTAGGCTGTGGGTTAACACCCACAGCTCTAACGACCGCTAAGGGAGATGGTCACGATGGTCTAGACCATCGCGACCATCGGGGCTTACGACGAGACCCTAGGGTAGTCTGTCTACCTTAAGCTCCAGGGAGCTTCCTGCAGTGATTCAGCAGGAAGCTCCCCACTGACATCAGTGATGTCAGTGGGGCCGCCCCCAAATGGCTAGCGTTCCGGCGGGAACGCCTCCGTTTGGGCAGGCACGCCCCCTGCCCGCCCAGCAAACGGAGCGAGCTGTCAATCAACATCAACAGCTTGCTCCGTCTGCTTCGAGCCCGCTAACGACGGATCACCCGTCGTTAGCGGGGGCTCGCGCATGTGCACGACAGAGCAAACTCCGTTGTGCGCATGCCCTGTGGACCAACATCGAGTCGGTTGCGAGCGCTCAGTGCTCGTGACCGACTCTGAATAAGGTCCTCAATCCCAACGCTGGAATTCCAACAAGGGAGTTAAGATGGGTTGCCTCCAGATATTGAGGTCTCCAGAATGTCCAGCATATAAGAATCTCCAATAAATTAAATTAAATCGAAATATTGTGTGTAACATGAAATGAGTGCAAAAAAGTAATGTCAACATATTGCCCCTGGTGGCCCAGAGGTATCTTACCTGCTCATGATGGGTGCACCGGCTCAAGTGGCATTTTCCAGGTCCTGGCGGTCATCTGACTTTCAGGTCAGACCTCTGATCTTCCGGCGTCCGGGTGAGTATTTCTCCACTATACCTACCCCTAACCCTCCCTCTAGTGCCTAACCCCCGCAGCCTAAACCTAACCTCCCCCAAAGCCTTATCCTAATGTTGCCATTCTGACAATGTTGACATTTCTAATAAATAGTTATGCAAATAGCAAAAACTAGAAAAAAGACAAGCCTTGTTGGGGAACTCTTAGAAAGGAACAAATGTAAACAACATAAATGTTACAATCAGAGTATCTTAGTATATATAATATAAACTGAGTGCTTCCTTAGTCTTGATTGTAATATCTATGCTCTTTATTCATGTTTATACATCATTCTTACTGGCAGCGATTTACACTGATTGATGTACTTGGTACATATAGGGTCTAAATAATCTTGTTCCCTGCTGCCATTCAATCAATGACTTGTGATACAAGGTAAATCCCTGTCATATATCATATTATATGTACCAACAATTGTTTTCTTACTGTATGTTGATTGCAACATTTAAGTTGTTTACGTTTGTTCACAATATATATTTGTTTTAAATGTGAGTTACCTAACTGAAGAGAATTTATCTTACCAAGTTCACTATTAAAAGTTAAGTTTTAATTTCATATAATTCAGTTCATTAATATTCATTACATCTCCTTTCTAAGAGTGCCCCAACAAAGGCTTATTTGTCTTTTTTCTAGTTTTTGCTCTTTGCATAACTATTTATTATATGTGTATTGCACAAATCCTATGGGTGCACCACCAACATTAGAGTCATTCAGAATTTTTTGTTAAAATGTGTGATAGATCATCACGTTGTTTTTTCATTTTTGACCTAATCTAATTGTATTAGGCATTATTCACTATCATTTCTCTCACCACTAGTGCGGACTCCTCTGTTTATTCTAATGTTGAAATTTCACCTGTTACATTCATAACTGCCGTCATTGTCAGCCTTTTGACTACATCCCGTTTTCAACTATTCTCTCCAATCCAGAACAATAGGGAGCTGATGCAGAGTTGACATTGCTCAAAAGAAGTGTGCATGGAAAAAATGCATGTATTCGATGCATATGGAGAGAGACTAGTTTGCTACTAGTCATCAGAGCCATAACAAGACTTTTTGGTGTCCTGTGCCAGAGAGAGCATTGGCGCACCCCTCCCTCCATTTTATAGAGACATAAGATAGTGCACCTGAAAAAGGGCCATGGCCTCATGGGGAAACGGCCAGGGAAGAGATATAGAGGAGGCCAGGAGATGCTAGGGATAAAAGAAGAGGAAGCTACAAGTGATAATGATGATAAACAGTAAAATTGATAGGCCCAAACAGCGCCCCCTGCCCTGCGGTGCCCTGTGCCATGGCACATGTCGCACCACCCTAGTTATGGCCCTGCTATTCATTAGTTAGAGCTTGCTCCTATGTCTACAAAACATTGTGGTTGATGTATTAAGCAGTGAAAAGATTCTAGAAATGGACCAGTGGAGAAGTTGCCCATATTGGCAACCCATCAGCTTATACTTTACCTATCATTTTATAGAATGTATTTGATAAATGCTACCTTGAAGCTGATTGGTTGCTATGGGCAACTTCACTGATCCACTTCTCCACTCATTTCACTGCTTGATACTCCATTGTATTTTTGCTGACATCAAGCTCTGCATAGGGCTCGCTAAACTATGTTACATGAGAACACCTCTTCTAACCCCATATATGCAACGTTACGTTTCATACATGCAAGATACCGTATGAGCGTGAGCAGCGCAAATTCATGCAGGATATGCTCTGCGAATAGGCCTATGTTTAAACACCAGATTCCTGCATGGAATTACTCTGCGCATGCTCAGAAAATGGACACTTTCATAGGTCTTGTTGCCAAATTGGACAAAGATTTGGTAATTTGAGAATCAGGTTGAAGTCTTGGTTCTTAGCATGTACAGTCAGCTTTAAGGTGAGTACACACTGGAAAGTTATATAAGAATATGATAGTTGATCATACACACCGAACGACCATCACTGCCTCTGGCCGGGGGTCCTGCTGGACAGGGGTTGCCCCACATTGCAGACTTTCCCACTTAATGCAGCCGCTGCCAAATAGATGCACTGATTCATTTATTTCCTGTCAATATAAGCGCATTTGTAAGAATAGGCATATGGCATCACAAAGTCATACAAGCTGCAGACCCAATTTTTTTTTAAACTCCTTTTAAGCTTTCCTTTTCTGTTAAATTGGTGTGTAATATGGGCCTGATTCAGCAAGGATCGCTATTCTGCTAACACGCACGCAACGCAGTTGTGAATATCAGCAGCGATATGCAAATGTTTGCATTCACATTGCGATCACAGCCTAACATAAGGATGCCCACTTCCCCTTACACACATCTGTATACTTTAGCAATATAGCAAAATAATCGGTAACATCGAACCCATACGCACAGTAAGACAGGTCAGACCTCACTCAGGAATTGCTAACTTCAGCGCACGCTATGAGGCCTCAGGCTGAGTATGGTAATTTATACGCGTCCCTGCAATGCCGTTGAAACACACTGGCACATCTGCGTTTGGCCAAAAGTCACCACCCACAAACGGCACTTCACTCTGTAACGGGTCTGCGTTGCCACTGCGCTCGCAGTTCCGATCGCAGAGTCTGGTTCGCGCACTGCAATGCGTACACATGCGCAGTGTGAAACAATCGGACAATTGCATGTGTATTAGCAGTTGCGATCCTTGCTGAATCAGGCCCTCTTCCTATTCCACTGAGCCATCTCTGTGATATTCGGGAAAATGGAGCATGCACACTGCCAGAGTCCTTCACCGTACAGCGCCATCATCCTGAAAATGTCACTGAGAAGATGGTGCCGCGGAGGAGGAGGAGACTCACTTGTCAGAGCAAGGTAAATATACTTTGGGTGCAGGATGTGAGGTGAGGCCTCCCCTGGACCTAGTGGCCCCTGTGCACCGCACACCCTGCAGCCATTATAAATATGCCTATGCTTTTCAGGCACACAGAATGAATTAACGAGGAGTTGACATTTGTTTATTCAATAGTTTGCAGACTTCTTTTATTTTTTTATGATAATTTAAGTCTAAAACATGCCAAAATCCTACATGTAACTATTGTTCAGTGTAGCAGGGAATTAAGTAGGTGTAGACATATTCCCATTAGCATATACAGTTTGTGTATAATATTTCTGGCAGGAACTGATCTCAATAGCTGGATGTCTCATTTAAACTAAACATGATGTGTAATTGAGTGTTACCTTATTATTATCTTCATCCATTTCATCACATCGCTCATCCTGCCGTTCCAACAGCAAACCGTTACATGAAGTCTGAATAATTCAACATGTGTGAAGAATAAAAGGAAAGGAAGTAAGTCTGCAATATATTTTGAAGTTATAGGAATTACAAATAATGCATATTTCGTCTGCAATTAAAATGCTTCTACTAATGCCTGTTTGCAAAATATATACAGTATGTACATAGCTTAGTGGTAATTGAGGCCTTATCAACAACTAAGACAAAATATAACTAACACTAACGTATTATTGTTGTATGTTATTTAACAGATGGACACTCACGGGATAGATGGACAATTTCATTTGAAGCCCCAATCTCCACACAAACTAAAGTTGCCAAATGCACCCTATAAAAGCTACATGAACCGAAGTAAAAAAAGAGAAAAACGAGAAAACTATCTGCACAATAGTGTATGTGATGTGTAAAGTGGTTTGCATAGTGCCGCCCTAGGATTTAGCCAGATTCCTCTCCTTGCCTATATATACACAATGCATGTGGCCTACGATAAATTTGGGGCTCAGCTGTGTGGCATATGTATTGTGTACACAAATGTGTGGCATATTATGTATTGGGGCACAAATGTGTGGCGTATTATGTATTGGGGCACAAATGTGTGCCATATTATGTATTGAGGGCACAAATGTGTGGCGTATTATGTACTAGAGTACAAATGTAGGGTGTATTATGTATTGGGGCACAGCTGTGTGGCATATTATGTATTGTGGACACAAATGTATGGCGTATTATCTATTGGGGCACAACTGTGTGTCATATTATATATTGTTGACACAAATGTGTGGCGTATTATGTATTGGGGGCACAAATGTGTGGCGTATTATGTATTGGGGGCACAAATGTGTGGCATTTTTTATGTATCGGAGGCATTGATGTGTAGCATAATTATGTTGTGGGGATAGAGCTGTGTGGCATATAAAGAATTTGTGGTACTGATGTGGGGCATATTATGAATTGGGGCAGTGCTATAAGGTACATTATTATTTTGTGGGTGTGCTGAGTGGCATATTAGATGTGGAATTTCTATATAGTATATTATGAATTTGGGATACTGCTGTGTGTTATATTATAAATTTGGGTCACTAATGGCATATTATGAATTGAAGGGAGCAGGACCAGTCAGTGAAATGTTGCAGAGGGTGACCAGAAACCTTGCACTGGACCTGATCCTTGGCGCAACAGTATATATATATATATATATAGTGGAAAAGAAGAAAGGGCAGTGAGGATGGGGTGGACCTGGGAGGGCCACCAATAAAGCACAATGGGGTAGATGTACTAAGCCTTGGAGAGTGATAAAGTGGAGGAGTGATAAAGTGCCAACCAATCAACTCCTAACTGTCATTTTTCAAACAGTTTGAAAACTGTCAGTTAGGAGCTGATCATTTGGTACTTTATCTCTCTCCACTTTATCATTCTCCAAGGCTCAGTGCATCTCCCGTAATGAATATATAGGTAAAATTCACAACAAGTTTATTGTAAATATCAATGTGTTCTTAAAACTTTTCTTAGTTTATAAAATAAATAAATATCAATCGTATGATAGCATACATGGAATAGCTTATTAAAATGGGAGCTACTAAAAATAAAATCCAGAAATCTATGTCTCCAAATGCACTGCCCGGACGATATATCATTCACACCAAACCATGGGACTGATTTAGAGGTGCGCATAGTGCCGATGTTTGCGCACTTGAACGATGTTATGCTACTAAGCATGTTCAGAAAATGTACATATTTACATATGACATCGCTATTACCTGGACAGATCCTGCGAACTGTGAGTGTTTCGGGGTGGAGACTGGGAGGTGACCTAAAGTGATCGCAAAAAGAGCGGGTTATGGGAGTGTCCTGAGCGTGTTTTGGAATGTGGCTGCATTCTCTTTTGTAGCACCGTAGCCACAGTGGCCATATTTTGAGAAAGTTACAAGGCAGGCTCTCCTACAGGCAGCAGTTTGCTCAGCCTCAGGGAGTTGATGTTGCAACTGATGATGCGTTGACGGTGGAGGGATCAGATCCTCCGGCGCAGTTGCGCATTACTCAGATATGCAAAGTGGGCGTCACAGGGGTTTGCACAGCCCGTCACACGTAACTACACTAGAGGAATGCTCAAGCTGACATTTGCATATTTTCGCAGCCATGCATGAACTGTGCGCACCTCAGAGATAGGCCCTATATATATGAAAAGACGTGTCCATAGAGATCTTCTTCATTAGAGTTTAGATTTATATGTCTGTTTTGAATTAAGCAGATAATTAATTAATCACTCATAATCCAAACCTTTAAAGAATTATGCCCCTGAAAACTTCAAGAAGCAGTTTAGGGTTATTATCCTTTAGACTGCAAGCTCTTATGAGCAAGCCACTCTATCCTTTTAGGGTGAGAACTATCCTTTTTAGTTCTCACCCTGCATTTTCCCAATCTCCTGACTGCCCTCACTTTAACATATTCAGTAGCGAGTGCAATTTTGAAAAAAAACTTATTTTCCGCAGCTGCATGGTATTTCCTATTCAGTTGCTGGAAAGAAATTCAAGATGCTGTAATTTTTATTGGAATTACTGCAACTTTTTTTCTCGCAGCCTCCTAGCAGGTGCAAAGTCAGGGAATATCCTTGTTTTCACTTAAAAATGTAGGGAATCTCTTCCCCCTCCCCCAATGACTAATTAGGCTATTGGACGTTTCCAATTAGTTTAATTAGTCCGATAATTACATGTCATGTCATCAAAATGACCTCTAATTACCGCAAAATCAACTTTTTCTTTAATTTATGCACACCTATTTATTTAAATGAAAAATAATATATTTTTATCATTTTTTTTTAATTGGCCTAACATTACCCAAAGTTACCTTTTTATAGTATTTTTTTTATTTTTTTATTTAGTCATTTGAAATTAAATTTGAATTTATTTTTTTTCTTAGAATATTTTTAACTTTTTTGTAAAAAAAAAAAATATGCACAACTCAGCAATTTGGAGCATTTGTAAGTATTAAATAATAATTGTCACAGTAATAAACATTATTATGGTTACCCAATATTTTTTATATTTGAGGTTGGGTGTTACAGGCTGTTCTACAAAAATATTAAATAAATCAGGGCATTTCTTAAGGACCCATGTGGTTTTAATCTAGCTCAGCATGAGATTTAATCATACCTTCCAACATTTTAAAAAGCAATTTTCGACACAATTACACCTCTAAGACAATCTGCCCAGTGTGGTTATGTCCAAACATGAAGCGGAGCCTGTAGAGGAGCGGGGTTAGGCAGCTCATCAGCCGATGACTATCATATGCTGCCATAACGGTGCAGGTGCTGGAACAGCAATAATAACAGTTTCTCATCTCAGGAGCTAAAAGCCGTCCTCCCCTGCATCGCTCATACACAGTGAAACAAGATGGCGTCACACATGCACAGCTAGGGCATTGGTGGCCATCTTGGTAAGGGAACAAAAGTGTCCCTTGAGGAACCATATCGCTGGAGACTGCGCAGTAGCTCACTTCATATTACTATAAACCCCAAGGTGAATGAAGAAGGTACAGACATGAGACAGGGGTTAGAGAGGGCCCTGCCATTGAGAGGTTATAGTTAGTCCATACTTTTCTACCCTCCTGATTTGGCCAAGAGCTCCCAGCCCCCCGAAAAGGCAGGCAAGCCTCCCGGCGGCCGCCGACCCCCCAGCCCCCGACCCCCCCCACCCCCCACCCAGTTGTAAGAGAGGCTGATATTGTATAGCGGGGACGGGGCCAAATTTATGTGATCACATAGCCACGCCCCCACACTTCCCACAAATGCTGGGTAACATGTCCGGCCGCGTGCCCCTATGCCGCCTACGCCCCCTTGCTGTGCCGATCTGGCTGCTCCCTCGCGGAAGGGGCAGCCAGAATGTCGGTGTCAGGTTGTGGCCTAGGATCGGCTGTTACTCACCTCAGCACCGGCTTCCCCTGACCTATCGAGCAGTCAGACACCAGGTGCGGCGGCGAGTGACGTGCTGAGTATGCCTGGGGTCTGCTCAGACATTATGGACGCAGCCATGACAATTTACATCACCTGATTAGCCCTTTACCCAATGGTAGTATTGGTTGCTGTCAGCTGACACTAACCTCCAATGTACTGCTATCTTAGGGTATTCAGCCTGGTTCTGGACAACAAGAAGTCACTTCCAGTGAATACTTGCTGTTGCAGCATTCCAGGTTCCGAGCTCCTTTTCTTCTAGTGATATCTTCCTAGTGTTATCCACAGTGTGTGTACTCAATACATCATCCAAGTACCATTTCCTAAGTGTCATTCTCCAGTGCTAGTCCTGAGTCTGGATCCACAGTGAGAGTACTCAGTACATCATCCGAGTACTATCCCCCAGTATCGTTCTCCTGTGTTTTCCTTGCGATTGTGTTCTTCTGTTTCCCACTTGTGCTGGATACCTGACCAAAGGACCGCGACCTGCTTGCTGGGTGCAGCTTAAACCCAAATCCTAATTGGAGGGGTCACTGGTGCACACCTCCCAGTAAGTTAGACTCTGCGCCTTTGGTCAGGTCTAGCCAACATCCGGCACTTGTGGATGAGGAAGGCTAATATATCCAGGCCCCTCGCCTCCGGTTCCTTTCCCAACCTGGAACCCCGACTTCCAATCCCTCAGTAGAGGATCTTCCTAGTCCAAAAGTGACAGACGGCAAGCATGAGCTAATCTTAGGTGTTCTGTCAACCAAATCCATTCAAGAAAGTGTGCATCCTTTCAGTGATGCCCACTTTATTTATTTTTAAATAAAGCTTTATTTAAAGCAGGGGCAGTAGTTCAATGATTTGGGTTAATAGTGTGATATTTCCTATTGTTAATTTAGGATAATTTGCGCTATAAGTATTAGTATCATGAAGTCTGATATGTGAAATAAAGAATACTTGTATAGTACACAACAAATGTTGTTTTATTTTCTAACACATAAAGAGTATATAAATTCACATTCAATACAATCTAAAAAATAGATGCAACCGGTTGTATTCATAAAACCATGGTATATATCGCTATACACACAATTATGTTAATCTTAAAAAGCTATATTATCCTGAGCAGATTGTAAAGAATAAAATCACTCTTAATAGCTGAATTCCTTTTTGCAGCTTTATAAAGATATTGGGGCCTAGTCATCAAACGATAAGTGGCCCGATAACCATGCGGAAACGCTAGTTTCCACATTTTTAAGTTACCGGGTCATTCATCATTAGGGGTCCTATCGGACCCCCTGGTATTCAGCAGACTCAGAAAACTAAAATCTTCAGAGTTTGCTGCCGAGAACAAGCGCCATCTTCAGACGGCGCTTGTTCTCGGATCCCCGCTCCTTCCTATGGGAAGGAGTTCCGGGGATGCGAAGAGGGATCCCTCCGCCGCCTCCTCACTAGCTCCCCGGCGGCTGTGCACATGCACGACCCGATGTCACGCATGCGTTTCCCGGGACAACGGAGAGCAGGTAAGTAACGCAGCTACAGTTGCAATACTTTCCACGGGGACAACTGCTTTTCGGAGCAGTTGTCCCCTTACCGGAGCAATGATGAATTGCTCCGGTGTCGGGCTTCCCCCACTGCGAGTTGGATACTAAAGTATCCCACGCAGCGAGTTCTAAACTTAATCATCGGAGGCCATATGGTATTCAATGATGAATAGTCCCCAAAGTCCTATTTGTATCAATTAGATGTTAATTTTCACCTGGTCTTTCACTTTTCACTTGTTCCACTGAAGATAAAAGATGTAATTTGTGGACTCGATAAATAATTGCTTTCAATGAATGACCTATAATGATCTTCCGTTATTAAATTCTCCAATTATATGGGGTGCTCGATCCCTGATAAGTGGCACGGAATGAATGTCCGGATGCTTAAAGATGGTGATTCAAAAGGAGCCATATTCGCATGCCATGTGGCACGGATATCCCCAAAAGTCCACAAATATATGGCGTTTGTAAATGTTTATGCACAACAATGAAGCTGCGACTTTGCTCTCACCTGCCGTCCGGCAATGTAACTCTGCACATCGTGTCTGACCGTCTCTGTTAGGCCTCAAAGACCGGTGCCCGGCTGCAGCTCCCGGAGCACTTAATTAATTCACGCGTAGGCCTGTACGCGTCCAGCAGCTGACCCCTGTCTCAATGGTCCCTACAGGGCAGCTGATATCCCCGTTATGAAAAAAAAGGGGGAGACAGCCTCATCAGCAAATATTCCAATATGGGTATATACCCCAAACGATACCTAGTCCGCTTGGTAGCAAAGCAGGTAAGTCCTCTAACTAGTTTCGTTCCAACCTGGGAACTTTATCAAAGACTCTTTGATAAAGTTCCTGTATGTAACATTTAAATATGTATGTAATGTGACCAATATACTAACCACTATCCACCAATACCTGCTGTTGATGTGAGCTTGTGAGGGCTCACATCAACAGCAATAGATTAAAACAAAGAAATGGTTATGCGCAAATCAAAAAGGATAATGTTCCCAATATGGTAGAAACAAGAACTCAGAACACCATCTGTTTAAATCAATACATTTTATATTATAAATAAGTATACATCAATATCTAAAAACTAAACATATATAACTTATCATTCAAAATATATAACAGCTGACAATATTTTGCAAAGTAAAGGTGCCCAATCACTTGTAGATGCGGGGACGACGGCACGATTATGACATCGTAATCGTGCCATCGTCTCCCTAGGGGTGAAGTGCATACACTGAACATTCAGACGTTCAGTGTATGCACATCAATCATCCCCGAACATGGGCAATCTGACAACGGTCGTCAGGTTGACCATATAGTTCGGGCGATGATAGATGTCAGAAATGACCAGTGGGCACGCGCCTCGCTGGTCGTTTTAGACATTTAAATGCCCGATTTGCAGCCGATAACTGAGTGATTGCACGATTACGATGTAATCGTGCAATCGCTCAGTATTATCGGCAAGTGGATGGGCACCTTAAGAATAAGA
Source organism: Taudactylus pleione (assembly GCA_031769625.1). NCBI lineage: Eukaryota > Metazoa > Chordata > Amphibia > Anura > Myobatrachidae > Taudactylus > Taudactylus pleione. Next base: position 421,502 of record JAUIMM010000787.1, on the reverse strand, counting down.
TACGGACAGCCTCAAACACGGAAAGAAAAATATTAGTTACAATCAGTAGCAGACTGTTTCAAAATAATATCAATTTGTCAGTGATCTCACCACACAAAATAACATATTACAGAGTCCCGATAGTTAAGTGCTGGATGGATGAACAAGTTCTCCTATTACGCACATCTTAGGTTTTTACTCCTTTGGGTAAATTTACTAAAGTGAGAGTTTTTAGAAGTGTGTTTTAAGTGATGTTGCCCATAGCAACCAATCAGGTTCTAGCTATTATCTTCTAGAAGGTGCTAGTTAAATGTTAAGTAGAATCTGATTGATTGCTATGGGCAACATCACTTTTAAAACTCACTTCTAAAAACTCTCACTTTAGTAAATTTACCCCCTAGTTGTTTGGTGGAAGTATTTGAGCCTTCAGATAATTGGAACCTATGTGCACGTTCCTGTTCTTGTATGGAGCGTCTGACATCTACAGCCCCTCAGTCCTTGCCCCAGAAGGGTCCTTGAGCACTACACCTCCTGCTGCTGCTCTGGGAGTGGATCTTCATCCCAGTTGTAGTTTAAAAAACAATTGACTGTTAAACAAGCCTTTGCAAGACAGCAGTCACCCAGTTGCACATCGGTTCACTGATGCCATAACATTTATGCTGGTATTAGTTGTGCGTCCAATATCCACCAATAATTTAGTTTTAGACAGTTAATTGAGGTCCTGTGTCCCCGCTACCAAATTCCATCTAGATTCACTAGAAAAGCAATTCCCAGCCTGTACATGGACGTTAAAAACATATTCAAACTCCTTCGGGCCTCTAACCTAGTTCTTGATTAATGAAAACATTCTTGGTTTTTAAACTTCCTATGGGGTTCAGGTGATTCCGGTTCTTAGGGAACCGGACACGCTCTAATATACATAGTAGTTAATCTGAGTTGTTTTGAAATAAATGGGTTTAACAGCCCTTTTTAACTTTCTCTTGAGGTAGTCTTACACTTTTACATTGATTTTTGTTGAACAAACTATCATACATATGAGAAAACGCATAGTAGAAAGCAATCATAGAATATTAATGTATTCTCCATAATGCTGTTTCTTTAATGCCCATCCATGTTTACGGACAATGCTTTCACTACAGGAATAATTGTAAGCTATTTTAAGAGCTGTTTATGAATATACAGTTTATAAAAACCCATGTAGAGATATATTTCTATACATTATGTATATATATATATATATATATATATATATAGAACAGAGGTGCGGCACTCAGGCTAAAAAACGACCCTAAGGCATTCTGTGGCTTGTCAACGTTTCAGTTATTGAAAACTGTCTTTCAATAACTGAAACGTTGACAAGCCACAGCCTGCCTTATGGTCGTTTTTTAGCCTGAGTGCCGCACCTCTGTTCTATTTATACATGTTTTTGTGAGGGTACTGGCAAAAGTATTCCCTGTTCAATTTCTGCTGTGCCAAACCTTGGTTCATTATATATATATATATATAATATTATAGACAGACGTTCTGACGAAACATGTTGGATGGCCTCCAGCGTGATTTTTGGTGGCTTGAGATATGTGCACATATGCTGGGTAAACACTGGCCAATGTAGCATGTGTGCGTTGGCCAGTGTGTACAGACGTCGTTCACTGATATATCGCGTCGGCTGTCCAGCACATGTCAGATATATTTCACATCGTGCTGTGTGTATGGGCAGTTAGCAGACCGCCGGCACACTTGCTGCGGTGGCCACCGGTAAATGACTGCCCAGATGTGACGTCAGACATGACACATTTGGCTGATGATTGGTAAGTGTGTATGCACTCACCAATCATTAGATAGGACAGTGGAACTGCCGGGCAGTCGATCCATCATCCTACTGTGCATCCAGCTTTAGATAATGTCCGGGACTTTGGTGAACATCCTGGTGATCATTTAGATCTTGGTGGTGGCAACAAGGGCAGTCCAATTGACAATTCACCCTAGGAGATCGGGCTGCCCGAAGACCTGGCTGGGCCAGTAAGTCGTCACTATAAAAGGATGAAATGGCTTTATATGTTACACTATATGTGATATCCCCCTGCTCTTATTTTTAGGATATATATAGGGTCATGTTGTAGTCAGTTTATGCTGGGCAAGCAACAAACAAAAACAATACTGATGCCTTGAGCCTTGGTCATGTCCAATGCTCTGTAAACCACTTGAGTAGGTGAAGGGAAGGCTGTGCAATACACTTCTAGAGCACTGTTGATAGATCCTATTCAGTGCTGGAGCAGCTTTGGGTAATGTATTGTTCTCAGGCCCCCCTCGGTGCTGTGGGGTCTAGTACACCCTGCTCTGATAATCCGCTCTGTGTTTAAGGAGGCTGCAATGCATTGATATGTTAATTCAGAATTTCTAATTCAACACTACATGTGCTTGCTATGCATTGATCAGCCAGAGGCACCATATTGTCCTGTCTGTTCCAAGAATGTTACAGCTCTTGTTTAAACGCTAGATCTTCTGAACTGCAAAACTCTGTCCCTCTCAAATTTAACATAGTGTTCAACAGCGTCTCATGGCCACAAAGATATAGTTTTATAATTAGATTAATGCTCTTAAATGCAGGTCCTAACGGCCCTGTGCAACAAACTCCTGAAACAAACAGTAATACTCCCATACTTGGTAAATGCCTATTTTCACATGAAGCCGAGATGAACCTGCAAGGCCTCCCTAATATTCCATGTCATCTACAAGTGAAAGATATTTCCTACCTTAAATTTTAGCTGTCAAAAAAACCCCCAGAAAATAATGTCCTGGATCGTTTAAAACAGAAGGTGCATTTATATCTTGGTTAGTGAGATCCCTGTAATACAAAGCAATTTGTTATAGTCCCCCCTGGCATGGGATGATTAATCAGAACCTTTTAAAGGGAGAGAAATGTAGGAATGTGAAAATCTTTCTCAAGTGACAAATGTATGACACCTTTTTGTATACGCACCGCACAGTTCTCAGTTTTGAAAGTGCTAAAAAGATCTATTTTTTGTCAGCAAGTTGCCTTCATCAGTTACTGCTAATTGAGCCAGCGATAGCTCAGGGAAGAGAGTCTGCAGGGTTTGAGGCAGCGGGAGATCAATCTGTCAGGCAGAAAAGTGAAAGTTATTTGTCCTCATTAATTCACAGACTATTATTTTTATTCTTTTCCATAGGGGAAGGGGGTGGGGGTAACCCCCTCAGTCTAGTCTTTCTGCAAAAGGTAACTATTCCCTTAGCATCTCTGGAAACACAATGGTGGTGTAGGAAGGCAGATTCTTTTCTTTAACTATATAATTTTTAAGTCAACTCAAAGTTTTGCACAATAGCTCAAGTTAATGTTTAGATGGTTCACATTTTTGTAGCTTATTTTATGGATAAGACGATGCAATCTGTGGTGGCAATAATAAAAAAGGAAAAATGGGTCTCCTCTGTTACATGGGTAAGTGTAAAATGACTTGTGTGAACATGGCGTTTTCTGTCCTTGAGGGGTAGATTTATTAAGGCGTGGGTTTCCAAAGTCACGGAACCGGGGGCATATCTATAATGGGTGTAGGATGTGAGGTGCACACGGGCCCCTGAAGCCAGGGGGGCGCACACCGCACACCCTGCATCCATTTATTAAATACTTGCCTCATTGCTCTACAAATGCTGCCGCGGCCATTTTCCCGATGACTTGTGCATGCTCAGTAGACTCCAGCAGAGAGTAGAGTTTATTGTAGTGCCCAGAATCTGCTACGCTCAGGGCGGGCCTGGCAGAGAGGAGGGGGCCCAGGACGGCGACTGCACACGGACCCCCTCCTCTGTTAATACGCCCCTGAGCAGAAACATACGGGGTGGGGATAACACCTAACCAACCACCTCAATCTCCCTCCACTCTTCTATTATATGAAGTATGCACCATCTGCTATTTAATTAACCATTGAATAAAAAAAGGGAAAAAAAACCCACACATTCTATGGATGCACTTCCCCCCTTATCTTTATGTAAATTCATGTACTTTCCACAAGGGGTGGCAAGAAGGGAGGCATGGGTACTACTTACCCAGGATCAGGCCTGCTATAGGAGGTGGCAGGGGCCCTGGTCAGCGACCGCTCTCACTGCTCTGCCCCCTACCGCTGGCTTCCCCCTACCGCTGGGGCGTGGCTTCATTGGGAAGGGGCGTGGTCACAGAATAGTACCAATTTACATTACACCGCGTAGTAGTGTTCGTTAGCCACATTACATCACACAGTAGTATCCGTTACTCACATTACACCACCCAGTAGTACCCCTTATACACATTATGCCACACAGTAGTGCCCCTTATACATGTTACGCCACACAGTAGTACCCTTTATACACGTTACACTAAATAGTCGAGCCCCTTATACACTTTACACCACAGTAGAGCCCCTTTTACACATATACAGTACAGCCCCTCCACATCATTCCTCCTTCTCATTATTCCTCCTGCTAATCAGTCTCCTCTCACTGTTTGAAGTGCAGCTGTGGCAGCTCTGTGCCAGCAGAAGTGGGCAGAGAGGTTGTTACAGGTGGGTATGATCCCCTGATTAACCCTTTTTCTTTAGTGAGGGGGTGTGGCCATGCCTGTCAGATATGGCCACGACTCCTGCCAGTAGTAGGGCATTTCAGTGCTCTTGACGGGTCTTCTCTCCCCCCTCATCTGTGTTCATTCATGTACTCTCCCCACCTGATTTGTATGTCCATTCATATGCTCTTCACCACATCATCTGTATGTAAATTCAAGTGTCCTCCCCCTTCCTCATCTGCATATCATTTCCTGTGCCAGCCCTCCTCCTGCTGTGCCCAATATATTAATCCTCTCCCTGCTGGAGAGACTACACTCTCATTCAGGGGGGTTATTGAGTTTGGGGTTATCCAACCTAGATATTTTATAGTGGAGGGGGCAGTACATCAGATGTGTGCTGTGGCAGCTGACCTTTCTGACAGTCGCTTGCTCCATGACTTCGCTCTTCCTTGGGCAGCTCACCGCCCACAAACAAATGCCCCTCCTCCCTGGTCCTCCTAATCAGCATCCCCCTGAAAGTCTTGCAAGACCAGACCAAGCTGCTCTGTAGCCGTTATACTGACGGAATGGCTGTGGTAACATGGATATCTCTAATACCTGAACTGTTGGGGAACCTTGAGGACCGCGTTTGGAACCTCTGCACTATGTAGACAAAAGTGATTGGACACTCACAGCAAATAGATCAACGAGATTTTATTGACATCAGTACTTTGTAGGTCCACCACTTGCAGTGATTACTGCAGACACCCTTCTTGCCAAACTGTCCACAAGTTCCTGGACAACAGCAGGAGGTATGTTTTGCCATTCCGCCTTAAGAACAGTGACCAACTGTGACACTGAAGAAGGTCGAGTCGGCCTATTATGCACCCGTCGCTCCAATTTGTCCCAGGGGTTCTCATTGGGGTTAAGACCTGGACTCTGAGCTGGTAAATCCATCCGGGTTACCGAATTTTCAATATACCAATCAAGCGTTGCCCTGGAAACATGACAGTTGGCATTGTCGTCCTGATAAAAACATTTGTTGTTTCCATAGAACTGAAAGTGCATGGGCCTCCCTTCCAAGTGTTCTTGTTGAAACCGACACATTAGTGGCCATTTGGAACTTGATTGCAATGGTATGCATTTCTCTTGTGTGGGGGTGTCCAATCACTATTGTCTACATAGTGTACTAGCTTATGTGCCCAGTTTCACCGAGGTAGACCTGAGATATTTACTATTTCCATCATCCCATTTTAAATTAAGTTATATGCTTAGTTAATTTTATGTCTCTGGGGTAAAGGAGCGTTAGTATCCATTTAAATAAATAGAGTTTTTGAAACTTCTTTTTAATATGAATGAGTTGAAGTTGGGTTATAAGACATATGTAAAAAAAAAAAAATTCTCTATATAAGGATTGCTTTGTAAAGCACATTGGTGGTTCTCTCCTCAGTTGCTAGGATCACCAGTCTGATGGGTGAGCTCACACTGGATCAGGCCATGTAGAACTGCCCATGTGGGAAGCAGTCCTCCCTCAAGTCAATCCGTGTCACCTTCAGCCACTGATCATGAGACTTGTTGATGGTCATTGTAAAGCAGACCTTGAGAGAGAACTGCAGCCTCTTTAACTCGAAGGAGGAACTCTAATGGTATCAGTGGTAAGAACACCCACTCCCCCCGAGCACAGCCAGTGAACACTGGCCTCAATGACATTCCTTTGGAGGGCCTTTATGTGCAGCCTGGTGCCATTGCAGAGTTTGGGCAGGTTGAGGTTCCCCAGCAACATCACTGGAACTCCCAATTTGAAGAGAAGCTTGTGGGCTGGAAGTCCAGGAGGGTTGAGGGTGTTGAGGTACTCCACGAGGTAGTGGACCGCGTCATTAATTTGCACTACCAAGTCCAAAGACCTGTACTCCATTTCCATTTCTGCCCCTTCAAACAACTGAAGTATTGTTTCATTAATGATGGTAGCCATGCCAATCTTGGGGGTCAGAAATGCACGCCCGCACAGCCAGTCCATGGAACTAGTACACTGGGGTATAGAGGCGTGGATAGTTGGAGCTGGCACTTTAAATAATTTAGAAGTGTGAAGCTCCCCCCCCCCCTCTATTTCCCACCAACCCTCAGTTTAGAAAAATGTTCCTAAGGAGCTGGACATGGTTGGGGTCCGGGGTAAAGCAAAGGTGTGGCACTTATCCTGTAATAAAAATACTCCAAACTTTATATAAGTTGCATCAACGTTTCAATGCACTATCTTCAGGATGTCATCCTAAAGAAAGTGCAATAAAAAGCACTGAAACGTTGATTCAACTTATATAAAGTTTGGAGCATTTTTATTACAGGATGAGTGCCGCACCTTTGCTATACTATTTGATTATTTTGTGAAGGAACCATCCGGAGTTGAGTACTGTTGTTTGCAAGGGCCATCTTGGCACTGGGGATGATGAAGGAAAAGGGGGTGGATCTTAACAAGCGCAGGCTCTCTCTCCCTGCGCGGCACAGACGGGCTGTAACACAGCATTGCTGCTGCTTCTACCATTCTCCCTGCGCCATTTTACGGAAGGCTACCGAGATTCTCCTAGCACCTGACATCCTTCTACACAGGATCCTTTCAAGGAATGTGAGTACACTGGGGTGTTATAATTGGCTGGTGCGTGCAGTGAATCCATTAATTAGGGAAGGGAGTGGTGTGATTCTCCCCTTCTGTCTCCCATTAGCCTTCTGATTTCTAACTGTATATTTTCTTGTTCTGTGTGAGTGGGTTGTGTGCCTCTACCATGACAGACAAGGCAGCCAACAAGGCTTCTCAGAAGCTCTTTGTTTGCTCTAAATGCAATAACAAAAAACTTACACAGCTACTGGATCCACACTATGTGATGCTTGTGCAGTAGTAGATCTGCCTGTTACTATAACTACCTCGCCTACTCCTCCGTGGGCCTCTGACCAACTGCGAGTTATGGCGGAATTAATGTCAGAGTTGGCGGAGTCTCATAGGTCACAACCCGCCTGGAGGACAGGACTGGCCAAATCAGTGGAAAGCCTGGTACATATTATGGGTTCCACTAGCAGAATGCCCTGTACTTCCTATCAAAAGCCATCTCAGAAATGCCCACTACCGACAGTAGTTCAGTTGGATGATTCAGACGATGAACACCTCTCACAGGAGGAAACTGAAGAGGGTTAATTGGAGGAGGTTTTGGAAGATGTTTCCGTACTGCAAGATTCAGAATCTGGTTCTCAGCAGGTGGAGCCATTAATCTTGGTGGTCAGACAGGTCCTTAATTTACCTAAGAACATAGGACCTCATTCAGAGTCGGTCGTAAGCGGCCGCTCGGTCGTACCCAGCGATGTTCGCAAAACAGCGCATGCGAAAGTTTTGCAATGTACTTGCGCAAACTAGCTGTTGAGATCGGAAATTTCTCTCTCCTTCAACTTGACCAGGTCGTTAGTTTGAGTGACAGGATGAGGCGTTTGTGGGTGGTAACAGGGGAAGGTGCTTGTGAACGGGGGAGGAGGGATCCGAACGCAGGAGTGCCTGACTATGCAAATGGCGTTTTTTGGGAGTGCATAATTAACTAAGTAGTGTCATGGCACATGTGACATGGGAGGTTTTCACACTGACTTGAACGTAGTGCTTAAGAGAGGGTATGGCCAACCTTAAGCTCTATGACCAGCTCAGATGGTTCCCGATGGTCTCGATTAATCCTTATATGCCCGGAGAGGACGTGTAGTGCGAAAGAGAGGGGGGCGTGTTTTTAGTCTTACGGCCGCATCCTCCCCTCGCTCATCCAGCTAACGATCCTATCTTAACGACGCAACTTGCGAGCACTTCATTTGCATATCTGGACCCTTTTCCCTTACGACCAAGCGGCAGCAACGACCGACTCTGAATGAGGTCCATAGTACCTGAAGCTCAGGAGTTTAATTTATTTGGTAAACAGCAAAAGAGGTCTGTTGTTTTTCCCTTTTCACAACAACTTCAAGACTAGCTTTCTGTGGCCTGAAAGCAACTGGATAAGTGTTTCCAAATTCTAAGACTCTATGCCTCCAGGTATCCATTTCCATCATCTACGATGGTAAAGTGGGAAACACCTCCTCCAGTTAATGCATCCGTTTCTCGGCTATCAAAGAAAACAATGCTCCCAGTCCCTGGTGCTACGTCACTCAAGGATCCTTCGGATCTTAAGCTGGAAACAACACTACGATCTGTGTACACTGCGGTGGGAGCACCAACGTTTGTTAGCGCCTGGGTTACTTGCTGGTTGGAGCAGTTGATAACGGGTCTGGACTCCAGTACTTCCAGAGCAGAGCTACGAGTACTAGTAGAACACATCCGTGAATCGCCAGTTACCTGGTCGAGGCTTCCAAGGATATCAGCCAGCTCAGTGCAAGTATATCCGTTTCCGCTATTGCATCCCGCAGAGCTCTCTGGCTGCACTCTTGGCAGGTGGATGCAGAATCTGAGTGTGCAGTTGAGGGCCTGCAGTTCTCTGGAAATATGCTTTTTGGTCCAGAGCTGGACAAGTGGATATCCCAAGCCACAGGGGGTAAGTCTACTTTCCTCCCTTCAACTGCCCCGACACCCATAAGGACTTACACTGGTCCCATGTTTCATTCCTTTCGTGCCCCGCAACCCTTTCGTGGTAGAGCCAGAGGTGCTTCCACGCAGGTGGCAGAGGTCGCCCACAAATGGTCGCACGTCGACAGGAACATAAACCAGTTGAAAAACAGGTGGCCTGACTGTCTCCCGTCCCACTTGGGATTTCCTACGGTAGGAGCTCACTTAAAGACTAATCAAAAGGTTTGGAACCAGACCTCTTCGGATCCGTGGATGTACAGATTACTCTCCGTGGGGTACAGGATAGATTTGAAGTTTCACCTCCAAATCGTTTCTTCACTACGGGTCTGCCGGTGTCGGCAGACAAGGCCACGGTTCTGTAAGAGGCGATTCAGACTCTCCTGAAATCGGCAGTGCTGGTTCCGGTACAAAAACGGGGTTTTGGGTTCCACTCAAACCTTTTTGTGGTACCCAAGCCGGACAGGTCTGTCAGGCCCATCCTGAACCTCAAGTCTTTAAATCCGTATCTGATGGTTTATCGCTTCAAGATAAGAGTCGATTCGATTAGAGATTGTGAGCTTGGAACCGGCGGAGTTTCTAATTTCTCTGGATATAAAAGAGTATTCTACATGTCCCAATATGGGAACCGCATCAAGCTTTCCTGCGTTTTGCAATATTGCACGGTCAATATCAGTTTTGGGCGTTGCCAGTCGGTTTATCCTCGGAATCCCGCGTCTTCACCAATGTCATGTCTGTCCTGATTGCACACCTTCGTCAGGTGTGACCATAACTCCATACTTATACGGCCTGTTGTTCAAGGCCCCATTGGAACCTCTTCTCTTGGACCACACCTTGCTAACATACAAGACTCTGATGCAGCATAGCTGGATGATCAATTTAAAAAAATCCACCCTCATTCTGTCTACAAGGCCCAAAGGCTGCAACCTGCCAAGTTGCTCCAGCCCTCAAGGCTGCTACACATCCCAGAGGCTGATACCCAGCCCACAGGCTGCTAACGGCCCAAAGGCCGAATCTCATCTATTGGCCCACAGGCTACAGCCAGCCAAGTCATTTCCAGCCCCCAAGACTGCTACCGGCCCGAAGGCCGCATCTCATCTACTGGCCCACAGCTACTTTCCAAATCAGCTGTTCAAGCTGTTACACGGCAGCATCTAGCTAAGGTGATACCAGCCCTCAAGGCGGTTGCGGGACAATATCCTACAAATCAGACCTCAGGCTTAACAAGAACTTTTAATCTATCTAGGCTATTGCTTTTTCTTCAAATGGGGCTCAATACTGGTCTCCGTTTAGGGTCCTTCGTTTAGGTGCAGATATATACCCTCTCTATTTTCTTTCAACGAAAATTGCACCTCATACAGGAGGTGCAGACTTTTCTTCAGGGAGTGTTACGGGTGCAGACACCTTTTGTTCCACCTACAGCTCCCTGAGACTTTAATTTGGTACTTACGTTTCTTTAGTTTTCCATGTTTGAGCCACTTGATGAGGTGGATGTCAAGTATTTGTCTTGTACGACGGTTCTCTCCTGGCATTGGCTTCGGCCCGCCGTGTTTCGGAGTTAGGGGCCCTGTTGTGTAAGCCCCCATACCTTATCTTTCATGACAATAGGGCGGAGCTCAGGACGCAAGTTGCTTTCCTTCCTAAGGTTGTGTCGGCCTTCCACATAAATCAGCCTATTGTGGTGCCTACCTTGGTTGAGAACTCCGGAGAATCCTCAACTCTGGATGTTGTTAGTGCACTCCGTGTCTATGTGGCTCGGACAGCGTTTTCCGTAAGTCAGATACACTTTTTGTTTTGTATGATGCTGATCGGAGGGGTTGGCCAGTGTCAAAACAAACGTTGGCGAGGTTGATTCGACTGGCTGTACATCAGGCTTATGTCAGCAGTGATAAGCATCCTCCTCCGTCTATTTCAGCACATTCCACATGCTCTGTCGGTATGTTGTGGGCGGGGAATAGAGGGGGAGGAGCTTCACGCTTCTAAATTATTTAAAGTGCCAGCTCCAACTATCCACGTCTCTATACCCCAATGTACTAGTTCCAATGTTCCCTGTGGAATCAGAGAAAAGGTCTTCACTACTGTGGCTAGTCCTGCAGGGATGCCTGTGGAGACATCGCCCCTCAAGTGGACCCTCATGTTCTTCCTGAGAGTTTCCAGTTGAGGGGCCATAGATACAACTCCTTGACACACGCCTTAACTTCGTCAGCTCAAGTTCCCCTCGGTACTACTGGCAGAGTCTGCCGGAAGTCCCCAGCTAGAAGCACAGCAACACCCCCCCCATAACTCCATCATTGCCCCTTAAGTCTTTGACGGTTCTTCTCAGTGCCTTAAAACCTTCCTTGTGCACCATGGTACTCTTGTCCCAGGCAATGAGCTTCCAGTCCCGCAGCATTTGGGCCATGTTGAATTCGCCCAATCACCTCGGTTGAGAGGAAACATTTTACCCCTTTTAAGTCCCTTAGGAGTCGATTTTTGAAAAATCCTTGCTTAGTGGGTACTTAGGTCATGGAAGGAATGTACTTCCGAAATTTTATGTTTTTAAGTACATGGGTTTGGGCTGTGCGTTGATGAGTCAGTCAATCAGGACATTGCAGAGGGGGAGGAAACATTTTACCTATTTTCACCGCCTTAGGTCCAGGGGTTTGGCTGGGTATTGATGAGTCAGGACATTTGGTTTTATATATTAAGATTAGCAACCTGCTAATCACACAGGAGCAATTTCATCCCGCCACAGCCCACCGCATCTCATAACAACCTACGCCATGTCACCACAGTCCCCTGCTTCCTGCTTCTTACACCTACCCCCTGCATTTCACCACAGCCCTTTGCATCAGACCACAGGCCCCTGCTTCTCACCCCAGCCCCCTGCATCTCAACACAGGCCTCTGTATCTCACTACAACCCCCCACCCCTGCTGGGAAAGGCAGAATGATCATGGATGAGAGATTTGTATTGAAGCTACTGTAAGCATTTTCAGCAGCAAGTCCCCAGGACTGGGCCACTGCGCATTTTTCGGCAGCCTCCATGCGCACCCCTCCACGGCTGCCAAACTTGGTGATGAGCAGTGTCCTCTTTGCAGAATGTACCCTGTATTTCCTGGTGAGCTTCTTTGCCGTGGTGCCCTTGTCCGAGAACAGCGCTGACTTCCATGGGACGTGACTCCTGTTTACCGTGGTGGGATGTGGCTGAGTGGGAACATAACGCTGGAGAGGGAGCACTTAATGGTGGAGGAGTGGTGGCTGGATGTTGCCTGCATGTTCAGCGTAGGGATGGACATCGGAATCTTATGGTTAATCACCATCAATATTTTTGTTCCGATGGTAGTGTCTTTACCATTTGATGGTGGTGGTCTGATGGTTTGCTGTCATTGAATGGAAAACATTCGATAGTGTGGGATTTTATAATTCCTGATAGCTATTCCTCCTCTCGCTCCTTCCTGGCTACTGTGTCTGCATCAGGGCATCTTCATTGGTTAGTTGGAGGCTGTCTTTCACTCTCTGGCCCCTATTTACCAACGAAGGAATATACCAGCAGAATTTTTTCGTTTAGTATCCCTGTGAAACGAATTAAAAATTTACTGATATTTACCAATACTTACCCCTCCGGTGAGGTCCCGCAAAGTCCTCGCCCTCGGTGAGGTCCTCCGCTGGGCTGCTGACAGCCTGACGCTGCCAGCGACGGGGCTCCAGTTTTATGCGTAAGTGCGATGGTCCGTCTGCGCATTTGCATGACGCCTGGTCTCCATTGCTGGCCATGGCAAGAGCGATGCTGTGACAAACAGCAGTAATTTTAGATTACCGCTGTTTGTTAAATGCAGAAACTAGGACATAACCCCTTTAGCGGGTCCTAAAGGGGTAATGCTTCTGTCTGCCCAAGACGTGTTTCTGCTCAGTCCCTGACTCCCTCCCCTCTCTAGGATGCTGCTAAGCAACAGGGCACATTGCTAGATCTGATTGGCTTTCTGAGACAGTGAGAGCCAATCAGAGTGCAGCCCTCGCCCCTGCAGCCGTCAGTCACTCACACAGCACAACAGTTTTGTCTGATACTTGCTTCAGTAAAATCGTCACTGCTCGGCTCCCTTTTGTCACAGATGAATGGTTCATACACCTAAACCTTCCTCAACCAATCAAATACAGATTTGGATCTCTGTATACACACACATCCAAAATAAGGATTATTTGCAGTGAAAGAGTAGCATGGCAATTGGGAGAGGTGTCAGAATTACAGTACTAAAATGCTAGGGTCATAATAAATATTAGTTTCATGCAAATCAGTTTTGTTTTACAATACCAAAAGTAACCTGTCCTCCACTCGCTATGCACTGTAAAAAGACGCCTAATGTATATATTAATATTTAATGACCAGACAGATGCCTTTCCTTAGCCACTGTCCCAGCAGGGAGTATAGAATTAGTCTGGCCATGTGTTCACATTACAAAAGCATCTCTGTTTACAAAGTTCAAGATCGGTTTCAGCAAGTCTGCAGAAAGAAGACTGATACTCATAAGCAAGATATTATTGATGAGCGCCTTAATAAGTGGGGTGGTAGCACACTGAAAGCCAGTGTTGGACAAAATCAATTTTACAGAGGTTCCACAATCTTTGGTGAATTTGTCTTGGTCACATGTGGTCAAGTCAATGAGTGAAGGGGGAACGTGTTTCCTAGGGAAAAATGTCTATCTTGATTCTTCCTATGCACCTGCTTCCAATCACAGCTGAAGCAGAAATGGGTCCAGCACAGTATGCATCGCAGACACAGGGCACATCACAACTCAGCGGGAGGTTGTATGTTTTAGCAATTGTTTGTAAGGGTACTGTATGGCTGAGCTATATGGTTCAGTTACAGAGGAAACTGCAAGTAACACTTTATACAGATCTCTCTCCTCAAATACACAAAGAAGATTCTGACCCTTCCTGGCCAATTCAAGTAGCCGCAAGTTCTAATGGCGTAAGACATTTGTTACACTACTGTGCACTTTGCAAATTGTTTTCATTTCCCTGCAATCAAATAGTAAAAGCATATTCAAGGCAGCCGTGGCAATGTGCAACATAACATTGGATAACAGTATAGAAGGCTGTTAATGGCACCCGTGGCAATGCCCAACATGGGTGAAGTGCACAAAAAAATAGGGGAAATCACACTGACCCCCCCGAAACAGTGTCAAATAACATTGGATAATGTTAGTGGCCATATGCAAAGTATTTTTGATTATTTAAAAGGTGTCCAATGGCTGATTTATAACTTATTAACAGTATAAGCATTATAGTAAGTGAGTGTTTATCACCAAATTAAAGCCTATTTTGTGGTACAGAAAAATGACTGTACTGTGATTTTTAATTATTTTGTTTTTATTGTGAAAAAGCAATCCCTTTTGCAAGTTCAAAAAAATTCCTTTCCCATCTATACATCACCCCTAAATGCATGTCCCACTTACAAGGCCACAGTGAGCTTTTCCATGAGTGAGATGTGGTTACCAGAGGGGAGGAAAGGTAAGAGATGTAGGGAGCAATGGAGCTGGAGAGGGCAATGTACGTGAACGTGAGGAGTATGAGGAGGAAGTAGTAGGGCAGTGTTGGCTAATCTTGACACTCCAGCTGTTGTGGAACTATATATCCCAGCATGCCCTGCCACAGTTTTAGCATGCCCTAATAGCAAAACTGTAGCAGTGCATGCTGGGTTATGTAGTTCCATAACAGCTGGAGTGTCAAGGTTAGCCAACACTGTAGTAGGGGAAGGATAGCCAGTGTAAGGGGGGGGGCAGGTGAGGAGCAGAGAGGCGGGGGCAGGTGAGGAGCAGAGAGGGGGAGGCAGGTGAGGAACCGTGAAAGAGGAAGATAAGTCTTGCTGCAGCATGAAGTATAGATCGAAGAGAGACAAGATGGGAGCGGGGGAGGCCTGTAAAGAGGTTGCAGTAGTCGACATGAGAAATGATCAGTGAGTGGACAATAGTTTTGGTGGTGCCTTGGGAGAGGAAGGGTCTGATACGGGCATGTTGGAAGTTACAGGAGTGAGCAAGATATTGAATGTGGAGGGCAAAGGAGAGGGAGGAGTCAAGAATGTCACCCAGGTAGCGGAGTTTGGGAACAGAAGAGATAGTAGTGTTGTCAACAGTGATAGAGAAGTCGTGAAGGGAGGAGACCTTGATGAAGGGAAGAGTTCAGTTTTGGCCAGGTTAGGTTTAAAATAAAGCATAAGGACATCCAGGAGGAGAGCAGAGAGGCAACTGGACACCCAATAGAGGAGGGAATGGGAGAGATCATGAGATGAGAAGTAGAGTTGGGTGTCGTCGGCATAGAGTTGATACTGGAGGCTAAAGGAGCTGATGAGTTCACCCAGGAAGGAGGTGTACAGAGAAAAGGAAAGTGGACCAAGAACAGAAGGGCGGCAGAAGAGTGATAGATTTGTGTCTGATGGCCTCAATGTTGGAAGTGAAAAAGTAGGCAAAGTCAGTGGCAGTAAGCGGATGGAGGGCCAGAGGAGTGTTTTGAAAGTAGGAAAAAAGCAGCGTGGCTTGGAGGACAGTGAAGAAATGAGATACTTGTATAAGGAATGTTTAGCGAGGGAGAGGGACGGAAGGATGAAAAGTTGAACTTGAAATGGAGGAAGTCCACCAAGGAACGACACTTCCTCCAGTGGTATTCAGCAGTACATGTGCATTTTTTAAGGAAGTGGGTAAATTTGGAGTGCCAAGGTTGGGATTTAGAACGGCGAAGGTAGACAGGAGAGGTGGGGGCAGCAGAGTCAAGAGCAGTGGTGATAGGGTGGTTGTAGGAGGAGGCCGTCTGTTTGGGGCAGGCCAGGGTTGATAGAGGGGAGAGGAGAATGTGAATAGGACAAAGTGGGATAAAGAACAGAGATTGGGCAAAATTTACTAAGCGGCGGTTTCTATTCTATTCTATTCTAAACCCCGGCGGTTTGGTGGTGGTTTCTATTCTATTCAAAACTCCTGCGGTTTGGTGGCGGTTTCTATTCTATTCTAAAACCCGGGGGTTTGGTGGAGGTTTTGCAGTGGTTTTTAAATGGCAGCACTGTTCTATTCTATTCAAAAATGTGTTTTGATGGCAGTTTGGCAGCGGTTTTGGCCTTAGTAAATCTGCAGATAGCAAAACCGCCGCCAAACCACAGTCAAAACACATTTTAGAATAGAATAGAACAGGGCTGTAATTTAGAGACCGCTGCAAAACCGCCACTAAACCACCGGGGTTTAGAATAGAACAGGAACCACCAAACCGCCGGGGTTTAGAATAGAATAGAAACCTCAGTCAAACCACCGCTTAGTACAGTGTTGGCTAACCTTGACACTCCAGCTGTTGTGGAACTATATATCCCAGCATGCCCTGCCACAGTTTTAGCATGCCCTAATAGCAAAACTGTAGCAGTGCATGCTGGGTTATGTAGTTCCATAACAGCTGGAGTGTCAAGGTTAGCCAACACTGGCTTAGTAAATTTTGCCCATTGTGTCTAATAAGGGCAGATTTGGGCTTGGAGGGCAACCTTTCGATGCTGGGCTTCCATATCCATCCCTAATAAGAGGATTCCCGCCCAGCCACCTTGATGGTCATCAGGTCTGACAGATTATGTTCCTATACCTTTTTCAAAATAAATATGTAATGGATAAAAACTAAATCTAATAGTACGTCTATACGGGGGCGTATCTATAATGGGTGCAGGGTATGCAGTGCACACGGACCACTGGGTCCAGGTGGGCCCACATCGCACAACCTGCACCTGTATTTTCTAATACTCACCTCTCTGAAGACCCGCGTTGGCTGTCGCAGCCCTGCATTAAACACCTGGAAAATGGCCGTTGCGGCCATTTTTCCTGTGTTTTGAGCATGTGCATTGGGGAAATAGCCATGAAAATGGTGGCTGCACCATTTTCCCGGTGACCTGCATGGATTAGTGCCCAGAGTCTACTGCTGCAGTCAGTCCTCCGCCGGGGAGAGAGGAGGGGGCCCCAGACAGAATATGCACATGGGCCCCCTCCTCTCTTAATATGCCCCTGCTTCTACAGTATATAGCCCTTTATTATATTTGCAAAGCATATATATGTATATATCTTAGCAACTTTGTGATTTCAGATCTGCAACTATGTAATATTATTGTGTTCGCAACCATGCTTACCTGAATTGCTATTGTCCCCAGATTTTAGTTTGCAGTGGTCATTAGTCTGGTGAGAAAATAATATATTATCCTGTGTAAACAGAAACAATCCTTAGTATATAACTCACTTAATAAATAACATTGGGAGACATTTAAGTGGAAATAAAGATCAACTGAATTTTTAAAAAATAATTAATTTGGTGTCATTATGTTTAAATTGTGGCTTTAAATATGGCCACTTACTGTAAAACATTAAAATAATATTTCTAAAAGTCCTTTGTAATGTTAACTATATAACATGTTAACAGTCAAGCAAACTCATTTTAGATGTGATTTTTGTGTCGGACAATGTCGTTCTGCTTTTGGCGATCCAGCAGTATAGTGACTTCTCTGATCTGTCATATTCCTAATAAAGTTTGTGCAATGTGTGGGACCCTGGACCCTCCCCACTTAATGTACCAGCAGCTGGTGTAATGCATAGAACCAGCACAGCGTTCCAGTGTCTGGGTCATAGTCTATGGACAATGACCTCCATGCTGAGGATAGTTAACAGTTAATAGTGATGCACAAACAGAAAGACTCAGTCCATTATCTGACTCACACTCTTTGTCCCTCATAAAGGTGCCTGTGGCAGTTAGGACAGTTACAGTAAAATGAAGGTAATCAGAAAGAAGCATGGGAGGGGGGGGGATAAACAATGCAAAAAAGTACTAAGATTTGAGAGTGGCGTGAAGGGTATTAGGGGGATGTTTGCAGTAATGCTAGAGCTAAGCAGCACTGCAATCGGAATTCCCGGCCAAGGTGGCATCTGCCAGGCAGCTACAGAGACCAACTATGCCCCATCCATGACTATTATATCATACTGTAATTATTAACAATTATATAGTGCACATATATTCCATTAGCATTTAACTGAGAACATGTCACACACACACACACAGGGTAGCTATACTTTGTTATGTCAGAAGCCAATTTTCCTACTAGTATGTTTTTGGAATGTGAGAAGAAACCCATGCATACACAAGAAGAACATACAAACTCCACACAGCTACTCACTCACTCACTCACTCACTCACTCACTCACTCACTCACTCACTCACTCACTCACTCACTCACTCACTCACTCACTCACTCACTCACTCTGCTGCATCCAGACTCCAGCGCCACACACAAGCTCCCGAATCCCTCACATTATAAAGCATCGACGTGAATGACGTCACGTACGGCCCCGCCTCCTTATTAACCTATTGGCTTCCTGGGCCATGGTTGGGGAAGCTGTGTTCGTGCAATCAGGGAAACCCTCCCTCCGGCACCTAAAAAGTTAATGAAGGGGGCGGGGTTGGTGACCCCGGGACTCGCCGGCTGATTGGTGCTGCAGTGGCCACGCCCCCTCCCGTTCCCCGAGCGCTGGTCCGCGGCCGCGCACACACACACACTGGGTCTGTAGTACACGATGTCCGCGCCCGGCCCGGCTCCCCAGCGGCTTCCCATCCCCGCCGCCAGGTCCCGGTGAGAACCACCCGCTGCATGTCCCCGCTCCCCAGCACCACCAATGTGGACTCCTGCGCCTCACCTCTGTAATCCGCAGCGGGAATCATGGCGAGCCGCCGGGCAGCTCCACCGGAGGAGGACGGCGGCGAGAGCAAGCAGCAGCAGCCGCCCATCAGTCCGGGCACTGAGGTGAGGTCTCTATACACCAGGGCAGCTGCTGCCGCAGAGTGCCGATTCTAGGTCCCGGCTGGCATGCTGGGCTTTGTAGTCCTACAACAGCTGGCCAGCAAGAGCCCCCCCCCCTTCCATCCCCATCTTGTGTGTGTGTGTGATACAGTGACTGTGTGCCATAGCTAATATCAGGTATATAGCACCAGCTAGACCCAGGGTGGCCTCCTTGCCAGCCAGGATAACCCACATTCTGTTTGTCTCTCCCTCCTCCCCAGAAAGTTGGGACTCCTCCTCTTTAATTCCCTTTTTATTCCTGGGTAGCTGGTGTACTCAGACAAGTGTCCCCCTGGCACTGATGTAACACAGGTCTGCTACTGGAGCCCACGTTGCTGCACTGTGCACTCCAGTCCGGCTCTAAAAGCCTAATCAGATGGCTGGGCTGCTGCAGAACTTCTTTGTGAGACCACACCGTGGTCATTTACGTGACTGTTGGTGCTCTGCAGGGTGGGGTAGAAAAATGTATTGTACAATCTTATACTTGGTTCTTTCACTCATACAGGATATTTGGAATTGACATCTACCTTAATCTGTGCTTCCCACATGCTAATAAATGTCTGTGGCACCACTCCAACATGTCCAAGAAAACAGTATGACACATGTCTCTGAGAAACACATGGAAAATGTGTGTGTGTCTCTCTCATATATATCTATCTCAGTGCATAAGTGTATGTTCGTTCTTGTGTGTTCTTACCCATTCTCTTAGGTCATCTGTGCTGAATGTAACCTGACATTGCTGATTGTCGCATTGACAACTGTTCCTCACTATGTTTGTGTTCTACACATGTTGGCTTGGGTTGCATGTATTATGATGTAGCTCACCAATCCTGGGTCATATGTGTTTTGCTGTTTGTTGGATTCTTTGGGCGTTTCGGTCCGGTGCTACAAGTGGCTGTAAATGTAAATAAGACATGTAACAAATTCTGTTTTTTTTTTTTTTTTTTTTAAATCTTATTTATAGTGTCATTCAGAAGAATGTAGCTGGTGTGGTGTAGTCCGGTATATTTGTGCTGTGACATGTGTATGGGAGCCTACTCTGATGGCTGTCAGGACAGATTTGTGCTGACATGTTCTGTGCAGAGCCAAGGGAATTTACACACCTTACACTAACCTGAGCTGATAGCAGCTGCGTTACCAGCACTAAGTGATGAGGGCCTGCGGCACAATCCCTTAGGATGACAAGTCCTTATACTGTAGCTCTTCTGCGCCGAATATCATTTCTGAACATAGCAGCCCTGGGTGGCAGCATTAGGATTCGGTATGAAGCCTGTGAAATACTTCATCGTTGGCTGTCTTGAGATATATATTAATCTTTTCAACGTAGCGCTCGCTCCATTAACAAGTATTTAAGCAAAAATAGAATGTCTTATAGTTTAGAATAAACATCCTTCTTTAACATTTTTTTTTATTTTAATGAACTAGTGCAACAGTATCCAGCCTGCACTCTTTGAAGAAACTCTTTCCATATCCCCATAAGTGTTTTTTTTATTTTTTATGCATTCACCAGTATTGGCAGGGTGTGTCGCTCTAGCATATTTATACACTTTAGCTAGGCTGTTAATGAATAACTGATACATATGACATGATCCCGGAAATGCACAGTGCCAAAATAAAGTAACATTGAGAATTTGGAGCACAAAATAATGTCCCTTTCATGTGCTCTGCCTACTTGTGTTATGTAATGAAAGTCTTTGAGCTGTTCCTCCTGTGACAGATGTCAGCATTTTATACATAATATAAATCCTCTGGTGGACAGAAATTACCCTATGTCTTATTTTTATTTTTGTGATGGTGCAAGAAATGGCAACTACTGAAGTTACATTATTTAGAAAGTGTCTGGTTACTGTCCCTCTGTATCTTATTTTGAGGTTTAAGAATTTAGCAAAAATTTAGCAAAATCCAGCAGGTATTTAGACCTTATATCTTCAGTGTTGGCTCTCCCCAGTTGTAGTCACCTTATGGGGGTGTATTCAATTCGAATATGGCATGTGGCAAAGATACTGGTAGCGAGGGGCCTTTGTTGGACCCTTCTTTGAGGCACTTTGTATTCTTCGCTATGAATTGAATTCTGCACTATAATTTGTGTCTCAGCTGGAGCATATTTTAGAGGCAAATTATATATTCTAATTTAAAAAAAAAATGTAATGATCGCGCTAGACGGTGAACTCGTTTTTAAGAAGCGATTTTTCAGACCATAAAAGTGTTTTGGTGAGTGGTGTATGTAATGTGCTGTTTCAAGACATCACATATGATGGGTACTGGCTGTTATATTGGGTGATCAACTGATCAGCCAATATATTGTGTGCCCATCGTGTCTGTGAACGACATCGTTCAGACATCGCGTCGGCTGTGTTGCACAACCGATGACAGATATATTCGCAGATATGTGTGTACAGGCAATCAGCTGACCGCCCGTACAGTTGCAGCAGGGGTCGCAGGGAGGGGGTCGCGGCGAACCGGATGACAGATGATGATTGTTCAGTGTGTACAACCATCATCTGCAGATATATCTGTCATACCCCTTTCAGACAGAATTCCAAATTACCGGGTTAAACATTTCAACCCGGTAATTTGGTGATATACATGGTACCTTTTTCTTTCTGAAAGGGTCATCCCAGGTCTAAATTCCCGGGACTTCGACCCTGGAATTTACCAGGGTTGGAGACACGGAATTTAGTCCCGGGTTGACCCTTTCCGACATGAAGAAATACCCGTGTAAATCCGCAAATTACTAGATTGAATTTTTTGACCTGATAATTTGCTCTTCTGTCTGAAGGGGGGTACAGACAGAGAATGGGAAAAATCAGTTTTGTTTTATTTTGTGTACCCAGCTAAAGCAATCTGCAGGATAACTTGAAGTGTCGATGGTGCTGTAACTGGCTGATATGTGCGCAGCTCAGCATGGCAGCAGTGGCCGCTGGCACATTGTCAGTAATTGGATTCCCCACTGGATTTGTTAAGGATGTCCAATGGAAGTTTTCAAAAATGATTTTACTCCGCAGGAAAGGAATCCCTGTATGGGTGGCGTTTCCTGTTAATGTAGATGAATAACATAAAATATGGATGAAGTTCTTGTCCGAGCGATACATAAAGTGGTTAGCATGTTAATGCAAATGATCAGGTTCAGCCATCGATGAAGTTATGGCCTCGAGAGGGACTACAGGCAAATGGCTAAATTGGGGATACCTGTAGGCATGTGCTTAATTTAAAGTCTCCCACACTGGTGTGCTGGGCAATGAGGATGTAAACAGCAAAATAATAATGTATTTATGTCCAGATATCAGAATACTGCTGAGCTCTTTCATTTCACAAACTTTTCATATTTATTTAATCCATTTATTAATTTTGATGTGGGATTGTAAAGTACTTTGTACCCATCGACAGGCCATTGATCGAATCGATCTCACAGTGAGGCACATACGCTAATGAAGCAAATAACATCCCAGCATGGCAAAAATTAACCTTAGTGTGTGTGTGTGTACATGTGGTGGGGAATATAGATTGTAAGCTCCACTGGGGCAGGGTCTGATGTGAATGGGCGCTGTGGAATATGTGTGCGTTATATAAATAGCTGGTAATAATTGCTACAGTAAAATAGAAATTACAACGAGTCCTGGGCTCTAAGATCCTTTGCTGCTGTTGATTCCTCCTTTCTCACTTTTTTAATAAATCTGGTTATTGCACCTCACTGCACAGCATTTTCTGACGAGCAGCAAAGAAACTGCAGAGTGTTTGCTCGTTGTATTATACTGACCCCAGAAGGGTGTGACATTATTATCCAGTTGTGATTCTGCAGATGTGAACCCATGTGTTAATATATATCCGTACGCCTTGCCAAGAAGTGGAAGTACGTGTCAGGGCGAGGTCAATGAGGGGTGGAGGTTATTGAAACAAATCTGGGTTATTATGGTGACTGATCGGCGGTAATGTTGTTCTGTGTGGATATATGGCTACTGTAAGTTGCTGTAGTTCTTGAAAAGTTATCTTACAGAATGGATGAAAGCCCGTTTCCTGTTTACGTGATCCAATTAGAGACTGGCTGACGGTATGGGGTATATTTACTAAATGAGAGTGTTTAGAAGTGGAGATGTTGCCCCTAGCAACCAGATTCTACTTAAGAGTTAACTAGCACCTTCTAGAAGATAATAGCTAGAATCTGATTTGTTGCTATGGGCAGCATCTCCACTTCTAAAAACTCACTTTAGTAAATTTACACCTATGTATCAAATTAATAACTCCTGCGTTTCTTCCTACTTTTAATCCCGAAAATGATGATTAGTCATTATCTAAAACTGCCCAAAAGCAGAGTTATATGTTATTTCGGCTACATCCACGTACTTGTTGCTTCTTAAAATAAGAGCTTTTTAAAGAGAGGGTTTTTTTTAATTAAATTTAATTTATTTTTTTATTTCACTTTGTTGTTCTGCTGGGTAACTAAAGTTGTGTCTATCTGCTTTAATACATGGAGTCCAGTGAGTTTTAAATGGTTTCTAGTGGCATCTGCAGGGCTACATTTTTGTCACATCAAGGTAACTAAAAAAAAAAATATTCTTTGTTGTGGACACAGACAAAAAGTAGCTCATACAAACTAGTTAAAACTATTCTAATATTTTACCTGTGATACAGTCAGCTGTATATGTCAAAGGGGGCGATTCAATTCAGCGCAATGCTGAATAGCTCCAGGAAGTAGTTCCTGGAGCTGTTCAGTTCACCGCGCTGTTGGCCCGACTAAAGGATTTATTCTCGCACAATCCTGATGTAAGAGCAGAAATCTGACTAAAGTGCTGGGCGTGATGCTGTTTTTCAGCTTAGAGCGGCGCTAACAGCCTCGCGGCCGACACTTTACCTGGAGAATTCCGATTAGTGCGACTAAACACCCAGCTTTCCGCCGTATTCAATTCCAAAACAGGCGAAAACGGGAAGCGGCGAATGCCGAGCAGGCGGAAAGTACTGTCGGACTTGGGGAAATCAGACTGAACCCCCCAAAAAGATGCACTAACATTGGGGATCAATGTAGAAGTGTTCCAATAGCCCTAAAAAAAACTAATTGGGGTACTGAAGTTGTTTAAAATCTTGTTATTGGCGTCCTTGCAAAAGTGGAGAAGAATGGCGTTAAGCAGTATTTTTTTTGTTGAAAATAAGTAGGCTGTTTTAGCGGGGCGCCCTACCCTACTTCTGGAGGGCAAAAAGCACCCCGCCCTCCAGAAGGGGGGCAAAAAGCGCCCTGCCCTCACAGCCTGCGGGTGCCGTCTTCACCTGCTGGTCGGGAAATGTGCGGTGACCCTGTCACCACTGGTGAATAGACGCTGGGCGCATGCGCCCGGCATCTATTCTCCCTGTCAGCAGCTCTTGGGGGCTGCCCGGAGTGTCCTTGAGTGCAGGGCACGCCCCCAAGAGTGATGAAAAGGTGACGTGTCTTATAAACCTGCCCCCTTTTCAATGGCCACACCCCCTTTTCAGGTGCGTGCGTAAGTGCCTTCTCTAGCTCCGGTGCCCTGCCTGCCGCCGGAGCTAGAGTGAACACTAGGTACTTGAAAATGGGTACTAGCATATTTTAATGTCTCTAATGTGATGTTTTAGAAAAGTGAAATTCCTCCGTCATTCAAGCATCTGCAATCCCCAAAACACTTGATCCCTTCTTAGAGCACCCCCAGAAGCTTATTTCGCTAGTTTTTGATGTTGTCTCCACACTCTTGTAATTTTCGCCCCAAATTTCAAAGGCATTTTTTGGGTGAATTGTACACTGGGGGCTGTACCAAGGGTTTTGAGTGGTTTCCCAACATCTACACCCCAAAATATAGATTTTACAATTTTTTTTCACCTGCTATTCTGTGGAGAAAAAGTATCGCCTATTTCAGTGCCTTGATTTTTCGCATAGGCGAAAACGGAATGGAATTGAATACGGAATAAAAAAAAGGCGAAATTATCGCAAAAAATGGCTTTTCGCTTCTAATTGAATACGTCCCTTAAGTGGTTTTAGTCGGGTATAACGGCGTGGTGATGAATAGCTCTGGGAACTCCTTCCTGGAGCTATTCATTATTTCCCTTAATTGAATCACCTCCATATATGGTAATAGAGCTCATTGTAATCGTGTCCTCTGTACTTGGACAGAAGGAGCACCCAGAGTCCCCGCTTGTTCAATGTTTGTGGCATATAGAGTTTTAATATGGATTAAGGGCTTGTCCATTCAAGTAGGCTCACGAGTTTGTGTTCCACCTGGGAAATAATGTGCCATCGAGATCCACTAACCTCTGCGCTGCTTTTGATGGCCACATGATTTTGAATTGATGCGGACGTTTGTTATGGGGACCTCAAAATTACTTAATTCACTTGTGTGGAAGATGTCTGATTCTTTCCAATTTGGAACATAGCTCGTAAAACAACGCTAGATAGCTGTATAGTTTAATGTAGAGTTCCATAGAGATTATTTATTAAGTTACTTATATAAGTACACATTCCGCAGCGATTTACAGTGAGTACACTGATCAGCCATAACATTAAATCCACCTGCCTTGTGTAAGTTCCCCTTGTGCTGCCAAAATAGCTCTGACCCGTGAAAGCATGGACTCCACAAGACCTCTGAAGGTGTCATGTGGTATCTGGCACCAGGACGTTAGCAGCAGATCCTTTTAACTCCTGAAAGTGGCGAGGTAGGGCCAGCACATCCCACAGATGCTCGATCGGATTGAGATCTGGAGAATTTGGAGGCCAAGTCAACACTTTGTACTCTATCTAGCAAAGAGAAAATTGTGTAGTCTCTGCTTATAAATCCAGCAGCAAGGGTTCAGCCTTATGCTGGCCATACACCTCCACGACCAGCAGTCCTGGCAGCATATTTGTTGTTTTTCTTAGCACAGGATCTGTCGTATGATCGATCCTGTGCCTCACGCGCTCGGGGAAAAAGTCATTGAAATTACTTGAATGGACAAACGATGGATGGCATGCACAAAATAAACAACACGATTTGCACGCGATAGGATGAACATATGGGCTGCCCATCTGATCATAAGATCCGATTTAAAGAGCTGTGGGAGCGCGCATCGGATCATTTCTTACTATAAAAATACACGATTTTCATTAGATCCATCATATGACTCGTTGAAAATCGGGCAATCGGCCCAAAAATGTGCAGGTGTATGGCCAGCTTTATGATCACCAACCCTCCAGTGTAGAACAAAACCAAAAAATGAGGACACCAAGCGCCGTTTTTAAACTTAAATCCCTTAAGCAGGTGATTAATGGACCTTGAAAAGTTTGATCTCCTTAAAGGGTTTGTCAATTAGAGATGGCAAACCTCTTTATCCAAACTCCAATTCGCACATTCAATGGTGGAAATAGTATTATAGCAGAAACCTCCAAAAAATCATAAGAAACGGCTCCTCCTAATTTAAAAGGGAAACAGTTTATTCACAATGAAAGAGAAACACAAATCCCCCACTAGGTAGGGTAGCTTTTAGGAAGGGACTCATTTAAGAAAGAATAGGTGGTAACTTCTGGTACATCACCTTCTTTTCTGAAGGATAAGGTCTCTCACAAGGTCTCAAAGGGCAGCAGGCCTCCTATCTCTAATACCCCTTTCAGACATTAGACCCAGTAAATACATGGCTACTTCCCAGGTTCTACCAACCCTGGAAATTCCCATGTCTTAGTCTTAGACCCCCATTCACACTACACCAAAACCCGGAAAATTCCAGGGTCGGATACGTTCATACTCAACGCAGGTCTACCCTGGAATTTGGTGTGGATTTAAAGGGGATATTTTTATTTATTTTTTTTGTTCACAGTAATGACCTAATATAAAAATTAGCATTTTTAGTGTAAAGGCCACAAAGTTTGTTTCTAATGTTTTTTGTTTTTTTATTGGAAACCAATAAATTCTTACATTACAGTATAAGAAAATTATGAATATAGCCTCTAGAATGTTTCGATCTAAACAAGAGAAATAATTTCACTTAAAAAAGTTAAATACAAAATAATACACACTTAAATTCGTTATGTGGTCCGGGTGACTACAGTTGATGTCATCTGCAACCAATGAGAACGTCTTAAAACTCGAGTTTAAAAACCTGAGTTGGATGCATTCACACTAGAGTCTACCCGGCTTGCACCCAGGAAAAACTCTGGTACAGAGCAGGGTCATGGACCTGGGACTTCGACCTGGGTCGTTTCTGTTCACACATAGCAAACATCCAGGTTGATGCATGTTCACAGCCAAAAACCTGGGTGTTTGCTGTATGTCTGAAAGAGGCATTACTAACAAAGTAATCAGTTATTCACATCCCCTGTCAGTGGTTTTAATGTAATAGCTGATTGGTATATCTGGCCAGTCACATAGGCTCTAAGTGGAGATTCAATTGAACGCAAATTAAATAGCGCCGGGAGGGAGCTCCCGGAGCTATTCAAACCAGCGCGCTGTTAGGTCGGAGAATGCCCATTCTCCTGCCCCTCGCACCTTAAACAGGGTGTTTATCGACTAAACAGTGTTATTCTCTGACTAAACTTCCCGAGTGTGTTTGCTGTAGGTGTAGGGTGCTGATCAGTGAGGAGGACATTTAAATTTTGAAGGGCAAAATTGTTTACGTGATGTATCGCTACAGCTACTGTAGCTATAACCATACATCACGCCTAATATTTTGTCCTTCAAATTTTAAATATGTCGTCTTCACTGATCAGCACCTTGCACTTAGATCTGGGGTGGGGGAGCTTTTTTCTGCCTAGGGCCATTTTGATATATATAACATTATTTGTGTGCCTGGTGTAAGCCACGCCCCCTCCGTATGATAACACACAGGGGTGGGGCCACAATTGCAGGTGATTTCAGCAATGTCCGGAGCATCTTCAGGATGCTCTGGGGAGCTGTAAGGGCAGCGGTGTGATAGTCTGAAGCGTCCTAAGGATGCTCCAGGCGGCACTGCTGCATAGATTCTGGCTGCAGCGTGCCATTCTAGGCACCTTGCTAGCCAGATGAGGCTAGCAGAAAAAAGCTCAGAGGGCCAGACCAAATGATTCTGCGGGCCTTATACAGCCCCAGGGCCTGCGGTTCCCCATCCCTGACTTATAGTGAATACTATGTATGTTTTTGGATTGTGGTAGGAAACCCACGTAAACACTGGGAGACCATACAAACTCCACACAGAGCTTAGGGCCAATGGAACACAAGAGCTCACCTGTCCAGAGAGATATGACACTTTTTCCATTTGGAACGTAGCTCACAAAACCTTATTAGAAAACATCAAATTGGTAAAACTGGCTAATGGAAGAAAATTCTAAAGTCATTTTTTCGAAAAAATTATGATTTGTTTGAGAAAGTTGAGCTGTAGAATTTATTGCACTTCCTGTTAAATACCTTGTATGTAATAATCTGTTTTCTGTGATAAAGCGGTTTGTCCTCTGTATTCCATGGAAAATATAACCCTGTCTGGGATTATGGTCCTAACGCACTGGTCACTGTGCAGGCTATACCCTGCATTTAGGTGGCTGTAAGCAGTGTGGTTTGCTGGCCACAAGGATCAGCTTCCACCAACAGCACCAAAAGTAAAGTGAACAGAGAGTGAGTGGCCGTTATGTCACCAAGGCTAAGTTTATATAGTGTTAGTAGTTCAGTTTTATTTTTAAACTAAAGACTTCGTGTCATGAATGACATTTCTTTCTTGTGGCCTATGTCCAGCTTTTCTCCTGTTGGTATATAGTTCCTCAGTCTCTGTCCTGTTACCAGCTCATTGAACCACCCAGTCCAGAGGTCACCTGTGCTGCAACAGCTCTGTCATGCCCTTTGTGTCTTGCTTTTAAAGCTTGTTTATTGCAACCGCAGTTTATTATAAATGCATAATGCCAAAAAAACTGTAAAAGCTTGTACACATGGTCAGGGTGCATATTGTTCTATAATACACACGTCATGCTACTGTAAGGTAAATTAGATCTGTAAGTGGTGAGTTTTGGCCATCACCTTCCCTTAGGAAACCGTGTGCAATATAAGGAATACTGCACATCTACTGTAAGTTACTGTGGATTTTTGAAGTCACCTTGAAAGCGTTTTGGTGCGGCCTCATGCCATTATATGGTCACAGAACTGCTTTGATGATATTCTAATTCACTGATGAATTAGAAAAAATATCAAAATATTTAGTGTTTATTATATTGATTTACTCAAAATAATTTCTCTGATTTCCCAGCAGATTGGTGATCGTCGATAACCGGTAGATCAGAAATGGCAGGATGTATGGGGCCCTTTACATTATTCTGAGCTAGAATACTGTGGTGACCAAACTTGGACCCCCAAGACACGTCCATATTTTCAAATGTGTCAATTAATAATGAATACACATGTGCACCAACTAGGAGAGCTGTAAAACATGCATTGTTAGTGGTCCCTGAGGACTGAATTTGGCCTTTATTGGTTTGAGTGGCAGGCCTGCAGATTTGTTGGGCAGGAATGCACAAAGATTGATGTTTTCAAAGGCTTTTTTATCCGCTATTACTCTTGCATATAAATGGTCATTTGACTGTTGACTGCCTGGTAATTTAGAATGTGCCCTCAGGATTTTATTGGTGACTTTAACAGTGTTCTCCCCAGGCTGTTTATTGCGGTCGCACCGCCCGGCTAGAAACAGCTACCGCCGGCATCCCCCCCCCCCCCCCCCCCCATGACGGTTTCCATGAGTTTGGCCTCTACTCATGTACTTTTATGTCTGCATCCCAGCCATGTAAAATCTGGCAAATGTAATGCAAGCTATTCTGTCATCCAATACAGTCTTAACAGTAGATCAGGTGTTGGAATAAAAAAAAGTTCTGTGTAGCCTGCAAGTGGGGACAGTATCTGTGTAGCCTGCAAGTGGGGACAGTATCTGTGTAGCCTGCAAGTGGGGACAGTATCTGTGTAGCCTGCAAGTGGGGACAGTATCTGTGTAGCCTGCAAGTGGGGACAGTATCTGTGGTGCCTGCAAGTGGGGACAGTATCTGTGTAGCCTGCAAGTGGGGACAGTATCTGTGGTGCCTGCAAGTGGGGACAGTATCTGTGGTGCCTGCAAGTGGGGACAGTATCTGTGGTGCCTGCAAGTGGGGACAGTATTTGGGAGCTGTATAAAAAATTAATTCTGTGATGCCAGCACTAAACCTGATGCTGATTTCACTAGAGGGACCAGATCCTACAGACTTTGCTTATGTAAAAGCTGCAAACGACTGGGCCTCTAAGAAGAGGAGGAGAATTAATATATAAAATGTTATTTCAAGTTGAAATCATTATGAGGTCAGAGTTTAAACCATTTTATTATTACGAAGGTCCCCATCTGGCTACTTCTTGATGCCACCCGGCTGGAAACATTTTCTGGGGGGAACACTGCTTTAAGCTTAAATATTCACTCATGCTTTTGACTAATGCTGTCTCCAGCAATGGGGTCACTCGGATGGAATCAGTGTAACATGGGTGAAACGTGTTTGCAGTGATTGCAGGAACGGCACCCAGTTTAGGAAAAAACACAGCATAATATTATTATATTTTATTTATAGGGCGCCACAAGTGTTCTACAGCGCCGTACAGAGTGCAAAACAATAAGAGAATACAGGATAAAACAGTACAGTACAAATAGCCCTACAAATCTCCACACAGCCACTGATGCAATGTGTGCACTTGAAAAGTAGAGCGTCAGCTGACACCTGTAGCTGTCAGCGTGGGCGTAAATGTAGTTCTTCTGAAAAAACAAAAACAGATGATTGGGGTCCAGGGGCAGAGAGCCCAAGGAGGATGTGTGGCAGGTGTGCAAGAGAAGTAGGTGATGGGAACGTGAGGGAGGAGGGCCCTGCTCATGGAGATTACAGTCCAAAGGTAAGGGGGAGACAAACCGAAGACATAAGGAGTGAGCCAGCGTAGGGGCAGTTAAGAGATGGACTACGTGGTGACATGGCTAAACGGTGGACGGATATGCTTTTATGAACAGGTGGGTTTTCAGCTCCCACTTGAAGCCGTGCAGGCTGGGGGAAAGTATAATGGAACGATGGACATCGCTCCAATGGCGGGGGCAGCTCGGTAGAAATCTTGAATTCTGCAGTCAGATGTGGTAACCAGAGGGGAGGAAAGGCGGGGGTCACTGGCTGACCAGAGAGTGTCTGTAAGGAGATGAGGTTGGAGATGTAGGGAGCTGTGGAGTTGGAGAGGGACTTGTTTGTGGTAGTTAAGAGTTTGAAAAGTATCCTGTAAGGGAAGGGCTTTGCAGAGAGGGGAGGCAGATTCTCCACTCTGTTTCTCAGGTGGCCCAACCGGCATTGTGACGCGGCCGTAAGTCACACTTCACTGACGTTTACTTTAGAGAGCAAGTGGTGCAGTATCTGGGGCACTCTTAAAAAATGTATTTGTGTCCAAAAAGCAAGTGGGCAGTATCTGGTCAGCTCTAAGGATTTCTACGCTCAGATAAACCTTTTAAGGAATGGCCTGAAGCAGAGTGCACTAAAAAATCTGATGCGGATTTTACTAGAGCACAGGTTCATTTTTGGTTAAGTCCTGTACAACAGTGTTTACTCGCTCCTCAGGACCCCAAACAGTGCATGTTTTCCAGGTCTCTTCACAGAATCACAAGTGAAATAATTAGCTCCACCTGTGGCTCTTTTAAAATGTGTCAGTGAGTAATGAATACACCTGTGCACCTGCTGGGTGACCTGGAAAACGTGACCTGTGTGGGGTCCTGAGGACCGAGTTTTAGAACCACTGTACTAGAGGGACCAGATCCTAAAGCTGCAGACAACCGGGCCTCTAAAATGGAGAGAAGAATTAATATATAAAATGTAAATCTCGGGTTTAAATCAATATAAGATCAGGATTTCAACATTTCATTATTGCAAAGACCGGCAAAATTTTCTGGGGAGAACACTGCTAAAATGGCGATGGTTCATTACCATGTGGATCATTGCAGTGGGACATTGTGCTATTTAGAGATACACAGGTGTATTATATCACTACTTAATTGCAATAAAAATATAAATTGCTGCAGATCACGCTGGCGGCATGTAAATAAATGTCACCCGTACATAAGGTAATGGAATAACAGTTGTTAGTGGGGAAAGTGTGTATGGCTGTTATAATGTAGAAACATCACCTGCCAGCATTATGACAGTTGACAGTGTTACATTTTGTGCAGCTTCCTGTTGTGTATCAACTATGTAAGTGAGTCTCTAGTTACTTTCTAATAATGCTGTATGTCTCCTATGCCAAGATTGGAAACATTGTTGTCAATGTTTCAAACAGCAGGTGATGGAGGAGGTGTGGAGATTTCACTTTCACGCTGGCTGGTTTTGTAGCTCTGTCTCCTGCTTTGCTCCTAGAGAAAGCAATTGTAAAACGTTGTCTGAGCAAACAGCAGCAGTGATAGTCCCTGTGTGTCTGCAGGCTGATACAGACGCACTGTCTAGGGAACAGCGACTTGTGCTCACGCTCAATTGTTCAAGCTACCTGCTGTTAATGTTTAGACAAATGTGGTAACTGTTTACTTTGTATGTTTACTCGAAGGCTGGACGGTTGTTCTGGTAACCAAATATGGCGCAGATTCCAGGTTAGACTTGACGTTACTGTAGATATTGCTTACAATAGCTTGGACATGGAAATCTGGAATGTTACTGAAAGCAATGCAACGCTAAGCTCCCAACCGCTCCTGGCGTCTCTTCCCCGGGTTCCCATGATATTCTCCATACCGAGAGCACATGTTGTGAAATACTGTTAGATTCCCTGGAATATATAGCTATGGTAAACCTATAAGGTGGTATAACACCCCCCCCTCCAATAAAAGCAATATAAACCTCAGCCCTGACCTCCTTGATTTTAGAACTTGTATATATTACTACAACTTTCTTGCACCCGATCCTTCCATATGCACCATACACGAAGTTGCCAGCGTGACCTATGTCTTGGTTGCTATTTCCTTTGATGTAAATTAGGATCAACCAATGAACTGAAGCAAAAAAAAAAAAATCTTGCTGTAAAAAAATTCAATGGAGGCCAGATTAAAGGACCCCTAAGTTTAAAATGGTAAGTGCATGATCTTAAAGACTACGAGATGGATACAACTATGGATACAATACAGTTTAGTCCCATGGACTGTAAGCTCCGAGGCGCAGGGCCCTCCACCCACTTGGTTCTCACCTTGCACTTTTCATGTCTTCACTGCATTCCCACTGAGTCAGCGGCTCTGATCCTCTGTGCAAGTCACTGAGTGCTACGGTTATCTGTCAATCACTGGTTTGTATAATTATCTCACTGTTTGGTTCCCCTCTGTACTGTCTGTCTGATCCTTTTAAAGCTGGCTACACACTGATAGATAGATCGCCCGTTCAAATGATGTATCTATAGTGCATCGCCGGGTATGTACAGCAGATATGTCTGTGAACTACATAGTTCAGATATATTGGATCTGCTGTGCAGCACATCAGATCTCCTGGTGTGTACGGGCGACCCGCCGATCGCCTGTACACATGCTGTGGGACCCAGCGGTAATTGACAGCTCAACTGGGTGAGCGATTTTAAATGCCCGCCCATTTCAGCTGTCAAGCCCGGCACATTGGGCAGGCAAAACACTTACCAATCGTCAGATAGGTCAGCACAGTGACCTAGTGTGTACCCAGCTTTAGATTGTATTGCTTGTTTATACCACTGCAATCTTCCCTTTACGACACCATATAATTAAGATATAGTAAGAAATAATAACTTTGTTGTGCTTTTGTGCTTCTGCATCAAATATAACTATGTCCAGGAGGGAACAAGCAATTCTGCGTAAAGATATAAATACATGGCTAAAACACAAAAGGAACCTATTAAAATGTGACTGGAGGGTCATATAAAATACTGCATAATAATTGTGATAAATTATTGGACATCTGAACGTAAAATGATCCTTTAAAGTGAAGTATTGCCATAGTCCCCAAAATATTACTGGCTTAAGTATCCAAACTATGATACAATGAGGTAGACAAATCCACTCAAGAGCATTCGTTGGCTACACACAATTTAGCCATTTTGTTGTCTGTAGGCAACAGGCTGCATATAACAGATATTAGAATTCAGCCTCACTGTGCCACATGTAACTTCATGGGAGTGAAAATGCTGCTTTCTGATGAATATTTTCCCAGATCACAAAATGGCTGCCTGTGTAGGGGACAAACCCTCTCTGTCACGTGCTTAGCATTGTATTATGTTGGTAAATAACTATTGATTCAACGTGACGTGTTTTGCATTCTCCCAGCAGTAGATCAGTATTTTTCTTCAATGCAGCCAGGATTTCTGGTGTTGCTGAAGCACAGGTTACAAACAAATTGATTGAACGCTTAAAATAACGTACACTAGTATTGAGCAAACTAAGTTTTTCTTGTAGGGTGTGATCGTAAACATCTAATCAGAATAACTGGCTTTGCACTGAATGATAATGGTAAATTCCCAACGTTTCTCGCACACAAGGCTATTGGGTAGCACGGTTGGTGTAATGGTTAGCATTGCTGCCTTACAGTACTGATGTCTGGGGCGATTCCCACCAAGGCTCTAACTATGTAGAGTTTTTTGCATGTTCTCCCTATGCTATATTAACCCAAGAATGAAAAGAGAAACATGTGTATCCATGTGCTGGGGACTATACACTGGGACAGGGACTGATATGAATGGTCAGATATTCTCTGTAAAGCGCTGTAGAATGTGTGTGTGCTATATAAGTAACTTCATATATAATACAGGTGCTAACTGACACTGGCGTATCCCAACCAGATCTATGTTCCTCCTTCTGTGATTTTGATAAACATTCTAATTCCTGAGTATTTGCTCCGTTTTACCAAGCACAAGTTTCCTTGAATTGTGCAGCGTCTCCTTGCATGGCCTCACCTGCTTCCTTACAGATCATGTCAATAGGAAACTGCTCCATGAGAGTCTTTGTAAAGCAAGATCCCCCTGCTCTGGTTAAAGACGATGACCCAGACACTTACACACTGTGCTAACAGTCGCTGTGCATACGTAACAGAGCTTTAGTACGATTGCAGCCAATTGATTCACTAGGAGCTCGTGACATCACTGAGGCGCAAAGTGTGATTGGGGACCCCTTCAGCTAATACACATTGTTCAGGCTGCTATATGATTATATAGGTATGGTTATATACTGATCTCTGAATCATGCAGTGCCATTGTCGAAATATAGTAATAAATCCAGTGAAATGGCTTCATATGGTGTCTCGGGCAGAACTGTGTAAGTGGTGTGAGGCACTGTAGGACAATGACTAAAGAGGGGGGGTATCCAATTGTTTTTTGCTCGCCCATAAGTATTGATTGCCCGATGGAGCAATTCAATTGTTGCTCCGATCGGGCGCAGGTGCCTTCAGTGCACATTACTTATCACACTTGTTGCACCCAATTGTACCAGGTCTATCCATGTAAAGCGGATAAACCTGTGTAAAGCCCTGGTTAGAGCGCCCAAATGACCAACTTTTTGCAGATTTCTGCTCACCACCTCCTGGAGGGTGCAAGCAGAAATCTGAGCACCCACGCACTTGCGCCTGATCTGAGCAACAATTGAATTGATCAATCAGGCACCCAAACACAATTGATCCCTCCCCCCCCCATGGAATGCTGTTTATAGGTGTACAAGATTGCAGGGCAGCATGTCCTAAGGGGAGGAGTGTAAAGCAGGCCTGGACAATCTTTGTACCGATGCATTCTGACTATGGTTTCTGTTCCAACGAAGGCAACAATCTGTGTGGTGTTTGCATGTTCTCTGTGGGTTTGCGTGGTGTTTCCTCCAATGCTCCCTTTGCATCCTACAATCCAAAAACACAGTGGTTAGGTACATGTATGTGTTCTAGTGCTGTAATGACACGTGACTGATTAACTGTCCTTTGTACAGTGCAGCTAAATATGTTGGGGGTTATTTATATGAAGTCCAATAATTATAATAATACAGCAAACTACAAACTGCATGATTCATTTGGTGGTTGTAAAACCTGTTCTTGGTACACACAGAGGACTGGTCATAGTGGTCCATTCATTGGTTGTGGCATTGCCATCATCCCTGGCTGAATGTGACACCTTGCTATGCGAAGAGGGCATTTGTGCTGTCCCCAGTGTGTGCGTACAAGCTCTGCAGTGGCGCCTGTGTTATGGTAGTTGTATTTATTTTTGAAAGCATTGGTAGTTCCTTTGGCCTGGGGCTGTATCTAGGTAGAAATGACCATAGTTTGATGAGTGACATTAGAACTTAAGGCCCCCATACACGGTGCGATTCAAAATTGGTAAGATGAGTTGTACGATTGCCCTTGAAATTCTTCCCTTGAAATTTTTCATAAGATTTGGTCAAATGGTGTACGATTGATTGTTACGATCATAGGATAAGATGCATATTAGTGTATCACTTTGTTCTTAAAAGATCGTAGATCTCTCTACAAAACCATCTGATCTGCGATCTAACTAGAGGACGGCAGGGACGCGCATCGGGGTCGCAGAACACACAAAATACACCTATTTTCACACGATTGGTCTGTCCAACCTGTCGTAACTGGCCACATCGTGTAAAAAATCATCCCGTATATGGGCACCTTTACTCTTTGCTTGACTTTGCGGTTGAGACAATGTACTCAAGATGTCTGTTCCGAGCAGTGATCTGCTGTGTGTAGTGTTACTGAATGACCATCCTATCGCAGTATTTCTTACCTAGCGAGGAAGGGATGTCTTCCAAGAAGGCCATATCCTATCCAAGGAGCAGGTTTAGTCACCCAATGGTTTGATGAGCATAACACTGACTTTATCCATATATCATGGTCGTCTTGGTCATTAAATGTGAAGTCAATCCAGAATATATATGGGATATTCTAGAAAGATGGGTCAGAAGTGATTTCCACCACCTTCCACATTTTTTTGGCACATTACCTGAATGTTGTTGTGATTCCATTTTGTCACATGGCACCTATACAGCTTGTTCCTCT
This sequence comes from Taudactylus pleione, assembly GCA_031769625.1. Taxonomy (NCBI): domain Eukaryota; kingdom Metazoa; phylum Chordata; class Amphibia; order Anura; family Myobatrachidae; genus Taudactylus; species Taudactylus pleione. The sequence goes on along the minus strand of JAUIMM010000787.1, from coordinate 384,671 downwards.
CCTAATTAATGTGGCCTTTAAAATAATGCTTTGTTAAAGTGCATGGACTACTAGATAGATCTGACCTGTAAACATCTGGAAAAATGGAAAGGGCGATGTGTGGGCCACCACAGGTTGAACTGCATCAGGTCCGATGAGCATTCCTAGTTTACACCACAGATATTGTATACTTCTGTAAGGCAGATTTAAACCATTCTTTAGTGTTGTGCTGTCCCTGTTATTTTCTTTTGGGTGTGCTGTTATCTATGTAGTCTTGGGCACAGCACAAGTTTCTGTTTATGCAGATTTGTGAGGAGAGTTATTATCTTTTATTTATATAGCGCCAGTGATATTACGCAGCGCTGTACAGAAAATATATAATCAGTCCCTGCCCTGAGTTACACAGCTAATAGGTATACTGTATGTACAGATGGTGACAGGCAGAAGAGGACCTAAAAATATAAAGGGTGCTGATCGTATTTTGACAATTATCAGCTTAGATTTTAGTTATTAGTCAGATACGACAATGAAAATTAGGTGAAAATGGTGAGGGCGCCACACTGCTCCTTGATGCTAATTGATTCTTATTTATAGGCTGGCTATTATTATTATTATTATTATTATTATTATTATTATGTGTCTGATACTTTACTATTTTCTATACTGAGTAAATTGTCGATATTGAGAGCTCGCTATATTTTGTATTTCTATATTTTTTTTTTATGCAATACTGTTTTTTTTTTTTTCAATTAATTGTAATCACGATGTTTATTATATTGACAGCGATGTCTGATTCCTTCCCCCTCCCCGCCCTTAGATCTTCTCTTTTTTTTTTTCTGTATCCTTCTCTTTCCGTGTTGTTGTTAATGGAACAAAACTTTAATAAAAACTATTGATGAAAAGGAGGTGAAAAGCACAAATTTGTTGATATAGGATACAATGCCTGCAACATTTAGCAAAAAAATCAAGCACTAAGTGGTATATAGCCTTCTTATATATCCAGATTTATATGACCTGGAAAATACAAATTTTCTTTTCATTTTTTAAGTGTTTAAACCTTTTGCTGCTGAGGGTTTCTCACCCCTGTGCTGAGGCCATTTTTCAACATTATCGCTCGTCACATTCCAACATCACTGATTATTTTGCAGTTCCCATAACAAATGATACCTTGTTTTCGGTAATTGCCACTGGTCTTTTTGCTCATTCTAGCACATCAAATAAAATGTAACCAAAGTGGGCAAAAAAATGTAGGGCTCATTGGCTAAACCTGCCACTATGGAGGATATGCGCTGTACTGTGGGCGCATATGCGAGGACGAGCCCCACTCGTCCTCAGCAGCAAAGCGGCTAATCTTAATATTTGACAGACTGGCCGTCTGCTGCCAACAAGTGTGCCAAGTCATTTTTGAATTTTAGTTGGGTGTTCCTGGACGGGGACAGGAGGGTGGCTAGTCAGACGCACGGAGATGCTGAGTGTAATGGTAACGTTGCGGGCGTGTTGCTGACGCTTCCTCGCTCACATTGGAGGCCATAGTCAGACGGAGGATCTGCACCTAGAATAGAGAGGCTCGACGTGGACGTCTCAATCCTTGCACATTCAGACGCAAGGCTGTACAGCAGGGAAGGGCTTTATAGCCACAGTAACATAAAGGGGTCTATCTACTAAGCCTTGGATGGCGATAAAGTACCAGCCAATCTCCTCCTAACTGCCATATCACAGGCTGTGTTTGAAAAATGACAGTTAAGGAGCTGGTTGTCTGGTACTTTATTTATCTTCACTTTATCTCCATCCAAGGCTTACTAAATACACCCCAGCAAAGGACACAGGCACGGATGCGGCTGGGTCTGTCTCGGCTCCATAGTCTGTATATCAGGTCATGCGTGGCTCCAGCTTGGCTTGTGGAACCCTTAAAAAAAAAAATGTTGCCCTTTGCACTGATTCATGAGATGTCTTAAATGAAGAAAAGTTATGTCATAAAGTTGGGTAATTGAGTAATGTAACCTATATCTCACTCCCCTAAAGCTGCAGCTAACCTAAATATTACTTACACAGAATAATAGTTTGCGTAATAAATGAAGACTATTTCCTAGCAACACAGGGCCATGCGTATACTATGTGAAACTGGTTTCATGCGAGTGACAAATATTCATAAATCACTGACCATTACTCAAACTCCAGGAGGGAAACGTTCAGACATTTTGAATGCTCCTAAAAGATGAAGACGACTAAATTGTTTTTTTTTTCCCCCAGACAACGACGAGACAGAAATGCGGTTTGTCACCCAGTGACTGTCATTGCCAACTGTCCCTAAATGTCCCTGGAATGTTCTCTAATGTTTTTTTTTCTCCAGCGTCTCTTGCTCTGTGTCTCCATTGCTTTCTTTAGTGTATGTTCACATACTGGGGCCATTCAATTACCCCGTGCGCCAGTAGCTCCTGTCTAAAGTGACCGGAGCTATTCAATTGTTTCTGTCTCCCAATTGCACGGGATTAGCTACATAAGGCTGCTTCTCGCATGCTAAGTGCCAGGAGAAGCACTGCGGCCACCTCAGGGTGGTGCGAGCAAAGAAACCATTATTGTGGTGGGTACGTTTAAAAAAATATGGTGATCTTTTTCTTTTTTGTATGGTCATGCTAAAGGTGACAGCCATAATTTTAGTATTGAGGTCATTGCTTTATACTGTATATATTGACTACATTTAAAGTGAATTGATTGTTTAAACAGAACGTTCCACATGTCGCAGCGAGGACATTGGTGTCTGGTGAAGTGACAGATGATGTTCTCATGTCTTTTGGTTCTGTGCACAATGCGTACCTCCATTCTATGGAGCCGATTCTGAGGCCCTTTATCCCTTGGAAAAACCAAGTTGTACTGCAGGTGGGGAGAATTAATATGCACAGATGTGTCCACATACATCTTACTTCCGAGCACTACAAGTCGCGTTAACCATAACCATTATTTGCAAATGAAATAGGACGCACAAGCGGCTTCTGCTGATTAGAATAAGCGTCATGCCTACATTCTGTGTGTCTGACTGCAGTTATATCTGCACGCGCAATGCTACGTTAGTATCTGCGTCTGTGACTCTGTAACGTGGCATTTTGCATGCAGATACACCCGCAGTCGCACAAAGAATGCAGGGATGCAGAGGAGCCTGGGTGTTCCCTCTGTTAGCTGTGGCTGCTGGGAATTATCTTCCGGCAGCCGCCCGTTGTGCATTTCTGATACATTGCATCGTTTGCGATCATGTCAGTTAACGCCCTGCTTGGTGTGGTCGCAGACTTTGCTACCATGCCAGGCAAGTGGTTAATGTCCATTGGCTTAGGCCTGTTATGCAAAACTTTTTATTTGCGTTTAAAAGCACACGTTTAAACGTCAGAGAAATCGCATGTCAAAGCCATTTAACATGCAGTTACCTTGCGGTTTTACTTAGGTGAATTCCATCCTTATGTGGAGATATATAAAGTCTTGGAGATAAAGTAGAGATGTAGCCCATAGCAACCAGTCAGCTTCTGTGATTTTACAGGTTGTGTTAAAAAAAAAAAAATGACAGTTAGAAGCTGATTGGCTGCTATGAGCACCTACTCCACATTCTCTATTCTTTTTTTTCCTTTTAGTATGGTTACTTAGATTGTGGCACGCCCACCGCGTCAGAAGGGGCATGTGAAAGCTTTTTGTGCTCGCTCTGAAGTTCACTTTCAAGTAGACTATTTAAAACTTCTTGAACTCTATGGGAATGAAACTCCCAGTGAAGTACTGAACTATTTACATTATCTGTACGGTTTATCTGTGACTTACGCTCCTTTTGCAAACTTGTAATTAGACACTTAACTCTCTGCTGCAACTGTGATGCAGACAAGCTGGGTCTCTCCAGCTGTTGAGGATCTGCAAGTCGCAGTACAACATGCTGGGGCTCGAAGTTCCCGAACAGCTGTTCAGCCAACGTACGTCTGAGCCTGCTATACCTGCTGCTGTTTGATTGCTATTGAAAGTAATGCTGGCCATACACTAGTACGACCAGCATAAGATTTCCCTTGAACTCCCTGGCAGTCCTGGCCTCACGATTGACACACAATGTTCATACGATCTCACGATACGATCGATCTGCAGTTTAGGAGGGAAGGCCATTGAAAGAACACACACTTCTTCAATGTGTAACTCAAATGACGCCGGTCGGACGCACGATGCATCGCATGCACAAATGGACGGCAGGATCAGCATACGATAAAGATAGATAATATGGGCTGCACATCTGATCATACGATACGTTTTAAGAGCGGCGGTAGCGCATCGGATCATATCCTACCTAAATACTACACGATTTACACACAATTCATTGTACGACGCGTCTAAAATCGGGCTTTTGGCCCGAAATCATGCTAGTGTATGGCCAGCATTAAGCTCTTGTGTTGGTCAAGTCTTTGCATTAGATCAGGGATTGCCCTATTCCCCTTTTCCGCATATCCACTAAATAGAAAATGAATCCAATATAAACATGCTCCTTGTCTAAAGTCTTTAGGCTACGTATGCTGGTGTGTTAAAATGATGCCTTTCTAATGCAAGGAAATATAAATATTATATATTTGTATTTTTCCATGCGTTTAACTTGCATGCAGTGGTCTTTACACCATTTAGGTGCTTCTAAAATGCTTTTGAAACTTGTTGTCTTAGGATCATCTCAATGGCCGTGCGCTGTAAATGCCATTAGATGCAGTTCATTTGTGTTTACTAGTGCATTTGGTATGCAGTCATATATAGGACATTCAGAACGCCCACGCAGTAAAGTCAAATGGTTCTGAATGTCGAAATGCAACATTTTTAAACTGACAGCGTGGACATTATGCAGTCAGCATTATGGACACATCAGCTTTAGGGTTAGGCTGCTATCAGGATTAGATCCCGTGGTTGACATTCTCACTGTTCACTTAAATGTCAGCGTGTCGAACATGGCGACATTATGCCCGTGTCGACCACCATGAATGTCGACATGTCAAGTGTCGTCTTTAATCCCTGTCAACATTGGCAATGTTTTCAATTGCAGAGCAGCCTAGACAGTATTTAATATTCGTAGTGGGAACTATCCAGGCTGCCTAGCCTGAAGCTGGCTTACACACTAGCAGGAGGACTCTACGCTCGCTGTACCCCTGCATTAGGAGGGCCCAGCCAAGACTGCTTAGTGCTTGGGCTGGTTGGGGGATTTGGTTTGCCTAAATTTATTTATTTTTAATGGATGGAGCCTTGCCCATTCATTTCTATGGTGCTTTGCTGTGTTTTTTAAATACTTATTTATTTAAAAGACCTAACCTAACAGGTGCCTTCTAAATAGTATATACATTGAGATTGGTGAACCGTACAAGATGTTTGTTTTAAAGTTGGGTGCAATTGTAGTTGACGATGAATTAAAACACGCTGTGACTATTTTTAAGTCTTTGTAAGTCTGTGTTCATATCTTTATTCCACGTTTCATGAGAGAATTTGAGGCATCCTCGATCTGATCAACAACGTCGTCACAGCTTTGGAGAGGTCACAAAATTCCTAGAACAACGCAGAGGTAGTGAGGTATCTTTTGATCACTTCACATTTTTATAACTTCAACAGGTTAACTGAGGAATTCACAATGCAGAAAAGGTTCCTACAACTAGTTGGGGCAGCTATTTTGTTGGTTAAGTCAATTTTACGCCTTTTAATTTGCTTGGAACTAATTGTGTCTTTGAGGCATGAGGCACTTTCTTTCCCTGGTGAATGGCTAGGCTGCAGTCTCAGGAATTTTTTATTTATTCCACAAAATAACTGCGTATAGGTGACTCGTACACTTAAAATGATGGCTACTCCACAGTTGTCGTTTGCCGCCGATCAATGGTCCTGTGTGTAGTATTGGCAGCGCTGTGCTGTAAATAGCGCTTGATCACCCGTAAAGCAAAGCAAACCAGTGCCTCAGTGGTATTCATCTCACTTTCCACACCGGCATTGCAGTGAGGCATTGCCTGCGGAGGCCTGGTGTCATCTGCTTGTTACTTATATCCATAAATAGAAAAAAATTAGATGGGAAGGAACTAAAAGTGTGTATTACAGGTATCACTCCGTACCGACGAGTCCTGTAGTGCGTTCCTGCCAAAGCAATAGGACAAATACAAACATGCTCTTTCCTTATGGTGCATTTATCCTTTTATGCAAACACTATGCCCTTATGGAGCCATGGTCCCTACTGACGATCGCTGGAAGATGGATGGACAATTCATTTCCACATCTACTTAACAGGCCAATTATGTCGGCAACCTGACATCTTCACAAAAAGCAGGTGTCTGTGCTCATGAAATCTCATTCCTCGATGGATGTGTCGGCCTGTTGGGCAATGTGTGATCCTATTCTCCTCACTATTATATAACGTGTTTGTTTTGAGAGATCTAACCAGGATATGTAGATTGTGGTGAGCCTTAGAAGGAAACATCTGGTTAACAAAACCACCAAGTGCTCAGAATATGGCCTTTTGTTAGTTTAATAAGTTATTAACTTCCGCTTTTGGGCTGTACAGCGGCAGAAGAATGTACTGCTCTAGATGATGTAACTGGGAATGCTGCAATAACCTCTGTTACAATGGTGAAGGAACAGGTCTTGAAGGAACAGACATTGTACATCAATAATCCCTGTCCACTCCGAGTGTAGGTTGTAAAGTGAGTTTATTCTTATTTGAAAATCAGCTGCACGTGCCATGCATTTCCAATGACCAACTTGCATGCTTTGTGGCTTATTTTTGTAACGTGCTTTTACAGAATCGGTGACGTCTTTTGAAGTATTTTTTTTTGTTTTGCGTGGCTGATCCCGTGCATTTTGGGCCAGCGAAGGGCTGGTGGTGCAAACAATTGGATAGCTACTGGTCACTTTAGACGGGTGTTAGAGGCGCAAGTAACCATTGAATTCCCCCCATAGGCAGAGTTTCTCCTAAATAGAATACATTTTTGCAATTGTAAACTGGTTATATAGCTTGTTTATGGGACGAAAGAGAGTGAAATATTGCCTGTAGACTATAATAGAACAGTACCACTACTACTAGACCTTTTAATTGAAATTGGTGGAATAATGACATTTTTCCTCTAATTAGGAGCATGAAACCTAAAATACATTTTGCGTAGCAGCATTCCTTGCAGCGACTGCAGAAAACCGTGCTCTGTGACCCTCTGTGTGTGACAATCCCCCTCCGGAGTAATGTTTGTGGCGGTGCTCCTCACAGTGAGTAATGTTTGTGGCGGTGCTCCTCACAGTGAGTAATGTTTGTGGCGGTGCTCCTCACAGTGAGTAATGTTTGTGGCGGTGCTCCTCACAGTGAGTAATGTTTGTGGCGGTGCTCCTCACAGTGAGTAATGTTTGTGGTGGTGCTCCTCACAGTGAGTAATGTTTGTGGCGGTGCTCCTCACAGTGAGTAATGTTTGTGGTGGTGCTCCTCACAGTGAGTAATGTTTGTGGCGGTGCTCCTCACAGTGACTTTAAAAGAGACAGAGGCACCTACAGGTTGGCGACAGACACATACAAAGATGATGACCGACATACAGAGAGGGAGCAGAGACACAGATGGACGATAGGATAAACATAGGGGGAATGGTGTCATTGGTGAGAGGCGTTAAGGTCTACCTATTGTCGGGATGCTGGATGGAGGAGGAAAATGGGGAGGGGGTTACTTTAAGGGGCTCAACCTATGTAAATGGATATGTGCTGCCTCTCAAAGGCTACTGGTTGCGCCCAGCCTACAAAGATGCCCACTCAAATTTGGGTCTGGGCTATCTACTTGCAGTACCCTGTTTGGGAAACACTACTAGTTTATAACCAAATGTATTACTAATTATTTATGAAAACACAGTACACATATTTCTACACCAAATAGTTAGTACAGTAGGTTCAGTATTAGATCATCTCATAGATCAGTCTACAACGGTGTCTGAATGATAATACAATTGGCAGTATGTCATGAGCTGTAGGCGTTCCAATTTGTGGTGTAATTTTGACACATTGGGAGCTCATTCAGGGTAATGCCAAAAGTCAGCCGAGTGCATGCAAATCATTTGTAAATGTAGGATGATTGGGCAGCATGTATTAGTATTTCCATCTTCAAGACAATGGTTAGGACTTATGACAAGACAGGATGCCCACAAAGTTTTCTTCATGGAAGGAGTTTTCTACAACAATTTGCATTTATTGTATTTTTACTTTTTTGAATCCTGCGTTGGTGCAAGTATATAAATATATATAGATTGATGGAACATTTTACGTACTGTGGCTGCCTGGCTTGGTGTCTGTGTATCCTCACAGTATAATATAATATATATCTAGTAAATTGGGCAGAAGTTTAGATCTGGGCAGGATATTTTGATATTGTCGGGGATCTTGGTTGCTAAAAATCCTGTCTTGGAGTCTTTGCAAGACTTAGCGTAGTCTGGTTTTTCTTCTCCTTCTGTTCTAGTGGCACAGTCATTGGGAATCTGACAGCAGTTCACAAATAACTGTTCTTGGCAGTAGAGGGTGGAATATGCTAAAATAAAGATCCATTCAGTTTAGTTATCGCCATCTGCTCCCTTTTCTTTCCCAAACTTCATTCTGTGTGCTCCCTTATTGTGCAGCCTTGGTGAGCTGCCCACTGTGGGGACAGCAGTGCAGATTGGGGGAGGGGGGGGGTCTAGTTCAGCAATACTCGGGCTGTGGGATAAAGACTAATGCTGCTTACACACGGTACGATTAAACAGGGCGATATGTACTATAACGATATTGTTAGCATTCATATCGTCCTGTTTCTGGCCCTGTCAAACGACCAAACGATGGCCGATGCACAGGCATGAATGGTCGATATAGATATTGAACATCGCCCTTGCGTGCAGGCCAACATGGTCGATATCGACCATGTTAGCCTGCGGGTTGTTATAATAGTTGGGGGGTTGCTGCGTATGCTGGATGTTTGATCCAGCACATGCAGGACGACCAGACAACGATCGTCTGATTGTTAAGTCGCTCTGTGTGTACGAAGCTTTAGGGGTATATTTACTAAAGTGAGCGTTTTTAGAAGTGAAGATGTTGCCCATAGCAACCAATCAGATTGTACTTAACATTTAACTAGCACCTTCTACAACAGGGATGGGGAACCACAGGCCCGGGGGCCAGATAAGCCCACGGAAGAATTCGGTAAGGCCGGGATCTGTATGAATGACCGCCAGTAGGTTCGGCGGGTCGAATCTCGACGCCGGAAGGTCCGGCAGCAGTGAAGATCCCGATAGGTAAGTAAACTAACTATAACTAACCCCCGCGTAAGTGCATAAACCTAACCCACCCGGGTCGGCTGCCTAACACTAACCTCTCCAACCCCCCGGGGGTGCCTAACCCTAACCTCCCCCTAGCCTAACCCTCCTGGGGGGTTGCCTAACTTTGTCTCCTCCTGGCACTATGCAATTAACTTTCAGTTGAATCTCCCCCATGGATTGTAAGCACCAATTGGGCAGGGATTGATGAGAATGACTGGCTAATTATTCTCTGTAAATCACTGCGTCATATATAGGTGCAAAATAAATATTAATACATCCAATTTTTATTTTTGGTTATCCCCCCAATGTTTTTTTTACCTATCACTTTAATTTAATAACTACAGGCTTGAAACTGAATAGTTTGTCATAGAGAAACAATTTGGCCAGCTGTATTATTAAAATGAGAGAGTATTCTGTTTTCTCATCCTGTAATGCCTCACATTTGGGAGCCATCTGACATCAGACTATTTCTCTTGCAATATGCGCGTTCCGAAAATTACTCCAGAATTCAATATTATACAATGTACGTATCAGCAGACATTTCTGTCCCATGAAATGCTAAATACTGAGTTCTTAATGGTAGATGCAAATGGTGCTAATGGATACGTCAGAAAACGAATATTTTATCTCCTCTTCCAGACTGTGAGAGATCTAATGCATGATATAAAATATAACATGTTTGGTGACACTGAATGGCACAAGGCTGTAGAAGGCACAATAATAATTTTATTTATATAGCTCTTTTCTCCAGGAGAACTTGAGGTGCTTTACAGAAATGAGGAATATAATACAGAGGTTTAGATTTGCAGGAAATACAGAAAACACTGAACATAATACAGGGTTGATGCAGCCATTCTGGATCTTAAATCCCAATGGATTATTTATCCTACCCACGAAGGTGCTAGGCCAGGCAGCCATCTTGAGTGAACTACATAGGTTACACTGGGTGGAATAGGCAGTGCCTGGAAGAGATGACACGCAAAGGGGGAGCTACAGAATACTAAAATGAGATGAACGGTCCTTACAAAATCATCAGATCCATGCATTGTTCATCTTAGCCACGGGAGTACCAGACGAGGCAGCCATCTTGGGTGCACTACTTGTCAACTTCTTATCATTTTATAGACTGTACTTAATAAATGCTACCTCTATGCTGGATCGTTGCTATGGGCAACTTCTCCACTGGTCCACTTCTCTACTGTTTTCACAGCTTGATCACCCCTGACACATACGGGTAAATGAAAAATGTCTAACACAAAAACGCACTGCATGAATAGTTTCACATGTTCATCTTGCCCATGAAAGTACCAGCCGAGGCAGCCATCTTGGGCACAATACATAGGCTACAGTTGACAAGATGTGCAATTAATAGAAGCATAACATACAGCGAGGGATTACAGGTGGAGAAAATATAGATATCGACACAGGAAAGGAACCATGTTTTGGTGATATGGAAATCAGTCCGTGTATTTCAGGAAGTAGTTCATGGTAACAACAGAATAACAACAAATACATAATACAAAATGAGAGGACAAATTGCAAAAAATAGTGGTAACGCATAATGTTATTCAATGATGGGTAGAGAGTTACCAGGGGATGTTGTAGGGTGGGGGAGTAGTAGCATTCCTGAGGTGCTGTGTTTGAGATATTGTTTGATTTAAGGTTAGAGAGTAGGCCAAAGTCCAAACCCACTTCAAATTCCTGTTACAACTGCATGTCTAAAATATAGGGTTACACAATATTGTTCCCAAAAATGTAAATTTATTTTTGGGTGGAGAATAATAATAATAGTAAAAAAAGTAAATTGTGCTTATAAGGGAAGCACTGTTCGCAGGATACGTTAAGGGACCCTAATGGATGTAATAGCCCCACATTGGGGGCGATTCAATTCAACGCGAATTGAATAGCGCCGGGAGCGAGCTCCCGGAGCTATTAAATCCAGTGCGCTGTGTGGTCGGAGAATGCCGGCACTGAGCAGAAAAACAGTTGCATGCCCGGCACTTTGGTCGGATTTCTCCTCGCATCCACAGGGGGGTGCGAGAAAAAAATCCTTATCCCGCCCAAACATCGCACTGAATTGAATAACTCCGGGTGCTCGCTCCCGGCGATATTCAATTCGCATTGAATTGAATCTGCCCCATTGCTAGTACCCTTCTGTCGGGGAAGCTGGTCCTTCTGTTATGCTAGGCACATGGGCAGGTTAAGTTTGACCCAAGCACTTGATGGCTTTTGGGCCAAATACATAGCAAAAGAAATGCTTTGTGTTTTTCAGCAGAATGACCAATCACAGGGAGCCAGGCATGTGGATTGCCCGACCATCACAAACACATTGCGGTGCGCTCATCAGCGTCTCTTAGCCACAGAAAAATAGACCATTTTCGCCCAGCGCAGTGTTTCATTTTCAGGCCACAGTGTAAATGAGCTAATTTGCCACGCAAGATCTGCACACTGGGCCAACACTGTTCAACCATAACTAAATGATCTTCAAGACAATTCTCTTAAAGCTCTAAAGAAACTAAAATACCAGCAGGTGTATATTATCAGAAGGCAGTTTACATGGATAAACAGTATATGCAACCGGAGCTAAAATGTTTATCATTGTATACATCCCTATATCTCCCTGCAAGCTGTTGTCATAAACACAAGGCTCCAGCATTAGTAATCCATTTCCCTGAGAGCTATTGTTTATGAAATGTATAAATATGCATTTTAGAATTTGAAGGGCTTTTGTTTTGCATATATATTGCCCCCCCCCCCCCCCTCTTTTATTTTTCTGTACTTTGTCTGGAACGGTTGGACTCCTCCATCATAAATTGTGCCACCCACTCACTTTGTTCCATGTTCTCTGCCATTTCCACGTGGCACGCTTTTACCTCGGCATTATGTAACTATGGATGCTACCTCACACACATAATGGAGCCTAACACCACCTTGTAACTATGATCTAAGACTGTAAACATTAGTTCCATGTGACATTGCCTTTCAGACCTTGGTGTGAGAGCTGCACACCGACGTACCATCTGACCAGCAGTTTTAGATGGTACATGTTACATATTTCACATAGCTCGGGGGAAGCACAACACCGCCTCTGATCTTGGTTTAACAGTTTTACGGTTTTTAAAAAAATTTGGCAGACAAAATACGAAATGTAACTGTTCATAGTTAACGGAGTAGAACCGATTTTCCCTTTTTGTTCCTTGGTTTGCTTAGTATAGGTTCAAGCTGATTCAAAGAAATAGTTCATTGGTGAAAGCAGATGTTTCTTGATGGGCTTAAAGTAGTTTTCATCTGTAGATCACTTTGGTTTGTACACACCATTATGTAGCTTTTTACCAAGTACTTTATTATTTATTACTAGTTATTTATATAGCACAAACATATTACGCAGTGCTCTACAGAGAATGTTGATCCATTCACATCAGTCCCTGCCCCAGTGGAGCTTACACTCTATATTCACTACTACTACTTTCACTTATCTTTCCCACTATCTCCTGTATCTGTTAGCTATACATTAATTTATTTATATATTTATTTATTACCAGTTATTTCTATAGCGCACACATATTCCGCAGCGCTTTACAGAGAATATTTGGCCATTCACACCAGTCCCTGCCCCAGTGGAGCTTACAATCTATATTCCCTATCACATGCGCGCACACATACACACTACGGTTAATATGTGTTGGGAGCCAATTAATCTACCAGTATATTTTTTATGTTATCCTATGTGTTTTTGTCACCACTGAATACAAGGCTCACCTTCGTTTCGTTCACTGACACAATTATATACCTGGAGCCAAGCAAAAAGTTGCCGGAAGATGTGAATCAATAAATTAGTCCTCTAACAGCCCCCAAGAACAGTGTAGCTAATGTCTGTATGATTATGAAAAGGAAAGTGTGTCTAGCTATCCTATTGTCATTGACTCAGTTTAATGTCCCTCTAAAGCTGGGTTCACTGATCCTTACAAAATAACTGTACATTTGCCTAATATCGTTATGGTCTTGTTATAAACAGTCAACAGACTGGGTAGCCAGCCTGGCCAGGAAGATCAAAACATTGAAAAGTTTGCAGTCTCAGGGGCAGAAGAAATGTGATTGGATAAATTCCATACATAACTAATTACCCACATTCCCCAATCCTGATACATCAGTCTGTTGTCTGTTTATAACAAGACATCCCCAAATACCTCAAGAATGCCCATCTGATACCCCCAGCTGCATCAGACCTCCCCACGTGCCCCTTAAATGCATGTTTAATGCCTCCATGATCCTACAGGTGATATGACTTGTCTGTATGCAAAACCCATAGTGAATAACACGTTATGTAATAAAAAGGCATATTTATGAAAGAATGTGTGGTATATCCCAGAAAACAAACATTTTTGGAGGTGGTATGTAAGTATTAAGAACTACCAGGATGTACAGTCAGGTGCATAAATATTGGGACATTGACAGAGTTTTCATATTTTGGCCTCTATTCACCACCACAATGGCTTTGAAATGAAACAGACAAGATGTGCTTTAACTGCAGACTTTCAGTTTTAATTTGAGGGTAATTACATCCAAATCAGGTGAACGGTGTAGGAATTACAATGGTTTCTATATGTGCCTCCCACTTTTTAAGGGGCCAAAAGTAATGGGACTATCAACTCAAAAGCTATTTCATGGACAGGTGTGGGCTATTCCCTTGTTATTTCATTATCAATTAAGCAGGTAAAAGGTCTGGAGTTGATTCTAGGTGTGACATTTGCATTTGGAATCAGTTGCTGTCGACTCTCAATATGCGATCCAAAGAGCTGTCACTACCAGTGAAGCAAGCCATCATTAGGCTGAAAAATCAAAACAAACCCATCGGAGAGATAGCAAAAACATTAGGTGTGGCCAAATCAACTGTTTGGAACATTCTTAAAAAGAAAGAACACACCGGAGAGCTCAGCAACACCAAAAGACCCGGAAGACCACCGGAAAACAACTGTGCTGGATGACAGAAGAATTATTTCCCTGGTGAAGAAAAACCCCTTCACAACAGTTGGCCAAATCAAGAACACTCTCCAGGAGGGAGGTGTATATGTGTCAGTCAACAATCAAGAGAAGACTTCACAAGAGTAAATATAGAGGGTTCACCACAAGATGTAAACCATTGGTGAGCCTCAAAAACAGGAAGGCCAGATTAGAGTTTGCCAAACAACATCTAAAAGCCATTACAGTTCTGGAACAACATCCTATGGACAGATGAGACAAAGCTCAACTTGTACCAGAGTGATGGGAAGAGAAGAGTATGGAGAAGGAAAGGAACTGCTCATGATCCAAAACATACCACCTCATCAGTGAAGCATGGTAGTGGTAGTGTCATGGCGTGGGCATGTATGGCTGCCAATGGAACTGGTTCCCTTGTATTTATTGATGATGTGACTGCTGACAAAAGCAGCAGAATGAATTCTGAAGTGTTTCGGGCAATATTATATGCTCATATTCAGTCAAATGCTTCAGAACTCATTGGACGGCGCTTTACAGTGCAGATGGACAATGACCCGAAGCGTACTGCAAAAGCAACCAAAGAGTTTTTTAAGGCTAAAAAGTGGAATGTTATGCAATGGCCAAGTCAATCCCCTGACCTGAATCCGATTGAGCATGCATATCACTTGATGAAGACAGAACTGAAGGGAAAATGCCCCAAGAACAAGCAGGAACTGAAGACATTTGCAGTAGAGGCCTGGCAGAGCATCACCAGGGATGAAACCCAGCGCCTGGTGATGTCTATGCGTTCCAGACTTCAGGCTGTAATTGCTTGCAAAGGATTTGCAACAAAGTATTAAAAAGTGAACGTTAGATTTAGGATTGTTTAGTTTGTCCCATTACTTTTGGCCCCTTAAAAAGTGGTAGACATATATAGAAACCATTGTAATTCCTACACCGTTCACCCGATTTGGATGTAATTACCCTCAAATTAAATCTGAAAATCTGCAGTTAAAGGACATCTTGTTTGTTTCATTTCAAAGCCATTGTGGTGGTGAATAGAGGCCAAAATATGAAAATTCTGTCAATGTCCCAATATTTATGCACCTGACTGAATGTACAGGAGTGCACAGCAGATATTCCAGATACATGCTGCAATACCCTAGTCTTCATGTTAGGGCAGGCAGGGTGCCTTTCAGAAAGAGACAGTCCACCGCCTGACGAAGGCGCACTCCGGCCCACGGGTGGAGATTGGTTGCTGGTCTACGAGCTCCGATTGGCTCGCGACTGGCACCTATTTGAATAACAGGAGCCCTGTCTCTCTCTCTCTCTCTCTCTATGGTGGCTGGGCCGAGTCCCTGGAGACGCGCTGTGCTGCCAGGCTGTCGGGGATTGGCCGCAGCACAGAGCGTCCTCTATGACCTACCTCCTTTTTTTAAAAGTGAGTCCTCTGTCCTCAACACCAGGTAAAATATGCGCAATAGCGCTTATTTGCGATCTTTGCTGTGTAAAGTGCTGTGGAATACGAGTGCGCTATATTAATAACTTCTTATTAATAAAAGTAATACCAATGGTCTGAATGCATAATGTATAAAGAATGTTGGGGCTTAATAATTACTTTAGATTTCTAAGGGGGCGATTCAATTGTTGCTCCGTACTGGCATGATAGCCGCCAACGCTGTCATTTCTGCTTCCACTCCTGAGGTGGCGAGCAGTAATGTGTGATAAGTCTGTGGTTTGGGCGCCCAAACTAGGACTTTTGACTGTTTTAGCCGTTTGACGCTAATTCGGCCTGACAATTAATGGGTGCCCAAAGCAGTTGAACTGCTACATTGGGCGACCATTAATTAGCGCAATTACAAAAAAAGCAATTGAATCGCCCCCTAAGAGTGTTGTCCTTTAGCCAGAGTCTTATAGTACATTGATTTATGGTATTTTGCTGCATCTGTTTAAAAAAAAAAAAAAAAAACTAAACTAAAAGTTAAATGGTCATAATGCAAAGCTATAGACAAAAAGTTACAATACGGAATAATTGGTTTTAAATCAGATGGATTGTATTTAAGCATATTATACCGTCTCCCAAGCAGACAAATGCAATGAGATTAGAATTCTAAAATCCTTTTAACTTTCATAATAATTGTATCTCGTCTTTTCAGCCCGTTACAGTTAACATATATGTCGTACAGATTTGTGTACATCCGTGTAAGCAGTCACAGGGGTAGCTACAGGCTTGAGAGCTATACGATGTGGTTCGATGATACTTTGATCTGTTAGCAGTACATACTGTGTGCACAAAATAAATACTATTGGAGGTAGAGTTTTAAAACCCCAAAATATCCAATCCTTTATCAGTAATGATACTTCAGTATTTATGGGGGTTTAGCTGTATAACATCCCTGAAGATGATACCTGAGCAGTGCCTGCAACGCTGGCCGGCTCCCTGATTGGTAAACAGTTCTGCTGCTGCTGCTGCTGCTAGCTATTTGCTGAGTGGACGGAGTAGGAGAGAGGGGAAGGTTCTGCCTTCAGTTCTGCTCGCTGCATTGCTCTCATGTTATCAAATGTGCCACGAGCTGAGTCAGAGATGCTCACTGCGCAGTAAGGAAGCGATGGCCCAGTTCAGAATACTCGACTGCATGCTCAACCCCAACTGGAGTCTGCTCTGCAATCTGTACTGCGCCTGGAGCAGTCAGGTCAGTACGTAATGTGCATTTCTGTGCTATGACGACCTTCTGCTTGTCTCTTTATACTGTAGTGACATGGGTCTGATGCAGATAGGGCTGCATGGCTGAATCAGATTGTGTGCATTCACCTGAGACATTGATTCATTACCGAGGGCGATGGTGATATCGCCGCAATGCTCTGAACCCGATAAATAAACACTTATACATTGATTTCAGCTAATGGCCAGTTATCTTGATGTTAACGTCATATTTGCTTATTGCAGTTTAACTTTTAAAGTTATGAACACTTGGGTGTTACATGACAGATGTATAAATATGTATACATAGCATACATTTATAAATGTATACAAATAATATGCCTTTCATTCATTATTTACCCAAATGGCTCAAAGTCATATGGGCTATAAAACCCCCATCGTTTTACTGGTTAGCGCTTTAGGCTGTAGCCCCCTTGACTGCATTAACTGTTTAGAACCCGGGCCATTTGATCAGCTTTTTCTGCAACCTTTAAGCAGATACAAGTGAAAAGGGGTATGCACCCTGTTACCTATGAGAATGGGGTTACTCTGTTGTGGTGGATGCATAGTCACTGCTTTTTAATGGTCCCCTTTGGGAGATAGTGGTGGGAGGTGCCCTTCTGTGGTGGCATGGTTTGCACCATCATGGCCTCGCTGGGTAATACTGTGTGGTATGTTACAGGGTAGAGAGTCTTGATGACGCGTTTTGATGCAAATCAAGTCATCAAGACCCCGCATCACCAACTACCCTGGGGAGCTAGGCTAGATCCAAGAGGTTGGCAAGTAGGAGTAGATGGGTATTTACATTTATTATTAATTTTATTTCTATGGCGCCACAAGGGTTCCACAGCGCCTTGCAAAGTACATAAACAATTGAGCAGAACAAGAGAATTGTGACTTACAGTACAAAAAAATGCAGGACAAGTACATGGCATATATACATTGCTGCAGCAGCGGTCATAAAACTCAAATAACTAGAACAGTAGCAGAAGTCAAGGGTTAGGTGCCATAAGTAATAGTAAGGGAAGGAAAAGCACTTGGGGGAAGAGGGCCCTGCTCGTGAGAGCTTACATTGATCAAAACGTGCCCTAAGAGAGAGATAGAGATGTATATGTATTTGTGTATATATATATATATATATATATATATATATATATATAATATTTTTATGTTCTTTAGTAATATTACGAAGTGTGAAACACAAAATATTCTTCCTGCAGGTAGTATGTCTTTCGTGTTTAATGTGTGCTCCTGCACTCTTGTCCTGTATTTTGTGAAGACATCACCAGTGGTGGTGCATCTTTCCAAACCTTTGGGTTGGCTTATTAGTTATTACAGCTGTCCTGTATGCTTTCTAGCATATTCATTTAATGAAAAATTGCCATCTTAAAGCATTTGCTTGTTGCGGTCCAGTTTCTTGGTCTTGCCTATTATGTGTCAGGTCTGCGTTCTCCTAGGTAACAGAAGTGCTTTGTACAGCTTTAAGCACAAAGATGGTGTATTGCATTTGCTTTGCTGCTTAGGGACTGATACAGTATGGATCGCAACTACTAAAGCGTACGCAGGCGGCTGATTGTTGTGTACTGCGCATGAGCGAAGGCACCACTGCGATCACACAGACTACAGCGAGCCATCCATGAGTGATTGACAGGCAGTGGGCGTTTGAGGGTGGTGACGGGGCGGTGGTCAGTGAAACGCAGGTGTGCCTGTCCATTTGAACGCTGTTGCATGGGCATACGTAAATTAGTCATTGCGATTGCATACGCAACTCGAGGACTTTACAGTGTTCAACAAGGATAGCAATTTCGAAGTCAGGGCTGCTGTAATTCTGCGTGAGGGGCCGATGGTACTCGATGTTACCGATCTATACTCAGGACTGCAAGGTATTACGGATGTGTGATAGCGGTAGAGGGAGGCAGTGGACGTCTCTATGCTGGCAGTGCGACGGCGTTACGATAGCATTCATTAGCATATATTTGCAGCAGACCTGCGTGCGATTACAGAGCTGTGATCGCAATAGCGATCCTTAATGAATCAGGCCCTTAGTACGAGCTCTGTAATCAGCTGCTTCAAGCTCTTCTATCATACAATTCACACTTGGATGGTGGCTACAGAGTTCTCTAATGTTCGGCGTTAAAGCAGAAATATTTCTTCACACTATCGCAACTCAAACATCCGCAGCTCTGATAAGCTCCTGGAACCTTTATGTATATTTTTATGGGCATTGTTAGTAGCTATTTTATGCTAAGTATTTTATGCTAAGTATTTTAGCGCTAATTATCCTTTAAACCCATTTAAGTTGTAGGTGGATGTTGGCTTTTAAAATGGCCAGTCCAGGACTTCCTAATCTCACAATATAAGGAGGATGAGGGGAAATCCTTAACATCTATAGGAGTAACCCAAATGCTGCACAAGATTATTGGGGGTGTAAGACTTGACCCAAATGACCATAACTGCATTAAGATTTGCACCACATGTTACATATAATTGGGTTATGCTGTCTGTTGATCTTGGCCAATCACTGTAGAGAGGAAGAGCATTATCAGACCGAGCTCCAAACAGTCACTACCAACATGTGCATTGTTTAAAGGTGTTACCGGCCTTCAGATTTATATTTAATGATTTATACAAGTCTTCCTGCAGTGCTTTTGCTTTCTGACTTTTTTTTTTTTTTGTGGTTTGCATCCAAGCTTTTATATCATCAAGGAGATGTATTTGATTTGGCTGCCCATGGATAGGACGCAGTGGTTTCCTAAATATAAAGTACATCAGAGCATGGAAAGTAGTCAAGGACCACATCCACCAGCCAATGAAATGGAGAGCTTTAAGGCAACAACCTCTTTAAAAAAAACAAAACAAAATCATAAATGAAGCTGGTGATTTGGTACACCTGTAGGGAAAGACTAGTAGTAGTAGTATTAACAATTATTTGTATAGCTCCACCATATGCTGTAGCGCTTTGGGATGAACAAAGTAATAAATCAAGATTGAGTAACAGGTAAGGGGGCCCCTAATTGCTAATTTATAATCTGTAGAGTGTTTATAATGTGAGAATAGTATCCAGGTATAACAAATACATTTATTCTGTGTGATCATATTAGATGCAGGGGGATTTTCCTTTTATGACCCATCTATCCACTTAGATATAAGGAAAGTTAATTCTGTGAAGCTCTGTGCCTCTGTATTGATTCGTTGTATCGATCATATAGGTGTGTGGGCACTCTTTTCTACTTCTATATAATGTGGGCATCTTGCCATAGATCCAGTTTATGTCTAAACCCATTAAGTCGGCAAATTGCTTATTCATTCCCAGAGCAAAATTCCCGCAGTTCCACTCTATTGCCTGTGTAGCCAGGAAGTAATTAAGTAGCATTAAGTGAACCAAAGCCTTTTACAGTAATGCAGCAATTATTAGCGTATTCGGCAGGTATTACCATTTAATATCAGAGAGTGATATCTGTGGCTTTTCAAGTTTTTCTTTTTCTTTAACTAATTTGTAGACACGCGGCTCTTGACGCCACTGATGACACCCAACAAGCTGAAAAGTTTGTGCAATAGACTTGTCTAGCCATTATTGTTACTAGAAAAATAGGTGGTTTGGTGAAAGACTAAAATGCAGTAACCAAAAAGGAAACGGTAAATGGCATTTTCTGCTCTAGGAGGGTACCTTGTTTTGCTCATCTATACTTATAATAAAGTTGTAATGGTTGTGTCTGCACAGTGAATTTTTTTTTGAGTAATGTACTCCTTGGGACTGTGTATGCACGATAGAGATAAAAAAAAAAAAAAAAAAAGCCCGAATTTTTGTCGGTTCTTTCCAGCATCACCCAAATATTACGAGATTAATTTGGATTGAGATTTCAAGATTGTATAGCTTAGTCACCTAGAATAAAACTGAGCTAAATATATATATATATATATATATATATATATATATATATTATATAATATATAGTATAGAGAGAGATCATAACCTATATATTAAAGTGCCAAGTTGTTACAATAAAAGACAATGTGGCATCTTTTTAAACTCATAATATTCTTGAAATAAATCAGTGTATCTGTGTGCAAATAGTGCAAGAAATAAGTATTTTTGTGCAAAATAGTGCAATCCAAGGTGCAAAAAACACTATAAATCCAAGTATAGCAATTTATACAATTATTCCAGATATTTAAGTAAAAAAAATATTTTCAACTTAATGTATAAAAAAGGAATTTATTTAAGACAAAAACCTGACCCTAAATGTGTAAGGCAGTATACACATAACACCCATGGCTTATCTAATTCTAAAAAATGTAGAATCCAGGAGCTTCCAACGTGTTTCTTCCAATTGTCAGACTTCATGGGATGGTATATATACACATATGTTGCACACCCCAAACGCAAAACCGTTATATATGTATGCGTATATAAATACATATATATATATATATATATATATATATATATCTCAAGATCTATTTCGCAGGTAAATCCAACTATATATTAAGCCATAATAAGGCAGCTTATCTTGACTCATGATGTTGCAGTATACATGTCAATCCAGTAGATGGCACATCAAGACTAATACTACATATAATAGAGTTGCTGCTCATGTTACTTGCAACCTTTTAGTGTTACTGTAGGTTAAGTAGCAACAACTACTTACTGCACTCACTGCTTGGACACTGCAAGTGCTCCCCTGTCTGTGTGCTGCTCTTGTTGATTGATCTTTGTTGATCAGAACACTTCAGACTGGATCAGCTCGGGTACATTGTAATTTTGTCCTCATTAATTTTGTATTGCCTTTTCCAATTGTGTCACATCTATCCACTTTAATCATTTGTTTAAAAACTAATTCCTGCACCCACTACTCACATACCTCTCCTTTATATATCACTTTTGGAGCTGTGCTCATACATTAGCAGCACTGTTCTTTACATGTATTTTTGAACATTTAACAACTTTAATCCACACTGACTCTATATCTCACAGCCTCCACTCCAGTTTACAGCTCAATTATTACCTTGTCCACAGCATGAACACCCTTACTTCACACAACCCCCATATTCTATGTCCACATAATCCTCTACTTTATCCATCCCTCTCTTCCCCCTCCTGTTTCCTCCACTTGCTGCTCTTCCTTTTTTTCTCTCATCAGTCTGCTTCCAACCCTCTGCTTCTTTCCCCCACCTCTCCTATACCTCCACTCT
Organism: Taudactylus pleione; assembly: GCA_031769625.1. Lineage (NCBI taxonomy): Eukaryota > Metazoa > Chordata > Amphibia > Anura > Myobatrachidae > Taudactylus > Taudactylus pleione. Next base: position 362,561 of record JAUIMM010000787.1, on the reverse strand, counting down.
CAACCACCTCCCTCCATGGTCTTGTTACCCCACTACTAAGCCCCATTCCCTCCTCGTTCTGTCTGTCACCTCCAGGGCTGCCAAGAGAAATTCTGGGCCCGGGTACTGCAACATCCTGTGGGACCACATCATGTATGGCTGCACCCATTTGTGAGTGGGTCTAGCATGTGAGATGCACCCACTCACAGGAGCATGGCATAGCACCCAGCAGCTGGAACTAAAGTAGTCACTACTGTATTAGGATGGCGGGACAGTCCCATAATAGCTGCATTTCTTGTCAGGCTGTATATAGATGCTAAAATGTAACACACAAATTAAAGTGCTTCTACTTTACTTTGTACATCTCTCATGTAAATAACACAAACAATCTATTTTCTATCATAGAGATAGATGTATGAATGACTTAATTTTTACATAACATCAGGTCATCTTATACACACACATTCCGCAGCACATATCCTAACCCACTGCTCCATGCTCCTTCTTCACTATCTACCCCTCTGTGTCGCCCCTGTCTGTCTGCCCTTCCCCTTTAGAATGTAAGCTCTCACGAGCAGGGCCCTCATCCTCACTTGTTTCTCCTCCCCCTACTTATAGTATCATTTACTCCTAACTCCCCACAACGGCACCTAACACCTGGTTGCTCATGTACTGCTGCTTGTGTTTTGCAGCTGAGTTTATTACCTTGTCCTTGTCCTGCATTGTTTTGTATTACTATTAACTGTTTTTCTTGTGTGCTCATTTATGTACTGTGTAAGGCGCTGCGGAACCTTTGTGGCGCCATATAAATAAACGATAATAATAATAATAATAATAATAACTGATTTGGGATCTAAAAGATAGTGTAGCTGGACTTCCAGTGCACAGCATTGCACTGATAGCTCTGTGCCAGCTAAAGAGTCTCTTGTATTATCCAGTTCCCAGCATGAACTCGTGCCAACAAATTGTGCTTAAATTAAGGTTCCTACCACAATGCCATGCTGTGCCCATCACAGTTAATGAATAATAATAATGCACAATATTCTAACTTAATCCTCCTCAGTTTGGGGATGACTATCCCTTTCACACTGCATTGCCGGGTAGCTCCTTGGATTTTGTACACTGGTCCATCCCAGGTTTGACCCGGCTGAGACCCCTTTCAGACTAGCGGCCTGACCCGATTATTGCCAGGTCGATTATGTCACCGATGTCACGTGTCGGACCGGAGATAATCTCCAAGTGCCGACTCTTCTTATGTTGTGAAGGTTGTGACTATATCCCCTTCAGCTACAGGACCCTGACATTATCAGTCACTACTCATGTGGCTAGTAACCTGTGGCGAGCGAATCGAGCCACCGTGCCCTGAGAGGGTACAAATTTTTACTATTGGTGGTCAGATAGCTCAGTTGAGAAAAAATAACAGCACTGTAGGGGCATGGAACCGGACTTCCGCCCTCACTCCACGTCACGTCCGTGTCCTGTAGCTGAAGGGGAACTAGGATCAACCATGCTGTGAACAGGTCCAGGGTTACATCGACCCAAGTTACCTGTTCACACTGCACCGCGAGCCGGGTTGAACCAGTGTTCAACCCTGCTCATTAACCGGTTGAAATGCCAGGTCGCTCGACCCTGGTTATTTCAACTAGACCCTTTCACACTGAGCAGTATCCCGGGTTGCTGCGCGGGATTGCAGGCAGTGTGAAAGGGGGGATCCAGTATACCTTGGTTTGTGCCGAGACCCTCTACAAAGAATGCCTAATCAATTCATCCATTAACAGTGGGGGACTTATATCAACCAATAGAAATCAGAGGTGGTTACAGCAATTTCATATTGGAATCATGTGGTGACTATATATCAAACAATAACAGGGACTTTAATTAAAGAAACAGTCTGTTGCTCATGGTATAGTAGAAGCGGAGTGGTAGTTCAGTCGTGTATATACACACACATACATATTTAGATTTAAAGTTTTATTGAGATTTTCACGTAATGTAACAGAATGGGGGTGGGGTAGAAACAAATAATGGGGGGAAGGGGGCTGCAGGTTCTGGTGCCAATACATATTATTTTCTATACTGTATATATCTGTAATGCTCCATGAACAGCGAGAGGAAAGAAAGGACTTGCATACTGTGTATGTAAAACCAGTTGGATAAATATAGTGTACTTTTTGTAGTTGAACATAAACAGCCTTGTACCCTCTTTGTGAGAGTTACAACTTGCTCCTCCCTATTCACTACAATGGAACTTACTAAGCAGACAAGTCTACTTTTGCTGATTACTTTATTGCAAGAACTATTGCAGGCAACCACAAATATGTAACCCTAAGGGCTCGTTCACATGGCCGCGTTTTTAACTATGCGCCTACAATGTGTTTACCCTCAGCAAGCTGCTTGTGAACTGCCTGTGACATGCAGGCGTCACAGGGCTCATTGGTCCCTACAACAGCTGTTCTTGCCCATTGCCACCTACCCCTGGCTAATACTCAAATTTGCTGAAGATGTTATAGGCCTTCGATTTAACGATCCGTGTTAGTGTGCTTGAGATGTAGGTGTCAACAAGCAGGACTAGTTGTCATAAGGATCGGTATTCATCAGCAAAGCAAACGTCTCCGAAATCCAGCTGTGTGTAAACGAACTCTTAGAGCTGCAGGATAGTTAAGGGAACACTAAAGCCCCAAACTGACGACTTTTTTTTTTTTTTTTTGCTTTTTGTGCTCATCTGACATCTGCTGCAGCTCTGTTGAAAAAGTAAATTATGACCTCTGCACTCCATTATACAGCGGACGCTCCTGCCCATACTTAGGACAATGTCCTAATGGAGTCCCAAAAAGTTAAATAAAAAGAGATTCCGAGTTGCTGTTACATTGCTGGGCCTGCTCTGTCCTGTGTGAAAACTATAATACCCATTGTGCATCTCTGCCAGGCAAGTCTGTCTGTCCTGTGTGAAAACTATAATACCCATTGTGCATCTCTGCCAGGCAAGTCTGTCTGTCCTGTGTGAAAACTATAATACCCATTGTGCATCTCTGCCAGGCAAGTCTGTCTGTCCTGTCAGTCAGCTGCTTGTTCAGCGGAGTTCGTGTTGCACAGGAATGACAGTTAAGTGAACATCTGCATATAAAGGATACAATAGTACATGTGCCGCTTGGTAACACCGCAGCCTGTGAGATGGGATGTGTGTATGTTTGCCGTATGGCTATGTTAAATACCGGCTTTACTTGCTCTTTAAATAAATACTTTTCAACCCTAAGGCAGCTGAGAATAATTTAAGAAAATAATCAATACTTTGTTTGCAGATCACCTTGTAAAATAAATCGGTGAGATCACATTAAATTACAGTTGACTTACCCAGAAAAATAGTCTAGCAAGTTGGAGTCATACTATAATTATATAGATAATTGTGCAGCATGGTTGGCGTAGTGACCAGTATTGCTGCCTCACAGCACTTCAGGTCCTGAGTTCAATTCCTGATCATGGTGCATCTGTAAGGCGTCTGTATGTTCTCCCCTTTTTTGCATGGGTTTCTTCTGTGTACTCCAGTTTACTCTCACACTCCAAAAAACATACCGGTAGGTTAAATGGCTTCTGACATGGGGAATATTTCCATTGTGTCAGGGAATTATGTGAATGACTGAAATATACAAACTCCACACAGTTAGGGCCGTAGTGGGAATCAAACCCAAGACCTCAGTACTGTGAGGCAGTGATTACACTGTCCGTGCTGTCCCAACATTAGCGAATAACAGAATGTGTTTTTTGTGTCTCATCATAAACTTTCTGGCTTAGGATTGTTTCTCTACTCGTGAGTGCAAATTGGTTTAAGCAAATGCTGTATGCAACTTACGGCTTCAGCTATACACAATATGTTATAAAGCTTAAAATAGAAAAGAAAATAAGTTGGGGCGTTTGGTGCAGATGTAATAATTGCCTTTGATCCAGTGACTCCTGTGGGAACTTGTGTGAAATCTCCTCCTGCTTGGGCTGGCCCATTAATAACATGCATCTTACATACACACTCAGGCTTCTGTAGGAGCATGTCCAGGCTGAAGGTTTGTGGGAATATCACAGAGATGGGAGCATACTCCCTTCTCCTGCCTTTACTTATTTGTATATGATTCAGCCACATTCTTGGAGAAGGTGGCGTTACTGTAGAGAGACTGCTGCATTACAGAATCGATCAGCACATTTCAGCTTGTAGTTTCAGCTTGCTCATGCCGAAACTGCTAGGGAAAATGGTAGTCTTTGTGGGCACAGTCTTTTCGGATCTCTGTCTCTCATGAAACGTACCATAACACTATACACTGCTGGCTTCTGGCTGGTCAGGAATGCTGCAACTTGTGGTTCCACAACAACTTACATTTACTATGTCTATCGTCCTCTATAGCTGGTGATCAAACTGGGGGAGTGTGCTGCAATTCTTGTAGAGTGAAAATTTAGTCCTGTAGATTAAAAAAAAAAATGCATTTGGGAAAATTATAGTAATTTAGGCTTTGAGCACAATACTGCTTACATCTGAGAAATGCCTTTAAAGCCCAGCACTGTTGGCCCATTCATAGCAAAAATCACTGTGGTGTTAGCTCAATTTTACAGCCTGTGTGTGACCTTCACGGTGAAATGTAATTGTTTTCGCCTGTTATTTTGTATACACTAATAAAGTATTAATTTAGTCTTAAAGAGCCTCGGTACCTAAATTACGCATTGAAGCAGTAAGTTGCAAGGACAGTTTTCATCTTTGCAATATAAAAAAGTCCCTAAACCATGACCACAGCTAATGATTGACAGATTTGTCACATTGCTTTCTAATTAGCTACAAGCTGTTGGGCTTTTATCAGCCGTTTTGGGGTTTATGGTTACTTGCGAGTGTCTGATATAGAGAGGAGCAGAGCATCCCTGTGGTCAAACCCTTATCTTCAATTTATTTTGGTCTGAAAAATTCCATAAATATCATGTGGTGTTTTTGTTTTATCAAATACTTTGGTATTTGACTAATTACTGTGAGTTTATTCCACTGGTATATTATGGGCAATATCCTTAAAGGTTGGACCCTTAGTGTTATAAGATTTCTAGGAATTGTTCTGTGTACTGGCGACACGATTAGTCTCTGACTCGAACAACAGGATCACTGCCCAATTGGGCGCATATAAGGGCAGCTAGTTAGAACGATATCCAGCCACTTCTCCAAGTCACTTTTCATAACCGTCCTCTTCCAACCACATTTGCCGATACGTGAAGGTGCAGAGTGGGTAATGTACAAAGCACCGGTGCCAGGGACTGCAGAACAGTCACGTCCCAAACATAGTGTGGCCAAGCCCCCATCATCAACTCAAGCAGTGCAGCATCTGTGAATGGAGCACCAAAAATCCCAAAGTGGCAGGGTTATGTCCGCACACACCGGTCACTCACCACTTTTACCGAAGGCCGATATGTCTATTAGCTGCCATGCCAGTATGAACCTATTGATTTTGAGACATTTTTTAGGGCCATACTCAGAAATAATTGCATTCATTCCTGATCATTTGTGTGTGTGTGTGTGTGTGTGTGTGTGTGTTTGCTTGGTGCGTGTGAGTCCAAAGTAATACTAGCGATACAAGAAAATTCCTATTTCATTGGCTGTACTGAACAAAACCTTTATGACCAATTAGTTTCTAGAGCAGGCTTTTTAGGTATACCACCCACCAGGTCATGTTTAAGGTTTCCTGGATGAGACATACAGAAGGAGCATTTACCTATTGAATGGATTTCTGATTGTTCCCCAAACCACGATCTGTTGGGGTAATGAAGTAAGAGGGGGATGGTACCGGGTCATCCTTTTGTGGAGGTTCTATTTCATCACGGCTTACTCTTCTATTCGATGGTACGCTTATGCAGAATGGGGATATATAGTAAGGTGGTACTATATAGGTGATGGGCAACCTGATACTAAATGGGTATCGTGTGACCCTCTAATCTTCTAAAGAGCCGCATGTTGCCCTTAATCTCAGTAATAAGTTAAAAATACATTTAATGAAAGAAGCAAACCAATTAGTATTAACATATCTGTGGGTTTTTCAAATTTAAGATAAATAAGTGTTACATGCTAGAAAGAAATCGGACATTCCAGTGCGTTCTGGGTGACCAGATTTTCACCAGCTTTTGAACGCTAAGGACAGAATTCAATTGATTTTAGCGCTCCTGATCTCCAATCTAAAGTTACGGGAGAACGCGGGGCGCTATTCAATTGATGCCAATTAAAGTGCTGATAGCGAAAACTGCCATTTGGGTGCCCAGACGGGTCACTTTTCGCCCGTTTAAGAAATGGTGCGCCAGCAGCTGATTGCGCCCCACAGGAGCAACAATTGAATATCTCCGTCGGGCTGGAAACAATTGAAAGTGTATTGTTGCAACAGGCACACCACTACTCTACGGAGAGCTTTCCATCCATCACCCTGTTGCACTTGTTTATAGGATTAAGAGCAGGGCCAGCCTACAGCATGGCTTCCATTCTCTCAGTGGAGTAAGGAGGAATCAGGCATGTCTTTCCCGCAGAGGAAAGAGGAGGATTATGTGGTTCAGACTACAGGTCCCCCCTTCTCTGATCTCAGATGTGCTGCTGGCACTTTGTGACCTCCCTGTAATGTGTTATGAAGGTCACATGTTGTGTACAAAGAATAAATAAAATTGATTATTTTATGGCCCAGTACCATTTGTGAGCTGTAGTGTATACTCCAGTCTAGGGGTAGGCAACCTTCGGTACTACAGCTGCTGTGGAATTACACCTCCCAGCATGCACGGTCACAGTTTTGCTGTTAAGGAATGGTGAAACTGTAGCAGGGCATGCTGGTTGGTGTAGTTCCAAAAAAGTTGTAGTGCCACTTGTTGCTGACAGCTGTTCTAGTCCAATGTGGTACAGACCTGTAATACGTGCTGTTTTCAGTAAAGTCTGTCTATCAATCATTAGAGGCGATTCAATTCAGTGGGAGTTGAAAAGCATTGGGAGGGTGCAAGGAGAAATCAGACTAAAGTGCCGTCCGTGAGGCAGTTTTCCAGCTTAGCGCTGCGTACATATCCTCACAGCCGGTACTTTAGTTGGAGAATGCCAGTTCTCGCGACTAAACACCCAGGTTGTACTTAGGGATGTAGTTATGCGTCCGCCAGTCTAAATCCCAATGGGGGAAGCCCGACACGGAACTTAAGATGGGCGTTGGTACTGCGATGTCTATCTTAAACCCGACGCCGGAATTCAGAAGGACGGCTGCCCGAACGAGGTAATTCTGGGGCGCCCTTAGCACTACCCGCGGCCGGGGTGGATTAGGTTTAGGTAGCACAGCGGGGTTGGTGTTAGGTAGTTAGCAGGGGGTTATGGTTAGGCACCCATAGTGGGGAGGGTTAGGCACCACTGGGGGGGGGGTAGTATACTTACCCAACCCCTATCGGGATGCCACTGTCAGTATTTTGACAGCAGGCATCCCGGCAGCCGGCATTACATACCGACTCCTTTGCGAGAACCGACATTCTCCTAAGTAACTTCTGTCGGAATAAGCAGCACGCTGAAATGAATAGCTCCAGGACCCCCCCACTCCCCCGCGCCACTATCAACAACGCACCGAATTGAATTCCCTCCTTACTGATCTGGATTTTTAAAGGAAAATTATGGCACAATTTTATTTTGTAAAAATAACTTAAAGTGCAGTTTGAAATTACATGTTTATAAGGGGAATATCTTGGAGGATTAAAAATACTATTATACTTTTTATGATACCGCGGGTACCAAATGAGTTACCACAAGTGTTGCATTTATTATCATTACTTACCTATTGGCAGAGCCTGTGTGTCTTCATAGTGTGTGTATTTTATGGTGGTAGTATATATATTTTTTCTTTAAACCTGTACCACGGAGAAAGTTTCTGGAGACCTGAGTTATATCTGAGATGATCACAGTGTTGTGAATATTATATTGCTATTATATTGCTTTAAAATTTGATGAAAAAGAACAAATTCAGGTACAATTTTTTTTTTAAGTATTAGGCTCATGGTATTTCATTTTCGCATCAACCGTTTGTATCCTAAGCCTGTTTCCTAGTGAGCTGAGTAGGCTTTATTATCCTACATATTGATTCAGATCACACAATAGCTGCTCAAGATTGTCTTGAGTTCATTTGCCACATAATGCGGCCCATTACATCTAATTTATCGTATTAAATTAGCAGCGAAATCAGCCGAGTTTTCTAAAAAAAAAAAAAAAAACGCATAAAATGGCAGATTTTCGCCAAAAAACAGGCAAAAAGTTTTCACCATCTCAGACCAGGTGAAAAACAATGCAAAATCTCTATTTTTTTTATTTTTTTTTAGAACCCTTTGACACCCCCGCCCCCTCCCTCCAATGATAAATTCCCAAAATGTTTTTTTTGAAAGTTGCCTAATTTGACGAAAAACCATGGTCAAATTTTTGGAGGGAAAAAATTTTTTTGTTGAAAATGTGTTTAACGTAATGGGTCTGGTATTTCGGGGGGCTATATGGCTGCATCAGCATCGTACGTGGTTGCAGCAGGTTCTTTTTTAACGGTTTTTAAAAGTGCACTTTTACGAAACGATAATATACTTGCATCCATTTTAATGTACTTGGGGAGGAACAGTAGTTTCCTGGAAAAAAAAATTTGCTTTCTATCATTTTTTTTAAGTTTTTCGTATATGCAAATTACCGCCAACCGACGCAATTTAAGTACCGTAAATACTTTTATTACGGCCAATAATACACTTCTAAATTATTTTCCGACGTACGTCAACCATTTTTTGGGGTACAGACGCAATTTCCTGCTTGTCCTGACTCTTTCGCCTATTTTCGTCTGTTTTTTGGCGAAAATCTGCCGTTTAACCCTTTTTTTTTTTTTTTTGCGAAAATCACTAAATAAAGGCTGCTAATTGGCCCTAAGCGGTGAAACAGGGAATTGCCCTAGTTAATTGCTGATGTATGGCCAGTATAACACATCTTTTACATGGCAATGCCTAGTGAGGCCCATACATCTGGGACATATTGCCTCAATTGCCTGTTCTGCCGACACGGGAATCGGGGGAAGGCCGACATGTTGAAAATCCTTGATTCACTGATTCCAACCAAAAAAAGATCAACTGTTTTAATCACCATTTGGCAGATCGGATTGGGTGAATAGGGAACCGTGGCGGTAGATGTATGGCCCGCTTAAAGCTGGGTACACGCCTCAGCGGAGTGTAGATCGAGCAAACGCGCAGATGCAATGTATCGATCTATCACATCGACGTACACACTGCAAAATCTTCCGCGCAACAACGCGATATATCATTACATGCTTAATGTAACTACACCGCATAGTCCGTCTGCAGCATCAGATGAGAAGATTCGCCCACACAATTCATCAAACGTTGAATTGGCGGTACACACTATACGATGGTCATCGTGGATGGCAGGATTGATCAGCATATCGTATAGTGTGTACCCAGCTTAAGGCTGGTCACGCACGGATCAGTCTTACTGCAACAGGTTATCGTTAAATTTAGCCAGACGTGGGTGACGAGATTGGACGGGAGCCAGTCTATCCGTGCTGATCATCCGGCTCAGTTGCAGCCTGTTAGCGCAGTAGGAAAGTGATTACAGAACACAGCTGGGCATCGTTTTCCTGCCCATCCACACCAGTGATCTCTGTCCTTTTCAGTCCTCACATGCTGCTGTATCTGGCTAATTGTCTGCTATCGGACACCTATCACACCTGCTTCTACAAATAATTAGACTGGAAAATAAAGTAAGAAGGTGACCGTGTCATAGACAGTGTGTGCCCGCTGCGGTAGTGTGTGCCTGTGGCATTCTGAGAGTGTTGCCCCCGATTGCCCGTTCTCCATCTGTCAGATCCCATCAGTCAGTACCGAAAACACTTTGCTATATCAACAAAGGCATTGAGAATTTCCTCTATGGGTACTTAGCGTCTGCTATTATTTGCCTGTGATACTGATAGGTCATATTTACATTCGTGTGTGTTGGGCTTTACAGGGATGTTAGTGTGTTATAGTCTGCTTTATTATTAATGCAGAGCACCACCCCACCATTATATATAAATGTAATGTAGATAATGACAAATTACTCAGAGTCTTAGGACAATTCTATAACGTTACCCAATGTTGCTGGGATTTTCCTCGCAGATCCTGAAGTTGTCAAATGATCATATTGTTACTTCTGTGTTCTATGATCCAAAGGTCTGTTCTTCGATTTAGGCCCGTATTCAGTTAGAAGTGAAAAGTCCGTTGCCGGACTTTTCACCGTCGTTGCTGGTTTTGGGTGCGAAAAAGTATCGCGCTCGTCCCCGCTTATCCCCGTATTCAATTCCAAATAAGCGAAAACGGGACCCAGAGAAACTGAAATCGGCGAAAAGTTCTGTCAGTTTTGGGGAAATCAGCCTGATACCCCTCAAAAGATGCGCTGACATGGGGGATCACTATGGGTACCACCGAATAGCCCTGCTGAAGGTGTTTGGCCACTTTAAATGGTCTCAATAGGTGCTATTTTGCGTCTTTAAAAAAGTGGTGACGAATAGCATTTTGGAGGGGTTTTTTTTTTTTTAAATAACTAGTCCCATTAAATTTGGGGAACATGGAAATGGGTACTAGCATATTTTGAAGTTGTAAAAAACTTGAAAATTCCACCTGCAATCAAAAACCAACCGGGGCATACTCTGGGACCCCCTGGAGTCTATTTTGCTAGTTTTTAACTTTGTAACCCAACTTTGGATTCTTTGCCCGCAAAATGAAAGTACTTTTTTTTTTTTAATTTACGCAGTTATCCTTAGGGAGCCTGTCCCATAGGTGCTGGCTGTTACGCTGCGGCAAAAATACGCTACAATTGAATACAGGGATAAGTTGAAACCGACAAAACTGACTTTTCGCTTCTAATTGAATACGGCCCATAGTATCAAATTCAAATTATTATCCCCTAAAGTATCAGCCCATTATAACTGAGGTTTTGTCTCATGCCAATAAAATGATTGCCAGAAGGTGGCAGGGTACTAGAAATGGTTTTACCCTACATAGAAAAAAGTACGTGGACACCTGAACATCACCACCTATATGTGCTGGTTGAATGTTTCAAGCTGGGTACACACCTAACAGATATATCTGCAGATGATGGTTGTGCATACACACCGAACAACCACCATCTGTCATCTGGCTGCGGGTCTCGTGTCTTGCCCCGTTCCCCGTGGCCTCTGTAGCAAGTGGACGGGCGGCTCACCGCCCGTCCACACCGCACGATGCCCCAATAGAACTGCAGATTTATTGGGCATCGGCTGTGCAGCAGAGTCGACACGATATGTCTATGAACGACGTCGTTCAGTCATATCACTGGTACACACTGATCGGCCAATATATCCAGCATTATGCTGGGTACATAATATATATTGGTCGATCATTCACAGACCTATCGCGTTGGCTGTGCTGCACAGCCGATGGACAGATATCTCTGCAGACATATTGCCATGATGCCCCAAGGCACTAGTTAGTGAGGATATCTGCTCGCAACTTAGGATGGTGTTGGCAGAAATCCGCTAGTCGCATGTGGTATAGCGCAGGCAATTGATTAGCTCCAAGATAATTTTTTGTGAGAAGCAATTAACCTACCAATATATTTTTGGAGTGTGGGAGTTAACTGGAGTATCCGGAAGAAGGCCACGCATGCACAGGTAGAATATTACAAACTCCACACAGTAAGGGCCGTGGTGGGAATTGAACTAAAGACCTCAGTGCTGTGAGGCAGTAATGCTAACCATTACACCATCCGTGCTGCCACAATGACTAAATATTCTCTGCAAAGTGCTATAAATACGGGATTTGTCAGCAATAGCTAACTGGGTGCTTTATAGAGAAAATACTATACATTTTCCATGTTGCACAATTTTGGGGGCTTTTTGGTTTTTATATGTTTTTCCCTTTAACTAATTCAAAAGTGTACGGGGCATATACAGGCTGCCCAGGTGTAAATTCTGCTGACTGGTGTGATCTGCCGAGTATCTTTTTGACGCAATAGAAAGGAATGCATCTTGTAGCCATATAACAGGACACATTTCAAAGGCTCCTGGAGATTATGGCCTGACCTGCTGCACATTACACAGACACATGACCGGTCAGGCAGAGAGCTGGGCTGCGTCCTGCTGCGGTTGGTATTTTTCAGCCACAGACTTAGTAAACATCAGCCGGTTGGTAGCCAGGGTGTCTGTAGCTGTGTGCAGATGACCTGAAGACCACAACTGAATCTGCCTGTAACATTAGAGAAGGCAGAAATGCTTGGAATGGCCATACAAACGCCACTGGAGATTGCAAGAACCAGACATTCTATCAAGTAAATAATACTTTAAAACCCACTCCCAGACAAGCACAGGTTGAGCTATTTAAATGATTTTATTCCTTTTCTTGGTATTCATTTTATTACCTGCACATTTTATACAGCAGCTGCACAGTACCACTCCTGCACATTACCACTCCTGCACAGCATACATTTTACTTTTGCACGGATATAAAGGTTTCTAGAGAAATGAAACCTATAAAGAATTGCAGAACGTTTCCGTACCCCAAGTGTATTCTAATATTCTGCAACACCTCTCCTAGAAACCCGAGAACATAGTAAGGTTGGTTTCAAGCTGTCATGACCTAACATGAACCAAAGCCTCCTATAGATGTCCTTGTCTGAGCCCTGCCAGGGCCTGGTCTGTCTTCATAGTGACATCAATTTTTGTAAGATATGTGTAAAATCCCGTTGTAAATCTGTGCATGGATGTGTCAGCCCCAGGATGCCTCTGCTTATGTTCCCTGAGAATTATGGACCCGTACATATCTAGTCTGTATTGGGGCAATTCGCTGTTCTGTTGGGGTCGAGGGATTGGAGAAATCCAACATGTGGGACAATCTCAATTCCCTTCCTAAGACTGCACAACACTGTGCACAATAAAATTACCAGGTGTCATAGGCTGTGGGCCTTGGTATTCTGGATCTCTGATGTCTTTCCATCTCTGAGCACCCCCTTTTCCCACGACAGAAGGTTCCCAAAGTTAAACGCTTCCATTGCCTCCGGGAGATATGCTGCTGTGCCGTTCTGCCTTGGCGTGGCGAGCTGGAATGAGAATGCTATAAAATGTATTTGGCTATGTGGTGTGCGTGTGTCGTAGGGTCTTTTCTAACCTAGACCTGTTTACATTAGTGTCATGGTCTCTTATTTCTTAGAGCTATGCAGCTATCCTCTTATTTGTGAGGACAGCCATGTTTTCAAGGACGGGCAGCAGTAGGCTTGTAGAAAAACATTTTTGAAGCTGCTGTCTAATCCCCTCTGGCTGTTATGAACGCTTTGCATGCCATGAGTTTACTCCTACACTTATTTAGCTCAATCTGTATTCACATGATAGCTGTACCCGACCATCTATAGGTAGCGTTGAACAAGCCACAAATGGTTGGCATTGTAGGCGGGAAAGTAAGCATACCACAACTCTGACTGCCCGTTACTGTTAAATGGTTGGCTTTTTTTATATATATATATATATATATATTTATTAAAGCCTTATTTATGTTTTGTTCGGTTTTTGGGTGGCTGAGTTGTTGCAGTTCCTACTTACCTACTACAAAGCTATTACAGGGCTAGCAGGATATTATCACAGCACTACAGTATGATGCTTTCTAAGATCTTTTTTTGCAGAACACTTTTATATATACTCCTTAATGTTAACCATGTTTGAGTATCTTCGCAGACTAAAGCTGGGTACATGCCTATACAATCATCGGGTCGTTCATCCAATATCGATAAAGAACAGCCGTTGGATCGTATAGGTGTGTACGCTGTCCCGATGCAGGAGCGTTAGCCGATAAACTGCTTTCAACGCTCCTGCAACGGTCGGGATCGGGAGGTCGCATCTTATGTACTGTTTAATTTTCATCGGTTCGACCTCCCGATCCCATAGAAGCCCATACACCCTGTGCTATGTCTGCACAGTGTGTACGTGGCTGACGGGTCACACTGGGGACAGACTGCACGGCTGATCAGGACAGTTTTACCCGATCAGTCTGCAAACAAGAGTGTGTACCCAGCTTAAGGTCTTGTGCATAGAATGCATATGCTGCCTTGTGGGGGTATTACACAGCAGTCAGTCCAGATGAGTACTATAAATCTTACGGGGCAAAGCATGCTTCCGCACAACCGTGCAGCATGTGTCTTAAAACGTTTCTGACCTGTCATGTATATTTTTGTACAATCTGGTGTGTGCACATTAATGTAACAGTGACTCCTTTTTGTAAAAGAGGACTCAGATTACAGTGAAATATGGTACATTGACTTCTAAATTCTTAACGTAGGATATTGTATTTATGAAATTAACACCTGTAACCCCAACCCGCTTCCCTATACCAATAGCTTGATGGATAATGCATCCGCACCGTCATTACCAGACAGGCACAGTTTGGTTTGTTGAAAATATGTAGTTTTCTAGCATTGTTGAACTACAACTTCCATCACTTCTGGCTGTTCACAGTTGTGGAACTCATGATCCCAGCGACTGGCTGTTTGGGGCCCAAAGTCCAAGCTTGCCGTATGGGTGTGCTGAGACTTGTGGTTCCGTATGACCTAGCTTGAAGTGTCATAGCATATTCTGTTTTTGGAACACAGTGATGCGTCTCATATATGGTATGTATTCTAACGTCAGGTCTTTCCACTGCAGCTGGATTCTAACAGCAAGTTCTTTTATTGATTGGGGAAACTCATAGCGTGTGGCTTAGTATCATATGAGCTGGATAAGACCCTGTCTGGTACCTACGTAATTCTTTCCCCCAGGGGTTTCCATAGCATGGTGCAGCTGCTGCCCGGATTTAATCATGGCTATTTATCTCTCTAACTGCTGGAAATAAAGAGAAATGAGAAAATCACTGTGATAAACGTTTGTTTTGGAAGACAATAAATTTCAGCAGCAAATAATGGCTACATGGGTTTATTTGCAGCTTCTGTTCCTGCACACGCTGGGAGAGGTTGGGGGGGGTATTTAGAGGGGCTTAACTAGCCACTTATGGACCTCATAGCAAAAATTTGGTAATAGCCCATATCTACCACCCAATGGTGAAATTCTTATGTTCCTACGGTGCCGACTAGCGTTAGCAAGTACCCTAACCCCCCTCTTCTCTGCCCCAGCCCTCCTTTAGTCGTGCCTAACCCTACCCTAAAACTCCTGGAGTGGTACCTAAACCCCATTTCCCGCACCCTAACTTCCCCCAGTGGCGCCTAACCCTCTCCCCGCTTCCCCTAGCCTAGCCCTAACTCCCCCGGATTAAGATAGGTGTCAACGCCTATTTTAAGTCCCCTTTTGGGCTTTAGCAGTCGGTATATAGATCGGTGGGATTTAGTCCGCCGGTAAATCAACTACATCCCACTGCAAAACATTGTCTAGACCAGCGGTTCCCAAACACTGTCCTCAAGGCACCCTAACAGTCCTGGTTTTAAAGATATCCATGGTTGGGCACAGATGGTTTAAAAATCATTGAGGGACTAATTAATTCACCCGGCTTATTCAATTATGTATAGCCTTAAAACCTGGACTGATAGGGCGCCTTCAGGATCGTGTTTGGGAATAACTGGTCTAGGCCATAGCAATGTTGCACGGTGGTGTTAGGTCTGTAGCAGTAAATTCCTGCAGTAAACGTATTAGCTCTCGTGTGACATGAGCCCTGGGCTCAGGCTGTGTGCTATGTGCTGGCAAGTAGTGCACGTAAAGGCTGATTTCTAAAGGCGAAAGTAGCTTATGTCCTGTAAATTGCATTTGGGGCTCAGGATCAGTGCTTTGTAAATGATCCATCCTCAGCTGTCTCAGGTGGTGCTTTGCTATGGAGGCCGTGATCACCAGAGACTGCAAATGTTCTTCCCACAGTGCTAGCAGGGAGACCGCAGCCTCCCTCCCACCCACCCGCAGCAAACACTGGCTTCTCTGCCTTGTTGCCATAGGGATTGAATGCAATGTGATCAGCCCATTAGGGAGCTGGTGTTTATGCTCTATTCAGAGGCCATGCAGCCTGCCAATAGAGGAGAACTAGAAAAAGGTTTTGTCACCTGCAGTTTAAGCACAGTTTTCTCATAAAACAGCAAACCCCACACATAACACCATATTGTCCATGTTTGTTTTTAAGTGCTAGCTCATTTTGCTTGTGTAGAAATCATGCTCTATAAATAACATATTACAGGCATTCTAAATTGCCTGTATTAGGTGTTGCCATGGTGATCCTGTTTACTTGTCTCCCTTAGATCATGGAGCTGAGATCACTAAGAAAACTGCACATAAGCTGCTGAAGGAGATTTTTTTTTTTTTTTTCATTGACAGAAACTTTTGTCCCCCCCCATAAATTTATACTAATCTTACCGGCAGTCGGGGGAGTTTTTCCCCATCATCCGTGCATGGCGGGAGTAAATATTAATATGTCCTCATATGTGTGACTCTCATGTCCCTTTTATAAATGTGTATGGTTGGATTGTTGGAAGCATCGCAGACGTGAATTATGACTGTTCTACAAATCGTAGGAACTTTTTATTTTATTAATCGCACATTATATAGTGTGTGATTCAAATGGCATCTGTATATAGTTTTTAGTGAATTCCTAATGATGTACGGTCTAATTAAAGTCTGTAAAAGGGTTACCAAAGCCATCGTTTTGGTTCCCCAAATGGCTACCTTGTGCTCCTTAGTAGGGGTTTACATTCTCTCTCATATCGTTGGACGATTGTCTCAAAGTACAGCGCTCCGTAAACTGTTGGCACTTTGTAAGTGGTAACAATGCCTAATTCCTTGTGAATGGATAAGCTGATCTCCAAGGAATATTGGTCCAGCCCACAAAATGGCTGCCTGCGCTGTGTGTTGGGGATGGTACACTTTAATGTTTTATAGCATACAGTGTGTGTGTATATATGTGTGTGTGTGTGTATATATATATTTATATTTATTATTGGTTGGCTCCATAGTCCATTTGCTGTGGCGTGAACTGAAGTGTAACCTTATGCACTTATCCACTAGGCGATTAAAATGAGCAATTGAATTAGCATTAGCAGTGGGTTGGGAGGGTTAGGATTAGGGAGTCTAGCGGGGTTAGGTTTCCAAGGGGGGGATTAGGCTTGGGTACCCCTAGGGGGCAAGGTTAGGGTTAGGCACCCCCAGGGAGAGGTTAGGGTTCGGCACCCCCCCCCTGGGAGGGTTAGGTTTAGGGAGCGGTAAGGGGGGGGGTGTTAGGCACCCCCAGGGGTAGGTTAGGGTTAGACACTAATGGGGAGGTTAGGCACCACTGAGAGAGCGTTAGAGTTGGGGGGGTCAAGGGAGGTTGGGTAATTACCTGTCGCTGTCGAGATTTGAACCGGCTAAACAGCCACTGGCATTTCAATCCCATTCCGGATACGCACCTTAACTCTTCTCCTGTCAGTATCATTGCGGAATACTCTCCACAAATGCTCTCCATAGTCTGTGATCTAAAAAAAAAAAAGGGGAATGCTTCTGTTATGTGCTGTTTGGTCATGAAGCTTTGGACATTTGTATGTAACTGAATATAGGGATGATTATAATGTTCACACCCGTGCCCTCCCCAATGTTGTTCCTCTCACGTGGGTATGGAGTCTCCGGCATTTTGCAGTTAGATGGGGTTACACAGGATCCGGCCTTGATAGTAAAAGTCACACATATCGTGTTGGTAAATTGTGTGGCTGAAATAACCCAGGGCTTCATGAAACCAGTATTGTATTTAGCAATATGTAGTACTGGATGAGGGCTGTATTGACATCATTTTTTTCAATTCATACTAGATACAAGATGTCACCTAAACACAGTGGAGGCAGCAGTTTGGTGGACAGCACTAATTAACAGGAAAATGCAACCTGTTACCCGGGAACTGCTGACTAGATGTTGAGGCACAAATTGCTAGATTTATCAAGTCAGTGCCTCATGCCTCAATGATGTCAGTAGTGACATCACTGTATGTTAGGTGAAGCCGCCTCCGCTGTGTGTATTATGACAAGTACTGTAATGTTTGGGATACAGATATAAACCGCTGTCCGTTACTGAGGGGCACTATGATATGCTGATGGTGTTGTAAATCATTTTTGTGTGATTAACTGTCAGTGTGGCTGTAACATAATTTGTTGATATATGTATTAATACTACATTAGTACAGCCAGGCCCACATCAGTTCTCTGGCCTATCAGGCTTACCACACACTGATAGAAGTGCATTGTAATTGTAGTGTACATGATAAGAAGACACAGTTGCAGAAGTGAGATAACATTGGACTAAGCACAGGGAATAATGTATACATGGGTGCTATGCAGAGATGCCGCTCTCCTCATGCCCAGAATATGTTTGTTCTATAGCGCATAGCTATTAAATGAACCTAGTTCCCTGGGTCACATTTGGTGAGATGACCCATTATTCATATTAAATTGATTGACCAGGAATGAGTGACATTGCTGATGCACTTGGTGTGCACATCACCTTCACGCCATGAAAGCAGTCGATCAATCACAAGGAACAAGTAACGCCACTGACGGGCGAAGCACAAAGTTTCTATAGCACCAATATTCTAATGGATATTTGTCTAGGAAACAACATGGCTGCCTCCACTTGTACGTAGGTTGTCAGGTTCACTTTACAGGATTCATTTGCATTTGAGGCTGAGCTGCTAAGAGCTGTTAATAATACTTATTTGATACATACCTAATGACTTGGTTACAAAGAGACCCCATCTGATCGTTTAATAAACTTCAAATATATTTTTTTTGTGCGGGTCACACTGGACAAAGTTATTCCGTCATGGTGCAATGATGTCTGATGCAAGTCATCATAGCAACCTATCAGTCCATTCCTTTCAGCAGCAGTGTAGGCAGATTAATGTAAGCTTATATGTTTATTATTTATTACCAGTTATTTATATTTATTACCAGTTATTTATATAGCGCACATATATTCCGCAGCGCTTTACAGAGAATATTTGGCCATTCACATCAAGCTATATTCCCTACCACATGCTCAAACACATACCAGTATATTTTTGGAGTGCGGGAGGATTCCTGAGTACCCGTAGGGACCCCACGCAAGCACAGGGAGAATATACAAACTCCACACAGTTAGGACCATGGTGGGAATCTAACCCACGACATCAGTGCTGCATACCTCCCAACTGTCCCGCTTCCAGCGGGACAGTCCCGATTTTCTGTCCCCTTCCAGCGGGACAGTCCCCTTTTCGGTCGCACACGCGTCCTTCCTTAGTATGCTCAAATGTTGGGAGGTATGGTGCTGTGAGGCAGTAATGCTAACCATTACACCGTCTGTGCTGTCTGTGTTTAGTTGGATGCAATTGTTTACATTGCATACCTACAGCTTCAACTATTTTAATTGATGGACTACTAACTGGTATTTTGTGGTCTTCTATTTTAGTGAAATTGTTTATTTAAAGTAATGTTTGCTTTATGCGCCTTTTCTGACCTTATACTCTAAATTCTTTTGTTTTATTTAAATTTCAGGGGCTTTGCTCTTCTTTGTGGTGTGCTGTCATTGAGTGAAGACTGAATGGTATTTGTACAGCTCACTTAATTGTATGAAAGCAACCAGACAACATGAAGTGGGTTGTTCTTACTCCCAGTTTCTCTCTGGGACTTCATAGGCACAACTTAGCAATAGTCAACAATATGCTGATAGTACAAAACAATAGGCTTCTCTATTGTGTGATATGTGCTCTTGTCTTTTAATCCCATCTGGCTCCAGAAAAATAATGACCTTCTAGTGATGTTCAATAGCGTGTCAGATATGAGAGCTAACATAGACCATTAAATACCATGCTATAAACTATTTCAACTGGGAAATAATTGGGGAAAAGCAGAACACGTGTACTATCACAGTCTTAAAAGGAGGCTGCTATAAAATTGGAGATATAGCTTGCACAACTTGGTACGGAATTTTTAGGTTCTTAAAATAATGAATTTAGCAATGATGACCGATTTACGTTTTACGATGCCTGGCTGTTTATCATTTCTCCATAAAGTTACTCCACTCCAGAACCCTATAAGATATGCAGCTCGCCTGTTTGCTTGGCGCATGTACTTTCTGTAGTAACCCAGTGCCAGTTAATGACTTGTTCAAGATAGAGATTGTTATCTCTGGTGACAGAATTTGCAGAATGTGGGCTTGTTTTCAAGGGGGAGGGATATAGGGCATAAGGTCAAATCTGAGCCAGTGTAGCAGCTGCCGCCTGAATGTAGTACTATGTACATGGCTGATGCGATGGAACAAAGGGATGCCTGCCGTACTGGTGCTGTCCACTTTATCTCCTCTAAATACAAAAGTACAATAAATGACTCTCTCATCGAGTTTGTGCCTTCATTTTCTTGTGCTTATGTTGGATTGTCTTATCCAATAGCCCAGTGCCCATATTTTGTGTTTACTTCTGGTTATTTTCTTATGTAACTCTTGTTATTGTAC
This sequence comes from Taudactylus pleione, assembly GCA_031769625.1. Lineage (NCBI taxonomy): Eukaryota > Metazoa > Chordata > Amphibia > Anura > Myobatrachidae > Taudactylus > Taudactylus pleione. The sequence goes on along the minus strand of JAUIMM010000787.1, from coordinate 342,111 downwards.
TATTGAGGTTGTTGTGAACTTTTTTATGTTTAATATATCTTGTCCTCTGTTTTTAGGTGTCCAAGAACAAAGATGGGCGAGAACAGAGTGCGATGGTATCGCCGTCGGAGGAGGAAGCCTTCTCCTGGCCGGGCCCAAAGACTGTTATGCTGAATAGGGCTTCCGAGGGGTTCGGCTTTACGTTAAGGCACTTCATTGTTTACCCACCAGAGTCAGCAGTTCAGACGTCTATAAAGGTAAGTTTGGTCATGCGCGGTCAGTAACACATGCACCTGTTTATATTGTGTTCTTCTAGGACAAGGTATCATCTAGTAGAACATTTTAACTCACAGGGGCTTCTTGATCGTATAATAAGTAATTAGTGACCAGCTACCCTAAACAGTGCCCTGGTATCGTGCTATGATTCCCTTCTTATACATTGATGGTGTACTGATGGAGGGAAAATTGAGGATCATGCTTTGAAGTAGGGATTGGTTTATGAACATGAACCTGACCATGATCACTTTTGTAGACCACTTAATCAGGTCAGAAAGCAAATGTTGTAGGACAATTCTTAAGATGGCCCCACACCGGGTGATCCTGCTGCCCATCTCGCACACCAGGTAATTGGAGTGGTGGCACATTTGGCCACATGTACTTGTGACCCAGTTGGTCAAAATTTGTCCAGATCACCTCTGTCATGCCTAGGACCTTAATGCACCAAGCAGATGCCCCGGCACACACAGGCCGTAACAGTCACCTCCAGTCCTAAGGTCTCCTATAACATCACGCCAGCCAGGCTCTGGTTGTTTTATGGCTACCTGTACCAATTGCCAGATGTCCTGCCAACACCCAGTGATGTTACAGCCAGTAACTGTATCATAGTCATTATCACATGTACGCCTTTCATAACATATGTCGGAAAGCTCAGGTCTTAGCTGAGGCAACATTTGACATGATCTTCTAACGCAGTGTTGGCTAACCTTGACACTCCAGCTGTTGTGGAACTATATATCCCAGCATTCCCTGCCACAGTTTTAGCATGCCCTAATAGCAAAACTGTAGCAGTGCATGCTGGGTTATGTAGTTCCATAACAGCTGGAGTGTCAAGGTTAGCCAACACTGCTCTAACGTTTGCCTCCCGCATCTTAAAGTGCTTTAGCCACCATACAGTCGTGGCAGCCATTTTGCCGTCTGAACCAGGGATAGCATTGAAGCACAGCAGGTGGACTTGCTGTCTTGCTTATTGTGTCTGTGCTATATAGTATTAATCATTCTACATATTTGAATGTCCCCTGCACAAATTAGGAATCTGGTAGACTTGTGAATGGTTTTGCCCTTGCCACCTCCTGCTCCCATGGGCTCATCTCCTTTTAGTCTGCCCGCCCTTTGAGCAGCTGCAGGGAGCAGGGCACACGCTAAGTGCATGTTCTGCTATTAACCCTCTGGTTATGTCTTATGCTTTTATCTTTCTTTATCAACTGCTCTGCTCTCTTGCGCCCTCTACTGAAACCCATTGAATGCGTGTGACACTTTTGTGACAGTGGCAAAAGCAGACACTCAGCACCATGCACTTTTCCCTCTTAAATTTCTTTTCATTGACCTGCAGTATAACACAGCTGAGAATGCACTTTGCTGTCCATCATTCTACATCTTCTTAAAGGTAACACCGGTTTCATAGTGTCACACATGCCCTTGTGTTAGCTGCCAGGGGTCACATCAGGCTAGCAGTAGGACACCAAGCAAGTGTAGGAAAATGCTGCAGGTTGGCTTGAAGTTTTACGAATATCTGGAACTTAAATGCTATTTATTGTCCAGCTCATCTGGTACAAACGATCCATCACAATACAGAGGGCTGGTTTAACAGTTATTTCTTTGTTATAATTAAATGAACATTCTACAGCTTTCCATGATGGCATTGTTATGAGGGTTTGTGTCCCATTCTTCTCATTAGTTTGAAAAAGCACCACGACAGCCCACGCATGTTGGAAAGTTCTGGTTATGGGGAGATATATGGTTTAGTTAACGTGCCTGTCTTATAGCATTTATTACGTATTGTAGACTGTAAAAGCTTTGCAGCTTGCTTGTTGGAGATACCATTGGGTTATTATAGTAGCAGCAGCCACACTCTGTACTCCTCCCTGCATCATTATGAGCATGCATAAGTTCTTCAGGGGTCTATTTACTAAGCAGTGTTAGGAGACAGAGTGGAAAGTGATAAGAAAGTGATAAGGTGCCAGCCAATCAGCTCCCAACTGTCATCTCACAGGCTGTGTTTGAAAAATGAAAGTTGGGAGCTGATTGGCTGGCACCTTATCACTTTCTTATCACTTTTCACTCTATCTCCTAACACTGCTTAGTAAATAGACCCCTTAGTCTGTTGGACAGCTCTACTACAGCGAGGGAGCAAGTGACGTCACATGGGGATTTACTGGGGGTTGACCTCCCTGCATTGCTTCTGTGTCCAGGAATGTGTCGGCTGGTTAGCAAATTTTTATTTGAATTTTAGGTACCTTTTTCTAAGAGGTTGGAGACATCAGAGTGTGAGGGAAGACATGTTGATGATTTTATATAGAATACTGTGCTTGTGTGTTTATTAACTGTACATCCCAATTAAACATGATATTTAGTTTTATTATACTGTTATGTATGTGGAATTAACTGGAATGCCCATTGCTGACTAACTCCGTCTATTTAGTCATTTGTTCAGAACATACTGACTACTGATGCTATGTTTTCTATGAGGTCCATACAGCATCTCTATTCATATACAGGTTGAGTCTCCGATATCCAAAATGCTTGGGACCAGGGGTATTTTGGATATCGGAATATTCCGTATTTTGGAATATTTGCATATCATAATGAAATATCTTGGGAATGAGACCCAAATATACACACAGAATACATTTATGTGTTATATACACCTTATACACAGCCTGCAGGTCATTTTATACAATATTTTCAATAATTTTGTGGCTCAAACAAAGTTTATGTACAAACATGAAATTCATTTGTGTTTCATATACACCTTATACACACAGCCTGAAGGTAATTTTATACAATATTTTTAATAATTTGTGCCTTAGACAAAGTGTGTGTACATTGAACCATCAAAAATCAAAGGTTTCATTATCCCAGTCATGCCAAAAAAAATCCGTATTTCGGAATATTTGTATATGGGAGACTAAACCTGTACTTCTATACTCTCTGCTAATAAGTTAGTTTATGCATTCAAGGTGTTTTTATTGCCTTTTATGTCGTTACACTCCATAATTTTGTATATTCGCTTATATCGATGCTTGTTACACCAAATAAGTGTTTTTTTTTTGTTTTTTTTTTAAAAGTAATTTTCCTTTTAGTTCCACTTTAATGGATAAGAAAAATAACCTACTTCCTTTTGTGTTGTAAAGTGTATCTGATGGTGACCTGTAATTCTCAGTAGTTTCTCTCCACCACCCCTTCTCTCTCTCGCTGCCTCCCCAATCTGTCTATCCGCCATGTTTTCCCGGCAGCAGTCACCGCTGTATGTCTCTGGCGGCAGTGTGGTCTGGGAGGAGGTTCCCACTGCACGATTCGGGGATAGACATTTTAGCTCATTATATGATAGATTTTATTATATATCCCCCTATCATAACTTCCTAGTAGTTAAACCATTTAGTGCCACAAAGCCGAATTTGTGTGTCCGGACAGCTTTAGGCCAGGAACCCACTGACTTGATAGTTTTTGTTAACTATAGTGAATAGTAACTAATGTTATAGCTGTGTTATAGATCATTGTAGACTATCCTCAGTTTGTTCTCTCAAGGTAAATGCATGTGGGGGTAGAACAAGATGTGTTTAGAAAATTGCTTTCCGCTGCTAAACCCAGTGCTTTTAGGCGCATTAAATGCGAATGGGCATCTGAACGGAGAAACGATTGAATTCCTCCATTGGGTCTTTATCGTATAGACACCCAGCAGGGTGCATTTTCCTGCCTCAATCATGGTTCTATTGTGATGCGTTGGGGTAGGTATCCCTAGGACACTGCTTTCCCCGTGTGCGTCTAATTATCACCTGGATATCCGGTAGGACACCTGATTTGTATATAAATGTAGGTTGGGTGTTTTTGGCCTTCCAAGTGTGGGAGAGTTCCTGATGTAAGTGATGGTGAGGGAAGGATTAAGGTTTTTTTTTTTTTTTCTAAATTACAAGGGAAGAGGTGGCCATGAGAAAAGCCCCTCACAAGGGGGAGGGGGGAGTAAGAGGGGGCGTCTGTCCCTTTGCACTATGCTATCTTGGCTGGTGGGGTTACTGAGCTTCTGATGACATCAGCATGTCTGCCATTGGTGACCTCTCCCGCCATTACCCCTGATCAATCACAGTAAGTGCTCCTAGGCGGGGTAGGTTGAGAACAACTGCTCTATAGCATACAGGCTCTCCTGACTGCAGATACAGTATCTGGTTTCTGTTGTGTAGAAAGCAGCTAGTTATTTATTTTCGTGTTTTGCGTAATGATTCGTTTCTATTAGGTGACTACATTTAAAATGTGCAATTTTCATCCTGTTCCCTCTTAATGATACTAGAAACTCATTAGGATGTCCTGGACTATGGACAATGGTGCTTCTGACTGTTTGCGCATTACCTTCTCTCTGTAAAACCTAATGGACATAACTCAGGAGAGGTTACTGGCTGACCACGGCGCAGAACTCCAGGTCTAATGGCTGCTACAACAGAGGAAACAATCCATAGCTCAGCATAGTAATGCACCCATTAAATGTGCAAATCTCTTCACTTCTGTTTTTGCATTTTGTGTCTGCTCTTTACATTTGTCTCGTTAAATATTTAATTCCAGAATTGGTTATTTTTGTTTTAAAGCCATTTATGAAAAAATGAATGGGGAGTATACTGGAGACCAGGTTCTTTTTGATGTCCCAGACAATGGACTTGTGTGCCCCCTAGTGGAGGTAATTGCTGTAATGGCGAAACACATCAAAATAGTAGTGATGAAAACAACTGCCCTCGCAGCCAACACTTCATCTTGAGGCACACGTCGTCCTCATGGCTTCGCAACCTCAAGCATAGCTGGTTTCTTGTCTAGAAATTATAGTAATCCTCTTTAGTACTGGGTATGCTGTTCTAGTCCTCTGAAACCTCCCTGTGGTTGTTTTATTGTGGCAATTCCTGCGCAGTGTTTCTGTTATATTCTCAGGGTCGTTGTGGGTAAGGGACAGCGTGCTTGAAGGAAGCCATATTTTAGGAAATGGCACTCACTGAGCAAGCGTATCGGTGGGGAGAAAGTTAAGTGTGAGGTTTGTTCAGCGCTGAGTTCCATGACAGGTCCATGTTTGCCATTCCTGCGCCCTGGTGATAAGGGTCGATAATGAGTCATTTCTGCTTTGTTTGATTTGTGTGTTGCAGTTCTTCTGTAAGTGCCACCGTGAAGCACAAATTTGTGTTTAGTTTTACTTTGTCATCACTACAGGTTACCGATTTCTAAACTTTCACTATTTTAAGGTAATACGTGTCCTCGTACATCATTGCTTTAGTCGCGCCAAACAGCCCCTTTCTGTGCGCCAGGTCCTGTGCTACTCTGCGTCTTAGGTGTCTGTTTACTAAGCAGTGTTAGGAGACAGAGTGAAAAGTGATAAGGTGCCAGCCAATCAGCTCCCAACTGTCATCACACAGGCTGTGTAAAAATTGACAGTTGGGAGCTGATTGGCTGGCACCTTATCACTTTCTTATCACTTTCACTCTGTCTCCTAACACTGCTTAGCAAATAGACCCCTTAATGCAATACGAGAAGGACACACCAGCAGACTGCACTGATCAGTTTGATCACTGTGTGCGACTGAGTCTCTGAATCTGTATGCAAAGTGCTACAATGCAGTGACCGCAGCTTTTTTCCAAGCCAAGTTCCCTTGTGCTTCCGTATGCAGACTCTGTGGCACACAGATACACAACTGTTAATCAGCAGTGTGTCCTGGTGCGACCTAATACATCACACTGCGACTAAGACACATTTTCGTCAGTCTGAAATAAGATGCCTGGCGCTTGCGGAGTTGCAAGAGACCTAGTGCCTCACTCTGCCATGCATCTCTCGCCACGTGGGGTTTTGAGGCTAGATGTACGCATCTGTATTTACAAAGAATATATTGATGCATGAGTAATCATTGGGTTACATTTTTGGACATAACGAAGACATTTATACAGGTGGTGCAGTACTAGTGATTATTTTAGATAGTTTTTTAGTTATTATACTGTATATAATGCCATCATATTACAGCAGTATGTGAGAGATGTGCTAAGCCTTGAAGAGAGATAAAGTACCAACCAATCAGCTTCTGTCACTTTTACAGGCTGTGTTTGAAAAATGACAGGAGCTGATTGGTTTGTACTTCATCTCCCTCCAAGGCTTAGCACATCTCTCCATTATTAATGAGATAAAAAGGTTAATGTTGAACGTAACTAAAGCTGGATACACACCTAAAACACATAGCTCCAGATCAAGTGATCTGCACATATATCTGCAGATGGTGGTTGGGTCATACACACTGAGCAACCATCATCTGTCATCTGGCCGCAGGTCGCGTTGTGCCCCCCTCCTCGCGGCCTTAGCTGTAAGTGTACGGGCGTTTGGCTGACCACCTGTGCACCCAGCACGATGGATATATATACCTGCAGATATCTGCCATCGGCTGTGCAGCACATATCGCTGGTACACACTGGCCGAAGGGCTCACAATATATTGGCCAATCGATTGATCGGCCAATATATCTGCCAGCGTGTACCCAGTTTAAGAGGAGAGTCTTGGGACAAATCTGTTTGTTTACAGTGATAAGCGGTTTCCAAATTCACAAATTAGAGATTTGTCTACACAACAGCAATCACAAATTAACTGCTGAGAACAAAGACAAGGGTGAAATAGACACCAGACACCTGATTCTAGTCCATTTAAAACATAACTTTATTAATTTAAAAATGTTACAACACAGACCATAAAATAACCACTGAAGCCGCCGATAAAATACGTTTAAATCAAGGCAGCTACTTTCTGCTGTAATCATTCTTTCATTGTCAGAGTACATTTTGATAGTGTACAAGGAATCAATAGCATTGGATAGATCAGTGGTACTCAAACTCGGTCCTCAGGACCCCACGCAGTTCCCGGTTTCCAGGTCTCCTAGCAAGAGCACAGGTGTTTTCATTACTCACTGACACATTTTAAAAGATCCACAGGTGGAGCTAATTATTTCACTTGTGATTATTACTTTTACATATTTTTGTTTTTACATTCTGCATAATTGTTTAACCTACACTTTGGGTTTAGTGATCCATTAAAGACCATTCTGTGTTGGGCGTATCTCTTATCTCGCACACATTTTATGCATTATTGCGTGTATTCGTAAAGCGGCTTCTCCCATCCAAAGTTGCAGTTAAGACGCCCATAAGCCGAGCAGGCTGCAGTTAAGGTACCGTAAAACCCGACTTTGGGCAGAATTTTGTCTCTCGCCTCAGGATTGTGCAAGCAGAAATTAGCGATAAGTGATGGGTGCCCAAAACTATTTAATGGCTCCCTGTCACTTTAGACGGGCGCAAGAAACAATTGAATTCCACCCTTTTAAGTCTTATTGGTATGTATGTGTACCTGCGTTTACTTATTGTGGCAGTGGTTTTGGACCATTTTTCCTGGTTGTTTATGGTTTGTATTGTGCCACACATAGGACCTCATTCAGAGTCGGTCGTTGCGGCCGCACGGTCGTAAGGTAAAAGGGGCCGGATATGCAAATGAAGCGCTCGCAAGTTGCGTCGTTAAGATGGGATCGTTAGCTGGCGAGGGGAGGATGCGGCCGTAAGACTAAAAATACGCCCCCTTCTCGTTCGCATTACATGTCATCTCCGGGCATATAAGAATTAATCAAGACCATCGGGAATCATCGGAGCTGATCGGTGAGCTTTAAGGTTGACCATACCCTCTCTTAAGCACTACGATCAAGTCAGTGTAAAACCTCCCATGTCACATGTGCCATGACACTACTTAGTTAATTATGCACTCCCATAAAACGCCGTTTGCATAGTCAGGCACGCCTGCGTTCGGATCTCCACTCCCCCGTTCACAAGCACCTTCCCCTGTTACCACCCACAAACGCCTCATCCTGTCACTCAAACTAACGACCTGGCCAAGTTGAAGGAGAGAGCAATTTCTGATCGCAATAGCTAGTTTGCGCACGCACATTGCGAGTTTTACAAATGCGCACTTTAGCGAACATCGGTGGCGTACGACCGTGCGGCTGCAACGACCGACTCTAAATAATGTCCATAATGCTTTCAACATTGGGCCATAAGCTGTATCATTGTTCCACATCTGTACAAAAAGTCTATACCCACATTGCGCCAGTAGCAGTCTCTTGTTTTGGCAAAGCCCAGATGTGCTTTTATATGGTATATTTTGAAATATGGCTTCTCTTGTGTCCGTCATGTAGAGACTGGTGTTACGCAGAGCTCTTGCTCCTTCATGCCTACCTGTCTGAGGTTTCTGTCATACGTCATCTTGTCTGAGGGATGACTTTTAGATGGAAGCGTTTTGGTAAATTGCTGCAGTTTCGACTTTCTAATGTGGATATTGTTTCCCTAATGTCTGCATTTTAATAACATTATGTCTAATTTTGTACAAATCATTTAGAGATGCTTTTTAGTTTTTATTTATTTTTATAGCTCCCTTACCCTGAAGTTATTTATTTAGAAAATGTGGCAGTTGCTTTAATATTTACTGGTGGAGGCCAATTACAAGGCAATTGTGTCTTCATTGGCAATTGTTTATGAACGTTACAGTGGTGTAATGGTAAGCATTGGTGCCTTCACCCCTGAGGTCACGTTATCAGCTTGGCCATCTGTTTGGAGTTTGTTCTCCCCGTGTTTGTGTGAGCTTTCATCCGGGTGCTCCGGTCTAAAAACTTTCTGGTAGGTTAATTCTGTAAAATATGAACATTAGTGTATATTTCTGTATGCGCCTGCAGACCCTCCAACATGACCCATTCCATTAGATACAAAATGCTCTGCTCCTGGACTTCACGCTTCATTTTATGATTGCAGACACCTGTGCTGAAACACCTGTCTCATCAATTACCTAGTTCAACACAGGCGACTGCAATCATACATTAGGTCAGTGTTGGCTAACCTTGACACTCCAGCTGTTGTGGAACTATATATCCCAGCATGCCCTGCCACAGTTTTAGCATGCCCTAATAGCAAAACTGTAGCAGTGCATGCTGGGTTATGTATTTCCATAACAACTGGAGTGTCAAGGATAGCCAACACTGCATTAAGTGGTAAGTCCAGGAGCAGAGTGTTTTGTACCTAATGGAACGGGTCATGTTGGAGAGTTGGCCCTTATATATGAGGGAATTTAGACTGCTAGGATGGGCAGTGAAAGATATAAATGTAATATATTCTCTGAACAGCACAACACACATTGGTGGCGCTATATAAATGATGATTATAATCGTTTTGCACTAGTGTAAATTTAACCTAGGTACACACCATACGATGGTGCGACCCAGTGACTGTGCAATACGATGTACCGATAGATCGCATGCACTGTACACGGCAGGATCTGGTGTATTGCGGTGGGATTTGTCGTTACATGCTATATGTAACAGCACCAAGTCGTTCATTGCATCATCCCATCTGCCGTGCAGAACAGCAGATGGGATGATATGATGGATCAGGCGTACACACTATACAATGTGTACGGTATATCGTTCCGATCCGCGTCGGTGCGATATAACATATGATGTATTGTTTAGTTTGTACCCAGCTTTAGACTGTTCACAACATACTGGTACTCATGTAAATAGGGTTTTTTTTTTTTCGGAACTTAAACCAATGTCATTTAAAAAAAACTAGTTGAGTTTATGTTTGAGAATAAGGAGCTGAATATATTTACGGCATGATGTACATTCATAGTGTTCACTCTAGGTCCGGCACCAGATCTAGAAAGGGCACTCTAAGGGGGTGTCTCTTTAAGGTGTGCCCCCCTTTTCATCACTCTCGGAGGCTTGCCCGGCACTTACAGACACGCTGGGCTGCATCGCTTTTTCTCCCACAAGCGGGATACTGCGGCCCGCGGGTGGGGACAGCACCACCATGTTGTTTGAGTGGGGCACCGCCGAAGGGGCTAAAACAGCCTAGCAGGAATGCTATATATTTGAGTGTGGTTGTGTGTGTATATACATATATATGTGTATATATTATAATACACCGATCAGCCATAACATTAAAACCTCAGATTAACATTGATGATATCTTTAAAATGGCTCAGCTGGTATAGTTTCAGTAGCAAGTGAACAGTCCATTCTTAAAGTTGATGAAAAATGGCCAAGCATACGGATCTAAGCGACTTTGACAAGGGCTAAATTGTGATGACTAGATGACTAAGTAAGAGCATTTCCATAATAGCAGATCTTGTGAGGTGTTCCCGGTATGCAGTGGTTAGTACCTACCAAAAGTGGTCCATCATGTGGACGGCCAGGTGCATTGTTTACCTGGAAAAGAGGTGGCACCAGGATGCAGTGTGATGCTCTGGGCTATGTTCTTCTGAGAAACCTTTGGTCCTGGCATACATGTGGGTGTTACTTTGAAGCATAGTTGCAGACCAAGTACACCCCTTCATGGCAACGGTATTCCCGGATGGCAGTGGCCTCTTTCAGCTGCATAATGGTCCCTGCAACACTGTCGTTCATGAATGGTACTGAGGAACATGAAAAAGAGTTCAAAGTGTTGGTTAATTCCCCAGATCTCATTCCAGTAGAGCATCTGTGGGATGTGCTGGAAAAACTAGTCCGAGCCATGGTGGCCCCACCTCGCAACAGATTCCCCTTTCACACAAGCCCTGCCTTTAACCCCGCTAGGACCTGGGACACTGGGCACGAGTTGAAGCTGGGGAAGCAGACCTGGGTCGTTTCTGTTCACACATAGCCAAGTTCCGAGTCGATGCGCATGCACCTTCAAAAACTCAGGTATTTAGGCAATGTGTGTGAGGGCTATAACAGGACTTAAATGAACTACAGCTAGTGTCTTGGCAGATACCATAGTACACCTTAAAAGGTCTTGTGGTGCCCATGGCTTGACTTGTCACAGCTGTTTTAGCGGCACGAGGGGTACCTACACAATATCACGCAGGTGGTAATAGCTAATCTGTGTATAATTTGAGGTATATAAAATGTGGTCAGTTGCCCTAAGTGTAGTGTGACATTGATGCAACCAGCCCCTCATGTTCTAACAAATATATATTACAAATCATGACTCTGTTTGCAGGTTCATTGTTTATTTTTAGTAGAACCGGCATTAATATGCCGAGATATGATACAAGATGGGACCATTACTACACTCAAACTATGTGACACCAAGTTGTCAAAAATTAGGTTTAAATACCATGAATGGGTCACAGAATCATTCTGTCATTTCATTTTTTGTGTCCATTGAATTTTTTCATTGATTCGTTAGTAGAGCTGTAACTTCAGAGTTTGTGCTTGATGCTAAGAATTAGATTAGTTGGCTGTCAGGTTCTGCCGGATCATGTATCGTAAAGGATATGGGAGTATAATTTTAGGATAATGCATTCCTTAATGAAGAACAGTATGTGAGCTTATCAGATAGTTTGTGATTTTTGCGTGACACCAGTACGTCTCCTGGATTCTGCCTGCCAAGAATGGACTGAACTCTTGACTGTACCACTTCCCTCACTTGTTTTCCAGAGTTTTTTTTTCTCTGTGAACCATATACGTGTCCTCTGAGACTACATCCTGCGGCAGGAAAGCACTGTATTGTACTGCAGATAGAGATGATTTATTGTAGATGCATGTTCATACTGTAGTGTCAACATCCATTATAACATCAGCGGATTCCACTTGTCACTGTTTATATACCCATCTTACAAGTGATAATCCCTTCCTGTTCGGTACTTAACCGTTCTGCCAGAGCATTTTTAGTTGATATTTGCCTCCTCTAAGTATTGGTGTGGCCTTTTTTGCTTTTTGGCGTTAATGCTTTAATTATTTAAACTGATATTACCAGCAAAAGCGAGACACACTGGTAGAAAATTACGGTTTAAACCCAAAAAGACACAATTTTTACAGATCTTCAGTTGTGCGCTGATGAATAAAACAATTCAGTTGGGTCGGTAATTATGCCATGTATTTTCTGTTGGTCTACAGTCGAACAAACTACTTACGCACCCACCCCCCAAAATAAAGTTTGGTGTTTTTTCCTTTTAAGGGGACACAGAATATATCCTGTTCTAACAGATCACAATATGTATATCCTATAAAGAGTAATGCTATGTATTTTAATGGATAACGTCAGTTTCTAAAACCAGTTGTAGCCCCCAGGTTCTGAGGCCGCTGCTGTTTGCCTGGCCATTTCCGCTGGTGTATCTCTGGGTCGTTGTGTTCTTGAGCTCCCCAGGCCTGAGAATATCCTCAGTGGTGGCAACTGTCAGGTCTTAGCTGGCTGCTGCATCTTAAATCCACTCACCTTTAAATATTCTCCTGGCTCTGAGGCTCAGAGCTAAGCAAGAGCTGGGGTGGGAGGTGATTTGAACCCCCATCTCCCAGAGCCAACAAACCTCCCCTACCGAGTTCTTCTTGGTAGAATTGGCTGTTTGTGCATACAGGAGTATACACAATGGACTAATCATTTCATTGGGGCGCTCTACATGTGCTGGAAAACCCATTGACCTGCCTGGCATGCCATTCATTTTAAGGACAAGCGGTGAGATTGTTTGCAAAAAAGCTAGTTAAAGCACTTGTTTCAAATTGTTCTTAATTACCACAGTTTGCTTGCTTTATAAATATTACCCCTGTGATCAATATTGTTTAACTCTCCCTTCATCTATATATTACTAGGATCCACGGGCATACTCAGTTAGCTTGTAGCAGTGCCCAGGGCTATTCAATTGCAGCCTCTGGTGCACTTACCACGGATATCTGTTCGCGCCCTCTTCAAGTGCAAACAGAAATCCGCTGTAAGTAGGGCTTTCTGCCCTTGCCGCGGCCACCGCAAGCGTTCAGACCCCCCCCCCATAGCTCCATGCCAGAGTCTGAGTTAACGTGTGTTAGCCACGGTCTTACCACAGGAGGGAATGGGCTTATAATTGAATAGCTCTGAGCACTTAAGCTTGATGCTATCTGCTCACGGTAAGCACTATGGATAATTGAATATGCCCCTTAGAGAGTATGAGTGTAGGAGGAGGGTGTGTGTGTTTTTTCTCATAATGTCTGGCCATGTGCAGTGTTTTATCTCTTGGCACGAAGATCATTGTACGGGTCTGTAACTCACTGTCTTATCCTCACTCAGATATTTCATTCTTGTTCAAACAAATAGATGGCTTCTGTTTTTAGTATTAACTAGTACATTAATAAGATTGTGCATATTGATTTAAAAATGCTAATTTTCATATCTTCTGTTTTGCAGGCTGATGAGAATGAAACCCGAGCAGGTGAGTTCTGTTCAATTACTATAAATGGTGATGCTGAAAATGAAGGGTGGTCAATCTTCCCATCTTTTACATTGTAGATTGACCACTCAATATTTAAATCCAACCCATAATCCTTTTCCACACTCGAAAGTTTGTTTGACGTGACTATCGGCAGACTGGTTCAGGGTATTTTGGCGCTAAGATACATACAGTACAGTAGTAGGTGTCTTTCTCTTTATGACCTGTGGGGCGTATGTCACAGTAATGGCCAGGCTGCATGGGTGTTGTTGATGAATTTTATAAAATCATACAACTGAATGACAGTTATAGCTCATTGTAATCTATTTGTAGCGCTATTATTTTATTGAGCAGACAGTATTGCGGTTTAGTTTGATTGCTTAAGCCTCACGTGAATGCATCTATTAGGTTTATTGGGCACGGGAACCGGTCTAAAGGCCTACAGTAAAAAGGTAGACAATGTCTAGATAGACACCAGATGTTAGACGGTCAATAGGTTGACAGGGTCCAAAGGGTCGACCGGGTGAAAATGTTCCATTTGTACCAGTCGACCTTTTGACTGTGTAACATCTGGTGTCTGGAATGGGTATGAAGGCGGCTGACATTGAGGGTACACACTAGACGATGTGCCCGATGTGTTGTCCAATACGGCCGGAAGTGTGTACCCGGCATAACAAAGTGAATGAACATCAATGACAATAATGGTGAATAAAGAAGTTTATTTGTTTAATCAGTCACTTGATAAGCCATTGTAAACTGTGTGATCCAGTCTGATTTTTATCATCCAGAAAAATTGTCCAGTTGAATTGCAATCCCCTTTTACTATATAATTTCTGTTCTTTTAACTGCATGAATTACGCAAACCTATATATTGCATTTTTTTATGTCTATAAGAAACAAAGGGCCTAATTCAGACCCGCTCGCTAGATGCGATCGCTCGCATCCAGCGTGTGCACATTTTTCAAAGTGACGATATGGGAAGTGATCGCTCGCCAAGGCATAAACACACCCACTTTGGCTGTGCGAGCGATCGCTCTGTGTATGCAGACACCCATTAGCGTATGTTGAGACGCCCACTTGTGCACGTTTTCTCCAGGAAGTGTATTAAAACATTGGTACATTGAGCACCGTTGGAAGCTAATGCAGCGCTTGTGGTTGCCTTACCCTGCCGCAAGCACTGCGAGGACTTCAGTGTAATAAACAGGTATGTGACGTGTACTATGACGCTGCCTGTTAATTATATACGCCTTAAAAACAGCATTGGAACACCCAGGCACGCCTGCGTTCGCACCTCCACACCCCCTGTTATTAGTGTCCTACCCCTGTTACAACCCACAAGCGGCCTCTCCTGTCACTCTTTAACTGGACTGTCTTTACTGGGCGAGCAAGTGGCCTGCCATCCACTGTAAAGGCACACATCCACTACACAATTAAAATGATCGATTAAACGGTAACGTAATCGTTCATTAATCGTTCGCAAATCGTTCATTAAAATGTCTAAAACGACCAGCAAAGTGCGCTCCAGCGGGCAAACATGCTGAACAACCTGACTATAACGTCAGGTTGAGCATGTTCGGGGATGATTGATGAGCCTACACTGAGCGACTGCACATCACAGACTGACAAACGACTGCACTATTACAATGTGGTAATCAGTCGTTTTGAGGTCTGTTAGTGGACGTGTGCCTTAAGACTGCATAATGCGTACAAATTCTTTCCCTAGTTGCACACTCCATTTTATACTGGTTGAGAAAACGTAACAATCCACAATGTATGTATTATGTGATTTTGCAGACAGCTGTGATAGATATCTGATGGTGCTGGTGGCTCCTGTTTGCATAGGATATTTGTTGAAGAGCTGGTTTTGGCTCTGGTAGTGCCCATAACAAGGTCCATGGTTTGTTCTTCCCTGTCCTCTAAGGGAGGTTCTGTTTTTGTAAGGAAAATCCCACTTAAAGCTCTGCAAGCATCTGTCACTTTCTCTGAATTCCTTGAAGCAACGTCATTTGACATGAGTGTTTAAATCAATCACCGTTTTACACATACATTACAATATGAAGTGTATTTATTTTACTTCAACCCGTGTGGCCAAATGCCGAGAATAATCTGTCCTCGATGCTGCTGCCCGGCTCTTCTTCCTCTCCAAACGTACTGCTTCAGCCTCCACTCTCCTACAAGCCCTACACTGGCTCCCTTTCCCCTTCAGATTATAATTGTAATAATACTTCCGCTATGTGACTTGAGTAATTATTGGCCTGGTAGGCTTTATTCACTGAAGTCGTGGCCCTTTGATGGTGGACCTTGCTATGTATGGGATTAAAGCAGTTGCCCTATATGCAGAATGCCCTATATTTCATGTTTTTATTTATTTTGCTTTCTTTTTCGGGGTCCATAGACTCCACAGAAGTTACTTTGGGGTATGTGGTTGGAGTGATCCAGGCACCAAAATGTTACCAAGCTCTCAGCTCCCAGGATGCACTGGGTCATCCTCCATATATACCCTGCCCCTGGCTACAGGCAGTTAGTTTTTAGTTTGGTGTGCAGGAGTTCACCTTGCTGACAGTGGGATCGTGATAGCAGTCCCAAATAAGTTATTTATTTATTTTATTATGAGTAGCGGCCCGAGGCTGTGCTGCCTGCTCCGTCTTCCCCCGCTGCGGGGGCGCAGGTAAGGTGGTTCCCCGCGGCCGCTGACACGGGCAGCCACGTGGCAGCCCGTGCCTCTAGCGGTGGAGACTCGCTGGTGAACGCTGTAGTGAGGGGCCACCTGATAAGCTGCCTCCCACACTAGACCACTGGTACATGAGGGATCCCGACAGCCGAGGGATCAGTAAATGGTGGCGGTGATGTCAGTGTGCCGGGTGGATCCATACAGCAGAGGGGCAGTTCGCTCTCCACGGCGGCCCCTTCTCCCTCGACCCAGATGCTAGTCCAGATTCGAAGTTTCCTGCGTATTGGTTGCTCCTCCCAGCCTCCCTCTATATGAGTTGGCCAGAGACCACTCTCAGGTGCTCTCGGTGGCTGTGTTCTCAGGAGGTTGGGTTAGTCTCCCTGTATACCTCTCCTTCAGTGATCAGGTTATACAGACCTCAAATATCCTACTTGGCCTGAGGCTGTTCATAGTTGACTAGAGCTTATTGCTTATGTGTATATATTGTATATCATCTGCATTGCATGTGAATTGTGAAATCTGCTGTGTGAATTTGCCAAATGTGGTTAATGTTAGACGTCCTACCGCAGGACGGAGTGCATAGTGAGGCTAGCTACACACTAAAAGCATTGTATCCTAATGTAGCTTGTATAATGGTTCGGCAATACGGCTTAAGTGATTAATACCGTTTTTGAAAGTCTAGCTCAATGCTTCTCAAGTTCGGAACCTTAACAGTCCTTGTTTTCAAGGTATCCTCAGGAATAATTAGTACTACCTGTAGATCTACTGTGTTAGTCAATTGGCACACCTGTGCTTCAGCTAGATGATCTGGAAAACATGCACTGTTAGGGTTCCATGAGTACCGGGTTTGAGAAACACTAGAAGGTTATCTGTATAATTCTAATGTATTAATAGACTTTTCACTAGGTGTGAGAAGTAGAATTTTTCCTTTTTAAATTCTCATTTACACAATCTATACGGACAAAAATACATTTGACATTTTTTGATTGAATAATAAAGTAAATCTTGAATACACCAGTGTGAGACCCTGACATCACTCATATTGATGGGCGGACTACAGTCAGGGAGTTGGCGTGACCACAGTAGAGCAATTGGTCATCACCAAAGTACGATGAAATGGGAACGCCTATTGAGGATGTCCTGTAGACCTCATTGGGGGGATGGAAGGTGTATTGTGAATAGCTCTCCTGTGGGTGGATTTCTGACTACATTTATATGATACTGGCTGCGGCTTCGCCCAAGATGACATCACTTCTGTCAACATTTGTTTTATTTGAGTTCTATTGCTTTGCATAGGGCCCCTGGTGTGGGAGGGGTCCATGTGACCAGCAGCGCTATATACAGACTAGTGGCAGTAGCACCTTCACCCACCACTCACACCAATTTCACTGCCCTGTGTACTGACTGCTATGTAGCCTATCCTATTCACCCACACCAATGTCACTGTGTGTCCTGTGCACAGACTGCTATGTAGCCTATCCTATTCACCTACCACTCACACCTATGTCACTGTGTGCCCTGTGCACAGACTGCTATGTAGCCTATTCTATTCACCTACCACTCACACCAATGTCACTGTGTGCCCTGTGCACAGACTGCTATGTAGCCTATCCTATTCACCCACCACTCACACCAATGTCACTGCCCTGTGCACAGACTGCTATGTAGCCTATCCTATTCACCTACCTCTCACACCAATGTCACTGTGTGCTCTGTGCACAGACTGCTATGTAGCCTATCCTATTCACCCACCACTCACACCACTGTCACTGTGTGCTCTGTGCACAGACTGCTATGTAGCCTATCCTATTCACCTACCTCTCACACCACTGTCACTGTGTGCCCTGTGCACAGACTGCTATGTAACCTATCCTAATCACCCATCACTCACACCAATGTCACTGCCCTGTGCACAGACTGCTATGTAGCCTATCCTATTCACCCACCACTCACACCAATGTCTCTGCCCTGTGTACTGACTGCTATGTAGCCTATCCTATTCACCCACACCAATGTCACTGTGTGTCCTGTGCACAGACTGCTATGTAGCCTATCCTATTCACCTACCACTCACACCTATGTCTCTGCCCTGTGTACTGACTGCTATGTAGCCTATCCTATTCACCTACCTCTCACACCAATGTCACTGTGTGCTCTGTGCACAGACTGCTATGTAGCCTATCCTATTCACCCACCACTCACACCACTGTCACTGTGTGCTCTGTGCACAGACTGCTATGTAGCCTATCCTATTCACCTACCTCTCACACCACTGTCACTGTGTGCCCTGTGCACAGACTGCTATGTAACCTATCCTAATCACCCATCACTCACACCAATGTCACTGCCCTGTGCACAGACTGCTATGTAGCCTATCCTATTCACCCACCACTCACACCAATGTCTCTGCCCTGTGTACTGACTGCTATGTAGCCTATCCTATTCACCCACACCAATGTCACTGTGTGTCCTGTGCACAGACTGCTATGTAGCCTATCCTATTCACCTACCACTCACACCAATGTCACTGCCCTGTGCACTGACTGCTATGTAGCCTATCCTATTCACCTACCTCTCACACCAATGTCACTGTGTGCTCTGTGCACAGACTGCTATGTAGCCTATCCTATTCACCCACCACTCACACCACTGTCACTGTGTGCTCTGTGCACAGACTGCTATGTAGCCTATCCTATTCACCTACCTCTCACACCACTGTCACTGTGTGCCCTGTGCACAGACTGCTATGTAACCTATCCTAATCACCCATCACTCACACCAATGTCACTGCCCTGTGCACAGACTGCTATGTAGCCTATCCTATTCACCCACCACTCACACCAATGTCTCTGCCCTGTGTACTGACTGCTATGTAGCCTATCCTATTCACCCACACCAATGTCACTGTGTGTCCTGTGCACAGACTGCTATGTAGCCTATCCTATTCACCTACCACTCACACCTATGTCACTGTGTGCCCTGTGCACAGACTGCTATGTAGCCTATTCTATTCACCTACCACTCACACCAATGTCACTGTGTGCCCTGTGCACAGACTGCTATGTAGCCTATACTATTCACCTACCACTCACACCAATGTCACTGCCCTGTGCACAGACTGCTATGTAGCCTATCCTATTCACCTACCACTCACACCAATGTCACTGCCCTGTGCACAGACTGCTATGTAGCCTATTCTATTCACCCACCACTCGCACCACTGTCACTGTGTGCCCTGTGCAGACTGCTATGTAGCCTATCCTATTCACCCACCACTCACACCAATGTCACTGTGTGCCCTGTGCAGACTGCTATGTAGCCTATCCTATTCACCCACCACTCACACCAATGTCACTGTGTGCCCTGTGCAAAGACTATAGCCCATCCTATTCAAGTTAACGCATTGTAGATGTCAATGTACACAATCCGACAATGTAAAGCACATTATTTCTAGGAGATTTCACTACAACGTGATGCTGTTTTCATGAAAATCGGTTCAGTTGTTTTTGCGCCGACTTGGAAAAACAGATAAACACAACGGTCTTATAATAATAATAGTATAGATTAGTACTTTTACTGGTGCAAAGTTTTATGGTAAAAGTAAACTGTTCTTCTGTATTCACCATTCTTGGACCTGCTACCTACTCATGGTGGGTTTGTCCAAAAACCAAGTCATCAGTGAGATAGTTGGTTGTCAATTTACTTTTTATTTATTTTAGGTTATTAGTGATCCGTTAGCCTTTCCTAATGTGCTATTTACAGCAAAAACACGTGAATGGATCGCGGTGCATTAAGAAAAATGCATGCTAATGAAACACTCCCGACCGCAAGTAAAGACCTGGAATTTGCTGGTGTATTTTAGGTAATCCGGGGTCACATCCCCAATGTGTGTACTTGCGGCTAAGTGAATGTTAACATATTGTTAGTGAAAAAAAATATGCCAATGGAGTCATTGAAAACAGTGTGTTTTTTACTTTTAGACCAGTTTACTTGCTTTATATTAGTGCTAAATATACTAGTAAAATGCATGTAATCAACACCACATTGCATATTAGGCCTCAAATAAGCTGTTGGTTGCTGTTACACATCTGCCTATCTCTGTCACAAACAGTTTCTGTAGAAATATTGTTTGATGTGAAGAGCCATCTAGTGGTATTCTAGGAATATGAGCACACAGGATGCCAACGTCTTTTGTGGGATCACTGGAATATTAGGTTCCTCAAGAGAGTTGCTCAACTAGTATTTCGGACCATGTGATTCAGAAAGATGTTCCTTTTTTTTTTATCCCAGTCATGCTCCGTCCTCTATTGAGCTGATCTCACTGTTTCCCAAGCAGATCTATGGTATTGCTATTGTTTTTAATTGGACTCATTCACGTGCGATGTGGCCTAAGCTGGACTATTAGGGATGCACAACAGACCCGGCCCTTCCTTATCCCAAGTCTCTGCAGTGCAGTGGAAAGGACAGGCACAGGATTAAAAATATTGATTCCATTCACGGTGTTTGAATTTATGCCTCTTGGAAAGACTGATGCACTAATACATGGAGCATCACGTTCTGCTGAGGTGTTAGGACTTCACACTGCATACCTAGATGATAGAATAATTCTTAGCAACTTCTTGGAGGAACACCTTGAAAGCTTTTATCAGGGTGCTCACCCTGATACAAGAATTAAGATTGACTATGTAAGATTCTAACACATGCATGATGGGCTTTACAGATGTGATTTTCATAGGTACCTGGTTGGAAGCGGAAAAATTAGGCATAAACCAGCCAAAGTAGGGTAAATCTGCAACTGGCTTCAAACCTGTTACTGTAGCAAATGTTTACCGCAGTATAAAACAATTACCAAGCTTTCTGATTGACCCTGTGCGTGCAGGTCTTCATACACCTAAAAGCACTTGCACAGCTTCTGATGTTGTCAGTCCTGGAATTTTAGAGGACTGGTAGCAGTATTGAACTGAGTAGCGGATTATGAGCAACTAGCAACCCCTTCTTGTATCTCTTTGAAACACCTGGATCTGTGGAAGATCTAGAATGATTAACCATAAAATTAAAACCACCTGGCTAAAGTTGTGTAGTTTCCCATTGTGCCCTCAAAACAGCTCTGACCCGTCGAGGCATGGACAACACCACTGAAGGTGTCCTGTGATATCTGGCATCAAGCGGTTGCCAGCAGATTCTATGTCCTGGAAGTTGCCAGGTGGGGCCTCCATGGCTCAGACTTTTTTTTCCAGCACATCCCAAAGATGCTGGATTGTATTGGGGAATTTGGAGAACTTGGTCATGTTCCTCAAACCATATCCTGCTGAAATAGGCCACTGCCATCAGGGAATATTGTTGCTATAAAGCGGTGTACTTGGTCTGCAACAATGTTTAGGTAGGTGTTACGTGTCAAAGTAACTTCCATGTGGATGCCAGGACCCAAGGTTTCCCAGCAGAGCATCACACTGCCTCCGCCGGCTTGTCGTCTTGACATAGTGCGTCCTAGTGCCATCTCCTCCCCGGGTAAACGACACACATGCACCTGGCCAGCCACATGGTTTAAAAAAAAAAAAAAAGTGATTCCTCAGAAAAGACCACCATCTTCCATTGCTACATGTTCCAGTTCTGACACTCCTGTGCCCATTATAGAAAGGGGTCAGCATGGGTACTCTCACCGTACTGCAGCTACGCAGCAAGTTGCAATGCCCTGTGTGTTCCTGGCACCTTTCTATTTTAGCCAGCATCAACTTTTTCATCACTTTGTGCTACAGTAGCTCTTCTGTGGGATAGGACCAGACGGGCTAGCCTTCGCTCCCCACGCACATCAATGAGTCTTGGGCACCCATGACTCTTCCTTGAACCACTTTTGGTAGGTACTAACCACTGCATATTGGGAACACCCCACAAGATCTGCCATTTTGGGCATGCTCTGACCCAGCCATCAAACCATCACAATTTGGCCCTTGTCAAAGTCGTTCAGATCTTTACGCTTGCCAATTTTTTCTGCTTCCAAGACATCAATTTGAAGAACTGATTGTTCACTTGCTGCCTAATATATCCCACCTCTTGACAGGTCCCATTGTAACGAGATAATCATAATATTCACTTCACCAGACAGTGGTTTTAATGTTATGACTGATGGGTGTTTGCTACCATTAAAAGAACAGCCCACCCATTGTAATAGGCCCTTAAGAAGCTTTAGTCCTACCTCTGATTACTGAAAACTCATGACCATTACTGTCCATATCCTGCTTAGTTGGAACTATCGAGTGCCAGCGACAATTGATGACTACTAAGCAGTTTAGACAAGCAAGCATTTAACTTGCTATCTTCCACTAAAGTTTTTGATTACGGGGATGCTGATGGTCTCTGCCAGCAAGAAAATTGGCTGATAACCAGCGTCGGCTCCTTACCTGTCTGGCCAAGGAATCTGCACTTCATAGTCTGCAGTCTATGCAGCCCTTTCCTCCCTGCCATCCCGGTGATTGACAGCTAATGTCACCAGAAGGCGGGCTTAAGGCAAGCGACCTCTAGGGGCGTAGCCTAAAAGATGGGCGAGGCTTAAGCCCAGAGCTGCTAGCTGGCTTTAAGGGGTTGCATGAGCTGCAGTCCATAGAATCAGAAGGAGTGCTTCCAATGAGAAGTCACTACGCTGAGGGTGGTGGATTCTACTTGGGTGTTGCAGTCCTGCAGCCCTTAGGTAAAATCCGCCACAGGTGGTAGCCCAGGCTCTGATCCTCATGTGGCCTGCACATCACCACTTACGAGGCAAAAAGGCAATCTGGACTCTGATATATAGAAAGTGGAGCACCATGGCCAGAACGGACCAGGCATTAATAATAAAGGTTAAGCCCGGTTGAAGCCGCCTCGTCAGGAAGATTGTCAGTGGCACTTCTCCTGTATTTCTTAAATATTACCTTGTTGGGTTTTATGTGTAGTTATGTTTTAACCTCTTTATTACATTTAGTTAACCTCAGGGAGTCTGCAGCTCTCTCATTGGAAGTGTTCCCATTAATCTCATGGACTACTCTCCTACCAACTACAACCTTTACAGGAACCGGAACTTTGTGCATTAGCGTTTGGTAAACCGAAAACACCAGTTGATAGGGAGCCTGAATAGCCACAAAATTAATTTAGTGATGGAGGCATTGTCATGTCCCTTTTGGTAAAAAAAAAAAATTACTGTACATTTTACTATCAGGGGGTCTGTGAGGACCAACACACCAGGGAACTAAGTCACCAACTGAAGTTGTCGGCAATACTCCATTTAGCACATGTAATACCGCCAGTAGGAGACTTGCGGGGAGATTTATTAAGCTTTCTAAAGGGTGGAGAAAGTACACATATCATATTATAGAATGCTCTTGATAAATGCTAGTAATAAGCGGATTAATTGGGAATGGGTATTAAATACCGGCGCTGAATAGGTTCAAATCCCGACGCCGGAAGCCTGATCAGTGAACATCCCGACAGGGGCAGGTAAGTACCCTAACCCTTCCCCTCCTCTCCCCCCTAACCCTAACCCTCCCTTAGGTTTGCCTAAACTCCCTTGGGGCGTTCCTAACCCTAAACTCCCCCTGGTGGTGCCTAACCTTAACCCCGGCTTCACGCAACCTAAACCAAACACCCCCCCACCCACCCCGGACTGTGCCTAACCCTAGCCTCCCCCTGGTGGTGACTAATTTCAACCTCCCAGAGGGGTGCCTAACCCTAATTTCCCCCGGGAGTCCCTGAACCTAACCCAGAGGCATCACTTACCTCCATGGCACCTGGTGCGGCAGGAGTAGCTGTATTGCGCCCAAAAGGGGGAGTGGCTTCGTTACCGCCTCCCATTCTCTGCACACAGTGGCTTCCCCAGCTCTCCTGCAGGTGGTGGGGCAGCCCACATCTCTCCCTGCCTCCTCCATGTCACAGTGACACCATCCCATGGAGTGACACCAAAAAAGCAGAGCAGCTCTGCTATTTTGGTGTCACCCCCCTCGGATGGTGTCACACAGTGTGGCCCGCACCCCCCTAGTGACCTAACCCCCCCAGGCTAACGCTGATACTTACCCGGATCCTTTGTTCTGGATTCCAGCGGTCGGGATGCCGACGCTGGTATCCTGAGAGCGGCTACAGCATTTTGCCAGGCGGCAATATTCCGGTGTCGGTATATCGGCGGTCGGCATATTAACTACATCCCGATTAGTTGCTATGGGCACCGTCTCCACTTGTTCCCTTCTCCACTCTTCAGAAGGCTTGATACATCTCCCCCATGGTGTGTGACACTGCACAATATATTGTATTCTGATCCAACACTTCTGTTATTCTGGCAGCTCTAGTCACAAGTTTGTATAGTTTGATTTAATTGATTCGTCAATTGGCTATAAAAACGAGGTTCAGTTGATTTATAGTAAATGATAATGAATTGACTGATGGTAAAACCTTATTCCTGCCCTGCACTGCTCAGTCGGATCTGTCCGCAAATGATTGCTCAGTGTCGGCACAAGCCTGTGTCTTTCCTTTAAAAACCCCAGTGAGTCTGTCTCAGATGGCTGCCATGTAAATAGATTAACCCCCGGAAGACCCTTCTTTATTAAGGGGGAGTTGATTTGCCTTTATTCCACAAGAAATTGACCTTTGATCGGTAAATGTAACCGAAGTGACTAACAATTTCTTGTAGATGTATATAGGGCTCAGTTTGAAATAACATTTGCAAGCGAATGACATTCCCTCAAAGAGCCACTGTCTGCAGTGGATACTGAGAATCTGACATTCTGTGACATCCTACCTATTTCAGAAATGTGTGTGTGTGTGTGTGGCAGTTGAGAGTAGTCCGACATTCCAAGAATGTGGTGATGTTGGAGCGCTGCCTTCCAGATGATTGTCAGATGTTATAAGAGAAATTGTAACCATTAATGGAGCGTACACACGGTCAGATTTGTCAGACTTGTCAGATTTGTCAGATGAACGACTGAACGATTAAACGATTTGAACGATTTGGACGATTTGACCAAAGTTTTGAACGATTTGGACGATTTGAACGATTGAACGATTTTTACCTGCATTAAAATGAATGGAATCGTCCAAGTCTGACTGCAAACCCATCAGATGTCAGATATCGTTATCTGACAAACGGGAACGCGCATCGTTGATCGTCCATCGTTCAGGCATGTCAGATATGAACGATTTTTCATCAGATATGAACGACTGAACGATTTTTAAATCGTTATCGTCCATATCTGAAGAAAAAATCTGATCGTGTGTATGCACCATAAGTATTGCAAGTGTTTGGGTGTCCATAATATTTATAGTTCAGGGAACAATGTTCAAAAAGACAAAACGAATAATGATTCCAACCTTATGTGAGGCGAAGTAGCTGTACTGGAATTAACTTAAGCTCGTGGTGGCTGCTATAGAATAGATGGATGAAAGAGAACTCTTAATATCTGGAAAGTGACTCATGAGGTAATGTGGACAGGTGTGTACCTTCAAAGGAGACCCGTCATCACTTTTACCAAAAAGCCTTAGGTTACAACCACCACAGTTAATTTTTTTCTTATACTTTGTAAAGAGTCCAACTATTCAGTAATGTTCCCAGTAACTTGGTGCATAATTCTTCCTGATTAAGAAATCCATTGAAATCTGATACTAATTAGTGGACATAAGTCTGCCCAAGCTAACAAATCAATTTGGTATCTAAAATTACAGTAGAACACACTGTTTGGATGAGAACACGGGAATGCATAAAGAAACCTTCATTTTGCAAACTGAACGTTTTATCAAATAATTAGCCATTACTCATGGGTCAATTGACTCCTACACTAATAAAAATATGGATACAGTAGTTAACCCCAAATTATTCTGCAATAGAGTGAAGTATTTGTCCTGTCCTGGCTAGCACTCTGTACTGACCCAGTCCCTGAGGATTGTGAATAAAGACCATGACGTGATATTTGAGAAGATAATTAGTAGATAATTGTTTGCAAGTGACAGCCCTCATACGGGTCACATGCTGCCCTCCTGGCTAGCGTAATCTCCTCTCTTTTGGTCTCTTCCGAACCAATCTAGTGACCGGGTAAGTGCAGTGACTTTACACTGCCTATGTTGCAAATTATCCTTTTTATTGTATATTCGTTAATATTAATATTTATGCAGCACTGGGTAAAGTGAGGTCGTCTCACCAGTATTTTGCCTTAATCATTGGATAATAAAATGTCTTGGCAATGCAAACAAATTCTGTTGATACCCAAATGTCAGTGTTCAGGTAAAGCCGGGTACACACTGATAGCTACAGTGCCTTGCAAAAGTATTCACCCCCTTTGCATTTTTCTTGTTTTGTTGGCTCACAACCTGAAATTAAAATGGATTGTGTGAAGGTGTGCTTCATTTCATTCACAGAACATGCCTACAACTGTGAAGTTTTGATTTTTTTTATATTGTGAATCAAACAACATTTAGGACATCATAACAGAAACTTCAGCATGCATAATTATTCACCCCCTTAAGTCAGTACTTTGTCGAACCACCTTTGGCGGCAATTACAGTTGCAAGTCGCTTTGGATAAGTCTCTATGAGCTTGCCACATCTTGCCCCTGGGATTTTTGCCCATTCCTCAAGGCAAAACTGCTCCAGCTCCTTCATGTTGGATGGTTTCCACTTGTGAAAAGAAAGCTTCAAGTCTGACCACAGATTCTCAAAGGGATTGAGATCTGGGCTTTGACTAGGCTTTCGAACACATTTAAAAGTTTCCCCTTAAACCACACGAGTGTTGCTTTAGCAGTATGCTTCGGGTCATTGTCCTGCTGGAAGGTGAACCTCCGTCCCAATCTTAAATCACAGGCAGACCGAAACAGGTTTATTTAGGGGTGTGATATGTATTACATGGCCGGCGGTTCAATCCCCGACAGCGGCTACCCGACAGCGCTGGAAATCCCGATCGTCCTAAAGGTAAGTATCAACTAACCTAACCCTCCTTAGGGGTGCCTAACCTCCCCCCCTGTGCCTAACCCTAACCCCCCCCCTTCCCCACTGCCTAATACATCCCGTAATTTAGCACCATCCATCTTTTCCTCGACTCGAAACAGTTTCCCATTCCCTGCTGCTGAAAAACATCCCCACAGCATGATGCTGCCACCACCATGTTTCACTGTGGGGATGGTGTTCTTGGGGTGATGGGATGTGTTGGGTTTGCGCCAGACATAGCGTTTTCCTTGATGGCCGAAAAGTTACATTTTAGTCTCATCTGACCAGATCACCTTCCTCCATACATTTGGGGAGTCGCCCATATGCCTCTTGGCAAACTCAAATTGTGTCTTCTTATTTTTATCACTAAGTAATGGCTTTTTTCTGGCCACTCTTCCATAAAGCCCAGCTCTATGGAATGTACGGCCTATTGTGGTCACATGCACAGATAGACCAGTCTCTGCTGTGGAACTCTGCAGCTCCTTCACGGTTACCTTTGGTCTCTGTTCTGCCTCTCTGATTAATGCCCTCCTTGCCCGGTGTGTGAGTTTTGGTGGGCGGACCTCTCTTGGCAGGTTTGTTGTGGTACCATGTTCTTTCCATTAGATGATGATGGATTTGATGGTGCTCCGGGGATCATCAAAGATTTGGATATTTTTTTATAACCCAACCCAGAATTGTACTTCTCAACACCTTTGTCCCTGACTTGTTTGGAGAGCTCCATGGTCTTCATGGTGTGATGCCTCTTGCTTACTGGTGTTGCAGCCTCTGGGGCCTTTCAGAAAAGGTGTGTTTATACTGACAAATCATGTGACACTTAAGCTGCATACACACGGGACGATTTTCCTGAACGATATTAACTATATCGTTCAATGGTAAATCGCTCATTTCTACTTCAGGGTCCATAGGGTATCCACAGGATACCTTGGGGGTATAGGTGTGACGTCAGTCATCGGGCACCATAGAGTTAAGCTTTCAGCCTCCCAGGATGCACTAGGGTCCCCCTCCTATACCCCGCCCCCGAGCCAAGGCACCTCAGTTTCATTTGGTGCCCGGCCGGAGTCAGGTGCACCTGTTGGAGTGGGGGCTAGAAGAGCCCCTGAAGCTTTTTCTTCATGCAGCTGTGGCTGCACATCTGGATGAACAGCATGGACAGTCAGTCCTGACGTCCATGCTGTCTTCCCTACACCCCCGCCGGTACCAAAACGCCGGTACCGATCCGGGGATGCTGGTGAGCGTCTGGGGTCACCGCTAGCGGTGACCCCAGATGTTCCGGACCATGGCCGGATTCAAGGGGGACAGCAGGTAAGCAGCGGGGTCCCGCGGTGGGTCCCCGCTGTTACATGGTCCAGAGTCCCCAGGCAGGGGGCTCCCTGGGGAATGGCTGCAGCGTGGAGCCAGGTAAGAACCTGCGCTTCCACTACCCCCCTGGGACAGCGGACTGCAGCAGAGCGGTAGCGCTGCGGCGTCCCGGGGGTTAAATGCATGCCAGGGGAGCGCGCCTTCCCTGTCTCACAGCCGGCGCCTCCCCCGCTGCACACAGCCCTCTCTGCTCATTGCCGACTGGTCCTGTAGCAGCGCTCCTCCCCCAGGCCAGCCTCCTCTCTGCTCCTCGGCGGCCATCTTTCCAACGCATGGTGAACGCTGCTGGAAGCACTGGACGGAAGCATCGTGGTCTGGGTCCCCCCGCATACCTCTCCTCCGATTTGGGTCAGGTCTGTGTATGCTGCGCTGTGTCCTACCAGGCCCTGTGTCTGCGTAGTTGAGTGATCAGCGCTGTTAGTGCAGGAATTGATTTTTCTTTGCATTGTATGTGACTGTGCTAGCGCTGCTGCCTGTAACTTTTCTTCTAACTGTCAGCTTTATTACTGTCCCTGTCCTTTCTGCTAAGCCCTTGCGGTGCGGTGCTGCAGGGTGGTCTCTCGCCTATTTAATATATAATTGGTGAGAGGGGTCACATACTTGGTGCCATCATGTCTGAAAGTGATTTTCCTCTCCGGCTACAGTGTACTACGTGTAAAGTACCGTTAGCGGAGGGGGAGGGTAGCGCGGAGGGCCTCTGCCGGCAGTGTTTGTCTATGGCGCGGCCTATTACGGTTACAGCACCGGTACAGGAGCCGCCCTGGGCTTGTTTCGCTCAGGCGCTTACAACCTTAGTGTGCCAGTTAGCTCCGCAGCCTGCGTTTACGCCGATGGGTTTGTCCCAGCAGTCAGTGGTGTCGTCACCCATGCAGGGTTTCCCACGACAATTGGTGGTACCCCACAGTCTCCCTATTTCCCCGCTCCCGGTTTCTCAGGAGCCGGCGTGGGTTAACTCCCTGATGAGTTCTGTACAGCACTTGTCGGATGTGTTGCAAGGGGAGTCTGTGATGCGGCCACATAAACGGCCGGTGGCGTCTCTGTCGGCTCCTTATGAGGATGACGAGGGGACATCTGATGTTGGGGAGATTCTGGATCCTTACGATCAGGAACCTCTCCATACTAAGGACGCTGACGCTAAGTCCAAGGTATATATTCCTGGACTTATTCGGGCAGTCCGCACAGCCTTGGTGATTGAGGACGAAGTTCCCCCAGCGGATAAATCCAAGTATGCCTTTTTTAAGGATGTGAAGGGCGATGCCACAGTCTTTCCTCTTTCGGATCAATTAGTGGACCATTTAGAGGAGGCGTGGAAACAGCCTGGCAAAAGATACCAGCCGCAGAGGCGCCTGGCAGTGGCTTATCCGTTCGCGGATAATTATTTTGCAAAGTTGGAATCCCCTCCACAAGTGGATTCTCACGTGACTGTCTTGTCCGTAGTGCCACATTGCCGATGCCATCCATGTCCTCCCTTAAGGATGCTACGGACCGCAAGGTGGAGATCTGCCTGAAGTCCGCTTATTCCCTTGCGGGGGGGGCAGCACGGCCGGCTATGGCCATTTGCTGGGTTGCCAGAGCGATGGAGCGCTGGGCGGATTCATTAGAGGCGTCTTATGATTCCGACTGTCCGGCCGAACAGGCGGAGTTGATTGGTAATCTCCGTGATTCGGCCACTTATATCAACGAGGCGGCCTTAGACATTAGTACTCTGGTGTCTAGAATTTCTTCAGCAGCGGTGGCTGCTCGTCGCACCTTGTGGCTGCGATCCTGGAAGGCGGATGCAGATTCTAAAAAGGGTTTGGAGGAGTTGCCATTTACCGGAGAAGTTCTCTTCGGTCCGGATCTGAACAAGATTGTGGCCACGCTGGCGGCAGCCAAATCGGCTTGTCTCCCGTCGGCCGCTGCTCCTTCTGGTTCTGGACCATCGTCCTTTTGGTCTTATAGGGCCCAGGGCAGGCCCAAACCATAGTCTTTTCCTCGACAGGCTGGCCCTAAGAAATCGGCCAAGCCCCGGAAGCAGGCATGGAGTACCAGACGTCCGGCCCCTCAGTCAGATGACAAGCCTGACGGTCCGGGCCTCCCTTTGGGGGATCCCAAAGTGGAAGCCCGCCTGCTGCAGTTCGCCCAGTGTTGGTCGGTCACTACGACAGACACTTGGGTTCTCGAGGTGGTCTCCCACGGGTACGCCCTCTCTTTCCGGCACAGACCCCCGGCTCGATTCTTCAACACGGGTCTACCATCAGACCGGAACAAGGCTACGGAGCTGCGGAAGGTATTGCACACTATGCTCCAGGCTGGAGTTATAGTGCCTGTTCCATTCTCCCAGAGGGGCCAGGGTTTCTATTCAAATCTTTTTTTGGTACAGAAACCCAATGGGTCGTATCGTCCGATTCTCAACCTCAAAGCTCTCAACAAGTCTTTGCGGATACCGAAGTTTCGGATGGAGACCCTACGGTCCATCATTCTGGCGCTGGAACCTGGGGACTACATGGTGTCATTGGACATACAGGACGCTTACCTGCATGTCCCTATACTTTTGCGCCATCAACAGTTCCTCAGGTTTGCAATCCGCAGTGACCACTTCCAGTTTCGGGCGTTACCTTTTGGCCTGGCGACAGCACCACATGTGTTCACCAAGGTGATGGCGGTCATGGCGGCCTCTCTGCGGCTGCAGGGAGTCCGCATGTTGCCGTACTTGGACGACCTTTTATTGGTGGCAGGATCTCCAGAGCTCCTTCTACGCCACTTGGACCTGACCATTGCGCTACTGCAACGGCACGGCTGGCTAATCAACTGGCAGAAGTCCACTCTAATCCCGTCTCGGCGGATTCTGCACCTCGGAGCCTTATTGGACTCGGAACAGCAAAGGATCTTCGTGACAGGGGAAAAGATCTCTGCTTTACAGTCGAGGGTGCGCAGTTGTCTGCACAGCCGCCGGGTGTCTCTACACTCGGCGATGAGGTTACTGGGCTCCATGGTGTCGGTGTTCGACATGGTGGAATATGCCCAGTTTCACTCCAGACCTCTGCAGCACCTGATCCTGTCCAAGTGGAACGGGCTGCCTCAGTCTCTGGAGTCCCAGACGATTGTGCTCACCCCGGAGGTTCGCCTGTCCCTTGCCTGGTGGTTACAGACGACCCATCTCAGCAAGGGACGTCCGTTCTGGGTTCCAAATTGGGTCCTGTTGACAACGGACGCCAGTCTTCGGGGCTGGGGAGCAGTTTCGGGTCCACACTTGTTCCAGGGCAGGTGGACGCCGACAGAAGCGGAGCTTCCAATCAATATCTTGGAACTCCGTGCGGTCTTCAATGCTCTCCAGCAGGCACATCGGGTTCTCCACGGTCGTCCAGTACAGGTCCAGTCGGACAACGCTACCACCGTGGCCTACATAAACAGGCAAGGAGGAACCCGAAGTCGGGCAGCTCTCGTGGAGGTCTCCCGGATCCTGGTATGGGCGGAGCGCAATCTTCCGGCCATATCAGCGGTCTTCATTCCGGGAGTGCTAAATTGGGAGACGGACTTTCTAAGTCGCCAGGACGTTCATCCGGGGCAATGGTCCCTGCACCCGGACGTTTTTCAACTGCTGGTGGACAGATGGGGACTTCCAGAGATCGACCTCATGGAGTCCCGGGCCACAACAACAAGTTGCGGGTGTACGGGTCTCACACAAGAGACGAAGGGGCGTCTCCAGTGGATGCTCTGTCCGTCCGGTGGACGTTCCGGTTCGCATACCTGTTCCCTCCGGTCTCCCTTCTTCCACGGGTAATCCGGAAATTCAAACAGGAAGGAGGGACGCTCCTGTTGATAGCTCCCGCCTGGCCCAGACGGCACTGGTTCTCAGACCTTCAGGGTCTGTCCGTGGACAGTCCTCTGCGGTTGCCGCTACGACCGGACTTTCTGTCACAGGGTCCTTGTCTTCAACCGGACCTGACTCGGCTGTCTTTGACGGCGTGGCTGTTGAGACAGCCATGCTGAGGTCCCGGCGGTTTTTCCAGTTCTGTAGTGCGTACCATGTTACGAGCTCGGAAACAGTCTTCCGCAAGGATATACCATCGCGTGTGGCATACGTTCTTCCAGTGGTGTCGACCGAGAGGTTATGCACCGTGTGAGTTTCGTCTGTCTCGGATACTCACCTTCCTACAAGCGAGACTAGATCATGGGCTTCGCCTTGCTTCTTTGAAGGTACAGGTTTCGGCCCTGTCTGTCTGGTTTCACCGTAGGATTGCTACAATCCCGGATGTGCGCACCTTTATGCAAGGTGTTCTCCGCATTCAGCCGCCCTTTGTTCCACCTGTGGCGCCTTGGGATTTGGCTGTGGTGGTGAGGGCTCTCCAGGGACCGCCGTTTGAACCACTGGGCTCAGTGGATCTTAAATGTCTAACAGCTAAGACTGTTTTCCTTCTGGCTATTCCTTCGGCCAGACGTGTTTCTGATTTAGGGGCTCTTTCTTGTAGACCCCCTTTCTTGGTTTTTCATGGGAACAGGGCAGTGCTCCGCACTCGGCCCGAGTTTCTTCCCAAAGTTGTTTCCCAGTTTCATGTTAACGAGGAAATCGTTGTTCCGGCCTTTAACTCACCTGGTCTTTCAGTGGGTGAGGCCACTTTGGATGTGGTGCGGGCCTTATGGACTTATGTTGACCGCACTTCTTCGTTTAGGAAGTCTGACGCCTTGTTTGTCCTCTATGGCTTCCGTAAAAAGGGTTGGCCTGCTTCAAAGCAAACTTTGGCAGCCTGGATCCGTATGGCTATTTCTGAAGTTTATCTTCATGAAGGCCTGCCGGTTCCTCCTTCTGTGAAGGCTCATTCCACTAGGTCTGTGGGTCCTTCGTGGGCAGCTCGACGTGGTGCCTCTGCAGTCCAGATCTGCAAGGCTGCTACGTGGTCCTCTGTCCATACCTTCGTGAGGTATTACAGGTTTGATACCTTCGCCTCTCAGGATGCTTCCTTCGGGCGGCGGATTCTCCTTTCTGCACAGGAGCGTCCCCACCCTTAAAGGATACTGCTTTGGGACATCCCCAAGGTATCCTGTGGATACCCTATGGACCCTGAAGTAGAAAATATGAGATATGGTAAGAACTTACCCTTGTTATCTCTATTTCTACGAAGTCCATAGGGTTCCACAGGACTCCCGCCCTGTCGCACCTGTGCTGCAGATGGGCTTTGCTCTGGTCACCGGTTTTCCGTCTCCCTCTATTGAGAATGTGATTCTTGTATGTGTCCAGATCTTTGTTCTCTCTCTTCCTTCTCCTCCTCCGGCCTATGGCTTGGTAACTAACTGAGGTGCCTTGGCTCGGGGGCGGGGTATAGGAGGGGGACCCTAGTGCATCCTGGGAGGCTGAAAGCTTAACTCTATGGTGCCCGATGACTGTCACACCTATACCCCCAAGGTATCCTGTGGAACCCTATGCACTTCGTAGAAATAGAGATAACAAGGGTAAGTTCTTACCATATCTCATATTATCGTTCATTTTTATCCAGTGAACGATTGACCAACGATGCGCGTTCCCGCATGAACGATAACGATATCTGTGGTCTTTCATGCATGCAGGCCAATTTGGACAATTTTGCAAAGATTTGCCTGTAAAAAGATAGCTTCCCTGAAATATCTATCCTAGATATCTATCAGTGTGTACAACCAAAATCGTTTGCCCTGCACTACAGAAAGTTGGAGGGAAATCTATCAACTATATCTATGGTTGTTCAAGTTGTGCCTTGTGTATGCACCATTAGTTTTCACACAGGTGGACTTAATTTCACTAATTATGTGACTTCTGAAGGTAATTGGTTGCACTAGAACTTTTGAGGGGCTTCATAGCAAAGGGGGTGATTACATATGCACATGCCAATTTTCAGAATTTTATTTATAAATATTCTTTTTTAATACATATTTTTCTCATTTCACTTTACCAAATTAGACTATTTTGTGCAGACCCATCACATAAACTTCAGATAAAAAAAATAAATTACAGGTTGTAATGTAACAAAAAAGGTAATAAGCCAAGGGGGGGTGAATACTTTTTTAAGGCACTGTGTATCACCCCTTCAATTGAACAGGCGATATATATATATAGTGCATCGCCAGGTGTGTATAGCACAGCAGATGGCCAATATATCGCCCGAACATGTGCTGCGGGGACCCAGAGGCCCACCCATTTGAGCTGCCAAGCCTGGCACATCGGGCAGAGGAACTGGTAAGTCAACCTAGTGTGTACCCAGCTCTAACGCTTCCTCTTGTGAGGCCAATGGACTCTCAAAAGACCCTTTTTATATTTCAATTAACTGCTGTGAGTATATGAAGCCATTTATTTTTAATTGGTTCACTAGTTTTTGCGTTAACCTGGAATAAACAATTTGGCATAAATTCTAAAAATGACTAATTCAATCTAGGTATCTTTTTTTATAGAGTATACGTCTACGTACAGATTGCCTAAAATATTTACAATTACAGATAAAGGTAAAATTTTACTTACCGTATATACTCGAGTATAAGTCGACCCGAATATAAGCCGAGGTACCTACTTTTACCCAAAAAACCTGGGAAAACTTACTGACTCGAGTATAAGCCTAGTGTGGGAAATGGCAGCAGCTGGTAGTGCCCCCAGTAGTAATTCCCCCTGGTTGTGCCCCCAGTAGTAATTCCCCCTGGTAGTGCCCCCAGTGGTAATCCCCCCTTTCAGTGCCTCCAGTAGTAATCCCCCCCCCTGGTAGTACCCCCAGTAGTAATCCCCCCTTTTAGTGCCCCCTGTAGTAATCCCCCACTGGTAGTGCCCCCTGTAGTAATCTCCCCCTTGTAGTGCCCCCTGTAGTAATCTCCCCCTTGTAGGTCCCCTAGTGGTAATCCCCCCTTTAGTGCCCCCTGTAGTAATCGCCCCCTGATAATGCCCCTTGGTACTGCCCCCTGTAGTAATCGCCCCCTGGTAGTGCCCCCTGATAATGCCCCCTGTAGTCATCGCCCCCTGGTAGTGCCCCCTGTAGTCCCCCCCCCCCCCAGTAGAGAGAGACGTGAAAAGAATAAAAAAAAAATAAACACTTACCTTAAACTCCCGCTCCTGGTCCCGCCGCTGTCCGCTCCTCCGGCCGCTTTGCATGGGAGAGACGTCGTCATGACGACGTGTCTCCCATGGCTCCCGCAGTGGGAGCAGCAGCAGCCGCTGAGAGTCTGACAGACTCTCAGCGGCTGCTGATTACACCAAACACGCAGCTGCCGGCTCGAGTATAAGCCGAGGGGGTACTTTTTCAGCACATTTTTTGTGCTGAAAAACTCTGCTTATACTCGAGTATATACGGTGTATGTATTATTTGTGTATACACTATATTTACATATGTCTTATGTAATTAACCGAAGTGTGTATGTGTGTTCCATGTGGTAGTGAATTCAGTGGGTGATTTATAAAAACTTGAGAGGTAAAGTACCAACCAATCAGCTCCTAGCTGTCCTTTCTCAAACACCGCCTGTAAAGTGTCAGTTAGGAGCGGATTGGTTGCTACTTTATCTAGTGATTGTGTCATTGTGCCCCAGACCCACCCGCCCCTGCCAAGTCCCACCCCCAGACCCGCACACCTCCATTGAAAACCACCCTCCGTAAGTATGGTATCCACTATGTACATACTGGAAGTTTCAGCTAATGTATCAACTTGGTTTTTTGAGGATTGTTGTCTGAACAACCTCTCCATTCCTTCCCCTCTCTCTTTTGCCTGCAATAAAACTTTGCATACAGTCAACTTTTTAAAACACTATTCCTGCAATCTGTAGCAAGTTTAACCCTTTATGCTGCAGCAAATCCGATCATTCTATGTTTTCCCGAGCAAAACTGTTCTGATCACCTTATCTCTGTGCAGTGTTATTTGTGCAGAGCTTTTATTTACTCTTCTTCGGTTTGTTTGCACAACAAAATCTGTATGTGGACCAGCGCCTGCAGTGTTAGAAATTTATCAGAAACTAAAGAGATTTGAGATCAGGCTTAATCTGGGAAGGCATGGGTTGTTTTATATATGAAGTGGGGAGACATTCATGGTATTTTGGCAGCAAAATAGGTTGTTTTAGACTTAAGTGATCAGCGTCCAGTTGGGATTGATCAGAGGCGGCATGAAAGGTACAGGCGGCCTATTGATTTACCACCACAGATTAGGATGACATGTACGCATGTGATCACAAGGGAAGGGGAACAGGGGAGAACCTGAGCTCTGATAAGATGAAAGTAATAACAATATTATGATGCTAACAAAGTCGTAAAATACCTACTATTCAAGATAAATACTCTAGCGTTTCATTTATCACAAAGATCACACATGTGGGGGTGCGCCCCTGAGAGTATAATATTAGACAGAGCAGAGATTGGAGAAAATAAACGTTTGGGGGGGGGGGCACATTATTATTATTATTATTTATTATTATTATTATTATTATTATTATTATTATTATATCAAAACTTCGCTTTTAATAATCAGTCTAAAATTTAGAAAATAAAATTCAAACCGACATGTAAAAAAGAAAAAACAAAAGAGCTCAATATTAGCTAGAGGAGAAGCAACGGAAATATTGTTGGCAGCATAATTCAATTCAGAACTACAAATACTTCAATAATGTCGTAGAAAACAGTAAAAAAAAAAAAAAATTATTATATGTAAAAAATAATTGCATTAAAAATAATGATGCAATTCAAACAATACTATGTGTCGAAACTGAAGTTAATCACCACGTGATGCCTGGAATGCAGACCTCTCTCAATCTCAGACCAATTGTTACATTTTAATTTGTCATCTGGTAACTAGAGACCATTATCAAGCATCAAATAAATCTCAGTTGTATGTTCTTAATAACAATCTAGAATTGTCTGAGGTATATGTAAAGGAGCATACACACTGTCCGATTTGTCAGATCTGTCAGATGAACATTTGAACGATTTTACCAAAGATTTGAACGATTGAAGGATTTTTGACTGCATTAAAATGAATGGAATCGTCCAAGTCTGACTGCAAACACATCAGATGTCAGATATCGTTATCTGACCATCGGGAACGCGCATCGTTCATTTGACAGATATGTCAGATTTTCCTTCAGATATGAACGATTGAACGATTTTTTAAATCATTATCATTCAGATCTGAAGAAAAATCTGACCGTGTGTATGCACCATTAGTGTCACAATATTTCAAATGGATGAAATGATAACAATCACCTGATCACAGCACTACACGCTGCTGCTCCTCATATGCTTATTAGCCTTGGTGGGGAGTGAGCGGTGTGACTCTGGTGGTGACGTAAGAATATAGTTTAGTATCGTGGAGTGTTTGTCCTAAGGTGGTGGAGGGACTCTGATATCAACAGACATTGAAGGGTCCGCACCCACCTCAACTATCTGGGAAACACACAATCCACTGAAAAAAGAAAGCATACCTGCTCATGTAATATGACCGCAAGTGCCTGGATGTGGCTCCGGTATACTAGTGTCGCTCGGCTATGCTGCTGCTCTCCCAGGGTAACTTGCTCATGCACAGCGGCTCCCTGCTGCAGATGGCCGTTTCGCAGCAGGGACCACGAAACGGCCGTCTGCAGCAGGGACCCACTGTGCACGTGCGGGTCACCCTGGGAGAGGCAATGATGAGTGCAGGCTTGCACCCGAGACCTGCCAATGGTGAGTGCAGGTTTGCACCCCAAATCTAGGAGTGGCAAGTGTAGTGGATTTATGAATGAAAATATATATATACAAATTAATTGCACGCCACAGATACAAGCACCTTTTGTTGCACATGATTTCAGGTTATATACATTATTAAACGATCTTGTAATTTCATCAATAGTGTGTTTGTGAATTACCCAGATTATTTTTTATATTAGATTAATTTATTTTGTTTTTCCAGCTTTATTTTTCGAAGCTTTATTGCATCTAAATTGTGATTAACTTGTATTTATTATTAACCTTTATATTGTTCTATTGCTCACACAGCAGCTGAAATATTCTTTTACGGAGAACATTTCAGCCATTCACCTCTATCCCTGCCCCACTGGAGCTTACAATCTATATTCCCTGCCCTATGAGGACACGTACACATGAGGATTATTTTTTTCCATCAAAAGCCCTACCAGATCACACACAGGTGACCCACAAAACACAGAGAGAACATACAAACTTTGCAGTGCCTTGGTCAGCAATTGAACTCATGAACTCTGTGCTCTGATACCGTAATGCTGGCCTCTACGACACCATACTGGCCATTTTTTGTATTATTTAATTTAAAACTTTTCGTACATGACCTGCTATAATTATTTCCAACCTGAATGCCAGATCCCCTCCCACTATTCTGGGATGGGTCATTTTAGTTCAGGGAAGGTGGTGGATGAGAGTCTCTGAATGGTATTTAGAGAAGAATATGCTGACCTTGCTCATTGTCTACTTCCCTTCTGTAGTCTTATCAGTCATGATAGAGAAATAGGCTGGACAGTCAGAATGTCAACATGTGACAGTGTCGACATGATCACTACGTCGACATTCTGCATGTTGACAATCAATGTCACCAGTATATTTTAGTGCTAAAACTAGCATGCCAACATAAGCAATATCTACACAGTGATCGTGTCGACATTGTCAACATAACATCCATGCAACATTCTAAACATGGTGACTTTTTGAATGTGGCCATAACATGCCACACCCATACAGTGGAAGCCATTCTTACTGTGACCATGTGGCCTGGAACACAACTGTACAATGGGAACAACTTACCTGTACAGCTTTGTGGTGAACTTATTGTAAATATTAATAAATGCTTATACTTTAGGAATTTACTCTAAGGGGTATATTTTACCAATTTAAAATTCTGGGGTGTTTAGTCATCTCTTTCCAACTTAAAGGTGCGTGTACACTAGACGATATTTTGCACGATTCGCCAGATTTCAACGAATCTGAAAGACAAATCGTGCAAAATATGAGCAAATCATGAGTGTCCACTCATGATAACGATGCCAATGCTCGTACCGGCGAGTCGTTCGTCGTGTCTTCAGATCTTGCCTACAGCAGGGAAGATCTGCCAAACTGGTACACAACGCACTGGAAATCGATAAGGACGCACGATAGGTCGTTGGTCAGATTGGACACTTTTTAGCACCATATTGTGTCATGTAGTGCCGGGGAGAGTTCAAGGGAAATCGTTCACGATATCACACCGTGAACACATCGTCTAGCATGTAGGCACCAGTTGGACAGCAAACCTATTTGTATTTGGAAATTACTGTGTTTCTTACTTTATTATATATTTTAACACTTATGATTCAAAACTGCAAAATAAATAATCCATGTTTTAATATAAGTATTCTTTCTTTCTGCAGGGAGGCAAAGAAATAAGCTGGAGCCAATGGACACCATATTTGTCAAACAAGTTAAGGAAGGAGGTCCGGCGCATGGAGCAGGGTTATGTACAGGTACTTTCATTTGCTATAATTTCATGCAGATTAGCTTTTATTAATAGGACAATTCTAACATCCTTTGTGTGAGTTGCTCCAATGATGTTGCCTTGTTACATGACTTGGATCACATGGTATGTATGAAAGATTATTGTTTAGGAAATCATTCTTTCAGGTAAAGTGAGGTTAAAGTGCCCTCACACTGAAAAAGATTTTAAAGTGTATTCATCACCTGCTATCAGTGGAGGGAGCCATTTTGTAAGAGGAACCGCAATTTTGCTTACCCTAGGTCCTAGTAATATGAGTAACAAATGCCACCTAGACTATAATTAAGCAGTGCTTGTTGTAGTCACATTATCACAGAACTCTTTTGTGCTTTTAACAAGGAGTATGTCAGTCTCTTTGGCTGCTTCTCTGTGTCTATAAGTAATAGAAAACGTCAATTGATTATCTGTCTTGAGATCTAGTTCTGTCATTCCTTGCACTACTGATGTACTATGAAATATAACACATTACTGTGTGTTATAGAGACAGAAGAACTACATGGTTATATGGATGTACTGACCCAGCAAACAGTCTGTACACAAATCAATCAGCGCTGCATTGTTCATAAAACCAAACACCTGCCGTTTGCAGGAATTATAAGTGGGTGTGGGCTTTAATTTAACTACACAACCCCTTTAAGTTAACCACAATATTTATGATGCTACAGATGTGTCCTCATACGCCTAGCCTCAATATGCCATGCTGCGCAAGGCATCTGGCACGAACGAGCTGCGACGAGCGGTGTAGCATCTATTTCGCTCGAATGTGATTCTTAGTCACAGCATAATACACTGCCTGTGCTCCCACATCACACTTGTGGGCTTCCCCCGAGCTCACCCCTCACGGCAAATAGATGCTTTGCGCACGGCATCTATTCAACCGGCGGAGATAGGTCACCGCTACGTTTGCCACCCGCGGGCAGGCTGTTTTAGTGGGGGGGCTAAAAGGGCAGGGCGGATTTTGCCCATTTTAAAATCGGGCAGGGCGCGGCGCCCCCGTTAAAACAGCCTAGCGAGTGATAAAGTGGAGAAAGATAAAGTGCCAACCAATCTGCTCCTAACTGTCATTTTTCAAATACAGCCTTTAACATGGCCGTTAGGAGCTGATTGGCTGGTACTTCATCTCTCTCCACTTTATCCCTAGGACAGGGGTGGGCAGTAAGTGGCCCTCCAGCTATTGTTGAACTACAAACCCCAGCATGCACTGCAACAGTTTTAGCATGGCCAAATAGCAAAGCTGTGGCAGGGCATGCTGGGATATGTAGCTGTGGGGCCGCTTATTGCAAACCCTAGGAGCACAACTTATTATGAACCTCCCCATGATCTTCCGGTTTGTATGAAAAGTGAACGAAGGAGTGTCAGCTTGTAATACTCATCATTTATGTGTTGGCTTTATGTGTGTTGTGATGACAGTATACAGTCTGAGGAACCTTTTTATAGGACTCGCATAAATTCCAGAATGCATATTGTACTAAATTTATTTGCATGACTTATGTCATTGTACAGTATGGGGAAGTGATGTAACTGCCTATATGTAGTGTTCCCAATATGTGACACCGGGGTGTATTCATGGGGCAGTGAAAAGCCCTTTGTCAGTGATAACAGAGCTCTTCACTGCTTCCTGCTATTCACAGAAGGAGTTACCGTGGAAAAATCTCCAGTGGTGCCCCGGCTCTGTGTCAGGATCTCTTCTCCATACACTAGTATGGGGAGATTAATTCATAGAAGCACGGACAGCTCAGCTTTCAGTCTCACTTCTGCAAATGCATTCGCCACCTCAAGATAGCTTTATAGAGCCTCCTGTGTGGGGAAAAGCACAGCCATCTTACTTTCCTTCTTCTTGCTCTCCCCGCCCCTGCTTCTACAGCAGCCAATCAAAGGAGCCCAGGGCCGGTTAACCCCCCCCCCCCCCCCGGCTGCCATAGTGCCCCCTCCCTCTGTCCTACACCCGCCGTGACTCGACATATGCATATGCTGGGTCTCCACCTATTAACTGCCGGTGCCCCCCTCCCCCCTGCTGCTGCCGCTGCGTCATGTGTGAACCGAACGACAAATGCAGGGCCATCGCCTCTAAACTCAAAATGAGCGGTTAAACCAAACCAATCATCTCTCTGGTGCCCGCTTCCCTCACACTGACCCCTCCCCCTCGCACTGCCTCACACACCGCAGCAGTACTGAAGTGAGGTAACTCGGCGGCTGTGGCATGCGCAGAAGGGGACATCAGAATTATGCGATCTGTTGTGAAAAGTAACTATTCCAAAATGCAAATCTTCATATGTAGATGGAGATAAAGTACCAACCAATCAGCTCCTGTCATTTTTCACACACAGCCTGTAAAGCAGGGGTGGGGAATTTTCTGCCGAGGGCCATTTTGATATATAAATAAAATTATTTGTTGCCTGGTTTAGGCCATGCCCCCTCTGTGTAACGTCACATGGGGGAGGGGCCACAATCGCCAGTGATTACAGCAATGCCTGGTGCATCCCGGGGAGTTGAAAGGGCAGCGGTGTGACCGTCTGACACGTCCTAAGGATGCTCCAGGCGGCACTGCTGCATAGATTTTGGCTGTACCATTCTGGGCACCTTGCTAGCCAAATGAGGCTAGCAGAAAAAAGTTCTGAGGGCAAAGACCAAATGATACCGAGGGCCTTAGAAGGCCCCCTGGGAGAAGGTTCCCCAAAGTGACAGAAGCTGATTGATTGGTACTTTCTCTCTCCCCAATGCTTAGTACATAGACCCTATAGTGTTCTATGATTTCTTTTAGCTTTGTGTTTATTTTTGCTTAGCAGCTTAATGCTTGTTCAATGTCCTTGTGTTTTGTGATTTCATTACCATATTGAGTTTTATAAGAAACGGTAGAGAAGTTTAAATCCATATTTTTCTAATCCCTCTTTTTTCTAGAATGAGATCTATATTAGTTTGTCATATTTTCCAAAATATTATTTCTATAATGGTCTGTAATATTTAATTTCTGTGTCGTCTTAGGGGACAGAATCATAAAGGTGAATGGTGAAAGTGTCATTGGAAAGACTTATTCCCAAGTGATTGCTCTAATTCAGAACAGGTATGTATCGGTCTGTACAGTCATCCTTGTGACGTTAAGCTCCCTACATGCAAACAGTTTGCACGCCTCTTTGTGTTCTAGCTTTACTTTTATGTCTTTCTAGTTTTCATTCTGTACAACACTACGAGTCTGAGTATGAGACGTATAAATTGCACCAGAATTTATTTGCATTACTTGGGGTAGTGAGTTTGACAACTGTTGAAATAACTTCCAGGGAACACTTGAGAGAAATAAGGGGTGTGTTACTGCACCTCAGCTTCTAGATCAGAACCTATGAAAACCGCGCCAGATCTTCCTTTGTTTTTTTTTATGATGTAGAATGGTGGTCCCTGCTTAAGGGGTACAGACCCCCCCCCGTTTCTTCCTGCATTTACTTTGCATTGTCTTGTTAACAGAAGGTGACCCAAGCAGAAGTCCATTTCACAATAATAATCAGTAGAAACTCACAATAGTTGCATCAAAGATGTGGAGTAACCATGAGTGCGGAATATAGACTGGTCAGAACTGGTTAATTTGATCGGTCAGGGATGGGCAGTAAGCGGCACTCCAGCTGCTTTTGAGCTACACATTCCCAGCATGCCCTGCCACGGTTTTAGCATGCCCTGATAGCAAAACTGTGACATAACTTGCTGGGATGTGTAGTCCCACAGCAACTGAAGGGCTGCATAATGCCCATTATCTGCAAACCGAATTGCCAGAATTTTTTCTTGCCATTACATAGCATGTAAGTAATTGCAGTTGGTAGATGACCACTATTGCCCTGTGTATGAAGCCTTCATAAGGCGGGAAATGCAGTTTACTGCGACTAATGCCTGGGGCTCAGTCGTGTAAACTGCATTATGCGACTTAAGTGCCAGGCGCGATGCTGTTACTGACTCGGTAACCCCAAGACTAGCCTTGAGGGTCGGATTTCTGCTCGCACCTCAGGAGGGTGCAAGCAGAAATCCGCTAGTCATGGGTTTACAATATGGGCACTTAACCCAGGAGCCACATTCCTGTGCAGAGAATTGAATTCTTCCCCTAGATGACTGGAGTTTGTAAGATCCTTGCCAAAGATTCCTGTACA
This sequence comes from Taudactylus pleione, assembly GCA_031769625.1. NCBI lineage: Eukaryota > Metazoa > Chordata > Amphibia > Anura > Myobatrachidae > Taudactylus > Taudactylus pleione. Next base: position 298,129 of record JAUIMM010000787.1, on the reverse strand, counting down.
TGCATTGGGAATTGGTAACCTCTTATTTATTGAATATGTGGGAATAACTACATATCATTTATGCGGTTTTGTTCAGTTAAGGGTGCAGGTCTTTGTAGGGATGTAGGAAGGGTGCAGGTCTTTGTAGGGATGTAGGAAGGGTGCAGGTCTTTGTAGGGATGTAGGAAGGGTGCAGGTCTTTGTAGGGATGTAGGAAGGGTGCAGGTCTTTGTAGGGATGTAGGAAGGGTGCAGGTCTTTGTAGGGATGTAGGAAGGGTGCAGGTCTTTGTAGGGATGCAGGAAGGGTGCAGGTCTTTGTAGGGATGCAGGAAGGGTGCAGGTCTTTGTAGGGATGCAGGTCTTTGTAGGGATGTAGGACGGGTGCAGGTCTTTGTAGGGATGTAGGAAGGGTGCAGGTCTTTGTAGGGATGTAGGAAGGGTGCAGGTCTTTGTAGGGATGTAGGAAGGGTGCAGGTCTTTGTAGGGATGTAGGAAGGGTGCAGGTCTTTGTAGGGATGTAGGAAGGGTGCAGGTCTTTGTAGGGATGTAGGAAGGGTGCAGGTCTTTGTAGGGATGTAGGAAGGGTGCAGTTCTTTGTAGGGATGTAGGAAGGGTGCAGGTCTTTGTAGGGATGTAAAGAAGGGTGCAGGACTTTGTAGGGATGTAGGAAAGGTGCAGGTCTTAAATTCATGTTTTATGATTCTTGGTTATATTCAGTGGCAGCTCTAGACGTGGGGCTGTAGCACAGTTTTAAATACAAATAGGGGAGCCGCACCAACTGTCAGGGAGCCCCGGCCGGCAATGTTTGGAAGGGCAGTTGTCGCTTCCCAATTTTAATTTTGGACTGTGCTATAGGCCCTTCTGTGGAGCCGCCACTGGTTTTAACATAAATTAATCCTCATAAATGACTATGGGCCTATTTATCATTAAATATGGTTTTCGGGGAGTACCTGCAAATATTAAGGAGCCCCCAGATGTTCTGTCGTCGTCCTTTCATTTTCATCTGCAAATGCAGCCCCCATAGGGAGTTGCCAGATTTTCCCCCATAGCGGCTCTGCTGCCGGATTTACCATGCTCCGGAGCTTGGCCTCTGTTAGAATAACGCTACTATATCACAAATTCTTTGAGAGGGATCCTCCACTCTCTCTGTTGGCCCCCGCTGACAAATGCGCTTTGACTTGCTTGGCATCCGAACCAGGGAGCAGTGTGATAGCATTGTACTAACCCTACACTATCACACTGCTTCCAGCTCTTCGCAAGGACGGACTCTTATTGGAGCCAGTCTCCTGGCAGGGGAACAGTGGTAAATTTGTCTTAAAATATTCAATTTCTGTGAAAAATGTTTCACATGTGAGTTGTGATAAATAGGCCCCTTTTATGTTTTAAATAATTGTTTAAATATTACAAATGATCCTTGTTGCAGATTGTTGTATGCTGAATATTGTTGCCATGTACGACTATTTGTACTTTTTTCCTTGGTGAAAAGTGCTCTTGTAGGACCACAACAAGCTGGTAAATAAAACTTCTAAATGACGTTTACAAAGCTGTGTGTAAAATTCACAGATAATTATAACAATAGTATATTTGTGAAAAGGTGGTTATCACTGGGGATCCAGTATATCCTCGCGCTGCAGGCTTCCTGTCAGTAATCATGGGGGACTGAATCTTTCCTTACACAGCAAACTTCCTGTCAGTCATCCATTTCAGTGACTCTATAGACAGCATGCTGTAGATACAAGATCAACCTTTTTATAAGTTCTCCCAAAGTAATGAGAAATTTCTCCTGTACATGTGACTGTTTAGTAGGTGTTGTCTATAATGGCACGTCTATTTTTGGTTTTAGTGGCCCTTTTTCAGATTATGGATTATAGAGAGCAAATGCGATTTTTGAAGACACAACAGAAAAAAAGCAAAACACATTTTCCATCTTATGATTAGATAAATCTCCAGGATCTTGTGTAATTTTTTTCTGTGGGTTGACGATAAAATTGGTAAAATGACGGTTTTGATATGATTTTTCAACATTCATAATTTAGACTCTACCATGTCGACGTGTAATTTGTCGACTTGGAACATGTCTGCTAAAAATCAAGACAATCTTGAAATGTCGACAACTAACCCTAACATTTGTATTTTCAGCAATTTAACCATTTCAACATTTTGCAGATCATAGGTTGAATGTTGACATTTTAACCACGTTGAATTAGTAAAATTTCACTTTCTGCTGTGGATTTAATGACTGCCTACATTGTGAATGTGAATATGCTGACTATATCCCAAAATCACTATAACCGATCAGATATTATCTGAATACAAGTGTATTGATGATGACAATTAAAAGTCAAGTTAACAAGTTTTCTAACACTTTGTTGCAGTGGTTCCACCTTAGAACTTAGCGTGATGCCAAAAGATGAGGACATTCTGCAGCTGGTAAGTGTCTCACATGGAAATATATATTGTCCCATAATTGAAGGTGCAGCGTTTCATCTTGTATCTATTTTTGTTATCAATAGGTTTACGGAGCCTTTAAAGTTGCTTTCCAGCGGCGTCATTTTAAATGATTTGATTGTTCTTGCTTCAACTTTAATATAATTCCATTTTTTTTTTCTTACTTGCTTCTTAACTATGGCTTATTACATATATACAGTATGTATTTTATTTTCTCTAAAATATAACACAAATCCGTAATTTGCATCCAGTGCAGTGAGCTCAGCAGAGATGCGTCAGATCCAAGAGCTTTAAAACTGAGACTACTATGCCTAATTCTGTTAATACACAACTATATACAATATTTAGTAAAAGTTGTAGGAGATGTATAAGCCAATAAGGTATTAAAGTCGTCTGAAGCCGAAAACATGTTAAAAAATATAATTAAGCTCTTTAATTGCTGTAAATGTTTGATGTCTCTCACTGGTGCTAAGCAGAGCGCAGTTACTGAATGGGAGGGTTAGCCACTTGGCACAGCCCTGCAGGAAGTGAATTGTTAATCTTCTAGAGCACAACCACTTAGTGGAATTATGTTTTTGCCCTAGATTGTGCATTCAGTGTAAGTTTATTAACACAACGGAATGACTTTTCGGTGTATAGGTATTTTTTAAGTTTTGTTCCACATCTTTCCCCCTAAAATGTTTTTGTGTGGGTCATACACACTTTGTATCTCCTTCTGTGCTTTTGGGATCCATGATGAAAATCTGCAAGTAGTCTGCAAACAGAGGCCTATGTCATATCACTGCTTTGGTGACGGGAACAGGAGGTTAGGCAAACAGGGCATATATTTTTTTAAAGTTTACTGGCAAATTGGGCCTTCTTGATGTATTCATAAACTCCAACAAGCACAGAGGAGGAGGCTGCAGGGATGTGATTACCACCATCTAGGTAAAGGGGAACATGGTTGTCGTTAGGCTTTTAAGATGGCCATATATTGCCCATGTGATGGATTGGTTAAAAAAACACAATCGATGACTATTTTAGCCACACACTGTCAGGTCAGGATTGCACAAATCTGTTCATAGTTTGGTCACCCTGAACAACCAAGTTGCAAGCGGCCCATTTAATTCTGATCAAGGAATTGCATTTGAGCTAACAGACTCAGGGGTCATCCAGTTGTTTGTGAAGGGCGCGAGTTGCCGTTGCCACAGCGTTAAAACGCCGGCAATGGCAAAGCATCTCGCAGCCCACTCCGAGCCCGAATTCACACAATTTTCCTTTGTGCGAGTTCGGGCTGCCGTCAAGCGCGGTGGTTGTCGCGATGACTCGCATCTGCGAGATCATCACAGGCAATTGGAACGAGGTCATGGAAAGAGATTTGGCAAGCTGGGTACACACCTGCACAATATCGGCCCGATTTGATCGATTTAGCCAAATCGGATCAAAAAATCATGCCCAGTTTGCGCGCTCCCTTGGTCGCATGCGATTTCGTGTGATTGGCTGTGCTGCACGGCCAATCCAATGATAACTCATGCAGCGCCATACATATTAATGAATGACGGAACATTAAATCGTACACTGTATACCGGCAATCATGCGTTGTCCAATGTGAAGGCAAATCGCCCTGAACATAGGCATGATTGACGGTCGTTCAGGTGTGTACCTACCCTTGGAGAGAGATAAAGTACCAACCAATCAGCTTCTAATCGTCACTGTACAGGCTGTGTTTGAAAAATGACAGGAGTTGATTGGTACTTTCCCTCTCCACATTATCTCTCTCCAAGCTTCGATACACCTCCCTCCTAGTCACTGTGGCCCACAGTTCTCCAGTAACATTTGTGATGATGAGTTTTTACTGCAGCTCTCTGATTTCATTGTGCCCTAAGCTAATTACTAACCCTTAACCACTTAACTGGCTAATTTGTTTTCCCCAAAAATCATTAAGAAATTGTCATTTGATTGAATTGGGTCAAGAACATCTATTTATAACTTTAAAAAAAAAAACACACATGACACTAATATCGAGTGTTAATATAAGTCAGCGATGTATTGGTCGACAGATAATCAGACCACTATTGGCAATTGGCAGACAACCACTAGTACAGGCAGATAATGATCTTTAACCAACTGGATCTCCAGGCATCCCACAAACTTATTCAAAGAGCTCTCATGAGTTCCAGATGAATGTTGTGCGTAAAAATAGTTTTCAGGGGCCACATGCACACTGATATCTGGTATTGGGGCAAAGGGTCAACTTAAAACAAGACTTTTGTATGAGGTGAGACGTCTTTCCTGGCGTGTGTTGCTTTCATTGACAGTCTTGAGTTTCAGTGGAATAGTTTTCAAATGAATTCCCTACAGCTTCTTTCATTTCCACTCTCCTATTATCAAACACAAATCCCCACCAGTTTTGTTTGTGATAATCAATGGGAATATTAAGCCTGCCGTTTGGCTGGAACTATTAAGAAACGTAGTTACGTTTTTGTTTTGTTTTTTAAAACCAAATTATTTTTATTCATGTTAGTGTTGGTTTTGTTTTGTGACTTTAACCTGCTGTCATAAAGAGATTTAATTAGTGCTTTAGCATTACCTTGTATAAGGAGAGAGCAGTCACAGAGACTTATTCTACGCATCAGAGTTGCTTCCATTACATATACGGGCTCGCTGCGCTAGATGCCGTTTCCAAGACAGTTGCAATAAAAAAATAGTTTTTCTTAGGACAAATAAAAATGACTGCATAGGTAAACAAATAGTCATTGATTAATAATTTCTATTTCTCAAAACGCTAATTTACTATGGGTACTCTTATTACGCGTAATGGAGAGAGGCTCTCAGTCACACAGTAGAATTTTAAAAGCAGTTTCCTGTCACAAGTAAAGCTGGGTACACACGTAAAGGTTTTCTGTCCAACCATCCAACTAGTTGATTGGTTGGAATGAAAATCTGGTAACATATGGGAGTAACTGATGATCAGCAATTTGCTCCTAAATGCCAAAAAACAGATGAAAATGGTCGTCAGACAAGTTTGTTAAATGTTTGATCTAAACAATTTGTTAAAACAATAGTTTTTGTCTATTTTGCTGATAGTCATTTGCTTTCATACCTTGCCAGGTTCTCATTCCAACCAATCAACTAGTTGGATGGTTGGACAGAAAATCTTTACGTGTGTACCCAGCTTAAAACATAAAAAACTCTGTAGTGTCAATATAACAAAACATACACTGCTGAAGTAAAAACATAAAATAAAAATGGTTTTGAAATGGGGTCACACTCTCTCCAGAGATTATCCCCAGCTTTGTCCAGTTATCCCTGTATACCAGATACTGATCTTTAAACATCTTATTTTCCTGCTAGTTTTTTTTGAGGAGGGTCCCCAAATCAAATGAATTCTGACCAAATGAAAAGAGAGGAAGGGGGTGTGTGGACACTGGTAAACCCCCCTAACTGCATGTCTGTGTATCAGCGTGACATATGTTGTAAAAGGATTGGTGCCGGGGACATACAGGGGGAGATTTATCAAATCTTGGAGAGAGATAAGGTAGAGTGTGAGAAGTACCAACCAATCGGCTTCTGTCATTTTTCTAGCTGAGTCAGTAAAGTGACAGAAGCTGATTGGTTGGTGCTTTATCTCTCTCTACCAAATCCCATTTCAACCTATGGTAAATCTCCTCACAGTTAAGACAGGTTCTGCTTCCACTATACCGGTCACTGTGCGATTGTTTTAAATATTGCCCATGGCATCTGTCTCTTGAACTTCTATAGAGCTCATCATCGGCGAGGAAACTGCAACATAACCTATTCTATAGTTCCATGTGAACTAATCCTTCTACAGGTTGAGTCTCCCATATCCAAAATGCTTGGGATCAGGGGTATTTTAGAGATCTGAATATTCCGTATTTTGGAATATATGCATACCATAATGAGATCTTGGGAATGGGACCCAAATCTAAACACAGAATGCATTTATGTATTATATACACCTTATACACACAGCCTGCAGGTCATTGTATACAATATTTTTAGTAATTTTGAGCATCAAAAAAAGTTTGTACATACATGAAATTCATTTATGTTTCATATACACCTTATACACACACTGAAGGTTATTATATACTGTATTTTAATAATTTTGTGCTTTAAAAAGAAAGTTTGTATACATTGAACCAACAGAAAGCAAAGGTTTCACTTTCTCAGCTAAAAATATTCTGTATTTCGGAATATTTGGATATAGGAGACTCAACCTGTATAACTATCAGTCCCGCTGGTCACAGCACGCAAACCGTTTTGTGTTCTGTATCGGCAAACCTGCTAGCTTGAAAGGTTTGGAGAATGTACAATTGTTAATGTCTGCATGGATATAACACCAATGTAGGCCAGGGTTTTATTTGTGCAAGGAGTATTGTTTGCCCCATACCACTGTGCTATCTGTCACTTCTCCAGGGGCAGCCCGAGATTATTTCCCTGGGTTTTCCTCTTGTAGCTCACAGCCAGATGTTCTTCTCCCTCCTGTCCTACTTCCTGTGCTCTGTTCTACATCCAGCTCTTTACCAATGTACTCCTTGTGGCTGGGGGGGGGGGGGGGGGTTGTACTGCGTGAACCACAGTAGTTCCGCCTGTGTTAGCATGCATGCACTGATCCTATTGGCTGTTTTCTGCACAGAGAAAGAGGAAACTATTTCTTCCCACCCAAGTACAGTACATTCCTGTCATGCCATATACCTACCTTCATCCAAATGACATTATCCTTATTAGAGTGAACCTTGCATCTGCACCCATAACTGTGGCAGCCATGTGGGATGAAACATAATCACCCATCATCAATTCACAAAATGCCTTTATGCAGTGACTTAATAGGCTGCATTCACCGTTGTGTGGATGGTGAGTGAATTATCCAGTTATGCAATAAGCTGCGCTCTGGGTCTGAGGTTTTAAATTAGAACAAAATAATAAGTTTTCTTTACCGCATATCTTGCACTGACCACCTGCATTGCCTTAATGCCCCAGCAACTGGCATTTAAGAGCCAATATCAGTGACCCTTCTCTGCTGGATTACATACAGTCTGGTTGTCACAGGCAGGATGTAGTTAATAGACTGGCGGACTACATGCCGCCGGTCTATGTCCCGACAACTAAAGCCCAACGGGGGACTTAAGATAGGCGATGAAATACCGTCGCCTATCTTAATCCAGACGCCGGAATACAGAAGGACGCTGGACCGATCGAGGCAAATCCGGGTGACTTAGCACTTGGCCATGTGGGGGATGTGTGTTAGGTTTAGGTACTCCCCTTTGGGGAGGGTTAGGGTTAGACTAGGGGGAGTGGGGGTTTAGGGTTAGGCACCACTGGGGGGAGGTTTGGGCTAGGCATCCCCCCCCCCGGGAGGGTTAGGTTTAGGGTGTGGGAAGGGAAGCTTAGGTTTAGCCACCCCCAGTGGGGACTTACACCACACCGGCAGTCATAGGGTTAGGCACCACTAAAGGAGGGTGAGGGTTAGGCTACTTACCAGCCCTAGTTGGGATCTTGTCCTGTCCAGCTTCTCTAGTCTGGATTTGAACCGGCTGTTTAGCTGCCAGTATTTCATACCCATTCTGTTCCAGGTCCATTTCAATACATGTGAAATTATTATTTATTATTATTATATTTTTTTATTTTATTAAATGGATAATGAGGACACACAATTATCTAAGAGTGTCCCTTATGGGGGACAGTGCGAGAAATACTTTGTGTTCCCCGAAGATTATATTGACGATCTGCCGCTGTTACATGGTGACCACAACATTTTCTCAAAATTTCACAATCTGGCATCATGCGTCACAGACTTTGTGGTGGTTTGTTTTGCCCCCATTCATAAATACTTCCAAAAGTAAAAAATGTATCATCACTTTCATGTGATAGTGATGATACATAAAGCAGATTGTCACCTGCCGACAAGTAGACACAGCTGCTTGTTGCCTCAGTGAGCCCAGTGATGTCACCAGGCTCCAGCAACCTGATAGGCTCTCTTCTGATGCCTGTTCTAAGCCGTAGAATATTTCCTTATCTGTGTGCAGGGGAGGTTACACACTAATGATCATAGGTAGGCTATGGACCATTGCTTTCTAGAGTTTCACTGTCATGGTCCACAGCCTGTGTAAGGATTGAGCGAGAAACAGTTTGACATCACTTAACATACTAAAATGATGATTTGGTGACGATCTCTCACCGTCCGGATGCTGGTATGCCTGGCAGTAGATGTGAAGAGCTTCCAAGATTTCCGTTTTCTGTCAGCGCATTATCAGGCTATGCTAGGACAGTGCTATCTGGTCTCATAACCAAAATGGATAGGAAATAATATGTGAACAGCCATCTGAGTTGCAGCTGCATGAATAAAAAATGAATCCTTTCAGAAAACGCTGCCTTCTTGGTAATTAACCTTTTGTACGTGTTTTTTTTAAATGTTTTTCTAAGTGAACAGCACGGAAAATTTATGTCCCATTCATTATTAATTCACTTGTGGGCTTTGCTTGCAGTTAACAAACTCTTGTAAAGTTTGGTGCTGTAAAAATAAATAAAAGTAATCTCCTCTAGTGACAGCTCAGTCCAGAAGCAGAACAGTGCCGTCTAAAATAGGTAGGGTAGGATATCCCTGCTGTCGGGATGCCGCTGTTCAGAATACCGACAGCAAGGATCCCAACACCCATAGACCCTAACGGTGAGTACTTTTCTACCCCCTACCCTAACCCACCCTCCTCGTGCTTAAACCTGATTCACCCCTTCCAAGTGCCAAAACCTATCCTCCCCCTCCCTGCACTCTAAACCTAATACCCCTTCCCCGGTTCCTAAACCTAACACCCCCCTTTAGTGCTTAAACCTAACCTCCCCCTCCCTGCACCCTAATCCTAACCATCCCTCCCCGGCTCCTAACCCTCCCCCTAGTGCCTAACCCCGCTAGCTAACGCTACCCTTTCCCTGCTCCCCGATACTTGCCTTCGGGATACTGGTGCCGGTATTAAGACCGCTGGCATCCTGCACGCTGAGATACCGACTACATCCCATCTAAACTGACCTGTTGCAGTATTCTTGGAGCATTTAGGAAGCGGAAACACTAATGAGAAGTGGGCCTATTTCTTATGTGCCATATACAGTAGCTGCTGATGGAGTGCAGCAAAACCAAATTCATAGCAGATATGTTCTCTTATGACCGGCATGGCATATATATATATATATATATATATATATATATATATATATATATATATATATATATATATATATATATATACACACACACACACATGGGCAGATCTGGTTCATTGCGGCACCATGAGCATCTGTAAGTGCCGTTGGCAGATGGCCACTAACACAGGAAAATAAAGGTCATTTACCAATTTACTTTTAAGGCGTTCCAGAAAATTATCCAAATACAGATGTGTCCACATACATCTAGCATCCTTGCGCATTAAGCAGCCCTTCTAGTAGCGCCATGCTATGGCGTGACTCAGCGCAGAGCGTCTTTTCATGCGATTTATTTACCTTACAATGTGTCTTATTCACACAGTGATGCAAATAGGACGCACAAGCGGCTTCTGCTGATTAAAATGATTTGCGACATTCCTATATTCTGTGTGCAACTGCGGCTGTATCTGCATGCAAAACGCTACGTTACAGTGTACCAGCCTCTGTGCGAATAAGACGCATTGGAAGGTAAAAAGTCGCAAAGGAAGGAGAGTTATGGGTGCGGGATAAGCAACGGTGAGTGGAAAGAGGAGTAAAGGGAGGAGAGTTATGGGTGCGGGATAAGTAACGGTGAGTGGAAAGAGAGGAGTACAGGAAGGAGAGTTATGGGTGCGGGTTAAGTAACGGTGAGTGGAAAGAGGAGTACAGGAAGGAGAGTTATGGGTGCGGGATAAGTAACGGTGAGTGGAAAGAGGAGTAAAGGAAGGAGAGTTATGGGTGCGGGATAAGTAACTGTGAGTGGAAAGAGAGGAGTAAAAGAAGGAGAGTTATGGGTGCGGGATAAGTAACGGTGAGTGTAAAGAGAGGAGTAAAGGAAGGAGAGTTATGGGTGCGGGATAAGTAACTGAATGGAAAGAGGAGTAAAGGAAGGAGAGTTATGGGTGCGGGATAAGTAACTGTGAGTGGAAAGAGAGGAGTAAAGGAAGGAGAGTTATGGGTGCGGGATAAGTAACTGTGAGTGGAAAGAGGAGTACAGGAAGGAGAGTTATGGGTGCGGGATAAGTAACGGTGAGTGGAAAGAGAGGAGTAAAGGAAGGAGAGTTATGGGTGCGGGATAAGTAACTGAATGGAAAGAGGAGTAAAGGAAGGAGAGTTATGGGTGCGGGATAAGTAACTGTGAGTGGAAAGAGAGGAGTAAAAGAAGGAGAGTTATGGGTGCGGGATAAGTAACGGTGAGTGTAAAGAGAGGAGTAAAGGAAGGAGAGTTATGGGTGCGGGATAAGTAACTGAATGGAAAGAGGAGTAAAGGAAGGAGAGTTATGGGTGCGGGATAAGTAACTGTGAGTGGAAAGAGTGGACAGTAGCGGTGCAAAGGGGGACCACTAAAGGCTATATAATTATGCTGTGGTTATCAGTTGTGTATTCCAATTTTGCTCTGTGACTGTTATATGCTATGTTTTTATGTTTACCCCTTTCTACAGTGCTGTGGACACTTTGTGATGCCTTTTTATAAATAAAAGATACCAATTCTAATGATAGCGCCAGTATATGCTATGGAATTTAACTTCACCTTATAAACTAACAGATCTGTTCTGACAACCTAACCTTAATAGAATTGACAGGCTGTGTGTCCAACTCGGTCCCTGATCCAGCTCGCCCCCTCTATAGCTACGGATGGTTCACATTTTAAAATAGGGTTTGGTGCTCTACCTGTCTCTGTTTTTGCACAGCCATACCCATCCCACTTTTTGTATTATCACAATCTGTCATGGATTTTGCATGCATGTGATACTGTCTGTGATTATCAAAGCAAATAAAATGTGAAATCACTAGACATTTTCCTTTTAAAAGCAAAGATTTCATTTTAACTGAAGACCCCATTTTCCCTTTAGAACAGGCTGAACAGCTGAATAAAATCCTTAGCATGTTCTGTGAATGAAGGGACCTGTTGCTATGGTTACTCACAGCCTCATCTTCTCGGCTTAATTACACACTCCTGCTATAGGTTTCTTACTTCAGCCTATACTGTACAAATCTCATTGCATTATCTCTGCCAATGCTCCAACTATGCTGTCATTGATATTAACTCCTTCCCTCCTCGTTATCACTTATTTGTATTGGTTTAGTTCAGTTAAGTAAAATTACTGAACAGGTTTTCAACTTTAAATTTGCTGTAGTCAAACGCTCATTCATTTACAGTTTAGGGGGGAAATTTATCAAAGCTTGGAGAGAGATAATGTACCAACCAATCAGCTCCTGACTGTCATTTTTCAAACACAGCCTGTAACATGACAGAAGCTGATTGATTGGTACTCTCTCTCCAAGCATTGATAAATCTCCCCAAGTTTTTATTTTTTTATTTTTTTTATTATTATTATTATTTGTCTCTCAGCATAATAAATACGTTTCCTAACCTATTGAACAGTCGGTATTATTGAGCATAAAGCGAGTTTAGAAGAGCTATGTCACTTTGATACCTTCAGGCTAAAAGCAGACTACTACATTTTGTGAAGGAAATATATTACCTCTCTCATTTTATGTCTGTATATATCAAATTATCTGTATATATTTGCTTTTCTGGTTTGCATTTATAACTGTTTTTAAGTCTATATAGTATTTATATAGGTGTACTTGTCCAGTGGTACACTGCTGTGTGATCTTAACCTTCATTTACAAACCATATATTCTGTGGAATTCTCATAACCTTCTACAGGTTTTATTATTTTTACTTTTTTTGTACCCGTTTGTAGTTGATTTAATAAAATAACTTCCTGGCAGATTTCAAAGCAAACTGGAAAATAAAAAAAAAACTAACAAAATATTACAGCTGGGAATTCCAAGTAATGGGGGAAAAATGAAACTGTTTCCCACCGTAAAGGGCTCTTCATACATACAGTATGTAACCACACTTCTTCCATCTGTGTGGATGGATGAAGGGTAGCCTTGCATTTAAGACCATGGAGAGCATTTATTAAGCTGCAGGACTGCCAAGTTCAATAACATGGCAGACAATTTGACCGCCTTTCAATCGCTGCAGTTTAATTACTAATTTAACTGAAATTGGAAATGGTGAAATAACTTGGAGTGGGGTGAATAGTGTCCCCTGTCCTGTCTAGGGGATCCAGGGTGGTTTGGGAGAGTGGAGCAAAGTCCAAACACCGAGGCATGGCGGCCCGTCTGATGTCTCAGCAGCCATGGCTGAAACAACTTCCATGCATGAATACAATGTTGCTGTGTGTGACCAGATGACCTCGCTTCCGCCATGCGGCCACAGATTAGTTTTTATCCCACTGGATCTTGGGGTATAAGGGATTCCCTCTTACCGTCAGTAACCACTTGTTACTGGCTCTGCCCCCTGCGCCGTGGGCGAGTAATGTCACTGCCACCACCAAGCTCCTTCAGCGGCACATGGAACCACTTAATTCCACCCAGGTTCCTACGCCGGCACCTGAAACTACACATATGCAGCAGAGACGGACAAGCTGAAGCCACACCTCCTGATTGGCGTCGGATGATACCTCCTGATCCCATGTAATGGACCAGGTCCTGCTCGGTGGTTGGCAGAGGACTTGAGCTTGGAGACACTGGGGTCTCTCCAGAACAGCCGGAGAATGGAATAGCATTTGGCGCTATTCTGTTGTCTCAGGATATAGTACAGTCGTCTTAAAGGCAAGATGTCTATTGCTCAAATAGTCTTCGAAAAGACTTTCCCTTTGCAAGAGCTTAGGGATTACAGCATACATATGTAACAGCAGTTCATTCCTTCTTGATGTCCAAAAAGATACACACCTACACAGGGCTCATATGCCCTCTTTATATCCCATTCTTATACACAATGCCACAGGGGGTAAATCCGCCTCGTGTTCCTTAACCAATCATGCTATCTCACAGTATATAAATAAATATAGCAACAATTTCCTCCATTCTAAAATCTACCACCCAAAACCAGTTAGCTTTCCTAAAACATAAACTGATTTAGCATACATTATAACTCTCTTAAAATGTAAATATCATTTCAGAGGAATTGGTAAATTGCATTCATCCTTTCAAATACGAGTATCTATGTATCAAATCAGTTTGGCTTTCCCAGTCTTAACACCTTCAGTTCCTTGGAAGTTCCACAATAAGGACATTCTTAAAAACAAACCAATCAGGTGTTTTTTTCAACAAACCTGAATTTTACATAGACTCAATTTCAAAGAAAAAGCTTGTTCAGTCACCAAACCACCCCTGCTAGGCTCAGGCAATTACCATATCACTTGCTATGTGACAAATGTCCTATGAGCAATTGGTTTCCAAATGTCAATACCTTCTAAAACAAAAATACCATATATATTCCTTATAAGTGCCTAGGGGGAGACTTAATAAAGCTTGAAGAGAGAGAAAATTGGAGATAAATATCACCAACCAATCAGCTCCTAGTCTGTACATTCAGACATGTTTCCCCAATTTCACAACTGCGCATAGCGTTTTAAATACAGCATGGTAAAATACATTATTACCTATAGATCTACAGTACTTGGCGCCCTGCGCGTACATTGTTCCTTTAAGGATGGCGCCACGGCGTGAGGGTGAACCCCTACAGTGCTGCTAGGGCCATTTTAGCCATGTGTAGTCGGGCTCCGACCACTCTGTTTTTGGGAAAAACTAAACCTTTGGACCACTAGGGCAAGTGGAGTAACACCTTTTCTGATGCAACAGAATTATTATGCATTCTTCTAGTAATCATTTCCTTTAAAAATATATTATAGAAATTATCATTTTCAAATGTACAAATAACTAGGGCTTTAATTTAATTCTCTTTACTTCCAAATCACTATACAAATAAATAGCTATAAGTATGGTTGTTGCACACAATGTAGAGCAGTCCTACTCCTGTCTTATCAGTGTAACTGGTGTCTGCTGTGTTCTCACTGATGGAGAATATTCTCTGCCTTAATCCAGTAGACCAGGCCTGATGTGACACCCTCACATACACATAATGGAAGCGTCCATTTTGGCGGCTATACCCACATTCAGCCTAGAAATTCACTGGGACCTGGTGACATCACTGCTTACCTCCAAGATTAGACGGATCTCTAAGCACTGACTATGCTTTTAGATATATGGTGGTAATTAGATAATGTCTAATAATCATTTCCTTTCAGTAAGTAGCTCTGCCTGACACCAACTTGACCCACAGATTGTGCAAGTAGTCTGCAGATTGCTACATAGATACATATTATTAAGTACTTACTAGATACATCACATGTCTCATTACAGCCTGACTGGAAGGAAGGAGCTCTGTGGTATTGTAAGGGAATTTATTTGAGGGTCCGTCATTCTGAATTATTTAAAATTTGATCGTTAACATTAGAATGAAATGAAAACACCCTTTAAAATAAATATAGTCAAAAGCTGCCTACCTTTTTCTTTGCGTTGCCACCTGCGTGCATGGACACCAGCCAGGTTCAGGGTACTTAAGAGAATGCAGAGTATTGGGCCAATAAGACTCACGGTTCCCTTTGAATTGATAGTCTGCCTCCTTCTGCATACTGGGTCAGCCCACAAATGACTGACCTTAATTTCAGAGCAGCTTGCAGTGTACACAAGTTGAACAAGTAATCCTCATGTGATACAACAGATGGCTTCACCAACAATATTCTCATTATGAGCCTACAATTGCTATGATTGATATCTATGCGAGTATGCATTAGGCTGATTTTAGGAGAGATTTTCAGTTTCTGTGACCTTACACTGTAATGTTGTGCAGTGTCTGTGGTGTTGCGATGATAAACATTGTTTAGCAAAGATGTCTGCTCTCCCCAAATACATACCCCCCACCCCCAAGATCTTATCAGGACTCCCAGCTGTCTGTCAGGCTCTTTACTAAAGCTTGGTACCCGTTATGCAATAATGGGGCAAATCAGCCAGATTTCCGGATTCTCTGTCCGATAATATCAGAGTGTGTAACAAGTTCCAAGGCCGATTATCGTACCAGATCAGATGACCTGCTACACAACATTTCTCCTAAAAAATGAGCCGATATTGTGCACATTTTTAGTGTGTACGAATTACCAATCATCATTCCGACATGTCTGCTGTTCCTTTAAAAACCTCACCTTTATAACAATCTTGGGACCGATATAATCGTTCGGATTGGAACGATAAATCTGTAGTGTACACAGTGGAAATCGGGTGTTCTCGTGACTGTTTAATTACTTTGGAAATCGTAAAGTCTGTTGGATCGTGAGTGAAATAATTCGGCTGTTTTCTCACAGTGGCTAGTCCAGCTACTGTGGAACTATAACTCCCAGCTGGACCTGCCAGCTTTGCCAATGTTTGGCAGTGGCTGCAGTCCTAGTTTAAAGGGTGCTTTTTTCTAGATGCATTGCTTTGGCATTCATTATTCTGCCTGTGTCATGCTTTTACGTTTATATTGCTTTTAGATATGACTTGGCTTTTGCAAGTATATTGCTGTAGTTGACAGGTTATGCTGGGACTTTTAGTTCTGCACATGATTCCAGAGACTAAAAGTCTAGCTTGGTGATGTCTGTGATATATACCCAGACCCCCAGATAAATGTTTCTTGAAGGACATGTGCATCCCAGAAATCTCCATAGTGTTCTAAATTTAGCTGGAATGCAGAAACGGGGCAGCTTGCAGTCAGCTGAGAGTGGAGCTTATAGACGTGATTGTATGGGAAGCCACACACACACTATTGGGGATACATAATAGAACGTTGGTGTCGTCATCTATAAGCTGCGCTGCTGTGAGCTGGGGAGAGAGAGCTTTAATTGATGTAGTGGAAGGGAAAATTCTGTAGCATGCAAACAGGGCTAGCTACATGTTGCAGGAGGCATATTCATACCCCAGGTTTCTCCAGCAGAAGAGAAGGAAGCATTCAGTGATCCTGTGTGTGTGTATGTGTGTGTGTGTGTGTGTGTGTGTGTGTGTGTGTGTGTGTGTGTGTGTGTGTGTATGTGTGTGTGTGTGACCCAGCAGCCATGGGAGAAAGCAGGAATGAGCAATCTACTCCACCGCCCTTTTGCAGCTTCTTTTGGTACCTTCCACAGAAATCAGTGTTGGATGTATTTTTAGCTCTCTGTAGCCGGCATCAGTATGACAACATAATTCAGTCTTTACATCAATAAGCAGCTTCTTTTTTTTTTTTTTTTTTTTTCTTTTCCTTCTTTACGATGCTTTATTTCCTGCCCAGCTGCAGTTTCCAAAGGATGTCACAGCTCTGGTAAGATGCACAGAAGCCGTCTCTGTATGGAATGTTTAATATTGATTTTATATGTCTGACATCCTAGCTCGTTAACACCGGAACTGGTCTTAGTAATGCCTGCTTTCTCAATCCGTGTCTTGTAAATGTAGATTTGCATGTACTATTATTTATTGTATTATTGTTTTATTTTTCTCTTAATATCTGTGCTATATAACACCAAGTGCAATATTGTGTATGCTGCAGGAGGTTAAATGCCTCGCCCTCCCTTGAGCAGTTTCCGCCAGTGTTTATAGCTGCACACGTTCGATTTATAACCTTCCACATGCAAGAATCAGCAGCAGGCAGGTCTCTCCTGCAGTAAGCATGTCACAGGGCAGCACAGGAACGGCTGTAATATGATACCACACCTGTGCTATATAAAAACCTGGGGAAGCCAATTCCATTTGTTGTTGGGTTTTTTCCGACAGCACTTGTAGGTAGTGCAGTCAGCTTTGGCTTAATTGCTCTGAACGTGAACCCTTAAACCTGTTTAGTGTGCTTTGGCGAGGTGCTACAGTACGTTCCAGTGCTCTGATCTCTCCGGTTACTGGAATACCCATGTATGTTGGTCTTGTTTTGCAATGATTGCTGAAGTGCATTTCGATACGCAAGGGAAATTCTCCAAGCGTGCCAAATTTAGTTTAACTATTTTTTGGAGAAGTCAGTCACTAAGGCGCAAGGTAAGCTCCTGAATACATAGAATTTTTTTGTCCATTTGTTAGATCTGGCTAACAATACATCATTAAATCTGGTTTCTTGGATAGGTGTTCATAAATAATCATTTATCTTTTTATGGGCGCATCATGTCTTGATGGTTTACTATGTTTTAATGTATGTATGCTAACAGTTTGACATAATGTTCCTGGCATTTTGCATGTAGCTTGGCTATTCTTAATTGATTTTTTTTTTTTTTATATTTTGTGTTATTATTGTGGTAGCATGTACATAACATTATTGTATGTATGGTTAAAATGTTGTAGTATATGTAATTGTAGGTTTACACTTTTAAATGTTTTAGAATGATCTACTATAATGCAAAGTGCTTAAATGACTGTAGTTAATTCTTATTTATTAAATGCTTCGTCCCTAACTGTGAACCATATATCTTCCCAGGCATATTCCCAGGATGCTTACCTGAAAGGAAATGAATCCTATAGTGGCAATGCACACAATATACCAGAACCGCCACCCATATGTTACCCGCGTGTAAAATCTACAGATCCAGTCATGGCCCAACCAGCTGAAGTTCCACCCCCAGGCACATCCTTGGTTAAACAGAAATCCATTCGCCCAGTAAAACCCTCAACACAGCCGGACAGAAACCACAGAGTAGAAATCCAAGTGCCTCCATCACCAACGGATATTGTCAAATCCAACACTGCTGTTTGCGTCTCCAATGAAGCTGTAAGAACCGTCATTGTGCCTTCTGGGAAGGTGGTAGAGCTTTCATCAGATAGACCTAATAGTGCTGCTCCTTTACTCCAGGTTGATCCACGTGCATACTTAAAACAACCAATAACCACGACTCCGCCCTCTGGCACTCCCTCTTTAATGTCGATGGTACCTAGACAGGGGGATAAGATTGGACCTATAAATAAACCTCCAAGCTATGGAGGACATGTGGACACAATGTTTATTGCTAGGGCGACTGCCCGAGGTGGGGAATCTCCATCTCCTACCAATAATTATTCTTCAAGTTCCCACCAGCACATAGACTGGAGAAACTACAAAACATACAAAGAATATATAGACAATAGACGTATGCAGATGTATGGCTCTAGAACAATACAGGAGCGACTGGACAGCCTTCGAGCAGCATCTCAAAACACAACCGACTACAATCAAGTTTCGCCAAATTGTGCTTCAATTGATGTCCGTCGCCGAAGTACCTCCCACGAAAGGGTTCCACAGTCTGCCCAAATCAGACAGCGAAGCATTTCCCAGGAAAGGCTAGCAGACCCAATTGTGGGCAGAGATTGGAAGGAATGGCCTCGCAGTGCTTCCCAAGACACATTAACATCACCAGCCATCAGTCCCAGAGGCAATAGATCAGGGTCATGGGATTATCTTACCAAAAAAGGAGACAAACTGGATCACTACATTGTTGAGCCTAGTGATGTAAAGCACAACTCTAAATGGACTGGATTTACTGAACAAGATGACAGGCGGGGCATTTATGAGCGATCTAGACAACAATCGCTACGTATATCTCCACGATTTGTAAACTACTCCATGGGACCTGTTGCATATGGTTCGGAGCGGAGACGAGTGAGCAGTCGTGTTTTGGGGTCAGCACACCCTTTGCAAAAAGTTCCAACTGACCTAAAAAACCTCCCGAGTTCAAGAAATTTTCACAATTCCTCTTATCGATCTTCTCATTCTCAGTCCATTGTATCTGAAAGTTCCTACTCTCGTCTTTCTAAAACTAGCTCCATGAGAAGCTCAGCTCCATATGGACCTGCATCGTTTCCTCATCCTACAACTTTAGACGATGGAATCATCAATGACCAAAAACCGTCGATTCACAATAGTGGTCCGATAAACCTGCAGAAAACATCCCCAATAGAGAGCACTAATGATTTAAATCTGTCTGTTCCAATTGTAACTTCTACTCCTATTCCTACAAAACCGGTGACGGATAGCCCAGCTACCTCTGATCATGGAGACCTTCAAAATGGTCAAAGCCCTAAAGACAAAGTCCACAATTCTAGGGCAGAATTAAATTCTGTGAATTCAGTTGTCTTAAGGGATAAATCTCCATCTGGTCATCAAACACCACAGCCTTTAAGACAGCAATCCTACATTTTTGCTGTCAACGAGCAGGAATCTGTGTCGGACACTACCTGCTGGTTACCAAACGATGCCCGGCGAGAAGTCCGCATTAAAAGAATAGAGCAGAACAAAGCGTCTGGCTCCAGCTCACCTGGAGATTCATTGGCATCCATACCCTTCATCGGTAAGCTCAACTCATTTCTCAGCTCATGGTTTCTGGAGTGTAAATTCTTGAATGATGGGCATTTAATTCAGACATTCTTTAATTGTATTGTAGCTTGTTGGATTTTGGAAGACAAGCTACGGCTCGCTTGCATTCTAACAACGATACAAGTGTATAAGTAGATAATAAGTTTTTGTATTAGCGATATAATTGGAATTGCTATACGTCTTGGTTTAACCAGAATGATGCATAATGCGGGTCACTCCTATTGCACCTGTCTTTTGCCTTTTTACCGTAGATTGTCTGTCTACTTTTTCCTTCATTTAATGCATCTTAGTTCGCATATGGGGCCTGATTCCGATCCGGACGCCATTGCATTTGCGATTTCACTCGCTCCGCAAATGCGAATATGTGCTAATGGCTCAGAAGTTTACCTGAGCATGGGGACGCCCACTTGCTGCCTTCTCATATCTGTCTGACGACGTGCAATAACGTAAATATCGACACAGATCGGGCACCCATTGACCTTCTGAGTAAGTCTGACCTGTCTCAAACAGCGTAGCTCTCCTGACACTACATAGGGCTCTCCAGCTGCGAGCAAAATCGCAATGGCTAATATATGCACGCCCAGAAAACGGTGTTTATATGGACCTGACGTCCTGCGATTCTGTACTCAGCCCCCGTTACCTCCCCCAAATGCAGACTACCTGTCATTCACTTTGGGAGTAAATCATCTTTGTGACCGAAATCGCAATTCAGTCGCTGCATATATGCAGGGCGGTTTATAAACAAGCACAATGGCGGACAATACCTCAATTTGCGTAGAACATCGACTGTGCGTCTCGATCGAAATCAGGCTCATAGTGTACTAGATACATATGATTAGGGGGTTTTTTTTGTTGCAAGGAATTGGTATAAAATTGCAGGTTAGGCATAACGATACATGGTGCAGGCCACTCGTATCGGACCTGTCTTTTGCCTTTTTACACGGATTGTATACTTTTTCCTCAATTTTGTGTTTTACTATGCTTATAGTGTACTAGATACTTATTTTTTTTATTGCAAAGGAATTTATATAGTCACAGATTAAGCATAATGATGCATGGCGCTGGTCACTCCTATTGTTTTTTGCTTTTTTAACATTGTGTACTTTTTCTCAACTTTACAATATTTTTCCTCAATTTTGCTTCTCTTTCCTCCACTGGGCTATTTTTTTTCCCCTCAATTTTGCTTCTTATACCCTTTTCAGGCCAAGCCTCTAACCCGGGACATTGCTGGGTCCTGGCTTGGTTGGAAAGGGTCAACCGAGGTAGTGTGTCCTGGGATCTCGGTTATTCCTGGTCCAGTCCAGCTCGGCTGCAGTGTGAAGTGAACGACCCAGGTTATTTAACCTGGGTTACAGTAAAAGGATCTCATTGGTGGCTGAGGATCGCTGACACCCACTTTTCATGACTCCTCTTTGTGAGCCTGTAACAAAACGTCCACTTCTAATGACTCACACACTTGGCAGAGCAGACACAGGTCCAGTGTGAAAGGGTTCAACCCAGGAATAACCCATGTCCAAGGTGCAGGTTGACAGGGGTTTGAGCAGCTGTAACACTGCTATGTTTAAAAACTCAGGGCGGACCCGGGATCTGGTCTGAAAGTGGTATTAGTCCGCTTATAGGGTGCTAGGTACTCGGGATTAGTGTTTTGGCGCTGCAAAGTAGGTGGCGCGCTAAACAAGGCTTTGTGGTGTGATTTGAGGATAGGTATGTGTGTGTGTGTGTGTATATGTATAATATATATATATATATATATATATATATATATAATGTGTGTGAGGGTAATTTTTTTTTTTTTAAGCCATTTGTTTTAACTTTGTTTTCTACCTAATGACTTAGGCTACATTTAAAAATTGCATACGCAGTGTTTTATCCCGTTCAGCCCACACTGTGCATAATGTGTGTTTTAGAAGTCGTCAGCACTGTTTATATTTAATATGTAGGGTCCTGAAAATGTCTCGACTGTTGCCCTCGATAGCTCAACCTACAGAATATTTAAATAGTTCCCTCAACTTGTTCCTTTTGTAGCTCAGAAAATGAAACCATGCTTTTGGACAACATCTGGAGATGATTTTAATTTGCGACCATAAGCTACTAGAATTTGGTAACACATTACTAAAGAAGTAGGCCTATTACCAGAAATAAATTCTTGCCATTACGGCGTCCATCTTCCCTGTACTCTGCGATTATTTCTTCACCCCCCCCTGAGCATCTAGTAAGGTTTTATATATGGCATAATAGTCTGAAAGTGGAATGTTCTGTTTTAAAGAGTGCCCAAATTAAGGTGGAGACAGCCTTTTTCCGCAGTGAACCATTATTCACCAGAATGCAGCCTATCCACTGGGGGGGGTGTAAAAAAATAAGTAACATTTTGTGAAATGTGGTCAGTGATTGCCAGCATTAATTTATGGACATGTTTGTATGTTAAATATTATGGCTGGTAAATTTTGGCAGGCTGTGTATAGACGTTCTCTCTCCCGTGTTATTGGCTCACAGACCAATATGAATCTGCCACCTGTATGTAGATAACAGATATCCCTGTTTATACCATCTACACACATGTTATGATTGGGAGGTAAAATTCTTCCGTATTGCACTACCTAACATGATACAACAGGCTGGTAAAGGTTACACATAAATCAAACATTGCGTAAAAAAAAATGGGTTTGGCTCTGTTTAAACAGAAATATGTCTTTACGTTTGACAAGCATGGCAGTGGGCCAGGTCTGGTTAGGGCTAGAGCAAAGGTGCTCACTCCTGTGCCTTGGCGCCTAGCCATGTGAGGTAAAGGGGAGGTCACTCAGACTGCCATGCTGTACCTTGGTCGGACATATGGCAAGGATCACTGGTCAGTGTCTTAGTACAGTCAGCGATTTAAGCAATCTATCGCTGGTGTGGCCGTGACTTATTGCTGTGACAGCAGTAGATTGTAAAACGAGTGGAAAGAAAACTATTCAATATTCCCACTGAGCTGGTAACTGTACAAGGGCAATTCCACATTAAGGTGGACAAAGTTGCAACATGAAAAATGTTTTTGCATATAGAAGTGTTATATATTTTTGGAAAGGCAATTTATTCTAGTTTCCTAAACTGGTCTCCTTTTTCCTCACGTATTAATTTCATGAATGTCATAAGCATTTTAATAATGTCATGTACTTGTACTATTTCAATGTAATAACCGTCATGAATATTAAAACATTTTTTCCCATCGCAAGATGCATACCCATGATGCTTTGCAATTTCAAAGATGGCTGCAAATGTAAAGAAGGCGAAGATGTTGTTTTAAGACTTTTGGAGTTTAAATAGTTATGTATACTTTCTTTAATAACTACCCATGGTGCCAAATGTTAGTCCGCAACCATGTGTGTATATATATATATATATATATATATATATATATATATATATATATATATATATAAAATTTTAATCTTTTTTTTTTTTTTTTCTATGAAAGTTATTATGATAATGAACTTGGAATTTTTTGACTACATAGCTGGGCCAATAATCGGGTATACTTGAAACAACTCAAAAGTTAGCACATTCAGTAAAATTAATGGTCGTGGACTAACACAAGTATTACACAACTTTATTAATTTTATGCTAGGTTTTATGAGTCCAGCATAACCTATAATAAGATTTCACATGTTTATGAAGATTTAAGGATTAAAAATTGTGTGTGCAGGTGTTGATACTGCAGAGTTATGTAGGCACACACCAGTGGATCACTCAAACTATGAACAGCCCAGTTACTTAACCAGTGGTGTTGGTTTATTGAAGTATAGTAGGTACAGCCGTACTCACTGTTGCATGCAAAGTGGCAATGGAGCAGAGCAAGGTTCTATACAGCTTACCAGCCGGTGAGCGTATCCTGTAAACGGGGAGCTGTGCAGGGATGCTTGGACAGCTTTATATACAGGTATTAACTTGGTCTCTCATAGGAGTTAAGTAGGAGACTTCTATCTCCCACCATGTACACACAAGATGGCCACTGCACACGCACAGTAGTGATCACGTCAGCCATCTTGGGAGAGGGCATGA
Organism: Taudactylus pleione; assembly: GCA_031769625.1. NCBI lineage: Eukaryota > Metazoa > Chordata > Amphibia > Anura > Myobatrachidae > Taudactylus > Taudactylus pleione. The sequence continues at coordinate 274,298 of JAUIMM010000787.1, read as the reverse complement.
AGCCTCCCTGGAGAACAGGAAGTCTGCGCATTAGCACAATCCTTTCAACTTTTTTATACGTAGTGACAGGCTAGATGAAATGCCTTAGACGGTATATAATGCAGCTCCTCCTCTCTGTGTCTTTTGCTGCCTTTGGTATAGATAGGTCAGGCAGTATTTTTTATTTTTTTTGTATGGGGTCCTGGCGACTGGCACAAGTAGCACTTACACAGATTCAATGGCAAGGATTGGCGATGCCAAGCTTCCCATGTTGTGCCATATTACTTGCCTGGTCTCTCCACGGCTGACCGTCCTTACTCTGTGAGGTTGCCTTTGTTTGCCCACCAGTATTGGCTGCTACAGTTTGCCATCAGTGCCTGCTAATGTGCCCAGAGATTCCAGCCATGAACTCGCATGCAGCTCCTGCTCTTCTAGCAAGAACCTGGTTTCATGCCATTTTGTATATTGTGTATAGGTTAAGGAGAATGCTACAGTTATGGAGCACTCATGGAGGCAGCACAGTAGAGCATTCCAACAATATCTTCATAATCTCATGCAGAATGTGCTTGTAATGCTAGAGCTGCTCCAGTGTACGTGCTTTTTAGCTTTCTGAGATAGTGGCTCACTCAAGGTTGTAATCGCCGTGTCAGCAGATCATTTTATTTCCTTTTCAGTCCTCCATGACAGCCATTACAATGTTAGAATGCTGTTTCTATATAATTTTGAAATGGATTTTCATCTGTTAGTCCGTGACCACTTTCCTTGTTAGTCCGCGACAATACACTATAATAATTTGGAACCAATGCATTATGTTTCTTCCTACACTACATCTTTTGGAGAACCAATTTACACCACTTTCATTTTTTTCCCTGAAAATGTAAAACTAGATTATTAAGATCATAGTTCAAATGTGTGCTCTAAATGTTAGTCTGCGACTGCGGAATTGCCCATAGACCAGTTTCCATGCCATCAGTAGCAGAGAGCAGGCTGATAATTATCGATCACTTTGTGATCCATGAATAGTAGAGGGGGGGACACGTAACTACAGTCAGGTGCATAAATATTGGGACATTGACAGAATTTTCATATTTTGGCCTCTATTCACCACCACAATGGCTTTGAAATGAAACAAACAAGATGTGCTTTAACTGCAGACTTTCAGATTTAATTTGAGGGTAATTACATCCAAATCAGGTGAACAGTGTAGGAATTACAACGGTTTCTATATGTGCCTCCCACTTTTTAAGGGGCCAAAAGTAATGGGACAAACTAAACAATCCTAAATCTAACTTTCACTTTTTAATACTTTGTTGCAAATCCTTTGCAGGCAATTACAGCCTGAAGTCTGGAACGCATAGACATCACCAGACGCTGGGTTTCATCCCTGGTGATGCTCTGCCAGGCCTCTACTGCAAATGTCTTTAGTTCCTGCTTGTTCTTGGGGCATTTTCCCTTCAGTTTTGTCTTCATCAAGTGAAATGCATGCTGAATCGGATTCAGGTCAGGGGATTGACTTGGCCATTGCATAACATTCCACTTTTTAGCCTTAAAAACTCTTTGGTTGCTTTTGCAGTATGCTTCGGGTCATTGTCCATCTGCACTGTGAAGCGCCGTCCAATGCGTTCTGAAGCATTTGACTGAATATGAGCATATAATATTGCCCGAAACACTTCAGAATTCATTCTGCTGCTTTTGTCAGCAGTCACATCATCAATAAATACAAGGGAACCAGTTCCATTGGCAGCTATACATGCCCATGCCATGACACTACCACCACCATGCTTCACTGATGAGGTGGTATGTTTTGGATCATGAGCAGTTCCTTTCCTTCTCCATACTCTTCTCTTCCCATCACTCTGGTACAAGTTGATCTTTGTCTCATCTGCCCATAGGATGTTGTTCCAGAATTGTAATGGCTTTTTTAGATGTTTGGCAAACTCTAATCTGGTCTTCCTGTTTTTGTGGCTCACCAATGGTTTACATCTTGTGGTGAACCATCTATATTCACTCTTGTGAAGTCTTTTCTTGATTGTTGACTTTGACACATATACACCTACCTCCTGGAGAGTGTTCTTGATTTGGCCAACTGTTGTGAAGGGGTTTTTCTTCACCAGGGAAATAATTCTTCTGTCATCCACCACAGTTGTTTTCCGTGGTCTTCCGGGTCTTTTGGTGTTGCTGTGCTCTCCATTGCGTTCTTTCTTTTTAAGAATGTTCCAAACAGTTGATTTGGCCACACCTAATGTTTTTGCTGTCTCTGATGGTTTTGTTTTGATTTTTCAGCCTAATGATGGCTTGCTTCACTGATAGTGACAGCTCTTTGGATCTCATATTGAGAGTCGACAGCAACTGATTCCAAATGCAAATGTCACACCTAGAATCAACTCCAGACCTTTTACCTGCTTAATTGATAATGAAATAACGAGGGAATAGCCCACACCTGTCCATGAAATAGCTTTTGAGTTGATAGTCCCATTACTTTTGGCCCCTTAAAAAGTGGGAGGCACATATAGAAACCGTTGTAATTACTACACCTTTTACCTGATTTGGATGTAATTACTCTCAAATTAAATCTGAAAGTCTGCAGTTAAAGCACATCTTGTTTGTTTCATTTCAAAGCCATTGTGGTGGTGAATAGAGGCCAAAATACGAAAATTCTGTCAATGTCCCAATATTTATGCACCTGACTGTATATTAGCCCAAGGCAAGATCATAAGTAATAAAAAGATGATTATTGTAACAGAATAGATAGCTGTAACTAGATAATCCAATTTCGAGGGTGGAGGGGGATGTTGCCCATTTCAAAGTAAATTTGTTTGAAGATCCAAATCGTGCATTTATGGATGGGAGGTCATGTCAGACAAATCTAATAGATTTAATACACTCAAGTTCTACTTATGTCTCTTGAACGGACTAATTTTCTACATGTGTTCTATTTACCAGTATGTGTTGTGAGAAAGTATAAATTAATTGTGTAATTAGATCTTGGCGATAATGACATTGCATGTGGTATGCCAAAGTTCTGTGAATTCTTTCTTTTAAGAATCTTGATTAGCTTTTCGAACTCCATAACGAATGGGCTAACTCCCTAGTCAGATGAGTACGGACAGGGGAAGTAAATACCCCCAGAAGGTCTATTTTGTGACTCATCTGGTGTCATTCCTGTGTTTCAGCTGAGTAAGGCAGTTGCAGTGTATGTGACTGTAGGAATTTGTGTGTGTGTGTTAGCGGCTTACCTGTTCATATCGAGCCAGGAGGGTCCTTGCAGTGCAATCTGGGACAGGGATCGCTCCCTGGGAGTGCACAATGCTGCTTCATTTGCAAACGCTGTTCTGGAGACGGGGCCACATGCTTGTATAGAAGGCACACATACTAGATGCCGCATGTAAACGCATGACCTCTCTTCCGGTGCTTCCCTGTGTAGAGACCGGCAGTGAAGTTGATTTACACTGAGGGAAGTATGAAGTTGCTCCGCTGTGCCTGCATCAGTCAGGAGGATTTGTTACACTGGCCTACCATCATGGATGCTGAACAATCCCCACAAAACTGAAGAGCACCCGTTCTAGCGAGGACCCAACTAAGGGGTAATTAAAGTTTTTAGGGGTAGTTAATGAGTATTAGGGTTTGTTTTTGTTTTTTTTACTTCTCAGTAATCTACTGGAGCCGACTGAAGCAAAGAAAAGCTACTGCACCATCATTTCTGTGCCCCATGTGACAAACCTTATGTGGGGAATATGAAGGTTGAACAATGTTGTGTGGACTGTATTCCTCAGACCACCAAAACCACTGCTCAGCCTCCTAGTCAGTTAATTTATTGGGTGATGAAATCGATGCATGACATTATGTCCCATGCATGGGGCTGAGTAGAACCCTGTAAAAGTTGAGTGTGGACCTGTATGATGGGCAGCCTGGCCTCTTCTACTTGTACACGTGTCCACATACATCTATCCTCCGTGCACTACAAGTCCCCCACACAACACGGGTGCTCCGTGTGTCTCTGTAGCGCTGAGTGTCTTTCATGCGACTTTTTACCTTCAAATGAGCCTTATGCACACAGTGATGCGAATAGTTAGCAGAAGCGGCTTCTGCTGACTAAAATGACATGCAGCATGCCTATGTTCTCTATGCGGCTGCGGGTGTATCTGCATGTGAAATGCTACACTACAGTGTCAGCGACTGTAACGTGGCATGCAGATACACCCGCAGCCTCACACAGAACATAGGCATGCTGCACATCATTTTAATCAGCAGAAGCTGCTTGTGCTAACTATTCACATCACTGTGTGCATAAGGCTCATTTGAAGGTAAAAAGTCTCATGAAAGACATTCAGCGCTACCGAGTCACGCCACGGCATGGCGCGATTAGAAGGGCTGTTTAACGTGCAAGGAGGCTAAATGTATGAGGACACATCTGTAGGTCTTTGTAGTTCTTGTAGTGATCCTGAATCTAGCAGTGAGTCGGGGGAAATCGGGACAAATTCCAGGTCATTTAACCCTGATGGATGTGGCTGTTCTCCTTACACTTATTACCAGAGTCATGGGGTTCACTTTCCAGGGTTCTGGATCATCGGCAGGGAGGCACAGCGTTTATACTGCATAGTAAGATTTCATTATTAATGAATGGAAACAGAAGGACAGGTATCTACTTTCATTTTTAGAGCATTAACTGCATGTTATCTTTAACCACTATTCCACTAGAAGTTAGAGGCCCAGAGATCCTATGTGCAATAAAAAAGGAAAGCTGTTTTAAGGAAACGTCATTTTTCCTCAGTAACAGTCCTCAAGTCTGATGTGGTCCAGAATTTGCAGCACGGCAGTAGAACAAGGCATTTTCCTGTCTCACCAATACTTGAGGAAAGGCAGTACTTTTAGTAGTATGGTGGTAGCACGGCTAAGCAACCTTTTCATCCCTTCAGGGGTAGCGACAGTAAGCCGGCGAGGTAAAAGGCTCTCGCAATTACTTTTTATAGCTCATCCTCCAGGTGGTCCTGTGATGCTTGTATTTCAAAATACCTTGGTTTGCATAATTATCAGTAAATATGGGTGTAAAATTGTCACTGGATTATATGTTTCCCAGTAAAACAAATGTTTCTTGTTCCTTCACCACATAGAGGCACCATCTTCAATTCCAAGTTTTTCCTGGTAGAATAGTCAGTGGGGTTTGCAAACTGTTCTCGATTTGTGGCAACTCAATCAATTGATTCACGCAAGGCATTACCTCAGGGTATCGGTATGGTATTCTCCATGCTGTAGAGAACTAAGACTGACTTACCTCCCATAGATCAACTTCTCTTGACCACATCATCAGACTTACAAAGGTCACAAGAGATCCCTCGGCTGGTGGCCAGATCCAAGGTTGAAGGATCTTGTAGTGCCCCCAGTTTCAGCTTAATTGGTTGGGCTTTCAACTGCTTGCAGAATAAGTACAGGGCACATGACTACAGAACGACAGACTGCTGCATGCAAATATACGGAGATGACATCAATGTATTCAGCTCTACTAAGATACTACCACCTCAGAATCTTTTCAGACCATTGGGCCAAAGTTGCTTTCCTAAACTGGGAAGGTGGCACAAGATGCAGGACCATGATGTCTGATATATCGACAGTTATTTTGTCGGCTCATTGCAGGCAGGTACAATCATATAGGCAAAGTTCAGATTTTCTCAAATAGACCTTATGGTGACAACTTGAAACACCAAGGTAACTTGGGTCTATTCCCATCACAGAGACTCAAGGTATAGATTCAATGTCATGGAATTATTACCTGGGTTATGTGTACCATCCCTTCCCTCTTGTTTCCCACCCGCTACTGATAATTTAGGATAGAAGCAGTTACCGTCACAGCGATTTTGACCCTATCATCCATAATTTGCAGTAACTTGAGGAATGCTTCTGTACAGACGAGGTCTCTGCCAAATCTTTCAGATCTTCTGCACCAGGGATTCCTCACCCAACCCCAAATGCTATGACGGCGTGGAACTTGAACAGTTGTTGCTGAGATGCGAGGGAATATAAGATGGATAATAAGATGGATGTGCTTCTTCCAGCTCACAGATAAAATCCTTCCTCTGTTTTCTACAGGATTTGGGAGAGAATCCTTCTGTGACTCAAACCTTAAACTGGGTGACCCTGATTCTGCTACCATTCCGCTGGTTCTTGATTTTCCTCAGTATACATTTGACAAGGGCCTTATTCTCACTACCATGAAAGTTCAGGTGTTCTACGCTTAGTGTTGCGCTCACCAACCTGGCATCCAATCACTTTATTTTTTCTTTTTATTTCTTTTTCAAGCAGTTAATAAAATTAGACCTCGTATCAAGTTTTTGGTGGCACCCTCTGCTTTTAAGGTGGTCCTGAATACTCTAATTTCTACTTCAGGGTCCATAGGGTATCCACAGAATACCTTGGGTATAGGTGTGACGTCAGTCGCAGGGCACCAAAGAGTTAAGCTTTCAGCCTTCCAGGATGCACTAGGTCCCCCTCCTATACCCCGCCCCCGAGCCAAGGCACCTCAGTTTAGTTTGGTGCCCGGCCGGAGTCGGGTGCACCTGTTGGAGTGGGGGCTAGAAGAGCCCCTGAAGCTTTTTCTTCATGCAGCGGTGGCTGCACATCTGGATGAACAGCATGGACAGTCAGTCCTGACGTCCATGCTGTCTTCCCTACACCCCGCCGGTACCAGAACGCCGGTACTGATCCGGGGATGCTGGTGGGCATCTGGGGTCACAGCTAGCGGTGACCCCAGATGTTCCGGACCATGGCCGGATTCAAGGGGGACAGAGGTAAGCAGCGGGGTCCCGCGGTGGGTCCCCGCTGATCACATGGTCCTAAGTCCCCAGGCAGGGGGCTCCCTGGGGACTGGCTGCAGCGTGGAGCCAGGCGACCAACCTGCGCTTCCACTACCCCCTGGGACAGCGGACCGCAGCAGAGCGGTAGCGCTGCGGCGTCCCAGGGCTTAAATGCATGCCAGGGGAGCGCGCCTTCCCTGTCTCACAGCCGGCGCCTCCCCCGCTGCACACAGCCCTCTCTGCACTATGCTGACTGGCCCTGTGTCAGCGCTCCTCCCCCAGGCTAGCCTTCTCTCTGCTCCTCGGCGGCCATCTTTTCAGAAGCATGGTGAACGCTGCTGGAAGCCTGCATTGGAAGCATCGTGGTCTGGGTCCCCGCGCATACCTCTCCTCCGCTGTGGTCAGGTCTGTGTATGCAGCGCTGTGTCCTACCAGGCCCTGTGTCTGTGTAGTTGAGTGATCAGCGCTGTTAGTGCAGGAATTGATTTTCTTTGCATTGTATGTGACTGTGCTAGCGCTGCTGCCTGTAACTTTTCTTCTCAAGACTGTCAGCTTTATTACTGTCCCTGTTCTTTCTGCTAAGCCCTTGCGGTGCGGTGCTGCAGGGTGGTCTCTCGCCTATTTAATATATAATTGGTGAGAGGGGTCACATACGTGGTGCCATCATGTCTGAAAGTGATTTTCCCCTCCGGCTACAGTGTACCACGTGTAAAGTACTGTTAGCGGAGGGGGAGGGTAGCGCGGAGGGCCTTTGCCGGCAGTGTTTGTCCATGGCGCGGCCTCTTACGGTTACAGCACCGGTACAGGAGCCGCCCTGGGCTTGTTTCGCTCAGGCGCTAACAGCTTTAGTGGGCCAGTTAGCTCCGCAGCCCGCGTTTACTCCGATGGGTTTGTCCCAGCAGTCTGTGGTGTCGTCACCCATGCAGGGTTTCCCACAACAATTGGTGGTACCCCACAGTCTCCCTATTTCCCCGCTCCCGGTTTCTCAGGAGCCAGCGTGGGTTAACTCCCTGACGAGTTCTGTACAGCACTTGTCGGATGTGTTGCAAGGGAAGTCTGTGATGCGGCCTCATAAACGGCCGGTGGCGTCTCTGTCCGCTCCTTATGAGGATGACGAAGGGACGTCTGATGATGGGGAGATTCTGGATCCTTACGATCAGGAACCTCTCCATACTAAGGACGCTGATGCTAAGTCCAAAGTATATATTCCTGGACTTATTTGGGCGGTCCGCACAGCCTTGGTGATTGAGGACGAAGTTCCCCCAGCGGCTAAGTCTAAGTATGCCTTTTTCAAAGACGTGAAGGGCGATGCCACAGTCTTTCCTCTTTCGGGTCAGTTGGTGGACCATTTAGAGGAGGCGTGGAAACAGCCTGGCAAAAGATACCAGCCGCAGCGACGCCTGGCGGTGGCTTATCCGTTCGTGGATAATTATTTTGCTAAGTGGGAATCCCCTCCACAGGTGGATTCTCACGTGACCCGTCTTGTCCTTAGTGCCACATTGCCGATGCCATCCATGTCCTCCCTTAAGGATGCTACGGACCGCAAGGTGGAAATCTGCCTGAAGTCCGCTTATTCCCTTGCGGGGGGGGCAGCACGGCCGGCTATGGCCATTTGCTGGGTTGCCAGAGCGATGGAGCGCTGGGCGGATTCATTAGAGGCTTCTTTTGATTCCGACTGTCCGGCCGAACAGGCGGAGTTGATTGGCAATCTCCGTGATTCGGCCACCTACATCAACGAGGCGGCTCTAGACATTAGTACTCTGGTGTCTAGAATTTCTTCAGCAGCGGTAGCTGCTCGTCGCACCTTGTGGCTGCGATCCTGGAAGGCGGACGCAGATTCCAAGAAGGGTCTGCAAGCCTTGCCGTTTACCGGAGAAGTTCTCTTCGGTCCGGATCTGGATAAGATTGTGGCCACGCTGGCGGCAGCCAAATCGGCTTGTCTCCCGTCGGCCGCTGCTCCTTCTGGTTCTGGACCATCGTCCTTTCGGTCATCTAGGGCCCAGGGCAGGCCCAAACCAGTCGTTTCCTCGTCAGGCTGGCCCTAGGAAATCGGTCAAGCCCCGGAAGCAGGCATGGAGTACCAGACGTCCGGCCCCCAAGCCAGATGACAAGCCTGCAGCCTGACGGTCCGGGCCTCCCTTTGGGGGATCCCAGGGTGGGAGGCCGCCTGCTGCAGTTCGCCCAGTGTTGGTCGGTCACTACGACAGACACTTGGGTTCTGGAGGTGGTCTCCCACGGGTACGCCCTCTCCTTCCGGCACAGACCCCCGGCTCGATTCTTCACCACGGGTCTACCATCAGACCGGCACAAGGCTACGGAGCTGCGGAAGGTATTGCACACTATGCTCCAGGCTGGAGTTATAGTGCCTGTTCCATTCTCCCAGAGGGGCCAGGGTTTCTATTCAAATCTTTTTTTTGGTACAGAAACCCAATGGGTCGTATCGTCCGATTCTCAACCTCAAAGCACTCAACAAGTCTTTGCGGGTACCGAAGTTTCGGATGGAGACCCTACGGTCCATCATTCTGGCGCTGGAACCTGGGGACTACATGGTGTCATTGGATATACAGGACGCTTACCTGCATGTCCCTATTCTTTTGCGCCATCAACAGTTCCTCAGGTTTGCAATCCGCAGCGACCACTTCCAGTTTCGGGCGTTACCTTTTGGCCTGGCGACAGCACCGCGTGTTTTCACCAAGGTGATGGCGGTCATGGCGGCTTCTCTGCAGCTGCAGGGAATCCGCATGTTGCCGTACTTGGACGACCTGTTATTGGTGGCGGGATCTCCAGAGCTCCTGTTACGCCACTTGGACCTGACCATTGCCCTGCTGCAACGGCACGGCTGGCTAATCAACTGGCAGAAGTCCACTCTAATCCCGTCTCGGAGGATTCTGCATCTTGGAGCCTTATTGGACTCGGGACAGCAAAAGATCTTCGTGACGGAGGAAAAGATCTCTGCTTTACAGTCAAGGTTGCGCAGTTGTCTGCACAGCCACCGGGTGTCTCTACACTCGGCGATGAGGTTACCGGGCTCCATGGTGTCGGTGTTCGACATGGTGGAATGTGCCCAGTTTCACTCCAGACCTCTGCAGAACCTGATCCTGTCAAAGTGGAACGGGCTGCCTCAGTCTCTGAAGTCCCAGATGATTGTGTTCACCCCGGAGGTTCGCCTGTCCCTTGCTTGGTGGTTACAAACGACCCACCTCAGCGAGGGACGTCCGTTCTGGGTTCCAAATTGGGTCCTGTTGACAACGGACGCCAGTCTTCGGGGCTGGGGAGCAGTTTCGGGTCCACATCTGTTCCAGGGTAGGTGGACGCCGACAGAAGCGGAGCTTCCAATCAATATCTTGGAACTCTGTGCGGTCTTCAATGCTCTCCAGCAGGCACATCGGTTTCTCCAGGGTCACCCGGTACAGGTCCAGTCGGACAACGCTACCACCGTGGCCTACATAAACAGGCAAGGAGGAACCCGAAGCCGGGCGGCTCTCGTAGAGGTGTCTCGGATCCTGGTTTGGGCGGAGCGCAATCTTCCGGCCATATCAGCGGTCTTCATCCCGGGAGTGCTCAATTGGGAGGCGGACTTTCTAAGTCGCCAGGACGTTCATCCGGGGGAATGGTCCCTGCACCCGGACGTTTTTCAACTACTGGTGGACAGATGGGGTCTTCCAGAGATCGACCTCATGGCGTCCCGGCACAACAACAAGTTGCCGGTGTACGGGTCTCGCACAAGAGACGAAGAGGCGTCTCTGGTGGATGCTCTGTCCGTCTGGTGGACGTTCCGGTTCGCATACCTGTTCCCTCCGGTCTCCCTTCTTCCATGGGTAATCCGGAAATTCAAACAGGAAGGAGGACGCTCCTGTTGATAGCTCCCGCGTGGCCCAGACGGCACTGGTTCTCAGACCTTCAGGGTCTGTCCGTGGACAGTCCTCTGCGGTTGCCGCTACGACCGGACCTCCTGTCTCAGGGTCCTTGTCGTCACCCGGGCCTGACTCGGCTGTCTTTGACGGCGTGGCTGTTGAGACGGCCATGCTGAGGTCCCGGGGGTTTTCCAGCTCTGTGGTGCGTACCATGTTGCGAGCTCGGAAACCGTCTTCCACGAGGATATACCATCGCGTGTGGCATACGTTCTTCCAGTGGTGTCGACCGAGAGGTTATGCACCGCGGGAGTTTCGTCTGTCTCGGATTCTCGCCTTCCTGCAAGCGGGACTAGATCATGGGCTTCGCCTTGCTTCTTTGAAGGTACAGGTTGCGGCCCTGTCTGTCTGGTTTCACCGTAGGATTGCTACAATCCCGGATGTGCGCACCTTTATGCAAGGTGTTGTCCGCTTTCAGCCGCCCTTTGTTCCACCTGTGGCGCCTTGGGATTTGGCTGTGGTCCTGAGGGCTCTCCAAGGACCGCCGTTTGAACCACTGGGATCAGTGGATCTTAAATGGCTAACAGCTAAGACTGTTTTCCTTCTGGCTATTGCTTCGGCCAGACGTGTTTCTGAGTTAGGGGCTCTTTCTTGTAGACCCCCTTTCTTGGTTTTTCATGGGAACAGGGCAGTACTCCGCACTCGGCCCGAGTTTCTTCCCAAAGTTGTTTCCCAGTTTCATGTTAACGAGGAAATCGTTGTTCCGGCCTTTAACTCACCGGGTCTTTCTGTAGGTGAGGCCTCTTTGGATGTTGTGCGGGCCTTAAGGACTTATGTTGACCGCACCTCTTCGTTTAGGAAGTCGGACGCTTTGTTTGTCCTCTATGGCTTCCGTAAAAAGGGTTGGCCTGCTTCAAAGCAAACTTTGGCAGCCTGGATCCGTATGGCTATTTCTGAAGCTTATCTTCATGAAGGCCTACCGGTTCCTCCTTCTCTGAAGACTCATTCCACTAGGTCTGTGGGTCCTTCGTGGGCAGCTCGACGTGGTGCCTCTGCAGTCCAGATCTGCAAGGCTGCTACGTGGTCCTCTGTCCATACCTTCGTGAGGTATTACAGGTTTGACACCTTCGCCTCTCAGGATGCTTCCTTCGGGCGGCGGATTCTCCTTTCTGCACCGGAGCGTCCCCACCCTTGAAGGATACTGCTTTGGGACATCCCCAAGGTATCCTGTGGATACCCTATGGACCCTGAAGTAGAAAATATGAGATATGGTAAGAACTTACCCTTGTTATCTCTATTTCTACGAAGTCCATAGGGTTCCACAGGACTCCCGCCCTGTCGCACCTGTGCTGCAGATGGGCTTTGCTCTGGTCACCGGTTTTCCGTCTCCCTCTGGTGAGAATGTGATTCTTGTATGTGTCCAGATCTTTGTTCTCTCTCTTCCTTCTCCTCCTCCGGCCTATGGCTTGGTAACTAACTGAGGTGCCTTGGCTCGGGGGCGGAGTATAGGAGGGGGACCTAGTGCATCCTGGGAGGCTGAAAGCTTAACTCTTTGGTGCCCTGCGACTGACGTCACACCTATACCCAAGGTATCCTGTGGAACCCTATGGACTTCGTAGAAATAGAGATAACAAGGGTAAGTTCTTACCATATCTCATATTATCTAGTCCCTTTTACCCTTTACAAAGCAAATCAGCAAAACATGTGTGGGGGTGTTCAGCCTGAATTAAATATGCAATATTGAGGCTAGGACTTGGTGCAGATAGCTAACTTACTCAATTTAATGGCTATCTATAGGGCTTTAATATAAATTTGGGGTTACTGGAGCGACTTGCGAGAATGTAGATTAATTTAAGCTCATCACCTTTGGACCCACATAATAGTAATTCTGATATAGTTGCTGCCACGGGCTGTGTTGTGAAGCTGAATGTACAATTACAGCTTAGGCACAGGGACGGACATCGGAGAAATATATGTGGTTACTATGAAATGTGTGAAGAGCTGAATGAAAATGAGCTGTGGCTTCTTGCTAATGAAAGGCTTCCTTGGCCAGTGTTCCCCAAATTAAGTCCTCAGGACACTCTAAAGCTGCATACACATTTACCAATTGTCGGCCCGATGTGTCCTGCCTAACGTCACAACTGGGTGGGCATTTACATGTGCGCAACCTCCCCACCCTGTGGTGCACAGCCAATGTGATAGGTCTGTGAACGACATATCGCTGGTGCACACACGCCGACGCACCCACGATTTATCGGCCAGTGTGTACCAAGCTTAACAGTGCATGTTTTCCATATCTCCTTGCTGTATCAAATATTTATTACTTGCTGAAACACTGTTTAAAGAACCAATATGTGGTTCTAATTATTTCACTTGTGTTTCTTTGGCGGGAATTCAGTTTTCTCACGCCTGTATCTTCAGTCTAAAGTGATCGGGAGCTATTCAGTTGTTTTGGGTTCTCATCACTATGAGCCGAAATCCATCCAAAGTCAGGCTTTTGGGTGCCTTAACTGCAGCGGGCACGACTTTTGGGCGCCTTAACTGTCACTTTGCACGAGAGAGGACTTTTTATGCGACTAATCACATGCATTTTGGGCACAAGAGTGCGGCTTGTCGTGCAAACAATTGAATAGCTCGCTTCACTTTAGACAGGAGCTACGGGTGCCCAAAAACAATTGAAGCACTCTCTTTGAGGGGACCTGGCACCAGCACTGCTAGGGTGACCGTAGGACTGGATTTGGGAAACACTGAGACTGTGTGAGGAAGCGAGAGTAACCTATAACCACAACACTTCTTAAACACTGGACTCCTACAGGTTTATTACTATATATTAAAGCACACCGATCAAAGTCTAATTAATAAATAGGAGTATGTGCAATATAACTTACCGCCATGAATGGAGAAAATACGCTTGACTAGAACCACATATCTCGGTAGTCTGAGAATGCGTATATAAATCGCTAACAAATAATGGGTTTAATGTGACCTGAACCTGTATATGCAGCAGTTTGTGTGGGAGGGGACAGGCCCGGACCAGCTGCCGAGGAGGTAGCGCACGCTTATTTGTAATATTTTTCAGGGAGGTGCTTTGATCATGCCTCATGGATTTGTCCACGCCCCCTTCAAGTACACGGGCCCCACCGCTGTTTCACCAGCACTGTGGTGGCTCTCACTTAAGGTGTTTCTGGTATCAAATGTGTCTGCCCGTTGAGTGGGAGAATTACATGGATTATGATACAAGGGACATTATTTGGATATTTATTTGGATATAAAATTTTCCCTCAAACTAATCCTACTTACAGTAGTTTCCTCTATCAATTAGGAAATCCTCTTTCCATGTCTCTTCCCACATCTAACGAACGACAGAGAAGAACAATTACATACCTCGGATCTCATCAGGGCAATTTCTAATTCTCTCCAGGAGGAAAGAATGCAGAAAGAGGGATGACTTTTTTTGTCTTTCCTGTAGAATCTTGTCACAGAGATGAATCCTCCAAACATACGATAACAAGATTCATCAGGGATGCCATTGCTCAAGCTTACTAGGGGAATGGACGTGAGGTGCTTTAAGTTCTGATGGCTCACACTACAAGGGCTGTTGTCTCTTTCTTTTAGGACCGTTTGGGATGGTTCTCAGACCCCAGGGGAAGGAGGAGTCACATCATAGGACAAGTGGAGGCGTTGCCCATATCAACCAATTACATTCTAACTATCATTTATCTAGTACTTTCTACTTCAGGGTCCATAGGGTATCCACAGGATACCTTGGGGTATAGGTGTGACGTCAGTCGCAGGGCACCAAAGAGTTAAGCTTTCAGCCTCCCAGGATGCACTAGGTCCCCCTCCTATACCCCGCCCCCAGGCCAAGGCACCTCAGTTTAGTTTGGTGCCCGGCCGGAGTCGGGTGCACCTGTTGGAGTGGGGGCTAGAAGAGCCCCTGAAGCTTTTTCTTCATGCAGCTGTGGCTGCACATCTGGATGAACAGCATGGACAGTCAGTCCTGACGTCCATGCTGTCTTCCCTACACCCCGCCGGTACCAGAACGCCGGTACTGATCCGGGGATGCTGGTGGGCGTCTGGGGTCACAGCTAGCGGTGACCCCAGATGCTCCGGACCATGGCCGGATTCAAGGGGGACAGAGGTAAGCAGCGGGGTCCCGCGGTGGGTCCCCGCTGATCACATGGTCCTAAGTCCCCAGGCAGGGGGCTCCCTGGGGACTGGCTGCAGCGTGGAGCCAGGCGACCAACCTGCGCTTCCACTACCCCCTGGGACAGCGGACCGCAGCAGAGCGGTAGCGCTGCGGCGTCCCAGGGGTTAAATGCATGCCAGGGGAGCGCGCCTTCCGTCTCACAGCCGGCGCCTCCCCCGCTGCACACAGCCCTCTCTGCACTGTGCTGACTGGTCCTGTGTCAGCGCTCCTCCCCCAGGCCAGCTTCTCTCTGCTCCTCGGCGGCCATCTTCTCTGCAACGCATGGTGAACGCTGCTGGAAGTCTGGAAGGAAGCATCGTGGTCTGGGTCCCCCCGCATACCTCTCCTCCGCTGTGGCTCAGGTCTGTGTATGCAGCGCTGTGTCCTACCAGGCCCTGTGTCTGTGTAGTTGAGTGATCAGCGCTGTTAGTGCAGGAATTGTTATTTCTCTGCATTGTATGTGACTGTGCTAGCGCTGCCTGTAACTATTCTTCACTAAACTGTCAGCTTTATTACTGTCCCTGTTCTTTCTGCTAAAGCCCTTGCGGTGCGGTGCTGCAGGGTGGTCTCTCGCCTATTTAATACTTAATTGGTGAGAGAGGTCACATACGTGGTGCCATCATGTCTGAAAGTGATTTTCCCCTCCGGCTACAGTGTACCACGTGCAAAGTACCGTTAGCGGAGGGGGAGGGTAGCGCGGAGGGCCTTTGCCGGCAGTGTTGTCCATGGCGCGGCCTATTACGGTTACAGCACCGGTACAGGAGCCGCCCTGGGCTTGTTTCGCTCAGGCGTTAACAGCTTTAGTGGGCCAGTTAGCTCCGCAGCCCGCGTTTACTCCGATGGGTTTGTCCCAGCAGTCTGTGGTGTCGTCACCCATGCAGGGGTTCCCACGACAATTGGTGGTACCCCACAGTCTCCCTATTTCCCCGCTCCCGGGTTCTCAGGAGCCAGCGTGGGTTAACTCCCTGACGAGTTCTTTACAGCACTTGTCGGATGTATTGCAAGGGGAGTCTGTGATGCGGCCTCATAAAAGGCCGGTGGCGTCTCTGTCCGCTCCTTATGAGGATGACGAAGGGACGTCTGATGATGGGGAGATTCTGGATCCTTACGATCAGGAACCTTTCCATACTAAGGACGCTGATGCTAAGTCCAAAGTATATATTCCTGGACTTATTCGGGCGGTCCGCACAGCCTTGGTGATTGAGGACGAAGTTCCCCCAGCGGCTAAATCTAAGTATGCCTTTTTCAAAGATGTGAAGGGCGATGCCACAGTCTTTCCTCTTTAGGGTCAGTTGGTGGACCATTTAGAGGAGGCGTGGAAACAACCTGGCAAAAGATACCAGCCGCAGAGACGCCTGGCGGTGGCTTATCCGTTCGCGGATAATTATTTTGCTAAGTGTGAATCCCCTCCACAGGTGGATTCTCACGTGACCCGTCTTGTCCGTAGTGCCACATTGCCGATGCCATCCATGTCCTCCCTTAAGGATGCTACGGACCGCAAGGTAGAAATCTGCCTGAAGTCCGCTTATTCCCTTGCAGGGGGGGCAGCACGGCCGGCTATGGCCATTTGCTGGGTTGCCAGAGCGATGGAGCGCTGGGCGGATTCATTAGAGGCTTCTTTTGAATCCGACTGTCCGGCCGAACAAGCGGAGTTGATTGGCAATCTCCGTGATTCGGCCACCTACATCAACGAGGCGGCTCTAGACATTAGTACTCTGGTGTCTAGAATTTCTTCAGCAGCGGTAGCTGCTCGTCGCACCTTGTGGCTGCGATCCTGGAAGGCGGACGCAGATCCAAGAAAGGTCTGGAAGCGTTGCCGTTTACCGGAGAAGTTCTCTTCGGTCCGGATCTGGATAAGATTGTGGCCACGCTGGCGGCAGCCAAATCTGCTTGTCTCCCGTCGGCCGCTGCTCCTTCTGGTTCTGGACCATCGTCCTTTCGGTCATCTAGGGCCCAGGGCAGGCCCAAACCACAGTCGTTTCCTCGACAGGCTGGCCCTAAGAAATCGGTCAAGCCCCGGAAACAGGCATGGAGTACCAGACGTCCGGCCCCCAAGCCAGATGACAAGCCTGCGGCCTGACGGTCCGGGTCTCCCCTTGGGGGATCCCAGGGTGGGAGGCCGCCTGCTGCAGTTCTCCCGGTGTTGGTCGTTCACTACGACAGACACTTGGGTTCTGGAGGTGGTCTTTCACGGGTACGCCCTCTCCTTCCGGCACAGACCCCCGGCTCGATTCTTCACCACGGGTCTACCATCAGACCGGAACAAGGCTACGGAGCTGCGGAAGGTATTGCACACTATGCTCCAGGCTGGAGTTATAGTGCCTGTTCCATTCTCCCAGAGGGGCCAGGGTTTCTATTCAAATCTATTTTTGGTACAGAAACCCAATGGGTCATATCGTCCGATTCTCAACCTCAAAGCACTCAACAAGTCTTTGCGGGTCCCGAAGTTTCGGATGGAGACCCTACGGTCCATCATTCTGGCGCTGGAACCTGGGGACTACATGGTGTCATTGGACATACAGGACGCTATGGCGGTCATGGCGGCTTCTCTGCGGCTGCAAGGAGTCCGCATGTTGCCGTACTTGGACGACCTGTTATTGGTGGCAGGATCTCCAGAGCTCCTGTTACACCACTTGGACCTGACCATTGCACTGCTGCAACGGCACGGCTGGCTAATTAACTGGCAGAAGTCCACTCTAATCCCGTCTCGGAGGATTCTGCATCTTGGAGCCTTATTGGACTCGGGACAGCAAAGGATCTTCGTGACGGAGGACAAGATCTCTGCTTTACAGTCAAGGGTGCGCAGTTGTCTGCACAGCCGCCGGGTGTCCTTACACTCGGCGATGAGGTTACTGGGCTCCATGGTGTCGGTGTTCGACATGGTGGAATACGCCCAGTTTCACTCTAGACCTCTGCAGCACCTGATCCTGTCCAAGTGGAACGGGCTGCCTCAGTCTCTGAAGTTCCAGACGATTGTGCTCACCCCGGAGGTTCGCCTGTCCCTTGCGTGGTGGTTAAAGATGACCCACCTCAACAAGGGACGTCCGTTCTGGGTTCCAAATTGGGTCCTGTTGACAACGGACGCCAGTCTTCGGGGCTGGGGAGCAGTTTCGGGTCCACACTTGTTCCAGGGCAGGTGGACACCGACAGAAGCGGAGCTTCCAATAAATATCTTGGAACTCCGTGCGGTCTTCAATGCTCTCCTGCAGGCACAGCGGTTTCTCCAGGGTCACCCGGTGCAGGTCCAGTCGGACAATGCTACCACCGTGGCCTACATAAACAGGCAAGGAGGAACTCGCAGTCGGGCGGCTCTCGTAGAGGTCTCTCGGATCCTGGTTTGGGCGGAGCGCAATCTTCCGGCCATATCAGCGGTCTTCATCCCGGGAGTGCTAAATTGGGAGGCGGACTTTCTAAGTCGCCAGGACGTTCATCCAGGGGAATGGTCCCTGCACCCGGACGTTTTTCAACTACTGGTGGACAGGTGGGGTCTTCCAGAAATCGACCTCATGGCGTCCCGGCACAACAACAAGTTGCCGGTGTACGGGTCTCGCACAAGAGACGAAGGGGCGTCTCTGGTGGATGCTCTGTCCGTCCGGTGGACGTTCAGGTTCGCATACCTGTTCCCTCCGGTCTCCCTTCTTCCACGGGTAATCCGGAAATTCAAACAGGAAGGAGGGACGCTCCTGTTGATAGCTCCCGCGTGGCCCAGACGGCACTGGTTCTCAGACCTTCAGGGTCTGTCCGTGGACAGTCCTCTGCGGTTGCCGCTACGACCGGACCTTCTGTCTCAGGGTCCTTGTCTTCACCCGGACCTGACTCGGCTGTCTTTGGCGGCGTGGCTGTTGAGACGGCCATGCTGAGGTCCTGGGGGTTTGCCAGCTCTGTGGTGTGTACCATGTTACGAGCTCGGAAACCGTCTTCCGCGAGGATATACCATCGCATGTGGCATACGTTCTTCCAGTGGTGTCGACCGAGAGGTTATGCACCGCGGGAGTTTCGTCTGTCTCGGATTCTCGCCTTCCTGCAAGCGGGACTAGATCATGGGCTTCGCCTTGCTTCTTTGAAGGTACAGGTTTCGGCCCTATCTGTCTGGTTTCACCGTAGGATTGCTACAATCCCGGATGTGCGCACCTTTATGCAAGGTGTTCTCCGTATTCAGCCGCCCTTTGTTCCACCTGTGGCGCCTTGGGATTTGGCTGTGGTCCTGAGGACTCTCCAAGGACCGCCGTTTGAACCACTGGGCTCAGTGGATATTAAATGGCTAACAGCTAAGACTGTTTTCCTTCTGGCCGTTGCTTCAGCCAGACGTGTTTCTGAGTTAGGGGCTCTTTCTTGTAGACCCCCTTTCTTGGTTTTTTCATGGGAACAGGGCAGTGCTCCGCACTCGGCCCGAGTTTCTCCCCAAAGTTGTTTCCCAGTTTCAGGTTAACGAGGAAATAGTTGTTCCGGCCTTTAACTCACCGGGTCTTTCCGTGGGTGAGGCCTCTTTGGATGTTGTGCGGGCCTTAAGGACTTATGTGGACCGCACTTCTTTGTTTAGGAAGTCGGACGCTTTGTTGTCCTCTATGGCTTCTGTAAAAAGGGTTGGCCTGCTTCAAAGCAAACTTTGGCAGCCTGGATCCGTATGGCTATTTCTGAAGCTTATCTTCATGAAGGCCTACCGGTCCCTCCTTCTCTGAAGGCTCATTCCACTAGGTCTGTGGGTCCTTCGTGGGCAGCTTGACGTGGTGCCTCGGCAGTTCAGATCTGCAAGGCTGCTACGTGGTCTTCTGTCCATACCTTCGTGAGGTATTACAGGTTTGACACCTTCGCCTCTCAGGATGCTTCCTTCGGGTGGCGGATTCTCCTTTCTGCACAGGAGCGTCCCCACCCTTAAAGGATACTGCTTTGGGACATCCCCAAGGTATCCTGTGGATACCCTATGGACCCTGAAGTAGAAAATATGAGATATGGTAAGAACTTACCCTTGTTATCTCTATTTCTACGAAGTCCATAGGGTTCCACAGGACTCCCGCCCTGTCGCACCTGTGCTGCAGATGGGCTTTGCTCTGGTCACCGGTTTTCCGTCTCCCTCTGGTGAGAATGTGATTCTTGTATGTGTCCAGATCTTTGTTCTCTCTCTTCCTTCTCCTCCTCCGGCCTATGGCTTGGTAACTAACTGAGGTGCCTTGGCCTGGGGGCGGGGTATAGGAGGGGGACCTAGTGCATCCTGGGAGGCTGAAAGCTTAACTCTTTGGTGCCCTGCGACTGACGTCACACCTATACCCCAAGGTATCCTGTGGAACCCTATGGACTTCGTAGAAATAGAGATAACAAGGGTAAGTTCTTACCATATCTCATATTTTCTATAAAATAGCTTGAACCTAATTGGTTGGTATGAGCAGCACCACAGCTTGTTCTCTTTAGAAAATTTGATACATCAACCCTATTTTACTTGGAGTGGTCTTTCTTTTTTCTGTCTCTACTCAGCTACTTATGCATGTAACAGTGATGTGTAAAGAGAGATGTTTATTAATGGGAGATTAATGTTTTGTTTGGTTGGCATAGCCTTGTACCGTTGAATTTAAAAGATTCTGGCAGCAAAGTGCTGAATTGTTCACTGTCCGATGCACATTTTTGTGTTTTTTTTTTTAATTGACTATTATTAATTTGGTTTCTTTGTGTCTAGTACTCATATTTAAGCTTCACTATTGCCTCCATTATTGTTTGTTTGCAATTTAGCATATTGCTGTACAGCTACCACATTTACCTGCCTTACACACTTTGTCGAGGTGAAATTCTCATATATAGTTAGAGGAAGCCACCATTTTGTGGACAGTGGGCCGTACACATGTTATCCTAAATAGTTCACTGAGGTCACTACTTCAGAGGTTCCCAAATGCGGTCCTCAAGGCTCCCCAACAGTTCAGGTTTTAGAGATATCCTTGGTTAAGCACAGGTGACTTAAATAGTACCTCAGTCAATTTGATTTAACCACCTGGGCTCAACCATGGATATCTCTAAAACCTGACCTGTTGGGGAGCCTTGAGGACCGTGTTTGGGAACCTCTGCACTAATTCCTTGCAATGTTACATGTTGCTATTCTGATGAGTAGTATAAAGACTACAAAATGGCTGCTTCCAAATGACAGGTCCCTTTTAAATTTATAGCTATTACCTCGCGAATGTAACTTGGAGCTCATGAATATTGGTCAGTGCATAAGTGAAGTCACTGCTTCCTAAACTTATACAGCTTCACAGAGGACGGGTACTGAGGCTCGGCCATCTGTGTATTAGTGATGACACATCGGTGTATTTGGGGCAATTCAATTGCAAAATTATTGTTCTATATTGATGGCTAAAGTACTATTTAGGAAGCTATAATTCCGGAGCAGTTGCATTACTAACAGCTTAATGAAAGTTATTAATACATTCAAATGATTTAATTGCTGTACTTTGTGAACTGGAATGATTTTCTATATGTAATTTGAGGATTACTAGGGGGTATCTAATTGCCTCGCCTGGGGCTATCCAGTTAGCCCCGAAGCCAGCACTTATCAGGGATTTTGTTTCACCTGCCTAAGAGGGTGGTTTTTCTCCCGATCGCGGCAGAGAAAATACATGGTCCGCGACTTTTCGTGGATCCTTTGTATTTTCGTTAGAAGAACAGAAAATTTTCCGCCGTAATAAACTGGGTTTAATTGGATAGCACGATAAAAAAATCGGTGAAAATGACCCGAACATCGGTGAAAAAGCCCCCCGTTTTTTACGGGCCTAAATTTTTCAGAGCTAATTGGATGCCTCCATAAATTTGTATACTTTGATACAGGTCTCCATTAATAATTTTACTAGTCCAGTCTTCCCATTTTTTGTAGTTTTCAGCACATAAATGCAGATATCCTTTTGACTGCTGCTAGTTTTTAATTAATTTGTAGTTCTTTATCCTTCTATCACATAGACTGCCAAAGCTGCAAGTCCATTATGTTATTAGTTCTCAGCCCATTATGTTATTAGTTCTCAGCCCAAACAACCTGTAGTTTTTGTAGTGATAGGCCCTTCTTCAATTAGGAGCGCAAAGTCCAGTAACAGACTTTTCGCCGACATTGGAGGTTTTGGGTGCGAAAAGGTATCGCGTTTGTCCCCGTATTCAATTCCAAATCTGCGAAAACTAAGTGAGCGAAAAGTGCTTTCATTTTTGGGGAAATCAGCCTGACAAGATGCTGTGACATGGGGGTTCACTATGGGTACCCCCGAATAGCCCTGCTGAAGTTATTTTGGGTCTTTTAAATGGTCTCAGTAGGTGCTGTCACTTTGGAAAAGTGATGAAGAATAGCATTTAGCAGGGTTTTTTTTGGCAAAAATAAGTAGTCCCAGCAAATTTGGGGTACATGAAAATGGGTGCAAGCATGGTTTAAAGTTACGTAAGTGACGCTTTAAAATGCGCAAAAAACGCACCTGCAGTAAACACCTGCAATCAAAAAAACACCTCCCCCATACCTGCAGACACCCCAAAAGTCTATTTTGCTAGTTTTTGCGTTTGTAGCCCCACTTTGTACTTTTTCGCCCCCATTTTCAAAGTCCTTTTTTTTTTTTTTATTATTATTATTTTCTTTGCGTTTTTTGACACAGTTTACCTTTGGGTGACTGTCCAAAGGGTGAAGAGTGGTTTCCGCACCTTTGCACCACAAAACCACTATTCTGCACTTTTTTTCACCGTGTATTCATAGACTAATCTTTTCCGCTGGTTACAAGGCGCATACTTTTCACACCGGCAAAAAGCCTTTGCAATTGAATCGGGCGGAAAGTTTCCGCCTGGTGAAATGACGTCATCGGCGAAACTTTCTCGCTGAAAACTGCTTTTCGACGACAATTGAATACGGGCCTTTGGTGGTTTTAGCTCTTAAGCTTCTATCAACTGTTTTTTTTGTTTTGGGTGCTTTCAAATTGTTTAGGGACAGCGGCTGTGCTCAGCTGTAATAATGAGGAGGCTCCGCTCAGCTTCTCACGACCTGAAAGGCTGCATCCTGCTCTTCTCAACATCTGTGCAAAATAATCTGTGGTATGTCTCTTCTTGGTCCCCTTACCACAACAAACGCTTGTTGGACCAGCAATGTTCTCTAACAATCCTCTGTGACAGATGTCTATATGAGCAGTCTCCCCTCCTCTGTGATGATTGCAATTCTGCATCAACAGATATGATTTTAAGAATAACAATTTTAAAATCTACCTGATTGCATTTTACACAAAACAATCCCTAGAAGCATATTTTAAGCATGAGAATGTTGCGTGTGTGTGTATATATATATTGACAAATAAAGACGGATGGCACTCCGGTATATGGAAATAAATCAGGCCACTAGGTAGTGGTAGTCCACTACCACTACCTAGTGGCCTGATTTATTTCCAGTGCCATCCGTCTTTATTTGTCTATATTTACCTGTATCACATGGATTACGGCAGGAAGGGCACCCGGACCGTTGAATTAATTCTCTGGGCGCCGGACAACACAAGTAAGGTGTATATATATATATATATATATATATATATATATATATATATATAAGCACATATATACATATTCACGCGCATATATACATACATTCCGGCACTCCACTGATCCTAAAGTTCAAATTGCCCTCCTGTAGGTTAATATCATAACATCATTCAAATGCAGATAACAATTAAAGGTCTGTGTGACCGAAAGGTTGGACAAGACATGATACAGTTGTCTGTGTGATTAATCTAAAGGTCTGTGTGACCCAAACTTTGGACATTTATAACGAGAGAGATATATATATATATGTGTGTGTATGTATGTATGTGTGTAATATATATATATATATATATATATATATATATTATATCATTTATTTATTTTATTTACTGTAGGTGCTTGGTAGTAGTTCTTAGGCTGGCTCATTATGGGTCTGACTATAGGTGACTTGGAACTTGACAATGTCCTCTGTTCTAACTACTAGTGAAATGACCAACCAATGACAAGTTGGGAAAAAAAAGTGCAAATTAGTTTTGGATGGTATAAGTGGCACGAAGGATTTGCACGTGCTTGGCATGACTAATCAGTAAATACTGTCAGCTACTTTAAGCCTGATGCCAACAGGTGGGATGGGCAGGCAGTGATTCCTCGGAATTACACTTTCCAAATGTCACGTATTTGTATTGTGGCTGGCGCCAAAAGCTGGAACACCTACGATGATCATCTAATGTTTTGCCACATGAGGGAAATGAAGGCCGTGAGAGCTGATGCACGCTGTGAATAGTAATGAATACTAAAAGTTTTCTATTTGCCTTCTCTTCATTTTAGGAATAAAGTTTGTTTCAGCTTAGTTTGTCATTAAAAACTTGAAGAAAAAAAAACACTTACGCCAAAACTGTGTGTGTATATGTGTGCGTGTATATGTATATATATATATATATATATATATATATATATATAATGTTTCAGAAATATACAAACAGGCGCACCTTAATTTCCACAGTTCTTTGTATATATAGTCAATGTGAAACACACGAAAAAAATCAGTGATTTTGTGTCGGCAAATATAAAAGGGGGCACTATATTCCCACTTCAGTAACCGCAGCTCCTTTCTTCATAAGTCCCGGTGTGATGATTCTGTACAAAATAGAAGTGGGGGTGCCCAATAGTCCATAAACATTTTTTTATTTTTTAAAAACAACAGTGCACATAGCAGATGGCGCTCGTACCTAAAGTATAACTGTGTAGGCTGATTACCACATGATTCAATACAATAACCACCAGGCCATATAACAGCTACTGTCACCTCAGCCGCCGGTCACACTTACCACCCCGCCTTCTGCTGAATGGAAACCACACTGTGCGCTGGTGCCTCAGGCCAAGGTGCTGCGATGGAGCGTCACAGAATGGAGTTACAACACTGCATTCCCCTGGCAGTCCCTGTGGTGATCTGAAGGTCCCAGTGACCTACTTGCAAAAAATGGGAGAATCTGTTCATTCTCTGTTCATTTTGCTGAGAAGCTGTTTATACATAATTAATATTGTAAATGACATTCTCCATTGAATGGTTACTGCCCTGTAGTGTAATAGCGCCCAGTGTGTGAATGGTAATTACAAGTAATGCAGATACTGAGCAGAACCATGTATGATGAATTACATTGTGCATACTATACTGCATAGTTGCCAATCATCCCTAATTTCCAGGACCAATTTCAGGTTTGAGAAACATTGAAATCAGGGATTCACCTGTACAGTGCAATTTCCCTTAAGCTGGGTACACACGGAATGATGTGCTCTATGAGCGATATTGTTCAGTGTTGTCCCCTCACCTGCTGGGCTCAGTGTCGTTCCCGACATTGAGCAGACACCCTGATCGATATCGTTCAGTGACGTCACTGGCCACAGTGCCCGAACATGACGATATAGTCAGGTTGGCCTGCGTGTTCGGGAGATGGCAGACAACGTTTACGATCCGCAGGACCATGCATCGCTAACTATGTTCATGCATACACACAACGATATTGAACCTTATGCACGATAACTATATAGTTATCGTTCACAATATCGTACCGTGTGTACGCACCTTAACTACAGTGTCAATAGTAATTGAAATTCTGCATATTTAGAGGCCTATTTTATTATCATTTATTAAGGTTCCGCCCCCCCCCCCCCCAAAAAAAATAAAATAAATAAATATGTAATTGCATTGCGATTTATTCCATCAGATTTCACAGCACTATTTTTAACAATTTTTGCATGGTGGGAGAGTGCGTCCGAAGGTCTATAGCCAGCTGGGGGGCTGCTTATTGCCCCTGCATATGCTGATGGTACAGCTCATTTCTGACAGAGCCTTGCCTGTGGGAAATTGCGCTACCTGAGTACATGAAGCTTTTCAGAGCTTGATAAATTGGGTGATATTGGCATCCCCATCAGATCTATGGTGATTTTGGTACCTCCATTAACTATGTTAACGTTGAAGAAGTCCGTAAAGATCCTTGATCTTATAATTACCATTTTTATAGCGAAACTGGCTCAATTTTTTTTTTGGGCAGCATAAGGGCTTGGTAAATAGGTCCCTTTTTTTTTTTTTTTTATATTGATATATATTTTTGAGGATATTTCAAAATGCAAACACCCCCATAACCTAACCCAATTCAGTGAACGTGGGAAGTAGCAAATAAGCCATCTGACTCATTCAATGTTTAATCTTCACTTCACTCATCAGGAATATGACTCAGAAAGAATTTTGTAATCTCCCATTCAAAAAAAATGAATAAATACCCATTTAGTTCCTTGCAGCGGTTTCCCTTACACCACTGACTAATTGTACTATGAATTCCATTGTGTAAGTGTAGAAAGCTGTAACCTGGAAAGCACACGGCGCGATTTCCAACTGCATGGAGGAAAATCACTTTGCTCCTGCAATCTGTGTACATGGAATCAGGAGGAAGTAATACATTTATAGTGAGCACAGAGTGGGCGGGCGGAATGAAGACACAGCCTATCAGACATGTTCTATCTTATTCCCTTAGGACAGTTAGAGGTAACTTTCCTTCTCATACTAGTACAATAATAAATAAATCAGGGGTCTCACCAGTGCAAGGGAAGGAACCCCCTATTATACAAGTAGAAGGTGGGTCACCTTTTCAAAGTGGACATTTCCTAAAGTGTAAATGCGCCATAAGCCTTGTCTTCTCCTATCCCTGTAGCCATATCTGCAATAAACAGGGTGTATAGAACACCTGACCCATTTGTCTGTGTTAGAAGATGAATCATCCTTTTGCGGGGCAGCGATGGCTTGTGCCCGACCCCTAGCATGCAGTGTGTGACCAGGTTCAGTTCTCCCCACACCTTGTTATGTCTGTGCAGGCGATGGCTTGTGCCCGACCCCTAGCATGCAGTGTGTGACCGGGTTCAGTTCTCCCCACACCTTGTTATGTCTGTGCAGGCGATGGCTTGTGCCCGACCCCTAGCATGCAGTGTGTGACCAGGTTCAGTTCTCCCCACACCTTGTTATGTCTGTGCAGGCGATGGCTTGTGCCCGACCCCTAGCATGCAGTGTGTGACCAGGTTCAGTTCTCCCCACACCTTGTTATGTCTGTGCAGGCGATGGCTTGTGCCCGACCCCTAGCATGCAGTATGTGACCAGGTTCAGTTCTCCCCACACCTTGTTATGTCTGTGCAGGCGATGGCTTGTGCCCGACCCCTAGCATGCAGTATGTGACCAGGTTCAGTTCTCCCCACACCTTGTTATGTCTGTGCAGGACATTGAGTCATTTTCCTGCAGTTATGTCGTAACGTCATCAGGGAAACTGCAATAATGAAGCAGAGAGATTCCTATTCCTTTCCTAACCTTCACATGCTTACAATGTAATATATAAACACACAGATTAAGATAATGTATGCCACTTGTGGGCAGCAGGGTGGCATAGTGGTTAGCATTGATACCTCACGACTGAGTTCATAAGTTAAATTCCTGTATTTTTAGTCCAAAGTGGGGAGGAAGGAAAACGCTATCCCCTTCTAAAGCAATATTACAGTGTGTCATATGTCTAACTTTATGCTGCTGGTGCGATACAATACGTGTCAGGGAAATTGATACATCTTATACAAAGTGAATACACGTTAACAAGCTCTGATAACCATTGGAAACAATTAGATTAAAATTGTATATACACCAGACCATCTTATTTTGATCCCTAACACTACTCAGTATAGCGCAATCATTCAGTTTATCCAGGGTATATAAGTAGCTTTCTCCTGGCGGCCAGCGGAACCTGCTACTTCGGCACATGGAACCCTCTGCCTTATTAGCTGACCTAACATCCAGCCTGGCAAACGATTTTATACCAGGACAGTTAATTAATTGGTAACTGGAGAATTATATGTGAATGAGGCAATTCCATCTGTATGACTGTAACCTACATGGTTCCAGGAGCACCTACAGTATTAGTTATTAACAGGTTATTATATAACGCTGGCATATTATGCAGTGCTTTACAGAGATTGTTATTCACATTAGTCCCTGCTCCTGTGTGTGACAGTACTGTAAGAAAGCATTGTGCGGCCAATGCTGCCGGTCACTAAGAGATTATATTATAGCTGTGATACACTACAGTAATTGTAAATTACTTTGTTAGGACTTGTTACACAAACTTAGTCACTCTTACATGAAGTAGCAAGTGACCATGTTTTTATATCTTCAGAGATTGTATATAGTGTGGCCAAGACTATTAATATTTTCTCTATTAGTTAATAGGCTATTTAAGTAACCAGTTCATGTAAAATATGCACACATTTATTTGTTTGAAGCATTGTACCAATCCGTGATGCAATCCGCGGAGGCCATTGTCTAGTCCACCATTATCCGGCCGCTTTAAACAGAGAAACTTGTGATTATTAGGAGAAAGACACAAAGCGTCTCTAGCAGAGGCCAGAACAAGCATTTGCTTGTTAGCATTCCCGAGGCTGGATGTGGAGCCGCACAGGCCACGATGAAATCACCTCAGAAGCCCTGGGAAGCCAGCGTTGTATGCCTTATCCTCCATTCCTGTATCTGCGCTGGGAGTGCTTGGTGCCTTAGTGTAGTCCTTTACATTACGCAGATTTAGCCAGGTATCGGCTTGTACTGTGATGCCAAAATGCCTTTGGGTGGTGGAATTGCTTTTTGGTAAAAACTACACCATGGCAATGCTGGCCGTGGAGACCGGCGTTTGCTGGACATGCCTGGACTGTCGTGACTTCTATGAACGCTTAATAGAAGACGGTATCGGTATGTTGCTTTTTTCAACATTTTGTTTGTGGACCAGTATGTAGCGTTCTGTTGATCTTTAGGACCATTTGCAGTGAAATATGGATGGTTGAACCTGGAAGTCTTGTGTGGAAACCACAATTTCTAAATTTGTGACTTAAATAATTCAGGAGAGTGAACTTCATTGCTCAGTGTGTCATTTTCATCAGTGTGGGGTCTTCCTTGTACCAGGGCAGAATCTGAAATGTAATTGGGAGAATGAACGATAACCTCTGAATAGTGTTACTGCGGGCAGCACCAGTTTAGTGGGGTTGCGGTTGTCCTTCATATTGTGTATAGTGCAGTGTTTTGCTTATAACCGCAGCGCTGTTGAAACTATGAGAAAAGTGTAATACATGGAAATGTTTCCTCTCCCTTGCAGATGAGCCCACCAGTCCTAGCATTGAGCATGAGCTGGCAGACATTCCTGCTTGTGCCGTCATCTCTACTTCTGCGGTACCAGAGTTACGCCGACACCTCTCACACGACCACGGTAAGCTTATAAGTGGGCCTTGGGTTTTATTTAGGGATGTGCAGGCTCGGATTAGTTCGGATTTTCCCGCCAAGTTTGGATTTTTCCCGCCAAAAATCGGGTCTCGGAAAGAGGCAAAACGTCATATTTCATGGACCAACATCATTTCTGGACAAAAGTCCATGAAAGATGTTTTTCCATGAAAGATGACGTTTTGCCTCTTTCTGAGACCCAATTTTTGGTGGGAAAAAAAAAAATCAGAATTTGGCGGGAAAATCAGAACTAATCCGAGCCTGCACATTCCTAGTTTTATTAGGTTGTGTTACAGAGCGCTCATTGCAGGGTGTCAAGTAGATAATCAGAAATCGGGCCAATCCGCACGGCTTTATAGCAATCTGGGGCCGAGTTTTCCAAACTCCGCC
Source organism: Taudactylus pleione (assembly GCA_031769625.1). Taxonomy (NCBI): domain Eukaryota; kingdom Metazoa; phylum Chordata; class Amphibia; order Anura; family Myobatrachidae; genus Taudactylus; species Taudactylus pleione. The sequence continues at coordinate 244,835 of JAUIMM010000787.1, read as the reverse complement.
TTTATAGTCCAGGTTTTTATGGTATCTATTCTTGAGCACAAGTGACTTGACTAGGTACCTCAGTCAATTTGAATTAACCATCTGGACTCAAGCATGGATATCCTTAAAACATGCACTGTATCGGTGTTGTGTGGGAAACTCTGATCTAAAGGGAACATTTTCTTCCCATTTAGTTTTTCAGAATTTAGCAGAGTCAGTATAGTATACATTATATAACACTACATTTATTGTCCTCATTCTGTAGTGCTCCGGCTAATGTTGAACTACAAATCCCAGCATATCACACTAACTTTTCGGACTAACTAGAGCTGCAGGTCACCCACTCTACTACTGTAGTAACAATTCTATATTCATAGCCAACAATAGCAGCACCACCTAGTGGTAAAGCATGAAAATAAAAGTTTTCACATTTATTTATTATTATTATTTTTGTATACTTGTTTATTGAAGCAGAAGATAACAACTAGCAATCATTGACAGTACAATACAGATTAAAGCTTCATAAGAGTAACCATAAACCAGCATCATAACAAGTATAAAGTATTTGGCAGTAATACCTTTTATGCTGTAAGGTATAATTCTAATTGTGTAGAAATAAATCATTACAGCAGTACCATTAAAACAGTTATCTGCATTAGGTATAGATTCAAAACAAAAGTCCCTTTGTTTTAGCTACGTTAGCATTTTTTTGCAGGAGATGGGGCCATTTGTGCATACTAGGGGGTACATTTACTAAAGTGAGAGGTTTTAGAAGTGATGTTGCCCATAGCAACCAATCAGATTCTAGCTATTATCTTCTAGAATGTGCTAGTTAAATGTTAAGTAGAATCTGATTGGTTGCTATGGGCAACATCACTTCTAAAACTGACTTCTAAATATTCTCACTTTAGTAAATTTACCCCAAGGAGTGGTCTGTTTGTACCCTTATACTTGTCAATGAGAGATCAGGAGCAGTTGTGTTGACCTACAATGAGTTGGCATGGAGGCATCTGATAATATGGAACATTATTTAACTTGAAATTCCCATTGCTTGTCCTTATTGTACGCTTGTCTATTACATTATTATTGCAATATGTATGTTCTTGTCTTTTATATGGATAAACCCATAATTTGTACTTGAAAATCTAATTTAAAAAGAAGAAAAAACAGGCTAGCATCCACATATAATTGAAGCCTGTCAGAAAAGATCATGCTGCATGCATTGAATTAATGAGTCTTTTAGCAGACATTGACATTAAGCTATCTAGAAATCTCCTTAAGAACAGGATGCAGCAGTAACAGATGTTATGAACCTGATTGCTAGGCTGCCCGATATCTACCCTCTCAGGCTGCCCATATTAGTGGCTAAAATGAGCAGATCCTGTCGTTGGTGGCAGGCCAAACAGCCGCATCCCATGGCGCTACCTAAGGAGCGGCACAATCTCTATCCAGCTGGTCACACACAGGTCTTAAATTGTGCAGATCTGACCACTGGGGCTCCATTAATACAGTTGGCCAATGCCTGCTCGCGCACACACCACTCACCAGCTGACTGCATTTTTCCCGGTAGTGAATGAAATCCAGATGTAAGTCCATCGTTCTAAGCCATTTTGGTGACCAGTGAAATGCCACACACACTCAGTTATACAACTATAAAATGTATCCACATTTTATATTTTTATTTTGTTTGTGGTTCTGGTAAGTTACATTTGTAACCCGTCCCGCTGGTTCCAAAACTAGATGGCATGGTTCATGTAGTTTGTGAAATAAGTGCATCAATGGATCTTTGTTTTTTCCTTGGTTTGTTTCTTCAGGCTGGTGTTATTTTTAAATCTGCACAGTATCATGTGACTACCAAGGCAACAAGCAGAGAATCTTAGAAACACCCATTTGATTTCTATCTGCAATGTAAAATTCACCTCTTTCCTCCCCATTTAAAATTACATGATGTGCTGAGAGCACTGAGTAGTATGGCTGCCAGTTACACATACACACACAGTCTCCCTTCCAGAGAGAGTTTGAAATGGAGATATTGAGTTGTCTGGGAACAGCTAAGAGAAGGGATGTGTGCTCAGAAATGGTACTCAACTTGCTATTTAAAGAAAAAACAACCTGGGATTGCTGCTTTACAGTTGACAATTATTACTTGAGGTGCTTGCAAACCGTAAAATGCGCCATATTTACTTTCAGATCCAGTCAGGCTCTGCACTCTGGGTGTGGACACTAGAACGGAGAGGTCGAAATCCTGTGATGAGGGACTAGATGACTATAAGGATGATGGAAGGTTGTAAGTTATACTAGACGCCATTGCTACATTATCATACAATGCCACAGTAACCATGCTCTGTTTTAATCT